>CM028131.1:235647500-236937500 GCA_016271365.2 Neoceratodus forsteri
GTGCTGCAGTCCTCTTAGTTGTGATAATATACTAGTAGCAAGGAAGTACTCTGCAGGATCAGGAAAGGGTACATTGACGTCAGATAGCCATTGAGCAGGTGAACATCAGCTTCATCACCAGGCTTTCCAAGCGGCATCTGTAAACTTTTTTAAGCATCGTTTTTTATGTTGATTGCACTCACGAGCAAGAAACATATTGCGGCAGCTTTCTCCACAAGCAGGTTGTGGAGGTGCGGCACTGTTGTGGCCAATGTTCCCACAGCTTTTAAAGGCTTGTCCAGAGTCCCCCAATGCCGTGGCATGCTGCTGCTGACACTAGTTCAGCCAGCGTGCCACCAACTTGTAAAACTTTAGCCGCTGCAATCAGGGGTCACCTCGTCATTGCAGCGTATGCCATTCGCTGCAATGAGGGAGTGACCCATCATTGCAGGGTGGGATCTTGACACACTGATATTGTTTGTGAACATGGCGGCGGTTTGTCACCGTGTTCACAAACAATATTAACCTCCCCACTGTGTTTATTTGCCAACGGGGGCCCCAGTCCCCGTCAGCTTCAGTGCCCCAATGTTTATGTTGCCGATGGGGGAGCCCACTCCCCGTCTGCATTATGCAAACCCCCCCCACTTATATTGTCTGCCGACGGGGTGCCCAATCCCCACCTGCATAATGTCACTGTCCCTTTTTTTTGGGTGCCGACAGGGGCGCCCAGTCCCCCGTCGGCTACAGCTTGCCCCCCCAAAAGAAAGACTCTGGTGGCATGCTGGGAGCCCACCCCAGCATGCCACATGCCCCAGTAAAATAAAAAATGGTCCTGTTATGTCTTTTTTTTTAACCTGTAAAAAAGGAAACTGTCCCTCGGCGGTCTCCCTGCCCCCTTCCCGCAACGCACGCCCACCTATTGCGCACCCTGCCTCCCCACACCCCCTCACCCCATACTTACCTTCAGAGCTCAGCGCGACAATCTTCGGTGGACCGGGAACACGTCTGCACTCTTCAAAGCCGACCGCTAACTGAGGAAATGCCGGTAAGCTGTATAATGGAATAAATGTTTTTTTTTTCCCAACTTTAATGCATATCTCAGTCATTTTTTGGAATTTTGGCACCAAATTTTCAACATGGTGTTTTTGGGACCCTTCCTCATGAATTCTGGAACTGTCGTGGCGTTAATTGGCCCCGAAAGGTGATTTCGAGGTCACTGCGTGTAATCACCTTTTGGGGCTGATTAATGAAATGACAGTGCCAGCGTTCATGAGGTGGGCTCTCAAAAAGCCTATGTTGCAAATTTGGTGGAAAAAATCCAAAAAATGACTGTTTTATGAGCGTGCATTGTGCAGTTGCTACGCACGCTCGTAACTTCAAGAATTTGCAATATTTTCATGCCAGATTTTCAACATTGGCATTTTTTCACTCCTCCTTGTGAACAGTATAGCTGTCATTGTTCACATACTGGCTGAAATGTGTTTTCGCACTTCCGGTACAGAATAGTGCGGTCACTGTGGGAAATTAGTGTTCGGGACAGATTAAGAAAATGACAGTGACACTGTTCATAAGTAGAGGTCCTAAAATGCCTATATTGAAAATTTGGTGATGATACTCCATAAAATGACTGTGTTACGAGCACGCATTGCGCAGTTTGCACGTACACTCGTAACTTCACGAATTTGTAATATTTTCACTCCAGATTTTCAACATTGCCATTTTCCAACACCTACTTATGAACAGTACAGCTGACATTTTTCCCATCCTGGCCGAAATGTGTTTTCGCACTTCCGGCGCAGAATAGAGCGGTCGCTGTGGAAAATCACTGTCCAAGACAGATTAAGAAAATTATAGTTATACTGTTCATGAGCAGAGGTCCTAAATGCCTATGTTGAAAATTTGGTGATGCTAGCCCATCAAATGACTTTGTTACAAGTGTGCATTGCGTACTTTCCATGCACCCTTGTAACTTCGCAGATCTGTAATATTGTCACACCAGATTTTCTACACTGGCATTTTTTCACACCTCCTTATGAGCAGTACAGCTGTCATTTTCACATCTTGACCGAAATGTGTTTTCACAGTTCCGGCGCAGAATAATGCCGTCACTGTGGGAAATCAGTGTTCGGAACAGATTAAGAAAATGACAGTGGCACTGTTCATGAGCAGAGGTCCTAAAATCCCTATGTTGAAAATTTGGTGACAAAACTCCATAACATGACTGTGTTAAAAGCGTGCATTAAACTGTTTCCACGCACCCTTGTAACTTCGTAAATTTGTAATATTTTCATGCCACATTTTCAACAGTGGCATTTTTTCACACCTCCTTATGAACAGTACAGCTGTCATTTTTCACAGTCTGGCTAAAATATGTTTTTGCACTCCTGCCAGAGAATAGCGTGGTCACTGTGGGAAATCAGTGTTTGGGACAGATTAAGATCGAATGAGTGAGAGGGGGGAGTGACCAAGCTCAAATGAGCTCTGCCGGGACTGCTGCAGATTTGTTTGTGGGCAGAAAAAGGCCCCAACACAAGAGCCCAGTACAAAAGGGCAGCCTGCAGCACTGGGAGAAACAGAATGAGAGAGCGAGTGAGGGAGGGAGAGTGAGTGAACTCACTGGAGCGCTGTCAGAACTGCTTCAGATTTCTTTGTGGGCAGAAAAAGGCGTCAATGCAGGCAGGGGCCCAGTGCAAAAGGCCAGCCTGCAGTAGTGGGAGAAGCAGTATGAGTGAGTGAGACAGGCAGGCTGAGTGAGCTCAATGGAGCTCTATCAGGACTGCTGTGGATTTCTTTGTGGGCAGAAAAAGGTGCCAATGCAGGCAGGAGCCCCGTAGAAAAGGCCAGCTTGCAGCGCCAGGACAAACAGAATGAGCGCGTGAGAAAGGGAGACTGAACTACCTCAACGGAGCTCTGTTGGGACAGCTGCGGATTTCTTTGTGGACTGACAAAGGTGCCAATGCATCCAGGAGCCCCATACAAAAGCGCAGCCTGCAGCACCAAGAGAAACAGAATGAGTGAGTGATAGAGCAGTAGTGAGCGAGCTCAACGGAGCTCTATTGTGACTGCTGCAGATTTCTTTGTGGGCAGAAAAAGGCAGCAACACAGGCAGGAGCTCAGTACAAAAGGCCAGCTTGCAGTACTGGCAGAAACGGAAAGAGTGAGTGAGAGCGAGGGAGTGAGCAAGCTCAATGGAGCTGTGTCGGGACTGCTTCAGATTTCTTTGTGGCCAGAAAAAGCCGCCAACGCAGGCAGGAGCCTAGTACAAAAGGGAAGCCTGCAGCGGCTGGAGACACAGAATAAGCAAGTGAGGGAGGGGGAGTGAGTGAGGTCAATGAAGCTCTGTTGGGAGTGCTACAGATTTGTTTGTGGGCAGAAAAGGGCAGCAATGCATGCAGGGGCCCAGTACAAAAGGGCAGCCTGCAGTGGCGGGAAAACCAGAATAAGTGAGTGCGAGAGGTGGAGTGAGCAAGCTCAACAGATCTCTATTGTAACTGCTGAAAATTTCTTTGTGGCCAGAAGAAGGCGGCAATGCAGGCAGGAGCCCAGTAGAAAAAGGCAGCCTGCAGCACCAGCAGAAACAGAATGAGTGAGTGAGAGAAGGGGAGTGAGCGAGCTCAATAAAACTTTGTCAGGACTGCTGCAGATTTCTTTGTGGGCAGAAAAAGGTGCCAACAGAGGCAGGAGCCCAGTACAAAAGGGCAGCCTGAAGCGCCGGGAGAAACAGAATGAGCAAGTGAGATGGGGGAGTGAGCGAGCTCAGTGGAGCTCTATCGTGACTGCTGCAGATTTCTTTGTAGGCAGAAAAAGGCGGCAATGCAGGTAGGAGCCCAGTACAAAAGGCCAGTCTGCAGCGCTGGCAGAAACAGAACAAACGAGTGAGAGAGGGGTAGTGAGCAGGCTCAATACACCTGTGTTGGGACTGCTGCAGATTTCTTTGTGGGCAGAAAAAGCCACCAACAGAGGCAGGAGCCCAGTACACAAGGGAAGCCTGCAGCGCCAGGAGAAACAGAATGAGCGAGTGAGAGAGGGGGAGTGAGCCACTTCAACAGAGCTCTGTCGGAACAGCTGCAGATTTCTTAGTGGGCAGAAAAAGCTGCCAACTCAGACAGGAGCCCAGTACAAAACAGCAGCCTGCAGCGCCGGGAGAAACAGACTGAGCAAGTGATAGAGGGGCAGTGAGTGAGCTCAACAGACCAACGCAATCAACATTCGACATTGACAAACGCTTGTTTTTTCTTGTGATGCGTAAGTGCAGTTGGCTTTTTGGAAGGATGCCAGTGCTCAGACTCTGTTTGTTAAAGTTCTGGCAGTGTGTTGTCCCAGTCCAGCACCGTGAAATAGTATCGTGTGTCAGTCACTTCTAACATTTTAATCGGGGTGTAATGTGTGGGCTGGGTATTGGTTTATAGGGTTTACTTTCTTTGTTTCCCATCACATTTAGTGCTAGTCATCCTACCAAAATTTGGATTATTCTAGCAGTCAGATGAGATGGCAGTCTATCAAAATTATATTCCACATTAAGCTTAAACAATCTTATGCATGTCATACAGGAAGGAGACTGGAAGAGTACTTTGCAATGTGTGACTACATGTTGGAAGATACGTCCAACAGTGATGCACAGCTGTATACTCTCTCTGCTACATGCCATAAATTAGCATGCAATAAGGAGGTTCATACATGGCAATCAGCCTCCCACCCACACTCACCACCCCATCAACCAGGGAACAGCCATGCAGCTGGGTTCCCAGAGTAATAGGCAGATGCGCTCATCAATAGGAATTTATATCCCACTACAAAGGTGCCTGACAAGTCATGCCATGTAATTAGTTTATAATTTGTGAGTGACAACTAAGTGGTTTCCTTATATTTATTTCATATTATTTCATACAGTATAAACAAAATATTATGAAATTATACTTTTATACTTTACTTGCACTGAAATGAAGGCAGTAACCAGCCCAGACAGTAAATAGAGAGGGGAGCAGCAGAGAAGGTAAAATGAGAAATAAATATGGTCACATACACAGGGCTCTTCCAACATAAACATCATGCTGATTCGTGTATCAGCTTTATTTACTTATAACATTTAATGAAAAGAGTGACGACCAACAATAAATACAATTAACAATAAGTACACATCACGATGAGACAGCAAGTACAAATATTGAGCCTGGATGTTCAATTGCTGTTTCTAATTACCAGCAGTCATTATTATCACAAACTAAATTCATGACAGTCTCCCTTTCTGAATTTAACCTGGCATGCCCTAATATACTACCACTGCTCAGATGAATTTACATCGTGCCTGAACTGGTACTTGCGGGAAAAGGGTAAATTAAAAGTACCTCCACTTCAAAAATCTTACTTTTTCAAGACTAGAATAATCATTTTAAGATGTTAAAGTGAGAGCATTTTACATAAGCATCCTGCCAAACATTTTTTCAGAGCAGTGGCAGTGGTGCCCAAATCGCGATCGTGCTCCTCTCAGTACACTGGGGTAGGGAGAAAAGTCCTGAACAATTATTCAGATTTGTTCAAGCAATAGCTTTAAAAAAATCTTGCCAAAACAAATTGGAGCAGTGGTAATGGCAATGACTCCCTGATTGTGATCGCGCTCCTTTGAGTAGGTACTCTGCAGGATCAGGGAAGGGTACATTGACGTCAGATAGCCATTGAGCAGGTGAACAGCAGCGTCATCACCAGGCTTTCCAAGCGGCATCTGTAAACTTTTTTAAGCATCGCTTTTTTTTTCTTGTGAAGCTCAAGTGCAGTTGGCTTTTTGGAAGGATGCCAGTGCTCAATCTCTCGGTTTGTAAAGTTCTGGCAGTGTGTTGTCTCAGCCCAGCACCATGAAATAGCATCGGGTGTCAGTCACTTCTAACATTTTAATCGGGGTGTAATGCGTGGGCCAGGTATTGGTTTATAGGGTTTGCTTTCTTTGTTTCCCCATCACAATTAGTGCTAAAGTAATCCTACCAAAATCTGGATTATTCCAGCAGTAAGATGAGATGGCAGCCTATCAAAATTATATTCCACATTAAGCTTAAACAATCTTATGCATGTCATGCAGGAAGGAGACTGGAAGTGTACTTTGCATGATGGGATGCATTGGCATAACATTTCAGTGTCAACTGCTCAGGTCCAATTTCAGAACAGCAACAAGACAGTGTGACTGGAAAAAAACTGAGCTAGTATGAAGTATAGTTTTGGCCGAGGTCACCAGGGAAGGGGCGGGTTCTCTCTGTGTGCTTATGGGGAGGAGTTGTCAGGATAGCTGCAGACAGATGGGTTATTCTGGCAGTACTTCCCAGAATAGAAAACTAGCCCCATTGTGGCATTCAGCATAAGGGGTGAGGTGCTTGACCTATTGAGTGCTTGAGGGAGAAACGTGTGAGTTCATCCCAGACGAGCTATCTATGACAGCAGTTCAGATGCAGTGGCTACAGTTGAAAGAAAACGACAGTATGCAAATTGCCTACACGTTACCACAGCTGATTGTAGAGGTCGATTCTTTGAACTGTATGCCATCAGATCTGAACTGCTGTCATAGACAGCTCAGACATTCATTGTTCATGTGTACGCCACCTGCAAAAAGGATCAGGGCATTGGAAGCAGGAGTGCCACACCTACGAAAATTCGTATGGTGGCACTATGTTTCTTGCACATGTGTGCAAGCAAACATAAAAATACTAGTATAACTACTAGTAAAATAAGTTGACTAACTAAAACTAAGTACCAAAAAAAAAAACTTTTTAAACAAAACAAACCTTGCTAATTAACAAAAACTGCCTGCACTACTCAAAGAACTTAATCAAAAAAGGTTTAAACACAGAAAACACTAAAGAGACAAAGTTTTTAGCAATAAGCTAACCACCACAGTGAAGCTGAGCTGCTAATCCCTCTTTTTTACGAGAAAGTGAAAGTAAAACACTGACTTCCTGCCTATTAAACTGCCTCCCTGAATCATGTGACCTGCAGACCTGCAGAAACAGTCAGGCATGTGATCAGTGGCCTGTTTCTTAATGACTTCACCTTATCAAAATGGAATTCAAAGTGAACTAGAAGTGGACAATGTGAAATAAGACGAATTTCAAATTTATAATGGACATTTCGTGTAGTGCTACGCAAATTTGAAGTGGACCACTTCAGGTTCACTTTGCCAGCAAATTAAAACTTTGCTGCATCTCTAGTGCTGGATATCAGGATACAGAAAACTATCATATCAATGCTTGTTGTAAAAACAATTCCTGACTGCTATTACAAACATGGCTGCAACCTTTACTCCCACTAAAAAAAGGTTTGCTATGCCCTCAAAGTGAAACTCTCTCAAAATTTAAAAAGTAAAACAAAGAAACATAGAAACTTAGAATATGATGGCAGATAAGGACCACTTGGCTCACCTAGTCTACCCATTGTCCTACCTAATGCATAGGCTGCAGATCCTAGTTAACCAACAGCCTACTTCCTCATACCCCACCACTAGAATTGCCTTATGTCTGTCCCATGCATTCTTGAATTCCCCCACTGTTTTTAACTCCACTACCTCCTCAGGAAGAATGTTCCATGCATCCACAACCCTCTCTGTGAAAAAATTCTCCCTCACATTACTTCTGAGTCATCCTCCCTCTATCTTCAAATTGTGCCCCTTATTCTTGCACATCTCTTTTTCTGAAAGATGCTACCGTCTTGGACTCTGTTGATTCCCTTGATGTGCTATCATGTGTCTATCATGTCCCCCTCTCTTCCTCCTCTCCTTGAGTGTATATGTATTAAGCTTCTTTAATCTCTCTTTGTATGTCTTCTGGTACAGACCTTGCACCATTTTAGTTACCCTCCTCTGGACAGCCTCTGTCCTGTTTATGTCCTTGTGGAGATGGGGTCTCCTGAACTGGATGCAGAACTCCAGATGGGGTCTCACCAACTGTCTGTACAGAGGGATAACAACTTCTTGTTTTCTACTGGTGATGCCTGTCCTTATGCATCCCAGTGTCCCACCAGCTCTCCTTACTGCCTTCTCACATTGCTTGTCCACCTTAAGGTCATCTGATATGACTACCCCCTTTCCATTTCCATTGTTGTTATTATCTCACCCCTCATTGTGTACTCTTCCCCTGGATTTTTGTTTCCCAGGTGCATTACTTTGCACTTCTTTGCATTAAATCTAAGCTGCCATACATTTGACCATTCATCCAACCTTGCCAAGTCCCTTTGCATCCTCTCCACCCCACCTTCTGTATCAATCCTGTTGCAGATCTTTGTGTCGTCTGCAAAGAGACATACTTTTCCTTCCAGTCCCTCTGCAATGTCACTTATAAAGACATTAAAGAGGACCTGTCCCAGTACTGAACCCTGTGGTACCCACTAGAAACCCCCCTTTCTTCAGAGTAAACTCTGTTTACTATTACCCTCTGTATCCTGTTGTCCAGCCAATTTTTTACCCAGTCTACTACCTTCAGACCCACTCCAAGGCTGGCAGACTTGTATATTAATCTTTTGTGTGGGACTGTGTCAAATGCCTTGCTAAAGTCTAGGTAGGCCATGTCCACAGCCCCTCTCTGGTCTACTACATTGGTCACCCAGTCAAAGAAATCTATTAGATTCATCTGACATGACCTTCCTGCTGTGAATCCATGCTGCCTTGGGTCCTGTGCCCCGGTGGCCTCTAGGAACTCAACAATTCTTTCCTTTAGAAGTAATTCCATCATTTTCCCTACCACTGAGGTCAATCTAACAGGTCTATAGTTTCCTGCTTCTGTCTTGCTCCCACTTTTGTAAAAGGGAATCATGTCTGCCCTCCTCCAGTCCTCCGGTACCACACCATCCTCCCATGATTTGTTAAAAAGGGTAGTCAGTGCTGTCACTAGTTCTACCCTTAGTTCTTTTAGAATTCTTGGGTGAATCCCATCAGGCCCCATTGCTTTGTCCACCTTCAGTTTTAAGAGTTCTTTCAGAACCCTTTCTTCTGTGACTGGACTGGTATCAACCTCCCTATCTGGAGTGCTTCTATTCTTTGATTTAGGTACCTCCCCTTCCTCTTCTTTTCTGAATGCTGAGCAGAAGTATTCATTCAGTATCCCCCTTCTCACACACATACATAAATTTAAAAATAAATGAAGTATACTACTTATAGCTCTACTTTCTTGAACTTCTTTCCTAACCATCATACCTCATTTCCAATCCCTCCCAGCCTACCCAATGAAACCTTTGTTGAGTACCATCCCCAGATAAAATTAATTCCTGGCTTTTATTAGGATCTTCTGGTGTGTGTGTTGGAATGAGGAAAGATGAATATTCTGCTCTTGAGTTTTACAATGTCATGACAACCTCTCAAAGTGATTACAGCATGGTTATTATCCGAAGACCATCCATTATCCTCTATGTAAACCACAGAAAAATATTCCATGGATTACACAACCCACAGAATATTATTCCAGAAAAAGAATCCACAGTTCACTTGAATTGTGTATTATTAATCCACGAAAACCATTTTGCATGCAAAATGTTGGAATTCCACTCCCAGAGGAATTCTGTGGAATTTTCTGAAATTCTGCAGAATTGCATTCCATCAGAATTTCAACATTCTGCACAGCACTAAAACATTCCGGCTACTGAATGTGTGGCAAGGCAGATGATAGACAGGGAGTCACTACTTTTTACTAGTCACGTTTAACAAAAGAAAATCCAATCTTAAATTAAAAAAAAGCAGTTTCCCTATTTTATAAGCACAATAAGACATATCAGAGTGTGGGTAGTTATGTGATGACCACCTTTCCAGGTGCTGTAGGCACTCAGCATAAATACTTCATCCCTCACAATGCACCTGGTAGTGCATTTTGATGACCCATACAATGTTGTGTGTTATTACTTACTTATACCATCCCACCCATTCTGAGGAATAGCCTGGAACAGTGTAACTGAAGTCATGGAATGTCTTGAAAATATTGAAATAAAAACTGGTAGGAAAAGGTAACACAATGTTGAAAAGTGTGCACTGCAAAACTATATTATTAGTTTAACAAAAAATGGTTAAAGCATATCAGAATACATGACTGACACAGAAAGAAAGAAGGAGGTCATTTAACAGTAGAAAAATAGTTTCCGTTCACCTTTAAAGTCTTTGTCATTATGTATGTATATGGGAATATTTGCATGGACTTCATGCATGTTTATTTGTTACTGGGGTTTTTAAAATACTTTTGTCCCCAAGTGACCAGCTCTGAACCTGCCACTTTTTTTTTAAAACTTTCTTTATCCACCCATCCTGGTCAGCCCACATTCATGTCAACCCCCTGCTCCATCCCCAACTGTGTGGGCTACCTCCTTTCTTCCCCCATAGCTTACCCCATGTGGTGGGGATCCCTCAACCTGCCAATACCGGATCCAGTTCAGGGAGGTGCCTGATGTTGGGGGTGGTGCCTGCAGGGGTTGGCAGTCTTCCAACTCACCCAGAACCATTTCTCCTCCAGTTTTTGCCCCACTACAGGAGGAGTGTGCATTGTCCGCAGTGGCCAAGCTGTGCATGCTTCCACCCACAGCATGCTGGCCGACTGCTCTGCCTCCACCCACTGCGTATGGGATCTTGCACTCTGACACCCAGCCAGGGCTAGGTGTCAAACATATGCTGGTCTCCATTTCTGTCCCTCCCTGGGAGAGGAGAGCTGTTCTCCAGATGCTCAGTCCTCTCCCACCCCAACCAACCCCTAGCGACCCGCTTGCACCACGAATATGGGTCACCAGTGTGGCAGGAGGTAAGGCACAATGCCTCAGCCCTCCACACCACTGGCCCACCTGAACCTGCCACTTTAAAAGTTGGTAAGTCCAAAAACATCATGGCAACCCCTATGTTTCTTACTTTTTCTGTTTACTGCCATATTTTACAAATAACGTGATTTTTTTTTGTAGATGATATAGGATTTTTACAGGTTTCTGCTAAAAACATAAAACTATTTCCTTCATTTTCCAAAATGTTAGTCCAAGTCGGTAGCCAAGCAATGATAATATGTACCGTATTGTTACACTGGTGGTGAAAATAAAGCAAACCTCATAAAAAATTCTGTGTCCTTGTTTTATATTTTTCAGTAACATAGATTATAACACTTAAAATAATGGATTTTTTACTAATTAAAAATAATCTGACACCTTACAACATTTTCTATTTTGAGACACTGTATTGTGCGAGACCATGGCACTCACAAAGTAGCATGGAAACCCATGGCTTATTTTTGTGTTGCCACCCCACCTCCCCAATTGTCTAGGAGCACCTGATGTTATGAAAGGGTGAGGGGAGCCTACCCCAAAGGAACCCAGAACCAAAAAACATTAACAACCTGGAAGGAACATGTAAAAGGTACCTTACCATGACCTGGTTTCTATCTGCAGAAAAGTGACACTGCTACCCCTTGCATCTGCTCTGTATACTCAGCTGCAACCAGGAGACCTCTCTTTCTCTTTATTCTACACCAGGTCCCCTTCCAGCACCCTGGCCCAGGAAGCACAGGATCAAACATGAGCTGAAACGTAAATCTCCCCACAAAAGAAGTCTAGTTAAAAATTCATTAGTTTCTCTGCAATTCATTATAAAGCTATATTTTGAATTTAAAAACTCTTGACACTCTGGATTCAGCAACAAACCAATTTATTTCACCTAAGGTCCCAATGTCAGTGTCAAGAGTAAAATGTCAGTGGCTCAGTAGGTAGCACACTTGCCTCTGAGGCCGGGAGATCAGAGGGCTGTGGGTTCAGTTCCCACATCTGGCACTTGGGTTAATATCCCAGTACTGACACTGTAGTGCAGCATGAGAGGGTGCTGTCTTTTGGATGAGACATTAAACCGAGGTCCCATCTGCCTGGATTGGTGGTAGTTCAGGTGGATGTTAAAGATCCCATGGCACTTATTGAAAAGATTAGGGGAATTTTTTATTGAAACAAATAATAATATAAAACGGTATTATGTCATACAACTCATAATAAGGAAAATCAACAAAACCTGGCGTGGAACCTTTGTAAATGAGCTGTTTCTGCTCAAAGGTATTTGTAATCTGAGAATTTAATAAATAAATAAATAAACAGAAAAAAGTAGTGCATCATACAACCACCCCAAGCATAACCCAAAAAAAACCCTCCCCACCAAAAGAGTAGGGGAATTATTTATGGAGAAGAACAAAATCAAAACATTGTAATACAGTATTACACTAGACAAAAGAAAACAAAACCAGAACGAGAAAGCAATACAAGCATATAAAGGTTATACAGAAAACCAAAAACTCAAAAAAAAACACAAAAGGAAAATGGAACCCACCCCCAGAAAAACAATCCCACCCGAAACAGAAAAACAAAACAATCAAGCATCAAAAATCCAATCACAGCAAACTGAATAAGAGCGAAAGTTGGTCTGAGGCAAAGAAACCAATTCCCAGTTATAAATAACAACTAAATCAGAAATTATCTGATTGAGAATGTGTATTCCAGTATATGTTTTTTGTTGTAAAAGCTGAGCACATCTAGCCTGCCATAAAAAATATTTACGAAGGGCAAACATAATTCAAAGTGTACTGGGATGATATCTGGAGCAGGCACTAGGAAACTGACCAAACACCAACATATCATAGGAAACATAAGAAATGCGTTTATTCTTCTACTTATGGAGCCATAAAGTCCAAATGTCCCTACTAAAAGGACACTCAATAAAGAAATGCTGCAGGGACTCCAAAACATTCAGACAAGTGTCCTGAAAACACATTATGTCCTCCAGAGACTTATAATGGTGATTACCCCAGACACCCAATTTTCCATTTTTCCATGACAAGACAACCAGGTCACATCCCATAGTTTCGGGGGAAGCCGAGGATCAATAAGTTGGCAAAAAATCAAAGAAACATCTAGTTCCATGCCAGTGGAGTCCAAACCACAAAGGAGAGCAGAAAAATGAGCCTGAATAATAGACCAATATAACTGTTGTTTTGTCATGAGAAGAATGGACCGATGGGTCAGGTTCCACTGTTTCAACTTAAAAAATGTTGAAAACAGAAGAGAGGGAATACCAGAAGACCAAAAAGTCTTCAGGGATTGCCGAAGGAGAACCACACCGTTAGTCCCATGGGGAGAAATCAAGTACATAAAAACAGAAACCAAATGAGAAGGGGGGGAGGGAACGTCTCAAAAAAGGAAAAATAAATTAAAAAAACAAGCAATGAAAACAAAACTATGGAATTAAGCATCCACACCCCACCCATACAATAATCCTGATACAAAAAAAAACTCTTAATGGGGTTCAACCGAGAACCCCAAAAGCCTGAAAAAAAAAGATTATAACTTTGTACTTCCAAAGCAAGAGGTAAAGGAAAAACTGTGGCAACATACAAAAATATAGGCAGCACTAAAGTCTTCAAAAGCATAACACATTTTTGTTTGGCAATAGTCCTACCTTTCCAGGAAGAAATCAAAGCTAGGCCTTTATCAAGAGCCAAATTCCAATTATAAGTGGAGTCATCAGTAGTACCAAAAGATAAGCCCAGAATCTTCAATGGGTCATGTGTAACAGGAATGTGGGCCACAAAAGCAAGAGCAGAGGGGGAAACAGAATTGGGGATAAACCTTGCCACACTTTTACGAAGATACAATTTGGATCCCAAAATAATCTAAAGTCAGAAAGCAAGTCAACAAACCCAACTGTATCCAAAAGGGGTGTAGTGCAAATACATAAATCATCCACATAAGCATAAACACTAGGGGCATACTGACCACCAAGGAGCAACAATTTGGGGACAGCATGACTAGAAGCAAGCTGTCTCAAAAAGGGGGCAATCTGAAAAACATATAAAAGGGGGCTAAGGGGGCAGCCCTGACGGACACCCCTCTTATGCAAAAACTCCATGCCAGGAGAATTATTAATCCAAGCAGAATTATACAACAACTTAATCCAAGAGATAAAGTGTTGAGGCAAATGATAACGCAACATGACCTGAAACATGACCTGAAACAAAAAGGAATGGTGTAGCCTTCTCCTGGTCCAAGGGACAAAAAAGGGCATGATGGGAATCTGAACAGGAAAAGACCACATCTCCAATAAGGGACAGGGAATGCAGCACAGTTCTATCAGGCACAGCACAGGTTTGTTCCTGAGAAATGACAATAGATGCAAGGGGCAGTAACCTGTTCAAAAGTATTGCAGCCAGAATCTTGTAATCAACATTGAGCAGACTCAAAGGTCTCCAGTTTTTAATGTCAGCCTTATCACCTTTTTTAAAAAGCAGAAGCATAATAGCATCAGAAAAGTGATGAGGTATAGAACAAGTAGTCAGGATACTATTAAAAACCACAGTAAGGGCAGGGGCAAAAATATCCAAAAAGGAATGATAAAGTTCAGCTGTTAAACCATCCACTCCAGGAGAGGTACGCTTCCTCTGCTTTTTAATGGCACACAACATTTTCTCAACAGAGATTGGGAGAACCACTGAGTGCAGAATACCCTCCGGGACCTCCGGAATTTCTAAATCAAAAAGGAAACCACCATGATCAGGAGCAGCAGGACAAGAACCAAACAACCTTTCAACATGAGACTGAACTATACTTTTTAAAAAGGCAAGAGAATTGTGCTGCAAACCAGTAACAGGGTCAGTAAGTGATTCAATAACCATAGAAGAAATTCTGTCAGAGCAGTTCTTAAAAGGATCAATAGAAGCCTTAGAACCCTGAGTACCACACTGAGCCTCAAGCCTCAAAGAAATAGCTCGATCATACTGGAATTTCACCATTTGGCATTTCTCTTCCTTAATTTGAAGGGAAATATCTATACGGGATTCATAAGCCCTAGAAATCAGATCTAAGAGCTGTTTCCACAACTTGGAATAGGCAAAAACATTGGATCGGGTCCGAAATCCAGCAACCTTAAGGAAATATTTCCTCACGTTAGCCTTCGTATCTTCCCACCAAACAAAAGGATAGTGGTAAGCATCCAACACAGAAATCCTAGCCTGCAATAAAGTCAAACAACCCTTAAAAACATAAGTATCAGTAAGTAGAGAACAATTCAACTTCCACCGAATACAAGGAGCAGCCGGAAGGGGACCATCAGCAGGAGAACAAACCAAAACCACAGCCAAATGATCAGATGTTTCACAAGGAATCACAGAAGCCTGGGAAACGGTGAGGTATTTAGAAAGGGAAAAAAAATCAATACGAGTGGCCAGGGCACCCCTATAATAAGTCTTAGCCACAGAATTATGGACAGACAGATACCCATCAATAAGATTGGCAGAAGAAATAACCTTAGATAGAGTAGCAGCATCACTAGACAACTTACGGGCATTACTAGGCCGGTCTAAAGCGGAAAGCCCACAATTAAAATCTCCCCCCAAAAAAACCTGGCAAGTAGTAAACAAAAAGGGATGAATTTTGAGAAACAAGGCAGATCTGGCTGCAATACTTTGAGGGGCATATATATTAATAAGGCGAAAACGTACCAAGCCGTAAGTCCCATCAACAAGGAGAACCCTCCCAGGGACCACATCAAGAACCCTAGCAATTTTGAAATAAAAACAAAAAACAAAATATCCATCCCATCACAGGTATCCTCTCCATGTGACCAATAGGAAGGACTAACAGACCATCGAGTAGTAACCTGTAAAACTTCCTGCCTGCTTTTGATCCGAGTGTCTTGGAGAAAATAAAATTCCTGTCTAAGTGAAAGCAGAAAACCAAAAGTGGAAAGCTGCTTATAAAACGATTTAACACTGCACACATTTAAGATGCAGCATTTAATAGTAGTTTAATGTGCCATAAAAAAGGCACTAAAAAAAGGCAGAACAACACCCAGGAGATATGGAAAAAAAATTAGACCAAGAAGCCTCAAGAGCAAAAACCACACCATCACCTATGAGGAAACTGAGCCTTCTGTAGTTCACCAGAACAAGGAGCATCTTTACAGGAGTCAGAGGAATAATCCAAATGAGATGAGGAAGCTTGAGAGGAATCAGAGTCCTCCTCCTCGCCTTCCGTATCACCCCATTGTCATCTTTTAGTCAGCATCTGAGAATGGAATTAGTGGGTGGACGTGACTCAGATTTATGTTTCTCTTTCCCCTTTTTAGAAGAAGGGATGGCAACAAAAGGGACTTCCACAGAGGGGGGACGGGGGAGGGGGCATACAATCCAGCAAAATGGGACTCGAAGCAGGCGGAAGAGCAACCTGTGAGACAGGCAGCCCAAGTCCTGAATCCAAAATAGGGGAAACTCCAGGCACAGGAGGAGGAGAGGCAGAAGGGTCAGAAGAAACTGACAAGGACACAGCAGTGGTAACTGCACCAAGACCAGAAAGAGGGTCCGGGACAACAATAGTGCCCCCCTCCTTCCTTTGTTGTGCCCGAGCCTGAGATTCAGCAGTAAGGTGGGAGTGGTCCCAAGGAACCCTATCAAGCCAGTTATGTTCAGCCCAGGGACACTGGGGATAATTATGTCCACGATCATCACACAAGTTGCAATACTGAGCGTTAGGGCAACCCAAGCTCACATGTCCATACTGAAGACATAGCGTACATCTGGGTTGGTCACAAGCGTAGCTCAAATGTGCTTTAGAACCACACTTGTGACAAGTATGGGGTTGACCAGGATAAAAACAGATACCCCTGTCATGCCCAATACGAAAACTACCAGGGATGTGCAAAACCCTTTGTTCAGTTTGTCAAAGCTGAACTTAAATCTTCCAACCCCCAGTCCAAACAAAATCATTGTCCAAAATAGGACTAGGGGAATCCAACAAGTCACAACGTTGCCAAAGCCAGTATTGGGCATCATGGATATTAACCCCTTCACTCTGAAACAAAAGAGTAAGAACCTTAACCAAGGGTTTAGCAAGGGGGATTATGAGAAAAGAGGACCAAACGGGTTAATTTCACGAGCTCATATTGAGCCCAGAATTTCTCCAGCGTATGAACATTCTTAAAACTAACATTATATACAGTCTCACCCTTCTTATGAATAAATGCAAATAAATCAGAGGGGCTAATGCCCATAGTGTCTCGTAACATAGAGTGAAGAACAGTTTGCCGAGGGAGGGGGGCCGTAGGGGCGTCGCCTAAAAACTTGAAGTGCACAGCATTTCACCACTGGGCAGGCTCCCCCACAGACTTAAACAAGTCAGTCATTTTAAAAGTAGAATCAGTAGTATCAGTTCCAGGAGCTGAAAGAGAAGGCTTACGCAGTGGCGTGCACTGCTCGGCGGGGCCCTTGGATTGGGGAGTGTGTCCAGGAGACTTGGTAAGATCCTCATCAGTGAGTGGTGGAGCCTAACACCCCGTAACAGGCTCCATAATGGGAGAAGAAACAGGAGGAACAGGTCTAGAAACAGCAGAATCGACTGCAGCAGTCGCATCAATAATAGAAGAAGCAGAAACAGGACCAGGAGAAGACCTGGGTTGCCCTTCCTCAGAATGGCTCCAGTCCGCAGCACGCAGAGCAGCCTCAGGAGACCAGGTAACATCCAAAGGACCATGAGATCGAGTAGTGGGTCTCAAATGCAGGGTAGAAGGCAAAAAAGCAGGTTGCAAAGCAGTAGGAAACTCAGAGTTTTGTTAAGAAAGGGTCCAGGGGGCTAGGAGACATAGAGCAATCAGCCGAAGGAACATCAGTTGGGAAAGCCGAGTCATCATGAACCAGTTGCAAAATACAGTGTTTATGCTGAGAAAATAGCTAAGTTGAGCTTCAGGAATATCAGCATCTGTTCGGCTGACCTGTGTAGCAGTATGCTCAGGAGGAGGAACATCAACAGCAGAGGTACAAGCAGAGTAAGGAGAAGTCGCAGAAGTAAGTAGGCCTTCCATGTTCAGCAAACAAGCACCAGAATCAGAAAAACTCAATGGATCCAAAGGAGAAGCAGTGACCCGAGGCAGAGCAGAACCACCACCTCCACCATCCACAGCAGGACTGTCGGCCATGTTGGACAGAGGGACAAAGGCTCCCCCTGCAGACTGAGTAGGGGAATTTCCCCGGTGCCCTGGTCAAATTTCCCTCATTCACTAAAAATACCACCAATGGCTTAATCTGGCTCAAGGCCAGTTGGCATTCATCTATATCCCCCTTCCCTGGTTCGTGCCTGAAAATAGGCAGGATTTGTCTAGTGCACATACCCGGTCAACAAAAACCAAATAAATGATTTGAGAGGACCCAGGGGTCCCATTGCTTGCTTATACACCTTCTCCTCCAGCTCCATGGAGCACAACTATTTACAGAGCCAAGGGGCACATTACTGGGAGAAAAGAGGTGCTAGGCAGCATTTCCTTTCAGGCAGCTACTGAACCTTCAGATGTCACATCCGAGACCTTATCTGGATTCTTCAACAGGCTACAGAGCCAACCAACCCTCTTGTACTGGTAAGTTGGTCTCTGTCTCTTACTTGTTCTTTTCCTTTTCATCCTAGTCAGACATTCCACCTATGGAGAAGCGAGAGACTTACTCCCACCTGGTCCTATGCCACAGGGACGCAGGATTTTCCCACCCTGACCAGTCCCTTGTAACCATTAGGATGCCATTAGTGTGGCCACCATTTCCATTGATTTTCATTACTCCAGTCAATGGGGGAGTCTTCAGAATACCTTTGGCCTGCATCCCCACAACCTTTTCTCTCATGCTTGCTACAAGACACCAGGTCCAGAGGGCTTCCCAAGGCCTATCCTTTACTACTTGCAGCCCCCCCGAACAGCTTGTGATTGGGCCCCAAGATCTGCCCCTCCAAGCAGGACCCATAGTGGGAGAGAAGCCTCTAGCACCCCTTTTTTTCAGACCTGTACCATCCTGCCACACCAGGAACTGGGAGAGGAACTGCCACCACCCCTCTCCTAGAGGAATCCTGCCATGAAACCTCCAACCCTGCCAGTGCAGGCCTAAACTGCAACCAGACCTGGGACCTACCAGCCTCCTACCCTAGGCATTCTCACTACCCCTCACTCCCTGAAGTCCCATTTGCCCCCTATGATGCTGGCAGGCTAACCCACGCACTGTCCATCGGCACCACATTACTAAATACTGGCACTATCTCCACTTACGAGGGGGGATCCTCCTCAAAATCAGGCCCAACCTGGACCCATGAGTTCTTCCCTGCCTGCTTGTACTGCCATCTCCCAGCCTGCCTTTCCTCCTACTCCCTTCCTTTTCCCATGCCCCCTGCTTTTGTGGGCTACAAATCTACCTCCAGTGGCAGTTTGAGGTACAGCCTGGAATGATGTCTCCCCTCCCAACTACCTACTAAAACCTTTACCAGGGAGGGAAACACCAAAGTACTCCTAAGCCCCTCTCAGCAAGACGGGGCTTACACTTGCATTTTTGATGTTTATATGATTGTCATACACTAGATAAGAACTTATGTCACGGGGTTTAGAATTACTAGTTACAACCTTAATACTGTTCAAAATGTTGACCACTTTGAATCAATAAAATATTTATACATCTGTCATCAGCAATCTGATAGTTTTACCAGCTGTCTCACTTTAATTCTTAGGGTGCCACAACCACTCACCGTTCACAGTTCTCACACCTGTGAATACACATGCAATGGTTCTAATAGCCATAAGAGAGCCAGCAGTGAGTTTCTAAATATATTCATTACAACGTCAGTGCAGTGGTAACACTACAGCTTGTGGTGATGACAACCCAGGTTCTGCATCAAACAGTGCTTCTGAGGGTTGGCCGGTGGGAGGACCTTTGTTGAACATTGGAACAAATGCTCCCTTCCTCTGAGAGGTGGTGGGTTCCAGTTCTCTGCTACCACACTACACCCTGGGTGACCATGGGGAGAGGTGCTGTCAGGAACAGCAGACCTGGGAAAGGGATGTCACCAACATCAGCACTGGAAGCCCACCTGATTTGTTTGTAAGAACATCCTCAGGACTGAGGAAAACAGAAAATTCCAGGGCCCGGTCACAGGATGACTTCGGTGCCCAGCAGGCCCTGCACTCTCTGACTAGACACCACTCTGGAATGTGGATTTGGTCACTGCTGAGATTAGCTCAATTCTGGTGGTCTCTCTGTGGGAAGTCCTAGGATGGCAGGGTGACTGGGCTTGTTGATGCCAGAACCAGAAGGATGGGGGCATGGGTTCTAGTAAGGAGGATAACAGAATGAAAACATTACTATATATATATATATATATATATATATATATATATATATATATAGATATATTGAGGCAAAATTCAGTTTAATGCATTAGTTAGTTGTTCCACAGCAACAAAAGCAAGGAATTTATGTTAGGGTTGAAAGCTCTAATCCTCATCCCACCACTAACTGGCATCTAGGCATGTTGGTTGCCCTAACTGTCACCCCATCAGATGTGTGAAGAAGCAGAGCTATAGAAGAATGGGGTGAGAGTTAAGACTGACAACCCCAACGTGCACCCCGATGCCAGTTGGGAGTGTGGGCGGGGGGTTCAAGGGGGGCTTTCAACCCTAACACTGATTTTCCTCACTTTTGTCGCTGTGGAACAACCCTAACTAATGCATTAAATGGAGTTTTTTGCCTCTAATTTCCCTTCTTTTTGAGAAGGATAATGAGAAATAGTGAATGTAATGCAGAGGCGGGAGCCCGGGGCCCCACCACGTGATGTCTTGTCACATAGTAACACGGTGCCCACAAACACAAATGTTAATGCGCATGGTGATGCAAAGCAAAACAGAAAAATAAACAGTAGTGTAGACACAGATGGTTAAAATAATGCAAACACCAAGTGCAAATGAAAATGTAAAGCGTAACGTACATGGTGCCATTGACGGGAACAGTAAGTAAAACAGTTACGGAACCGCAAGCAGAAGTGGTAAGGGTAACAGTAATGTAAGCGAACAGGCTGGTTTTCCCCAAAAGATTCATAGAGAAAGACAGTGGGTACAAAGAATGGGTCTCGGAGCACAAAACGAGGAGTTGGAATACTAAATTGCTTATATCTCAGGAAACGTACGTAGTAGAAAAAAAATGTAAAAGTCATATGATTTATGACTTTCATGGAGGTTTTGTGGGGGACTAAGCATTTTTCTGATGAAAAGTCCATATCTCGCACCATTTCCGAGATACAGGCCCTGAAAGGCACTGCGAACGCCGTAATGTTATCCTCTGGGAAAAAAGAGAAGTTCAGAGTGCCATAACTTTGGCTCCCTGTAATATTTTTTCACCAAAATACTAAAAGGCACATCTGTGGGATGTTGGCTTTCTTCCCTCCAAATTTCAGCCCAAAAGACCAAACCGTTATTTTGCAGTAGGGCGGCAAAGGATTCCTGTAATGCGGCGGATGCTGTAATATTATCCTATGGGAAAAGGTGTCAACTTTGGAGTGCTGTAACTTTTCTGCCCTGTAACATTTTTTCTCTGAAATACTGAAAGGCACATCTGTGAGATGTTGTCTGCGCTCCCTCCAAATTTCAGCCCAAAAGACCAAACCGTTCTTTTGCAGCAGGGTGGCAAAGAATTGCTGTCATTTTCCCACAGCCTGAAAAAGTACTGTCGAACTTTACGAAAGCTTTCATAAATTCATACGACAGTGTCGCAAATGCGAAAGTACTTTATGAAAGTAATTTTTCCAGAAATGTGAAAAACATATTTCTGGGGTATTTTACCCCAAAATAAAGACATGCCTAGCATCCTCAGGGTCCGACTAGGTGAATTCAAAAAGAATTAGGTTGCTAGAGGGTCCCAAATTTAAATGCTAAGCATTTTTCTGATCACCAACTGAAAACAAAATGGCAGATTTGCAACAGTAAAAGGGCCATTTGCAAAAGTGAAAACTGCATTTGTGACGCTGTTGAACTTTTTGTTAACTTTTCCCATTGACTTATAATGGGAAATTGTTTTTTGAATAACTTTTGAACCGTTTAATATTTTTTCACGAAATCTTCAAAAGGCACATCAGGGACCCAGCCACATGTTCTCTGAAGATTTCGGACCAGTCGCACAAACCTTGTGACATGTAGAGACGAGCAAAGAATTCCAAAAAAGCGTAAACACGCATGCAGATCACGCTTAATAACTCCACAGCCACATATCCGAACAGTACAAAAGTTGGCAGATCCCAAGATGGATGGGTCTTGATCATGTATTCCAAATTTCAGGCAAATCCATTGAACAGTTGCAAAGTAATTAAGGTACAAAATGTTAGGTTTAACATGTAAATGGCTCCTCAACCCTAACTATGGTAGCACTACCGTGCTACCATAATATATAGATATGCGTGTGTGTGTGTGTGTATATATGTATATATATTTGTATGTATATACATATATATATATAGATGCAGTCATGCTCCTTTAGTTAGGGTTGAGAAGCATGTTTAATGTTAAACCTCGAAGTTTGTACTTTAGAAGCTTTGCAACTGATCAATGGATTTGCTCAACATTTGGTATGTTCTGTTCTTTGGGGTAGATCTCTTGATGTGGTAAGTTTTGTTCCAGTTGGATGTGCAGATTCTGAGAGCAAGACAGTGCAAAAAGTCATAAAGTCACCATTTTTTGCAGCTTTTCTTCATCGCATTTCATCCAGATGGTGAGGAATTTTGATGGGATTTTTTATGGTAGAAACAGCTTTGGTAACAGAACCGGCATACATTTGTTTTGTGAAAAAATATTAATCTGTTGCAAAGTTATTACATTTTTAATTTCCCATTGTTTTCAAAGGCAAGATCAGTTTTCAGAACAGAGGGAAAATGTTCGACAAAGAATTTGACCTCATGAAAAAGGATTCTGGCTCATGAGACCCATTCCTTTTTCATAAGAATAAAATCCTTTTTAGTGAGAGAAAAATCCTCTTTCGCGAGCCGCATCTTGTTTTTTTTCACAAACTAAAAAAAAACATGGAAAATACATAAAAATGCAGTTATTTTAAAAATTAAACACCAGAACCTAGCTAAATGGCTCCATTTGGTTAGATTCTGGTGTTTGCTTTTCACAATTAGGGCCAGAAATACTTTTTCTGGGCATCCAAAAATCCCAGTTGCCCAGCTTATTGAGAGGAGTGCTTCCCCCATGTTCTCTGTATGAGAATTGGGGATTTTCCTGACTTCTGCAGCCATAGCTGAACTCCTGCTGCTGGCTGCACTGTGTGCTGTGAGCCACCCTTGCCCTGGTGTCTAGTGGCACCCCCCACTCCCTGATCACTGTCCACCTAAATAAAAGATTTAGTCCCTGGTGTCTAGTGGCACCCCCCCACCCTCCAATTGCCATCCTCCTTATTTTTATTTTTATGTATTTATATAATCTCACACTGGGATGCCCATCCCTGGTGTTGGATGCCCCCCACAGCCCATTGTTTAATTGATAGTGCCAACATTGGGGGGAGCTAATCCCCATGTCAGCATTACAAGCCCCCCAGCAGTGTGGGACATTGGGAAGGCCACCCCCGGTGTCACAAAATATTTATTTACTTTTATAGCCTGTAAAAAGAAAACAGTCACCCAACGTCTTTTTTTTAAACCTGAAAAAATGAAAACGTCCCCCTTCCTCATTCCAACTCTCCCACTGAGCACCCACCACCCACACCTTATGCTATGCTTACCACCAGAGGTCACACTGTATCATCTTCTGTGGACAGAGACACATCTGCACTCTTTAAAGCTGAAGCATGTACTGAGGAATCAAGATAAGTGCTACATAATGTATTTTAATTACTTTTTGAACTTATGTTCATAACTTTGCCATTTGTTCGACTTTCTTCACCAAATTTGTAACATGGCCTTTTTGGGACCCCACCTCATGAACATTGACACTGTCATTTCATTAATTTGGCCCAGAAGATGATTTTGCAGTTGCTGTGCAAAAATCTTCTTTTGGGACAGTAAAACAAAATATTACCACCAGTGTTCATGAGATAGAGTCCCAAAAAGGCAATTTTGAAAATGTGGTGAACAAATTCTTAAAAATGGCTGAATTATGAGCATTTGTTTAAATTTTTCTACACATATGCATAACTTTGATAATTTTCAATATTTTGACTGCAAATTTTTAACATAGCCATTTTTTTCACACCACCTCATGAACAGTACAGCTGTCATTTTTCACATCCTGTCCAAAATGTGTTTTCACACCTGTGGCACAGAATGGTATTTTGTCACAGATTTGAACATTTTCACCTACAGGGTTTATGAGGCAGGGTCATAAGAAGACAATGTTGAAAATTTGGGGTCAAAAATACAGTTTAAAAAAATGACAAAGTTATGACCATTCTTTGCAATTTTGCTATGCCCACTGGTAACTTTGGACATTTTCATATTTTGACTCCAGATTTTCAACATAGGCTTCTTATTACCCTACCGCATGTATGTCACAGCTGTTAGTTTTCAAATCCTGCCCAAAATGTGTTTTTGTACATGTGGTATGGAATGGCATTGCAGTTGTACAGAATTACATTTTGGCAAGGAATCAAAAATGTTCTGTATTGGGTACATGAGGTGGGGTAATGAGGTAGCTATGCTGACAATTTGGTCACTGTTGTCCTAAAAATGGAAGTGCAGGGCCTGGAGGGCCCTGTGCTTCCACAGCTATATACATATATGCATCTATGGAAGGATGGGAGCAGAGGGTAAAAAGGACCATGTGCTTACACAGTAAAATAAGGATACTATTATACTATATCAAAAAGTAAGGAAATAAGTTGCAAAAAACTTCAGTAATGCTCCAGTTAGGGTAAAAGCAACAAAAGTTGGGAAATGAGGCATTAGGGTTTCCCTAACACTCCATCCTCCCAAACCAGGCAGGCGAGCAGGTGTGGGGTATACCATGGGCTTCTCAAGCCTAAAGCTCACCCCATTCTCATAAAGTCTACACATCTGACCTTATTTACAGATGGCATTAGGTGAGTGTTAGACTTGAGAAGCCCAAGGTACACCCCATACCTGCTCTTCTGCCTGGTTTGGGAGGGTTGGGTGCATACCTCTCATCCTCCATTATCACAAATCAGGGACAAGGCTTAAAATAATCAGGGAAAAATGAACAAAATCAGAGACACATCTGAAAAAATAGTAAGATTAGTTCCAGAAACTATGTACAACATGCTTCTTAGTGTGAATAGCATTTTTTTAATGAGAACTAGAATGTAACACCAATGGCTGTCATTATTTTGTGTTTCAAATCCCTACTCTTCAGTGGCAGAAATGCCAAATTTAGGAGGGGCAGAGGAAATGTCTGAGGCAAAATCAGGGACATCCCTGAAAATCAGGGACAGTTGAGAGGTATGGTGGGGTGTTAGGGAAACCCTAATGCCTCATTTCCCAACTTTTGTCAATTTGACCCTAACTGGAGCATCAACAAAGTTTTTTGAAACATATATATATATATATATATATATATATATATACACAGAGAGAGAGAGAGAGAGAGACAGAGAGAGAATAATGCATAAGTAGGGAGTTGATATGGAGTTTTTTCACACATCCAAGTTGTGTGATATTATGTAAACCTCGAGAGTGAAGCTCAAGAGGTTTTACTATTATCACACAATGAGGGTGTGTCAAAAAAACTCCTTTTCTACCCGCTACATATGTTTTATTTTTTTATAATAACTGGCACTAAAAAAAATCCCATAGAAGAATTACCACTACGAGGAGACGCAAGGCCAAAACGCTCATACTTCCTTACTAATAGGCACGCCCCCACGCTATTCAAGGACTGACATCACTTGATGTGCTAGAGTGGGGACGTGCCTACTAGTAAGGAAGTACGAGCATTTTGGCTGTGGGTCTCCGTGTTGGTTTTACGAAATAAATAAATGCTGCACACATACAGATCTCTAAACCGGAGGGTAAGCTACAGAATTAATTTAAAATGATTACGCTTTCTCATTTGGATCTGTAAGTTATGGAGGTCATGCTATGAGTTTGAATTTGTTTACTCTGGAATGCGAGTTCTGCAGGCTTCTTGGCGCGAGACTGTAAAAGTCGTATCAACCCGTGGGTTGATATAACTTTTTTCGTATAAACCTCCGGGTTGATACGACTTTTTACAGTACTCGAAAATAGGTTGATAACAGGGATCACCAGTTATTTCATATATATATATATATATATATATATATATATATATATATATATCAGTTATGGCTGTGTCATAAAGAAGAGAATAACAAATTTGGGTAATACAACAACTGAGTCTTGTTGAATCTGTGGTGTGACATTCCTCAGGGTTTGAATGATTGTGTGACACAGCATTGGTGTTGCCCAAACCTTAGCACTGTCTGTCCAGGCAGAGGAACAACAGTCACAAACAGACTGAAGACATGGTGCTGAACTTAGGGTAACACTAGTGCGGCATCACATGATTGGTCAAATACCCAAATTATGCTTTCATTTATTAGACAATGGCTGGGTGAGGGAGAGGGAGGGTTCTGCCTGTTGCCTGCTGGGGGACCTGATATCGCCATTTTTGTAGGCTGAGCCAGGAGGGCTGGGCGGTGTAATTAAAATTATTGGATCAGACAGGTGGAGGTAGAGAGACATGGTTGTGGTGACAATATTAGCAGCTGGGATGGGCTCACTACCACTGGTAATTTAATGCAAACAAAACAGAAATAAAACTGGTGTACACACTGTACTGGAAATACTGGTTATTTTAATGGGGAACTAAATAATCATGGCCAAACAGCTCTATATATTGCTATATGCAGAAGTCTTCATCAGGGGGCAGTGCTTGGATACAGACCACATTATTAAATACCCCAACTTAATACATATTCATGAAACAACATACAGTACTTGTGTTCATATGACCAAAGAACAGTTATATTAACCAGCAAAGTGCCCAAATTGTGCAAAATACAAGTGATTCTTAAACACACACACATCTTATAGTGCATAAATAAAAAAGTGAAATGCAATTATAAAATGGGGAGATGAAATCCTGTTAATCTGTTTGATGTACAGGTAAACATAAGTTCTCAAAAGCAGGACTGCATTGCAAAAAAAAAAGTGAGCTGTTAGAATGCATGTTTTTAAATTCCACCATTTTGTTCTACTTTAGCGAGGGAAACACAGCAGCAAAAAACCCTTCAGTAAATATATTTGATAATTGCTTTTACTATAAGAACTTCAGCAAACAGAATGTAAGCCCAACAGCTAAATTCTTTACTAAACTGCAAAAACTGTTTCTCATTGCATTGCGCTGCCGCTTTTAACATTACGGCTCCCACCTGCCGTCAGCATGTAAATTATTTTTCTCATGTCAAGCTGCTGTGCTGTTAGTCCCCTGCTGCTCTGGCTCACCCACATTTAAACAAAAATTAAAAATCCACACTGCTTTTTTTTTTTTTTTTTAATATATGTTCAGTAATGCCACAGACCTGGTCAACTGAAGAGATACATTGCTTAAATACCTCACTCTTTCAATCGGTCGGGACATGCTCGCTCACTACAATCGAGGGAGAGAACCTGGCACACTTCTTCACTCACAGGCTGTGTCTGAAGCTACAGATAGTGACTCACATAGAATTAAAAAAAAAAAGTTTTTTCCTGCACACCAGTCAATAACCCATTGTCTAATATTATACTATTGGGGGGGGGCGAGACTAGACGAAGACTACAACTATGGGTCTTAAAGCAGAACAAAAGTTATAAGCAAAGCAAATGACGCCATTCTTTAGCAGGCAAAAGGAATATTTTACTAAAAGTTACTCTAATTATCTCTCTTTTTACCTATTTAAACATGTTTATTTAATATCAGGACAATATTTTTAAAAAGGAACCTCATTTTATAAGCACAGTAAGACACTCTGGGGTGTGCATTGAACCGATATTACCACACTTCCAGGGGCTGACTATGCCCCTGGTCATGTGGTAATATGTGTTCAATGCACACCCCATCGTGTCTTATTGCTCACATCACCCCACTATTTTATAAATTAATTCTTACTGCACACTTCAAAAACATTGACTTGGTTTGCAACACTGACTGAGAAAAAAGTGGAAAGAAGTGTCTTGGGCGAGGGGTGGAAGAGGAGGTAAAGGGGAAGGAGGAGATTTTTGAGAAGGGGTGTAGGTAAGAACTACTTGGAAGTGGAAAGGGAAGTAAGACATTTTTTATAAATGGCACAGGATAATTATTAAATTGCTAACAGCTTTATATGTAGTAGTAGTATATTTTTATTCATAAGCCATGAAAGGGAATTAATTTAATTGAATATAGCTCATTTCCAATGAGATCCCAAGAACATTCATACATGTTACCATTCAAATCACAATATTCGACATGTCCTTTAATAGTAAAATATACTCAAATAAATTATTTTACAAAAAACATCAGTGCAAACGCAAACACCATACACTGTTAATTCACATACTGTATATATAATGTCAGCTATGTCAAATATGTCCAGGAGTTTTTAAGAAACATATTACAAAAACATACATTCAATCAATTATATCAATTTACAATAAACATATATGATTCGTGAGTGGCTAAATTTAGTAACACATTTAAGTGACTGCAATAGGGCAACAAGGCAAGGAACTAGTGCCTTGCTCTATGTATCGTCTTTTTAGTTGATCTTTCTTGATCATGTTACTGTATTAGTTTCCCATAAGTCTATAGGGATTGCACTTCAAGTTATTGCTCCCCTATATGGAATATTGATCAGGATCAAAATCTCCTGTGAAAGAATTTATTGGCACTTTAGTCCTTTTAATATTTATGTGCCTAAATTCATCCTAGTCAGTGAATCAGTCATTCATGAACATAAACTTTGAAATCACTGTAACAACAGTTTAAGAAAATCTAACATTGAGTACAAAATGTCAGTGTCTTCAGCAATTCATTCTATTTTAGTACACCAAAAAACATTTATTGACCAAAGGAATTTATAGTCAATCTCCACATTTAAACCCATTGGATGAAAGCTCCATAGTCTGCGAATCCATTTTGTTTTATTCACGTAAGAGCTTCAGTCTGTCCCCTCCTCACACAGGGGAATGACATGGTCAGTTGCTCTGAACCTGAAACCAGTGGTGGTGCAGCTGTGGGAATCTTTAAAATGATCACCCAGGGCACAGCCTCCATTTCCTTTCATTATTGCATGAAGGTACTCCAGGATTCTTTCATTCAGTGGCCTCTTAGTGTGGTCTACATATACTTCCCCCAACTGCACCACCCCAAGTTCTACATCAGGGGTTCTACATGTGACTTACTTAAATAGTGTATGCTACTGACCTGTTATTGGATTGATAACGGTCTGTCCTTCATGAGCAAATTTGTATAAATTACAGTTTTAATACATATTGTATAAGCCCTTCCTTGCAAACTGAATCTCTTCTGACTTATCCACATAATGGCTGTGGACTATCTCGTTTGCAATACTGGTCCCCCTTCAAAAAGTAACCCTCGGACTTTGACCTACCAGAGGTTTCAGTTGTGGGTCTCTGATGAGAATGGACCATCTTTTGTTTAATATGGATTTGATTGCATAGGACTGCTGATAAAAGTCGCTTACAAATGTAGTTCAATTCATCACAGATTTTAAGTTGTAGAAGAGATTCTCTAGGTACATTTTAGCCTTCTCCCTTGTTTTGTTGGTTGGGTATGCAGAATATCCATCAGTATAAAACCTTGCTGACATCATCCCCATCTCCTTCTCATAAGTACTAGCCAAAGGGCAGTTTACCTTTATGTGGAGGAACTGTCTATAGCGGATGCTGTCACCCAAGGCCTGAGGATGTGCTCTGTCTGTTCGTAGCAAACTATTGCCACTAATAGGTTTTCTACAAGGCTCACATTTGACCTTTCATGTTCACCAACAAGAAATTTGGCGTCTAAAAACTCAGTAGCAGATTGATGACAGTTAAATGCATATTTAATGTTTAATCTAATTTTGTGAAGCCATTCAACAGATTCTCTGGTTTTCTCATAGTAATGTCAGTCTGAAGGTGGGGTTCAATGCTGAATGCCAGCCATTGTTGAAACTGTGTTGACTATATGGACTGTGAGCCTTAGAGAGGTTTTTACCATGCTTAATTGTGGATGGATTTTATCTGCACTTCTGAATACTTCATTTGCCTTGAATAAAGTTGTTTGGCACGGATAATTCAAGTAGTTTACAGTTTCTCTGTTGTGGCGCTACATGATGTAAACAGACATTTCAGTAAGTGCCGGTCCCTTTGTCTTTAACTGTTTTTGATATTTTGACTTGGGCACTACGATTCCCTGGTTGCGGTCCAACTTGTTTATTCATTAGACTTTCCTCATAGTCCCTTACCCTAGACACATATTCTATCATCAGTAAAATTATACCATTTGATAATGTGTCTGGGGTAGGGGCATGTTTCAGAGAAAACTATTTGGTCCTCCCACTAAGCCAAAAATATACTTACGTTTGCCATCCCTTGCATCTGTAAATACACTCTGTTATTGAAGAAGAAATAGAAATAGAACAAAACACAACTCAATAATATATTTTGAAGTACACTTTGAAGGTCTGGATCAACTGACATAAAGTCTTTCGCTGCCCTAATACCATGCTAACCATTATTGCATGGGTATAATAAGCATACATCTGGTTAGCCCATGATAGGATTTAGACCAAGCAAGTCCCTCCAATTTATTTATTGCATCCATACTGCCCTGACTATAACTAGGTGTCTTAGTTACTATTTGTTTAGGTAATGGTCCACAAATCTGGAGGGAGCCTCATTGAATGACCTAACACCAGACACAATAGGGTGCACACAAAGCTCCCACTCGGATTTGTTGACCTTCAGGAGAGTATATAGGGTAGGAATAACAAGATGGACAGTAATCTAAAACTGACATTCATCATCATTAACAAAACCATTCTCATAAGCATTGAGAAGCACCACTTGTGCTTGACACAAAATTCCTTGACATCCCACACAGTGATGGCACAATACCAATGCCGGTATTATGCCATCCCAAAAGACAGTGCTTTTTGTGGGGGGCTATGTCCCCCACATCCCCCGCATTTAATTATAATCAACTCCAGATTGGAGTTGTTCCAGGCAGGGGGCTGAACACTGGGAGAAGCTGCATCAGTGAAAACAGACCATTACAGCATCTGTCACTGTAATGGTCTGTTTTCAGGTTTCGCTGTTGGGCTGTCCTGCTAGAGTGGGCCACTGAAAGCATTGTTCATTATTCAGTAAGTATGGCCTTATAGGCCCATGCTGGATTAAAGGTCAGCAGTTTGTAACAGCTCATATCCGCAAGCTGATGTTAAATTTCTTTAAGATATTTTTCTGTATCTTGGACAACAATCATGCCACCCATATCTGCACTCTTTAATGACATCACTGGGCCTGACACAAGTGCTTACTTCTGTGACTCATCACCACAATCACGTTAGACTTGATTTTCTCACTGGGGCTTGAGGTTAGTAGCCTCTAGACTGGTCAGGTCATTTAGTCTGATCATTGCATGGTAGAGTTCTCATTTGGGGCTACCCTTGATAGTCCTCCCTGTAGAGATGACCAGCTATCACTCTTTAAGGAACTGTTCTCAGAGGGACTGCTGGTGGTAGCTGATTTATCTAGTGTGATTTCTGCATGTTCAGTTGGCATGGGCAAGGTGGTGGCTACCTATAATACGGCAGTCTCTGAAGCACTCAATGCCATTGTACTGGTCCGTATATGACCCAGATCATCTTGCTTGAGATCCTCCTGGTTTGATGGGGCCCTCAAGGTGATGAAGATCAAGGGTCAGACATTGGAGCATTGCTGGTGGAAGACCCATTTCGAGGCAGACAAACTGGCCTTGCATGCTTACTATGGTGAGTACCAAGGGGCAATTGACCATAAGAAGGCAGAGTTCCTGTCCAGGGAGATTGCTGCAAGGAAGAACAGACCATCTCATCTTTTTCCAATTATGGACAGACTTCTTCATCCAGTCTGTCTTCATCTGAAAAAAACCTTTTCAATCGCTTTATGTGAGAAGTTTGCTCTGTTCTTTTCTGACAGGGTGTCCTCTATCCGGTCGGGGATCCCACCAGTGAGGTAAGTCTTGCATCGCAGTGACCAGCCTGGTATAACCAGAGGCACTCCTATTATCTGAGAGGAGTTTAGATCAGTGGAGGTGGCCAAGGTTACAGGGGTGATCTCAAAACTGAGGCAAACTTACTGTGAACTGGACCCTGCCTTGATTCATTTCTTGATTCAATGTGTCAAGACCATTGGTCTAATGTTTGCTGGGATTATCCGGTGCTCGCTTTTGGAGGGGGGCTTTCCAGATGTCTTGAAGGAGGCACTCATGAGACCACTAATGAAGAAGCTATCTCTCATTCCTGATGTCCTAGCAAATTATCAACCAATCACCAACCTTCCATTTCTAGGTAAGGTTGTTGAGAAAATAGTGGTGCAGCAGCTGGAGGAGCACCTTGTGACCTTTGATATCTACAAGCCTTTCCAGCTGGGTTTCAGGACAAGGCATAGTACTGAAAAGGCATTGGTTAGGGTGCAAAATTACCTCCTCAGGGTGAGGGATAGAGGAGACAGGTCAATTCATGTTCTCCTAGATCTCTCCTCAGCTTTTCTCACCATGGATCACGTTGTGCTACTGGATCACCTTAGAGAGTATTGTGGACTTACTGGTACTGCCATCAGCTGGTTTGACTCCTTCCTCTAGGGTAGGATGTAATGGGCTGTGATGGGGAATTTCTCCTCTTCCCTGAAGCCCCTGCCCTGTGAAGTGCCTCAGGGATCAATCTTGTCACCAATGTTGTTCACGGTATATATGTTACCTCTGGGTGAGCTCATTAGGCATTACAGTTTGGGGTTTCACTGCTATGCAGATGATGCCCAACTGTATATGTCCTTTGCCCTGGAACATGTGACACTGTCAAAGTGCTAAACAGCTGCCTGTTGGAGGTCATTGACTGGATGTCCTCCAACTGGTTGCGACTGAACCCAAATAACACAGAAGTACTAGTGATTGAGCTGGGTCATGGGTGTGATGGGAGTGCCTCCAGAGTGGCCTCGGGACTAGTCCTAGGGATCGCTCTGTTGATGGCTTCCCCTAAGGTGAGAAATCTTGGCATCATCTTGGATGACAGATTGACTCTTGATGCTTAGGTGTCATATGTCATCCAAAGTGGCTTTTGCCACTTAAGGAATGTCACCAGGATTAAACACCTAGTTCCATCAAAAAATCTGCCATCACTGGTCCATGTCTTTGTTACATCTAGGCTGGGTTACTGTAATGCTCTGTACTTCAGGGTCAGTGGAGGGACCCTCTGCCGGCTGTAGCTGGTACAGAATGCAGTGGCCAGGTTATGAGTGGCTTGTCAAGTTCTAGTCATATAACCTCAGTCCTGTGAGCTCTGCACTAGTTGCCAGTCAAGTGGAGGATCATCTTCAGAGTAGGCTTGCTCACTTACAAGGCCTTATATGGACTGGGCCCAGGCTACCTGATTGATCTCCTAACACCTACCTCCTCAGTCCACTCCCTCCGCTCCTCCACTAGGAGCCTCCTGACTGTTCTGAGGCCAGGTTAAAAACGTCTGGTGACAGAGCCTATGAAGTTGCTGGTACTGCTCTCTGGAACACATTTCCTAACCCAGTCAGTGAGGCCCCAATGATGGAGGAGTTCAAAAGGGGTCTAAACACTCACCTCTTTTGCATGACTTTTCCAGATTAATCAGAGCCTCATACTAAACTATGTTTTTAAGACTGTGTTTATTTATTTAAATATAAGTCTGTATATAAATATTGTTTGCATTTTATCCTATTTGTATATCCCCCTGCTGAACTGTATGTAAGGTGCCCAGATCCTCCGGGATTGGGCACTGTATAAATAAATTTGCCTTGCCTAGTTGGTGCCTCTATAATTCTTTTGCTGTGCCCTTTCTGAGACATAGAAACATAGAAACTGATGGCAGATAAGGACTGCTAGGCCCATCTAGTCTGTCCATTTTCCCTGCCTACCGTAAAAGCCACAGACCCTACTTGATCTCCGGCTTTACCGCCTCATTCCTATTGCTAGGGTTCCCCAATGCCTGTCCCATGCAAGCTTGAATTTACCCACTTTGTTTGCCCCCACCACTTCTGCAGGCCCTGCACCATCTTTGTTGCCCTTCTTTGAACTGCCTCCACCCTGTCTACATCTTCCAGAGATGCGGCTTCCAGAACTGGGCACTGTATTCCAAATGAGGCCTCACCAGTGATCTGTACAGTGGCATCACCACCTCCTTCCTTCTGCTGGTGAAACCTCTCTCTATGCACCCCAGCATCCCACTGGTTCTCCCCACAGCTTTGGCACATTGTTTGGCCACCTTTAGGTCATCTGATATGATTACCCCCCAAATCCCTTTCCTGTTTGGTGACCATCAGTTTCTCTCCCCCCCATTATGTAATCTTCACTTGGGTTTTTGTGCCCCACATGCATGCTTTTGCAGTTTTTCACATTAAATCCCAGCTGTCACCACTCTGGATCATTTCTCCAGTTTACCTAGGTCCTTCCTCATTTTTTCCACCCCTCCTAGAGTGTCCACCCTGTCATATGCAAAGAGGCACACCTTCCCCTTCAGCCCCTCCGCAATGTCAATTATGAAGACAATAAACAGGACTGGGCCCAGGACTGATCCCTTTGGCACCCCTCTGGCCACCCTCCTTTCCTCAGATTGAGCACTTTTTACCATGACTCTCTGTCTTCTGTCACTCTACCAGTCCCTAATCCAGTTTAGCACCTTGTGGCCCACTCCAAGGCTGCACAGCTTGTTCCCAAGTCTTCTGTGTGGAACAGTATCGAATGCCTTACTGAAATCCAGGTAGGCCACATCCACTGCTCCCCTGAACTATAACCTTAGTCATCCAGTCAAAGAAATCAGATTTGTTTGACATGACCTTCCTGCTGTGAATCAGTTCTGTCTCAGATCCTGTGCTTTGCTGGATTTAAGATGTTTCGTGGTCCTTTGTTTAAAGAGCAACTGACATGATCTGGCCAAAAGTGATACATTGCAGAATTAGAATAAGCATACCCCCAGCAAATGCCATACCAAAAACTAAATGTCTGTGTTACTTCATTTTAAAGTTATTAGCCATTTCATAACCCTGATTTCACTACCTGATCAAAAAAAGCCCATGTCTGTGAAGAGCTGATGATGATGTCATCTAGGGACCTCACAGTCTAGAATTCCCTGTCAGCAAACTTATAGGACCTGTTTTTCCAAAGCTGTAAATATCATGTGCAATAGTTTTCACAAGTAAAATAGACAGCACCAGCCAGTAAACTATGTGGGCTCTTTTTTCACTTGGTCTATGAAAGTTTTTTGCTAGAGTGGCTCAGCTCAGTACATTTGGAAATCGATCTAAATATGGCTATAGACCAGTGCTGTACTGCTAGCATTGTTTCACAGCGATCTATTGGCCTGCCGAGGGAATTGCAGAAACAACTACCAGAGTTGAAATCACCTGTGCACTTTAATATATGCATTTCCCATAATGCACAGCAGTCAAATCCCAAAAAGCAAACACAGCAGAAACATGGAGATGATTTCACAGTTCACAAAAGCAGGCCAGCCAAGATGAACATATATTCTAAAATGTTGATCACATTTGCATGTATATCAGTAATTGAATGACTGTTCACCACTGCACCCACAATATACAAAATACAGTTAAATATATATTTTCCCATAATGCACAGCAGCCAAATCCCAAACAGCAAACACAGCAGAATAATCTAGATGATGCCAAAGTTCACAAAAGTAAGTCAGCCAGAATGAACACATATGCTGAAATGTTGATCACATCTCCATGTAATCAGTAATTGAATGACTGTTCACCATTGCACCCACAGTATACAAAATGCAGTTAAATATATGCATTTTCCATAATGCACAGCAGTCAAATCCCAAAGAGCAAACACAGCAGAAAAATGGAGATGATTCTACTCTATATATGTCTGTATCTGTGTTTTATTGTACTTGCTAATATAGGATGTCATGTTACAATCTCTTATAATGCATGATTCCCTGTTTCTGCACTTGCCATGTTACAAGCACATTAAACCACCCCAGAGCATTGTTCTACTGTGGAGTTAACTTTGTTACAAAACCTAACACTCATATAGTTTTTATAGCAATGTTTTTTGAATGGTGCTGCCTGTTTCACATGTGAAAACCATTGCACTTGATCTTTACAACTTTGGAGAATCAGGTCCTATAAGTTTGCTGATAGGGAATGCTAGACAGTGTGTTCCCTAGATGACATAATCGGCAGCTCTTCACTGACATAGGCATTTTTTGTACAGGTAGTTCTATCAGGGTTAGAAAATAGCTAATAACTTTTACATCAAGTAATGTAGAAATCTAATTTTTGGTGTGAGATTTATTGGGGGTATGCTTATTCAGATTCTGCAATGTAGCACTTTTGGCATCAGTGGCTCTTTAAGTAGTGATTCCACAATCTTCCCCACTATTGAGGTGAGGCTGACTGATCTATACTTTCCAGCCTCCTCCCTTCTGCCACTTTGGTGAAGGGGGACTACATCTGCCCTCCACCAGTCGTCGGGAACCACTCCCATATCGAGTGACTTGTTGAACAGGGCTGCCATTGGTGCCACCAGGACCTCCCTTAGTTCCCTTAATATTCTAGGATGTATCCCATCCAGTCCCATTGCCTTGTACACTTTCAGTTTTGTGAGTTCTTTTAGGACTCTCTCCTCCATAAATGGACTGGTGTCCATGTCCTTCTCATACTTGTTCATACTGCCAAACTCTGGTCACTCACCTTTTTCTTCTGTGAATACAGAGCAAAACTATTTGTTCAGTACTGATACTTTTTCCAGGTTTCCTTCCTCACACTCTGCTTCTTCCCCTTTAAGCTTTACTATTCCACCCCTGTTTTTTCTCCCTTCACTTATGTACCTGTAGAAAGTCTTGTCTCCTTTTTTTATCTCCAGTGCTATTTTTTCCTCTGTTTGTGCCGTTGCACTCCTGACTGCTTTCCTTGCCTCCCTCTGTTTATCCAGTAACACTACCCTGTCCTCCTCCTGCTGTGTTTCCTTTTATTTCCTGAACGCCATCTTTTTCTCCCTTACCTTCCAGGCCACTGCCTTTGAGAACCATAGTGACTTCCTCTTTCTCTTGCTCTGTTTACTTGCCTAATGAAAAGGTTTGTCAGATGGGCTTACTGCTCCTCCACTCCTCCCCCTTTTTTTCCTCCCTGCCAGGGCATGCTTGAGACATATCCCCATCTTAGTAAAGTCTGCCCTCCTAAAATCCAGGACCCATGCCTTTGTGTGACTGTACTCTGCCACTGTACTCATGCTAAACCACACTGTGTGATGATCACTGGATCTCAGGTGTTTGGCCACCCTGACTTCCTCAATTCTGTCTCCAATGGTGAGTACCAGGTCCAAAATTGCACCCTCCCTGGTGGACTCTAGTACTAGGTGCCTGAGGCCTGCCCCTTGAGCAGAGTACATGATGTCCCTGCTCCTGGTGGAGGCAGTAGCTGAAATGATCCAATCCACATCTGGCAGATTGAAATAACCTACCATCAGCACCTCCCCTTTAGCTGCCATCATGTGGATGGATTCCACTACAACCTTGTCCACCTCCTCCCCCTGTTCTGGAGGTCTGTATATAACACCCGTGTGAATAGCAGTGGCGTTGCCTGACTCAAGGGTGACCCAAAGTACCTCCTCTTCCCCCTGTATTCCCTGTATCTCAGTTGCCCTAATACCCTCTCTGATGTAAAGAGTCACCCCCTCCCTTTTTAACCCCCCGTCTCTTCTAAACAGAATATAACCTGGTACTATTAATCCCAGTCATGGTTTTCATTATACCATGTCTCAGTAATAGCTACAATGTCCAAGTCAGCCCCCGTTATCAAGGCCACCAGGTCTGGGATTTTATTCCTTAGCCTGCAGGCATTGGTATACATGGCCTTCCATGCCCTGCCATCTGTCCTATTATCATCCCCCTGCTGTCTTTTTGCCTCCTGTGTTTGTCCTTCCTATTCTCAATCCCCTTCCTCCTGTCTTCTGCTGCCCCCACTATGGGTTTCATTTCCTCTGGCAATATCATAACTTTATGGTTCTCCATGTTGACTCCACTATCCTGTGGGGGTGGGCAATTTGATTCCCACTGCATCCTTCTACCACCCCTCTTGCTAGTTTAATTAAGTCCCAGTCCTGGTACTGGTTGGCCCATGTCTCCGTGATGTTAGCTATATTGCCCTTCCCCTGCCTGGAGCTCTGGTAACTTATTCCCTAAGCTCCCTACATTTATTGAAACCACCCTCCAGCCAGAACCCTGGCCCCCCCTTATCCTTCCCCTGCCCCCCGCTACCTCCCCTTTCTGAATTCTTCTCACTTCCCTTATCACCAGCTAGTATAATGGGGTATCTGGGACTGCTGGGGCAGAAGGTGCTGTTTCTTCTCAGTTCACTTTCCATATTTCTCTCAGAAGCACCTATGATGACATTCTGCCCCATTCCCTCCCATTCTCAGATTCAGAATTTTCAGTAGTGAATTCAAAACCATCAGTTATTGACATCGACAAATTCACATCATTGTTCAACAGCTGCTTAATATCTGTTTCAACATTCACACAGATGACACCATTTTTTTCCAACAGTTCAGCTGCCAAATTGAAATTAGTTTCAGCATTGTTAGTATATTCTGAACACATTGTATAGTGAGTCCCTTCCCCTGCTGGTGCAGGGTTAAAGTCTTCAGGAACATTTATAACATATACACACAAATCTGTCCTCTCCTGTTGTGATACATCAGTTATAACATATACACACATCTGTCCTGCCCTGTTGTGATACATCAGTTATAACATATACACACATCTGTCCTGTCCTGTTGTGATACAGCAGTTATTACACACATCTGTCTGTCCTGTTGTGATACATCAGTTATAACATTACACACATATGTCCTGTCCTGTTGTGATACATTAGTTAATAGATAAGTGCTGGCATCATTAATCTGAACCAGTTCAGAGCTGGTAGTTATATTACTCATTGAACTGTTCCTAAAATGAAATTTAAGGTCCAGTTTCTGAAGAAGTTTAAAGATATCAATGCATAAGTTGACTTCAATATCACTGAAGGGCACCTAAAACAAACCTTTCAATAGAATTCTGCCTTTTGCACCCTGTGTTTGTGTTATTTCTAGCTCATCTCCACTTAAATGTTGTACTCTATTCCTGTTAGATTTTTGTAAACCATTGTGACTGTGATTTTAAGATCTGCACCTTTGAATGGCTTTGGTTCACTGACCAGAATGAATTTAGGCACACAAACACAAACTTACATAAATGTAACAGGTTAATGCTTTAATTAGGTTAATTCTACGACCTGTTTAAGTTCAGATCTGTGCTAGAGATTGCACCAGGTCACTTTGAAAGAGTGCTGCTAACTAATTAGAGTGCAGAACTGTGAACCATGGGGGGAGGCTAGAGAGCCATGTTAGTGACTTGAAGCATCACCAACAAGCTCTGCATCTCTTGCCATCAAACATAAAAAAAAATTACTTTACTGTGCTTAAAATGGAATTTACTCAAGTATTTCGATAGCCGACCACTTGCTGAAGCCAACGATACCAGAAACAACATGGGTAGGCAGAAAGGAGCAGCAGCTGGATCAGGTCCAAAATCGACACCTCAGCCTGTACAGATCCAGCATGGAGGGCCCAGAACAGGCCGCAGGCTCGAACAGAGGGAAGAAAGCACCACCATGGGAAGCAGTCCTTATTACAGTGTGAGAAATGGACCACAAACTGGAAAGAGTTCTTGAGCTCTTGGCGGCACAAGACGCCAAAATAGAACCGACATCCAAAATCACAGAGGAGGCAGGCAATCATCCCCAAAGAACCCAGGCATCATTTGCGAAATTGACCACTGAAATTAATTACCTGAAAGCCCACGTGGAGTCAATGGAAAACTTGGCCAGGGCAATGAACTTGCGGCTGGTGGGGGTTGCTGAGGTCATGGAAGGAGCTGATCTGCTGACATACCTAAAGCAGTGGCTGGTAAACAATTTACCTCCGGAATGTCAAATTGATGGGGACTTCCTAAAAACAAGTATTCAGGATCAATTTTCAGAAGGCCTAAATGCAGCAAGAAATGCCATGCACCATCATGCTGATTAGTGATGGCGTAGCCATAAAAGACCAAGTCCTGCAATGGGCAAGAGCAACCAATCCTGTCATCATGGAGGGGCAAGAAATGAACATTTTTCCTGACCGGTCCTTTGATACGACGTCGAGGAAAAAGTTATTCGATCCATTGAGAAAACTGCTGTGGGGCCCGGGGGTGGCCCATTCCCTGCTAGCTCCAGCTCAACTACATCAAACATATGGCGGAATGACATGCCAGTTTAATGACTCATGAAAAGCCAAGAAAAGTGTCGAGGCACTAGCGAGTGAGTTCAAGAAGCAACCTCCAGAGAATAATGGACTGCCATCTGATTCTGAAGACGAAGGGGATTAACAGAAGACTGGTAAAATGTTTGCGGTGTTCTACTGAGTTGGTGTTCAGAACTGCCTTTGAAGTTGATTGGCTCTGAGACTTTTTAGCCCAGTTCTTCAAGTACCCTTGATCTAATAACTGTTCTTAAATAATTTTCAGGTTTTTGCTTCAAGCCGACCTTTTGACCATTCCTGGCTATGCACAAACAGGCTAAAATTGAAAGTAAAATTTGAGTCCTTTGAAGGGAGCTGCCTACGTGGCGCTCCGTGTGTTGCAGACAGTCTCCCAAAAGTCTGTAGTCATTAATGTCAATGTTAGTAATATTGGTAGACAGGCTGCCCTAAATGGAATACTACTACAGTATTATACTAGGTCTTTACCTTTTATTCCATCTTGATACACACTGCATACAATGTTTAGTAAGGCAGGTGATGTTACAATGGAGGGGTGATTAATCATTTATTTTTACAAGACATGTTATTATGTGGCAATAATGGCTAGAGGGGCCATGGTTTAACTACCTTAAGTATTTTAACTAACATTGTCTCCACCCACAAGTTTAACAGGGCTAACCAGCCTAAATATTGTATTGAATTTTTATTGTAGATATTTAGGTGGTACCCCACAAGATGAATCAACAAGACAGCTGGTTAACATTTACTGAAGCTAACATATCTGTACTGCAACTATGGTAATGGAAGCCACTGTAACCCTGCTCCACTGTCTGTATAGCTTTCTCTGATGTCATTGAAAAATGAATAAAAGAAAGTTTAAAAAAAAGAACTGTGAACCATGGGACTCAAGGTTCAAATCCCACCACAGCCACTTACTGTGTGATCATGGCAAATTACTTAACATCCCAGTGTTCCAGTGCACCCTAGTTGTAGAAGGGAAAGGAGTAGGTCCCCAGTGAAAAACAGCAGCTGCATCTCAACTGGGTAATACAATCAACTATTAACTACAGTATCTGCAGCAGATACCACTACATTGACTTTATATTTACCACTGCTTATTGAAAACATTAAGCCATTTTTAGCAGAGATGGTGAAACTACACTTTGCATAGCCTTTGCAGAAAAGTAAAAAGCTTCATAAAGGGCAAAGTCCATGTTGAAAAAATTAAACTGTGAAGGGATAACGCCATGTCTCTGGTTACATGGCTAAGCAGCTAAGTGGAACTTTGATTGCTGTGAGAAAAATTGTTAGACCCTTCCCCACCCTCATAACACTATATCTCCCACCCTTTTCTCTTGCCTGTGATCCAAATAAGAAAATATTACTCCCCCTACCCCCACAACCCACTTAGCTCTCCCATGCTCCCCCCCAAATGTCCCAAGTAATACTTAAAGAAACACCCTACCTTCTTCCTCAACCCATTTAGCACCCAGCGTCCCCCTTCTACCCCCTGAGGTCCTGATAATCAATTAAATACCCCCATTCCTCCATCCCAGTTATCACCCCAGCATCTATTGCCTTCCTCCCCCTATGGTGCACTACCAACTCCTTTTTTTTTAAAGATGAAATTTGGGTTTAGGGATGGTGATGGGGCAGCCCTCTGCACCCTACCTCAGTCAGCTGTCATCTGAACATATACTGCATATATAAAAGAAAAGGCATGCTCTGTTCCTATGAGGATGCACCTCTCAGTCCTTCAGATGGCCCCAAGACAGATGTGGTGTGCTGAGGGCTCTGCAGGTTGTCATCTCTGGACTCAAACTTCCTCTGTTTTTTTTTTTAAGTCAGTGTGTATCCTGGAGTGAGGGGGTGTAGAAATGCTAAGTGGGTTGGGGGAATTGGATTATGTAACTTATTATTGGGGCCTAAGGGGAGAGCTGAGTCCTAAGTGGGTTGTGGGAAGGGTGGAGAGTTTATTTCTTAATTTTCTGGTGGGGTGAGGAGGGAGATTAGGTGCTAAATTAATTTTTGGTAAGGTGTGTCATTTTTTGTTACTTGGACCATGGGGCTAGGAGGGGGTTTACAGAGTCACAGCATTGCATGTATGGATAGAGTACAGATGGAGAATGGTGACCAGATTCTTTAGAATCACTATAATTATGCAACACTTTGGGACCACCTGTTCAGACCTATGCTGGACGGATTGCAAAGATACACTATTCCTACTCACCTCTCGTTCCAGAATACATTTTCACAAGTCATTTGCCAATGTATTCATTGATATGAAGAAAGTCTTTTGAGGGGAAATCTTGGATAATTCATTTGTCAAATAAAGGTCCCGTTGTCTAAACCTGTAGATCTAAAAACTAGATAGTAGTTAAGCCATATATAAATGGTCAACCCTCTAACTGGGGCCAGATTTGAACCCTCAGTCAGGCGTGGCTACCCTCCTCAGAAAAGTCTCAAACACCCAGCAAGCTGGTCCAACACTGCCTGGCCTATTCTATGTTCCAAACAGTACATAAAAGGCAGTAGACTTGTTTTGAGTATTGTACTACTGTTTCTCTTGTCCTCCCCTCCCTCCACAGGTCATACATGGAAATTAATCTTGGCTTAGCCTGCCTCTGCCGGTTACCAGTTTTCAAATAAAAAATAAATAATAAATAAAATTACCGTCAGATATGGGATCTTCTACAAAGTCCCGCAGTCTTACATCTAATACTACAGGTGAGATCTTTACACAGTTCCCCACCTGTCACTACATACGCTAACCCACAAAATATATAAAAAAAAATGGAACTGTCATTGTACATTAGGCAAAATATTGCAACGCCATGTTGTACATGCACGCCACAACATTACTTAAGTATTGTAATGTTGTACTGTATGCATACTCCATAATACACAGATGTTTGAACCAGTGAGTACAAGCAGAGCAAGAATTCTTTCACAGCTCAGACACAAAGGGCAACCCTAGGAGGCATACACCAAGTGTGGTCCATCCCCTAGCCTTACTGTCTGCTGATCTTCACTGATCTTCACTGACTGGGAGAGAGAGAGACCAATCACAGAGGAAAGGCAGACTCTGACAGGTACAGAAGAAGGGATTCCTTGACAGCAGTTCTACCTGGCTGAATCCCCCTTGGAGTGCACAGTCCAGGCTCCTATCTCTGCTGAGATGACTTCTCTCCTCAATTGCTCTGCTCAGACCCAGCCAGCAGCTGCTCTCTCATCATAAGGAGCAGTTGGAACACTTACCCAGAATTCCTAGCTGCTATATGTAAATCAGCATTTGTACTGCTGTACCACTACTGAAATGGTGGTTGACTAATAGAAAGCTCTCATCTGGAAGCAACTGCTCAGACACAAAGGGCACCCCTAGGAGGCATACACCAAGAGTGGTCCAGCCCCTAGCCTTACTGTCTGCTGTACCCACTACTGAAATAGTGGTTGGCTAATAGAAAGCTCTCAGCCAACAACAGCTCAGACACAAAGGATAATCTTAGGAGGCATACGCAAAGTGCGGTCCAGACCCTAACCTTGCTGTCTGCTGAGCTTCACGGATCTTCACTGACTGAGAGAGAGACCTCCTCTCCTCCAGTCTCTAGTTGTGCTACTAAGTGTCCGACTGATTGTTTTTTCAGCAAGAAGGAGAAATAAAGGTTCTGCCCCCACCCTACCCCCTAATCCCACCCACCCCAGGTCCTCTTCTTATATAGGTTCTGCAAGCCACCACCCACTCCTACCTGAACTGACTAGAAGGGGAAAAAAACCTTTAGAATTTTTTTTTTAATATACTACCTTTCAATTCTCTCCAGCACAACAGCTCAGACACAAAGGGCAACTCAAGGAGGCATACAACAAGTGCAGCACAGCCCCTAGCCATAATGTCTGATGAGCTTCATTGATTTTCACTTGAAGGAAGTGTAAGAAGGAGATTTAAATTCTCCCATGTTCTTACCTGCAGGTCTGCTGACTGAAGTGCTACAAGTGGAACTCACAGCAGCATAGACGCATCCAGGTTCCATCTCATCGGTGGCTTCTACTCTCATCAATGGCTTCTGCTGCAGCAGTTCCCTGGGCACTCCAGCCTTTGAGAAGGGCGAGTATTGTCCTGCAGCCAGTGGATCAGTTCCCTCTCCCTCACAGCAGTAGGGAGCTGAGACGCAGTGACCACAGGCAGGGTTTTTTACTGCAAGCAGTGGGGACCCACGGAGCTGTTCTGAGCCAAAGGGCAGAACAACTAAGTGAGTAACCAGATTCCTTCTTACCTTGCAGGAGTACAAGCTAGACCTTGTCTGTTCAACAGCTACCTGGTTGTTTTCTACAGCATACAGGGAACAGTCTGATACTAGGAGCCTAACCAACAAACTTCCTGAACTCACAGCCATCTTGGAAACAGAAAGGTTGGACTGGGTGGCTGTAACAGAAATGTGGTTCATGGAGAACCATGGATGGGATATGGCCATTCCCGGTTACAATCTGTTCAGGAAAGATAGACCGGGTAAAAAAGAGGTGGGGGCATAGCCATTTACATTCGGGAGGAAATATAAGCCACAGAAGTAAAAGAGCAACCTGGGGACTTCGAGTTACTGTGGCTAACAGTAGACATGGGCAAGGGAGAACCCTTCAGAATCAGCATCATGTACAGGCCCCCAAATCAAGGAGATAAAGGAGACAAAGGCCTAATAGAGGAAATCCACAAAATGTCTGATAAAGGTGAAGCAATACTGGTGGGGACCTCAACCTAACAGATATTAACTGGAGCACACTAACGACAGCAACAACAACAAGAAGTAGGAACTTCTTATTGTCACCATAAGGCACGGGACTGTGCCAACTTGTTAAAACCCCAACAAGGGGAGATGCCATTCTCAATCTTGTCCTCACAAACTCAGAAAGGATCAATCATATTGAAGTGGGATGCCATATGGACAACAGCGACCACTGCATGGTAAGCTTTAAGGTAAACATAACACAGGACACCAGCCACTCAAAGATAAAGGTGCTAGATTTCAGAAAGGCTGACTCCCAAAAAATGAGGAACAACATAAGTAGCCAGTTAATGGAAATAGAGGTTGAGGAGGTGGAGGTCATGTGGGGGAGACTCAAGAGAGCAATAAAGACATCCACAGATCAATGTGTCAGATGGGTCAGTAAAGCAAAAAGAAAAATAAATCCCCTATATTTTTCCAAGGAAGTGGCTATCACAGTCAAAGAAAAAAAGAAGGCTTGCAGCATATACCAGGAAACCAAAACTGAGAAAGACTGGGAGTCATACAAGGAAAAAATTAGAGGAAAAGAGCAGAAGGGGCCAAGAGAGTAGACAAATCATTTTTTAGGTACGTTAGGGAATGTAGGAAGGCAAAAGGGGGATGGTAAAGATTGCTACCGAAGAAGGGAAATGCACCAAATGTGACTCAGAGAAAGCCAAAATCCTAAACAAATACTTCTGCTTGGTGTTTACCAAAAAGAACCCAGGGGATGGCACAGCCCTGAAAAAACACAACACCCCAGGACTAGGGGTAGATATGAGTCCCTTTACAGAAGCCAAAGTATGGAAGGTGTTAAATAAACTAAAAGCAGACAAAGCCATGGGACCAGGCGAGATGCACCCCAGAATTCTTAAGGAACTGGGGGCAGAATTAGCAGCCCCTCTGGCACTTCTATTCACAAAATCCTTGAAGAGCGGTGTGGCACCCGAAGACTGGAAAAAGGCAATAGTGGTTCCACTTCACAAATCTGGCAGTTGCGAAGAGACTAGTAATTACAGACCAGTGAGCCTCATATCTATAGTAGGAAAACTAATGGAGACACTACTCAAACAGAGGATCATAGCATTTCTCAAAACTAGCAGCCAAGAAGACCCTAAACAGCATGGTTTCACAGCAGGTAGGTCATGCCAGACAAATCTACTTGAGTTTTTTGACTATGCTACAAAAATAGGGGACCACAGTGAGGCAGTAGATGTGGTCTACCTAGACTTTAGTAAGGCCTTCAACTCGGTTCCATATAGAAGCCTGGTAAAGAAGCTTGACCACACAGTGGTTGGTCCAGGAGTAGTCAAATGGTTACAAAACTGGTTACAAGGCAGAACCCAGAGGGTACAGGTTAATGGAGCGCAATCATCGGAAGGTAGGGTGACCAGCGGGATGCCCCAGGGCTCAGTGCTGGGGCCTCTGCTCTTCAATATTTTTATAGCAGACATCACTGATAGACTGCAAGGGAAGGTGTGTATGTTCTCAGATGACACCAAGATATGTAACAGGTTGGACACCTCAGAAGGAGTGAGCAAGATGGAAGCTGACCTCAAGAAACTAGAAGATTGGTCTGAAGTGTGGCAGCTGAGTTTTAACACCAAAAAGTGCAAGGTCATGCACATAGGAAAGAAAAATCCAAGAAAGGAGTATTACCTAGGAGGCAAAAAACTGGCAGCCTCAAACCAGGACCGAGATCTGGGAATCATAATCTTAGTAAGCAGTGTGAGAAGGCAACATTGAAGGCCAACAGAATGTTGGGCTGTATTGAGAGGGGGATCATGAGCAGGAGGAGAAAGGTGATACTACCACTATATAGATTGCTGGTCAGGCCTCACCTAGAATATGGAGTCCAGTTCTGGAGGTCTCACCTCAGGAAGGACATTGACCAGGTGGAAACAGTACAGAGAAAGGCGACAAAAATGATTAAGGGTCTGCAGTACATGTCCTATGAGGAAAGACTTGGGGAACTGAATATGTACTCCCTGGAGCAGAGAAGAGAGAGAGAGAGGACATGACTGAAACATTCAAGTACATGAAAGGCATTAACAAGGTACAGACATAGGAACTTTTTCACTTCAAGAAGGGCTCCAGGACCAGGGGACATGACTTCAGGCTGCAAGAAGGGAGGTACTCTACCAACACCAGGAAGTTTTTCTTTACAGAAAGAGTGGTGGATGCTTGGAACAGCCTACTCCAAGAGGCTGTGGGGGTCAACACTGTGGGGGGATTCAAGAATGCATGGGATAGACACAAGGGAGCCCAGACTACAAAGGGCAACTTGACTGTCAAACTAGGTCTAAAACAAATGTTTCTGTGTTTCACTAAAACTGAGAAGAGGACTGGATAAAGAGAAACAGAAAGCATTACTTTACACAGAGGGTGACTAATTTGTGGAATAGCCTACCTGGTGAGATTGCTGAAGCTGGTACTACTTGCTTTCAAAGCAGGACTAGACAGGTTTTCCTGAGGGTTACACAGCATAAGTTGGGGTAACATTCCAGAGGATGCACTTGGATGTGTGTCCATACTTAAAGTGGTGTACAATCACTGCTGTGCAGCAGGAGAGGCAGACAAGATTGTCTCTAAGCTGCTTTCACAACCACAATTCTTCTGCATGTTACTATGAGATACCGATATTTCACTTTATGCAACAGGTACTGCTGGATCACTGTGCCATGAGGATAACACTGGGTCACTGTGTAAAGGGATATCGGCCAGGATATTTGAACATGTTTAGCGATCGCTAAACAGTTTAGCAACTCACTAACAACACTTTGCAAGCCCAGTGAAGGCATGGAACACGAAATGCCATACCAGATGGTATGGTTAGCAACTTACTAACCCATTAGAAACTGGCCCTAAAATATGGTAGTACATCTATGTAAAGCAGAGGATAGTGCCTTGCATATAGGTACACCAGCTTAATGCTGGGTTTGGGGAGGCGGTAAGTAGCCATAAGTACCACACTAATTACCTCCTTCCAAAACCAGTCCTTCTGACCTGTGCCCCCTAACTATGGCCCACAAGCCCCTGAAGAACCCCGACTGTCAGTAGTTATTATCTCTGGTGTCCAGTGGTCCATGCCCCCCCAACACTCCTGATGGTATTGTTAAAATGATCCCTGGAGTCTAGTGGTCCCTTCTACTCCCCAATACCCCCAGCGGTATTGTCAAAATGATGCCCAGTGCCAGCCCAGTGGCACTGAGGGTTGAGGCACTGAACCCCACACCTCTTGCCATGCCGGCGACCTGGGTTTGGGACCAAGCTTGGATCATTGGGAGTCATTGGGGGAGGACAGGATTGAGTGTCCAGAGGATGGCTGTCCTCTCCTGAGAGGGAGGGTGGGACAGATCCTGGGCTTTGGTGGCTCCTGGTGGTGACCAGGGGCACAGCAGGTTGTTGATCTTACAGTCAGGGGATAGGCTGTGGCGGTAATTCTGTGGACATGCTGGGGAGCGAGCACACCCACACTGGATGCCTTGCATATCTGAGCCAGTGGGGATGGGAAGAAACAAGGAGATGCCCTGAGCCTTGTTAGGGGAAGCTGGGATGAGGCACAGACCACCATGCCCAATGCCAGATCCTCCATCCTGCCTCTGGATGCTCCCTGCACAAGATTCTTGGCTGCCCACTAGATTTCAGAAAGGTCGCTGGTAGGAGCTGGCAGTTCTGCCCTGGGGGGTTTAGATCCAGGGGGTTAGTGGACAAGGACAAAGTAGAGCAGAGTCCCCTCCCCATCTGATAGGTAAGGCTGGGGATATCTGGCAGGCGGAATCAGGTCTGTTGGGTGCCCCACTGGAGAGAGTTTGCGGCACCAGAGTGAGAGGAGCTTAAAGAGAGTCAGCAAAAAAAAAATGATCATGGTGTCCAGTGGTCCCTTCCACCCTCCCCAGCACACCTGATGGTATTATCAAAATGATCCCTGGTGTCCAGTGGTCCTTCCTGCATCTTGGTTCGACTACCACCACCTGAACCCAGCAACCCTCTAAGTCCACCTCCCTCCTCGGTGACCAGCACAGACATTCTGCTCATCTCCACAGCCAGCTTCTGACTGACAGTTTCCAATCATGCACCAACTGTAATTAGCTGTAATTATAGTAGGTGCATGATCAGGAACTGTTAGTCAGCTGCCAGCCATCCTTTGGGCACTAGTAATCATTTCAACAGTATCATCGGGGGTGTTGGGAGGAGGGACCACTGGACACCAGGGATCATTTCAGCAATAATGTTGGGGTTGTTTGGAGGCTGGAAGGGACCACTAGACACCAGGGAATTTGTATTACAGACTAGCAGGGCTGTTTGTTGGGGGTGAGGGGGTACTAGACCACCAGTGAAGCAGCCCTGACAGACGCAGGGGTGTGCAAACACTGTTTGTTCCAGGCCTGTAATGACACCCTAATGAGATGCAAAGTGCTAATGCGATAGGGGTCATTTGTATCTTAAGGTACAAATATGGCAGATTGCTCCTGTACAGCATTTGCTATAAGTCAGTCATGGTCACAATCCCCATAACACCCTATTGGCCACATACATCTTGAGGCCAGTGGGGGGGCTGGGGTTGACAATCACAATCCAGTTAGTGCCTGGCTGGTATATTGGAATATGCCTTTAGCAATTGCAAAGTGCCATAGCACATTCCAATAGGCCACTGGTTTGTTCCATGCACTAATTAGCTCATGGAGCTTAAGAACGCAATAAGAGAAGACATGTGACTAATTAGAGATACACTGGTGCACGAAAAGCACTAAAATGGGCAGACGCAGTGGGCCTGTGTACCCTTATCTGCCATCAACTTCTGTGTTTCTATGTTATTTAGTGGGTCCTAATCTGGACCTACAAATATCCTGGCCACCATTCACTTAAAATTTGCAATGGATATTAATAATTCACTATGCTTTACAAATATAGTCATGAGGTTGCCCAAACTACTTACTGACCTTAGTCAGGTTTAGAGCTCCACTCTGCTTCATCTATTTATTTTATTTGAAATTTGTTTAAGGAACAAGAACACTGGACTAAAGGTTCCTTTCCAGGCTTGACCAAGTCCAAAGGGAATTAAAACATCATAATGTAAAACAGATATAACAATTAACATAACATACTGTCATCTATGAACACACTGCTAAAATAAATACTGACAAACATGCAGTTTAAAAGCCATAAGAGAACTGGCCTTATGGGGTGTCAGGCAAGATAATCTCAAAGTTGCGGGCTACACATTGTGATCTGGACCCAGGTCCAATCCATCTTTTGGTTGGATGTTCAGATCTGATAGGACCTCTGATTGCTGAGGTTGTCTGGAGTTCATTGAGGAGTGGGGTCTTCCCATTGTCCTTGAAAGAGGCTCTGGTTAGACCCCTTTTAAAGAAGCCCTCTTTGGACACAGACTGCCTCAGCAACTACAGGCCTGTCTCAAACCTCCCATTTTTAAGAAAGGCTACAGAGAAAGTGGTGGCCGTTCAGCTTGAGAGACATCTTGCATCTTCTTATACCTATGAGCCTTTCCAGTCTGGGTTCTGGGCAGGGCATAGTATAATCTCCTGATTAAGAGGGACAGAAGAGCCTGTTCCATCTTGGCTCTCCTCCTGGACCTTTCTGCAGCATTTGACACCATAGACCACGTAGTGCTACTTGACCGCCTACGGTTCTGGTGTGACCTGTTTGGTAATGTCATCAACTGGTTAAGGTCCTACCTAATATACAGAGTGCAGAGGGCAAAAATGGGACTTGTCTCATCTAGCCTGAAGCCACTGAGCTGTGGGGTGCCGCAGGGGTTGGTCTTGTTGCCCTTATTGTTCACGGTGTACATGCTGCAATTGGGGGACATTATCAGGCTCTACGGGTTGAATTTTCACTGCTATGCAGATGATACCCAACTGTACCTGTCCTGTGCATCTGATGTCCAGGTGTCAGACTCTGTATTTAACAGCTGCCTTGATAAAATCCAGTTGTGGATGACTCACAACTGACTTAGGCTCAACCCAGGCAAGACTGAGGTACTGGTGGTGAGCCGGGTCATCGTGGTGGAGGAAGGGGGGATGGGGGTTGTCCCCTAGCCTAGTGCTGGGGTGGGGATTTCCCCTTGTCCCTTCTAGACAGGTGAAGGATTTGGGTGTGATCCTAGATGATGGCCTGACACTTGTTGCTCAGGTGTCAGCCATAGTCAAAATGGATTTTATCATCTTAGGACTATCACCCGAATCCAAGCCCTGATCCCTCCTGATGACCTGCCCATACTAGTACATGCTTTTGTCACTTCCAGGCTGGATTACTGTAATGCCCTGTACCTTGGGTTATCTGGAGGCAACCTCCACAGGCTGTAGCTGCTGCAGAACATGGTGATGAGACTTGACTGGGGCAAGGAGATGCAAGCATATTACCCCAGTCCTCCGCTGACTGCACTGGCTGCCAGTCAGGTGGAGGATTGTCTTCAGCATAGGGCTCCCTTACCTATAAGACCCTGCATGATGGAGGTCCTGCCTTTCTGCAAGATCTCCTGGTCCCTTACCGTCCAGCCCGGACACTCCGTTCTGCCTAGGGAGGCCTCCTTGGGGTTCCTATAGTTAGGTTCAGCATCGGGAGACAGAGCATTTGCGATGGCCACATGAACCCTGTGCAACTCCTTACCTTACTATTTGAGGGGGGGGGGGCTCCCTTGGTGGAAGTCTTTAAAAGGGGATTAAAAACATACCAGTTCCAACTAGCTTTTATTGATTGATGCTGTTTTGAATAGATAGATGGGAGTCTGTATTTATAATGATTTTATTATATGTGTGTTCTGTGTCTGTTTTTTAAATAAGTTGGTTTTATATTATGGCTTTTATTGTACAGCACCCAAAGTCCCAGGAATTGGGTGCTTCATAAATAAAAATATCTATCTATCCATCAAAAACCAGGTGCAGGGACTGAAAAAGTTCTTGAGCTCATTTTTGTTTTACCTAGATGTGTTTCCAGACAGACACTAGTAGCTGAACATACAGTAAACTGTTATTCAAGGATCAAACAGACACATGAGTGTCAAGGAGTCCCAGAAAACAATAGCTCTCTAAACAAGGCAACCACAAAAAACACTTCATTGTAAGAATAGGTGAAATCTACATCTACGAACTTCAAACTACCTAGGGGGGGAAGCAACATTCAGTAGGCAGGTCTTTGCCTACTCCTTGCAAGGATGAAACGGTCTTCCAAACAGCACCTTGAACTCTCTTTGTGTCACTGATTTGCTTTCAAACAGTTTTACTCATATTTGCATGGGTCATGTGACTGAATTCAATTATAACTGCTGTGCTTATTCGTTATGCAAGACTGTTCCTAATTACAGCTACATGCCTGCAATCTTCTCCATAGAACTGTAACTGACTTCTTACTGTCTGCTTGGTGTCTCCTGGGAAGCCCATGAAAAGGAAGTACTTTACTGCATCTCATATCATTATTCCCAGCAAGCACATATTGTTTAATAAGTAAATGAATAAAATAACTCTACTGACTGCCCACCAGTCACAAAGCTCCTTCCAAAGCTGGTGGGCAAAATGTGTACATATTTTCCTTTTTAATTTTTCAGCTTGTGTTTGTTTTCAGTTTTGTCCACCCAGATCTATACACACACACACACACACACACACACACACACACACACACACACACACACACACACACACACACACACCAGCTGAAAAAAAACACATAAGAGCAATAGTGTAGAATAACACAGATGTTTGTTTAGAATGGCACCAACACTCTTAATTCCTAAGAAGTAATTTCAAAGCCTCGTGAATAGAGATGTGAAGTTTTATGGCAAAGTCATGAAATTCACCTTTGTGAAGTTGCCACTTCGCCACTCTGCCACTTCATAATGAGTTGCGTTGGCAAATATTTGTCTAATTATTGTACTAAATTCTGACCAAACTTTGTATATTCTATGTGCTATGTTTTGTCTTATCCTTGTATATTCATGCTGTTATTGTGATTACTGTATTGCCTCGTGTTTTGTCCAGGTCCATCTTGAAAATGAGCTATCTCAAAGATGTTTTCACCTGGTAAAATAAAGACTGATTGATTGAAAGTGGCACTTTTCCAATCGAAGTCAGGTGAAATTAGTGTGAAGCAGCTTCTTTGCAAACACATTTAGGTCAATTTTCATTAAAAAAGGGCCACTTCAGCAGATGAAAACTTCACAAAGTCAGCCCTTTGCAAATGTTGCCAACTTCGCAATTTTTTTTTTTTATTTAACTAGGAGAGACACACTAAACTGAAAGCTTGTTTACAGGTGCAACCTGGGAGGACAAGGAAGTTAAGTGACTTGTTCAGGGTCACACAGTATGCAAGTGTGGGATTCAAATCCAGGTCTCCAAGTTTGCAGCTCAGAGCCTTAAACCACTGTGCTATACTGCCTCCTGCTACACTACTGAGCGAATTCCAGTCACATCACATATCCCTGCTTAAAAACTTCAATTTTTATCATGTACTAAAGTTGCTCAGATACCTAATGGTACCATTCGCGCTCCACCAGATTGCTCAGTTATGAGGCGTTTCCCATTATCCAAGGTAGAGCCACTCAGGGAAAATTTTCTAGCTAATTTTAATCAAATCTAGAATGAATGATCCTTATTCAGGGTCAGTAACCATCACAAATGCTTGGAGACCTCGGATAATTGCAATTTTAGACCAGATTGATTTGTCTGGCAGTGATAATGAGACAGCATACTCAATATCCAGATTAATTATCTGTTTTTTCCAGCCATTATCCAGGGCCCTTCTACCAAATAGGAAAAAATATTACTGTGCATAGGGTATAGTGGAAAATAACAAAAATCTGTATTAAATAAATTTGCTTGAACACTGCATACAAAATCCATCCAATCAGACATATGAGGCAGTAAGTTTCAATGCTTTGGGGCATCCTGCCACTTCTTCAGGAAGCTTTGCTTGAGGTACCTATCCCATGTGCCCCTTAAATAGTACATCAGAAGGACACATGATAAAATGATTACTTGAACCCCTACTTACAAAAAATAAATCAAGTCAACCAATTAGTTAAAGTTAATGCAGGCACCCCACATAAATAAAATGAGAATATGAACCCCATTACTAGATCTATTAAAATGCCAAGTAAACAGGTTGATTTACTTGAATAGTCCCAAAAGTTAGATTTTCAAAACTACTGGACTAAATCATTAATTATTTATTTGTAATTTTTGACCAGGAAAGGCACACTAAGCTGCCCATAACAAATTGTTGAAAGCATTAACCACAGAGTTAAGTGGACCATTAAAAGAGAGATATCAAAAATCTTTAGATAAGGGAGAAGTTCCCCAAGAATTGGACATTGGCCACCATAATCCCAATTTACAAAAAAGGGTGCAAGGTCAGATAAAAAAACTACAGACCGATTAGCCTGACCTCTATCCCTGGAAAAATACTGGAAGCAATTATAAAGGAAGAGACAGAAAACCAGATTGTAACTGGGACTGGTGGATCCAACCCAGCATGGTTTCACAAAGGGGAGGTCAAACCTCACTAATCTGCTATGTTTTTTTTTTTTTAACACAAACAGAGCACTGGAAAGTGACCTACCAGTGGATGTACTGTTTATGGATTTTGAAAAGGCCTTTGACAGTGTGTCACATGGGGACTTCTAAAATCATTAAAGGAATTAAGATTAGATAATAACCTATTGAGTTGGATAAGAAGCTGACTTTGTAACAGAAGACAAAGGGTTAGCATAAAGAGGCACCACTCAAGTTGGATGAGAGTGACGAGTAGGGTCCCGCAGGGATCTGTCCTGGGGCTGGCTCTCTTCAGTGTAGTAGTTACTTCCATTATGTGTGATAATAAATCTTGGATGGTTAAATCTGCGGACGATATGAAAATGGGATCCATAGTAACAAACAATAATGAGATACTAAGTTTCCAGGAGAATATAAACAAAATAACATACAAAGCAAAGATTAAAAAGCAGATATTTAACCTGGATAAATGTAAAATTATGCATCTAGGGGGAAAAATAAATGTTACAAGTATTCTTTAGAAGGACAGGAGGTCAGTGTTACAGATGAGGAGAAAGATTTGGGAGTATATATAACAACATGAATTTTTACAAGCATCGCTCTCAGACTGTAAAGACAGGAAATGGGATTATGGCATCTATAACATGAAACATCAGAAGCAGGGATAGAGAGGTGGTAATGCCCCTGTATACAGCGATGGTTCGACCACACATGAAATATTGTAGCTAGGTGTGGGCTCCATCCAACAAATCCTACTGTAGGAGGATTAAGGCGGTGCAGAGGAGGGCAACCAAATTGGTGGTAGATATTAGGGATAGCTCGTATAAGGAGAGACTGGGGACTCTGGGGCTGTACTCACTGCTGTACAAATGAACTAGAGGAGACATGTGCTGTATATGTGGAGCCTTTGCAAACCCTGACCTTTGGGAATGTGTAGGTTTACAAAAAGTACCTAACCTCATGGCTACAAGAGGCCACAGTAAAAAGATCAGGGGAGAAAACTGTAGGAAAAATTTAGCGGGGGTTGGTTCACACAGAGAGTGGTAAAGGTATGGAATGGACTCCATGACTCAGTAGTAGAAAGTGAAACCATGAAGTTGTTTAAAGAAGCAATGGATAAACACATGGGGCGTTTGGTGTATCTGACTCAAACTTAACCCAAGGACCAGGTTGATAATGGCTAACGCTAAAAACCTGTAACAATTCCTATGAGTCCTATGATAACACCAGGGAAACATCCCTACTCTTCATTGATAAGTGCCATAGGATCTTTCACTTCCACCTGAGATGAATAACTAAAAGGATCTGCTTTAAAGCAATCTCATTTTTTTTTTTTGAGACAGGGTTGGGTTCTTGTAAATAAGCTGAACTGTGACCATGGATATCTGTTTTCAATACACCTTACTGTTCCACATAATACATATTACACCATTATAATACTTTTTTATATAAATACATTAAAGTTAAAGAATAAGAGGGGAGGGGACTGATTTGTCCAGAGAGGTTAATGAGGTATCCTGGCCATTATCCCGATTAATTATCTGGTAAGTTCAATCATTATCCAGGGCATTTCTACTAGATAGACTGAATAATTGCAGTTATGAAATAGTTAGGAGAAATCCTAGAAGCTGATTTGCTAAAGCAGTCTTAGACCAGTGACGATATCTCAGTATGTCATCACACTTCAAAACTGTTTACCAAGATCAACTATTCTTATTACTGTTCTATATTACACTATATACTATATTATGCTATATATTATACCATTCTATATTACTGTTCTCATCCTATTGTATGCACTTTATTTATCCATTTGTAAATTATGTAATATTTGTCTCACCCTCCTCCCCTCCCACCATGACATATCTGGAAGCAAGCAATTACTGCTCAGTATGCTTTTCCTGGTGAAACCTTTAAATAAATAATATATTCCTTAACATTTTGGTGCCATTTTATAATTGCAATAATACACTCCAGGATGTGATATATGATGGAATCTGTCACTTCTTGGGTCGTTTAAGGCATTAAACAATACCTAGTACCTCACAGTGTCCAAGGCATGACACAAATTTTAATTATTTGTCTACTATGATTTTATTTATGTAAACTGATTGTCTTATTAAGTTTTGTCAATTTTTATTTTATTGTACAGTGCCCAGAGCCTCTGGGATTGGGCATCTAACAAATAATAAATTGATTGATTGTTTGATTGACAGTATCTCACAATATACTACACACTGTTGTGCATTATTGCATATGTAGCCACTCTGGAAACTGGAGTCCAAGTTTCCCCGGTGCTGGGCACCCATTATCTGTAATACCCATTCTGGCCACAAATCATGAAATCCAACTGTCTCCTTGTCAATGGATGATCAAAGTACCTCTTAAATGTATCGATATCTACTGTAATTTATGTATGTGTGTTGTACACTGTCATCTTTTTGTATGTGGGCAAATTGCTACTCAATGCTTGAGGTTAAAGTTTACTCAAAACAAATGCCCTGTGCAGTATATTTCCCTCTGTAGGAAAAAGAAAATATACTGGGAGGCTTCTGTTTAATATTTAGATGCCTATCCAAACATGTCCTGAACCATAAATGCAGATCACCAAACTATTGTGTATTTTTCCTTGTTTTATTTCATAATAGCTACAACTGGTCAATCAATATTTCAATGTTTCACAGCAAAACAAGATTGGCAGGCAGCAAATGTGATACCATTTCACCAAAAAAGGAAATAAAGTGATTTTCACAATTATTAACCCGTAAGTTTGACTTCCATTTCTGGCAAAATGCTCAATTCAGTATTGAAGGCTAAAATACTTGAAACAACTCATAATCTCAGAGGAAGTTGATATGGGTCATCATGGTTTCACTACTGGGAGACCAGGCATTACTAACCTCCTGGGCTTTTATGAAGAAGTATCAGACAACCTAGACAAACAAAAACCTGTTGACTGTATGTTTTCAGATTTTTCTAAAGCCTTTGATACAGTACCACTCAGGGCTGTCTTAGAAAAACTAACATAGGCATTAATTCCTGTCTCAGAAATAGAACACAAAGAGTTAGTATAAACACCATCCTTTCTAGCCCTCCTTCTCTTCCTCCTGCTCCTGGCTGGAGATGTGGAACCAAATCCTGGCCTCCCCTCACAACCCCTACAACCCTCCATCTTTCTCTGTGCCCAAAGGTCATAGTTTTTTCCACTTCAATGCATGACACCTCCTCCCAAAGTTAGACTCCCTCAAGGTATGGGCCTCGTAACACTCTCCAGACATCCTTTGTATATCTGAAACCTGGCTCACCTCTAGAGTCTCAGACTCGTATCTTGCCCTCTCTCAATTCCACCTTTTCTACCAGGACAAAAGTAAACATGGTAGTGGCATTGCTATAAGTACCCTCCATAACATTTCCTGTTCTATCACTATCAAAGAGGTCTTCTCCTCCTCCCACGAGCTCTTGCTGCTCAAACATTTCTCCCATCCAACCTCCCTATCTTTGTCAGCGTCCATTATGCCTCCCTGAAGATCCCTCCCTCCTCTCTCCTTAATTACCTCTCCTCACTTGGCTCCCTCTTTGCCTCTGGTGGACTTACCCTACTTGGTGATTTCAACCTAAACTGGCTCTCCCCAGACTTTAAGCCTATCCAGCACTCTGTCAGATCCTTGAATCACACCCAACTAATTTCTGAACCCACCAGGCTTAACCCCCACTTGTCAAATTACTCCCTCCTGGACTGGGTACTGTGCTACCACCCCTCATTGTGTCACGTTTGCTGGTGTGCCCCCAAATGTATTCAGTGATCACTGCCTCACCCATTGTATTAAGAGGTGTCCCATCAAGTCAGTGCAGCAAAACCAGTGAAGACAATTTCACCTCAGCAATATGAGTACTGGGCAAAACAGCAAATGGAAACTTGGGCAAGATGTGGGAACAATGAGACCACCCTGTGGTGTATAGTGCATCTTCAAGTATGTATATTTAAGTTTAGGGGGTGCTGGCAGTGAAACTTCCTGCATGGAGGGTGTGAGGGTAAAAGCCCCCCCGCTTGTAAACTTTTGTGTGGTGTTCTTTTGATTTCGCTGTTCCAACCCCTCGCACAACTTTCCATTCGCTGTTTTGCCCGACGTTCGTATTGCAGGGCTGAAATTGTCTTCGTCATTTTTGCCATGCTGTTATGACAGGAAACTGTATTAGAAAAACCCATGCCCCAAAATACATCTGGCACAGGCCCCTCAAGTCTGAACACTGATGCCCTCTTGAGCAACCTGGTCTCTGCTGACTGGTCCCCTGTCTACACTGCCCAAGATATCGACACAGTCCTATCACACTTCACCGCCATCCTTACTTGCTCCTGGAACAGCCACACCCCCCAAAAAAGAACCAGAGTGAAATGCTCCCACCACCCCAGGATTACAAGTGACCTCCTTGAGCTATGCAAATCTATGGACCTTGCTTGGGTGCACATTAAGGCCTCTCACTCTAATTCTGACCATCAGTACTCCAAGTCCCTTAGAAACTCCTGCACTAAGGCTACAAATGTAGCCAAGGCCCACTACTTCAATTCAAGCCTGCAATCCAACCTAAACTCCCCCTCCAACTTCTGGGAAGTAATCCACTCCCTTTTCAACCTGCCACCCCAGCCTGCCCCCTTCCCCCCACACGTCCAAGTAGATGGCTCGCTGGTCTCCTGCCTCCTAGCTGTTGTATCCCTCTTCAACACTTTCTTCAAAACTTGCACTGCTCCCTGTCAGTCCTCAAACATTCCCCCTGCCCTGACCCACCTCTTCTGCTGATTTTCACTTCCATCCTGTCTCCCCTCAGGAAGGTTTCCTTGCCATCAAATCTCTCAATGCTTCAAAATACAGCCCAGATGGTTTAAACCCCAAACTTCTCCTCATATCAGTCCTCACTATCCTCCAATCGCTCATCTACCTTTTGAACCTTTCTTTCTGTTTCTGTGCCATCCCCCTCATCTGGAAAACGTCCAAGGTACTCCTCCTCCACAAAGGGGATTATCCATCATCTCCTGGAAACTATAGACCTATCTGTCTCCTTCCATCCCTTGCTAAGCTGCAGGAGTCACTAGTCCATTCCAGATTAGTCAACTTCTTTGACTCCTCTTCCTTCCTATCCCCTTTCCTGTCGGGTTTCAGGAAAAAACATTCCACAATCACCTCCTTTTCCCGTGTTACTGACTCAGTCCTTACAGGGATGAACCACAGTCTCATCACAGCAGCTATTTTTGATCAGTGCACAGCAAGACATTCATTGCTGCTGAGGCAGATGTTGCCCCCTACCACACAGGCCCTGCTTCCAAGGCAGGCATACTTCCCCACTCAGACAGGCACAGCATCCAGGTCAGGGGTTGCCCCTAAACAGATGCAGTTTGTGCCTCCCAAGGCAGAAACTGTCCCCTATTATGTCAGTCACTGCCTCCAAGAAAGGCATTGCTCTTACACAGAAATAGTCCTTGCCTCCAAGCCAGGTGTTGCACTTGCACCAAGACAGTTCCTACCTTGTGGCAGCTATTGCCCATACCAGGCAGGACCTACCTCTGAGGCAGGCATTCACCTCACTCAAACTGACTCTATCTCCAAGGTGTTGTACCTTGGCAGAGACAACCCCTGTCTCTGAGGCAGGCATCCTCCCCCTCGCGCACGCACACACACACACACACACACACACACACACTCACACAGAGGCAGGTTGTACTTCCGGTGGCAGGTGTTGCACCTAAACAGAGTGTCACCCTGCCAATGAAGCAGGCACTGTCCCTGATAGAACAGTCCATGCCTCCAAGGATGGCATTGTGCTTATACTGTGAGAGCCTGTCCAAGTAAATGGAAGGCCTGCCTTGGAGGCAGGACCTGCCTGTCTCTGTTTAAGGACAACGTCTGGCTTGGAGGTGGGGCCATCCTGAGCAGGGGCAATGTCTTCCTTGACAACAAGGTCTGTCACTGTTTAGGGCAGTACCTGCCTCTGAAGCAGAGCCCATTTGAGTTGGCAGGAATGTCTGTCTTGGACTCATATGTTGTCTGTGTCCAGGGGCAACACCTTGGAGATTGAGCCAGTCTGAGTGGGGGATACCTGCCTCAGGGTCTGAACCTGTCTGGTAGGGGCAACAGCTGCCTCAGAGGCAAGGGCTATCTCTGTGTAAGGGCAATGCCTGTCTTGGAGGCAGGTGCGTTCTTAGTAGGAGCAATACCTGCCCTGTAAGAGGAGGCTGCCTCTGTCTAGGACACTTACTTTGGAGAAAGAACTTGTCTGAGTTGGGGCATGGTTGCCTCAGTAGCAGAGCCCAGATCTTAGGGGGCAACAACTGCCTCAGAATTAGGCAATAACTCACTGGGTACCAACCAATCAGCAGAGAGAGAGAGGAGGATTGTGGGCTGCCTTGAAGGCAGGCCTGCATCCGAGGCAATGTTGGTGGCTTATTCATGCCTTTTGCATGATCTGACATTCTTTTAACATTTTTAACTATTATGGGTTGTGCTGCACTTGAGGAAGTTATGTGTTTATTTACTGGCAGCATTTTAAGAGCCTGGTTTATAATGGTTTTTTTGGGGTTTGTCAAGGAGCAGTGTTCCAGCACTATTACTTGATACTGGGGTTTACCAGCACTTACAAGTACTGTGCACTGCCAGCAGTATTTGGACAAATTCACCTAAACTCTGCAGTTTTGCAGATACAACTATCACTCATCACCCAATTTATGAAGGCCACCTCAGGGCTGCCCAGTACATCACAGGAAATTTCTGGTTTCTGGCAGCAGACGTTACGTTGGAGCTGCTTCCCATCCATGTATGGTTTGGTTCATGGTTAGCCCACCCCACTTATCTCAGCCTCCCCACTTTCCTCTGCCAGTCTGTGAAGAACCCCTCCCCCCATGAGCCACTGCATTTCCCAATACAACAAATTGTATTCTGTTAGGTCCAGCACTGCACGATGATCCTTGTCCTCTTTGTATCAATGCCAATCTCTCCCAGTAGTGCTTTGCAAAAAAACTGTGCAAAGTGCTAATCGGAGAGATTGCTGGAATTTGGTCTAGCAGTGTTATGACGAGGATGATGTTGTTGCATGGCATTGGACCTAATTGAACTGAATGCAGTCTGCTGTACTTGGGAGCACAGGAGCTCAGGAGTTGGGGAGGGCTTCATAGACTTGGAGAGAAGGGTAGGGAGGCTGAGATGGGAGGGGAGCAGATTAAATGTAAACCAAACCACACACAGATGGGCACCAGCTCCAAACTGATTTTCATGGCCGACTTCAACTTGTATAAACTTCTGTGAGTGGCTCAGACTTCTGTAAATGGTTCCGTGACCATGGAATCACAGGCAACATGGGACCTTAGTAGTTACTATACCATCAGGACTCTGGAATTTTCTGAAATTCATACCCTCTTCATTCAGTACTTGCCTATTAATTTTGACATGCTCAGTAATGCCTCCTATTTGGTATGTACCTCTCCCTTGACTTTCACCCTTAACTGGCCATGACCATGACTTGCTGGTGGAATACACACATAAAGTAGTTAGTAAGTCTACTATTCCCCTCATCTACTCAGTGGTTTAACGCCCCATGACATATGGCGCTAAAGTTATTCCTAACTCTCCTATGTATTGAAAGCAGGTTTATTGTTCCCCTTTATCCCCCTGTACAATCTTGTCTTCTAGACCAGCCTTGGATGTATATTCCTTCTAGAATCCTTTCATTTTTTATATGCCCTCTTTTTCTTCCTTAACTTCTCCTCTAGATTATTGGACAACCATGGAGGCTTTTGCCTAGCCTCTTGCCCTTTTTGCCTTCAGAGATGCATTACATTACTACCAAATATATTCAATACCCATGACAAACTTCAACAATAGGAACACAATTCTTTTGCTCCTAAATTTTTAACCTGTTAGGGAAAGGAGGAGAGGATGTGATACAGTTATTCTTGTTCCTTACCAGGAGTAACAGCTGTTTCTTTCACACGCTACAAGACATACACACTAATTTCTGGCTGCAGATAGAAATCCATGATACTCAAATCACAATGCTACTTCTGTATGCAGAAGCACTGGCCCCTGCAGCTAAAGATTCAAATCCACAATACCCAAATTATAAACGTTCTTCTGTCTGAAGAAGCACATACCCCTATGGGGCCAGCACTTCTGTAGCCACAGGTGCTTATACCCACAGTAAGATATACTTACAATTCTGGCTGCAGAAATGCATGCCTCTGATGGGCCTGCACTTCTGTAGCTGCAGGTATAAGACATACACATCTGCCTCTGGCTGCAGAAGTACAGGCCCCACAAAATCCATGATACCCAAATTGCAACACTGCTTGTATCTGCAGAAACACAGGCCCCTTTGGGGCCTGCACCACTGCAGTCACTGGTGTAAGACATACACACTGAGTTCTGGTTGCTGAAGCGCAGACTCCTGTGGGGCCTGCACTTCCACAGCTGCATATAGAAATCCATGCTACCCAAATTGCAATAGTAGTTCTGTCTTTAGAAGGTCTGGCCCCTATGGGGCCCAGCAGCACTTTTCCAGCCACAAGTACTTATTTATGCTGTAAGACATACACACACAGCTGAAACTGCATAAGCACAAGCCCTTGTAAGACTTGTCCTTCAGCAGCCACAGATACAACTCTACAAAGGTAGGTAGTACATCAGTCCTACTGCTTTGTGTCATCTGGAGACAGTTGTTTATTTGTCTTACCTGATGATGACTGTCTGTAGTTGCTTGTGCAGTATTGTTCTTTTGCTGTTGGGGGGTGGGGAGTTAGGGTAGGAAACCCTAAAGGCACTTTTCTCTACTTTTGTGGCGGTAAGTTGTACCCTAACTGGTGCAATAATACAATTATTTGCAATGAATTTCCTTTCTTTTTGAGACAGTGGAGTCGTATCCTCATTCACACAGGCCCCTTCAAGATCTGTGTGAACAGATGCAGATGCACAGGGCCCTCTGGGCCCTATGCCAAGGGAAGAGTCCATCTGCCTGCAAAAGTGCAGCACCCTCTGGGCCCTGCACTTCTGTACAACAGTGGATGTCAAGAATTCATGGGGCTGCCTGGTGGGCTGCAGAAATTCAGGTCCCTCTGGTCCCTGCACTTCCATATGGAAACAGATTTCAGTTATCATTTTGCACCACAAGTGTGAAAACACATTTTGTCCAGGATTTGAAAAATGACACCTGTCACGTTTATGAGGTAGTATAAAAAATGTCTGTGCTGAAAGTTTAGAGACAAAATATTTAAAATTACCAAAGATATGAGTGGGCATGGAAAAACTTCAATGTACAGTCATATCTTTTTTGTTGTTTTTTTTAACTCCTTTTTATTAGTTTATCAAATAAACAGTACGGTTCTATGTCATAATGGTGATCACAAAAGGGTGATCACCATTAGAGTGAGTGTACATTGCCAAAAAGCACAACACTTGTGGGCGACAACACATCCAGCAAGTTAAAATAGTATTTATTGGGGGGGCTGCGCACCCTCTGCACCCCCCGATTTAATATAACCAACTCTAAAAGGGTGCATGTCAGGGAGGGGGAAGGGAGACAGCTGGAAAAAAACAAAACATTATGGCAGCAGTAAAATAGTCCCTGGTCCCCAACCCTGAACCCAGTACCTGCTGCACCGAAGCTAGCTACCCTCAACATCTCACCACAAGGCTAGCTCAGTGGCAGCACAGCACACAAACCTTCTTCCTTATCCACCCCTTTTCTTCCCTATCCCTCCCCTTCTGGTTGCCCTCCCTCACTCATCCATACTCTCGCTTTTGCATTCCTTCACTACCCTTACAGGGTAGTGCTGTAAATGAGTTGCTGTTTTGACAGTCACTCATTTACAGTCGTTTTCATCACTGGATACCAACAGTACAATTACATCCACATGAACCATGTTAATCTTGCTACATAAGATATCACTCTAAGAAAAAACACTGACAGCAAACTACACATAGAAACTTTGAAACATAGAAGATGTAGGCAGATAAGAGCCTCATGGCCCACCTATTTTGCCCTTTTCTCCCTTTTATCCTAATGTGACACTGTAGATGGTAGCCTGTGACGTGGGTGCCTGATTCTGGGCGATGTCCGAAATGGCAACACCGTATGGGTGAAAGCCAGAAAAAAGCAAGGGGGTAGGGATGGGGACCGGATGTGGTGGGATGGGTGACCCTAGTGACAGGATGTCACTGTATGTACACATACACACACACACACATGCACGCAAGGGGGGGAGCGTAACCATGGCGAGCGTGGCCTGGGAGGGGGCAGAGGGGATGTAGGGGTGGCGCTGTGGTCGGGTGCCAAGCTGCGCCATAGCATCGGGCCTCTGCTTGCAGTGCGTGGGGTTCTGGGTTCGGGTCTAGGTCTGGGCACTACTGCGTTTTTGCTGCATCCGGCTCAAAATTTAAGTTTTTTTTGCTTTTGCCCCCTGACATGCACCCACCTGGAGTTGAGAATCCTTAAGTAGGGGGTGGGGGACAAAGCCTGCCATGTGGGTGGTGTGGGGCACACCCCACAGATTGCAAATGTATTCAGTCTCTGGCACTGTTCTTCAGGCATGAGATTGTCAGGTGGTGAAATTGTTTCATCGCTCGACTGCTGACAATGCGGTCACCGTCGTGCTCACCATTATCACATAGAACCCTGTAGACCCTATTCTGCCACCGGTTTCTCTCCCACCCCTTTTACTTCCAAGATCCATCTGTGCCTATCCCATGCTTTTTTGAATCCTGTAACTGCTTTTGACCCCACCATCTCTGCCAGTAGGCTGTCCACTTGTCTACCACTCTTTCAGTGAAGACGTACTTCCTCACATTTCCTCTGAAACTCCCCCTTCTAATTTCATAGTGTGACCCCTCCTCCTTGAGCATTTCTTCCTTTAAAATATGCTGCCTTGCTGCACCCTGGTTTTCCCCGTGAGGTATTTGTACATTTCTAACATATCCCTACTCCTCCTGTCCTCCAGGGAGTACATGTTTAATTCCCTAAGCCTTTCCTCATAGGTCTTTCAATGCATTCCCTGTACCATTTTGGTTGCCCTCTTCTGAACTGTATCCACCCTGACTATGTCTTTCTGAAAACAGGGCCTTCACAACTGGACACGGTATTTGAGGTGTGGTCTCACCAGTGATCTGTACAGGGGTATTATTACCTCCCTTCTTCTGCTGGTGATGCCCCTCTCATTCATCCTAGCATCTAGCTAGCCTTCCCCACTGCCTTGTAACACTGTTTTGCAACCTTTAGGTCATCTGTAATGATCACCCCTGGTCCCTTTCCAGATCTGTGTCTGTCAGTGCCTCACCCCCCCCCCCAGTTTGTATGTTGCCCTCGGGAATTTTTTGCCCCATATGCATTATTTTTCACTTTTTTGTGTTGGAACCCAGTTGCCAATTTCTTGACCATTCTTTCAGTTTTTTTAGATCCTCCCTCATTCTATCCACCTCCCCTTGTGTGTCTACTCTGTTACAAAGTTTCATGTAGTCCATGAAGAGGCATATGTTTCCCTTCAGTCCTTCAGTAATGTCACTAATAGTGACATTGAAGAGGACCGGGCCTATTATAGGTTGCTGTGGCACCCCACCACTGGTCATTTTGCCTACTCCAGAGTGGATCCCATTTACCACCACCCTCTGAGTCCTATTGCTCAGCCAACTCTACCCATTTAGCAACCTTAGTACACACTCCTAGTCTCCTCAGCTTGCTTATCAGTCTTCTGTGTTGAACAGTGTCAAAGGCCTTGCTGAAATCTGAGTAGGCCACATCTGCTACTCCTCTCTGATCCACTTCCCTGGTTACCCGGTCAAAGAACTCAGTCAGGTTAGTCTGGCACAACCTTTCCCTGTGAAGCCATGTTGCCTGAGATCCTGAAGCCCACTGGTGACAAGGTATTCACTAATCATTTCCTTTAACAGTGATTCCATTACCTCACCTTCCACTGATGTCAAGTTGACATGCCTGTAGGTTTCTGCCTCCTCCTTATTCCCACTCTTGTGTAGAGGGACTACATCTGCACTCCTCCAGTCCCCCGGCACCACCCCCATTTCAAATGACAGGTTGAACTGGGAGGTCAGAGGTGCTGCCAACTCCTGTCTGAGTTCCCTCAGTATCCTGGGGTGCACCCTGTTTAGCCCCATTGCCTTGTCCACCTTTAGTATCGTTAGTTCCTTAAGGACCCTTTTCACTGTAAAGGGACTTGTGTTCACCTCGCCACTCCAATTCCCCTGTCCTTTAACCTTGGCCCATCCCCAGCCCCCCCATCTGTGAACACTGAGTAGAAGTATTTGTTCAATATGTTCACCTTTTGGTGGTCCTTCTCTACACTATCCCTCCATATAAATTAATACACAAATAAAACTAACAATAAACAAACAACCAGAATTAACACTACTGGAGTCATACCACATGTATCCCCCATATCTACCAAGTGTTTTTTTTAATATCTTGACCCCAAATTTTGAACATGGTCTTTTTATGATCCCATATCATGATCCCAGTACATGAGAATTTGAAGAATTCCAGCTTCCTTGTTCATGAGGTGGGCTCCCAAAAAAGCCAGGCTGAAAGTTTTGTGGAACAACAATGAAAAGTTGCGAAGTTATGAGTGAACGTTGAAATATTTCAACATCCACTCATAACTAGATTATTTTACCAGGTTTTTCCACCATATTTTCAACATAGTCTTCTTATGACCCTACCTTATGAACCTGGTACAGGTAGGTGAAAATGTTCAAATCCTGCCCAAAAGGGGATTTTGTGGAGTGTGACAGCACATAACAGCACCAGGGTGGGCTTCCCAGTGTCATCATCTATGTGTTTGTTGGGGGCGATATGGAGGGAGGGGGGTTGTGAACTGTACTGGGGGTGGGCACCCTGGCCTGCTGAAGAAAACATGAGGGGTGCTGCAGAAAAGATGAGGGAGGGCTGACTGGACTGGGAGGGGGAGGGATCATACAGTACACTTAAAGAAGATAGCAAATGGATGGATGTGCTAACACAGAAGCATGTCACATGCTGTCACTGAAATTAAGAAAAGTCAAGCTGCTCAATGTTTTCTTTTACTAAGACACACAGGGCCAGATATTCAAACTGGGCTATTTTGTGGAGCAAGCCCTTGCGCTGCACAAAATAGTTGTGCAGGGGTGTGGCCACAGCGATATTCAAAGGAGTTGCACCCTTGAGCAACTCCTTTGAATATCACCCCCCAGCCACAGCCACTGTGCATGGCGCAGTGGAACTTGTGCCACTGCAAGTGGTCAGAGTGGAGCATTCAACTTGCGGTGGCGCAAGTACCATTGCGCCATGCACAAAATCCCGATATTCAAAAGGTGACATGCAAATGGGGCCATAATTCATGCAAGGCACGGGGGGCCATTTGCATCTGATTATGGCCCCATTTGCATGCCATTAGCATGCAGGTGCTCCGATCCCCGAGGACTTGCGCCTGGCACCCTGCCAGGCAGCAGCCGTTGGGGACCGACGCACCCTGCAGCCCGATCATGGGACGAGTGTAAAATCCCCACCACCACCCCACTGGCCCGATCACGGGCATGGCTTAATTCCCCAGCAGCCCGATGCGGGCAGCAAGTGTCTCCCCTGAATATATCCCTGGTGGTCCAGTGGACCGATAATCCCGATCACGGGATGCAGTAGTTAAACACCCCAACACATCCCTGGTGACCTAGTGTCCCCACCCCACCCACGAAGCCCCACCACCCGCTCCCCCCTGCAGCGGCGGGCAGCAGCATCCACCGCTCCTGCCACCGCCCACGGACTGACTGCCCGGTAGGGCTGCATGCCCATCGAGTGCAGAGCAAGAGCCAATGGCGTAGAATAGAACAGAGGATAGTCCAGTTTTTGTGAATGAAGCACTATTCACAAAAACTGACTGTCTTGTACGGATAGGGTTGCATGCCCATTGGCCTTGCCTGCACCACTGGGCATGCAGTCTACCGGCAGTCTGTCAGCGGCGGCGGGTGCAGGTGGGTGGGATACTGCTACCGGCTGGCTGCGGGGGGGAGCGGAGTGGTGGGGCTGTGGGTGGGTGGGGTGGGGGGGACACCAGGGCTACCAGGGATGTTGGATGTTTAATCTACTGCATCTCCGCGATCTGGATTATCGGTCCACTGGACCACCAGGGATATGTTCGGGGAGACACTTTGCTGCCCGTGATTGGGCTGGTGGGGAATTAAAGCTATGCCCGCGATTGGGCCAGTGGGAGGTGGTGGGGGGAGTTTACACTCTTTTGCCCGCGATCAGGCTGCGGGGGGGCACAGGGAGTGGGTTGAGGGCCAGCCACAGGTGGCAGCTGCTGTATTGTGCCCTGAAATGCAGCAGCTCACCTGTGGATGGCCCTCAACTTGATCCTTTTTTTTTGGCTCAAAGTTGTGCAGGCGCAGGTTGGGGGTTGCACCTGCACAACTCTGCACAGCTTAGCTGAATATCAGGCTGTGCAGTTTATGCATGGTTCCTCCCCCTCCAGTTCAGCATGCATTCATTTGCATTGCGCTGTTGCTCAGCATGTTTTCAGTGGCGCAACTTCCTCCTGCTGAATATCGCAGAATGGAGCAATTTCGGACTTGCGCAGGCGCAACCCTATTGCGCATGGCACAACCCTTTTGAATATCTGGCCCCCTGAATGTAATGGTTATGTACACTGATTATGTACACATAATAAAACACATAGGAACACACACTGACACCATGGGAGAGCATCTGGGAAAAACACAGAGGAAGGACTGGATGAGCTGGGAGGGGGAAGGATCACATACCATGTGACAATGAATGTTTTTGATGCAAGCCAGAAATTCCCCTGTCATAGCACCTTGTGTATGACAGGGAAACTCTTGGCTCACAACCTGAAAAATTGCTCTTTTTGTTCAGCTAGGTACCCAGGACTTTGGGGTGCCCAGAAATGGTATTTCTGGGATGAAATTGAGAAAACAAGCACCAGAATATAGACAATCAGGTCTCTTATTTTAAAAATGATCATTTTTATGTATGTTCCATGTTTTTGTTTTGAAAAAAAAAAGATGGCAGCCAGCACAGCCTGAGTTTCATTTTTCACAACTGGATAAACACTAATTTTGTGAAAGATAAAGGCTTGCAAAAACTAAATTTATGTTTCATATCAGAGGGTTGTCCTTAAACCCTACTGAGCATGTTCAGAAAAAAATATTTATAGCTCCAGTCCAAGGTGAGTACTACAGAGAGTAGTAAATAAATATTAATATAATATTATATTATAAATATTTCATTTATTTTGGCTGGCTGAGGAGGTGAGAGGAGGACTGGGCCAGTCACCATACTGAGCTTTGCTGAACATCACTGACTAATTGTGTAAGGTGTAAGGGGGGGATGTGGAGTGGTGGTGTGTGAGCACATGACATGGACTGGGGGATACTGGACCACCACTGAGTCTTGGTACATTTATCAACAGGCAATAAAGGGGGTGGGGGAACCACTGAACACCAGGGAATTATTGTATGGACCAGGTTAGGTGATCAGAGTTTGGAGGGCACTGCTGGACTACCAGGGATGAGTTTACCACTGTAGAAGAAGTAATCAGGGCATGATGATGCCACTAGACACCAGAGATAATTTTACTAGTATACAACAGGCCATCTGGGGGACCACTGGACACCAAGGAATTCATCAGTCAGACTGCAGGATGGGCACTAAGGGGCTGATGCAGCCCATGGAAATGAGCCCATAATGGGATGCTAATGGCCACTTAGTGCCTTGCATGCCAAATGGGCTCATCTGCAAGCTGTGGCTGAATATAGCCCACAGGAGTCTTGGCACTATCCATTTCAGGTGGCAATATTCTCTGAGGGCTATATACATCTCTGGTCCATGTTGGGGCACTGCAGTTTCACTTAGCGTTGAACTGACAAGGTCCGATATTCAGCCAGATAGCTCCAGCCATTATACAACTGAATATAACAGCCATGGGATCAAATGCAAAATATTAGTTTCATTGCACATTCATTGCACTTACACTCATTTTTGAATATTGGGCCTTAAATTTCTGTTTACATTTGTGTGGAGCATCTGGGTGTCAGCTGTGTATGTCTGCCTCTATGAGCCAACTGGGGTTGGAATGTTCTGAGGATTGTTGTCTAGATATTTTTTCAAAGAGACCCCAGATATACTTGAAGATGTGCTCTCTCCCCTTGCCTTGTATATCAGCTTTTACAATTTCACACATTCTATCATGGTGCTACACTATGCAGCAACAGTAGGCGGGCTTCCATTTTCAGAGAATGACCAATCTGGTGGTTGATACAGCTCAAAATGCCACTTTCTTTTGACTTGGTTGCAGGTCCTCTGGTTCTGACTACTCTCCAAATATTTTGAGTGGAATTAGCCTGGTGATACTTATTTGGTCACTAACACCAACTTAGAAAATAATTCAAAACATATTTGTGACTTTTTTGTGAGATTGCCTAACGATCAACATTCAGAGTCAGTAACTGAATCAAATGGGTGCTTTACGCTGTGAACACCATGTATATGGGCATTATATGAAGATGTTTTGAATTATTTTCTAAGTTGGTGTGTTTGTGACATTATTAAATAATATCTCTGGTAACAAGAAAAAACTTTAGTGCTGATTTTGAGTGCACTTCGTTTAGATGTAGAAGCTTTTGCAATACACATTGTTTTGTATGTTTGAGAGTTTAAGCTGTGTGGGTAATTGTTTTTGATGTGTTTTCATAAAAAATAGCCATTTTTTTAATAAAAAGATGAGAATTTTCCAAGACACGAGTAACAAAACCAAGACATGTTAGTGATTACATGAGATGTGTTACATAGACAATAAAGTATGGGTCTGGGTGTGTAATGAGAATTTACACACACCCGAGGGATTTATGCGTCGCATCAGACCCTGAGGGTGTGTGTAAATTCGAGTTTACACACACCCGGACCCATATTTTATTTTATGTAATTGTTGGATGTCTCTTTTTTGCCTCAGCAATTGTATAAAATAAAAGAGGCTGTTGTGTACTGCAGTCTGATTATGGTATGACGCGTGGTCGGCTTTCACTTTTATTTCAAACTTTTTTTTTTTCAGATATTGTGAGGGTGGGTGATCCGGTAGCAAATGTGGTACATTTAATTTTATTTAAAATGTTTCTTACTGCAGAGTGTCCATGCAGTTTGTATCCATGCTGGGTTTGTGTTTTGGAGATAGTGACCGAGAACTGAGGAAGTTCAAGCGGGCGCATGCGCAGAGTGGGGGAAACCGTGTGCGTGTTTGCCATTATAAACGCACTTTTATATTTATTTATTTATTAAATTTTGTTAACCGGGTAAGCCCGCTGGGCTCCGAAGATCCCTTTTTCAGGGGCGACCCGGGGAATTGGTACATAAGGGTTGAACATACAGACAGGTATCACAGAGTCATACGGATCATACAGAGTTGGTAAGACAGTATACAATATCCCAGATTTGTGCAAGAGGGCAATGAGGTACATTGTGTTAGTTGGTACAGTCGTAATACATTGTAGTGTAATTGTTACAAGATATAGCAATTCAGGGCAGTACATGAACGATCAGCTGATGCACAGATAGTAGTACAAATAATACAGGGTTATGAATACACCATATAGTTTCTGAGGGCATATAATAGGGGTTATGAATACACCGTACAGTTTCTGTGGACGCGGGCAACAAATACATTGTAGTGTGGAATACAGCAGTGAGTCAGGTGGGGAGGTGAATAAGTGCTTCTGTGTCTACAGGAAGTTCTGTACTGGGTAGTGGGCCAGCTCAAACCAAAGTTGGTTGTTGCCCTTATAGGGAAGTAGTGTCTAGTTGGTATGGACTGATATTAAGCATGATTGTCTTAGTTGTTGGGGCAGTTGCAGGGACTTGATTTGTTAATGTGAGCGCATAGCCCCTTTTGGAAGATGGCTAGTGTTGGTGCCTCCTGAAGACGCCAGGGGAGATTGTTCCATGACTCTGGGGCTAGGTAAGTAAAGGATTTTCTCCCTGCCACTGTAAAGGTCCGGGGAGTCTCCAGGAGTTTTTTGTTCGAGGAGCGGAGCGATCGTCTGAGCGGCTTTGGGGCTAGTAGTCCATTCAGGCCTGCCGGTGGAAGGGCTTCCTGGAGCTTATAGGTCCAGTTTAGTAGGGAGTACTGGAGCCTATTGTCCAGGGATGGCCAGTTGAGGGCAGTGAGGACATCACAATGGTGGGTCCTCGAGTAGGAATTTGAAGCAAAGTGAGCTATTTTGTGATATAGGGTCATAAGTCTGCCCCGGTCCGCTTTAGTGGTGCCGAGTAAGATGGGAGCAGCATAGGTTAAGGTCGGGAGAAGGATAGTTTGTGAGATGGCTAGTCTAGTCTCTGGTATCATGTTGTGGCTAAGGCGATAGAGAAGGCCCAGTTTTTGATGTATGTTTTTGGTTACAGCATCCACTTGGGGTTTGAGGGTGAGGCCCTGGTCTAATATGAGACCAAGGTATTGGTCTCATATTAGACATTTTGGTCTCATATTGGCAAATTATGCCATGGTTTCCCTATGGGAAAAAGGGAAGCCACTAATTATATGATGTTTGGAAATAGTTACATGAGGGATTTTGTTTTGTGAATGTTTTTGAAAGGAATTGTGGGGATTTTTTTAATTTGCTCATAAGCTATGCTTGTTGTGGTGTGGTTGCATAGGTTAGTTTGTTTTTATTTTGTGTCCACAGGGCCCTGTGTAGTGTAGTGTAGTTGATAGCCAGTAATGCATCCCGGCATGAAGGTGTTTGGTGTCTGGCTGAGCACAGGGCCCTGTATACACCAGACAGACCATGCAGTTGGCACAGGGCTCTTTGGGCCTTTCACATTTTGGCATGAATGTGGCTGGCAATTTAAGGCTTGAAACAAATCAAATATTCAGTTTATTCTGTTTTGCACAGGTCCAAAAGGGACCTATATAAATGAAAATATGATTCCACTAGCAAAATTTGGAAATTTATTTCAAAAACATGACATTAATGCAGATGTTCGAGCAGAAGAACACAAAGTGGACAAAGTAAGGAAATGAAAATATTAGGGTTTAGAGTCTCAGGAGTATTGCAAATTGGTGGCATGATGTTCCTCTGTGTTTTCAACCCTAATGCCCGCCCTCTCCCCAACCGCCTAACCTCATGACTCAAGGACAATCTGCAGATCAGAGGCATGTGGTGATGGTGTTAAGAAAGTAATGAATGAGCTCCAGCTTCATGCAGGGCCTGCATGCCCCCATGTAAAGTAAGTTAAGAATGATGCCCTGCTTTGCATGAAGAAACATATGTATTATGTCATGCTTCATGTACAGCCCACAGGGCCCTGCACAAAAAAAGTTATGAATGATCTCCTTCTCTATTCAAGGTGTGTGAGGAAAGTTATGACTGATTCTGTGGTCCCCATGATGAGAGTCACAGTTGTGTAGATTCGAGTACTCAATCAATCAATCAATCAAAATCTTTATTTATTCAGGTGAACATCATTGAGCATAGCTCATTTACAAGATGGACCTGAGTGGTCATAACAAAAAAGGTTACAGAGTGTATACAAAAAACATGATATTGAAATAGCACAAATACAAACATTTATGAGTGAGACAGATATACAATTATTTACATATATACAAGGCAAAGGACAGTAAACCAAAACCTATTAAAGGTGAGAAACAAACAGTCTGTGGGGATAAGGCTTGGATAATGGTACATGGGTGAGCAAATATGTTTGTGGTTTGATGTGGAAAGGACCAGAGCAACGATAGAAGAATAGGGATGAGATTTAGAAGAGGGGGTGGGGAGAGAGAGGTGTGGGGGGTGGGGTGTGGGAGGACTAGGCCTTGTGGAAGCAATTGCATGAATCTGGGATTAGGCTGGTGTACAGCTTTTTGAAGGATGTAAGGGGGATCAGTGTTTCCATTTTCAATGTCTTTTGGATAGAATTCCAGATAAGTGCCAGAGAATAACTGATTGCAGCTCTGAGTACTAGACCTATGGGGCATGGCAGTATAGTCTAGAGGTTAGAGTAACAAGTTGTGAATGATCTTGGCACATTTAAAAATGACTCAATACCTCTCTAATACTTTAAACTAGTCTCAAAGGGGGAGAATGGACTCAATTCCACCTCTCTGATGTTTAGTAATAGGACCCATGATTACTGTAATATCTTGTATCTCAATGCTAGATGTTTAAATGTACTTAAAATGCAGAACTAGAAGCTCAGTGCCATCTGCTTGATCTTGATATCATTTCAGTTACTGAAACTTGGTGGGATACCAACTCAGAATGGTTATCTAATATCCCAGGTTATAAATTATACCAAAAAGATCGAATGGATAGAAAGGGGGGGGTTGTATTTATGTTAAGGACACCATTTCCTCTCACGAGATTACTATTAAAACTAATATGGAAAGTATTTGGATTAATGTACAGCTTAAAGGACAGTCTCAATTAACTGTTGGTACCTGTTATTGACCACCTAATGCCAATCAAGATTATATGGATACTTTATTAAACGATATTAGAGATATTGCAGATAAAGGCAACATTTTACTAATGGGCGACTTAAATTTTCCCACTATAAATTGGGATATGTCATCAGGTGTAACTGCCATGGACAAAAATGTTATATCTACTATAGTCAATCTAGGATTAGACCAACTAATAGATGAACCTGCTAGAGGGAATAATATTCTAGACCTTTTGTTCTCTACCCCTGATAATAATATTAATGATCTCACACTACTGGGACCCATTAGGCAATAGTGATCATAAATCTGTATCTTTTCATCTACCCTATAATCAATGAGGTTCCCCAATTAATACTGTGATAAAAGATTATGACAAAACATATTTTTAAACCATAAACAGACATCTAAATAATATAATGTGGGAAGATGTATTATCACCATTAACAGTTGAACAATCATGGAACTATTTTAAAGATACTATCCTCAGTTTGGAAGTTAACTTTGTTCCCTCAAAGAAAAAATATAATACAAAGGGACAGATACCACGGTGGCTGAATAATCAAGTAAAGAAATTAATTAAACAAAAAAAGAAACTCTTTCATAAACTTAAAAAAATCTTCCCTTAATAACAAAAATGTTTACTTAGCACTCTACAAGTCTTCTATACAAAAACTAAAACAGGCAATTAAACAGGCTAAAAGAAACCTGGAATGTAAAATAGCTCATTCTAAAAATATAAATAAATCTCTCTACACCTACCTAAATAATTAAAAGGGCGACACTAGACAAGTCGGAGCGCTAAAAACTATTAATAATCTGATTACCAGTAATAGGGATATAGCCAATACTTTCAACACATATTTTTGTTCAGTATTCCTTGAAAATAATCATAAAAATCATTATAAAATGACAGACATTACAGTAGATACACCAATAGTCAGCTTAAAACAAACTGAGGAAGTGTTAAAAACACTAAATAAAAATAGTGGTCCTAGACCTGAAGGTATTAGCCCTAGGTTCCTCATAGAAACAGCTGAGGCTATTATACAACCTTTAACATTAATTTGCAACAAATCCTTGAAAGAATGCAAAGCCCCCCATGATTGGTTAAAAGTGCATATAACCCCAATTTTTAAGAAAGGCTGCAGAACAAATCCTAAAAATTATTGCCCTATTAGGTTAACATCAGTTCCATGTAAACTCTTGGAGAAAATTATTAAAAGAATGTTAGAAAATGAACAACAAAGACTCAATATTACTGACAACACACAACACAAATTTAAACAGGGATATTCATGCACAACTAATCTTTTGGCCTTTTATAATAATATCAGTCTTAGACTAGATTCCAATATTCCTATGGATGTAATCCTTTTAGATTATAGTAAGGCCTTTGACCGTGTTTCTCATAATAAACTAATTAACAAACTTTCTTATTTAGGATTTTCTGCAAACCTAATTTCCTGGGTCAATAATTGGCTGACCAATAGATTACAGCAGGTTAAAATTAATGAAGTGCTGTTTGATTGTGAAAGAGTAACCAGTGGTGTACCACAGGGTTCAGTTCTTGGGCCTACCTTGTTTAATCTATTCATTTCAGATTTGGCAATTCAATCTAATAATATACTTTCTAAATTCACCGATGATATTAAATTGGGAGGCAGAGTTGATAACAATGATAATTTCCAAAACTACAAAATGATTGAACTCTTATTAATAATTGGGCCACTTTAAATGAAATGGATTTCAATGTAGAGAAATGTTCAGTACTTCATTTTGGCAAACGTAATCCAGAGTATTCATATAAACTTAATGATAATATTTTAAAAACATCTAACAGCGAAAATGACCTTGGTATACTAGTTAATAATAAGTGAACTTCAGCAGATCACTGTTACAAAGTAGCTCATAGGTCTAATATACTACTGAGGAGGATTGACCGCGCATTAATTCTTACATCTGAAGAATGCTTGCTTCCTTTGTACAGGACCTATGTTAGACCTCATTCTGATTACGGCTCACCATTCTGGAATTCTCATCTTAAAAAGGATATAGTTAGAGTGGAGCAGATCCAGAGGAGAGCCACAAGAATGGTCTCCCACTTAAATCACTTGGATTACCTTAGCAGATTACACAAACTTAATTTACTCTCATTATATATCAGGCGCATTAAAGGAGATCTTTTATTCCTTTATAAACTTGTAAAATCCCCATCTTTAATGCATGATTACGGTATATATTACTCTAATAGAAAACTTGTCCCTAGATTGCATTCATGCCAATTAGAAGTACAGAAAGCTAAAACTAACCAAAGATTGAACTATTTATCTATAAGGGTGCCAAAGTTGTGCAATAAAATTCCACAAAATTTGATTAATAGCACTACTTTCAAAACTTTTAAGAAAGGACTCGATATTTGGCTAAACGAGAATTTATAATAATGTTCCACAAACTTGTGGGGGGCATTCACGGTGGGCCCTGGCCTACTTATGCCTCAAATAAACCAAGTAACCAAGTAAATTCAACAGACCTAGGTTTGATTCCCACAACCTCCACTTGTACACTGTGTGACCCTGAGCAAGTCACATGACCTCCACAGTACTCCCAGGTCACCTCTGAAAACAGGCCTTCAGCTTACAGTAGTGGGCCTTACTCAGTTAAAAGACTAACAACCTGGGCTTGTAGCTCCTCCTTGGGGTCACAAGGCTAGGGGTTTAGGGAGAAGGTAAACATTATAGTTGAAAACCCCGAGGAACATCACACCATTGATTTGCCAAAACTCCTGAGACTCCAAGCCCTAATTATTTCATTTCCTTACTTTGTCTGTTTTGCATTCATTAACCCTAATGTAATTAATGCAGTTTTTGCAATTAATTCGTATACTGTATGTAGTATCTGTCGCGCCATGTTGTCATGTATGGAAATTCTTACACTTCCAGATGCTGTTGTACCACAGCAGTGATGCCAGAATGCTGTTGTGCCACAGTAGCTATGTCACTTCTACGGTACAAAAGCATAGAATGTCATGTCTATTAAAGAGGACAGGAAATGATTACCAAATGTCATCTGTTTATAGAGTTCCCATTTACAGAAATGATAGCCATAGGCCTAAATGATCCATATGTAACTGTATCTGAATAAAAAGTGATGTGAATACCTGCATAGTGTATGGTGGGACACTGCACTAACTCGTATTTCCACCTTAATCAAAAGTCATTCACCCACATACACAAGAATGAATGAAATACTGTACTGACCATACATGCAGAACAGCATGCCATTCATTTAGACCATGAAGCTCGAGTCAGAAGTAACAGAAAACAGCCGCTTGCCAATATCACTTTAAACGCACAGAAAATGACCATATCATTTTTTCAAACAAGGGAGCAGTTCAATATAGATTACTGTAAACCTTGGATACACCAGATCTGATAAGTTTAAATTTTTTTACTTACTTTTTTTGGTCTTGGGATCCTTGCTTTTCTCGCTAAGCGAGAGGTCCAGCTGCCATTTTTTTTTCTAAATCTCACCCACAGTAAAGCGGCAACTAATGGGCTTGTGCACTGCTAAGGTAGGGACGCCCAGTCCCTAGCAACCACATAATGCTGGGAGACAATTTCTTTATGATTAAAATACAGTTTTGAAGGCTAAAAAACATTTTTTAAATAATTTGAGAGCCACCATACACTATAAAAAGTACCAGATGGGTAACCCCATATAGAACCTGTGTCTTCTGCCACCTCATGGTCTGATTTCCAATGGCCTCTCAAGCTTTACTGTCAAGGTCACAGAGATTCAGACCCCTCTGTGGCAGAACACACTGGTTCTGCATGGTTACCCATCCAGTATTCTCTATATTTTGCATTTTTTATTGTTATGAGCAACATTCTGTTACAGTTCTCTTCATGGAACTGTTGATTTGGAGCTTTGACAATGTCATGGTTTGTGTTCAGAACTCTCAGCAAGATTCTGATAGGACAATAACTAATTTTTAACATTTTGTACAGAAACTGTGACATAGTAAAAACTCCAAATTATTGATTCCATGAAAAGAATCGGTGCAGAATGTTGTCCATCAAAAGAAAATGATTGAAAACACAGTTTTTCATGCAAGTAGTTATTCAGGTACAGTTACATATGGCTTATTTTGAGGTAAATCTTTAATTTCTGTTACTATGGACATTACTAACTACTGCCAATTAGAACAGATTTCCTGCCCCTTTAAGATTCATTATGCTTCCCTACAGTTCAGAGTCCTTATGACAAAGTTATCAGCAAGACAGAAAATATACCAAGTGAACTGTCTGTTAAAAGATGAACTACTAGAAATGTTGCAAGCTCATGTAGCTATTACTTAAACCAATTTAAATATTTTTTTATCTTATCCTGTTTGCTCTGTTTTCTGTTTATTTGATCACCATTCAAGACAGAATCATAAAGACAGTAAATTAATTAAAAGGAATGTATACTATGCAAAATTAGGTATGGTCAACTATACACAACAAGGCTACTTCCATCACAGGATAAGACAACATAAAAGAGACCTCTTAAACGTCCCTCTCAAAGCCTATGATGTCATCTCACCCCTTGATGGAAACACAGCCTTGTAGTGTGTGGTGTTACCCATATATTATTCTACACACAGACTGACAGACAGACAGATAGATGCCATAATTCATGAATAAGATTAACTGCTCACTGCCAAACACAGTCCCTTTATTTCTAGGAATTTCACACGTCTCTTGTGAATGCAAAAATGAAATTGTACTTCATTTATATGAAAGCTAAATTGATTAAATTACCCCTGAACTTGTTCATGTTAGTTTAGCAAATCCCTGTAGAAAACACTTCAAGATGCTGAAACAAATGGTCCTAAAATATTAAGTTACACTCCAACTTGTATCAAATTTGAATGGGTTCAGTTTCATGGAGGGAAAAAAATTAAATCTCATAGAAATAAAATGTTTTACAGCAATTTGTTCAGCTAATGGTACCACCTGAGCAATTACTGCTCCCATGTAATCCAGAAATTAGAACTGGATTTATTAAACATAGCTATTAATCTTTCATGGGTTGGCACTTGAAATGAGAGCTTTACTTTTGTTCGAAACCCAAGGATTAATTTTCATTTCAAAGAAAAGTGTACTCTTCTGGTAGTGGCTGCACTGTTGGAATCAGCCATGAGAAGGAAGGGAAGGAATTTGTCTTTTTTCTCAAATGGGAAGGGAAAATCCAGTAACCTGATTCACTCTCACAGATCACATGGAGGTGTAAAAATGTTAGCATGACAGCACACCTAATGTAAACTACAAATGCACAGGGACACTGATTTACTGTGATTGATAAAGAGCAAATTCTGGTTTGCTAATGGGAACTTAGCAACCAGTACAGTCAAGAATAAAACCGTTGTCACTGCACCCTCTGGTGTGGTTGGTACTTTATTTATTTATTTATTAGAACAGTTGGATTTACAACCTTTGAGTCATGGACTCATTTACAAAGGCATCTAATCGCGGGAGGGGGTAGACAGAGTTACATAGTGTGGTTACAACAGTGAGAGCAGTACAGGTGCAGAACATTAAACACAGAGTACACATAGGTTACATAATAGTGTTACTTATAATAGGTTACAGTCATATACAAGGTACCCAAGGGTTACATTGGTGCACAGCCCTGGTCATACACCTATATAATACCTGGAGAGGGTGGAGGTAGGGATGAGGAGGGTGGGAGGGAGGGGTGAGGATAAGCTGTCCAAAGGATGTTATCAAGTCAGGGAGGCCTGACAGGAGAATCCCACAGTGGGATTAATTAGGTGCACCTACAGCAATGAGCGTTGAAGAGATGGTCCCAGAGGTCAATTTTGAAGGGACCAATTTTGGCAATGTCTGTGATGCAGGATGGGAGGGAGTTGAACCAAGCAGGGGCTTGGTAATGGAAGGACCTCTGGGCTAGCGAGGTCTTGGTTCTGGGCACCAGAAAGGTGGCCTTGATAGAGCTATGGGTGGCAACAGACAAGGACGCATGTTGTTGGAAAGCAAAGACCCCCGGGGGGGGAGAGCCCTAGAAGAGATATTTTGGTGAGTAGGCAGGTCTGGTAGTGCAGAGACTCCTCAAAGGTGAGCAGGTTGGCAGTGGAGTAGAGCAGGCAAGTCTGAGTACGGCTAGGGGCTCCAGTCAGGAGTCTGCAGGCCTTATTGATTGACAGCTGAATTTTAGTCAAGGTGGTATTGTCCGCCGCAGCATAAATGGGCAAGCCATAGTCCACTAGTGACAGGACAGAAGAGGTGATGGCTAGCTGGAGGACAACTTGGGGAAGGCAATCTCTATGATGGTATAATAGGCCTATCCGAGAATTTAAGTCGGAGGATAGGGCATTGATGTGGGTGTGGAAGATGAGAGTTGAGTCAAAAGTGATGCCCAGATATTTGTAAGAGGTCACTTGCTCCAGCGGGTGCAGAGTGCTGGGGAAAATGAAGAGGGGGGCATTCTTGGTCTTGTTTTGGTGATGGGAGAAGAGCATTGACTTAGTCTTCTTTAGGTTAATGACAAGTTGGTGGTCAAGGACTGCATAGCAGCACCCCAGTGTTTCACCTGTGCTGCACCCAGCTTTTCCACGTCACAGGCCTGCAACTGCTCAGCATGTGCACACGAAATAGAGACCTTGCACAGGGACTGTGGGGTTAACTGGTGCACCGGTTGGGGGAGTGAATCTGGGGCTGGTAATCCTGGGATGCATAGTACTGTCTAATTATGAATGCCAATGTATTGTTATTTTGTTGATTTGCATAGAGTTTAGAGTCTGCTTATTGAATGCTGTTATTCCCCTTTGCTTCCACTGCCCCCTACCTCTTTATCAGCCCCAAAATAAACCCCTGTTGTTTATTTTTCTGAAACTATTGCAGCCATTGCACATTGTGTAGTGTGATATTTCATGTTTAAAGTTATAAGTGGGGAGGGAATTGTATACTGTACTGTTTATTACCAAGGGAGGGGGCTGTATTTCATTTCCTGTGGAGGAGCACCCTGGCAGTACACTGTTAGAAGGATCCCCATAGGTGGAGATACTGCGCCACTTGCCCAGCCAATTACAACCACAAGCCCAGGTGCCAACCTATATCCCGTAGGCAGCACCACTTGTGGGTGGGTGTGCAGGTAGAAGGGCAGGGGTGGTTACAGTAGTTTAGCCTGTGGGTCAGTGCAGCCTGTGAGTCAGTGTGTGTCCTGTGAGCAGGTCTATTCTGGCAGGTTGGACCTGGGATGCAGTTCAGAGGTGGCAGCTTGAACTGTTGTGGGTGTCGTGGTGGCAGCTTTATCCCTTTTTCCCCTGCTGGTGGCTGCTACAGTGTTGGGACCCTCAAGTTGAGCAGCCTGTGGAGGCAGGGAAAGGTCCATGTAGAGAATGATTGGTTGGGACCATGGTGGGGTGGCAGATTGTCTAGATGCTCCGTGTGGCACAAGTAGCAGTCCCCTGGGTGAAGGCAGTCCAGAAACTGGAATTGCAGCATAAGCGGAGGTGCTGTTGGTTTTCAGATCAGAATGCAGAATTCCCTGGGAAGCTATTCTATGTATGTGGCATCAGTGATTGGATGTCTGGAAAGTCTTCGGTGGTTCAGTTCTTCCTAAAGAACACCTATGTGACTGTGTAAGACCTTAAAGTAAAGGAAGTGTTCCATGTGTTGTACAGTACCCCCTCCCCCCCCGATGGAGAAAGTTTAATGTAAGGCCAAGTCTGAAATGAGATTGGGACACTAGAAACATCTCATGCTGTCATAGTCCCCAGTGAATGCCTAGTTTTGAGAATGAGACAATGGAAAGCAAGCAAGTGCCTGTGTAAATGTTTGGATGGCAAAGAAGGGATGTGAAGTGGAAGTGCTGCTAAGCACAAGTTTCCGCTGGGTGTGGCCTGGTTCGGTTCACCGTATTGCTGCTGTCAGGAATGTAGACTTTTCGGCTCAAGGGAATGTCTGTATGCAATAAGTCAGTCTGTTGGAGAAAGAGACTAGTGCAGATCAAACGTCAGGTGCCTACCTGTAAAGTAGCACAACTGTGTACTGTTACCCCCATGCTTCATGGAGTGACTGTTCCTGTTTATCAACTGTTCATTAAATGGGATTGCCTGTTTCTGCAGTTTTGGTGTATGCCTTGTTTGGTGGAGCAACTGTTTTGCTGATAAAAGGAGTTTGCCTCCACAGCCAGCCACAAGTGTGTTCCAGGGTGTGATCCCCGAGAACCATTGCCCCATACAGGACGATGTTGAGACGCCTGCCTGTTGAAGACTGTCTACAAAGGCCTTCCGGCAAAGCTGACAAGGCCAGCAGGTGAAGGTCTGTGTCATCCTACCGGTGCACTGTCCTTGCATTGTTTGGTGGTCTGTGGGCACCCCCTGATGGAGCTAATCCATCACCTGCAACACCTGAGGGAATCCAAGTACAGTTTTTCCTGTTATTGTTTCTGGACTGTGTTTTCTTGTGTTGTACAGTGCCCCCCTTCCAGGACATTTACCATCTGGATACCCCTAGACACTGGGGGGGGGGCTTGCATTCATGAATGTGACAGCTGTCATTTTTCAAATCCTGGCCAAAATGTGTTTTCACTTCCAGAAAGGTAATTTCGCGGTCACTGCACAAAATCACATTTCAGGCAAGAGGTGAGAATTTCTCCACCCTTGTTCATGAAGTGGGGTTGTAAGAAGGCTATGTTGAAAATCTAGGGTAAACATATTAACATTTTGAGCCTATGTTGAAATTTATGAATGTAGGTTTGTAACTTTGGTAATTTTCAACATTTTGATCCCAAATTTTCAGCATAGCCATTTCTTCACAGCACTTCATGAATGTGATTGTAATAATCATGCAGACACCAATGTGGAGTGAGCTGGTAGGTTTACTGTACTGTATAACACTTAGAACAAATTTTAGAAAGCGTGAGCTACTGCCCACCAGATAGTGGTTTATATATATATATATATATATATATATATATATATATATATATATATATATATATATATATATATATATATATATATATATATATATATGTGCCTAGTTGTCTCCAACAGTTTACGAGGACTTTTGAATTGTGCTCTGTAATGTTTTTGCAACAATTGTATTACTGCTCTAATTTGTTTGTATTCTTGCTGCAAATTTTTTTTTGCTTTGTTTTTATGCTGTTTGTATAGGTAATTCTTACTGTTATCTCACCCTTGTACATCTCTGTTGTCATTGTTGTCTTTACTGTTTTTACTGTAACTGTACTCTCCCGGGTCGTGCCTGAAAATAGGCAGGCTTCTTGCCTAGTGTACTTACCTGGTTATCAAAAGCTAATAAATAAATAAATATACGCTAATAAATATATATATATATATATAATTTATTTATTTCTCAGATTAGACCAATTGAGCTCAGAGCTCTTTACATAGGTTCCACATCGAAAACATTTCAGACAACTGGTATACAAGGAAACATGGTACAACAGGATAAGAAGAAACATTCCAGTACAATGAGATTTATACAAAGGATTCTAAAATGCAGGGTACAAAACAGGATAAGGTTACAAACACAGTCCGGTACACACCAGAAACAGGCAATTTATTGAGCCCAACAGTGAACCTGTTACTTGTCCAAAAAAGAGGGTGTTAGAGCGTTACTAAGTGCTAATGAAAAAGGTGTGGGGGGTGAGCACCCAAGTGCAGAGTGCAAACGAGTGAGTAATATAAGTTCAGTAGTAGGGATAAAGGAAGAAGGTATATGTGTGTGTGTGTATATATATACTGTATATATATATATATATATATATATATATATATATATATATATATAGGCTAGCGATGTGCATTAGCAAGGCATATGCAAATCGTGTATGCTAATTAACTTCCTTACATCTCCTTCTCAATTAAACTTTTTCTCCCCAGACATAACATTTTTAAGTTCTATGTAGCTCAAAGTTTTTGTGAGTCTATGTAGTCACGATGCCAGGTGGGCCTTTGGATCTCCCTTCCACTGACACAACTAATTCTCAGGCTAGAGCTGGTGCCAGTCATTTGGTCCTGACTGCTCACGGGCGGGGCTGACTCCACAGGCTCACTTTGTAACTGCCCCACGTCACTTGTGAAGGGACCTCCATTGCAGGCACCTCTGGGATCTCATCATCCTCCATCATGTCATGCAACTCTCTTCTCTCTTCTTCTCTTTGGATGGGCGTGCTTTGTGGGCCACAAGAGCGGCGCAGCTCAGAGGTTAACAAAAGGTCCCTCCTGTTTCTTCAATACAATTTCCCATTTACTTGGTCCACATAGGATCATGGCTCTTCAGCATGGCATTCCACAATTGCAGGGGTCCAGGTATTCTCAGGTGTTCGCAAGTAAACAGGCTGTCCCGGCTGTCAGGCTGGGAGTGGTCAGGTATGCAAATTGTAATAAGATTGTTGTTTTCCTTGAGTCCTTCGCAGTGTAGCTCACACATCAACTTCTGACACTTTTGGTTTAAGTAGCTCAGATCTGTTAGGCATTACAGTTCTGGTTCTGTGGCTCATAAGCAGCTATGCTGGTGATTCTAGCCCCTCCAGCGGGGTATTTCTCAATTCTAAGCGTGCTAAGTAAATGTCTTGATGGTCCTCTTGTGCTTTCTTTAACAGTCTCTTTATTGTTTGAATGGCTTGTTCTATCATGCTATTGCTCTGGATGTATCTTGGTGATGACGATACATGTTTAAACTCATACTTTTGTTGAAAGTCTCTGAATTCAATGCAGGCAAATTGTGGGCTGTTATCTGTTACAAGTATTTCTGGGATACCATGTCTTGCACATTGTGATTTAATATGGTTAATTACCGTTTCACTTGTTGTATTTTGCAACTTGGATATCTCAGTGTATTTGGAGTAGTAATCAACCATTGCCAGATAATTTTCCCTTTCAAATTCAAATAGGTCATCCCTAACCTTTTGCCAAGGTCTCTCTGGTATCTCATGTGACTGTAGTGGCTCTCTAGATTGTGCTTTCCTGAATTGGTTGCAAATGCCATGCTGGGCCACCATGTCACTAAACTGACTGTTCATCCCTGGCCAGAATAAAAGAACTCTGGCCCTGCGCTTGCATTTTTCAGTGTCCAAGTGGCTGCTGCGTAATCTGGTTAACATGTCTGAGCTCAGTGATGTGGAGACTATCAGTCTTTCCCCCTTCAGCAAGAGTCTATTTTCTGTTGAGATTTCATCTCTGAGCTGCCAGTGCTGGCTTATCTCGGGGTGCACTGATGTCTTCTCCTGGGGCCACCCATTCAAAACAGTGTCTCAACTTGACCAGTGCTGAATGTTTGTCAGTCTTTTGCTGAAGCAATTTCAGCTTTTCATCACTGATAGGCATATAGCCCACCGTGCAAACTTCATGTTTGTCTAGTTCAGTTTCTGGCACAGAATTTTCTCCCACAGCCCTACTCAGGGCATTTGCTCTATGAAGTTCTTTACCCGATTTGTACTGTACTTGTAAATCATACCTTTGCAGTTTTAGCATCATGCGTTGAATTCCCAGTGGCGCTCTAGCCAGTGGTTTTTTGAAAAGGCTTTCTAGGGGTTTGTTGTCCGATTCAACATGGACCCTTGGTCTGCCATAGATATATGGGTGGAAATTTGAACAGCCAAACACAGTAGGTAGATTTCCTTTTCAATTTGTGCGTAATTTCTCTCAGCTTTATTAAGTGATCTGGAAGCAAAAGCAATAGGCCTGCCTTCTGGCAGCAGACATGCACCCAGCCCTTCTGAAGATGCGTCAACAGTTGAATCAACAGGTTTTCTTAGATCACAGTAGGGCAGCATTGTGACAACTGTTTTCAGTTCTTGAAAGGCCTGTTGGTGGCACTTCTTCCAGTGCCATGCTATTTCTTTCTCTGCGACCAGATGAGGTTGACAGGTGATGGCCAACTGGCAAGTGCGAGATCCAGGAGCTTCAGGCTGGCAGCAGAGTTCCACTAAGTGTCCCCACCATTAGGAGGTCACCAGGTAGGAGTATAAACAAAATATATATATAAAAAAAGATCTCTGGGATCTATGCAAATTCATACTTTGGTTTTTCTACAACCACCATCGAGTTGACCCAGCTCATGGGTTTCTCCACCTTCTAAATAACCCCCAATCTTTCCATATTCTCTAGCTCAATTTTCACTTTGTCTTGTAATACAAAAGGTATTTTCCTAGAGGGGTGGATGACAAGGCTGACTGTCTCCTGATATTCACCCTCTAAGCATCCCAGCTCCTCAAATACATCAGCAAATTCAGCCAGTATTCCTTCTGTGGTTTCCCCTGCACTTCCATTTGCAGTATCTACTGAAAACAGATTCTTTCTAAGCTTCATTTCCAGACAAGTAGATAAGCCCAACACTGGGGGTCACATTTGCATTAACCACTTAAAATGGCAATAAGTAATACTTTTGCTTAAAACATGTTAACAGCGTCACTTTGTCTTTCACATTAAGCTTATACCCAGAATAGGAAACCAATTTAGCTGACAACCTTTGAACTGTTTCTCCAGACAAGGTCTTATACATTCGAAAAGACATCACATTACAACATACTCCAGTGTCTAATTTAAACATCACCGTTTTCTCATTTATGCTCAGATTTACTTTCCAGTCAGTCTTGGGTTTACGGGTAGTCACAGTCTCAATACTAAAAGTACTTTCATTTTCCTGGCATCTTCTCTAACAACATAGATCTCACTGCGTTCACCCACACGACATACTCTAGCAAAGTGATTTTTTCTGTGGCACAATCTACAATACTGTCCATATGCTGGGCATTTGTTTATCTCATGCTCACGACCACACTTTTCACATTTGACTTTATTCGCTCGAGGTACATAAGTCCCTTTGCTCACATTGGCACTTGCTTTTACTCTTTCTTCCTACACAACTGCTACTTGCACCGAGCCTTCATCGTCTAATCTGCATTTCACTCAGTTCGGCAGCCCTGCATATATCTATGGCATCATCTAATGTTAAGTCTGCTTTTCTCAACAGTTTGAGTCTCACATGCTCACTCTGTATGCCGCAGATACAGTTCTATCTCTGATCAATGATTCAGTTAAATCTCCAGATTCACAAGATTTAGCCTTTAGCCTCAGTTCAGTTACATATGACCCAATGGACTCACTCAGATTCTGGCTCCTAGTGTTGAACAAATGTCTCTCATAAGTCACATTCTTTCTTGGGATACAATACCTCTCAAATTGTCCATAATTTTATTCAGTTGCTCCTTCCCTTCCTCTTTTTCCCAAACGAAAGTATTGAATATCTCCAATGCATCAGGGTCAGCCATGTGCAAGAGGGTCATAGGCTTAGCCTGGATTTTATGGGATTTTTCAGAGAGTCCACTGGCAACTGAGAAAATTTCAAATTGCTGCTTAAATCGTCTCCAGTTTTCAGCAACATTTCCATGTAGATTGAGAACAGTGGGATGCTGCAAGCGGTCCATTCTGACACCATGTAATAATTACGCAGATACCAACGTGGAGTGAGCTGGTAGTTTTACTGTACTGTATAACACTTAGAACAAACTGCAGAAAGCATGTGCTACTGCCTGCCAGATAAGGGTTTATAAATGTATAGGCTAGCGCATGTGCACTAGCAAGGCATACACAAATTGCATTGCTAATTAACTTCCTTACAGTTATAGCTGTCATTTTTCAGGTCCTGGCCAAAATGTGTTTTTGAACTTGTGGTGCAAAATCACCTTTTGGACAGGATTTGAAAATGTTCTCCACCCTTGTACATGAGGTGGGCTCATGAGAAGGCTATGCGGGGTCATGAGAAGGCTATGTTGAAAATTTGGGGTAATAAGAAAACAACAAAGTTATGAATCTGTGTTGCAATGTTTCAATGCACACTCATAACTGTGGTCATTTTCAATATTTTTATCCTGACTTTTCAACACAGCTATTTTGTCAAACCACCTAATGAATATGACAGCTGCCATTTCACAAATCCTACCCAAAATGTGTTTAAACACCTGTGGTACAAAATGAAGTTTCAGCCATTGTTTCATAAATTGCACCTGTAATGCTCAGAAGGAAAGGTCTTAAAAAGACTATGTTGAAAATTTGGGGTAAAAATGTGAAGGGCCTACTAAGTTATGAGTAAACAAATTGTTCCAACAATTACTCATAACTTTATTTTTTACAGATTTTGGCCCTTAATGTTCAACATATCCCTTGTGTTTCCCCACCTCCTGAATATGGCAGGTGTCATTTTTCAAATCCCCTCTGAAACTTGTTTCCACAGTCACACAGTGAAATCACCTTTTGGATGGGATTTTAAAATTTCACCTGTCTTGATCATAATGGCAGGTCATAAAAAGACTGTTGGACACTTGGGGTCAAAATGTGGGAGCCCACTTAAACTTAAATATTGCCTCTCAGCTGCCCTATCCTGGGTAATTACAATCTAACAATGTGTCAAAGCAGGACACCACTGAAAATGAGATACTGCATCTCATCTGTTCTATCCTGGGTAAATATAAGTAAAAATGCGTACAAGCAAGATCCAGTACAACAGTAACACCAGCGGTGAACATTCAGCATTGACAAATGCTTGTTTAGCTGGGCAGTGCTTTGAAAAATAATCAATCTTTTCTCAGCGTAAGACAATTTCTTGGTCATCATAACAGTTTTTATAGTAACAGCTTGTTCATGTTGGAGAAAGCGTCAAGAAGATTTTACTAGGGTGTGCACATTTTTTTATATGTGTACAGTATCTCATGCTCATTTAATGGAGGTAGGGATTGTGGCCTGTAACTCAATAGTGCCTTTCCTGTGCTTTTTGTAAAGTTTGCTATTTACAGGGACAAATGTATAAAAGAAATATATAGCATGTGGTTAGGGCTTATTGCGCATGGAATTCAAGCAGCTCAAAAACCTTGTTATGCACATTCTAAAGTTATTGTGCACATTCTAAAAACCTTATTGTGCACCTTCTACTATTAACTGCAGCTGTGATTCCCTCCCGCTGACTGGTTTCACTTTCTCTGCTCACTGTACCTCAGCATTATCGTAACCATGGTTAAAAAACCAAAAAGACATGTCAGCCATGTGTTTTTTTAAACCATACACTATAACAAATAAAATATGGGTGTCCATACACAACTCACCTTGTGTTTCCATCTCGGGGTTGAGATACCAGCATGGACCTCTCAAGCTTCTCTCTCGAGGTCCATATGCTGGTATCTCAACCCTTTGATGGAAACACAGGCTCGTTGTGTATGGGTGCCCATACATTATTTCTTATACTGTGTAATAACTGGCTTAGCCTTTTTCCCATAGGGAAACTGGTGTGCACTTGCCATTTTAAAGGGGAGCTTTATAACGGCAAACACACGATGGTTTCCCTCGCCTACGAGATGCCCCACTGCTGCTTTTCCTTCAGAACGCACATTGTCGCTTCCCCCAGAAGTCTGAACCGCCACTTACAATCGGACTCGGCATTAAGTTTTACTTAAAAAAAAAACTTTTATCTTTAAAAGAACCTGTTTGTACTGCTCAGCCCTCCAAAAAGTTTTACATTTATTGAAAACACCACCGTGAGTCACTGTTGCAGACCGAATGGTCAAATTGAACCAGGCGGGTGGCGCAGCAGCCTACATTCATTTTATATAATTGCTGAGGCAAAAAAGACAAACCCAGCAATTATATAAAATAAAATATGAGTCTGGGTGTGTGAAAACTCGAATTTACACACACCCTTGGGGTTTGATGTTATGCATAAACCCCTTGAGCTTCGCTCTCGGGATTTATGTAGCATCAAACCCTTCAGGTGTGTGTAAATTCTCATTACACACCCAGACCCATACTTTATTCTCTATATTTAGAATGCTGTTCTTGTATATAATGCTCCTTCTGTGTAATGTAGGGATTACTAGGTGTTTTATTTCTGTAATGAGTCCGATACGGAAATTCTAGGTATTTTGTTGATTCCTATAATGAGGCTGTGGTGGTAGAGAGGTAGAGAACTTTCCCATTGATAATACTCTTTAAAGAGCTCTGGATAATATATGTTTCTCTGCTCATATTCTGAATACTTGTATGTTTTTGTTGGTGGTTCAGTATTTGTAGGGCACTTAAGTTTTGATGTTATTGCCCTTTTCCTTATGTTTTCACAACACTCTGTACTTGTGCGGGTTTGCCTCACTTGGTTACCAACAAGCAGGTTGAGTCAGGGCTGACTTCATATGTAGGGTGCTCTGTCTGTCACACGGAGCGGTAACTGGTACGTGGAGAACCATGACTGGGATGTCAACATACTGGGGTACACAGTCTACAGGAGGGACAGAGAGGGGAAAAGAGGAGGTGGAGTAGCTCTATACGTAAGGGAAGGGATCAAAGCTACAGAACTAAAAAGTAAAGGGGAGGACAAGAGGCACTCTGGGTCACCTTGGAGACAGGAAATGGCATCACAATCCGCACAGGGGTTGTATACAGATCCCCGTCTCAAAGGGAGGAAATGGACAAGAAAATGATAGAGGACATTCTCAAAATGGCTGAAAACAAGGAGATACTGTTGATGCGGGACCTGAATATGCCAGATGTAAACTGAATGACATGTACTGCAGCCACATCCAAGAGCAGGGTCATTCTTGATGCCCTGCAGGGTGCAGGCCTTAGACAGCTAGTGTTGGAACCCACTTGGGAGGGAGCAATACTAGACCTGGTATTCTCAAATGGAGAGAGGATCACACATTTAGAAGTCAGTAGACATCTGGGAACAAGCAACCACTGCACAGTGTGCTTCACAATAAGCACAACCATGGAGGCTAGCCATACAAAAACAAGCATACTGGACTTTAGAAGGGCTGACTTTGACAAAATGGGTGAATACCTGAGGAATACACTAGCAAATGGCCAAAAAGAAAGGGTGGAAGAACAATGGAGAAAAATCAAAACTGCCATTATAGCCTTTGTGTGAAACAGATAAAGAAAACAAAGCGGAGTAAAAAACCACTATGGTTCTCAAAAGAGGTGGTAGGGATGGTTAAGGAGAAAATGGCTGCATTCAAAAAGTATAAGGAATCACAGAAGGAGCAAGACAGGGAACTGTATCAATTAAAGCAGAAAGAAGTGGGGAAGGCAGTCAGAATAGCAAAAGTCCAAACTGAGGGAAAAATAGCCAATTCAGTTAAGAAGGGGGATAAAACATTTTATAGGTACATTAGGGAGCATAGAAAGATTAAGGGAGGAATAGTGAAGATTAATAAGGGAGAGGGGAGGTGGGCAGAGGGAAACAGTGAAAAGGCAGAGATACTGAATTAATACTTTTGCTCAGTATTCACAAAAGAAGATGAGGAGGAGTTACCTAAACCAGACAATAGAAGCACTCTGGGTAGGGGTTGACACCAGTCCATTTACAGAAGAAAGAGTCTGAAAAACTCCTAAAACTCAAAGCCAGACAAAGCAATAGAGACTGTGGGAGATTCACCCAGAGTCCCTAAAATAACTAAGGAGGACCTAGTGACACCACTGACCACACTTTTTAACAAGTCATGGGAAGATGGGGTGGTGCCTGAGGACTGGAGGAGTGCAGATGTTATTCCCATACACAAAGTGGGAGCAAGGCAGAAGCAGGAAACTACAGAACTGTAAGTTTGACCTCAGTGGTAGGGAAAATGATGGAATCACTTCTGAAAGAAAAGAATTGTTGAGTACCTAGAGGCCAGCGGGCTCAGGACCCAAAAGCAGCATGGATTTACAGCAGGAAGGTCATGTCAGATGAATCTAATAGATTTCTTTGACTGGGTGACCAAAGTAATAGACCAGGGAGGGGCTGTGGATATGGCCTACCTAGACTTTAGCAAGGCATTTGACACAGTCCCTACAAGATTAATGACCAGTTAGCCAGCCTGGGAGTGGGTCCCAGGGTGGTAGCCTAGTAACAAACTGGCTGCACAACAGGACACAGAAGGTAATAGTGAATGGAACATATTCTGAAGAAAGGGGTCACTAATGGAGTACCTCAGGGCTCAGTACTGGGTCCAGTCCTCTTTAGCATCTTTATAGGTAACATTGCAGAGGGTCTGGAGGGAAAGGTATGCCTCTTTGCAGATGACACAAAGATCTGTAACAGAGTTGATACACAAGGGGGTAGAAAGGATGAGAAGGGACTTGGCAAGGTTGGAGGAATGGTCAGACATATGGCAACTTAGATTCAGTGCAAAGAAGTGCAAAGTAATGCACCTGGGAAACAAAAACCCAGGAGAAGAGTACACAATAGCAGGGGAGGTACTAACAACAACAAAAATGGAAAGGGACCTGGGGGTAGTCATATCAGATGATCTAAAGGTTGGTAAGCAATGTGAAAAGTCAGTAAGGAAAGCCAGGGGGATACTGGAATGCATAGGAAGGGGCATCACAAGTAGAAAAAGGGAAGTGGTTATCCCTCTGTACAGACAGTTGGTGAGACCCCATCTGGAGTACTGTGTGCAGTTTGGAGACCTCATCTCGCAGGACATAGACAGGATGGAAGCAGTCCAGAGGAGGGCAACTAAAATGGTGCAGGGGTCTGCATCAGAAACCATATGAAGAGAGAATGAGAGGCTTAATATGTATACCCTTGATGAAAGGAGGGATGGGGGACATGATAGAAGCGTTCAAGTACCTCAAGGAATCAACAAAGTCCAGGGGGGTAGCATCTTTCAGAAAAAGAGATGTGTAAAAACAAGGGGGCACAATTTAAAGACAGAGGGGGGACGGCTCAGGGGTAATGTGAGGAAATTTTTTTTGACAGAGAGAGTGGTGGATGCATGGAACTGCCTTCCTTGGGAGGTTGTTGGGTCTAAAACAGTGGGGGAATTCAAACATGCATGGGACAGACATAAGGCTATTGTAGTGGAGGGTAGCAGGAAGTAGGCAGTTGGTTAACTAGAATCTGCGGCTTATCCAGTAGGTAGGGAAATGGGCAGACTGGGTGGGCCAAGTGGTCCTTATCTGCCGTCAAAGTCTATGTTTCTTTGTTTCTATGTAACTGCTGTTTTGTGGCACCTTCACAGTGTGGAATCGCCAACAACGGTATTCCTCACTGTTTTGCGGTTTTCTGTTACAGTCTCCGTCAGAGGCAAATGTACAAGTGACACCTGATTAGTAGGAGGTTGCATAACCTATGTGAAAGTGTTGATAAAAATGTTTTTTTTTAATTTGTTTTTTTAGAGAATTTACTTTGTTTCATTTTGCTGACTGACAACATTCTGCCAGCACCTGTTTAGCTTGTCCCGAAGTTTGAGAGACTGAAACCGTAACTGTGTTGTGCCCTGTGTGGTGAAGGTTTTTTTTTTTTTTCAATTTGTCAGTGTACCATTTGTGTTATGACTGATATCTTATACCTGGGCCATCATGACATAACATACATAAAGAAGTTTGGACACAGTACTTCAAAGTTTGAATTGTCATGGAAATGTTGAGACCTATGTGGATAAACTGTGGATGTTGTATTTGAGACTTAATCCTTGCTGTGAACTGAATGAATCTGGTTCTGTTTTTGTTGCTTTATTTTTTACACCTCTAAATATATATTTGAATACAAAGTCTCATTGCTGAACAGGGGTAGTGGGTCATTTCTTGTTGCATGTGGCGGTTGGTCTGACCTGTCTCAGTCACATTATCTTGTGTGAGCTGTGAATCTGACATCAATGCATTCTGTTGTGTCTGGTGTGGCTATTATGGCATGTTAGTATCATTTCTTCCTGATCCCTGATTCTGATCTGTTTCACATCATGTCAGTCCATTGCTATACAGGCTCCTGATAGCAGTATCTGTCAATAAGTGGCACAATGTTATCTCTGTCTACATTGCCCCCCCCCCACCACCACCACCACCACCACCGTCTTCTTATCTGAAATGTATCGTGTTGTGCTGGGCAGAGGCAGTTTTGAAGTAGGGGTTTACTCTTGGGTGGAGGAAGGGGGTGTTTTTTCCCTCAGTATCTAAACTGGAGTGCATTGTGTCAGACGCAAATTGCATGAACCGTAAGTTCTGTTATTCCAGGTAGTGTGACACCTGCTGCAAACTATCTGAAATAGCTGCAACGTGCGTCTATATGCCCGAAGGAGTGGCGAAGTGTGAGATCGCTGTGCAAGTCCAGGACGCATCTACAGTATATATAAGAGGGTATGCCATAGCAGGTTACTTCAGTCACCCCCCTACCCCAACCCATGCCCCAATATAAGCAGAGAGTAGTGCTGTTTACTGTACACTGATACAGTGCAGGGTAGATGCTGAGCGCATTCTGCTTGTGGTTGTGATGGGGTGCGGTGGACAGTGCAAGTCATAGAATCAAGTTGGGGCTTGTGGAGTGAGAGTGGGTTGATTGATCAATACCTGATGGGGTTGGGGAGGGTGGGACACTATCATGGTGTCTCCAGAATTGTATTTTTTTCCTTCCTGTACCATGACATTGGGGATGGAGAGGGCTCTATGCCACAGTGCTGCATCTGTCACCTTTGTTTGGGGAGATTGTGGATTGCAGGGGGGAGATCGCATTCCACGTTGTACCTTGATTTTCAAAATATAAAGACTGACATAAATAGCTTCATAAGATACAAAAAAAAAATTACCATTTATCATTGTCAAGTCTGCCCTAATTGACACGTTCAACTACCTCACTGCAGTCAATCACCTTACTGTAATTTTCCTCACTCGAATCTGAAAGTAAAGGCTCAAACTGATAGGGTACAATTACATTGCTATGGACAGCCATTTGTTTATCCCCATAGCGGTCGTCTTAACAAATGTGGTCTTGCTTAATTATAGTATGGGGTGTCAGAGCTGTCACCGTCACTGAATGCTATGATGCTCACTTTGTTAGTAATCAGCAAAAATATGCAAACTGCGGCACCACAGAACGTCCCCTACAAATGACGTCAGCGCTTCACTCGCACTGATTTTGCCACACTAAGGTGGGCTTTTGACAAGTTAACCTGATGCTGTGCCTGAAACCAACAAAAGATGTCCCAAGACAAATTTACAAGAAAAACAAAGGAAGCCCTATTCATCAGAGACCACATACTAATTGCTATCACCCTATCAGCATCATTTGGAAACCATGTCAGGAGCTCTTTAAAGTTCAGCTTAAAATTAGTTAATTTAGTAAATAGTATTTATTTGTTCTTTTAGACCAGGGACCCAATTTTCTAAGCCCCCCCCTTAGATCGGAACACCATGTGCCGAACCCCCACCTGTGACAATCTCAGGTGTGCCAGGGACCCTGTGCCGGATTTTCAAAGAATCAGGGTCCCAGTGCTGAAGTTCCCAAGTCTGCCACAAGCTGTCATGAGTGCCAAACAAGTGGTGCATGGGAGAGGAATGAAGTGAGCTACAGAACATTTGGGTGGTATTGGTGCCCATGGTAGGGACCCACCGGTTGTGCATCTGAAGGCTGGCAGGGCCTGTGGAGGACAGGATGAGGTGGGTAGGTGGTGGGGGCGGTCAGGGATCAAGATGGGGACAGGGCACGGCTGCATTGATACCAGTGACTGGGTGTGAGGAGAATGGTCATGTGACTGGCATCAGGGGAGGCCTTGAAAGGCACAAGTCATGGCTCCACCAGTGCTGGAACAGGTGGCCAGGTGTGGGATGGCCATAGACATCTGCTGGCTCCAGCCGCAACAAGGGGGCATGGATCACCTCCCACAAAGTCATGGCAATTGGAATCGTGCATGGGCCAATGGAGCAGCTCCTGGCTGGTCTAACTCTGATGGCCCATGTGCCCACTGGGGCAGTTTGCAGAATCCCAGTTAAGGGGATGCAGCAGTGCTGCCCTGGTGCAAGCCCCCATCCACCTCGCTGCACTAGTGCATCTGTTGTAATGACAGCACAAGCCCGGCCAGAGCAGGCCCCCCCCCCCCCCAGTTGGCACAGGTGGAGTATGAAAATCAGGAATAGCACACGGTGTGGCACAAGATGCCCCTCGTGCCTTTCCTTGATGGTGCATGCACCATGCACCATTTCTGATTGTTTGAAAATGTGGCCCAAGATCTCTGCCCAGTATTTAATTTTTACAGCTAGACTGGCATATTGATGTGTGCGCCTCAACTTCACCTCTTCACTACACCACTGATGGAGGTGTACACCTTACCGAGGTGTACCTCATTAATGTCTTTAGGCACACATGAACTACACCTCCAGACTACACCTCAGATTAAGGTGAATATAATTAGCATTTTTTAGATGCACATCAACTACACCTCCTGAGTACACCTCCTGTCAAAGTGTACACCTCACTGAGGGGTACCTACTTAGCATTTTTTAGACTCATATCAACTACACCTAAATTACGCTGTAAGTGCACTGCTGTTGAACCTCATGTACACCTCTCAGACAGTAGTGCAGTTAAGGTGTGCACTTCGAGGTGTATTGAGGTGTACACTTCCTTTAAACCTTACAACCCAACCCAAACCTTCATTGTCTACTGGAAAATCCACCCTCACTTACAGATTTCCCTCTTTATGAAACCAACTTCCACCTCTCCTAAGATATTCACCCTCTCACAACTGCTTTAAATACCAAATCTGACAACTTCCACTCCCCACCTGCACCTGCTCCTAGCCATTCACAGGCCCAGCCTCATGCCAAATGATTTTTGTGGATAGTAATCTAATCCCTCAGAATTGTATACTATTTGTGTATAGTATATCTGATTGAACAATACTTCACTGTATAACTTATGCAACTGAATATTTATCTCATGTATCTATTATGTGTTTCTTGCTTTATATCTAGATGTGATAGGTAAATATGCCTTAAGGAGTTCCTTTGTTAGCTCCCTTGCAGTACCAAAATTCAAGTCGCACTTCAGCAGGTCTGCCATATCTCATGCTTTACCCTCTCTCTGGAACAACTTTCAAAAACCCCTGAAGTTGGCTTACCCGATCAAACTATCAGCCTTCAAAGCACTTTATTCTTGCTATTTCAAGGAATCCTGTAACTGCTTTCCCTGATGTCACCTTCCCCTAGCCTCGGCTCCATCTGCTCCAGTGCATCCCTTTACTGATGCTTCTTTCCCACCCCTCTTGGGCAATGTTACAGCCTATAAGAACTTACCTGACTGCTCCTTCTTTCCCGTCCATGTGTTTTTTCCTTATCATTAGTTCCTTTTCCATGTCACCCTGGCTCCCACATACACTCCTTGCTTACCCCCCTTGACACCATCATGGTGTTTTGCTTTCCACTCCCTAACTGTTGCCACCCTTCCACCTGCAATCACTACATGCCCTTGCAGGCATGTACCATGTATCTCTCCTTACTCACCCTCTTGCGTCCCCTCCCCACCCTCCCATGCCCCACCATGCTCCTTCAAAATCAATAATTATGTTCAAGGATGCTTCAAATATACACTGTAATTATTGTTGCATACGTTTTACCTGTATATACTGTACTGCAACTGCTATACTTTTTAGCTGCATACTCTTCATGGTCTTAGCTTAATGGCTTTTTTTAATACTCTATTCCATGTGTATTATAAGCTTCCTGTGTATAATTACTGCTTTATGTAAATACTAGGTAAGTGTGAATTCATTTTGTATATATTGTTTACCCAATTATGATGTAACTGAGTATTCCTTTGTATGTATTGTTAATCTCTCCTTTCCAGGTCCATCTTGAAAATGGGCTTGCTCAACGATGTTCGCCTGATTAAATAAAGATTTTGATTGATTGATTGATATCTCTTTCCCTCTTCCCTGGGCTGCACCTGGAAATGAGCCTCGGCTCAGTGTGCATTTCCCGTTATCAAATGTTTAAATAATAAGACAAAAACCTTGCCTACACATCAAAGACACCTCAGTTGGGTCAGGGATGTCTCTCTGCATCCTTTCTCTTTACCCACGAGTACTGATCTCTTGTCACCACCTCCTGAACTGATCTTCTATGAACCTGTACTTTCAAATTGTTCTGTTGCCGTGGCTCCTTCATTAGGAACAGTCACACTTCTTCCTTGCTGGATTGTGTTGGTAGTGTGGACACCATCAGACAGTTCTTTTTGATGGTGAGCCACTAACAGGTCCCAACTATCCCTAACACTGGACCATTGGAGGGATACAAGCCTCTGAGACCTACACTGGAGGAAGCAAGTGACAGCAAGACCAAGGTCCTTGCCACCATCCTGAGCCTGCAAGCCTCCTCCAGCTGATTGCAGCCAGAGATACTGTATGAGTAGTTGCACAGGGCCCTGTGGGCTCCGATACTGGAACTTCAGATCTAGAAGCACTAGATCCTGGAACTCTCCATCAACCAGACCAGGGTCCCTTCTACAAGCCCTAAATGAGTGGGAAAAGTACCCAGGAAAAGGCTGCACCAATGGGTACAGGCCACACATAGCACAGGGGAAGAATCTGTTGCTAGGCAGAAAAGTGCTACAGGAAATGTATTCTTTATATTTCAGAACTGGATTAGATCATTAACATTTCAGTGCAAAACCTTGAGCACCACTAGAGAAACAGCTGATAAATATCAGCTGATAAATGATCAGCTGATAAATCCTTTCTGATTTTGCCAAGGTGCCGCACTAGGAAAGGAACTGTTGCATTTGAGCATGTGGCTCCACAGCTGTGGAATTCCCTTCCCCTTGACATTAGACCTTCTAGCTCCCACACATGCTTTAAGAGAAAATTGCGCTCAAATCTGCTGATTGCTGATACCTGTTTCTGCTTTCACCCTACCTAATGACTGATGTCTCTTGCCATACAATAGTATTTGCTCACCTCTATATAACCTTCTTAATGCCTCAGCCTGTCCCTGCTCCCTTTCCCTGCCCATATACAATCTTGCACTGCAGGCATCTCCCTTACACTTACATATACTCATATAATCTAATTTCATGGCTTGTTCCCCTTTTCCTCACTTACCGACCTTTTCCTTAATGACATCCCCTGCTCTCAATGGTTATTTCTTCCTGTTGTATTACCTGTTTTTGTGTACCTTGTTCTGTTTATATGATATGTCACCTGATAATTTATTGTCCAAGATCCTCTCTATTCATTGCATAGGTAGGCACCTATGAACTTATGAATGGTCTACTCTGTATGTCTCTGATATATTGTATCCACTTTAACTCATTGTATGTAAAGCGCTTTACTTTGTATGTTCAGATATATTGCATCCTCTTTAACTCATTGTATGTAAAGCACTTATAAATTGTTATCCTGTTAAGTTTCTGCATGTCTGTACTCTCCCGGGTCGTGCCTTAAAATAGTCATTTTATGGCTAGTACACTTACCCGGTTAACAAAAGCTAAATAAAATAAAATAAACAGCTTATGATAATAGGCAGGTTACATAGCATCTATGTTACATCCTGAACATTTGTCATAGTTGTTAGATTACTTACATATTATAGACCAAACCTCCTAAAAAAATTACCTACCATTTGTGCTTTGCAAGGATGAGTCCCCAACTTGTTTTAAGTCAAAGGTGTTTGCTAATTCTGCTTTATGCAAATGTTGGGCCCTATGCACTCTGCCCAAGCGCCACATAAGCTGGGCACGTTGACATAGCTATGACTGAATGCCATGGAGTGGGGTCCTGCAGACCCCATGTGACATTCATTATGGGGCCACAGGACATGTATGCGCCTGACCCTCCTGGCCACGTGGACAGCTACGTGCTGGGGGCAGGAAGGGAGCATGTCAGGGGGTGTGCCCACACTCCACACCATTCAAAAAGGGGGGTGCACCTTATGCCAGGCAAGCCCCAGCAGTAAGGGTTACATGCTTCCCCCAGGATGTCACTGCAGGTTGCAGTGAGCATGTCAGGATACAACAGACCCACACAAAATGCCTCCCCAGCCCATGGGGGCCACAAGGAGAACCAGGGGTGGCCAACTGGGCTTCTGCCACCCCGTGCCACCAGTGCTCTGCATGCCATCAGCCGACATCCGCACCCCACATGTGCAAGGGATCCATTAGTGAGCCAGGTCCGGGCATCCCATTGGATGCATGCCCGGTCTGCAGAACACTTCTCCATGCACCTGTGTGCTGGGGGGGTGGGGCCATGGTCAGGAGGCCAGCATTGGTGAATGCCGGTAAGGGCACACCTGTCTGCGGGTGCGCAGCTATGTGGGTGGGGTACATGCTTTTTGCACCCATGTCATGCATAGCACCCGTTACTTGTAATGCCTGTCTGGGGCAAACTGGTGAGCGGTAACTGACAGGTTATACACCTGATTGTGGAAATCAGCCTGTTACATTGCCAAACTTTGCTGGACTTACAAGGCACAGTATGTTGGTGGATTTCTTATATTGGAATACATTTACTTGCACCTAGCAATCACATGTCTGTGCGTCTACTGGCTTTTTTCCCTCTGAGTGCACAGCAATTGTATGCATTTCGTCTTTGGAGTTTTGGGAGTGAGCCCTTCCCTTGCTGCAGTACCACTCCTCTAACTTTGTACGCAGTTCAAGATGGATGTGATTGTGTCACTAAACTGCAACCCCACCCAACAAAAGTGTTGGGGTGTTAGCTCTGTATTTTCTTTCTGAGAGCTTTGTACCTAAACCCATTCCAGCATGCAGTGAGTTAATGTGGTAATCCAGAACAGTAGGTGGGAGGAATCAGTGGGTCTCCCTGGGAGAGAGTGGAGGCAGTAGGGAGAGACCAAGTCCTCAGCAAGGAGAAGAGGAAAGAGACTGAGGGAGGAGCCTCCTCAAGATGATCCCGGCTTTCAGGCCTATAGTTCAGTCTGAGGGGTCAGAGATCTCAGACCTCAATGCAGAAGTTGTGGAGGCTGAGTGAGAGGGGACCCAGAGGGGCAATTGGTTTTGAGAGCTTTCACTTATTGCATCACCATCCAGAAGGAGTCACTGGGTGTTGTCCTGCCATATTCTAGGTAAGGGGGCTCACATTTCAGAAGGTGTGACATCCCTTGAAGATACAGCCAGTGACAGGGATGACACCATCTGGTGTAGAGGAGTTTGAACCACTTATTGCTAGGGACCTGTTAGACCATGCAGGTTCTTGAGCTAGGGTCTGGGTAGCAGAAGATCCAAGAATGGACTTAGGGCTGCGAACACCAGAAAGGGCAGGATGTTTCTGAAGGTCTACAGGTTGGAACCACAGTTGGGAGGGGCCCTGAAGCCTCACATAGATCTTAGGGCTGGAGATGCTCTTTTTTGTGCCACACAGATTGCATCATGGCTCATGAGCTGAAGAGGCTGCAACTGTCTCTATGCTGCTGTGAGGGTTTGTTTTCTTTTTCCATATATCTTTTTGCCTTGTAGCATGCGAGCAGGCTGAGCTGATCCATCTGCACTTCCCCCTGACTAGCTATTGCCTCCTTCAGCAGCTTACCAGACTGCAGGACCCTTAAAGCTTGTGCCCCTCCGTAGCAGGGCTAGAAGAGAGAGGGGCATCCTCACCAGCACATAATCCAGGTTGGTGATTGTCAACTTCCAGGTTATGGTGGGGGTCAGGGAGAAGTGCATAGGACTTCATGAGCATCCACTGCCTTTTCCTTGTTCTGGTCCCACCCAGCCCCATTGCAGACAGGCAGTAGTGCATGCCGTGTGGAGGCACACATGCACTACACCAACCTGGTGGCCCCTCTCATCTGTGCTGCCCAAGCCTGCACTGCTACCAGGCCTTCACCTGGTGGCAGTCAAAGGCAGGGCTGATAAACCTCCCTCCCAGAGAGGAGAGCAGTCCAGCAGACATTCAGTCTGAACCCCAGCTGACCCTGACAACCCGAGTTTGCACCCAAACCCAAGTTGCTGATATGGCGCTTAGTGGCTCTATCTTTGGGCCACCGGGCCAGCATGCCGTGAGCTGTTGTTTGACCTTAAGGTAGGGCCATTGTGTTCTGGAGGAGACTGTGGAGGGGTTGTGGGATAACAGATGGACCACATACAGAACTTCAGGTTCAACACACAATCTCAGTGTGATGTTTATTTAAAACACAGGGAATAACCTTAACAATGGCATATCCATTCTTCAATACATCAGTTTCCAGCAATAGACTATGCATGTCCTTCCTCTGCACTAAGTCAGCACCCACTGATCTAATGATCTATTAATCTACAGTATCTCTTCAGCTAAACTGAGCTATCCCCTATGTTCTTCTTGTGTGTTTGGGTGATGGTGAGCCCAAATAAAAAATAAACAAAAAAAAGATAAAGACAAAGAACCTCAGTGCAGAAGCACTGAAGCAAGGGTTATCCCAAAGGTCACTGGCAATAAAGCCAAGTTTCAAAGACACACATCACACATATACAATAATGTAAAGCATCATGGGATATATATGCAAATCACCATGACATTTTAGGCTGGTTCAGCTTAAAGCAGGAAGGCATGGTGCCAAAGGGCCTCTCAAACAATCTGTAATTTACATGCATTTTAAATAACACAGCGGGGGGTTTCTGATATCTCTACCCTGGTAACTTAATTTTTATAATACAGTCCCCTAGTAACTTTTTACCTTCATCAAATACGCCTAGTGTTGTGGTACTTTCAACATTTACAGGTTTCATACACATAAGGCATATACATCAAGGTATTTTATGACATACTGCTATTGCATACTAAATCCAACAGCGAGGAACACAGCCTGTTGTCTTACATCAGCTTGGAGGTCATCACAATAACCTCCCTGTATGTGGACCTGAGAGGGAAAAGAAAATCTAAAGAGGACACTATAGCATAGTCAAGGAAGGGCACCCATAGGAGGCCAATTTTATGGACTAGAAATTGTAAAGGATAGATTAGGCTAAGAAACAGAAGAATTGTTGCAACAGATTTAAGAAAAGGTTGTGGGTTCCTCAAGAGTGGCAGGAGTTCCCTGTCACAGGGATCCATCACTCTCCTTGCTCCTGGGCTAAGAATATAACCACAAGTGTCTGTGGAACAAATGTTTAAGCTAAGACTGCTGTTAGTGTTGTGGCAAGAGCATGATTTGCTGACTATGTGAAATCAGTAAATTCTGTCATCAGCTTAAAATGTCAGTCTGGACAGCTTTTTTTGTTTTAATTGACAAGACATGTTTCTACCCCTGCCCAATACCACCTTGCCCCCAATATCCACCCTGACCAAGGCAGGCCCCTCATGCTCCCATGAGACCTCCCAGGGACCATTGCATAACTATTTGTATAGTGTATGAATGTTAACTGTGATATGCGTTAAGGCTTCTATTGTCGTATGTAACTTTGTTTTGTCTGTATACTGCACTTAATTATTGCCATTATGTAATTTCCCTTTGTATGTTTTTGTTTCCCCTTTCCCTGTGTTGCACCTGGAAATGAGGCTCTGCTCAGTGTGCTTTTACCAGTTACCAAATTTTAAATCAATAAATAAAAATACTTGAGCATTAATAATAACAACCAATTCCCCACAGTTGGGTGCCAACACTCTCTCCTTAGTCAGTGGACCTAAGACTAGGGACAGGGTTATGAGTAGGTTTAGATGAGACATTAGTTAGCATTCATTTGGGTCCCAAATGATTGCAGGTTAGAGGGATATCCTGGTCTCAATGTGGTCCACTAAGGGGAGGCTGGTGTGGGCCTGCCAGGCTTGGGGTGGAGACAGGGTCCCTGATTGGAGTGACATGGGAACCCTCCAGCCCCCATCTGCCCAGAACATCGAGAGGGGAAGGTTGTCCACACCTAGTCTTAGGATATCTATGGGTTCCATGTCATAATAGTGATCGTAAAACAGCTATTGCTATTACAGCAAATGTACATTGCCGAAATACAAAATGGTGATGTACACTCCCCAGTGAAGCTAACAACAATGACCAGGCTAAAAAATGCACATCTATCTGGGGGGCTGCACCCTTCTCTCTGCAAGGGGGGGTAAGGGCCCTGCACACCCCTAAATTACTATTCTCAACTTCAGGGGGTGCATGTTGGGGAGGGGGAAAACCAGAAAGCAAAAAAAAAAAGTCCCACATATGGAGACACACAAAAGTCTTACCCCTAGCTAACCCTGAACCCTGGACCTCTCTCACTTCAGGCAGCAACCCTCACCACCACGCCAACTATGCAGCACACCCCCAAACCACAGCCAACATACCTCTGCTTCCTGCCTGGACCCTGCCTCTTGCCTGAATCCTCTTCTTCCTGTCCTTCACTCTCCTATTCTTTCACCATTTTCTCCCTCTACCTACTCACTCTAATCATGCTCGCTACCCTTTCAGGGTAGCTCAGATCACAAGTGCTCAAACTGAGTCGCTCAAAATTTAGTCACTCAATTTGAGTCGCTATAATAATGTGACACCTGTCTAGGTGAGTGCTGGCTGGATGGGACTCAGTTGCTATGATTTGTGTAGAGCCAGGCTGGTTTACCTCATGGAGGAAGGACAGCGAACAGGGGGTCCTAGTGCGGGTGTTGCAGGCTTAAGTACCAGGGATCCAGGAAGCAACATTGGGGGGGGCTCATGGGGTGTACCGTGACTGCTTGGCTGCAGGATCTAAACTAGGGTGGCACAGCTTCTTAGTGCACAGGATTCTCACCTTCAGTTAAGTCAACATGGGTTTTCCAATGGACATGAGAATTGGCAGGTTGGACACTGGGAAACCTTGATTTCTGTGAGGATCAGCATTTTTTTTTTAGTTTTTGTTGACCGGGTAAGTGCAGTAGACAAGCTCTGCCCATTTTCAGGCACGACCTGGGGGAGGGGATACAGATGAATGCCAACTGACCTTGAACCAGATTAAGCGATTGGTGGTATTTTTCATGAATGGAGGAAATTTGGCCATTGCACCAGGGAAATTCCCCTGCTCTTTTTGAGAAGTGCCATGGGATCTTTAACATCCACCTCAACTACCACCAGAACAGGCAGATGGGACCTCGGTTTAACGTGTCATCTGAAAGACGGCACCTCAGGAGTGCAGCACCCCCATCATGCTACACTGCAGTGTCAGTATTGGGATATTAACCCAAGTGCCTGGTGTGGGGATAGAACCCACAGCCTACTGATCTCCCGGCTTCAGAGGTGAGTGTGCTACCTGCTGAGCCACTGACACTAAGCTGACAGCGTGATGGATGGGAGAGCACCCCCTAAAGGAGTGTACACCATTGGCTTTCAGGACTGGAGGGATTCCCTGAAGATCAGATATCTGATGAAGGAAAGCAAGAAGTAGGGCTATGAAAGGCTGTAACTATCCATGAACCTCATGGGTCAAGGTACACAGTATAATCCTAAAAATTGCATTGTCTGTATTTAGGGGCTGGTTGGCTGCATTGTTCAGCTGGGTGGGAGATCCCAGTGGGTGGGTCTTCAGGGCTGGTGCCTTTCACTCTAATGGGTCAGCTGGGGTACCTCAGATGGCAGGTGGGACCTGGGATCCCTGGGGCACTGAGGCGTGTTGATAGAGAACAGTCAGGAGTATGTGCTAAACTGTAATGATTTAGGATAATGGGGGAAGATTACTGGTGTTCTGTTGTTTGCCTTGCTGAAGTTATTAAACAAACTGACTCATGCTAAACTCTGGTTTGTGTAAGACAAGCATTGCTTAGGGGATACAGGAGAAGCCCTTTACAGACAGTCAAGACGTTTCAGATATAGGGACAGGAGACCCATACTGTAAATGTGAAATGGGGTCAGGGGATCACAAGGTGATTGCACTCGCAGACCTCAGTGTTCCCATAATGACTGATATATGATATGATGAAATGCCAGAGCTCCTAAGCTTTATGTTCTGTATGATGAAGTGGTTTCTAAATGAACTGCTATGAACAAACTACCCCCAGAAAAAGGGACTTGATATGAACTGCCCCTCTCGGTGTGGAGTAGTTGACGCCAGTGTTTCCCAATCTTTGTCTCAGTGGGAAAGCATGGAAAACTGGTAGCTATGCCAACGTTGTTTGTAAGGGAGCTCCCAATGAGCTGTAATACCTATATACCCCTAGACACGGTAGTCAACCTGGGCTACTCCCACCACCCTCAGGGCATACAGCAGTGCCAGCCAGAATGCAATGTAGTAATGCTGCAGTATATCACAAAAGGCTGCAGTATATGACAGGGAACAATGTAATTCAGTAGCAATAAGTCCTTTTGTCATGCAGTAAGTAAGTTACTGCATTGCATCATGGTTTGGCTCCACCGTACGCAAGATCATCCAGCAGGCCGAAGGGCGGAGACTTGCAAAGTGGGTCTTGTCCAGGATTTGAAGTCTACATGGGAAAGAAATTTGAAGGAACAAAATGAATTTAACAAGAAGTATAAGCCGGAGGTGGACTGTATTCCTTGCACTCAGAGACAGGACTGAAAGCCAGACATGCATGCCATTTATGCCCCAGGATGAGCTCCAAAACAGAATACTAAATTTAGTATTAAAAGTAGTCATTCATTTGCCCTTGAAAACTAATTTTAGTCATTTTTATCATTAGAAGAATACAACCTCTAGGATTGCTAAATTCTAAAATGTATTCAACAGACTACTTGTTTAAAGAGTTAATTATTAAATGAGGATGAGAAATAGATTTGCAATGATCTTCAAAGTACCGTTTTTTGAACACTCACTGAACTATAACCGCGAACTACAATCAGTTTTCTCCCAGTTTCCCCATGAGAAAATGGAATAAAACCATACCAAAAGAGACCCAGACATAAATTATTTAGTATGTAATTGCCAGTTTCTACTAAATGTATTTGTGTGATGAATTCTTAAGTATGTACATTTTGCATACAATGATGTGCATATCTCACTCAATCAAATTTAGCTATGCAACTTATATGCACTTTGTATAGCTATGAATCCTTGAGTTTTTGAGTAAAATTAGATATGCAAAAAATATGCAGTGTGAATACTTGACATCTTGTTTTATCCTTGCCAGGCAGCTCAACTGGGGAAAAAAATACAGTTTGTACCAGTTTTGCTGTACCACAGAATGTAGTGTTACACAGTATATATATTCCATTGCAGAATTTAGCTAAAACCAGAATGTGGACAGGAACTGGAATATGCACAAATCCAGAATGAATAAGTAAATGATTGAATGCCTCCATCAAAGGCTGATCAGGCCTTCCAGTGCCTGACCCCCCCACCAGGTGCCAGAATGCTCTCCAGTGCTGGCATGCCCAACCCAACTGCAGAATCTCCATTCCTATCCTGGAATGATCCCCAAGTACTAAAATGTCCCCCCAACCCATCTGCCAAAGCTGCTGTGTACTTCCTTACCTGTTTTCCCAAGCCAGAATGGTCCCCCACATACTGCTTCAGTCAGCAAGTCAGCAACTGACATTTTTACACCAGTCTTGCACTGCCCAAATGCTTTTGACCTTATCACTATTGTCCCAAAATGGTCCCTTGACCTGTCTGCTCCAGTTAGAATCCCCCGGCTCAGCCATCTGCCTCAGCCAGAATGTCCCACATATTGTGCAGCTAGAATACTTCACCATCTGCCAAAACACTCCTCAACATGATCCCTGGTGTCCAGTGGCATCCCTCACCCTCTCTCCATGTCAAGACAAAGATTCCTGGTGTCAAGTGATACCCCATTCCCTCACCTATGCCATGCCAATGATCCTTAGTGTCTCATGAAATCCTGCTCCTCCCAAGATGGTGACAGGGTCAGCCTCTTCTTGTCTTATTGGCTGGATGTTGTCTGAACATTACTGAAATTGTAATCCAATAAAACACAGGTTACTGAATTGCCTTTGAGAGAAAGTTCATAGTGCAGCCTTCCAGAGAGATGAGCTGAGGGTTGTGCCAGTCAACATTTGGGGGGATGGACACTGATCACCAATGATCTTTGGCATGGGATGGTTTGAGGGTGGTGTCACTGGATGCCAGTGACCTTTACATGAGATGGTGGTTGGGGGGGGAGGATACCACTAAATGCCTGGACTCTTGGCATGGGATGGGGTAAGGTAGGGGAACCAGTGAAAAAACGTAATTATATTGGATATTCCAGCAGGTGATGGTGTGATCTGGTGGGCCAGGGAGACTTTATAAAATGGTCAGTGGTCATTCTGGTGGGTCAGGGAGGCTACTCTGGTAGGTCTAGGACTGTTCCAGCAATGATGAAAACCAGATTCAATCCATTCGGCTCTGTGCACAAATTCCTCCCTTTCCAATTTCCCTTGTTCCTCAATGTACAAACTTTCTTACAGACTCACAGAACTGCCAGCCTTCGCTAGAAACTGTTTGTGTCAAGTGCAGAACTTGAGTGTGCAGGAGGCAAAGTGGGAGGGCACTGAAAAACTGTGGCATGCTATGTACAAGAGCAGAGGGGTGTATTTTCAAGTATTATATGAGCATACAAACATACGATGAAGCCAGCAGATAAAGTCCTAAAGGCCTATCAAGTCTTCTCGAGTGTGCAGCACCTAGTGCTGTGCACTGATACTGCTGCCCTCCCCTCACGCCCTCCACCAACTGATCCCACTGTTTTCCCCTTTCGCCTTCCTCATTTTGATTTTCCCCTTAAGTTTATCCCACCCCTTAAATCCCCCAAATAATGCCCTCAAAACCAGTTCCTCTAGCAGAACACTCCATGCTGTCACCACCTTCTCAGTGAGAAAGTGCCTCCTCATCTCCCTTCTGAACCTCCCCTCTCTCCAACTTTAGACTATGCCCACTTGTAATGCCTTCCTGTCTAATTTTAAACAGACCCGCATGACTTATACTATTAATGCCCTTCAAGTATTTAAATGTCTCAGTCATATCCCCCTGTCCCTTCTGTCTTCAAGAGAGTACATATTGAGAATCTGTAGCTTCTCCTCATAGGGCTTTTCCCCTCATCCCACTCAACATCTTGGTTGTTCTCCTCTGTATCCCCTCCAATAGTCTGATGTCCTTTTTTTAAGTATGGATGCCAGAACTGCAAACAGAACTCTAAGTGAGGCCACAACAATGCCCTGTACAGTGACAGGATCACATCCTCACTCCTTGAAATTCTTCTTCTTGCTATACACTTAGGGCTCAATCCACAAACCACTGCACAGCTACGTATGGGTGCATAGTGGGTCCAGTGCTGAATAGAAATGCTACTCCACACATGTGGAGATCTCATGCATCCACAGCATCTGCTTCACCCCCCCCCACACCTTCTTATTGATAAAATGCATGTCTGCATGCACAGCTGGGTTGGGTAGGCAATGGAGGTGTGCTGTGATAGCATGGCATCCATAGTCTAAACTCCACATTGCAGAGTGCTGGCAGAGGGTGCAGGCTACACAGGTGAAGACCCTGCCATATTGAAACATAGAATTTGATGGCACATGAGGACCACTTGGTCCACCCAGTATCTGAAATGTGCCCCCTCTTGCTGGCTGTTGTATTCATCATGGGACTGATCATCACTTCCATGCCCACGCCAGATCTTTGAACTGTACTTGAGAGCTGGGAGGTGTCACCAGTTATACTTTTTCTTAAATGATCAGAACTTTTAATGGATATAACAGTCCTTGGGTACATTTTTATCACTTGACATCAGTGTGACTCTGTCACCAATTTATAACAAAAGAGAAGGAAGGAAGGAAGGGAGGAGGGAAGAAGGGAGGAGGGAGGGAGGCGGGCCAGCCTATGGCTCCCACTTGAATTTCTCAATGGTTTCAGACACTGGTTACACATCTGCTATGTCTCTTTAAAAGAATCTAAACTACAACTCCTATGAAGCATTGGGTACTTCCTGACTCTGCCGCATCTGCAGTGTGATTGTTTCTTCTTTCCTGTTTAGTTTGAATTCCTTCAGTCATTACACTTTCAAATTACTTTCAGTTTACCTGCAGACAGCGGGCTGTATAATTTAGTTGTTTCCCCCTTATCCGCAAGATACAGTACAGTACAGTGGAGTACAGTGTACAGTTCTGGAGACCATACCTGCGTAAGGACATAGACAGGGTAGAGAAGGTTCAGAGGAGGGCAACAAAGATGGTGCATGGATTGCATCACAAGTCCTATGAAGACAGGTTGAAGGAACTGAACATGTACTCCCTGGAGGAGAGGAGGGAGAGAGGGGATATGATAGAGACATACAAGTATCTTACAGGGAGGAACAGGGTGCAAGAAAACACTATTTTTAAGCGAAAAAGATGTTCCAGGACTAGAGGGCATGGGATGAAGTTGGAGAGAGGACGATTCAGAGGAAACATGAGAAAGAATTTCTTCACAGAACGGGTGATGGACAAGTGGAACACCCTGCCAGAGGAAGTGGTGGGGGCTGAAACAATCACGGGATTTAAGAATGCATGGGATAGACATAAAGGAATTCTGGAGGTCAGGGGTAAGGTGCAACAGACTTCTAGGAAAACAAACTGAACTTACAAGCTCAAATGGGCAGACTGGGTGGGCCATAGGCCCTTATCTGCCGACACTGTCTATGTATCTATGTATGTATGTATGTATATAAATATAACTAGGAAAAATTATATTTGGTTTGTCTCCCTGCTGGTTTTCAGTCTCTCAAACAGAAGTACAACTTAGCTCTCATTTTCCAACTGAAATGCAAAGTTCTGCAGTTTTCAGCTACAGTTTTGTGCATGATAGTACATGGCAGAATTGAAATCAGGCAGATTGAGAATGACACAAACATATGAACATACAAATGTGCCAGCAGAAACAGACCACCCGGTCTATCTAAGTCTGCTCAAGTGTGCAGCTAGCACCCCTAGTTTGCAGCTGCCCCACCCCCTCCCATTTGTCATCCCACTGCCATCTCCCATCTCCCACCTCCCCCAACCTCACTCTCCCCTGTTCCCTGTCCCCTGTCTCATGCCCTTTTAAAACTGTTCACAGATTTACATGATACCACCCATTCTGGTAGGGCATTCCATTTTGCTACAGCCCTCTCTGTGAAATAGTGTCTCCTCATTTCCTTCCTAAATCTTCCCCCCTGTATTCTTAGCACATGGCCCCTGGTGACCCTCCCCCTCCTTAACTTAAAGACTCCATCTGCCCCATCCTTATTGATTCCCTTCAGATACTTGAATGTCTCTATCATGTCCCTCCTGTCCCTTCTAGCCTCCAGGGTGTACATATTCGGGTCTCTCAGCCTGCTGTCATAGTCTGTCCCTTCCATTCCACATATCATCTTTGTTGCCCTCTTCTGCATCCCCTTCAGTAGCCTGATATCAAGCTTTAGGTATGGCCTCCAAAACTGCACACAATACTCTAAGTGCGGCCTTACCAGCAACCTGTAGAACGGCAAGATCACCTCTCTTCACCTGGACAAAACCCCCCTCGCTAATTATTTTATGATTGCATATATTTGTGTGAAATGGATGGGGTTGGGGGGCAGCAGCCAGAGTTTTGTTAAATACTGTGGTCATCTCAATTACTAACCAAAATGTTTGTTCTTTTTAATTGAAATATTTTGACATAGTTATTGCTGTAATTATACAAATTATATGGAGGACATAGCATTTGTAGGTATTTACTCATGTTTTCTAAGATTTTATAATATTATTTGCAAACCTAGCTCAGGAAATCTGTTGTTTTCACTTGGCCATTTGTTACAGGAAATACCTGACACGTAGTATGCTCAGTCCTATGGTGTAGAATTTACAAGTACATGACCTAAAACACGTGCTTTAGTGTCTGTGCACTGATTTTGGTATGATGACCAGACTCTTTATCACTTTCTTTTAACATCAGGTAAGACACACATTGCCTCTGGCATACTAACACTACTTTAGTATGTACTGACCATGCATCCTACTAAAGATATTTTTGAACTCCTCTGTAAAGAGGATTCTATTGTCAAATGTAATAAATGTTTGGTATACCGTTAAGAAGGTGTGGCAACAAGGGCACCGTAATGTGGGTGCACCTCATCTGGGTGAATGGGGCTTGAGGGCCTTGCGTGTTGAGGACACCTCTCTGCCTCCCGCTCCCCAATGTGCCCCCTGGCAGAGTTCATTATAGTAATGTCTGGGGGGGGCCCTCAACATTACCATGGGACATTGTGTGTGGTCCCCTAAGTTGGGGGGTTGGCTTTCTGGTGACATTCCTAATCTCATCCTTTTTGCCGATCAACTTTTTGACAGCCATTCTTTTCCTTGCAACCTTTTTCACTGTGCTGTCTTTGTTTTCACCCATATGTGTATGAGCCTCAATGTTTCATGTATACCATCACTCCCTCATATGATATCAGTGACAGCTACATTGTGGTAAATGTCTGGCATATATAGTATTCATAACTGAGTTAAAAATGTAAAAAATGATCACTTAAAAATACAAGAAATAAACAAACTAGAATCATTTGTACAAGCAATTTTGACAGAGAACCCCTTAAGAGTACCAACACAGAACAATAATAAAACAAATTCTGGCCAGAGCTGATAGGGCTGCAGCTGAGGGATCTGGGGTGAAAATATAAAAAATTACCAGTTACGAGCCTACATTTGTAAACTGTAAAATAGGCTCATATTTTCTTTTTTTTAATATCTGTACACCAAATTTTCCACATAGCCTTGTTATGACCCTGCCTCATGAAGAAGGGCAGAGAAAATGTTCATCTCCTGGCCTAAAGGTGATTTCATTCAGGGACTGTGAAATCACCTTTTGGGATGCAAAAACACATTTTGGGCAGGAGTTGAAAAATGACAGCTATCACATTCATAAGGTGCTGTAAAGAAATGGCTATGTTGAAAATTTTGGGTAAAAATATTGAATATTATCAAACTTTTGAGCCTGCGTTTGCAAAATTCAACATAGTCATGTAAGGTTTTTTTTTTTTATATTTTTGCACCAAATTTATAACATAGCCTTCTTATGACCCCACCTCATGAACAGGGGCAGATAAATTTTCAATTCCTGTTCGAAAGGTGATTTTGTACAGAGACCTCAAAATCTCCTCTCGGGATGTAAAAAAATACATCTTGACCAGGATTTAAAAAATGACAGCTGTTACATTCTTGAGGTGCTGTAAAGATATGGCTATGTTGTAAATTTGGGGTAAAAATATTGAAAATTAGCAAAGTTATGAGCCTCTGTTCACAGACTTCAACGGAAGCTCATAACTTTGTTATTTTTTAATATTTTAACACCAAAGTTTCAACATAGCCTTCTTGTGACCTCACCTCAAGAACAAGGGCAGAGAAAATGTTCAACTCCTGCCTGAAAGCTGATTTCACGTAGGTACTGCGAAATCACCTTTCAGGAAAAATCTGCCTAATGTCAGTGCAACTGTTCATGCGGAGGGGTCCCAAAAAAGGCATGATGAAAATTTGAGCCACAAATATACAAAAATGCCCAGGTTATGCCACTGAGTTCAAAACACCATTGAAATACATTGGACCACATACCTGTTTCTTCAGTTTGCGGTCCAACTTTGAAGAGTGAAGACGTGTCTGCAGTCCAGAGAGGATTACAGTGTTGGACCCCCCGATGCATACATAAGGGCTTGGGATGCTGCAGGGTGGTGGGTGCTGAGTGGGAAGGTCGGATCAGGAGTACAGTAACAGCACAAAAGACATCAACAGTTGGTTTTCTTTTTACAGGTTGATAACAAAAGGACTGAAGAATCACCATCGGGACACTGGGGGATGTTTCTGGGGGGCATGCTGAGAGGGAGGTAAAAAATATATGTAAGAAAACACCCCCCCCCCCAGCAAATAATCACACATGTACAGTAGTGGAGGGGGATTTAAAAAAAAAAGTGAGAATTGCTGATCAAGACACTGGGGGATTAGGCACCCCCAGTGTCACTGTTGTGTTTCTGGGGGGGAAGTGGGGTGGTGGGTGCTGAGCGGGAGGGTCAGGTGGGAGAAACAAGACAGTGTCATCCACGGCAGTCAAAATGGAACACTGCACAGTCCGCTGTGTCTAAGATGGTAGCAAACAAGCATTGTGACTACTTACACATGTACAGTGGCGTTGGACTTGGCAGACTGTGCCATGTTCTGTCATGACTGCCGACTGAAAAATAGTGCTGTGCAACTGGTGATGGACAGTGCGGAGTGCTTCACAGATGCAGAGGTGAATGAAACCTGAATACTGGTTTATTTTGGGCCGGTATTTGTGTGCTGTAGAGTGCTCACACAGTAAGCTGCCTAATCAATTGGTAGCAGCGTGATCATCCTCCTCTCCCCCCCTCAGTGATGCCAGTGAGATGTTAGCTGAGCTGGCAGTAGACAGTATTCCCCCTCAGTTCTAAGAGTGCGTAGTATGATGGAGGTCACACCAGGTCACACAACAGAAGAATGTGTGGCATCCCATCACGTGGAAGTGTTGAACTCGGCATACGGACTTAGAGCTACATGTAAAAAAGACGAAAAAAAAATCAAACGTTGTTGGCAGATGTAGACTTTCTTATTGCATTAAAAAGATGGCTGCCAGGCTGGGCGCGATGTTGCTGCTTCCCTGAATCAGTCGTTTTTATTATTTTTGAATTAGTTGTTTTTACTGTTTAATTGTTATCTTTTACTTTTATTTTCTATTTTTTATTATACGCTTAAGACTTGGAGTTGATTTGGTTCCTGTGTATGTCCTGGTGTACATCCCAGTGTTTGGTGTTCCGGCGTTCCGGCGTTTCAGCTCGCGTTCCAGTTTAACGGACTACTTGTTGTAGCGGCGGCCAGTGCCACTTTGTGGGAGACACCAGCTGACTTTTTCGTTATTCAGTGGACCTAGTCGAGAGTCCGGTGTGACTTTAGTGTAATGACTACACCTCGTAGGCCAGCAGCTTAGTGAGATACTTGGTGAGTTGCTGTACGTGGGAGTAACGTCTTCAGTGACTCTCTGGAACTTGGATGGCATTGTTTCTCATTTTGGATAGTTTGGAGGATTATTTGATGCTTCTTTTATGAAGAAGTGTTCTGGCTGAGGGGATTGTGAGAAATTAGCATCTAAGGCATTTGGAGGAGCTTTTGGATATTTGGATTTGCTGAAGAGGAGACCGAAGATCTTGGATTGGGATTTTGTCAAGAGACTGTGAGCCCTATGAGCTTTATAATTTTAGGAGGTTTACCTGCCTTTTGTTTGCTCTGGCCGGCACTCTCCTGGGCATTGCTACCCCGCAGGTTGTTGGGGCGTTTTCCCAGTCAGGGAGCTGAGTGGGGCGTCCCTCCACCTTGGACCATGGAAAGGGCTACGGCAGTGGCTCTTTGTGTGGCCCTTTAGTGTGAGTGGCAATATATTGCCCGGGGGGGGGGTTTCGGCTGGGAGTAAATTGAGTGGAGTTTGCTCGTTCCTCCTTGGATTCAAACCTGTTGGAGTGCCTTGAATTTCTTGGATCTCCCTTGGACTAATTTCTCCCTCCAGACTTGTGTGACTGCCTTTTTTATGGTCCTGGACTGTCTTGGATTTTTTATTTGAGTAGCTGTTGTTTTTGTCTTCTGTCGACTCTGTCCTGGTCTTCAGGGTGGTGAGAGGACCCTGGATCCAAAATTTAGTTTTTTAATTTTTGTTATTTGTGTGTTTTTCTCCCCTGTTGTGAGAGAACTGGGGGGGGACTTAAACATTTGTTTGTTTTTATTAGGCAGTGAGAGTGCCTTTGTACTCTTGCCCCCTGGTGGTAAAAGGACTGGGGTTGGAAGGGTTGTTTTGTTTTGTAATTTATTGATTTAATTGTTAGTTTTAGGTAGTTAGTGAGTTTTTTTTGTTTTTGGAAAATTTTGGTGGGGTTTATTTTTATTTTTAGTGTTTAATTTGGGTAGCAGCATCATGTGCCGGCCTTCCTCCTCCACGGTGGTGCGTTACTCCCCCTCCTCTCTTCATGCCCTCCACCCCTTTTGTACTCCTCCCTTGCAGCTCAAGATGTATCAGTGTTGTAGGGTGTTGGGGATTGCCCGTCGGAGGGCGAGGGGGGTTGGGGTGTGCGAACGGGGGGGGTACGAGTGGAGTCACCGTATTAGGGTTATCAAGTCCAGGAGGTGCCCTGGGGTGAAATGAAATCCAGAGCGGGGTCTGCCCTGTCTGGTTTCCATACCCAAGGGCACTACTGATTACAGTACGCAAATAGGCCTGACAACCTCTGAGGTATGTCCAACTCGGGCGGTGTTATGCAATGCCTGATCAGTTAGGAATAAAACTGCTATTATTGCCGACCTTATTGGTATGGCTGATCTGGCTTGCATCACCAAGACCTGGCTGGATGAAAATTCTGGCCCTATAGTGGAGGTCATGACTCCAGCTGGGTACTCTGTGTTGCACCGCCCGAGATTGGACCATAGGGGCGGGGGGTTGCAGTCTGTTTCAAGACTGAATTGGGCCTCTCGAATGTGGTAGTGGGTGAGGCCGAGTCCTTTGACTGCACAGTTGTAGCAGGTGTAGGCGTTCAAATCATTCTCATCTACCGTCCACCCAGAGATGGGAAACGTTTCTTACAGGAAGTGGCAGACTTCCTCGTCGACATGTCATTTGAGGCGCCCAGATTGATGGTGCTGGGCGACTTTAATGCCTGGGTCGACGAACTCTCATAATTTGGTAAACACTTCCTCCAACTAATGTCTTCTTTGGGCCTCACACAGGTAGGTTTCCACTGCTACACATAAATCTGGACACTCTCTTGACTTAGTCTTCCTCCTTGGGATTGATGCATTCGATATGGGGGGTGGAACCAGTCGTTTGGTCTGACCACCACATTGTGAGGCTCAATTTTTGCACCCCCCCTGAGAAGGCCAGCCTCTTTGGAGATGGTCAGGTATCGCCCATTATGGAACGTTACTCCACAAGGCCTGATGGTGGTGCTTGACCTATCATCCCTCGTATTGGTGGGCAGTAGTCCAGAGGCACTCGTACGGGCCTATAATGAGGCCATTGCAGTTGCCCTAGATTCTATTGCTCTTGTTCGTGAGCGCCCTTTTTCCCGTCGCCCCAGGGCCCTTTGGTTTGATGGGACTCTGAGGGAGATGCGGAGATAAGGGTGAAGGTTAGAGCGTTGCTGGCGCAAGTCTGCCCTTGATGACGACCGCCTTAGATTGATTGAACATTATACTAGCTATCAATCTGCAATCACCCATAAGAAGGCAGAATTCCTGTCCAGGGAGATTGCAGTTGCTCAGAATCGACTGGCTCAGCTTTTCTGAACTGTAGACAGACTGTGCAACCCAGCCTGTCTGCAAGTTCGGAAAGCCTTTTCGCAAAGTGAGTGCGATGAGCTTGCTCGATACTTTGCAACTAAGGTGGCTGACATCAGGGTGGACTTGTGTCCAGCAACCTCTAAGGGTGTTGTGGTGGGAGTGTGAAAGAGCACAAGACCTCACTTCTCCTGGAGTTCCTTTTGTCAACCGGAGTTCGTGGATATTATGAGGATCATCCACAGTGTGCGCCCCACAAGCTGCAGCTTGGATCCTGGACCTACTACCCTAATTTTGGGTTGTGTAGACATCATAGGTCCTGTATGAGCACAAATTGTCTGGTGCTCCTTGGAGTCGGGTGAGTTTCCTAGCTCCCTGAAAGAGACGGTGGTGACACCTGTCTTGAAGAAAGCTTCCTTGGACCCAGATTGTTTTTCCAGCTACCGACCTATCTCTAACCTTCCCTTTATTGGGAAGGTTATTGAAAAGGTCATGGCTGCTCAACTGGATGACTATTTAGCCATCCACAATATCTACGAATCCTTCAAGTCTGGTTTCCATAAAAGACACAGCACCGAGACAGCGCTGGTTCAGGTGCTAAATGATCTTCTGAGGGCGAGAGATCTAAGGAGACGTTCTGTCCTGGTTCTCCTTGATCTCTCTTCAGCTTTTGACACTGTGGATCACATGGTTTTGCTAGCATGCCTGGGACAAATTTGTGGAATGTCTGGAATCATTATTAAATGGTTCGAGTCATTCCTCACTGGGAGATCACAAAGAGTAGTGTCGGGGATTTTTTCCTCTGGCCCAGTCTCTTTGTTGTGTGGAGTGCCTCAGGGTTCCGTGCTGTCGCCCATGTTATTTGCAGTGTACATGCTGCCCCTCGGAAACATTATAAGACGGTATGGGCTGAGGTTTCACTGCTATGCAGATGATACTCAGCTATACCTGTCTTTTGCACCTGACCAGGATGGAGCTCTCTCAGTATTTAATAACTGTCTGGGGGAGATCCAAGACTGGATGGATTCTAGTTGGCTAAAGTTGAACTCGGAGAAAACTGAGGTTTTGATTGTGGACCCAGGTGGTCAGATTGAGAGGTCATGTGCTGGCGCGCCGTCTGGAATTTTTCTCGGCAGTGTGTCGCTTCTGGCCTCTGAACGGCTGCATAACCTTGGGGTGATTCTTGACGATAGGCTGACTTTTCAATCTCAGGTATCAGCCATCGTCAAGACTTCCTTTTAGCATCTTAGGAATATTGCCTGGGTTAAGCACCTTGTTCCATCTGACTCTCTGCCAACTTTGGTCCACGCTTTTGTGTCCTCGCCGCCTCGATTACTGCAACGCCCTTTACTTTGGGCTTTCTGGGGTTCAAATCCGCCACCTACAGCTTGTGCAGAATGCGGCAGCCTGGGTTTTGACTGGGACAAGCAGGTCCTGTCATATTACCCCAGTGCTGCACGAGCTGCACTGGCTCCCAATATGGTGGCGGATCACCTTTAAAGTCATTTTGCTGACTTTCAAAGCCCTTCACAATCAGAGTCTGGCCTATCTGAAAGACCTTCTGGTGTCTTACTGCCCTAGCCGATCACTCCGCTCGGCCGACATGGGGTTGTTAGAGATTCCAAGAGTGAGTTTGAAATCTTTCGGCAGTAGAGCATTTTCTTATGCCGCACCCACTCTTTGGAATTCTCTACCTTGCCGGTTACGGGAATGCTCCTCCGTGGAGATTTTCAAAAAGAAATTAAAAACCTATCTTTGGAGAATGGCCTTTCTTGAAAGTTAAATGCACTGTTTAGTGTGTGTAATTTTACTGTAATTTATTATGCTTTTAGAATATATTTTATAATTTTATGGTTTGTCGTTTGTATTGTTTGTTGATGTTTTTATCGATTTTTTCAGCGCCTGATATTGTGAAAGGCGCTATATAAATAAAATTATTATTATAATTATTACACCCTCACTGCACCAATCAGTGGCCAACACACAGGTATGTGGTGCCCACCCTACAGTCATGACTGGATAGTGCAGTCCCAGGATCATGTGACATGTGGCAGCAGAGGCACAGTGAGTGCTGCAGATTGTGCATTTGGAGTCAGGCAGGCAGATTTAATGGTCAGTCAGTCTGACTAGTGTTGACTGTCAATCAGAGTTGTCACTGGTACAGGAGGGACCTAGAATTATAGAGAAAGAGAAGAGATCATTGACTTGTTTAAAGAGAGCAATGTAGCAGAAAAACACTGGAGAGAGGAAGAATACTTAGGAAAAAACTGAAGAGATTTGGAAGATGATGTAAAGGAGGGGTGGCAGAGGAAGCTGCCCTGAATGCAGTGCCAGCAGGGACTAGGGGTACTAGGCTGTAGAAGGAATCAGGGCAGGAAGAACAGTAATATCAGAAAAACAAAAGAAAACACAGAAATAGAAAACAAAAGCATTTAGACAGACAAAAAGAAGTTGTCCAGAAAAACAAACTCTTTCTCTCACAAGTTGTGGCAGGACCCTACTTTCCTAGTGTCACCAGAGGGTCAGGTTTTACCTTATGCATCTTGCCCAGTGTGTAAATCGGTTTTTGAGGCACCACAGTGGTGCAAAGAGTCAGAGTTGCCTTGTGTGTCTTGCCCTGTATGACCATTAAAACAATCATGTTTGGGGTACCATAGTGGTGCAGAGGGTCAAATATACCTTGTGTGTCTTGCCCTGTGTGACCATTAAAACAAAAATTAAGTTTGGGGCACTGTAGTGGTGCAGAAGATCAGAGTTACCTTGTCTGTCTTGCACAGTGTGACCACTGAAACAAAATTCAGTTTGGGACACCATAGTGGTGCAGAGGATTAGAGTTACCTTGTGCATCTTGCCCACTGGGACCATTTAAAAAATTAAGTTTCAGGTACTGTAGTGGTACAGAGGGTCAGAGCTACCTTGTGCGTCTTGCCCATTATGACCATTTAAAAATGACATTTCAGGCACAGTAGTGGTGCAGAGGGTTAGAGTTACCTTGTGCATCTTACCCAATGTAGCCATTTAAAAAATTACAGTATGTTTTGGGCACAGTAGTGGTGCAGAGGGTCAGAGTTACCGTGCATATCTTGCCCCGTGTGTCCATTAAAAAAAAAAGACATCAATACTAGGCACTATAGATCAGTGTTTTTTCTGAGTTTTCCAAGTGTCGCCATTTAATATACTTACCATCTTACCATGAGCAAAAGAGCAAATGAAGGTTCAGTCAGCAACAGTGATAAGGGTAACACTGGTAGTTCTTGTGTTCCGCCAACAGCAAAATAGCCATTTGGAGTGATGCAAACAATGTCTGGCCAACGTTAAACCAAAGAATTGAAGTCTAGTCTCTAAAACACAACAAACTTCTTCCACTTCATCTGCCCACCAACTAACATGTTCTATAGCCAGTACTAGTAGTGGTAACAGCAGCAGTAATGGACAATCATCTGTTGCAAAGAAGCTTGCTTCACCCTTTTTGGGAATTGCAGTACAAGTGCAAGATCCACAAAAAATAAGAATAAAGATACAAATGGCAGTAGCAGTACTCCTCTTGTCAGTACAAATATTCCCAGCAAAGCAACTGCTTTTAGCACAAGTGCTAATATAATAAAGATAATGATTTGATTGGTACTACTGATGCTACTACTACCAATATTGCCACTACCTCGATCATCTTAGAAGAAGGTGACTCGCAGTGTACTCATGGGAAACAGCATGCCAAATCCAGTGCCATCACTACCACCCCAGCAACACTGTCTAACTCAGATTGTAGTTCTTCTACCTTACTTAAAGTGATTTATAGTCAGCCCGATGGCGTAGAGGGTTGAGGCGCGGGCACCTTACCTGGACCAACACCAGTGATCTGGGTGCAGGAACAGACTCAGGTCACTGGGGGCTGGCAGGGGCGGGAGAGGATTAAGTGTCTGTAGGGACTGCTCTTCTCTCCTGGGGGTGGGTTGGGGAGTCATCGGTCAGCAGCAGCCTCTGGTGGAGACCAGGAGCACTGCACGACAGCGAAGGAGGGACGTACATAGAAAAGCATGAAAAACGCTCCATGTCATGCCGGATGATGGCTGCCTGGCTCTCTGAGCCCGTCAATGCCTCCGCAGCCTTCAGCCTCAGCATCGTCTCCCTGGGCCAAGATGAAGCCCTGGTCTGTGCCCCCCTGGATGGTGCTTTCGCCCTCGGAGGAGTGGGATCCATCCGGCAAAGGGATACGCCAGATTACCTGGGAAGATGGCTGTCTTTTGAGAACGGAGGCTTGGGGGACAGGACGGGTCAGTAGAAGCAATGGATTGCCAGAAGGAGAGGCTGGCGTGGATGCAAGTAGGGGAGTAACGAAATATTAAAAAAAAAAATTATTTGTGGAAATTCCCAAAACGCCTTTTTCACATAGTATGCCATTGCCAGCCATGCTTCAGATGTTGAAGCTGCAATTTATTTTGTTTAATTTAGTTTATTGTTTGACATATTTAGTCATTACACATATACAGTTAAAATATAGATAAAAACAAAATAAATTCATATGTAAACATATTGTCATACATTATACATCCAGCGTTAGGTTACAAAGCATTTGAATTAAGGAATAAAAATTAATAAATATTTCCGTGATTCATAAAATAGGCAACCAAGAATAGGCCCAACCTTCAAAATCTTACAAGCAATTCCAAGCTGACTTTCACATTATACATTTACATATTCAAAACATTCTGTACATGTTTCCTCCTGGATTTGGTAATTTGCAATAGACAGGTTGTTAGATCATTTATTACTTTCTTATTTTCTGAACTAAATAATAGATCTAAAATAAATCTTGGAAGAAAGATCACGTCTTTCAGATGTTCGTCCAGAAAATTATGTCTAAGTCCTGAATACCAGGGGCAACAAAGGATCACATGCACATGATCATTTAATGGACAGTAACATGTAGTCCTGAGAGCCGTTCCTTTATTGAATCTATTTTCTAAAATGTTACTAGGAAATACATTAAATCTAAATTTAATCAAGGTAAATCTACATTCTGGAAGTTGGGAAGAGTCCAAATAGAATTTTAAATTGTGTTCCTTTGTGTTCTTTACTAGCCATGGAGCCACTTTCAGGATTTAACTTCTTCTAAGTCGTTTTCTTTAGATTTATTCTGAATATGCCTGGATGTCTTTTTTAAATATGCTAAACTCAAATGGATATTGTTTTCAACCCAAATCTTTAGCTGATTAAGTCTGTACTTTCTTAATAGGGAGTAAACGATGAACTACCATCCACCCTCACAAAATGGAAGTAGTTTTTTTTTCTCCCTATAGGCTTTTCCCAGAATCGACTCTTTATTTTCTGAAGATAATTGAACCCAATATTTAATCATCCTAATATGAACCATGTGTTCGAATCTTACTTGTCCTATTTCTGATCTTATTAAAGTGCTAGGTGCACTTAGAGGTAATTTTAATATCTGTTTATAAGATGTGTTTAACAGATTTTCAATTTTTGGCATATTTACCGCTCCCCATACTTCTGCCACATACAGGACTGGGTTAATCATTTTTGCATAAATTGCTCTGATCATAGGCAACAATGCCAGCCCATCATATATACTATTGAATCTTTTAAGTGTTTTCATAGAATTATCCAGCTTATTTTTAAACATGTCTTGACCATTTAGCATTGCTAGTAAAAAGAACCCCCAAGTATGGAAATTCCAGGACAAATTCCAGTTTTTATGGGCAAGAGTTAATTTCATGTATTTCTTAGAATTACCAAAAAACATTCTTTTAGTTTTGTTTGTATTTGGCTTCAGATTGTGTTTTGTGCAAAGTACATCTAGCTTCTCCAATGGTCTTTGTAGGCCCAGCCTGGTTGTAGAGATTATTGCCACATCATCTGCTTATGCAAGTACTGGGATCCTTCTCTGTTAAACTGTAGGGGATGAAATGACTGGTTATCTAATTGTATAAGAATATCATTAATATATAAATTAAACAGTTTCGAGGCTAATACACATCCTTCTCTTACTCCCACTCTTGTATCAATCTTTTTTGTAAGGGCACCATATTTAGAGTATTTAATTTTGGACCAAGTATTTGTATATAGCCTTTTAATTTAAATTATAAGTTTATGGTCAAGGCCCAGTTGTTCCATTTTCTCCCACAGAAGAGGTCGCAAGATTGTATCGAATGCTGAGGAAAAATCCACAAAGGTTACAAATAGTTTTTGTTTCTTTATTTTACAGTATTTTTTTCTATTAAATGGGAGAGAAGGAATGCCTGGGTTCTTGTACCTGTACCCTTTTTAAACCCTGCTTGGAATTCTGAAATAATCCCATATTGATTTGTTAGAAGTCTATTTAAAAGTACTTTGGCATAGATTTTTGCCATACCATCTAACAGGCTAATAGACCTGTAATTTTCAGGATCAGAATGGGATGCTTTCTTATGGATGGGAATTCTAAAACTCCCTAATCAACAACCTGGTACAAATGCATGCATAGCAGCTTTGTTAAAAAAAGTCGACAAAAGTAACTGACCACCAATCCAGATTTTGTTTATAAAAGTCAGCTGGAATATTGTCAGGCCTTAGGGCTTTAATATTCTTAAAACTATCTATGGTTGCTCTCACCTCTTGTGCTGTAAACCATTTGAAGTCTTTTTTTAATTCCCCTTTCCTCTGCCGTTCCGTAGGCATAACTTCCTCAAAAATAATTGTGACATAATTCTCCCAGGTACCAGGGCACAATATATGAATCAGTTTGGCCCCTAGCCACCAAGGTTCAAAATGTTTTAGCATCTTTCTCCCTTATTGCTTCAAGCATAGAGTTCCATATTTCTTTTTGATGCTGCCTGCGGGGGTGATTAACAACTTTTTTGTGTTATTTCCTTTCTTTATTGAGTTATTTTAGATTCAGTTTAGTAGGATTTTATTTTGACTTTCCTACTAGATAAATTTATTTTTTCTGTCCTGCAGTTTTTATAAAACGTATCATTACTAAAGAACCATGCACAAGGTAATCGTGGTGCTTTCAGCAAATTAAAGACAGATATCAAAAAAGCTGAAGCACACACAAATCCCAATAATGGAACGGACCCAGAGCTAGAGAAAAATATTTATTACACCAAAAAAGCAACCACTTGACGCGTTTCGGACAGCAAGTCCTTTATCAAAAGCTAAATAAAGGACTTGCTGTCTGAAACGCAATCAGACCTTTAATTATGTAATATATTTCTCAGCTCTGATCCAGTCCATCATTAGAATTGTGTGTACTGTCAACTTTAATATCATCTATAAAACCAATTGTCATATTACATTTGTTTTTATTATTCTTTTTCAGGACTTGGTTGTAAGTATGAAGCTGAAAAGTTGTTACAATCTGTTTGTAAATATCATTTGGCTCCAGTAAATTTCCAATCAGGGAGGTAAGCTTGTAATTAAATGTTCACTTAAATTAGTTGTCATTTTATATTTTTGGGAATCCCATCGAATCTTATTATTTTCACTATCTCAATATTTTCACTTTCTTCTAAACTTCACACTGAGCTGCCTTTTTACCTATAGAGAACTATTGGTAAATGATCACTTTCTAGTCTATGAAAAACTTTTAAGTCATTATACTTTTCATAATCATAAACTGTTACAAGAGCATAATCTATTATTGTGGACCCTCTTGCATTTATGCGGGTCATTTTCCCTTCACTATCTGACAGAAGTCTACCATTTAAGATTATCAGTTGCAGTGAATCTATTAGGAGTTCCATTTGATTATATCTATCAGAATTATTATTTTTTTTATTTGTTATTTTAATTTGTTTTTGTTGACCAGGTACGTGCACTAGACAAATCCTGCCTATTTTCAGGCACGACCCGGGGGAGGGAGATACAGATGAATGCCAACTGAACTTGAACCAGATTAAGCTGTTGGTGGTATTTTTAGTGAATGAGGGAAATTTGACCAGGACATCAAGGATATTCCCCTACTCTTTTCAATAAGTGCCATGGGATCTTTAACATCCACCTGAGCTACCACCAATCCAGGCAGATGGGACCTCGGTTTAACGTCTCATCCGAAAGACGGCACCTCAGAAGTGCAGCACCCCTCTCATGCTGCACTACAGTGTCAGCACTGGGATATTATGGGAAGTGAACCCACAGCCCTCTGATCTCCTGGTCTCAGAGGCGAGTGTGCTACCTACTGAGCCACTGACACTTTATGTCCTTGGTGGTTCTAGTTAGACTATTCAGAGCTTGACATAGAGAATCATTTGAGTCTAGAGCAGTTCTCTTTCCAAATTTGATGTTTAAATCTCCCATAAGTAGAATTTCCATTTATACAGCTTCATTTAGTTGGGATTTTATATCCTGTACTATGTTGTTACACAGTAACTTGTCACAGACTGGGGATTTCACATGAGGGTTATATACATTTAACAATAGTAGAATCTTTTCCTCTACTTTCAGTTTGACAAGAATATAGTTTTGCTTAATTCTGTGTTCAATTGCATTACAATAGTCATTGATTTTGACATGCAGTATACTACTAAACCGCCTATACTTCTGCCCATTTTTTTTATGTTTAGTTGCTGGAGATTGAATCATACTATGCCCATTAATAGCAATATTTTCAAATTGGTTAGTACTATGCCATGCCTCCTGGAACAATAAAATATCCATCTTACCAATAAATTCCCTAAATGAACATCAACAATCTTACTCTTTAGCCCCACAATGTTCCATGTTAAATTTAGAAACATAGAAACATAGACGTTGATGGCAGAAGGAGACTGCTAGGTTCATCTAGTCTGCCAATTTGTTTAGACTGATTTTGATACTCTAGTTGCCCTTTGTAGTCAGGGCTCCCTTGTATCTATCCCATGCACTCTTGAATTCCCCCACAGTGATGACCCACACAACCTCTTGGGGCAGGCTGTTAAGGTGCCCACCACTCTTTCTGTGAAGAAAAACTTTCGGGTGTCCCTTCTTGTAGCCTGAGATCATGACCCCTGATCCTGGAGCCCTTCTTGAAGTGAAAAAGTTCCTGTGCCTGTGCTTTGTTAATGTCTTTTATGTACTTGAATGTTTCAATCATGTCCCTTCTCTCTCTCTCTCTCTCTCTCTCTCTCTCTTCTGCTCCAGGGAGTACATATTCAGTTCCCTAAGTCTTTCCTAGTAGGACATGTACTGCAGACCCTGAATCATTTTTATCTCCTTTCTAAGTATTGTTTCCACCTGTTCAATAGCCTTCCTGAGGTGAGGCCTCCAGAATTGGACTCCATATTCCAGGTGAGGCCTGACCAGTGATCTATACAGTGGTAGTATCACCTCTATCCTGCTGCTCGTGATTCCCCTCCCAGTGCAGCCCAGCATTCTGATGGTCTTCAATGTTGCCTTCTCACACTGCTTACTAACCTTCAAGTCATCTGAGATTATGATTCCCAGATCTCATTCCTGGTTTGAGGCTGCCAGTCTTTTGCCTCCTAGGTAATACTCCTTTCTTGGATTTTTCTTTCCTATGTGCATGACCTTGCACTTTTTGGTGTTAAATCTCAGCTGCCACACTCCAAACCATTCTTCTAGTTTCTTGAGGTCAGCTTTCATCTTGGTCACTCCTTCTGAGGTGTCCGCCCTGTTACATATCTTGGTGTTGTCTGAAAACAGACACACATTCCTGTCCAGTCCATCAGTGATATCTGCTATAAAAACATTGAAGAACAGAGGCCCCAGCACTGAGCCCTGGGGCACCCCGCTGGTCACCCTGCCTTCTGTTGATTGCGTTCCATTAAACTATACCCTCTGGGTTCTGCCTTGTAACCAGTTTTGTACCCTTCTGACTACTTCTGGACCAACCCCCGTGTGGTCAAGCTTCTTTAACGGCCTTCTATGTGGAACCAAGTTGAAGGCCTTATTAAAGTCTAGGTAGACCCCATCTACTGCCCCGCCGTCATCCACTACTTTTGTAGCGTACTCAAAAAACTTGAACAGATTTGTCTAGCATGACCTACCTGCTGTGAAACTGTGCTGTTTAGGGTCTTGTTAGCTGTTAGTTTTGAGAAATGTCCTACATTATTAACAACATTCCTAGACAGAAACAGATTAGCACTACTGTTCAAACAACCACATTCAATGTGGTACTGGCTCTCTCCCTCTACAATTTCTTTGGACAGTCACACTTGCACATCCTCCAACACCTGGAATCTATTCTGAGTCTCAATATTGTAAACAATTGGCTGATTATTGGTATCTATTAAAGGCATTTGTTTTGCTTGGTAAGGAGTTAACTTCATAATGGCAGTAAGATCCACTACTAAAATGGCCAATTTATTTAATCTTGGGCTGGCCTCCAGCATATGTTGGGCCAGGATTTGATTATTCAAGGTTAGATCTGTTTGGTTACCCTGAGACCAACACTTGTGAGTTCTTTGCACCTGAACAATACCATCCTCATAAAATTCAGTCCCTAAGATATTTCCCATTAAGTGAGTAATCATGGATCTCAACATTCCTCTTGAATCAATTCCAACATAAGACAAGCCAAATATGGACAATGTTATGTCTGGAGGAATTTCAAAGCCAAAATCATGGTTAATTACTGTAGCTCATGCAAGGTAGAACACCCATACAATTGAGTGGTTAAGTCTAATTTTGATTTAATCCCAAATTCAATAATCCTGTTAGTGATTATGGGGAAATCCATAGATAAGTTATATTCAGTCAAAAGATTAGAATACCTCTATACATACTGAGACACTCTTGGTTGACTGAAAAATAACTGAATCACATTATTTGAATGTACATCCATTGTTTTTCTTGAATCAATTATATCTTCTAGCTGCACATCAACACTCAAAAATTCTGTATAAATCATGTGCCCCAGTAATTTCAGACCCATCTGATTTTCATGAGGATCCACTTCTCTTCCTCTTAATATTATTATCGATTAATCTTTTTCTAAAATCTCATCATATGATTTACTTGGAACACTCTATTCAGTTAATTTGGTCTTGTCATCTTTTTGATGAGAGACAGTTTGTATTTGAGCATCTTTTATAAAATCTTTGTAACTGCCATTTTTCTGCATTAAATCAGGCTTACTACTAGTCGAATTGCACTTGCCCTTTTCCCTATTAATTGTTTCTTAGTTTTTATTTTTTTATTTTGTTTTTCCTTCCCAATATTCCTGTCTTTTTTATTTCTCACAGGTCCAGGATTAGTTGCAGGAACTGATAGTAGGGCATTGTTGCCTTTCTGAATTTCTGAGAATTGTTAAATTTTCCTTTTGATTTAGAGTTAGGATTCTTTTCTGCATTTTTACAATTAATTGTATCATTTGATTTGTCACCAATAATAACTGTGCCCCTAACTTGATGATTTTTGGGAGAGACCAATATATCCTTCAAACGAGCTGCATTAATAGCTGCTTCTTCCTTCAATTGGTTAATGTCACTTCTCAGAATAATCAGTTGTACCATTAAGGCCACATTAGCTATGTGGGGGTCTTTTAAGGCTTCAATCACATTTGGGTTCAATAATGGGAAGTAGTAATTTATTTTACTATTTTCTCCTCCATTTCACTTTCCGTCTCAGCAAGTTAAGTCCAAGAATTTTTTGCATATCTGCTATAATTCCACTCATTTCAGTCTCCTTTTTGTGTTCACTGTGTGAGCAAGTGCAATGAAAATGTTAGTATGAGAGTGAACCTTTGAGGGATGTAACACTGTCCACCCAATGCAAAGTAGTGTTGCAGGGGCCCAACAGTGCCACACCAATCAGCACCCAAGCTGGCTATGACAGAGTTTCTGGCTTGCTGTGCAGGGATGGCACAAACTTCAAAAGGAGTTGCCAACCCTTTGATCCATGTATCTCCGCAAGCCAGACTGAACTGTCATGGTCAGCCTGGAATGCTTGCCTGCAACAAAGAGAACCATCCATTGATGTCTGTTGCTGGTGACCCTTATGGTTCACCAAGCTGACCCTCCCTGTCAGTGCCCCTCCACACACACAAACTGTAGTGGCTGGATTGCTCTTTATTTGATTCTCTGCCCGATCCCAGCTTGATTGGTCACCCTGGCTGTGGGTGCAGTGATGCCCGCATTGCCCCGGCACAGGCACCCATGGAGTCCCAGTGTGATTATATTTAATGTACTTTCCTGCCATGGCCTTCACAGAGCTGTCCAAAGAACCCAATCCAGTATCATGTTCTGCCTCACTGCAACCATCTCTACCTGGGTGAGATAGTGCACTTCCTGCTCATCCTGCACTGCTGGGCCTCTGATGGAGGAGACAGCACCTATGACTTCCATGGCTGGTGGGAGCTAGCTGGCTTCCTGTCTGCCTTGGTGAGTGTCAGCCCCAGCATGAGCCAGCAGGAGGGGCCGCAGAAGGGGGAAAAGGAGGGGCAGGGAAGGGGGATGAAGAGCAAGAGGAGGAGACAGGGGGCAGAGATCACAGGAAGAGGAAGATGAGGTGCTTCAGAGAGTGCAAACCCCTTCTGACCCACAACAGCCAGCATCCAGGCAGTGGAGACCACTGCAGGAGCCAGCAGCAGCAGCAGGTAAGAGACATGGCAATTCATTGTGCAGCCATTGGTTCCCCACCCATTCACCCCTCTAACCACTATTGTGAAAATCATGTACAGGATAGGAATGCAAGCTAAAAGATTGAGGGAAAAAAGATGCATAGCTCTGGGGACACTCCTACTACTACCACCAGCATGTGCTACAAATTAGTTATGCCAGGGGCTGATTCAGTGGCACAGTGGTAGCACATTGCACTACCACCTGGGAGACTGGAGTTTGCATGTGAGCTCTGTAATGCCATGATGTGGCCAACTCTGGGCCAGGCACATGGTGGAGGTGAAACATTTGGCTTGAAAGGAGTGTAAGGGCCATGTGGCATTTGTGTGCACCCCCTGCCCTTCAGTTATGGGGCAGTACTGGTGTTGACTCTGACAGCAGCTGCTTGCTGGCCCTGCCACCATGAGACAAAGGCTGCCACATTCAGATGGTTTGTGTGTAACTAACAGGCACAGCACTGTGCTAACCAGACTGAGCACACCATTTTCAAAGGGGCCCCCTATGCCATGCACAGTGAAGAGTGCAGGCATGCAGGGTATACCACTGCGCTCATGTAGATGAGGGTGTGCTCTTGCATTACAGGGCTCAATGGTATATTCAGAAAGTTCTATAGCACTAAGAAGCTGCTGAAGCAGTGCTAATGCTTACAGAACTCTACTCTTATCAGTGCACACAGCGTGTGGCCCTCAGCTCCTCAGCAGCACTGGTACCAGCAGCACCCACCTCTCCTGGCCTGACCTCTGATTACACATTTCCAGATGCCCTTAGGCATCCCTGACAGTCTAGTCATCCCTCCATGCCTGATCATTCATCTTCTAATAACCTTATCCCTGATCATGTATCATCCAATACCCTTATCCCCAATCATTTATCTTCCAATATCCTTATCCCTGATCATATATCTTACATTACCTTTAAGCATCCTGTGTAGTCTTGTGGTCCCCACTTAATCCCTGATCATATGTTTTCCAAGGGTCTAAGGGTAATTTCCACCAGCCCAAAACAAAATCTTACCTACATTGTTCTCTTTTTCAGTTGTCTTGTTTTTTTAATTTTATTTGTTCAGGAAAAAATCATTGAGCCCACAGGTCATTCAGAGTGATACACTGGCAAGTGATATCCCCACAAGCCAATTGAGCTTGCATTCAATTTAAAACATTAGGGCTAGCACTTAAAGGTGTAAAAAAAGGTAGTAGGAAAACAAATAGCATCTCCATTGGCTAACAGATGCAGTTCTGACACTTCAAGAGTGGCCTTCCAAACATAAACAGAGGTAGTCACTGGAGAACATAGCAGGGCTCAGGTTGCAAAGTGGCAGATGGAAGTCAGTATGGCTACTTCTTTTAGCTGACATACATGGCTTCACTGTAATTGACTGAACTGCATAACTTGACCATAATAAACTTAAGCACTTCCCACTCCCATGTTATGCTGCACTTGGAAGGGGGAATGGAGGTGCATAGATTTTTTAATTTCTGTTTATGCCACCTTCCTGTCTTCATCACCTATCTTCCTCCAACACACCCAATCCCTCTGTGCTCCTACCAGAGTGTCAGCCTTCACAGAGCCTTGGCTTACTACCCAGGCAGGGATGGGGTGAGGAATTTACCCCAACCCCATTTCTGTAGCATCGCCTGGCTGCATCTCAGGTGGTGGCATGGTGCCTGGATATATTGCTGTCTGTTGTGGGGGCTGGATCCATTTTCTGTGTTTATTCTGGCCCAGAGTGTCTTCTCACTGGGAGAGCAGTGTGGCAAGGTGCATGATGGCACACTAGCTATGTGCCCAGTGGCTGTCCTTCCTTCTGCTCTGCCTGACACTGTGCTATCACTTGTGGTCACCCAGCTGGCAGCACTGCAGCAAAGGTAGCAACCCTCCATCCCAGAAGGAGAGTGGGCTTTGAAATGCCTTCTCATCCTCCCTCTAGCTGATCCTCTGATGACCCAAGCTCATTCCAGAAACTGGATCACTGGCATCGGGAGCAATAGATCTATTACTGGGCAAGCTGGCTGGTGTGTAGATTATTTTTACCATTTTGTTTCAGTGATCTTTAAGGCTCTGCTTTTCTCACAGAAAATGTTTGAGAAAATCCTAGTATTCTTATTGTCAAACTGGTGGCAATCCTGGCAAAAGTCATGGATCCATTGTGTGTTGAGGCAGCAGGCCAACAAAAAATTATTTTTCTAAAAAGTTAGTTTTAATTACAATTATTAAAAAGATTAACATATCTGTCAAATTTATGTTTCTAGGTACTGTTACACAGCACACCATAACTTTATGGGAATTTCTCGATCCTAACTCTGCCAGGTGTAAGTTGCAATTTCTAAGCCAAATGTGATGACTATCTTTTTTGTGTTCATCGTGCGTGTAAGCACAGCAAACTTGCTGGTATGACAGTGAGCCTTTGAGGAGTGTGACACTGTCTGCCCAGTGCAGAGTAGTGTTGCAGGGGCCCGACAGTGCCACACCAGTCAGCACCCAGGCTGACTATGTCAGAGTTTCTGGCTTGCTGGGCAGGGATGGCACCAACTTCAAAAGAAGTTGCCATCCCTTTGATCCACATCACCCAGCAGGCCAGACTGATCTGTCATAGTCAGCCTCATCACTTCTACTTTGCATTCTTAAATGTTAGTAAAATGATTCCTTCACTGAAGCAATTTTCAAACACACACACCCTATGACACCAGTGCATACGGTGAGCATTCAGCATTGATAAATGCTCGTTTTCCATTATACTTGCTCTATCAATGCTCTGACTACCCTGTTGATTTTTATTAGTACTTGCTTCAGTTGTTAAAAGCTGAAAGCTCTCTATCAATGACCCATCATTTATATCTGATCTATCCAAGTTTGAATTAACCTTTTCATGGATATCTTCCAATTTTATGTCATCTGAATTTTGACTTGTATCCCAGCCCAATTAGGAGACGTTTCTAGCGATATTACTATTTCTCCTGTTGTACTGATTTTCTCTGAACTGCTACCAGTTTTCACTATCTTCTCAGCCTTAGGGGTTGAGGAGTCCTTAAAGTTTATTGCTTTCTTAAGTGTTCAGTTATCAGAGTTTGTCCAACCCCAACATTCTTTGATACTTCACCTTCTTTCTTGAGTAGTTTTTTTTTTTGTTTTGGTGAATTTAGTTTTCTTTCTACCTTTACCCCTTTTTTGTTGACCTTTATTTTTTTGTTTGCTCACTTTGCAATCTGTTGTATTAGAAGAACTAAGCTGCTGTGATAATTCCTCATCACTATTTTTTTTTTGCCCCTGGTTTTCATGCTAAATTCGAAATGTTCATTTTGAGTTTGAGGGAAACCAGTTTTCTCACTCTGTTATATACAGCAGAAATTTATATAGCAATGAATAAAAATTCTCCAGCACCCAAAATCCCAGTGTCCAGGCTTCAAAAACTTCACAGGAGAATTCAATGGTCCAAGCAGTTCAGTACTACTTCTTGTAGGGGTTATCACTGTCGTTCCACTTCCCATTTTCCTGAGCTTCCACTAGGATGGATCTTCCTTTGCTTGCCAAATCGATGGATGAACGAATCTCTCAGGCCAATTCTAAAGCATAGGATTGCAGAGTCCTCAGCATCAGATCCCTAGATAGTCCAGGTTGCACACAGAATCTCCAACTCCAATTTAACCCAGTTAAGTTTCATGCTTTGAAAGAAGAAAACATAAAGAAGGTGCTCTTGCTCTGCAGCGTAGGTCTTGCAATGTCATTAGTCTTGTTTCCTTCTTGCATGTGACTCCTGTGAATCTGCAACCAAATGGAAATTCTCCCAAAAAACTGTTCCACAAAGCAAATGATGTTTTACTTTTCCAGTAGCCAGTTAATCGGTGGGGTATTTTCCTTTCTGTCTTCCATGAATGCCAATGTTACAAACAGCAAAGTGAACAAGAATCCCAGCTGCAAAGTGTGAGTCCTGCCTGGTACTGCAGAAGGCTCCTGAAGTAATCCTTCAGCAACAACAGCCAGCTGCAGCTTGAGTTGCAATTTACTTCATATAACAAAATCTGTCATAGTTATTTTTTCATGTTTTATCAGTGCTTTGTTTCTGCTCACCCTCCAGTTTTCTGTGTGCAGCCACATCCCCAGAATGATGTCATGCAAGGGAGTTGTCAATGTTTCACATAAAGCAACAAGGAATTCTGGATAGATTATAAAGTTGACTTGAACATTCCTACTCAGATGTGCAATCCCTTATTTTAGTAGTGGCGACTGCAGTATAGCACTTAATATGTAGATGTACATAGTAAGGCATTGTGGGTACAATAAGAAGCTGCTTTCCAATTCCCCTACTGTGATGTGCAGTCTCTTATTTCTGTAGTGGCTTCAACAATATAAGCTCTCACATGTTTATTTTCAAAACAAGGCATTGTGCATACAGTTGTAACCCCCCTGTTACCCAAGGTTACTAGAATCCCAGTAAGACCTAGTGGTAGGCAGGAAAAGCAGCTTGTGAAACTCCAGTTAATGGATTTCACACTGTCTCACTCTGTTCTCAGTCTCAGCTGAGACTGAGGGATGACATCACCATAGAACTATCGCAGCTGCATGAGCCACATTGGAATCTGTAGTTGGGAGTTAGGTTAGACTGTTGGGAGTTTTTGAACAGTGAGCAGCAGCAGTTGTGTGTGAGCAGTCTTGAAGAGGGGAGTACAGGTGTCTGTGCACAGGCTCTTGGAGCCTAAAGCTCTGATATAGAGTTACTTTTAGGGAGAGGTGTGTGTTTTCACCAAAAGAGGAACACAGTAAGCTGTTCGTGAAGTGGTGGAGACTGCTGTTACTGATCTCTGTGTCCCATCCCTGAGGGGATGGGGTAAAGGGTTTGCCTGTTATTCCAGGGGCAACCTCCTTGTTACAGCTAGGGAAGAAGCTGCCTTATTTGTTGTCCTGCGGCACCAGAAGCTGTCAAGAATCACCTGTGGGGCACCTGCAACCAAAGGGTGAGTTCTGCTCTTACATGGGGCCTATGTTTCACCTGAACTGTCATAAAGTGGGGATTGGACTGCTTAATCAGTGGGAGGCCTAGAGGAATAGGCTAAGCCAAAGTAAAAGTATGTTCAAGTCCAGCACAAGGGGAAAGCCAAGACATGTAGAGGAAATGTGCTATGCATTTACACTTTAATCTACACTGCCAAGCTTTTCAGAAAGAGATGTTTAAGTATGTTCGAGTCTAGTATAAGGGGAAAGTCAAGACATGTAGAGGAAATGTGCTAAGCATTTACCCGTCAATCTACATTGCCAAGTTTTTCAGAAAGAGTTGTTTAATGTCCAGAGAAATGGCAGGGTATGGACTGTGGAAGCTAGAGGTGGGACACCCCCCATCTTTAGTAACCAGGTTCACCTCTATGGATTTGCTCTGTGGCCCTTTTACTTTGCCTCAGGCACTTGGCCAGTGCTGAGGGAAATACCCAGACATGGGATTCAAAGGAAATTTCTCTTATGGAGTCGAAGGCTCTAAGGTGGTTTAGGGAGCCACCGGAAAATGTGTCCATGTCACATGGAAGGTGTTCGAGTGGCCGGCAGGGGAGCCAGGCCAGGGAAAACTCAAATAGTGTGCAAGTCGGGCTGTATACCCAAAGCAGCATGCAAGTCCATGCTGTGTGCCTGGTGGGTCCAGAGCTTGAGGGCTGAAGTGTTGAGGAAATGTTCTGTTTCTCTTATGTGCATTACCAGGAATGTAGCCCCATGGCGGTCCGTCTATGCTTTGTTTGTTCAGTTTGAATGTGAATAAAAGCTACACTTTAGAATCCCATTCCTGGTACTGGACATTACAGTTATTGCTTCCTGTGTTCGGATTTACTTGGGTGCCCCTGTGCAGAGTAGCCAAACCTAGCCCTTGTGCTGAGTAACCTAGTCCTCCCCGAACCCAGTCCCCCACCTGGTACTGTTGTCAGCTTCAGCAGCATACCACCTGTCATTTGCAACAAGTACAGGGGTGAAGGGCTTACACAGTATTTAGCAGACAAGATTTCTTTACTGAGAGATGTGGTCTCCTAGTTCTGTAGAGAGCATAGAAATGTAATAGCCTGTATACTAATTTACAGAGTGAAGCATTGGGGGTACAGTAAATAGCTGTGTTTTCTATTGACCTAATTGAAGTGCAGTCTCCTATTTTGGTAGTGTTTATAGCAGTATAGCCTAGAGATTAGAATAATGAGTCTAGAGGTTAGAGTAACAAGTTGTGAATGAGCTTGGTACCTGCAGATATGGGTTTGATTCCCGTAACCTCCACATGAATACTGTGTGACTCTGAGCAAGTCACTTAACCAGTTCAAAGCTCCTGGGTTGCCTCTGAAAACAGGCACTTGTGCCTAGTGGGCTTAACCAGTTACCAAACACTAAATAAATAAATAAACAGTACAATCTGTAGAAAAGTTTCTGGAAAAAATGTTTTTGTGATGCAGGTAGGCCAAAAAAATAATTTGCCATTCTGTGTAGATGTTGTTTCACTTTTACTGCCTGCTAGTGAAGTGACAGGTCTGAAGTGACAGCTCATGTCCAAATGTGGGAGAGTGATGATACTTTTCTGTGTTTATGTTATAGGAACTGAATGAGTGTAAGTAGTTCAGCAGTGTAATTATGGATTAATGATTACACAGCTCTGAGCTGCTTTCAGTCAATTAAATCATTAGAATTTGTCTACACATGTTACAGGGCTAGCTACAGCTACTTGCAAACAATGCAACAAGTCAGCTAAAAACTGACAGTGTCCCTTTAAAAACTTTGTTTCCTTTGCATGATGTTACAGTTGGGAGTTGCAGCACTGAGAAAAAAATGGCAAGGTTATGCAAATGAAACAAAGCACAGAAATAAAAGGATTTTGTTTTCATGGAAAACAGCACTTTTTGGCAGTTTGAATGATTCGCAACTCCTACAGGTTACTGTTCTCATTTGCTATGGCAATCTTCAATAAATCACTTTAACACTTGCATTTCAAATGATGATATTGAAAATGACACAGACTCCTTACACCTCTCCTTTCTAGATGATAAAAATGACAGTGACACTAGTGTTGTACCACTAGTACCATCGTCTTCTTCTATTTTATTCTTGTCTAATATGACCAAAGCATCTTGAGCAAAGATTATTCATCTTCTTCACACATGTCAAATTCTTCCAGGGTTACATCTACTGTATGACAGCATTTTACTTTGCATCCAGAAGATGTCTCAACAGCTTTCTGTGTACAGTACAAAGCTTGTCTTAGTCGCGGTAGGCAAACAAGCTATTTAGCCATCACTGGTTTGTGAAACCATATAAAAATTGTCACTGTGAATTCTGTAGTGATACTTCAGACAGCCCAGGGATCAAGCAGAAGCAAACCACTATAATGCAAGCCTTTGAATCAATTCTTCTAATCACCCTCTCATATCCAAAATAACAACATGCATAGGTGATATGATGTCCCTTGACTGCCAATCTTTCTCTCTCGTTCAAGACACTGGTTTCAAAAGGCTTGTGAAGTTACTTGAATCACATTAGTCTTTCATCTTGTACCACATTTATTTTTGTAACTTGAGATAACCTATTATAATAACCTATTAATCGAGCTGTTATGTGGTAAGTTCTTTATATATCATGAATTAAAGATTTTATTGCTGATAACTCAAAACCCCTTGATACTGTACTGTTGTTAACAATTAAACCAGTCCAAAATGGCCTGAAACTGTTTTATTAACAATAGAAGATCATGACAAAAATAAGTCTCTTGCACAGCTCTAGTAATTAAACACCATTACATTTTAAAGAGGGACTCTGGCCAAAAGTGCTACATTACAGAATTAGAATAAGCATACGCCCAGTAAATCCCATACCAAAAATTAGGTTTCTACATTACTTCGTTTTAAAGTTAACAGCTATTTTGTAACCTTGATTTCACTACCTGTTCAAAAAAGCCAGTTTCAGTGAAGAGCTGCTGATGATGTCATCTCCTGAACTCACAGTCTAGTCCTCCCTGTCAGTAAGTTTATACAGTAGGACCTGTTTCTCCAAAGTTTAAAGTGATTTATGGAAGGTTGCCATAGCAAATGATCATAGGAACCTGTAGGAGTTGTGAATCAGTCTCCTACTATTCAAACTGCCCAAAAGTATTGTTTTCCATAAAAAAAAAATCCTTGTATTTCAGTACTCCATTTCATTTGACTAGCTCTGCCCCTTTTTTATGGTGTCCTGTGTGCGCAGCTCAAGCAACATTTTGTGGCAGCTTGATGGAGTAGCAGGTTGTGAAGGTGCAGCAGTGTTGTGGCCAATGGCTTCACTGCTTTCTTGGGCCAGTCTGTGTAGCACCAATGAATGACAGCAGTTCAGAAGAGTGCCACCAACTTGAAAGAATTTTGCTACCACAATGAGGGAGTGCCCCATCATAGCAGGGCATGCCTTGCCTGCTGAAACATTTTAATAAACATGGCGGTGGCTGTCACTGTCCGCCTCTCACAATCCTTACAAAGCTGACTACAGGGGTGCCCAATCCCCCTGTCAGCAAGTTTATAACCCCCCAAAGACTGTGTGGCACACTGGGAGACCACCCCAGTGTGCCTCATGGTCCAGCATTCTCCACTATCTCCCCAAAGCCGACCGCGTAGGCATGTTCCTGCCCCACCCTACCCCACACATTGTGTGCCACACTGGGGCCCACTCAGTGTGTGGCAAATCCCACAGAAGTCATGGGACACACTGGGCGCCCACCCAGTGTGCCCAACAGATAGTTATTTCACCTGTAAATAAAGAAAACCTTCCCGCGATGTCCGTTCCTAAAAAAGAGAAAACAGTCCGTCATTGCATCCGGAGTGCCCCTAACCCACACCCACCCTCTGTGCACCCCAGCTTTCCACACACCCCAATTCTTACATCCGGAGCCTAGCACGACGATCGTTGGTGGAGCAGGAGACATCTGAACTCTTCAAAAGCTTTCCGCGAACTGAAGAAAATCACGGTACTCTGTATAATGGCATCAATGGGGGGATTTCAACTTAGGTGGATAGCTCAGCCATTTTTGCAACTTTTGGCTCCAAATTGTCAACATGGGGTTCTTGGGACCCCACCTCATGAACTCAGTTACTGTCGTTTCGTCATTCAGTCCCAAAAGGTGATTTCACAGTCAATGTGTGGAATCCCCTTTTACATACTAACATACTAAAATGCCAGCAGAATAGGCCTATTGGTCTTTTGAGTCTGCTCAATTTTTAGCATCCGCACTGAGTAACAATTTTGGTGTCCTACCTTCCCCTTGGGTTATACTGTCCCCAGTCCCAGATGTTCCACCTGTATTGGACCTGGTCAGATCTACCCTCCTCTGTACCTGTCCCATCCCATCCCACAATCCGCACAGGGGTTGTATACAGACCCCCTTCTCAGGGGGAGGAAATGGACAAGAAAATGATAGAAAGTATACCTAGAATGGCAGAAAAAGGGGAGATATTGCTGATGGGTGATCTGAATATGCCAGATGTTAACTGGAGTGCAGTTGCAGCTGCCACTTCGAAGAGTGGAGTTATTCTAGATGCCCTACAGGGAGCATGCCTTAGACAACTAGTACTGGAGCCCACTCAAGAAGGAGCAATATTAGACTTGATTCTCTCAAATAGAGATGGAGAGAGGATCACAGATGTAGAAGTGGGTAGCCATCTGAGAACTAGCGACCATCGAACAGTATGGTTCACAATAAACACAGCAATAGAGTCAAGCCATACAAAGACAAAAGTACTGGACTTTAGGAGGGCTGATTTTGCCAAAATGGGTGAGTGCCTAAGGAATGCACTAGCAAATGGGCAGGAAGGAGGGGTGGAAGAACAATGGGGAATAATAAAAACTGCCATCACAGAGGTAATGAGCCTTTGTGTGAAGCAAATAAACAAAACAAAATGATGTAAAAACCACTATGGTTCTCAAAGAAAGTGGCAGTGAAGGTTCAAGAGAAAAGAAAGCATTCAGGAAGTACAAGGAATCGCAGAAGGAGCAGGACAGAGAACTGTATCAGTTAAAGCAAAGGAGGCTGGGAAGGCAGTCAGAACAGCAAAGGCCCAAACCGAGGAAAAGATAGCCAACTCAGTTAAGAGGATAAAACCTTTATAAGTACATCAGGAGGCGAAGGAAGACCAAAGGAGGATAGTGAGGCTTAATAAAGGGGAGGGAGGGTGGGCAGAGGAGACTGTGAAAAGGCAGAGATACTAAACAAATATTTTGCTCAGTATTTACAAATGAAGAGGGAGGTACATAAAATAAACAGTAGAAACACTCTGGATACAGAAGTTGATACCAGCCCATTTACAGAAGAAAGGGTTCTGAAAGAACTCTTAAAACTGAAGGTGGACAAAGCAATGGGGCCTGATGAGGTTCATCCCAGAATTCTAAAGAACTAAGGGTAGAACTAGTGACACCACTGACTACCCTTTTAACAAATCATGGGAGGATGGGGTGGTACCCAAGGACTGGAGGAGGGCAGATGTGATTCCCTTCACAAAAGTGGGAGCAAAGGCAGAAGTAGGAAACTACAGACCTGTTAGTTTAACCTCAGTGATAGGAAAATGATGGAATCACTTCTGAAGGAAAGAATTGTCGAGTATCTAGAGGCCAGAGGGCACAGGACCCTAGGCAGCATGGATTCACAGCGGGAAGGTCATGCCAGACAAATCTGATAGATTTCTTTGACTGGGTGACCAAAGTAGTAGATCAGGGAGGGGCTGCGGACATGGCCTACCTAGACTTTAGCAAGGCATTTGACACAGTCCCACACAAAAGATTAATATACAAGTTAGCCAGCCTGGGAGTGGGTCCCAAGATGACAGCCTGGGTAAAGAATTGGCTGGAGAATAGGACACAGAGAGTAATAGTAAATGGAGTCCACTCAGAAGAAAGGAGGGTTACTAGTGGGGTACCGCGGGGTTCAGTATTAGGACCGGTCCTCTTCAATGTCCTTATAAGCGACATTGCAGAAGGACTGGAAGGAAAAGTATGTCTCTTTGCAGATGACACAAAGATCTGCAACAGAGTTGATGCACAGGGTGGGGTGGAAAGGATGAGAAGGGACTTGGCAAGGTTAGAGGAATGGTCAAATGTATTGCAGCTTAGATTCAATGCTAAGAAGTGCAAGGTAATGCACCTGGGAAACAAAAACCCAGAGGAAGAGTACACAATGGGGGGTGAGATACTAACAACAACAAAAATGGAAAGGGACCTCGGGGTAGCATTATCAGATGACCTAAAGGTGGGCAAGCAATGTTAGAGGGCAGCAAGGAGGGCTGGGGGGATACTGGGATGCATAGAGAGAGGCATCACCAGTAGAAAACAGGAAGTTATTATCCCTCTGCACAGACAGCTGGTGAGACCCCATCTGGAGTACTGTGTGCAGTTCTGGAGACCCAATCTCTGCAAAGACATAGACAGGATGGAAGCTGTCCTGAGGAGGGCAACTAAAATGGTGCAGGGTCTGCACCGGAAGACATATGAAGAGAGGCGAAGGTGCTTGGTATGTATAGCCTCGAGGAAAGGAGGAGAGGACATGATAGAAGCGTTCCACGTGCCTCAAGGGAATCAACAAAGTCCAAGAGGGTAGCATCTTTCAAAAAGAGGTGTGCAAGAACAAGAGGGCACAATTTGAAGATGGGGGGGGCGACTCAGAGGTAATTTAAGGAAGTATTTTTTCACAGAGAGGATTGTGGGTGCATGGAACGGCCTTCCGGAGGAGGTTGTGGAGTCAAAATCAGTGGTGGAATTCAAGCATGCATGGGACAGTCATAAGGCAATTCTAGGGGGTGGCGGTAGGAAGAAGTAGGCTGCTGGTTAACTAGGATCTGCAGCTTATCCAGTAGGTAGGGAAATGGGCAGACTAGGTGGGCCAAGTGGTCCTTATCTGCCATCAAATTCTATGTTTCTATGTTTCTATCCCCTCTTAAACCCGCTCACAGTCTTCACCTCTACCAGCTCCCTGGGTAGTGCATTCTAAGGCTCCACCTCCTTTTCAGTGAAATAACACCTCCTCCTCCTCTCCCCTCTGAGCCTGCTCCCTTCCAGCTTACACCCATGACCTCTTGTTGGCCCCCCCCCTTATTCCTTTGGAGCACTCTGACTGGGCCTCCCTTTTTGATCCCTTTCATGTACAAAAAGACCTCTATCATGTCCTTTTGGGACTGATTAATGAAATGACAGTGCCACTGTTCATGAGGTAGACTCCCAAAAAGCCTATGTTGCAAATTTGGTGAAACAATTCTAAAAAATTACTGTGTTACAAGCGTGCGTTGCACAGTTTCCACGCACGCTCATAAGTTCGGGAATTTTTAATATTGTCATTACAGAATTTCAACATTGCCATTTTTTCACACCTCCTTATGAACAGTACAGCTGTCATTCGTCATATCCTGCCCAAAATGTGTTTTAGCTCATCTGGCTCACAATGGCGCAGTCGCTGTGGGAAATCAATGTTCAGGGCAGATTAAGAAAATCACAGTGACACTGATCATGAGCAGAGGTCTCAAAATGCCTATGTTGAAAATTTGGTGAACAAATTCCACAAAATGACTGTGTTATGAGTGTGCATTGCACAGTTTCCACACAGGCTCGTAACTTTGAGAATATTTTATATTTTCACTCCAGATTTTCAGCATTGCCATTTCTTCACATCTCCTTATGAATGGTACAGCTGTCATTTTTCACATCCTGCCTGAAATGTGTTTTTGCATAACTGGTGCAGATAGGCGTGGTCGCTGTGGGAAATCAAAGTTCAGGACAGATTAACAAAATCACAGTGTCACTGTTCATGAGCAGAGGTCCTAAATGCTTTCATGAGGTGGGGTCACAAAAATCCCATGTTGAAAATCTGGAGTGCAAATACCAACAAATGCCCAGGGCGTTACGGTTTCTAACTGCTACATCCCACCCTGTAGAGACTGATAGGCATCAATGGCGTGACTTTGGATTGTCAGCTGTAATGCTCACATCATCCCCCCCACCCTCACTCTGCAGCCAGTGAGGGGCATCAAGGTGTGCCTTGGACTCTTCAGACCCAAAGTTCACCCCATTCTCCTATACTGCACCCATCTCAACTTATTTCCTTGTGGAATGGGGTGAGCGTAAGGCCCGACGACCCCAAGGCACAACGCGACACTTGGAGTCTGCAGGGCAGGGTGAGGTGAAATGGCATGAGCATTATGGTCGATGACCCAAAGGCACACCTCAATGCTTGTCAGTCTCTACAGGGTGTAATGGGGTTGGTGTCAGTCCATACTTCATTCCTATTATGCATCTCTCTAACTCCTGCACTACCAATGCCAATGCCAGCAAGACAATATTCAACACTGGCAAATGTTTGTTTCTCAGTGCTGCAACCCCAACCTTTTCATCTTGCAAGGGAAACAATGTTTTTAAAGTGATTAGCAAGCTTTGCCATAGAAATGGGTGTAGTAAACTGTACTAACCTATAGGAGTTGTGATTCAATCTCCTACCATTCAAACTGCCAAAAAGTGCTTTTTTCCCATGAAATAAATGCTTTTATTTCTGTGCTCTGCTTCATTTGCATAACCCGCTCCCTTTTTATTTTGGCTTGCGTGCATGCACAAACAACATATTGGGGTAGTATGAGCCATAGCAAATGGAAGTAGTAAACTGTACTAACCTGTAGGAGTTGTGATTCAATCTCCTACCATTCAAACTGCCAAAAAGTGCTTTTTTTTCCATGAAATAAATGCTTATATTTCTGTGCTCTGCTTCATTTGTATAACCCGTTCCCTTTTTATTTTGGCTTGCGTGCATGTGCAAACAACATATTGAGGTAGTATGAGAAATGCAGAGGTGTGTCAGTGTTGGCGAATGCAGGGCACCCTTTAGAAGGTGTGTTCCTCATTCCCCAATGAGCCAGCATGCTAGCACTGACACAAGTATTATGCAAAATGCCACCAGCTTAAGAGACATGTGCCACTGCAATTAGAGACAAGCTCATCATGCAGCGGCACAGATGACATGCCTCCTTTTGTGGTGAAACAGTTCAATAAACATGGCGGCGGAGCCGCTACCACATAATTCCCAAAGGAAGCCAATATTGGGGATGCAATCCCCGTGTCAGCATGTCCAGCCCCTCCACATTGTGTGGCACACTGGGAGCCCACCCCAGTGTGCTGCCGCTCACAGTAAGCCAACTGCATGGGCATGTTCCTGCCCCTGTCCCATCCCCATTGTGTGGCACATTGGGAGCCCACCCCAGTGTTGCCAACATCAGGCCCCCCAAAAGTCATGGGGCACACTGGGAGCCCACCACAGTGTGCCCAACCTTTGTTTTCTTTCACCAGTAAAGAAAGAAAACTGTCCCATGGTGCAGTGTCTGTTTTCTTTTTTTTTGTACCTGAAAAAAGAAATGGTCCATTGTCCACAGCACCCCTCCCCAGCCCGCACTCACCCTCTGTATACCCCACTTCCCCACACCCCCTCACCCCATACCTACTTCTGGAGGTCTGGTGCTGCAATCTTCAGTGGAGCAGGAACATGTCTGGACTCTTCAAAGCCAAACTGCAAAATGAAGAAATGCCGGTAAGCTGTATAATGGCATAAATGGGAGGGTTTCAACTTAGGTGGATATCTCAGCCATTTTTTTGAATTTTGGCTCCAAATTTTCAACATGGGGTTCTTGGGACCCCGCCTCATGAACACATGCACTGTCATCTCATTATACAATCCCAAAAGGTCATTTCTCCGTCACTGCATGGAATCACCTTTCAGGACCAATTAACAAAATGACAGTGCCACTGTTCATGAGGTGGGGTCCCAAAAGACTATGTTGCAAATTTGGTGAAGAAATTCCAAAAAATGACTGTGTTACGAGAGTGCATTGTGCAGTTTCCATGCACGCTTGCAAGTTTGAGAATTTTTAATATTTCCACTCCAGATTTTCAACATTGACATTTTTTCACACCTCCTTATGAACAGTACAGCTGTCATTTTTCATATCCTGCCCGAAATGTGTTTTCTAACATGTGGCTCACAATGGCACCGTCACCGTGGGAAATCAATGTTCAGGACAGATTAACAAATTCACAGTGATGCTGTTCATGAGTGGAGGTCCCAAAATGCCTATGTTGAAAATGTGGTTAAAAAAAAAATTCCCCAAAATCATTTCATTACGGCGTGCGTTGCGCAGTTTCTACGCACACTCGTGACTTCACCAATTTTTCATATTTTCACTCCAGATTAAACATTGCTATTTTTTTTACACCTCCTCATGAACAGTACGGCTGTCGTTTTTCACAACCTGCCTGAAATGTGTTTTTGCACCTGTGGCTCCAAATGGCACAGTCGCTATGCAAAATCACCTTTCGGCTAACAAACTGATAGTGCCACTGTTCATGAGGTGGGGTCACAAAAAGCCCATGGTGACAATTTGGAGTGAAAATAACAACAAACGCCTGGGGCATTAGGGTTTCCAACCATAACGCCCCACGCTGTACAGACTGACAGGCGTCAGAGGTGTGACTTGGGATTGTCAGCTATAATACTCAAGCTATTTCACCCCCACCCCCACCCTGCAGCCAGTGACATGCATTGAGGTGTGTCTTGGATTCTTCAGCCCCAAAGTTTACCCCAGTGTCCTATACTGCACCCATCTCTCAGCATACTTCCTTATGGAATGGGGTGAGCATAAGGCCAAAAGGCCCCAAGGCACACCACAACACTTTTCGATTTCTGTAGGGTAGGGTGAGGTGAAATGGTGTGAGCGTTATGGTCGATGACCCAAAGGCACACCCCAATGCCTGTCAGTCTCTGCAGGGTGGTGGTGGGGTTGGTGTCAGTTCAATACTTCACTGCCATTCCTATTATAATAACATAGTAACATATTACTATATTAAAAAGCCAGCAAAGTAGGCCTCAAGGTCTATTGAGTCAGGGACTCCAGTTTGTCAGCCGCAGGACGAGCGGCCACCGGGCGGTCGGCGCTTCTCCAGCCGATGCCTGAAACCACTGCCCAGGGCTCTCTCGGCCAGCAAGGGACTCCAGTTTGTCAGCCGCAGGACGAGCGGCCACCGGGCGGTCAGTGCTTCTCCAGCCAACGCCCAAAACCAATGCCCTGGGTTCTCTCGGCCAGCAAGGTACGGCAAAGTCGCAGCCTATCGGAGCGCGAGTGCCTTCCTGAGGCGAACTCCAATTGGCTCGCCTTTCTTCCCATTTCTTGTATTGTATTTTGGCAAAAAAGGAGCTGTTTTCTCAACTTTTTAAAAACTGTAACTGCTAGAAATGTATGAAGGATGTCTTTTTGTGTAAAATATCTGTTGCCAGAATTGTAGGGAAGGATACAAATTAAAGCAATTACAGCCCCTCCTTTGAAGCATTTGCAAACACCAGCCAGACTTAGGGGCGACCAGGAAATCGCTCCCTTTGTCTTGCAAATTCTGCTTTGCTTCCCCCCAGGTCTGCCCGGCCTCAAGCTGACTGGGACTACTACTAATAGTCCCCTCTTCTGTCTCCCTTAGGGACTCCAGTGTGTCAGCCGCAGGACAAGCGACCACTGGGCAGTCGCCGCTTCTCCATCTGATGCCCGAGACCACTGCCCCGGGCTCTCTAGGCCAGCAAGGTACAGCAAAGCCACACATTTTCATCCACCCGCCCATCCCCCTCCCTGAGTGTTATTTTATAGCCCCATCAGCCACGCCTTCAAATTCCTATTGGTCCTTTCCATTCTGCACAGGAATCTCCACAGTTTCTAGTAAAGAGACATCAAATCACTTGAAACCTACTTATTCTTTGCCACCTTCCTTAGTCTCTTCCTCCCAGGAAGCATTCTGCATTAAGTTACCATTGTTTTGACACATGTCACTGCCAGGGCCACACTACACCTCCTGTACTGTGTACTAACTCCCAAAAAATGTTCTCAGTAGTACCAACATCCAGAATAAACTTGGGGAGACAAAGACACTGGTTAGCAGTTCCCCTCGCAGTATATTTCAATACTGTGCAAAAACAAACATGGGAGGTCTCGGCTAGCTTTGTTTACTAGCCCACCTTTCCCTGCTATCTAATATGAATGAGCCTCCAAATAGATCTGATCCAGGTACAGAAGCATGCCCCAGGCCAGCAATTTATCTACATAATAAGAATATGCACATATCATACTACCTCTGCTTGCCTCTGATTCACTCTAATTATGCTGAATCGCTTAGAAGTGGGACAGCAATTTGCTCGGATATGCATGGTCCCAAACTTCAGCCAACGAAACACTGCATAGTCTGGTGTTACTCTGCCTGGACCTTAAGCTACGCAATATTAGGGCAACACAAGAGGACTAGTCAGTCTCTGGATCCAAACAACAGAGCCGGCAAGAAATGCAAAAAGACCTGTGCTTTTAAAAATCTCTTTGCCAACCTGAAAAGAATTCTGCTTCTCCTACTATTATGCTCAGGAGACATTGAACTTAATCCTGGCCCCAAAAAGTTGATTTCATCACCATCTGACATTGCTACTCTAAAAGGTATCAGTTTCATGCATGCTAATGTCTGCAGCCTTCTGAAGAAGCTGGATTCAGTCCAGGCATGGATTATTCATACTGCACCAGACATTCTAGCGATCTCGGAATCTTGGCTTCGGGCAACCACACCAGACAGTGAGGTCAACATCCTCGACTACCTCCTTTTCAGAGCAGACAGAAAGACTGGGGGGGGGAGGAGTAGCCATTTATGTTAAAAATAAATACACAGTATCTGTATTAGATGCAACTTCCATTGCTGGGGGTTTTGAATTCCTGACTCTTAGAGTTGAACTATCCAAAACTGTGGCACTATGAATAATAGGCTGCTATAGACCACCAGCAGCAGGACCACAGCTCCTGACACCTCTATCATCACAAATGGATGAGACACCTCTGGAAACAATTGTACTAGGTGATCTTAACTACGACTGGTTATCTAACGGATCGCTACCCCTAAAACAATTTTGTGACTCCCATGGGTTCTCCCAAATTATATCCGAACCAACTCGCATTAATAATAAAAACCCAGTGAGAAGCACCCTCCTGGATGTCCTCCTTGTCAATAAACCTCACTATTTTTCTCATGCTGGTATGCTCCCAGTGGATGTTAGTGACCACTGCCTTATAGCTGGCATAAGAACAATCACTAAACCAGTAGCTACATCAAAGTTCTCTACCAGAAGATCTAGACGAAACTTTGACCCGCTGGCCTACTTCAACAATCTAAAAAACTCTCTACTTTGGCAGAGTTTCTACCTGGCCAAAACAGTAAATGATGCCTATAATCTATTCCACAAAATCATAGCCAGTGCCCTGAATAAACATGATCCATTAACCAAAACTCGAATAAAAACCAGAACCTGCCGTTGGTTCTCACCGGACCTAAAGAAAGTTTTACTCAAAAGAGACCAGCTATGGAAAAAGGCCCGGAATTCTCTTTAGGCTAGGAATGCCTGCACAAAACTTGTCAGAGAGGCCAAGGCCAACTTTTATCAAAAGGAATTGTTATCTGCATCCAATAGCCCTGCCAAATTTTGGTCTACCATAAAGGAACTGTCTGGACATTCACCAGGTACTGTATTACCTTCCAAAATTACCATTGACAATGCAACTATCACTAACAAAACCGAGATTCTTCAAGCCTTCAATAACCACTTTGCCACTGCAGGCATGGCATTCGATATTGCACCAGTAAGCAGTTTACGTCCACAGCTCAAAGCCCAGCCACCTGAACCAAGCAATAAAGATATGATTGTCTCCTTTTCCCCAACTATCATTAAGGAGGTTGAAGACCTTCTGCTACAGCTAGATATTAGAAAAAGCACAGGAGCCGACTCCTTTGACCCATACTTTCTGAAAATTGCATACCATATATTTGCCCCACCGATATCACACCTATTCAACCTGTCCCTAGCCCAAGGCTCTCTCTACCCGCAGAATGGAAAACTGCTCATGTCATCCCACTATTTAAAGCAGGAGACCCAAGTGACCTAAACAATTATAGGCCTATCTCTCTTTTACCTATACTATCAAAAATGATTGAAAAAATTGTGGATATACCATTGAGATCATTCCTAGATGACTCCTCATTGCTTAATCCTGTGCAGTCCGGCTTTAGAGCAAAGCATAGCACTATTACAGCATTGGCCAAAGTCACTAATGACTGGTAACGGGACCTTGACAATAAAAAATTTGTTTGTGCGGTGTTTCTAGATCTCAGCAGGGCCTTCAACACCGTTGACCACTGCCTACTTCTCTCAACCCTAAAATCCATAGGCATAGACTCAATCTCATTGGATTGGTTCCAGGACTAAATCTCCAACAGACAGCAACAAGTCAAGGCCGAAGGTGAGCTCTCTCCACTCAAACCAATAAAAAGAGGAGTCCCACAGGGATCCATACTGGGTCCTCTACTGTTCGCCATCTACATTAACAACTTGGATGTGGGAATCAAGGAAGCCAGTATACATCTGTTTGCCGATGATACGGTGCTCTATCTAAGCCATGATTCTCCTGGAACCGCATGCTCAGAATTACAAAAGGAATTCAGTACACTGCAGAACCAGCTTCTCCATAAAAAATTGCTACTAAATGCAAAAAAAACCAAGGCCATGATCTTTTCACCACATAGCACTGGGGCCTACACTATTGCCGCTGGTACATTTCCTCCCATAACCACCTTACTAGACGAAAAGCTTGAATTTGTACCTAAATTCAAATATCTGGGCATATAGCTTGACAATAAACTCTCCTTTTTGGAGCACACAGAAGTTCTGATGAAAAAACTTAGGCAGAGGCTTGGCCTCTTCTTCAGAATTAAACACCTCCTGACCACAGAAGCTAAAAGACAGCTTGTTCAATCTACATTCCTCTCATTAATCGACTATGCTGACATTATCTATAGCCAATGCTCCATCTCACACCTTGCAAAACTGGATGTCCTGTACCATAGAGCCTTAAGATTCATAACCGACCTCCCGTCCTCCACACATCATTGCTCTCTATATTCAGCAGTAGGGTGGCCTTCCCTGCAATACAGACGGTGTAGAAATGCAGCCCTCTGGACACTTTGAGCCCTCACCAACAAGCTCCCAGATTACATTGTTGCCTGTCTCCCCTTAAATCCAATGAGTAACTATGACCTACGAAGCCACTCACTAATTTCTTTGAAAATCCCCAGGATCAGTAACCATTTTGGTAGGGCTGCCATAAGTCACGCGCTGCCCACACTCTGGAATAAGATACAAAGATCATTGACACTTAGTTCTCCTGTCAGTATTGCCCTTTTTGGGACTATTTATGACAAAGCATTCACCGAAAACTGTAAGTGTTTCCATAGTCACTAGCAGTCCTGCGGATGGTTACCTCTCTGGTTCCACCATACCCAGTCATGAACCTAGTTCTATCTTGCCCCATTTAACTAGTCACTAATCAGCTGCCATACTGGCCCTCAGAACCTTGGCACCTCTTTTTCTACTCTCTTGCCGCCTCTGAAGCAGGAGATACAGTCCTCACTGTGGGTCCCTCTGTAACCTAGGACCCTCACCCAAGTACATAAACAGTTACTGAGGGCTGAAATGAAAATAATTGTACCCTTCCATGTAGGCAATAATAAACATGATGCCTCAACTTCTATGTATATGAAGGTTGTAAATACTGCAATAATATTATGTAACACATGTAGGTTCTCTGTGAACAATTAGAATGTATATATTGCGCCTAACATGTTGCTGTAAGATTGTTTTTTTTTTTGTATCCTGTTTATCATTTTGTATACTGCACCTTATTGTATGTATGTGTATTTGTCCTTGACCACAGCAGGTCCACCTTGTAAATGAGCTTGCTCAATGGTGATCGCCTGGATAAATAAATAAATAAAGATTTGAGTCTGCTCAGGAGTCAGTGCCCTGAATGGGTACCTTTACCATCCTCCTGGCCCATCCCATGATCCCCCTCATCTCTGCATCTCTCTAACTCCTGCACTACTGATGTCAATGCCAGCAAGACAACATTCAGCATTGACAAATGCTTGTTTTTTTCTCAGTGCTGCAACCCCCAAGCGTGACGTCATGCAAGGAAAACAAAGTTTATAAGCACTGTTTTGAAACAGAGACCTCTGTTGGTCAGTCTTGGTATTGCAGATATCTACACTACCAACATAGGAGACTACATCTCTCAGTAAAGAACTCTTGTCAGCTAGATATTATATGCACAATGCCTTGTTTGGAAAATAAACATATAAGAGCTTTTTCCATACAAGGGCACCACATCATTACCTCACTCCAACCCACAACTGCTCAGATACTGTCAGTGAGAATCCTCCTCGGAGCCCAAAACAAAACCCTCACTGTTGCCACCATCTACATCCCTCCCAAAGAACAGGGTACTGGTCTAACTGCTGTTCTTGGCTTTGTAAAGTCACTCCCACCAGACACTGAATCCATCCTCCTAGGCAACTTCAACATCAACTGGCCTGCGGCTGATGCCGGTGCACATAGGGATACCTTTGCTGCAGCGAACCTCACACAAATGGTTGACTCACCAACCAGGAAAAATTACAGGACTGGCACCAGCACACTCTTGGACTGGATCCTTACCAGTCACCCATTGTGGATATCTAACACTAATGTCCTCCCAGACTCTCTCAGCGACCACTCCCCTGTTAGCTGCACCTGGTCAAATAAATTCATCAAACAACTGCCTAAAATAATCACCAGCAGGGTTCTACCTAGTGGTCACCTTCCTCAACTCAGATCCCACCTCTTCCATCAAGACTGGACCCTATCTTCAATGCAACCAATGTAAACACTGCCCTTGACCACTTCATAAACATCTTCACTGTGGCCTGTGACATGTATGCTCAATATTAAGAAACGCAAAGTCAAATCACTCAGTAACCCTTGGCTCACAGGTGACCTCCTCAGGATGCTAAAAACAAGAGACCACCTATGGGAGCTGTCCAGAAGCTCTGGAAGGCAAAACGACATCCAAAACTACAAACGTGCCCACAATGACTGCACCAAAACCATCCGGCAAATGAAGTCCGCCTACTATAAGCATGCCCTCACAAACTCCTGGGGCAATGGTCGGGAATTCTGGAAGAACATAAAGGAACTCACCGGGAATCCACCCAAAACCCCCCCCATCAATACTCAACATCAACGGAACCACAACCTTCAACCCAAAAACCATTGCAGATTCCTTTAACAAAGCCTTTACCGACCTCAGCACTGTCTTACCCCAGGACTACTTCAAAGATGGTGAAGCTCCTCTATCTGCAATGAACACTACTCCCACCAGCTCCCCCTGCTTCTACTTCAAAGCAGTCAAGGCTCACCAAGTATGCAAATATGTTACCAAAGCCCTTGGTAAATCAAGATTCAGTAATGACTCTCTCGATCTCAAAATCCTGTCTCTCACACTTGATGAAGTGCTTAGTCCTCTGACCAGAATTTTCAACCTCTCCCTCAGCTTTAGCCAGTTCCCGGACAGATGGAAATCTGCCACTGTCACCCCAATCCATAAAAGTGGTGACAAAACTGCCCAAGATAACTACAGACCTATCTCCCTACTACCCCCACTCTCCAAGGCACTAGAACGCGTTGTCTCGGACCAGCTCACAGAATACCTGGATACGTACAACATCCTGTGCAAGCAACAACACGGGTTCCACAAAGGTCACAGCACCTCCACAGCCCACTTGAATTCACCGGTGCAATGCACAATGCATTTGATTCCGGTGAACTACTAGGCTCAATCTACATTGACTTAACTAAAGCCTTCAACACCATCAATCACCACCTCCTACTTGTCCAGCTTCAGAACACTGGGCTGTCAACCGACTCCATTGGCTGGTTTAAGAGCTACCTTGAAGAACAGTCCCAAACAGTAAGAATCGCTGATACACTCTCGGACCCTAGACCAATCTGCTCGGGAGTCCCCCAGGGCTCTATTCTGGGACCCCTCCTCTTCAGCATATTCTTAAACTCACTATCGGACAGCTGCCCAGAACAAATAATTCTCTACCCCAACGATGCTGTGATCCTCACCTCGGACCCTGATCCAATCCAATTACAAAATAAACTTCAGCAGGCCTTCTCCTCCATTGAATCCTGGTTCCTAAATCATAAACTGCTTCTCAATCAAAAAAAAAAAACAAGTCTATGGTCTTCTGCAGCCCCCACAACAAAAACAAACAATTCCACCTCTCCATTGCAACCGAACAAGGAGCCATCCTAGAGCAAACACAATCGTTCAAGTACCTCGGCATCACCCTTGATCCCCACCTCTCATACACTGTCCATATCAGCAATGTTGCAAAGTCTGCCAGTGCGAGGTTAGGCATATTATTCCAGCACAGGAAACACCTAACCCCAGAAGCACTGTCAGTGGCCATCCAAAGCTCCATCGTCAGCATCATAGACTATGGTCTTATCATACATGGGTCTGCAACTACCACTGCTCTCAAACGTATCGTGACCTCCCTGAATAAGGCCTGTCATCTCATCACTGGCTCACATCGCCGTACCCACACATGTGACCTTTATTCCCAATCTGGATGGCTTCAACTGGACAAACGCATAAAATACCAAACCTGCATCATGGCCAAGAAAATTATAATGGGGCTTGCTCCACCTGGTGTCTGTGCCCTCCTTAAGCCTAGACATAGGAACGTCACTACAAGGAGATCCAATTCCCATCTACTACATATCCCACGATGTCACACGACCCAAGGACAAAGATCATTCGCCTATCGGGCATCCAACTGTCTCAAATGTCTTAACAGTGACATAGCAACCGCTCCAACACTCGGCCTCTTCAAGTCCAAGCTGTGCCTCTCACTGCTTGTATCCTGCGATTGCCCATCTTAACATTTCCACCGTTCCAGCTGCACATGCCCCAGTACCCAGCACTTACAATCAGTCCTTGCACCCCTAGCACCTTACCTGTCATAGTTCCTTGACAAGGCCCCTTGGCTGCACTGTCTTCTGCCCTTGCCCACCTCCCCCCTGTATCTCCACTCCTGCCCCTGCCCCCACCCACCTCCCATACTCCCCTTACCCCTGCACCTCCTACCCCCTTGATCTCCTACCCTCACTTCCCCCACTGCCCCCTCCTTGTCTTGCTCATAGCTCAAGTCTTTGTACTGGTTATTACATGTCTGTAAGTCAATGACATTGAATGGCTTCAATTCATCAGATTCCTTGCAACAGACTGGGGTGGGTGGGCGACTGGCTGCATCGGGTCCCCCTCCTTCGAGATCGCTTCTGTTCGTTTGCTTGGGTCTAGGCGCTGGCAGCTCCTCAAAGCTGGGCGGACCTCCCCTGGACCTTCTGCCTGCTCCCACTGTCCAAGCCAGCAAGCGGAGGGAAGAATAAGCTTCTTTGTCTGTGGTCGTTTTTCACGGCTCTGTTGGCATGCTGAGGAGGACTCCTGCGATTGGCTGCTGGGGTCGGCGATGACTCAGAGGGCATTTAAAAGTCTGCCCTGCTTCAATTCATCAGATTCCCTGCAACGGACTGGGGCGGGTGGGCGACTGGTTGCATTGGGTCCCCCCCTCCTCGAGATCGCTTCTGCTCGTTTGCTTGGGTCAAGGTGCCGGCAGCTCCTTAAAGCTGGGCGGACCTCCCCTGGACCTTCTGCCTGCTCCCACTGTCCAAGCCAGCAAGCAGAGGGAAGAACAAGCTCCTTTGTTGTTTTAAAATTTCCCACCCACCCACCCTGAGGTAGTGGAGACTTAAATAGGCTGCTATTGGTCATAAACCTGCCTGACTCTGACTCTCCTTAATCTAATTCCCTTACTCACTTCACTAGGAGGAGCTTCCTTCCCATGTCACCAGCTCACTACTCCCCGAGCTTTGCCCATCTGCTACAACTTTCAGCTGAGATTCTCCCTGGCTCTCTTCACTCCTGCCACCACCAGGTACTTCAGAGTGTGCCCTGTTTTCCCCCTGTGATTTAGCCTCTCAAGCAAGTGCTATTCAACCCTCAAAGGAACTTTCTCATGCAGGCACATCGGAGTGCGCCCTGTTTTTCTCCCTGCATCTGATTCCTTTCAAATTAGCGCTAGCCTAACATCTATATTGTATTTTCCTGCTGGACAATTTTTTGCTTGACTTTTTGCTATAATCTCTAATGGTAGCAAATGTAACTTGTCTCTTACTGTCACTGTGCCTAAGGTCAACTTGTACTGCTAGCCTTGGTTAGTCCTATTCTTGCTGCAACAAATCTAATCTTCAACCTACTGTATTCCACTGTCACTGTAGCCTAAGGGCTTGTCATAATCGCACCTTAAGGACTTATAACGTTAGCCTGTGTTTAATAATACATAAAAACTACGTTCTGTATCTGCAACGTTAGCCTGTGTTTAATAATACAGGAAACCGACACTCTGTATCCACAGCCTAACTGTTAGTCTATAATAATGATCCTACATTACCAGTGATACTGTGTTGTAGCTTTAATCCTGTTCTCTTCTATAGCATTACAAATGACTTAAAACGTTAGCCTGTGGTAAATAACACATAAAAACTAAGTTCTGTATTTGCAGCCAAATCTGTTAGTCAATCTTATTGCAGAACCTACACATTATAGGTGGTACTGTGTTGTAGCTCTAATCCTGCTTTCTTCTATTGCAAGACATTGTGTTGCAGTAGGTTCTAAGCAACCTAGATGTAGTGACTCCTGCCAGTATTTTGATCTTATCTCCTGAGGCAGTAACTGCATGTACTCCTGCTGGCATGCCTGAGTTAGTGGTCTCTTCCCTAAACACCTATGCCATTACTAACTCTCTGGAACCTGTTACTAAGGCGTGAACTGCTCTTGCCATATGTATCTGTCTGGGTGCTGAACTTACCCTGTGCACTAGCAGTGGTAGTGCTGTACTAGGAACTTAGACATAGGCTCTACCGTCTGTAACAATCCCTTTGCCTCCTGGCCCTGTACTTGATATCAAGGTGAGAAGCACAGATAAGCCCTATCATGCCCCCCCAATTGGAATAGGGACACTATCCTCGCAACAATTTTCATTCTGGTGCAACTAGGGTCTGACTCTCTCGCCAGAAATGCCTTCTGCCCCCACGACCCCCATGGGGGGTCAAGAGAGTGCATGATCGGACACTTTTCATGTCCCTCCCCAAGGTGTAACTTACTTCTCCTAGCAGCTCATGAATTCTCTCAGAAAGGGGTCCTCTACAGGGTCCTTCTCTTTAGTAGGAGCCCAACCCCTTGTCAGGTCATCCTGTCCATTCCACTTCCAACCCTCACTCTCCTGAGCTCACTAGCTGCCCTGCTACTAATGGCAGGAGATATCCAGCCTAACCCTGGCCCAGCAACATCTAATGTCTCTATCTCCTCCCCCCCCTTGATACGGCTTGGGATGGAGCCAAGGGTCTGAGGCTGGTGCACATGAACATTTGCAGCCTGAGACTGAAGATCTCAGAGGTACAGGCATGGCTGTCAGTCTACAAACCGGATCTATTAGCGGTCTCAGAGACCTGGCTAAAACCCCACATTCTGGATCACGAAGTAGCAATCTCCGGTTACGTCCTTTTCAAAAAGGATAGACCCTCCAAAAGAGGGGGCGGTGTGCTAATATATGTTAAGGACACTTTCCCTTCCTCCCTCATCAGGCTGCCCCTTGACATGTCCCTGGACGCTGAAGCAATCTTCGTACGGCTCAGAATAGGTGGTGCTAAACACCTCACTATTGGCTGTGTATACAGCCCCCCCCTCCCAATGCTCTCAGCTCTCTGGATGCGCTCTTGAAGAGTCCATTGGTTGACACTGCATCTGAGATTATCCTTTTAGGTGACTTCAATTTAAACTGGGGACTTGAAGTGAAGTCCATCATCAACGAAATGGTACATGACTCCCACCTCACTCAAATTATTACCCTTCCGACCAGAATGAACCACAAAACTGGTAGGCACTCTACAATAGACTGGGTCCTGACCTCATCCCCAAGTAATGTAAAGCTGGCCAGGATCCTGGGCGATGCCTTGAGCGACCATTCACCTATATTTGCCATTTGGAAGAATAGTGGTATCAAAATCCCTCCTAGATCTTTTACTACTAGGGTCTACTCCAACTTCCACCCTGACCAGCTTATAGGCTACCTTAATAGTATTGATTGGAGCCCCATCAGACACCTACCTAACCTGGAGGAAGCTGTAAAATTTTTCCAAGCCACCCTTACTAGAGTCACTGACCTCGTTGCCCTATGAAAACCCATAGGTTAAGGGTAGCTGTTATAAGTGGATCTCACCACCCTGAAACCTGATGGCTACTTGGAACAAAGCATGGAAAAATTCAGGACAACAAAGTTTCCTGTGGACTTTACTAGATACAGGGACCTTAGGAACCAATGCAAACTGGCCATAAAAAGCTAGAAAGAATATATCACTAATCTCAAAAACTAACCTGGAAACCCTAGACACTTCTGGTCACACATTAACGAACTCCTAAAAGGATGTCTGAAAGCAACAACTTCAGCCCAATTCTGGTGAACGGGCAACTACTCGAAGAGGCACCACTCATCACAGAGGCCCTAAACAGCTGCTTCACAAATCTTGATCGGACAAGGTGGGACCTATAGATAACAGGATCAAGCCTACTTGCCCTGCCCTGTGAACTTGACCACCCTCTGTTTCATCTGCGGCTGGTTAGGGTTAGGGAGGTTCTGCTCAGCCTTAAATCCCTGCAGGCGAGAGGCTCTGGGGCCCCGATGGGATCAGACTTGAATCCTCAAGGAGGGTGCCCCAGCGTTAGCCAAGCCTCTAACTGGCTGATAAACCAGTCCATTATGGAGGGTCTGTCCCTGAGCCTTGGAAGCAGGCCTAGTGATCCCCATTCACAAGGGAGGTCTACCGAACCTGACTGAGAACTATAGGCCTATCTCCTTGTTGTGCTATAGCAAAATACAAGAGAAGCTAGTTTACTCCCAACTACGCGAATATCTGGAAACTCACCAGATAATCTCTTCATCTAAGCACGGCTTCAGAGCCAAGCATGGGACAGACACTGCACTAACCAAATTTTCGGTAGAAATCCTGTGCAATAATGACTCAGGGGTCAGCACAGGCATGGTCTTCATAGACCTCTCTAAAGTGTTTGACCTGGTAAACCACAACCTCCTTTTACAAAAAAATGGTCTCTCTTGGTCTGGACACACATGCCCTAGGATGGTTTGCGAGTTACCTCACAGGCCGTACCCAGAGGGTCAAGTGGAAAGACTGTGTCTCCCAGTCGGCACCACTCAAAGAAGGGGTACCTCAGGGTTCAATACTTGGCCCCCTTCTCTTTACTCTGTTTATAAATGATCTGCACTTACATTGCGGGAGCAGCAGCATCATCAATACCGCAGACGATGCTGTCATTTACCGAGCCTCCCTAACTTAGGAGAACTGAAGCATGCCCTTCAAGAGGACATCCTTCAGATGGAGGACTAGCTCACCTGGAACAAAATGGTATTAAATACCAGTAAAACTAAGAAGCGATGTTGTTGGGCCCAGATCCTTGGGAACTGAGAGGTCACTGCTCCTCCAGCTGCAGTCCAGATGGGGTGCTAAACTTGAGGTGGTTACCTCCACTAAATACCTGGGGCTAACCCTGGACCAAGGCTTCACCCTAAAAAATCATGTTGACCAACTCACTAAAACCATACATGGGAAACTCGGTATCCTCTACAGATTAAAGGACCAGATTATCCCTGAAGCCAGAGTTGTCATTGCAACTAGCGTCCTTCTCCCTAAGCTCACTTATGCGGCACCTGTTCTCCAAGACATTCCCTCTACGGAACTTGGCAGGCTCCAGACCGTATACAATAAGATTGTCCAATTTGCCACATTATCACACCCCAGGACCCACCACTGTGAGGCTCAATCTAAGCTCAGCTGGCCATCATTGGAAGCCCGCCTCATCTACCCAACACTATGCCTCACATTCAAGTTTCTGGGGCCCTCATCTCCCCCTAGTCTCAAAGGAATAGTTAGGGTCAAATCCAATCTGAGATGTCTTCATTCCTCAGGTCAAAATCTCCTTGTGGTCCCCAAAACAAAGACCAAAGCTGGGTCCAGGTCCTTTGCTTTCACAGCCCCTTCCTTCTGGAACAAACTCCCGCTGGAGATGCAGGGAGGCAGGGAGTCGGAGCCCCTGCTTCGGTCTAAGCTCAAGCACTCTCTAGGCAAAGAGCACTTGCCAATGCCTTAGAATCTGACCTTATGGCAGGACCCCTCCCTCACAGGGAGGTGAGTACTCTTCCCCCTCCCATCTAGCCATAAAAAAAAAAAGTAATCTGTTTTTGCCCACGTAGCTTTCACTGTTAGACAATATGTAATTTACCCAATATGTACTGCTCTGTTTACCTGTATGTACTTTCTGCTTACCTGTATGTTACCAATATGTACTGCTCTGTTTACCTGTATGTATTTTCTGCTTACCTGTATGTTATATTTTACCCACAGGTCGCCCCTGAAAAGGGACCTCCAGGGCCCAGTGGGCCTGCCCGGTCAACAAAATTCAATAAATAAATAAATATGTTTGTAACTAAAAATGATGACTGTTGTACACACTGACATGGAACCTTTGTAAAAGAGCCTCAGCTCAAAGGTATTGTAATCCTAGATTGAAATAAATAAATAAATAAATAAATTGTTAAAGCCACTTCAGAGATATGAGACTGCACTTCACAGTAAGGGAAGTGGAAAACAACTTCGTATTGTACCCACAGTGCCTTGTTATGGACATCTACATATTAAGTGCAATCACCGCCACCAAAATAAGGGACTGCACCTCTGAGTAACTAACATTTAAATCACCTTCATAATTTACCCAGAATTCCTTGGTACTGTATGTAAAACATTGACAGCTCCCTTGCATGACATCATTCTGGGGGTGTGGCCACACAGAGAAAAGTGGTGGGCAGGCAGAAGCAAAGTGCTTATAAAACATCAACAAAACTGACTATGACATATTTTTTACAAAACAAATTGCAGCTTCAACATCTGAAACATGGCTGTCAATGACATACTATGTGAAAAAGGCATTTGGGGAACTTTCATAAATCACTTTAAACTTTGGAGAAACAGGTCCTATAAGCTTGCTGACAAGAAGGACTAGACTGTGAATTCAGGAGATGACATCATCGGCAGCGCTTCACTGAAACTAGCTTTTTTGAACAGGCAGTGAATTTAGGGTTGTAAAATGACTTGTGACATTTAAACAACGTAACTTAGATATCTCATTTTTGGCATGAGGCTAATTGGGTCTATGCTGATCCAAATTCTGAATTTACTGATGCCAGAAATTTTCACCATAGTCCCACTTTAACTAACACTTTGCACTGAATTAGATATAAATATAAAACATTACACACAATGTCAGATGACAACCAGGCTTACAAAGTTTTGCAAGAATTGCAATGTGCTGAACAACTGGTTTTAAGTCATTGCTTTAAGGTGCTTAGAGATTATAAATTATCAGGATTAATACATAATGCACAGGAAAAGGTGTTCCATAGCTTTGGGCCTTTGAATAAGACAGCTGACCTATATAAAAATTAGTCCTAGAGTCTTTGAATTCAAAACCTTTGGTTGACCTTAATCCAGGTTTAAGTGAAGGATATGAAAACAACTCGGATATATAAGCTGGAACCCTTTATTTAACACACTTCCACATAAATGTTAGGGTGTGTAATTGTCTTGTTTGCTCCAAGGACAGCCAGTTTAACAAACTGAGTAAAGTATAGTGATATGTGTATTTTGGAGCAAAGAAAAAAACTGGGCCTCCAAGAACAGCCAATCTAACCAACTGAGTAAAGTACAGTGATATATGTATTTTGGAGCAAAGAGGAAAATCTAGGTCAATTTATAATATAACAGATCTAATATCTGAGAACCTAACCAGCAAAATGAAAATAACCAGCTGCCTTCAGTAAAACAAAAATTTGTCACTGGAGATTCTATAATTCGCTACAAGAATTCTACTATCAATAAAACAGACTATACACAATAGTTTTGTGCGTTCCTTGTGCAGGAATACATGATATTGACAAATGAATATAAACAATTACACCAGCAGGAAATAATTCATCAGTTGTAATCCACCTAGGTACCAATGATGTGGGAAAATTGCATGTAAAAGACATATGCTACAACCTCCTGGCAGCCGGTAAAAAACAAAGAATAAGGATTCATAGATTCATATGTAAGTCAGACAAAGTAGGCACATGGCCTTTGAGTTAGCCCATTGCTATCACAGCTGTTGTGTCATGTATATATTACCCATACACGTAGCCAACCTATTCTTGAAGGTTGATAGATTCTTACTTTCAACCACATCACTAGGTAGTGAATTCCATTTCTCCACCACTCTTTGTGCAAACCAGTGTTTCCTTCTTTCACTCCTAAACAACTCTCCATTCAGTTGATATTCGTGTCCTCTTAAATTTGGACTCACCAGTTTCATATATAAGGATAGACACTTCTGTAATTCACTGCCCCTTGAAGTTTTATACACCAAAATCAGGTCCCTTCTCTCTTCTCCACTCCAGTAAACACAGATCAAGCACCCCTAATCTAGTATTATAGTACTACCCCTCTAAGTTACAAATCATTCATATTGCCCTGTGTTGCATTGTCTCAGTTCTTGCCACATCACGTCTGTATTGTGGACTCCAAAACTGAATGCAATACTCCAAGTGAGGCCTGACAAAGGATCTGTACAATGGCATAACTGCTGCCTTCTCCCTGCTGACAATATTTCTCCTCATGTAAGCCAGTATTCTGTTACCTTTGTTTATTTCACTTTCGCACTGTGTTATACAGTATGTTTAAATGAATCTGTAACCAGAATACCCAGCTGTTTCTCACACGTGTTTCTCCTAAGCTTTTTTGCCATTAGATAGAATTCAGCTTTTGTGTTGTTCTTTCAAATTGCATTATGGTACACTTTTCTGGGCTGAAATTCATTTTGGCATTAGTGAATCCAACTCTTTTTGTAGGTTATTTATTTCTTCATTTGTACTCCCTACACTGCTTAGCTTGGTGTCATCCACAAATGTTGCCATCCAACCTCCATTACAACACCTCCAAAGACTGGAGGAGGGCAATAGTGGTCCCAATTTTTAAAAGAGGAAACAGGGCTATAACAGCAAACTATAGGCCAATAAGCCTGACAGCAATTCTAGGCACGACTATGGAGACCATTATTAAAGTAAAGCAGGAGGAGGAGGAGGACATAAAAACAACAAATACTTGGTTTTCGAAAAAAAATGGATCATGCCTAACAAATACCTTGTTGTTTATAAGACTGTGATCCAGGCTCTAGAACAAAATTAATTGTCCTTTGGATGTGATTTATTTGGACTTTCAGAAAACCTTTGACAAAGTACCGCACAACATATTCATAAAAAAATCTATGATATAGAAATAGATAATAAACTAATAAAACGGATAGTACGCTGGTTGCTTGGTAAAACACAGAGGGTTAGGGCAAGAGGTGCCTTGTCGGAACATGGAGGGGTGATGAGTGGAGTTCCCCAGGGGTTGTGCTGGGGCCAGCCCTGTTCGCACTCTTTGTAGCAGATATGAATAGCCTGATAAGGAACTGGGTTGTGAAACTTACTGGTAATACCAAACTAGGAGCAGCAGTAAGTACAAAAGAACAAATAAATGAACTGGTGAAGGATTTGCAAATAACTGAATCCTGGGCACATAAGAATGGAATGAAATTCAACATAGAAAAATGTGTAGTCATGAATCTTGGAACAAATAATACAAACAGCACATACAGATTAAATGGCAAGATATTAAGGAAAGAAACAAATGAGAGAGATCTGGGTATACTAATGAACAATTGCCTTAACTTTAATAAGCACTGCAGTGAAGTCCTCAAAAAAATGAATAGGATTCTGGGTTGCATTCGAAGGGCATTCATCTATAGAAGTAGAAGTTCTGTAGAAGTAGAAGTTGTGTGTTACCATTATACAAAATATACATTAGACTGCACCTGGATTACTGCACTCCCCTGTGGAGCCTGCACCTGAGGAGGGACATAAATAACTTGGAGAAAATTCAACACAGAGCAACCAAAATAATTACATGACTCAATGATAAATCATACGAAACAAGATTGCAGGACTTGGGGCTATATACCTTGGAAATGAGGCAGATAAGAGGGGACATGCTCCAGATGTTTAAAATCATAGGGGACAGTAAGTTAATGAACAACATACAACTGGAATTTAATGCAAGAGACAGAAACCTAAGAAGTAATAGCAAACAGATTGAGCTAGTACTCTCCAAGAAAAACACAAGGAGGAGCTTTTTACTCAGACAGCTGTAAAGATATGGAAGTGGTGTCTATAGACTTTTTGATACATTCAAAGATAAACTAGATGGTTGTCTGTTAAGTAAAGACCTTAGAAAGTGGCCCTGCTGAGGCTGGAGACAGACTAGATGGGCTGTAGCCTTTTTCTTTCTAAAGACCAAGTATGGGACAAAGTATATCACTCAAGTAAACATTAAAGAGAATTGGGCCCAGCACTCACCCCAGGGCACCCACTAGTCACTTCTCCCCAACCTGAGTAAAAGCTATTTACTCTGACCCTTTGTCTTCTTCCTGTTAGCCAGCTGTTAATCCAACTGATAATTTTTGGTGGATATGCATACTGCTCAATCATGATGTCAATTCATAATGAGAACCAGTATAGAATGCTTTGCTGTAACCCATATATACTGCACAACATCCACTGGCAATTTCTTGTGAAAGGCTCTTAACTGGTTCAAAGAATTCCAACAAGTAGCTCAGACATGAGCTTCCATTTTTTAAAACCATGTTGTGTTTTATATAACAGTTGTTTTTCCCTCAAGAAATGTTCTATTTCTTCCTTGAGTATCCCAGTATCCTGTGATTTGGGTGACTCAAATTGAGAAACTCACTTCTGAGTGACTCAGTTTGAGCGCATGTAAAGATAGTGACTGTGAGAGGATAGTGAGGGGAGGGTATAGCAAGGATATAGTGAAGAAATAGCAAGCAGGTAGTGAGGCATCATTTGGGAGATTAGGATATGGGGATTTGTTGGAGGAGGGCTGCTGAGCTGCTCCAATGGCAGGGTGGTTAGGGTCACGGGCTACAATTTCAGTGGACCCGGGTTTGGGTATGGGTGTACTATTCTTTTGGTTTACATGGGGGGGGGGTGTAATTTTTTCTTTGCCATCTTTGCTGTACCATTCACCTGACATTGTTCTCCTACCCACCCCCAGGTTGCACCTCCAAGGTTCTCCATCCCCAAGTCATGTCCTGTCTTGGGTTTCTCCCCCTCCCCAATATGCACCCCCGGAGTTGGTTATAATAATATAGGGGGGGCACAGCCCCCCACATTGAAATTCAGCAAAAACATTTCCTCCCATATTACTGTAAGTATTTTATGCTGTGTTTGCAGTCAGTGTAGTGCACAACACCTTTTTTTGTGGTTTTTGGCATTGTATACCTGCTGCCATGGTAGTCACTATGTTTCATTCGCTGTTATGACGTGGAACCAAATATGCCTTCCAGAACCTTCCCCACCATGGATGTAAGGCCAGTAATTCCTCTTCTCATTTTCCTTTCCTTTATTCTTATACAATGGTATAACAGTGGCATCCCTCCAGTTATTATGAACTGTGCCATCAATTCCACTGGTCTCGAATATCTTAGCTATGCGATCAGCAGGATTGTTAGCCAACTTTTTAAGGATTCTTGGGTGAATATTGTCAAGGCAAACTGACGTAAAGGAATTTATACCCTTGTAAAGCAGGTATTTCAGGAATACTTCCAATACCTAAAGCACACAGGGAAAAAAATGAACACAATCAAATTAACATCAGATTTACAAATTGGTGTAAAAAGGAAAATATAAAATTCAGTAACCACTGAGAACATTTTTACAATAAAAATTATTCATTAACCACTGAGAAAAGTTTTACAATACAAATTCTCTTTAGTCAAAGGACGGGTTGCACCTAAATAAATGGAGGACACATAGTCCAGGTAGTTGAATTATGGAGACTTTTAAGAACAACTCTGCACTTATTTATTTATTTATTTATTTAAGAGTTTTACCAGGAAGGCATAATGAGCAGTGTACCGCTCGATTCCAGATGTGCCCTGGGGGAATAGGGATAGGTAGGATACAGTAAAAGTAGAAGTTACAGATGTACATATACAATTGCAGTCAAATTAGAGTAGTCAAAATCCTTATATACAAATAGCAAATATACAAATAGCAAATATACAGACAGAGAGGTATAGGTAAGGGAACAACACGCACTGAATTATGTATATACTCCGCAACCAATCAACACAATAAGCAGGGTTGTCAACTAAAGGGAGAAAAAATATCGGAGACAGATAAACAACTGACAACAAGGTTGCAAGGGATTCAGCAAGGCAGGATGCAAGAGCAAGTGGTAGAGAATTGAGTCTTAAGAAGAGCATTACGGTGTGGAGTGCGGGTAATGTGTCTAGTATCGGCTGACAGGGAGTTCCATAATTTGGGCATCCTGAAGCTTAAAGCAGCCTGTCCGGACCTGGTGGACCTGTGAGGGATGTGAAGTAGCCAAGCATCAATGTTCCTGAGAGAGTAGGCTGGTGGGTGAAGAACATTCAGGGTGGTCACCAGGTAGGAGGGGAGGGGAAGGACTGCAACCAGAATTTAGCAGCAGTTCTAGCACAGTGTAGCAATCTCCAATTGTGGAGAGATGGGAGATCCATGGACTGGTTGAGGTCACAGTGATGTGTGCTAGGAGGGCAGTCCAAGGAAAACTGGCAGAAGGAGTTGAAGAGAGGGTCTAGTCTGGCCAGGGAGGATTGAGGGGCTGCACAGCAGACTACATTGCCGTAGTCGTTTATTGGGAGGATCATCTTTTGAATGATAGCCAGTCACACTGGTAGGGGGATGCAACTTTTGTTATGGTATAATGCGCCTAATATGGGGTGTAGCTTCTTATGTGTAGCATCGATGTGCGAAGTGAAGTCGAGATGCTGGTCTAACCAGACCCCGATGTATCTGTAGGAAGTGCAGACCTCCAGGGGGGAGCCTTCTAATGTGTGGAAAGTTGGGGAGGCAGATAGGCGGGACAGTTTGGCCCGAGTGCCAAAAGTTTGTGAAACAGTTTTTTTGGGGGGTTTAGAAATAGTTGATTTGAATGGAACCAGCACTGGATGGAGTCAAACTCCTCCTGCAGACAAGTTGCCACGGCAGTGGGGGATGAACCAGAGGCAAACAGCACTGTGTCGTCTGCATACATGTGGATAGATGTATGTGGGCAGACTGCAGGCAGATCATTGAGGAAAATAGAAAACAACAGAGGGCCAAGGACAGATCTTTGGGGGGACCCTGCTGGTAACAGGGAGTGAGGTGGAGATAGCTGAGCCAATATGGACTGACTGGGACCTACCTGCCAAGTACAACTGGAACCAATTGGTGGCAGGCTTAGTCAGTCCAGCTTGGGCGAGTTTGGACAGTAACATGGCATGAGAGACCGTGTCGAAAGCCTTAGCCAGGTCAATGAAGATAGCCGCAGTTATCTCCCCTTTATCCATGCCCGTGAGGATGGTGTCGGTGAGATGAAGGAGGTGGTGGTGGTGGAGTGAGTTTTTCTAAACCCAGCCTGGTAAGGGGTGAAGAAGGAGATGGAGTCGAGGTAGTGGGAGAGCTGGGCTAGTACAAGGCACTCAGCATGTACTTTCATAAATAAGATGTTTCAGTTGTTACAATTTACTAGAGAATGAATTTCTTCCTTTTCAATGTTCCTTTCCAAGGTTTACAGCATATCTTGGTAATCTATCTAAAAAGTCTGTACAAAAAATATTTGCCTCTCCCCTGTCAACCTCACAGTACCTTTGTTTATGACATTATAGTGCTCACCATGACAACAGACTGTGATGTCACAAACAGCAATTGTGTGGTTAGCAGGGGAAAGTCAGATATATTTTGAAAGACTCAATGAAATATGTACTGCATTATCTACAATATTTAGCAGACCAGCAGCAGGGGAAAGTTAAAAAAAAGTACAAATAACTACAAAACAATAAAGTGAGAACATAACTGGTGTAACTCAGGTGTTCGTAAATATTTTTTATATAGTAGACAGTTGTTCTTTAAATAGCTTGGATTTAAGCTAGATTGTGGGGCTGTATGTTATCAAAGTGCTATTTTAGGGGCCGGGCTGCAATGCTTGGTGGCAGCTCGGCTCATACTCAGAAGTTATGAGTCAAGCTTTTAAATGTAAATCATTATTTAATTTCTGCACTAAAAATGTTAATTCTGGTCTAGATTAGCTCCTCAGGCAGGCAGATCCTTAGTATGAGTTGCCTGCCCCAAATGTGTCAGTTGCTCTTTAATATAAATGATTGTTCAATAGTTGCTCTGCTTTGTAATAGTGATCACAATTCAGTTTACTTTAATATAAAGGCACATCATCACCCTATTAAAGGGATTACTGAACTATTTCTATACAATAAGGCAGACATTAACAGTATTACCAAAGCTTTGGAAGGCACAGATTGAGATAAACCACTTAAAAATAAATCTGTCGAGGAAATGTGGTAAATCCTGAAACACCAAATAGTAGACATCAGTTCGAAGTTCATACTAAAAATGAAAAATTACAGTAATAAAGGAATTAGGCCCAAATGGCTGACAAAAACAGTAAAAAGATTAAAAAACAAACAAAATGAATCTTATAAATCGTATTAGGCAGAAAGGACAATGATACGTGTTATTACATGGTTCCACGGCATCACAGCACCATATTTACAGTACAGAGTCAAAACAGCAATAGATTATGGCACATGACATATTCGGTGAACTCTCTGTTTAGGGGGGGGGTCCCCACAGCCCTTCCCCTTACTAAATATACCAACTCTAGGGGGATGGACCTCAGGAAGGGGGGCACAGAGTGTTCGCCGAATATGTCCTTCACCATAATTTGGCACTGTATTGACTCCATGCCATAAACACGGCACTGCTGCGACAGTATATAGTATTACACAAACATAATCTCAAAAAAAAACAAATACACTATTAGAAAGGTCAAAAAAGGCATGGAGAGAACACTTGCAAAACAAATGCACAAAACTAACATGGACACGAAATGTTTTTATAGCTATAGTAATTCACTGAAGAATACTAAGAGCATGACAGGCTTTGTTGTAGCTCACAATAAGATCATATGTGATACTTCAGATATAGCTAATATTCTCAATGCTCATTTTTGCTCAGTTATTGCCCCAAACACAAGAAATCATGTAGTAAATGATATGCAGACATCAGAAAAATAATTATTACTACAGTTCTATGTTTTGGTGACTAGATTATGAGAACAGTAGTGCTTGTGTAATGTACTGTAGTTTACTTTTGACTTTTCTCTAGTCCCTCCCTTGGTAGGGAAACCAGGCAGTGAATAGGGAATAGAAAGCCCAGTACCAAGGGTGAGCAGAGTGCCAGAGAAAGGGGAGGCAGGGGTGGATGGTGGGTGCTTCACAATGTGCTAAGCAGGGAACTGCTGTAAGAGGCCAGCCTTGAAACAAAATGTGGGAGGAGCTATTCCCCCACATTGAACATTGGGCTTTAGCCCTCCCAAAGAAATTAAAGAATCAACAAACTAAAATCTGACTTATCACCTGGATAGGACAAGAATCACTGGCAAAGTGCTTAAAATTAAGGCCAATCAGATAGCATTATCACTCTAGTATATTTATAAAACTCCATCAGTACACAAATAATCCTGAGTGAGTGGAGCAGACTCAGAGTACAGGAAGTACCGGTCTTCAACAAGCATTTGTCAATGCTAAATGTTCATCTCTTGCAGTGCTGTTGTACCAGGTTCTGCTAGAACACATGTTTACTGTATATTTACCCAAGACAGACTGGATGAGATGTAATGTGTCATTTGCAGTAGGGTCCTGATTTTACACAGTTTTATACTGCATATACCCAGGACAGTGGAAGTGAGATGTGATATCTCATTTTTAGTGTTGTCCGGCTTTCATGATGTCTTTTGCTAAGACAGATAATTTTCAGATGCAACTTCTCCTTTTCAGTGGGGTTCTGCCATAGGGCCCTGTTTATACAGTTTTGCAATATATTTACTCAGGATAACGCAACTGAGATGCAATATCTCATTTTCAGTGGGGCTGTGCTCATGTTTGTACTATGTTTACTCAGGATTGCAAAGCTCAGATGCTATTTTGTTCTCAGTGGGATCCTGCTTTTCCAATTTTTACTCTGTGTTTACCCGGGATAGCACAACTGAGACGCAGTATCTTGTTTTCGATGAGGCCCTGCTGTTACCCATTTTTTTAATACAATTATCCAGGATAGCCCAGCTGAAAGGTAAGTTACATTTTCAGTGGAGTCCAGTTTTACAGTGTATTTTTCCCCAGGATAGAGCAGCATAGATGCATTGTTCGGCAGGGGCTCTGCTGTACTAGGGTTCTGCTTTTTCCACATTTTTACTAAATAATCAGATGAGATGCAATATCTTATTTTCAGTGGTGTCCTATTTTTACACATTTTTAGATTGTATTTACCCAGGATAGGCCAACTGAGAGGCAATATTTAATTTTCAGTGGCCTCCCACGTTTTGACCTCAAATTTTCAACATAGTCTTTTTATGACCTGATGTTTTGATCAAGACAGGTGGAATTTTTTTAAATCCCATATGAAAGGTGATTTCAAAGTGCCTGTGCAACTGTGAAAACATGGCTCAGAGAGGATTTTCAAAAATGATGCCTGTCATGTCCATGAGGTGGGGTAACACAAGGGATATGCTGAACATTAAGAACCAGAATCTGCAAAAATAAAGTTATGAGCAAACATTGGAACAATCCATCATTTCTTCATAACTTAGTTGTTTCTTCACATTTTGACCTCAGATTTTCAACACAGTCTTTTCATGACCCCTCCTTCCAAACACGATAGGTGTCACTTATAAAATATTGTCCGAAATGCCATTTCACACCACAAGTATGAAAACACATTTTGGCCAGGTTTTAAAAAAATGACACCTGTCACATTCATGAGGTGGTGTGAAAAAAATGCTATGTGAAAATATTTAAAATTAACAAAATTGCGAGAGTGGGAAAATTTCAATGTATCTTTATAACTGTGCTGTTTCTTATATTTTTTACTCCAAATTTTTAATATAGTCTTCTTATGACCCCACCTTATGAACCTGTCTCACCTGAAAGGTGATTTCATGGAGCAACTGCAAAATCACCTTTTTGAGTCAGATCTGACAAATTTCACTTACTTTGTTCATGAGGTGGGGTCCCAAAAAGACCATGTTGAAAACTTTGGGGGGGGGGTTGGATATTAAAAATGATCAAGTTATAAGTACAAGTTCAGAAGGCATTGAAATATATTAAACCACAGTTATCTGATTTCCTCACTTCCTGGTCTGTCACTGAAGAGAGAAGACATGTCTCCAGCTTTAGAGATTTACGACATTGGACCCCCCCATAGGTCAGTAAGGGGTGGGGGGGTTGATGAATGTTGAGTTGTGGGGGTCAGGTAGCAGTGGCAGCAACAGACATCAATAGACCATTTTTTTACAGGGTGTTAAACGCAAAAAAAAAAGATTGTGGAATGGTTTTCTTTATCTCAGGTGTTAAAAGGGGCACAGGGCATGGGAAGCGACAAGGAGGTGGGTGGAATGCTTGGCAGTGGAAGGGAGTTGCTATACTATTCACAGGGCACTGGGTCAAGAATTAGGAGGTGAGAAGGATACTTGGCAGTGGAAGGGAGTTGGTTTACTATTCGCAGGGTACTGGGGAAGAATGGGGAGCTGGGAGAGATATTTGGCAGTGGGGGGGTTGTGTTATTATTCATTGTACAGACAGTGAGGCGCTAGCATTGCTAACTTGCTATAACAGCCATCTCTCTCTCTCTCTCTCTCTCTCTCTCTCTCCCTCCCTCCTCCTCTCTCTCTCCCCTCCTCCTCTCTCTCTCTCTCTCTTCGCTCTCCTCTCTTTCACCATGCAGTGCTTAGCATGCTCCAGAAAACAAGCATAGATTGTCCTTTTCCCCTGATTTCCCCCACTAATTGAGGGACTGCTACCTTAGTCAGCCTCACTTGAATTCTCCTCACAGATTTCTCTAGCCCCAGCCTCTCCCCATCTCCTAGTTTAAATGTCTCAAAATATATACCTCAAACCTCTGCACCAATGTCTTTGTCAGACAGTGGATACAAACACAGGACAGACCTGTATGATAAGTCTGGTCGCATTTCTGATTGCCAAGGGAATCAATAAGTATCTTGCCTAGTAGAGTGGGTAGAGACTCCACATGAATTACTACATGTTTGCACATTTTTTATCCCTGCTTATAAAGCAGGTGGGATAAACATGCTGGACCTTGTGTCCCTTCCGACCTTAAATTATTATGTTACTACAGCAAAAATAGAGTAAAAAAAACAGCTAGATGACTGTAAACGTGTTAGACGCCACTTTCTAAAGGCCTTTCTGAACACATATATGAATCTGTTGTTTGTCTCTAAATTACCTGGAGACTCAGAAAATGAAAAAAAGCTTTCAAATTCTTGAAAGCAGCCTGAAGCTTTGAAGATGTACTGATAGCAACATGTGGGTGTTCTCCAGCACCTGGGTCCTCCACCAAGTCTTCTGCGCAATGCAGGGCTGAATTGATTTAATACAGCACAAGGCAATGCAGGGAATGGGAAAAGGCTGTTCAGCTCATTCAGACCAGTGTAACTTTATTAGTTCCTCATGGTTGCCTCTAACTTCATTTAAAGTGACCCCAAAGCACGTACAGCAGCAGTATTAATTAGGGGGCTAAAACTGTGATTATCTAGTTATTGTTTGTTTTTTTAGCAATAATATATTTCTGACATCCTTAGATTTCTCATCAATGTACGGTATTCTTAATTCCCTCAGATATTTTTTACAACAGCTTTTGTTACTAACTTTGTAATTAATGACTAAAAGTCAATAAAGTAGGCTGCCACAAGTAATTTTTCAAAATCCCTTTGTTTGCCATTACTTTTTTGTATAATTAATCTTATTATAAATTTCAGAAACAAGCATACAGTGCATACTGACAGTGCATTTTTGATATATCATGAACAAACGGGCTCGTACCAGGTAGTGAGATACGAAAACCAACACATGCATCTCAGTATTAAAGTATTAACTGATGTATATCTTACAGATGAAACAGCCAAGACATCTAAGTTGTAGCTATAACTTGCCCACTGGATGAACTACTGTAGCTTAATATTGTTGGGAGAAGAGATGCTTCCCTTTCCAGGGGCACATTTTCAGCCGTCCAAGAACTATGTCCGACTCTGCAGCCACTGGTGTGGAAACAAATCTCCACACCTGTGGACATTCCCATTTTCAGCCCATGATCTGCATGGGTGGCAGGCACAGCTGCGAAGTATGTTATGCCTGGTCCAACCAGACGTAACAATTTGGTGCAGCTGTGCCAAAAAAATACATCCACAAGTTGCTGTAAATCTTGAAGTCTGTCATAACACAGCTTCTGCTTTGAAAATCTGGTGCATACTGGAAAAACTGTAGCTCTGCAAGTGAAGACCCACTTGCATCAGCTTTTCCCTCACAGCTGTGCCACTTTCTGGGCATTTTGAAAATCTGGCACCAGATGTGCAGTATTGAACATATAGCTATGTACACTAACTGTATATAAAGAAGTGGATGGACATATTTACATGAACCTTTGCAAACCTGAATCTGATTGAAGTATGCATGATGTGACTGGTTGGAGTACCATACATATGGCTGAAGTGGACAGAGGGTCAGAGCAAAATCCTAAAGGGTATCACCATGTGGTGTGGTTCACAATAAGAATTGTGGCAGGATGCCCTGTCAGGGGGAGAGGACTTGGGTGGCGTGGAGGAATGGTGGGTGAAACTAAAAGCAGGAATAGTGTAGGCAGCAAACCTCTACAACAGGCAAGTAAGCAAAAGGAAGAGGAAAAAGGACCACTATGGTTCTCAAAAGAGGTGGCTGGGAAGGTAAGGGCAAAAAAGTTAGCATTCAGGAGATACTGTAAAAAGAGACACGGGGGGGGGAGGATAAGGAGGTGTATCAGGAGAAGCAGAGACAGGCAGGAAAAGCAGTCAGGAGAGTGGGACACCCAGTGCTTGGGCTTGCTGTGCCATCAGCTTGGGGAGAGATAGTGGATCAAGGAAGGCCTCAATCCAAGGGTCATCAGGTTCAAAAGCTGACTTACAGAGGGCTTTGTAGAGTCTGCTCATGATGCTATTGATGTCCCCCTCCTGGGAGCAAACCTTCCCAGAGGGGAAGGTGAGCCCAGCAATGTGCCTGTCAGTTTATTGCTTCCACAATCAGTATGCCAGAACCTTGCTGCAACATTACCCGCTCTGGCCCAGTACATGTGCTAGAGTCTAGTGAAGACATGTTCAGCTTTCCTGGCAAGTAGGGACTCTATTTAATGTGAAGGGCCAGCAACTCTTTTTGTAGGGTTAGTGTTCCCTTTAGGAAGGGCTTTGTTCTCCGTTTTAATTTTTGCCTTTAATATGGACTCCAGGTTGACCAGTTCTGCCGCTTTCTCTTTTCTCCTGTGCGCTGTGTGTCCAATGATAAGACCCCCATCCATTGTAGCTTTAAAGGCCTTCCAGAGGATGCCTACCGATGTTTCCCTCGTGGCATTGATACAGAAGTAGGGTGACACCTAGTCCTGGATCCAAGCCAGAAATTGCTTGTCATGCGTTAGCAGGGGGTCTAATTTCTAGGCAGGAGACTTGTTGGGGGAAGTGACCCACAGCAGATCCAGTTCCAGAGGGGCATGGTCCAAGTGGAGGAATGGTTGTATAGAGGCTGCTGTAACCATCAGGGGTATGGCTGGGATGCAAACCACATATCTAGCCTGCTATAGGACTAGTGGGCCTGTGAGTAGCATGTGTAATTCCATGTTCTGGGATTATTGAGGCCCCAGATATCTGACAGCACTTGTTTCTCCATCCAGAGCTTGACTGCCTGTGCCACCTTGGCATGGGTTGTACAGCCCTGTGGCTGTGGTTTACCTCGTGACCTAACACCAAATTGAAATCCCCCCCTTCCCCAGCAGAACTGGGGTATTCTCTTCATTGAATTGTGTTAACGTGTCTGCCAGTTAGTGGAAAAAGGAGGGTGTCTTCATTAGGCCCATAGAGGTTGTCCAGGGTCAGTGGACCTTCCTTAGTGTCTAGTAGCCCCAGGAACCACCTACCTTCCTGTCTGACACGTGCCTTTTAAACATTCCAGTTGAGGGATTTGTGGATCAGGATAGAGACCCCTCTTTTTTAACTGTAGCTGAACTATGTGTCTCTAGCCCTACCTATTCCCTCGGGAGTTTTTTAACATTCTGTGAAAATAGTTTGGTTTCCTGCAGGAGGGCCACTTGTGTACGTAACCTTTTCAGGTGGGTTAGTACCTGCTTCCTTTTCACCAGGGAATTCATTCCCCTCACATTCCAGCTATGTAATTGTAAATCTGCCATCCGCCCATCTAAGTGCGTGTACAGGAAATGTATGCTAAGGTACCTGCCCAGTGAGCAAGAAGCAAGAAATATATAACATTTAAGCATAAGAGGAAGTGGGACCCAACACGTGGTAGAGTTACAGGGGGAATCTCTTAACAGAGCTTTCCTTTTTACACTCCTTGCATCAGACTGAGGTTTCCCGTGGTTTAGATAAAGTATGCAACTGAAAGGCTTGCCTGTAATTATGTGGAGGAAGGTCTCCTCCCCGCAGCCTATTTAAATGGAGCAGCTGTCTCCCGCTCTGCTTAGAGCGAGTCGCATTCACCCACCATCCACCCCGACACCTCCTCCTTCTGCGGCACTCCTATCCCACCGGGGGGCTCCATAATTCTAATCTAAGCCTCCTTCCTACAGGTGGGATACAGAGAAAGGCCAAAACCATCAAATATTATCAAATGACTCAATTCAAGCATCCACGTACCTAAGCACATCATTATATGCTGGCCTCTGTATCCAACAACCATCTACATCATTCTACTATATGTTACATAAGCACTGAGCTATGAACCACACATAATAACTGTACAATCTTACATATTGACATAAAAATAACAACAAAACATAAACAATTATATGCATTGACCAACTGGTCTGAGGCAGTAGGGAGGCAGCTGGACTATTAATAGAAGCCCATGGGTGTCTGCTTGCTCTCATTGTTGTAAGTCTGGAGAACATAGGAAGGTATAGAAGAAATTATTTATGTTTCCTGGTGGAGATCATGGTCTTGGCAGTACAATTTGCTAGATAAGATGTATGTCACAGTCTGGACTACCAACACATTAGCATTGAGGACCATCATAGTAGGTCCTTGTCACATTCAGGTAAGAACACCTCTAAAAATAAACATAAGAGGGTTGGTATGGGATAGTGGGGAGGATAATTTCCCCATTGCTCAGAGCGGGGACTAAGATAGGTGATATCAGTGGTGGGGTCCCAAAGTTGCATTGGGGGGCAGGCCTTGTATGATTTGACTGAGTGTAGCAGGGTCTAATTGGGGCAGGGTGCACCTCAGTGGGATGAGAAACTTCTGAGCTTAGAGGTTGGTTGAGTACATTTTTGGGTATCCTAGAGCTATGGCTTGATTGAGAGCAAGGTTTCCTAAATTAAAGCTCTTATTCACCACCATCAATGCCATCCAGGCTCTTCTGGGTGAGACAGATCAGAGAATGACAGTGCCTAAAGTGCATTGCTCTCCCTAGGGTTGGCCTTTGCTCTAAGGTCCTCTACGCATGCCCCTGGGAGTTAGGTTACCCCCTTATGAGCAGAAAACATTTATACTCCCCCTCTGGATCAGCAGCACTGAGGGGGAGGTAATGGAGCGTGCAATCTCCAAATCATGATTTGGTTGCATCCCTTTGTCTTACAGTAGGGCCCCTTAATTGGGGGGGGGGTTGGATAGGGCAGGGAGAAGATGTCCTGGGTAGATGATGCCATCTGCATTTGTGTGTATGTTTAGCATGCCAGTTGGTGGGGTGAGGTCTCTGTACACTGTAATCAGGCTGTTTGAGGAGGGGGAGATTTAGGGACATGCATAGCCTTCTGGGTGATGGCAATGGGCTATTGAAGAGCAGACAGAGAGTCCTGTCAGAGAAACATTAGTATGTCCAGTCCCCTTGCAGTGCCTGGATACAGAAGGGCTGGGCATGGGGGGCTAGTAAGACATTTACCTTCCACATGCATACAGCTACCAACAAATTAGCATCAAGACCTAATATAATGAAGTATATGAGGCTTCTGGTTCGATGGTTGAGTTAATCTGGTAGTTGTAATATAAGTGACATGCAGCACAGGAGAGTGTTTCTGTTAGCCCAGTTACAGCTAGTGTATCTGATGGGTGAGGAAGGAGACTGCTTTGCGTGAGACCATAAAGTCTGAGTCCAAATAGTCCAGTGGTATCAGATGCAGTGCCCCCCCCCGGTCCTTGAATCTGTTGTCAGGTGGAAGTCTGAAACAGGCATCTCAGACATAGTCTCAGGTAGGGAGTAGTAGCCGCACAGTTAGAGTTGCAGGTGAGGAAGAAGCCTCAGTGCTCAGTTCATATGGCTGTACTGTTGGATTAAGCTCGCTGAGCAGCACTGGAGGATAGTATCTAGTTTCCTGAGTGTGAGTTGCATCTCATCTGTAGCAAGGTGGACATCTGAATTAGATGCTACAGCAAGACAGGTGGTTTGAAGCATTTTCAGTTATGCAGCAACGGCTGGGATGGAATGACAGGTGATTCCTCAGGTTTGGTTAAATGGGGCTATGTGTGGAAAGGGCTCAGTTATACTTCAGTCTCTGCTTGCATCCTTTTTGGTTGCACTCTGAGCTGCATAGCTGTCTAGGGGCTGTAATAGATACTTATGCATGAGGTTTGAGTCTGGCCCCACAGCCCAGTTTGAAAATGGAGAGCCTCATGAGAGTGAACTGGACAATCTGATTATAATTAACCTTTGTGTTGCATCCTAGAGCAGGGACCTTAGAGGGCTGGTGTGTGGAAGACTGGTTGAGTGTGAATGCTGAAGTAAAGGCAGTGGACAAACGTGGTGATGCTCAATCATGTTGGTGTATGGATGCAAGTATTGTCACATGGCAGGATATCTGAGCTGCCTCTGCTATTGTAGTTGTGGTAGGATATTGAGTCCATCAGTTTAAGGAGGGTGGGGTGATCCAAGGAGGCTGCAAAATTGATGTGAGGAAGGAAAGAGAATATTTAAGTCTTTCCATCACCCCCCCAACCCAGTCTCCAACTCTTATGGTTAAAGTTGTGGAAAGTTACAAAAATACGTTAAGCACAGTACCTCTTTTTTCACTGCTTAGCGTGGTCCAGCTCCTTGGGTTAAACTCTGAGTCAGGAGGGGAGTGTGGTTTGCTTACAGAGTCCTTCAGTCTTGAAGAGCTGGAAGACAGGAGAGGAGCTGTGGCAGTGACAACTTCAACCCACGATGTTTGTGTTTGAGGTGTTGGCAAAACTTGTGCTGTTATCAGTGGGGCCATGCTGACCTGACGCGGTTCAGGTCTAGGCAAGAGCCCTACATCTCGGTTACCAAATACAATAGCCTGTGTAGTGCTGTCATTTGCCAGGAGTGCATACATGTTGAGAATCAGCAAGGCTGTCATGTCTTCTGTTTCTCCCCCAGTGTCCCTGTCATTCCTGTTGTTACTGCAGGATTGAACCAGAGAAAGAGAGAGAGTTCCTTCCAGTTCCTAGTTTGAGTTCTGTTATGCCACTTATACTTCATGGGCAGCTGCCATTGATCCTCCCCTTGGTCAGGGGGTGACAGATGATGCTGATGGGCTTGTTCCCCTGGAGTCATGTCCATCTGGGTGGTATGTAGTGGTGGAGGTGCTTTAGCAGGCTGATTTCTGTCTCCAGTGTGGTGGGGTCTTGCTCCTTCTGTACATTCTGAGGTGATAGAAGCCATAGCCACTTCAGGAGTATTGAAAACTTTGGGTACTCCATTAGCCACTATGCACAGGGATGCTGGGTAGTGTGATGTGAAAGGTATCCCCAGCCCAGGGAGCTGTTGTCTGACCAGTGTATAAGCCGGTGCTTGACTGTCAAATTCTGGGAAAATTCCTGAAAATTATTACTTGGTGCTCTTGCCATTCCAGTCGACCTAGCTCCCTGTCCCTTCATGGGATGTCATCCTCCTTTACTTGGCATCAAAGTGTAACCACCCAGTCCCCTTGGGTTACTAGAATCCTATCAGTGTTGTGCTAGGCAGGTAGCAGGCTGCTGGTAGGGAGCTTATTAGGGGCTTCTTACATAATGACACCATTGTTTACTCAGCTAACCTGAGAGAAGAATGATTAGGTCATTCAGAATTCTCACAGCAGCATAAGCCACACTGTGTGCACAGCTGCTCTGGGGAGCTTAGAATGTTCAGTTAGTGATAGTCTGACTTGTTGTTCAGTGTGGAGGTGAGAGTGGCACAAGGACTGCCAGTTGGGCTCTGAGTTAATGGCCCAGCATTTCTCACCCTAGTGGAGTGTCATTTCCAGCTTCCAGTGATGTGGTGGAGACCAGTTCTACAGCAGGATTTCCTGATTTCTACTCCCAGTGAAGTGGAAGGAACTGCTTTTCCTCAGTGGATGCAAGGGGCAATCCCCTGAAGGTTCTGTGTGTGTCTCAGCTGTCCTGGAAAGTAACTTTGAGAGACTGTTTGATCTGCTACCCAGGAGAAGACCTTTTTGTTTTTCCATGCCCAGTGGACGGGACAACTCATTTGTGAGTACTATTCTAGGAGACAAGATCTCTACATATAAAGATCTCTACATATAAAGAAATTAAGGCAGTGGTTAGGCTTATTCTATCGTATTAAGCAACTGCTTACCTTAGAAGCTAAAAAGTGACTAGTACAATCCACATTCCTACCCATACTAGACTATATTGACTTCCTCTACAATCATTGTCCTTCAATGGTGCTCAACAAACTCGACACTCTTTACCACCAGGCCCTAAGATTTATCCTCAACTTACCCCTGCATACTCACCACTGCCTACTGTACCAGGAACTGGGGTGGCCCTCACTGTCAAGTTGGAGGAAAAGAAATGCTGTCCTTTGGCTTTGTAGAGCACTTTCCGATAATCTTCCTACATACATTTCGAGCCTCTTCGAATGGGGCAAGGGATCTTATGGCCTAAGACGTTTCTCTATACTCAGCTTCCAGATTCCTAGAGTGAAAACAACATGTGGCTCAGCCGCAATCAAATTTTCACTCCCATCATTATGGAATACCATGCAAAGCTCATTAAACCTTTCCTCGCTCCCAGGCTTATTCACGTTTAAAGCTTTGCTAGCCGTTCTTTTGGAGGAAACCTGCAACTGTTTTAAACTACTCTGAGCCATTAGCATCTGGTCCCTTTCACGAATTCCATGACTAGAATCTCGCTTAATACTCTTCCCTATAGGGGATAACCAGCACTTCTAGCCTACTCTCTCTAATCTTGGTCCTCTTCATCCCATCCTCTCCCCTAACGCATCTGTTCCCCTGCCTTCCTTCTCCCTGTTTACTACCACCAAACTGGCGACATTCTAGGATTTGTTGGCTCTTCTCTTTTTCCTGTAAATGTTATTATGAATTGCATTTGCTCACAACCATGTCAGGCCAGTATGTACTGGCCACATTGACCTTTATCTGTACAATATTTTCGCATTATTGAGTTTACCGTATCTGTGACTATGTATTGTATTGTATGGTATTGTACTAATGTCCAGCACCACATTGAAAATGAGCTTGCTCAATGGTGTCTATGCCTGGTTAAATAAAGTGATTGATTGATTGATATTTAGGGGATTCATAGTCTGGGGTGCATGTGCCCATAGAGAAGGTCGGATTGCACCTGTCAGTGCCCCAGTTCATCCAGGAAAGTGAATTTTCTGTTGAACTGTTCACCCAGGTGAGTGCAGTTTGTTCTTTGGTCACACCAGTGAGTGACAGATGTGGAAAGTGTGGGACCTCTAGCATTTCAGTGGGGAATGAGGGTTTCAATGGTGTAATCCTGAAGAATGGCAGAGACTGTCAGTTGGGGCAAATGGTTGAAGGAATGCCATCTAAGTGCTTACAAGGCAGAGCTTCCTGGTTCATAAAGGGCACCAGTTTAACATGAGCAAAGTGTCAGTGCTGTAGGTTAAGGTGTGTGGCTGAGTTTCACATTAATGGACCTTTGTTCGAAGAAGAGTTCTGAGTGTGTGGCTTAGTTTCACAAAATGTGCACTCATGGCAGGAAAATGTTTGGGTGCATGGCCAGGTGTCCACTGAGATACACCACAGGGAAATGAAAAGAAGATGTTCTTTTGTGTGTTCATGAACTGCTCTGCATTCCAGGAGAGTTTGTGAAATGTATCTGTCCTGCCTAGACCGACCCTTGGGGGGTCCACTTCTGCTTTAACTCTCCATCTGTTGAATAAAGCCATACTGCACAATCCTAGTTACTATTCTGGACATTCCAATCATAGCTTCTGGTTATTGGATTTACTGGGGCCCCCTAAGCAGGTTAGATCTAGCATATGCCTAGCAGCATCCACCCAGGACCTGGGTTGTGATTTTTACACAAGGTCCATGTTGTTTTGTACTTGTACCCCCAACCCTCTCTTTCTCTAGAAATGAGTCGGGTATATATCCTAACGATAAGTGTGGTACCAACTTTTGTAAAGGAAAAGGAATGCTAGTATGTTGGTACCAGTGTTTCCAGATTTTAATGGGGGGGTGTGCTTACTTGTTAAAAAGTGGCCTGGGGTTACAAAAAATTGGGGCTTGTCTGGTGATATTTAATTTGGGCTAGAATTACAGAGAATATGGGGCTCATCCAAAAGAAATATATTTTGGGGTGCGAGACATTGCTGAGGGTATGACTAGGATCTTCCTGTCTGGCGGTGGTGCACCCAAACAAAAGATCGTTTAACAGAAAGCAAAGTTGTGCCAAGAAACATGCCACCTGAAAGTCTTATGCTGCCTCAGTTTCTGTGGAATAGAAAGTGGAAAAATATGCTGCTTGTGTGTTTACCTTGGAAATGTGGATTGTTGGAACTGAGAAATTATTGACCTTGCCTTGTAGTGAAAGCCCTTAAAAACTGTTTAAAAGTTACACATTTCCAAAGAAAAGTATTTGTGAACTTAAAAGACAGTATTTTCTATGTGCTCAGAAAGCTTCAAGTGTGTACAGTGAAAATTGGGGGAGTCACTAAGGAAAATACACCAAGTGCTGAGTGAAAATGCCTTAAAATGCATGCCCCACTGAAATTTCAAGCTGAGGAAAAAAGTGACAGTTTGCAGTTGAAATTTTACCTTCTCGATGATTGCCATGCAGAAGTGCGGCTAAGAGAGAGAGAGAGAGAGAGAGAGAGCTCATTTGTATGGCGTTATGTGATTGGTCCCAGTGCACCTAAGCCCCGCCCTTGCCTGAGTCTCAGAGTTGTGGAACATTCTTGGAGGAGCAGCCAGCAATGTACGAGCAGCATGTAGTTCGTGCAGCAGGCAGGAGGAATCGCTTACAGCAGAAGCACTTCTGTACCAGCAGTTTTTCTAACTTTTTTACAGTTAAACCAGGCTCAACCTGTATTCCGACCAACTGGAGAGTGATTGAGGCAATCGTAGCTACAATTAGCGGGCTCTCCATCCCGTTTCACCCCAGAAGCCTTCCTTGAGTCAGCAGCAGGCTGTATTACATAGGTGGTGAAAACCAGCTACTGCCTGTAAGTACCCTGTGGAAAAGCAAATGACTGTGGTGCTAAAGTTGGAAAACTGTGCAAGAACTTGAGCAAATGCAGCAAAAGTACTGAAAGAGAGAGTTTTGTGAACATTTAAATCTTGGACTGTGTGTGTAAAAGTGCTATTTTCAAAGAGAGTAAACTTTAAGACAAACGATCCCTCTGATCCAAGTACTAGTAAAGTAATGGATTGAGAAAAAATAAAGTGAACTTGTGCTTAGAGAAAATCAGTTGAAATTCAAAAGATACAGTCAGAATTCTTGCAGTTTTAAACTGAGTGTGATGAAAAGTTAGTTGCCATGTTGGGGCGTAGTCAGCAATGTAAACAACTCAGCGCCACTTTAGACCAGTGTTTTCAAATACAAACAAAGTTTCAAGTGGTTTTGCTAAGTGTTGTGGAATACAACTGCAGCAGCCAGGCAGCCTGTTAGCGAGTTTTACCAGTGTGTTAAAACCAAATCTCAGAGTAATTGCAAAAGCAGTAATTCTGAGACTTGTGTGTTTAATTTGCTGAACATGGTGCAGCAACCCCCTCACTACCCGCTCCATGCCAGAGCATGGGTAGCCCAAGAACAAGAACTAGTCAATTTTGAGAAATTGTATGACTGTTCATTAGCACCTGCTGAGGTGGCTTTGCTGAACTATCTGGTTAATGTGTGTATAGTATACCTAAAGCCAGGAAGAGATGTACTTCCAATTCCACATTGCACAGACTGTAGAAAGTGATTTGGGATGAACATGTCAGGTGGCACAATGGTAGCTAAAACAAAACACATCTGTTTAGCTCCAACTTGGACACAGGCAGGGGACCCTGTAGAATCGGAACAACAGCAGCAGGCTGGGGGCAGTGAGAGAGACCCCATAGAGTTTATAAAAGAGTTCTTGGACATTGTCTATGTCAATGCTTTGCAAGGCCCAGAGGAAATTAAGTGTTCCACGCTGCAGAGGGTGGAGTTGGACACTGCAGTTGCAGGTTCAGCAGATCCATGGGTGGAAGGCCCAAGTCCAAGCCTCATGGGAGTGACCAATGTGGAAAAGGTCTGTTGTTGGGAGGCCAGTGCCTCCAAAGACAGTGGAGAGTGGACACTTTCAGGGGCTTGTGTAATTGTCAGCTCTTGGGCAGAATGTGTGGAACAGGAAGCAGCTGCAATGGCTGCAGTGGGACCTAATGAGTCGCCATTGGCCTTGGCTTCCATGGAGCCTCCCAATGTCTGTGTGGAGGAAAGCTCTAGAAATATGCCTCTGAGTGCAGAGGTGGACTGCTTTTACTCTGCACTATGTGCTCATAGCTGGCTCAACCAGGACTGGTGACCCCCAAGCTGTGCTTCTGGATTGGACTAAGTTAAAAGCAGCAAAGAGAAGAGAATTCTTCATAAATGAGCTGTGGCTGAGTATAAATCTTCGTACCCCTTTTTCTATTGCCAAATCTGGGAAGAAATTGAGAAAAACAGGCATGCCTGGCTGTGGGAGGAAGCTTGTGCCAGCCTGCACCCTACAGTAAACAAGTTTGTCCAAATTAAAGTATATAGTGAGAGACTGCAATTCTGGAAATGTGGCAGGACCTTGTTAATTAGCTCTGTGAGAGCAGTGGACAAAGCTGGCCAAGCGGCATTCTACAATGTTCATTTGGTGCTCCAGATGGGGTAACAGTTTATACCCACATTCTGAATGGTACTACCGTTGAAATTGGTGCCATTCATCTAAAATTGTGCCCGCTTGCCAAAAGTGAATGCAGCCAAGCAAGCTCAGCCATCTGCCACCGAAGAGGCAGCAACCCAGGATAGAAGTGCCTTTCTTCTGGTGACATAGGTTCATCTGCAGCAGCATCCAGGTTTGTCTCCAGCATCATCCAGGCTCATCTGTGGAACATCCAGGTTTTATCAGTCCAGCAGTCAGAGAAGATTTACAGTCCGGGTCCAGTAGGAGGTCATGGAAGCATCTGATCTGAAGATTACATCTACCCAGCAGCCAAAGATCATCAGGCTGCAGGTCCAGAGACGTGATGTTGACATCCTTTTGTTGCCTAGAATTGTTAAGAAACTTTTCATTTTTAATTTGACTGTTTTCCTGCAAGTTGAATATATCCTTGGAACTTTAATTACCAACTGACTATCCATCTACTGTAGACTGCAGTGCTAGCAGGCCTTGTGCCCAGGGCTTCAGTTAACTCCATTTTGGGAGTATTTGACTCCCAAAAATAAGCAAAAACTTCCAAAATAAAGGGGGAGGAAGTCATTGACTTCTAAATGTAAAAAACAAGATTGGATGACTTCCAAAACTGAAGGCATAGAAGCTAAGAAAACATGCATTTTTCTTAAATAAATTGTATTTTACTACTAATATTTGTATTAACATCCATAAATTGATCCCTCTTAGAATACTAGCTTTCAAATTGTGGGATCTGGGAAGTATTTTGACTTCCAAAAAATTGGAATGACTTCCAGATTTCGACTCATGGAAGTATTTGACTTCCACAAAAAATAAATTAACTGAATCCCTGCTTGTGCCTGTTCCAGAACTGTTCTTCAGTAGGCTCCAGCCTAGGAGAAACTCTATCTGTAGTGCAGCAGTGCTCTGGACTCTTCTCTAGTTTGGGACTTTGTAGGGACCCCCCCCCCAATGTTTTTGCAAATGTTTTTATGTTTTCTATTTTTGTACTTTTGTAGAAAATCCTTTTAAAAAATGCTTTTTGGGCTTGTGCAGTACCCAGTGGGAGGGTTTGTTTGGTCACTGTTTTTCTATTACAGGTTGTAGTTGTGTGCAGAAATGCATTTTTGGAGTGTTTTCTTTTGCAGGTATTCCTGGAAGAAGACAAAAAGACCTGAAGAGGATTTTCTAGGACTCGTCAGTGTCCTCATTTGCATAGAATTGTTAGGTTTGTGTAACTGAGTAGCACAATGTCTAACCTCTTTTCATTTACAGGTGTGTTGGTGTAAAAAGGGTTTTTGAGTTTGGGCACCTGGTATGTAGCATAGGTCAGATAGACTTTCCCTAGAGGGCTAGGGGGGAAGGCAGGTTTGTGGTCCTGACTCCAGATATAGGGGTCACCAATGCTGTCTGGTAGGACATGCTTCAGGCAGTTTCCTGGAGCCACTGAGAATCCATATATAGTACAGTAGTAGGATAGGAACTGAAGTTTCTTCAGTGAGCCTCTATCCTTTGGTGTCACCTGACTGTGCTTGACACATGGTAGGGGAGGACTTGATCAACCCTCCCCATAGGGAGCATCAGAAGCAGGATGGCCTGGTACTAGGCCTTGTACTGGCTGTGGACAACCAGTGGTCTGGTTGTGGTGAGTGTAACCACCCAGTCCCCTGGGGTTGCTAGAATCCTATCAGTGTTGTGCTAGGCAGGTAGCAGGCTGCTGGTAGGGAGCTTGTTAGGGGCTTCTTACATAATGACATTGTTTACTCAGCTAGCCTGAGAGAAGAATGATTATGTCATTCAGAACTCTCACAGCAGCATAAGCCACACTGTGTGCACAGCTGCTCTGGGGAGCTTAGAATGTTAAGTTAATGGTAGTATCAGTAGTTCAGTGTGGAGGTGAAAGTGGCACAAGGACTGCCAGTTGGGCTCTGAGTTGAGGGCCCAGCATTTCTCACCCTAGTGGAGTGTCATTTCCAGCTTCCAGTGAATTGGTGGAGACCAGTTCTACAGCAAGATTTCCTGATTTCTACTCCCAGTGAAGTAGAAGGAACTGATTTTCCTCAGTGGATTCAAGGGGAAATCCCCTGAAGGCTCTGTGTGTGTTTCAGCTGTCTTGGAAAGGAACTTTGAGATACTGTTTGATCTGCTACCCAGGAGAATGTCATTTTGTTGTTCCATGCCCAGTGGACAGGACAACTAGTTTGTGAGTACTGTTCTAGGAGACAAGATCTCTACAAATTTAGGGGAATTGAAGTCTGGAGGTGTGTGCCCATAGATAAGGCTGGATTGCAACTGTCAGTGACCCAATTCACCCAGGAGGGAGAATTTTCTGTTAAACTGTTCACCCAGAAGAATGCAGTTTGTTCTTTGGTCACCCCAATAAGTGACGGATATGGAAAGTGTGGGACCTCTAGCACTTTGGTGGGGAATGAGGGTTTCAATGGCATAATCCTGAAGAATGGCAGAGACTGTCAGTTGGGGAAGAGGGTGGGAGGAACACCATCTAAGTGCTTACAAGGCAGGGCTCCCTGATTCGTAAAGGGCACCAGTTTTACATGAGCAAAGTGTCAGTGCTGCAGGTTAAGGTGTGTGGCTGAGTTTCACATTAATGGACCTTTGTTCGAAGAAGAGTTCTGAGTGTGTGGCTTAGTTTCACAAAATGTGCACTCATGGCAGGAAAATGTTTGGGTGCGTGGCCAGGTGTCCACTGAGATACACCATTGGGAAATGGGAAGAAGATGTTCTTTTGTGTGTTCATAAACTGCACTGCATGCCAGGAGAGTTTGTGAAATGTATCTGTCCTGCCTAGACCAACCCTTGGGGGGTCCACTTCTGCTTTAAATCTCCATCTGTTGAATAAAGCCATACTGCACAATCCCAGTTACTATTCTGGACATTCCAATCATTGCTTCTGGTTATTGGATTTACTGGGGCCTCCTAAGCAGGTTAGATCTAGCATATGCCTAGCAGCCTCCACCCAGGACCTCGGTTGTGATTTGTACACACGGTTCATGTTGTTTTGTACTTGTACCCCACCCCTCTCTTCCTCTAGAAATAAGCCAGGTATACATCCTAACGTCAAGGGTGGTACCAACCTTTGTAAAGTAAAAGGTATGCCAGTATGTGGGTACCAGTGTTTCCAGATTTTAATGGGGGGGTGTGCTTACTTGTTAAAAAGTGGCTTGGGGTTACATAAGAAATTTGGCTAGTATGTGTTGCGGCCTCGGGGGGCAACAGACCCATGGACCCTTTCAATCTTGAATCTTGGTTTTCCCAACAATTTGAGGAGGGACCACAAAATGTGGAATAAGAAGCCAATCATGTCATTTAATTTGGCTTTCTCTGGTAGTCTCTGTGACAGAGTTGGGTAAGACCTTGTTCCTTTTGCTATACAGAGAGAGTTTCAGATGTAGGTCTTTGTTTCTTTGAACTACCTGTGTGAAGAGCTATCCTGCAGTTTGCTTTTTTTTATTTTATGTGTGAAGTGCTATCCAGCACAATTTTTTTTATTTTATTACTGTTATGACTGATCTTAATAAAACACTACTTGTGAATTTTATAACTTCTCTTGGTCTGCTTATGCTTCCTGACCTATGCCACTATGACAGCCCCCAAAAAAACGAGATTATTTCACCTTCCTCTGTTTTCCAGTCACCCACCTTCTGTTGAATTTTGTGGATGATCTTAGTTCATGCAACTTGACCTGCATCTCATGGTTGGAGCTGTCGAGACAGGCATAATTTTCTTCCATTATATCCAGTATTTTGTCTATCTCCTGTGTGTTCTTTGTGTTTGGTGCTGTAGAAGCTTTAATCTCATTTATGCACACCAGCAGTTGCACAAATATGCTCTCAACTTTGTTGAACAGAATCACCGCCATCTTTCTGTGATGCGAGAGGGATGGCCGCGATTCTGAGAGGATTGTAACACAATGGACTACAGCTGGATGAAAGAACCAACTGCAAATATAAAAACACTGGCTGGTAGCTACTATAAAGGGGTTTCTGACAGCACTAAAGACTAGCAAAGGAAGCCTAAGGAAATCATCAGATTTCACAGGATGTCTGTGCCGGAAAGACAGATCAAATAGCCTAAGTGACCATCTTGGTCACGCTCAGGCTACGTCCCCCCTTTGACATTACTTTTTGACTGTATATACAGGATTTATACTGTGAATGTGTCAGGGTGGTGCTTGCACATCTTTCTAATACTAAACAGCACATTGCACCTAGATGTTTCATTTTTAATTTTGGTGGTCGGGGAAAGAGAGAAGAAACTTTTTTTTAACGATGTATTTGCTCCCTCACTTGTGGGGTAAAGTTACTGTACCACTGTTCCAGCTATATATGTCACCATGGAGCTGGACAGAAGAGATTTACCCCTTAGTTTTCCTTTGCTGAAATTTCCCTTCCCGTGGAGACATTGGCACCAGAACAGCTACCCTGGTGAAAGCTCACAGACGCACAGGCCCATTACATTCTCTGTGAACTCCCCCTTCCCTAAGCCTCTTGTACTGCATTGCCACCAGTACTCCTATGGGAGACAGTGACAGAGTGAAGTGATGCAGCCCTCCCTCCCAGGAGGAGGAGGAGGAGGAGAGTGTCCACTACGATGTCTGGCCCTCTTTTCCCCACCGGTTCCCAGCATTCCAGGCTTGCTCCTGAACCCAGGTTGTCAGTATCACATGCAGTAGCCCTGTTACTGTGCCAGAGCAGGAACTTTCAAAAACTTCAAAGTATTCAAAACTTCTAGCATGGCTGTAGCCACCAACAGGAACTGATGTGCTTCACAAGGGGGGCGCCTCCCCACATGCTGAACCGTGCGGGAGGGCCCTACTGTAGTGACACAACTAAAATAAAGCCCTTCTTAGTAACAGAGAAACACAGAAGTTGTCAGCATATAAAGACCCCTTTGGCCAGTCCAGTCTGCCCATTTTCCCTGCCTATTGTGCCACTGCAGCCCCTTCATAATCTTCAGTCATCCTCCCCCTTGTGTTACTTCCAAGGACCCCTTGTAACTGTTCCATGCATGCTTGAATCCTGCGACTGTTTTGGCACTTACAACCTCCTCAGGGAGACCGTTCCAGGCCTCCACTACCCTCTCTGTGAAGAAACATTTCCTCACATCCCTTCTGAGCTTCCCCCCTCCAGCTTCATAGTGTGCTCCCTTGTCTTTCTGCTGAAAATACTAACTTCCTGTAACTTAATAATACCTATTATGTACTTGAATGTTTCTTTCATATGCCCCCCCCACTTCTCTTCTTTCCTCCAGTGAGTACATATTCAACTGTTTTAGTCTCTCCTAGTAGGGCTTTTGATGCAGTCCCTGCACCATCCTGGTTGCCCTCTTCTGTACCGCTTCCACCCTATCTATGTTCTTCCGGAAGTGGGGCCTCCTAAAATGGACAAAGTACTCAAGGTGTGGTCTTACCAGTGACCTGTACAGGGGTAATATTACCTCCTTTCTTCTACTAGTGATACCCCTCCCTGTGCACCCCAGCATTCTACTAGCCTTTCTCACCCCCTTTTCACTCTGCTTGGCTATCTTCAGGTCATCAGAAATGATTACCCCCATGCCCCTTTCCTATTTCTAGGTTGCCAGTACCTCCACTGCCAGTTTGTTCATAGCCCCAGGTTCCTGTGCCCCAAGTGCATGATTTTGTATTTTTAGCTGCCAAACACTTGACTATTCTTCTAGTTTCTGCAAATCATTCCTCATTTTTTCCACCACCCTCTTGCAGATTTTTGTGTCAGCCACGAACAGGCAGACTTTCCCTTCTAGCCCTTCTGCAATATTGCTAATAAAGACATTGAAGAGGACCGGGCCTAGTATTGACCCTGAGGCACCCTGCTGGTCACCTTGCCTTCTCCCAAGTGGACTCCATTTACCACCACCCTCTGCCTGCTGTTGCGCAAACAACTTCCTACCCAGTTTACTACTTTTTGGCCCACTCCTAGACAGCCAAGCTGGTTCACCAGTCTTCTCTGTGTAACGGTGTCAAAGGCCTTCCTGAAATCCAGGTATGCCATATCCACCACTCCACCCTGATCCACTTCCCTGGTTACCCATTCGAAGAACTCAATCAGGTTTGTCTGGTGAGACTTCTCCCCTGTGAAACCATGTTGCCTTTGATCCTGCAATCAACTTGCTTCTACATATTCCACTATCCTTTCCTTCAGTAGTGATTCCATAACCTTGCCTACTACCGAAGTCAGGCTGACAGGTCTGTAATTTCCCACCTCCTCCCTATTCCCACTTCTGTGAAGTGGGACCACATCTGCCCTGCTTCAGTCCCTTGGAACCTCCCCTGTTTCCAGCGATAAGTTGAAAATATTTGTCAGGGGTGCAGCCAGCACCTCCCTGAGCTCCTTCAGTATCCTAGGTGAACCCCATCAGGTCCCATTGCCTTGTCTACATTTGATTTTGCTAGTACCCTGAGGACTTCCTCCTCTGTGAAAGGACTAATGTCCATCTTCCTACCAATTTTGCCTCTGTTCTTTATCGTTGGCATGTCTTCTACCCCTTCCATTATAAATACTGAACAAAAGTAGCAGTTCAATATGTCTGCCTTCCCTTGGTTCCCTTCTTCACAGACCCCCCCTTCGCCTTTCATCCTTGTTATCCCCCAGTTGTGCTATCCTCTTGGACAATTGGGAAGCCAGGGGAGGCTATGGCAGTATCAGAAATCTTGGGGGAGAGCCAAGACTCCGAGATCACCAGAATGTCATGGTTGAGGTTTACAACTAGGGGTTGTACAAGGTCAGTTTTGGGGAGAAGACTGCTGGTGTTAACATGGGCTATTCTTAATATTTTGGGGAGAGAAGAGACAGTTGGCAGGGCAGGACTGGGGCTGAGTTCAATGTCACCTGCTAGAATAAGTAGCAAGGAGAAAAGAAGCTTTAGGAAGCCTATGAGATGCTTGTGTGAAGTGGGGGGTGAGGGGTAGGGAAGGAGGGTGGCAGAAGTTCTAAGTGCATCAAGCTGTATCTAACTGGAAGAAAGGAGGCTGCACCTAGGAGGCAGGGTGAGTGTTGGAGGAGGGGTAGGCTAATAGAAGGGAGGGTGGGAAAGGAGAAGCAGGGGGAGGGGATGGAAGTGATAGGGAGAGGAAGGAAGATGGGGAGGGAATAGTGTGAAGTTGAGAAGGGGAGGAAAGTGATGGTAAATAATAGCATAGTGGATAGCTTGTATGCAGTTGTCTTGAGGAATAGAGTGGGCATATGGAAGCTGTAAAAACAAGGTAGTCTATACCCAGAAGGAAGGCTTGTAAGGGGTTGGGGGTGTAGTAAATTCAGTAGAGGGACGGGCAGCAGGGGAGAAGGAGTAAGGGAGCTACACCCAGACAGTGAGTAAGCTAACAATAAGGAATATACCCAGGAGGAGTGGCAGTACCAGCACTGGAAAAGAGAATGTAAGCTGCACCCAGGTGGGGAGGACAATATATGTTGCACTATGGGATGGTGGAACAGAAAGGCAGTAGGGCAATGTAATAACACCACCAGCAATAGACAGTATGATATGAGCAGCAAAGTTAAGGGCTGGATTACTGTAACTTAACCAGGGCAAACAAATGATGTTGAATACCAGCAGGCAGTATAATTAAGCAATAAGGCATGACAGGGTGTGGTATATCATGGGATATCGTCACACCTCAGGTGGTTGGGCATGAGGCCGCAGGCCGAGTGCGTCCAATGACCCAAGAAATGACGATATCCCATGATATACCACACCCAGGAGTGACTTATTGCTATTATGAACTGAGTTAGAATTTTCAGAAATAAAAAAAAATAAAACAAACAGGTTTTTAAACGTTTTATAAACAAGTTTTTGGTGATGTAGGGGTACATTTTGAAAAAATAGTTCTCAGACAGAACAGAGCAAGGAAGATGGTGGCACCGGAACTTTTTGAAGCCGTGATGATGTAGCCCAATATCATCATGGCTTGAAAGAGCTCTCTGCCAATCAGATTCCTCTATTTACACTCCTCAGTTCATAATTAGCAATAAATAATGGACCGGTTACTGACGCATAACTACAGCATGAAAATGACACTAAAATGCAGCAGGAACATGACACTAATATGCAGCAAACAAAATAATAGCAGTAAAGTAAAAGTCTGGTTATCTAGCCAATGACACAACAGGGAGGTAGCACTACCCAGCAGCAGGCTGTATGATATGAGGAGTATGGCAAGCAGGGAGCAACTTACACAATAAGTCGTGGAAACTCACTGACATGCTCTGTCGGAAGCTGCTGTGATGATGATCTGTGGAGGGGGTGGGGTTCCACAACCAGGACAAAGACCCTCATGACTCCCTACTGCAGGTGTTGGAGTCCACCGATGAAGAGGAGCATCAACCATGTTCACCATTGTCTAAATTTGGTGCCATAGCTTGCCACTTCAAGACTGGTTGGAGGTCTTTCTTTTGAATGCTTCCAATTGGTAAGAATTGGGTTCTGTGGGTTGGAATGGAGCTGGGCCCCAAGGTCTAGTGGACAGGGGTCCAAACCAGGACAAAGCTCCTTGCAACCCCCTACTGCAGGCATTGAAGGTGTCCTTGACAGCAGCACTGGTTGATGGGGCTGAGGCAAAGAAACAGCAATCCAGTACCAACACCAGACAGCCCCAAGGTGTCTGTGTCGGTGGATAATTAGGAGAGATGGGGTACCCTGATACCCAAACCCAGTAAAGAGAAGGGGTAGGCACTATTTGCCCTATGCTGAAGCCCCAAATCCTCTGATGATAACCCCCAGGCACAGTATGGTGGAACAAGGAGATGCTGTATCCTGAACAGTATACGTAGTTAAGTACTAAGATAACTTAACAAAGAAGAAGATCCAAGCTGGGAAGTTTAGACTTAGTTCAGCTGAAGTTAGCCTTCCACACAGTTTAAAGGGGAGAAGGTATAAGAAAGTATCCAGGACTTTGGACCTTGGAGAATCTGGGAGGGGCAGTGGATAGCCAAAGCTAACAATAAGCCATTGTCGGCAACTCCTCCCCTTCTCCAAGAATTTGACAGACAAACTGTTGTAGTTGGTTGTTGCCCCTGACTTTTTTACTCTCAGACATCCTCACTATGCAACTCTAAATTCTGATTATATTTGCAGCTTTTAATTTTTTAAACTTTATCATGGTATCTATACATATTCCCCCCTTGTGCCCTCCGTCCAATCATTCCAGTCTTTATTACTTATCCTTGGCTGAATGCCCAATGTAAATTAGGTCTTGCCTCCTGTTACCCAGGCAGGTCTGATGTAAATCGGGTCCTGCCACTCCCTCTTGCCTGGCTCTGGACTGCCTGATGTAAATTGGGTCGTACCACCCCCCCCTTGACTAAGTGTGCCTAATGTAAATTGGATCACCCCCACACGCCCAATATAAATTAGGCCATGCTTTCTTTCCGCAGGCTACCCCTGTACCTGGGTCACTGCATTTCCTCTAAGTCCCTGTTGCCCTCCCCTCCATTGGCCTTCCCATCTTTTGGACACTCTTCCTCCACTTCTTATTAGGGTAGGTAGGTTTCTGAAAAACATCTAGAACAAACAGGCTCTCTCTCTGTTCCAGCTGGCCTAAATATGCCCCCCAACCAATCCCCTGGCTCATTGCTGCCTTACTCTATCCCCCCCCCCCAAGTCCTAGCCTCTCCTATTGCTACCTGCCTATTGTACCCTCCCCCCTTCCTAACTACCTTTATCTAGTTTTTTCACAGTTGGCTGTGCATGCACACTGCCAGTCATTTGGGAGAGGAGCGGGGATAATCTCAGCACGCTGCCAGCTACAGCCCTGCACCCCCAAGCAGGCTATCCTGCCAACAGTCCTGCTCGCTGGTGAGCAGCAGGCTCTGTTGTCAGCAACTCCTCCCCCTCCTCAAGCACTTGACAGACAAACTGTTGTAGTTGGTTGTTTCCCACGGCTTTATTGCACTCAAACGTCCTCACTTTACAACTCTAAATTCTGATTGTTATACATATACAGTATTTGCAGCCTTTGTTTAATTTTTAAAACTTTATCATGGTATCTATACCTATATATTCCCACCCTTGTGCCCACTGTCCAGTCGTTCTAGTCTTTATTACTTAGCCCTGGCTGCATGCCCAATGTAAATGAGGTCATGCCTCCTGTTACTCAGACAGGCCTGATGTAAATCATGTTATGCCCCCCCATCCCTTTACCAAGGCATGCCTAATATAAATTGGGTCCCTCCTGCATGTCCAATGTTAATCAGGCCATGCTTTCTGTCCCTGGGCTACCCCTGCACCTGGGTCACCACACCATGCTCTCCTCCAGGAGGCTACCTTTGTACCAGGGTCACTGCATTTCCCTTAGATCCCTGTTACCCTGGACCCCATCCATGGGCCAGCAGGCCACCTCTGGCTTGCCTTGAGAAAGCACGAGAGTTAACGTGAAAACAATTGGCTCCTTGTGGAAGGGCATGTTGCAACTATGTGCTGGCATTCTTTGGCGCAAATAAAGTAATTTTGCTTAAAGCCTGACTGCAACATGCTGTTTTTTGGAAACCCAACAGTGATATGTAGCCGTGCTGCTGTCTGCTGTACTGGCATCCTGTCTTCCACCTAGGGAGCCATCTCCTTGAACTTCTGCAGCTGTAAATGAGAAAGACAGCCAGCAATTATGTTACTGTAACCTGGTATGTGTTTTGCCTTAACTGTAATGTTTAGCTGCAAACACCTTACTACAGGGATGTGTGTTACCCTCATGACTGGGTGCGACTTGGCCGTCTGCCTGTTCAGAACCTCAACTACTGCTTGATTGTTACACCAAAAACACACCTTCCTATTAGCCCATGTCTCCCACATGTTCAGATGGCAACCAAAATAGAGAAAACCTCTAACAGTGTGATGTCCTTGCTCATACCCGCCTCCCACCACTGCTTCGGCCATTCTGCTGCCATCCACTTACCTGACCAAAAGACACCCATTCCTATCTTGCCAGCTGTATCTGTGTATAACTGTAAATCTGTGTTGTTAACTCAGTCTGCCTGCATGTGGACCTGCTCTTGAAGTTCTGCAGGAAGCAATCCCACACCTCTAGGTCCGACCTAATACCCTTGCTTATTCTGACCCAATGCTGCAGCTGCTGGATTCCCACTGTGAGCCCCTGCTACCCTCCTCATGAATGGTCGCCTGAGTGCAATGACTCTACATGCGAAACTGAGATGACCTGTAAGGCTCTGCATCTTCCTCAATGGTACCCCTTGGGCCTCCCTGCTTTCCTTTATCAACTGCCATAGCCTTCCTACCTTTTCTGCGGGGACTCCGGATTCTATGGCTATGGAGTCCAATTCTGTCCCCAGGAAAATGATACTGTCGGATGGTCCTTCTGTCTTCTCTTCTGCTAAGACACCCTAAGTAGTCTGCACAGCCCCTGAAATGCCTCCGGATTGCATAGGGTATCTGTACTTTCTGCCGACCCTGCTATTAGGATATCATCCAGGTAATGTAGGATGCCTTTGTATCTAGCTACTTCCCTGGCTGCCCACTCCAAAAAACTACTAAACTGTTCAAATGTTTCACAGGACACTGAACACACCATGGCATGGCCTTATCGAAGTAATAGCCCCCCAAAAACTTAAAACCGAAAAGGTCCCGAGGATGTACCTGTAGCAGCCTAAAGGCTGATTGAGTATCACATTTGGCCAACAGGGCCCCCTTCCCCACTGTCCTTATCTGTGGTCTTGTCCACCTGAATTGTAACCAGGGCTCTTCAAATTTTTTTTTTTTTTGGTGGAGTTCAAGTACTTTCATGGGTTGAAATTTGGAAGTCATTTCAGTTTTACTGGTCTCAAAATACTTCCAGCCGTCAATTTGTGGAAGTCAAAATAATTTCAGTCCACAAATTTTGAAAGTCGAAATACTCCAAGTCCTATAGTTTGTGAAGTCATAGGCCTTCTGAATGCCTCCTGTAACCCTATCCACAGCACATCCACAGATATGCATTTCTGAATGAGTCTAGGAAGGGAAATTGTGCACAGTAAATCAGTTACTTGCAGTATGTGTTTATGTCATGAAAAGGGAGTCTCTTAGTTTTCATGTCGGAGCTCAGACATGAATACAGTTCTCCTCTGCAAGTCCACCCACCCAAGCAAACAAATCTCTTTTACCACTGTCCCAAACATACAGGCCCTGTGGAAGCACTACAGTCCCACCACCCCACCCGAGGAAACCTAGCCAGCTACCAGACTCACCCAGTCAGCTCTCCCTTGCCACATGACCAGCTCCCTATCCAAGGAAAGACATGGACAGGTTAGTGTCAGTGCAGCAAAAGGTCAGAAAGAAAATCCAGGGTCAGCAGGGCAGATCCTGTGATGACGGGTGGTTGTAAGCCCTAAATACGCACAAGCTAGAGTCTAGGTGGGAGCAGATGGATCAGGATGGAATACACATGATTGAAACCTAGCGGGTATAATCAAGGTGAGTAGTAAGGGCCTGTTTGTGAGGAATATGGATGCCGTCACCAGAGGGCATGACTTTTCATTCAGTTTATCAGCACGGACAGCTTCCAACATACATGTTTGGTTCCCCCCCTTCCCTGAATGCAGCCAGCTCTACACATATCCACAGTACAAGACATACAGAATGAGCATATATTTCTCATTTTCAATTTGAGGTGAGTAAAGCCAAATTTGGATGAGTATGAATGATGAAATCTTTAGAATAAGCAAGCGCTTTTTTATTCAAGTATTTGTAGTTTTTAAATAAAAACACAAACATTTCCTATTTGTCTCCGTCTTACACACACACACACACACACACACACACACATATGCACACACATACTTGTCCCACACATACTTGTCCTGTAAACTAATAAAATAACTTTTAAATTGAAGTGGACTGTTTTCTTGTGTTCTGAGTCAGCTCCCACACAGTCTCCCACACACAATGCAAGCATACCATCCTTGCACCAACACTGCCAGCCCCCTACCTTTCCCAAGCAAACTTAGTCAACCATGGAACCAATACTGCCAGGCCACCCAAATGAAGACAGATGGTTCTCCCACCACACCAGCATGACCAGTCCCTACCAACCTTCCCACCAGCATGCATGACTACCCACACCCAAACACACAGCCTGCTCCTCCCACACTCCAACACAGGTATTCAACCCACCAAACCCAAGCAAACATAACCAGCTCCTCCACCTATTGCACCAACACAGCCTGCCCTTCACCAACACAGACAGTCCCCCTGCTATGCTCGAGGGAACACAGACAGCTCTCCCAGCCACTGCAATAACACAGCTATTCCACTGCCAGTTCCCCAAATGCACAGAAATGAACAGCCCCACACCATGACCCTAAATAACCAGTCAGCTCTACCACTTCACCAACATGCCCAGCACCACACTAGAGTGGCCCCCAATAAACACAGTCTGCTCCCTCATTCCTCATAGCCAACTCACTTAAACAGTCAGGTCCTGTGCACCATACACACAATACATATACATATACATATACATATACATACATATATATACATACATATACATATACATATACATATACATACACGTACATACATACATACAAGGGAGGCAGTATAGTTCAGTGGTTTAAGGCTCTGAGCTACAAATCTGGAGACCTGGATTTGAATCCTACAACCCCACTTGCATACGGTGTGACCCTGAGCAAGTCACTTAACTTCCCTGTGCTCCCAGGTCACACCTGTAAACAAGCTTTCAGCTTAGTGTGCCACTCCTGGTTATACAATTGAAAAATACACACACACACACACACACACACACACACACACACACACACACACCAAAAAAAACATATAAATAACTTCCCATTCTGTATTTCTCTACCAGTGCCGCAGGTTAGGGGGTTTACCAGTGAGTGCCTTATTACCTGTATCAATTACCTGTATTGCAATTGCTCCATTTTGCTTCACTCAGACTGCTGTACTTGGATTTGGTTCACTAAGGCTGCACATCAATTGTTGTGATTCCAGCCCTCCTTTCCTATCCCCCTCCTGCTCATGTTACTTCCTCCTCCCTTTCTCACTTCTAACATTTATCCTGACCATTCATCTGTTTCTTCCTCAGATCCTCCAACAGAGCCACAAGGGCTGTGTGAGAGAGCTTGCTCCCCTCCCCCAACACCCCCAGATGACTGCCAGACCAGCCAGATGGGAACATCTACTACGTTGTCAGGCGTCATCTTTGGGAGACCACACATGCAGTGTGGAGCAGCACTGCACTTCATGTGATACTGCTAGCACTATCCCACCCAACCCAGCCCAACCACCCTCACACCTAGGGGTGGTGCTACCTTTAAATCAACAGCCAGAACCAATCAGACCACTTTTGAACCCATACTAAAAGTGAGTGTTGGATCCTTCCTCTCACCCCTCACCCCCCTTTTATTTGTCCTTGAAACATCAAAGGCTTAAAGTGATACCTCCCCACTCCCAGTGTCTAACGGACTAACTTAAGTCACGTGCTTACGTGCATAGGTTGCGGTAATTAAACCGTAGATGGCAGCTATCTGGCTCACCCACAGTCCAGTACCCTAACCATTAGGCTATTCTACCAACAAGCATAGTAGCGTGGAGTATACTAATGACTCCCACAGCCTCCTCCCCTTGTTCTAGTCTATAATGCCATTAAGTGCTCTGGCAGGATTTATGCTAGTCCATCAGACAGCCCCCCCCCACTCTAAGCACCCCAACCAAAAGTGACTTCTCTAAGAACACCTCATACAGTGCATAAGTGCTACAGCCAAGTTCTATCAAACACCTACAAGCTACTCCCATGGTGAACTATGCAACCTCCCTCTTCTCTCCATCTTTGATTACCTACTCTCATCCACTCCTCAACCCCCCATGCTAGCTACATTTACCCTATACCCCTCTCTTCCCCAATTGCCCCTCACCCACTCAATCCAACTTGCACTAAACCCCTCTACCCTCACCCCTTGCCCCTGCCCTCATTCCACCGAATATCCTCCTGTGTCTTATCCCCTCAGATGACCTCCCACACAATCCTGCTATAGTGCTCCCGAGCCATGCCCAGATCCCCCTTACTCACAAGGGGCGCAAACTACGAGCCAGTTTCTCTATGTTCCTTATTATCCTGCTCCTAGCAGGGGAAACTGAACCAAACCTGGGCCCCCCAGCAGGGCTTAATCAATCAACTACACACAAAGGCCTAACTATCGTGTACATAAAAATCAAGAGTTTCCTACTTTAACTAGACCAGTTTAACTGCTGGCTAACCCAACACTCCCCTGACATCCTCTGCCTTACCAAAACATGGCTATCTGCTAAAACGCCAGACCCCCAACTATCCATCCCTGAATATTCACTCAACCAGCAGGACCGTGGCAAGAGAGGTGGAGGTGTGGCGAGCTATGTAAGATAACCACTCTCCTGCTCAGTAATCAAGAAAGAATCCTGCCAAGGTTCAAACAAACCACTCCTCTCCCTCATCAGCCTCCCCTTGATCTTCCCTATCCGCAGCTCCCTACGACTTACCCAGGATGCTCTCATTTCATGCATTTCCTCCCTTCCCCTCCCCCTGCAACATCAGGTGAATTACTCTTGCTAGGTGACTATAACCTAGATTGGCTCTCCCCCACCTCCAAATCTGCCACCACTAAAATAGAAGCTGTCAAACTCACCCAATCAATCACCAAGCCCACCCAATACAATCCTTGCTCCGCAAACCACTCCCTAATTGATTGGGTCCTCACCTCCCATCCCCATAGGCTATCTACCGCCGGAGTAATGGATGCAGCCTTAAGTGACCACTGCAAACTCATTGCACCAGGAAAACCCAACTCCCAAATTTTGCCCCTAAATACATTAATATCCATCCTCTAAACTCACTAAACTCCAGTTCTCTCCTGAATGACCTGATGAATGCTGACTGGAACCAAGTCTACTCTGCACCAGACTTTGACACAGCCCTGGCCAGCTTCCTGCAAATTTTTACCCAGGTCTTGGATTCTCACGCCCCTATGGTAAGAGCTAGAGTCAAACAACACCACCACCCATGAGTCTCTGCCCCGATAATTGCCCTCTGCAAAGCCCGTGACAAGTTATTTATTTATTTAGTTTTTGTTAACCGGGTAGGTACACTAGACAGTACAGCTGCCTATTTTCAGATACGACCCGGGAGATTACAACAAAGGGTATGTAGACAATAATAGATACAAGAAAACATCATGGGAACAAGTAGAAGTCAGACATAGTACACTTATACAAAAGTTAACTTAACGAGTTCCAGACAAAGACTTATAAAAAGAGCAGCAATGCTTTTGCTAAAGAGACAAGGAGAGTGAGAGACTGAAACTTGGAATTAAGAGATACCCTCAGAAGAAGGATTTTATTTATTTATTTTGTTTTTGTTAACCGGGTAAGTGCACTAGACAAATCCTGCCTATTTTCAGGCATGACCCGGGGGAGGGGGATACAGATGAATGCCAACTGACCTTGAACCAGATTAAGCTGTTGGTGGTATTTTTAGTGAATGAGGGAAATTTGGCCAGGACACCGGGGAAATTCACCTACTGCAGTCCTGGCAGTAGAGGGCTAGTGGCAGAAAGCAAGTCCAGTCAGTCGAGGTTGGACTTGGGAGCAGATGGCCGCTATGACGGAGGTTACAGATAGCAGTCCTCTGAGAGAGGTTCAGCTGGATGGATGACTGGGGCAAGTGCAGTCGGCACTCGTTCTTTCGAATGGAGACACTGGAATTCAAGCTTCGATTACAGAGCTATTGAGTGCCGGAGTTTCAGTTAATTCTGGAGATGTGGCGAGTGTATCACCATTACATTTAACGTTGCAGGAGCAGTTCAGTGCGCGACGCTTTGAACAGGCTAATGTTTTAGAAGCACTTTCGGAGTTGGTACCAGAGGAACAAGTGGAGTTTCAGGACCAAATTGAATATGTGGCGGAAACGCCGGAGAGCCTAGCGGTTGAGCTGACAGTGACTGAGGAGAGTAATCCATGGACTGGGGGGACGAGCGGTAAGAAGGACAGTACCTCTGTGACTGCGGTTTCGATGTGTGGTGGACAGGAGAAGTTGGAACAAACCGGTGAGGCATCTTTAAATTTTTCTGTATTGACGGAGTGCGTTACATCGGTTTCTCTGGTAACTGTCAATGACCCGGATGTGCGTCAGGAGCTTCCCATTGCCAGTACGGAGGCGGCTGGGTTTGTGTTTCATGGGGGAGATGTTGTTGACCAGAGTGATCGATCCTGAATTACCAGACGGCTCCTTTACAGTAGGACGGGGTTTCGGAGTTCTCGTTTACTAAACGCTATGAATCCGGCTTGGACAGAGTTGGGGAAGATGGGAAAGGTAAACGGATGGTGGTGTTATTTGCAAAGCGGAATCTGGAGGTTCCGACTGTGGCTTGAGGAACTGAGATGGCTCAGTTGCAGCCAAAGGTACAAACTAAAGATACACTTCCGATGGGACAGGGGTCTGTGGCACAAGCCCCACAGGTGGATGGTTGGTCCCCAGAACGAGCATTGCAGGATGCAGGCTGGACATTAAACAAAGGGTCTTGGCACCCAACACCTGATTGGGATCCTAAACTGAATTTTTCTCAGAATGTACCTGGCTGGAAACCTAATGTACTTTTACCCTGTAGTTCCTGTAAATGGGGGTGATGGGCTCCTGTCTGTTCTCCAGGATTCTGTTTTACCTGATGTTAGTTCTGTGCCCTTAGGGACAGTTATACAGCCAGAGTCAGATTTAGAACATGTTTTGCCTGTTAATAAACCCTTAATGTCAGAGTTATTTTCTAGAACTAAGCTGGAGGCAGCCCCATGCAGGAATGTGATGTGGATTAGGTATAAGGGTGGTTTGGAGGTTAGGCTGGATCGAGTGTATGTGGGGAAATGTTTATTGAAAGACTCTCTGCATTTCTCACCTAGGGAAGTGTTTGCTTCCATAAACATATCTGGGGAGGATAATTTCGATGTTAGTTTTAGATCAGCTTCTGCATTAGACCTGTTTTGGGAGAGATATAGTCAGGTAAAGTTCTCACCCCTGTGGACACCCTTTTTTGTGATTCCCCTGACAAAACCTTTAATTAAGTTTGTTACCGTGATGTTTCGGAATGAGGGTGTACACGTGGATGACATTTCCTATTGGTTAGGTCAAAAATGTGAAGTTTTAAGTTCCCCGGAGGCCATTCTTGACTCTGAGCAGTTTTGGACTGGGGGTTGGAAATTTAAAGTTAAACTTTGGCAAACAGACAAGGGAATTGAACACATCCCTAACTCTTTTCTTTTGGAATGGGATAGGAGAGTGTGCTTTTATGCGGGACAGCCCAGAGCTTGTTATAGGTGTGGGGCTCGAACCCATTTATCCAGTTCTTGTGATAAACCCCAATGTGAAAAGTGTGGTGAGATTGGACATGGGGTTTTTCAGTGTATGAATTCCATGAAGTGTGATTTATGTGAGGGGTCTGGACATGTCTTCGCTGACTGTGAGTGGGCTGCAAGGAATAAAACATCCATTGGTTGTCCTGAATTATTGATTCAGGAGGCACAGGATAAGGTTATTACTTCTGTTCCACCAGTTGTGGATGGGATGAGGTCCCAGGTTGTTCAGAATGATGTTGGTATACTGGAAAAGCGTCACAATGTGGTTGCAGAGGAGCAGCCTCGGTTACCCACTGAGGAGAATCATGATGATATTGGGTTACAGAAAGAGACAGGTGACAAGGTGGTAACACGTCCTTTGGTTTTGGTTCCGGTGCTCCGGTCCTCTAAGAATACTAAATCTTCAGTGGGGCTTTGCCCAGTAGATTTGGAATCGACCAATCCCTTTTCTGTATTGGCTTTATCTTGGGGTGAGTCGGAGATGGATAGTCAAGACTTGGATTCACAACCCATGCAGGATAGCCCTCCCTCTCCTTTGAGAGTTACTGAAGGATATAAGGGTAAAAAGGAAAAGAGGAAAAAAAAAGATGGCGGAGGTGTTTCTTTTTTGGTTTTTGATTTAATGACTGTTACCCTGGGATCTATGAATGTTCACAGCCTTTTGAATTTTAAAAGATGGAGGATTGTATTTGATTACATTCATTTCCAGGTTCTGCAGATGTGTCTCTTGCAAGAAACCTGGATGTACTCCCTGGATCAAGCTAGGCTCTTTCAGAAAGAATGGTGCTGGGGGCCTTCCTACTGGTCATTTGGCCAGGACACGGCTGATGGTATAGGTATTGTTTTCAATTCCTTTAATTTTTCATTAATTAAGTTAAATGGATATTGTGCCAGGAAGATTACTGATTTTGGATGGGTTTTGGATGTCTTTGACATGCAGATTCATCAGTGTTTACTGTCCACAACTCAAGTCTGAAAGAATAGCCCTGTTTCGTTTGATTAAGCCATACTTGTTTACTTCATATAAAATTTTTTTATGTGGTGACTTTAACTGCGAGCTCAAATGGAAGGCTGGGGAGCCTAAGTTTGGGAATCAGGAGGAGGGAAAAAAAACTACAAAAAAGGTCTATTGTGATTCCAATGCGTTGGAACAATTGGTTAAGGGATCTGGCCTTGTTGATGGGAGGAGTAGACAACTGGGTGGTGTGAACTTTACTTATAAAAAGAATACATTGACTTCCACTATTGATTATATGTTTCTTTCCAATTCCTTGTCATTTGAATTTTTTACGGTACCTGTTTCTTTTTTGGATCATATGCTCTTGCTGTGTAAAATTGGACCTTTACGGCTGCCTGCACGGACAAGGACCAGATGGAAACTGAATGCTTTATTGTTACAGTGTCCGGAGGTTAGGGATAAATTTACAATCTTATTACAGGCCAGATTATCTGTGGCTTTTTTATATGATGATTTAGGGGAATGGTGGTTGGATTCGAAACAGGATTTTGCATCATTTTTTTAAAATATTGGTAAGACACGGAGTAATGTGAAGTTTTTGCATTATCTAAAATTAAGACAACACCTGTATGATCAGCTTTCTTTGGCAAATACTTCTAGAACTGATAATTCTGTGCAAATTGCTCACATTAAACAACAGCTTAAGGAATGGCAGTATGATAGGGCAGAAACTCTGCAAGCTTTGTTTAAATTTGGAAAAAAAAAATGTCCGGCAGGGGAACCTTATGAGGCCTTCAAAACGTATAAACTGAATACTACCATTGATGCTCTTAAGGATGTTGAGGGTAACATTGTTAAAGAACAATGTGTGTTACAACAGATGATTAAACAATTTTTTGATGCCCATAAACCTGAGCCTCCACCTAGCATTTCTCTAATGAAACAATTCTTGGCACAATTATAGAAGCCGGTTTGTTCTGCTGATATGGGGGCTATAGTCTTGCCTGTTTCACAGCAGGAAATTGTTACAGCAATTAAGCGGCTGAAATCTGGCACATCACCAGGGCTTGATGGGTTGACAATGGAGTTGTATAAAGCGCTTCCTGATTCCCTTGCTGCAAGTTTGGAATTAGTTTATAATTCTTTTCTTGTTTCTGCAATATTCCCGTTGTGGTTTTCTGAGGGTTTATTAATTTTTTTTATTTAAATCCGGGGGTAGATGCTCATTGGAAAATTGGAGGCCTATCACTTTATTGAATTCGGATTATAAGATCTTGATGAGTATATTCACTACCAGATTAAAGAATGCGGCACTCCCGGTTATATCCCCTAATCAATTCTGTGGTTTGCCAGGAAAAACTATCTTTCAAGCACAAAGATTCATTAGAGACTGGATCGAATATGTTAACATGTATGACTTAACTGGCTGTCTTGTGTCTGTTGATCAGAGGAAAGCATTTGACAGGGTATATCACCCGTTCTTATTTTTAGTATTGTCCCATTATGGGGTCCCCTGGCAATTTGTACATTGGATTGCGGTAATATATGATACCAATATGACTTGCCCTATGTTACAATCCATGATAGGGGATGGATTTCATATTCCTATAAGGGTGCGGCAGGGATGCCCGCTGAGCCCATTTTTGTATGTTTATACCATAGATGTATTGATTCAGTATGTCTCGCAATTTTCATTTTGGGATGGGATTTTGGCACTCCTCTTTGTTTCAGGGAAGTAAGTGTTCTGGCTTATGCTGATGATCTGTGCTTATTTTTTCAGTGTTATGATCAAATTATGATTTTTTTAAATTCCATGTTGAAGTATTCTGGTGTTTCAAATTCACAACTTAATCTCTCTAAATGTAGAGGATTGTTTATTGGGGTGCAAATTCCTGAGTCTTTACTTTTTCAGGGAATTCATATCTCTTCTGACCCTATAAAGATATTTGGGCTGTGGTATGGTCCTCAGAATTTACCTTCCTTAAACTGGGAAAAGGGGTTGCATGCTGTTGAAGGTAAAGTCAATATATGGAAACATTGGAGATTGCCCAAATTACAGAGGGTTGTAGTTTTAAAAAAATTTCTTGTGCCACTGTTATTATATATTGCTCATATATTTCCGATTCCACTTCCCTTAGAAACTAAACTATATAGTCTATTTTTTCAAATGGTATGGGGAAATAGGCTTAATCCTATTAAACGTCACTATACATATTTGTCAAAACAGAGTGGGGGTTTGGGTATGATCGATCCGATTATTTTCTTTTCAACCTTGTTTATCTCCTCGAACTTTAGGGAGGTATGGGATTTGCACCCTAGGAATGATGTGACACTACTCTCTGCTATATTTTATAGGTACTTGCATGCTTGGTCAACTGCTCCCCCTAAACCTGTTCCCACTTTACGTATTCCTAGTTTTTTTTACCTATTGTTAAAAAATTATTCAAATGGCAATTATCAGTGGACTGTATACGAGACTGTTCAGGGAAAATGTTATATAATAAGGTTATGCTACAATTATACCCCAGTGAACCTGCTTTTGAAAATTGTCCATCACAAAATATTAAAGTAGTGCTTCTGAGGTTAAATAATTCACGATTTCCTCCTTATATGTGGGAACTTATATGGTTATCGGTATATGGACAGATTGGGGTTAGGGGAAATGCTAAATATAAGGCTCATTCGGAACATAATTGTCCTTATTTACGTTGTATTAATGTGGAAGAAACAATGGAGCATTTCTTATTTGACTGTTCCTATGCCCAGTCTCTCTGGACATTCCTAGTGGTCCAGTGGAATATGAAGTGGTTAGGTTCACTGGATTATAACATTATGGTTTTGGGCCATTTTGCTCATTTACAGTCACAGTATGATAATGGGACTTTAAATATATTGAGCTGTGCACTGATATATTACCTCTGGCAGGCTAGGTGCCAATGGGTGATATATCAGAAACTAATGCCAGTTGAGATTGTTTGTTGCTTGATAAGTAGGGCTTTAAAGAGGGTGTATTTGACTGATGTTACCTTTGCATCCACCAGGCAAGTTGATATCTGGTGGAAAGGACTGACTTACTTTATTAAATATAAATGAATGTAAGGAGGCGGGTTGGCAAACAGTTTGTATCACTTTATATCATTGGATAGGTTTCGGGGTTCGACATAATGATTACTCCCTCTTTTTTTTTAAGCTGAGGGGGGAGTGGACAGATTTAGGTATTAATGATTGCTAGGCTGTATGTAAAAAGAATATGCTGATCTAATTCCATTAGTTAAAAACTGTATGACTGCAAAACTCATTTGATTTTTTTTCTGGTTTGTTTATTTTTTGTGTGACTTAACACTGTTTTGTATTTATTTAGATATTCTTTTACTTTTTGATTCGTATATTGTTTTGTGTGATTCTACACTGTTTGTTATTATTTGTTTTTGATGTTATTATAATAAAAAATTCCCCTACTCTTTTCGATAAGTGCCATGGGATCTTTAACATCTTGTACTGCCTTTGTAGTTATACTGAACACATTTTTATTTTTTGTTTTACTGTTATTAATAATAAAATGCTACTTGCAAATTTTACAACTGCTCCTGGTTTTCCTATGCTTCCTGACCTGTGTCTTAATGATACCCCCACCCTCCCTCCTTTGACCCCATTCTGTTTCTTTTTTCTGCCGTTCCTCCCTTCCCCCATTTTCAAATCCTTGCACTTGAGGACTAAGTGGGAGCCAATGGTCCCAGTGCTGAAGCCTCCCATTTGCCCTTTTGTGCCTCCCAATCCAAAAATTCTTGGAACCTTTTTTCTTTGTCCCCCTACCCACCATGGTATTTTCTTTCTGCATTTCCCATTCTAAAAATTCCTGAAATCTTTTTTCTCTGTCTCTCTCTACACTCTCTCTGACACAGAATGCTATGCTCTCCATCACGGTTACCGGGATATCAATGGTAGTCTTACCTGGGGTACCTTGAAACTGGCTCTTCCTGATCCTCATGATTTCAGTCCCACCTGCACTGGTGATTGGTCCCTCTGGCTGCTGTCTTCTAGTTCTTTTCTCCTTTCTCTGATCATTGTCCACCTTCCTCTTTTCGGTCTTCTTTTTCTTCTTCTCTTCTACATCCATTTTTCCCTCATGGCCTGCAGCATCTGGTTCAGGTGCTGCATCATTGTTTGGGCCTGAAGAACAATGGCTGCTGAGTTTGGCACCTGCTGACTCCACCCTTCTTGTTGTGGAACTTCTTCCTGCCCTTGCTGCACCACCTTGCTGACCACTGCCTCCATGTACTGTTCTGCTGCCATCTTGATGCTTCATTCTTCTACTGTAGGCTGTGCTGCTGTCCTGCAATCAGCTGTAAGAGAGTCTCTCCCTCTGTTCCAGCTGGCCTAAATCCCCCCCCATGGCCAGTCCCCTGACTTCTTTCTGCCTTGCCCTATCCCCATCAATCCTAGCCTTTCTTGTTAGTACCTACCTATTGTACCCTCCCCACCTTCCTAGCTACCTTTGTCTAGTTTTGGCACCATTGGCAGTCCACATGAATTTGCTATCCCCATATGCACACTGCCAGTCATTTGGGGGCAGGGGCTATCTCTATGCACTGCTGACTACAGCCCTGCCCCCCCATGAAGAATCATCCCGCTGACAATCCTGCCTTCCGGAGAGTGGCAGGCTCCATTCTAAGGAGGTGCTTAATTATTATTGCCTCCAGAAGAGAGCAGCCAGTTCCTTTGTTCAGAGAAAGTTGTAGATCTTTGAAGATTCATGCACCAGACAGTTTTGTGTGTTCTGTAGAAAAGGATGTTGGTGCTGGTGCTGCTGATGTGCTGTAATCCAATGCGCTGAAAGACAGCAGTCCTTAGCTTGATTTGGGATTGCTTCCAAAAAATTGAAAATATTGATACCTGGCAGCGATAAATTGCAAGAATACTATCCAGAAAACTTTCACAAATGAGATGTGTAAACATAGTATAGGTGCTCCAACAGAAAAACACATAAAAGCCAAGAAAACTAATCTACAGAGGTGCACACACAATCACCCACACAGACCAAGGAGGATAAACACCACATGCTCTTACGTGACCTCCACCAGCCAGCCACATGCAATATCATCGTGCCTACGCCGTTTCTATGGCTGGATACCCAGTGAAGTACAGTGAGCTTCCTACTAGTAATTAAAGGTATATCTACTGGTACCAGTGGGGAGAGTTCCACAAAAAAGAAGCCGCACTGGGGTCAGGTGCCCGGATGCAAGTAGAACGCATGTAGAGAAAAATCCTGCACTCACCGTCCACTCTTGAGGTCTGCTCAGAGACATATATATATATATTCAGTAAATAATTTATTCAGCTGCTCTGTGCCAGTAAAATACAGCATCCCACAGAGCAGCTTGAATAAATTATTAGCACTTTTGATATATTTATATATATATATATATATATATATATATATTGTCTACGAGCAGTCCTTAAGAGTGGATGGTGAGTGCTGGATTTCTCCCTACATACCAGTGGAGAGAGTGTATCCCATCAAGTACAGGGGGCAGTGCAAAATAAATGCAACCAAACTGTGCAAGTGTGATTTGGAAGCCGGCACTGTTAATGGGCTGAGCCTGGAAGGGCCCCATGTAGCACAACCCCAGGTCAGTCTTGTTTGGCTGCATCTAGCAGGGCAACTGACGAGCATCCCCTATGTATGTAGGCTGGCCTAGAGGGGCACTGTTAAAACTACATGGGGCCTTTTCTGACTACCTCATTGCCAATTCCATTTTCCTTTTAGGGCCTGAAAGCACCAAAATAAAGCCATTGTTTGATCTGTTTGCAATTACCTGCTAAGTTCATATTTAATTTATAGAGCATTCATTGCACACTCATACTCTTACACCGGTTCCTGGGTGGTGTGATCCTGTGGGGAAGTACCGCATCCCAGAAAGTTGTACCATACTTACACTACGCACACTTAAGCCCTTCTCTGGGTGAAGGCACCATGTAGACAACTTACAGTACATCTTGGATAAAAGCCCCACAATAAGAAATTTAATGATCCAGGCCCCTCAATTTTGATTGAGACCACAAGGCGGTGGTAGTACCTGCAACATCCATAGCAACCCAGTTACATATGTAATAAGAATTCCTCTTCCAAGAAGTAGCATAAATGTTTTCATGTCAATATAGTGTAATTTTATTACTAGTAAAACAGTATATTCCCACTCTAGCTACTGTATGTACTAAACTACTACTGTCCGTCAGTTTAGTGGAAATGCACTATTAGTAAGTCAATTTAGTAAAAGTGTATTTCTAGTACACTGACGCATTGAAAGTCACTGGTAAGGCCACGTCTGGAGTACTGTGTTGAATCCTGGTGCCCTAACTTGAAGAAAGACAGGGGCAGGCTGGAGACAGTGCAGCACAAAGTAACCACAAGCATTTGTCAATGCTGAAAGTTCACCACCTTAGTGAACAAACAGCATAGGAACACACTGCATAGAGTATAAAGGGGGCAATGTTTAAAGGGATGCTGTCAGGCTTGTACAGATTTTTTGTGACCCCTCTATTTGGGTCTGTGAATAGTATTCTGCCAGTAGTTTCTTACCTGTGCTTCCATATGAAGTTGGTGTACATGTCATGACAGCATTACTTTTTACAAAGAATTTTTGGGGGGCAGACCGATCCGTTCAGTCCTGCGCGCTCCACTCTCCCCCACGCACATCCACAATAGAGAAATGAGCAGAATGCAGCTGAACTCATATGAATGAGTTGGGCAATTTTGCCAGAAATTAAATAACTGGCAGTATCCACAGATGTGAGCCAATTTCAACAATGCACTTCATTTGCTAGACCGAGGGGTATTTTATAAAAAAAAAAAAAAACACAACTTGAAAAGTAAAAATGGAAGTCCGCACATGCGCACCAGCACTTTTGCTACTGGGCATGTGCAGAGTCCCATTTTTGCTTTTCAAGTTGCAATTTCTTTGTAAAATACCCCTTGGTCTAGCAAATGAAGTGCATTGCTGAAATTGGCTCACATCCGTGGATACTGCCAGCTATTTAATTTCCACCAAAATTGCCAAAATCGTTCATGAACGAATTTGGCTACATTCCACTTGTATCTCTATCGTGGACATGTAGGGAGGAGCATGCGGGACTGAATGGGTAGGTCCACAAAAAATATTTATTTCTAAGAATGAATACTGTTATGTATGCCAACTCCACATTGAAGCCCAGGTAAGAAACTACTGGCAGAAAACTATTCACGGACCCAAACAATAGATGGGTCAGAAACATTCTTTACAACCCTGACAGTGTCCCTTTAAAAGCTTGTTTATATGCTTTCCAGTGACAATTTTGTCAAGCAAAGGCAGTCGCTTAACTAACAAGGACCTTGTTAGGTAAGCGATTAGCTTTCTTTGACAAAATCATCACTGAAAAGTATAAAAATAAGCTTTTAAAAACTGCTCCCTTTAAACTCTGTGGAGCATGTCCCCACGCTGTTTGTTTCTGCACATGTGCAGATGCTGTGGTGCTACTGTGCATGTGCGGAATCAGCTACATTCCACACATATTTGTTTCATGACTGAACTTGACGGCTCTTTCTTTTCATGTTTTCGCACACGCCACTTAAAGCAAGAAGTTTGCAGCGCGCAGGCACTGCGAACTTAAAAATGATTCACAGCCTGCAGGATAGATCCTACAAGGATCTTCTTAGGTCACCGACAAGTACCTACTGGAGGCTAGAAGAGGGAGGGGAAATATGATACAGACATTCAAGTTCCCGAAAGAAATGAAAAAGTTAAACTGTGAAGAAATATTTAACAGGAACAGCGTTATGCTTCCTATCTTTTTATTGGACCTGCAAAATTCAGATATTTTATGTCGTTGCTGTAACTATCTCTGGACTGTTTGTTTAATTGTGCAGTGCCTTTTTGTTATATTTTTGAAGGGTTGTATTTTCTGTACACCTTTTCACTTTGTTGTTATTGTGTATTTTGTATGTTAAAAAGCTTTCAATAAACAGGTTCATGTTAAAAAATAAACAGGAACAGAGAATCTAGGACATGGGGACATGAGTGGAAGCTGGCAGGAGGAATATTCAGGAGGGGCATGACGAAGTTCTTTTTTTACAGACAGAGTGGTTGAGCAGTGAAACAGCTTGCTAGCTGAGGTGGTGAGCACCAAGACCATTTACGGCTGCAAAGATGGTTGGGACAAGTTAATCATGTAATAATCACCCAGGGAGGTAGCAGCAAGGCACGGAACATGCAGGCGGGTAACGTGGATATAAACCCCATATAGGCACTAGGTGGTAGGACAGGGTATTACTGGCAGACTGGATGAACCAATGGTCATTTTCTGCCATCAGCTTCTAGGTTTCTAAGGGCATCGATGTAATGTATCCATGTTGACTTGCCTCCAAGCCTTCATTATATATTTATTTTATTTTTATTTATTTATTATTATTTCGAAGCACACCTTTGAGCTACAAGCTTGTTTGCAAAGGTTCCACGTCAACAGAAACTGTACAGTCATCAAAGCATAGCAGGGGAAACTGGAGACATTACAAACTATTAAACAGTAGAAGCGGGGAAATATGTACAGTGTTTACAATGATTGCAAGTAATTGCTGCACGGCAGTGCTTTGTCAACGCCATTACGAGGATCAGAACAGAGCTATACACAGTATTTACACTACTAGCAAGCCATTTCAGTCTGGTCTTATATCGCACAAGGCCACTGTTGTAACTGCTAACCAGAAGGCTGTATATTGGTAGGGTAATCTCAGTATTCACTGCTGTTACTAATAGGAGATGTAATCAGCAGGGGAGACAGAAAGGTGGATAGCAGCAAAAGAGCTTTGTGAAGGAAGAAGAGAGTGGATGGGGGAGGGGAGTGAAGGGGTGTGATGATCGCGGGATTAAAAAAATGTTTTTTAGCCTTTTCCATTCAAATGTTAGCCTGTTCTAAACATAATGTCTTTGAAAAGGTGTAACTTTGGAACAATAAAGGATAGCACATTTTTTTTAATGAAAGCTAGGAGGGAGGTTGACCAGGATCCACTACATTGATGCACACTGAATACATTGATATACTGGAAAAAGAAAATGCTCTTTTAGTAAATTGGTTTTACTAATAATGCATTTACACGAAATTAACAGAAAGAAGTTGTTTGATTATATCGATATAGTGAAAATACACTATTTAATTACTGATTAGATATGATTAAAATCTGAAACCAGTGCACCTAAATCTCTGTTATACACACTCCATTACACATGATTGTGAGTATCAGAGGTTAGCTTGCGGCATGCTCGTCTGTTTTCATGCCTGCAGTAAGCTGTTTAAGTTTCTTTTCAAGAAGAAAACATAATGGGCCAGATTCACAGACTTTGTGAACTGCACAAAGTGTTTTCGCCTTGATGGCTTGGAGTTTGCACAAAAGGCCAGTTTGCACGGGCTAAAGCGGTTAGTGCAATCGCAAAAACATAATGTATGTACAATGCAAATAAATGGAAGTGGCCTTGCGTACAGGCACAATGTTATTCACATAGCATTTGCACTGCGCAAAGCGCCTGCACTTTGTGCGGTGCAAATTATCACCTACAAAAAGGTCCTCTTATTCCGGGCAAATCCAGAGGCAGAAGCAGGAACTGCAGGAAGGAGCACAATGGCAGACATGACAGCATCACTTCTAAACATGTCAAGGGAGTCTCTCCAGGAAGAGCAGCAACAGGGATATCTAGGGCCCATCTGTTGCTGGCGAAGGCACCCTGCTGCACACAGATGGTTCCGGCCATAAGTCCCTTGTGAGACACTGACCAATGATCAGCTGGTTGGTTGGTACTGTCACAACCAGGCCATGCATAAGCAGCAATGTGAACCCTTGGATGAAGACCTGCGCAGCACCACCCAGTGTATCCATGCCGTGATGGTGGAGGTGAAAGTGACTGCTGCCATGTGTCTTCTGGCAACAGGCACCTCTCAGACCCCCTTCAGGGATACCACCACAGTGCTGAAGCCATCCACCCCATGCCTGCTGTATGAATAGTGCAATTTGGACCAAGCCTGATAGAAAGGGGTATTGGTGATGTGGTACCGTGCCAGTGTTGCCTCCCAGGCTTTGTTCTCTTGAGCGAGGGCATTGTACCCTGCAACACTAAACCTATGAGCCCTTTCTTAGGGAGAGCAGCTGCTGGGGAGATGAAAAAGGGAAGGGTAGGGGCTTAGGCTCCACATATGTGCAGAGTACAGTGGATCCTGTACCAATACGGAGCACCAGACCATAGCCACAGTGTACAGATGTCGATGATGTAGCAAAGCAGAATGATGTGTGAGCCCCCACCCAAATAGTGCCAAAGGGGCTGCGCCACTTACCCACGCATGCAGCCACCTAATCCGGGCCACGCCCATGACCCACCATGCCAAAGCACTGCTATATCACTGATGACCCACAACACTTGTGAAAGATGCCTGTCCATCATAGAGGTGTGTCTGCAACAGCTTATGCCACATTATCCCACCCCAAACCTCCAGTGGTGTATTAGTGCACACCATACATCACAGCTGATGACAGCAGTCATGGTACAAGGGAGGCACACACATGGTCTTAATGGCTACACAAGCTGCTGGTGTATGACGCACCATGCACTGCCTGTGGAACGTTGGGGGCCAGCGGGACACCAGGGTCACATGCGGACCCCACATGTGATGCATGAGGATGGCTCACTATAGCTGGGAAAAACACATATGTGGTGCACAGAGCCCTGTGGCATGGTGACAGATTTCTGTGTCATAGTGAGTGACTGGCATATCATGTATTGCCAGGGAATGAAGATGATACAGTATCATGAGTATGACACTGCCATGGGCTAGGCAGTCAGGCAACCCATGAAAGGCTAAGGATAGGGAGAGGAGGGGAGTCTGAGTGGGGGAGGACCACATTTCTGAGAAGACACGGGGAAGTACTGTAATAGCAGAAGAGGTGGTAGCGTGGTGGATGGACAACAAGTGAGTGCAAAGGGGAGGTTCCACAGACAGAAAATAGTTTGGAGGTGGAGGTCAGTAACCCAACCATATTTGTGAGGGGGGGGAGAGGACAGGGCAAAAGTTAGGTGAGGCAAAGGTGAGGCGAGACGGGGGGATGAGGGGGCCTCGCAAGTTAGGGGGCAGGGGAGTGGAGGGCAACAGGAGGGTGAGCAGGATAAGCATCAGAGAGTCATAATTCTGGGAGTTTCTATACTTAAGGGTATAAGATAGGGAGGAAGGGGTGCTAGAAAAAGTGTCAGCTGGGTAGAATGCATGCCAGGTATGACAGCAAGTAGAGTGGGGCAGCATATGGGCAGATATGTGGGGAAGGTGGGCGGCAGCCACACATTGTGGTGCACCTGGGAACGAATGATCTGTAAGGGAGAGGGATAGAGGAGGTACAACACAGCTTCAGGGAAGTGGGAAAACTACGCAGCAAAGAGGAAACAATGGTAGCCTTCTCAGAAGTTCTGCCAGTGCAAAGGGCTAGTACAGACAGGAAGAGAAGAATCAGTGACTTCAACAAGTGGCTGAAGGAATGGTGTGGGTTCAAGGGGTATGGATTGGTGGGGAACTGAGGTAGCACATAGGATAACACAGATATTTATGCAGGGGATGGGTTACACCTCAGCAGGGCAGGGTCACAGGTGTTGAAGCAGAAGCTGGGGGATTTCATCAATGAGAGGTATCATTTAAACTAGGTAGGGGGGAGGCACTGGAGCTGGTAATCACCAGGAGAGGGGGTCCCATGGACCTCCTCCCCCCACCACAGGGATAGATACTACCTTAGGCGAAATAGGGGTTGGAGTGAAGGGTAAGGAAGTAGGAAGGATAGGAGCAGTGTGGAGAATGTTTTCACTAAATGCTAGGAGCCTGGGGATCATGTTGGCAGAGTTGCAGGCATTGATGGCAGAGGTAGAGGTGGACATAGCTGTCATTACTGAGCTGTAGGCAACCAGGCACCATGACTGGGACCTAACCATCCCGGGGTAAAAACTATTCTGGAGAGATAAAGGGAAGGCTGGAAGGGGCTGCCATATACATTTTTGGAAGGGATTATATGTAATAGGGAGGAAGAGGAGGAGGGCAGGTCAGAAGTAATCTGGCTGCAACTACTCAGCCAGAAAGAGACCAAGATCAGTCTGGAGGTTGTTTATAGATCTCCGGCCCAGAAGGAAGACATTGACAGGGTACTGGGGGAGCAGATATTGATGCATAGTGGCAAAGGAAGTAGAGTGGTTGTGGGGAACTTTAATTTACTGGGGGTGGACTTGAGCATCCCAGCAACCACTTGGCCAGGGAGCTGATTCTCCTGGAAGCATTGCAGGATGGCTTCCTTACTCAGAGGGTAATGGAGCCAACAAAGGAGGGGAATGTACTAGACCTGGTACTGGAAGATGGTGAACAGGTCAGGGATGTAAGGGTGGAGGAACCGCTGGTAAGCAGTGATCACCACACAGTGTGGTTCTCAATCAGTCTGGGTAGGGAAGTGGCCACTACAAATGCTAGGGTCCTGGACTTCAAAAGGATGGACTTTGGCAGGATGGGACACATACTGGAAAGTCATATGGCAAGCATCCACCCAGAAATGGACACGGAACAAAAATGGGAAGTCATCAAGGCAGGACTGGCTGAAGCAACTAAAACTTGTGTCAAGAGCCAGAGCAAGAAAGCCAGGATCAAGAAACCAAGTTGGATGAGTAGAGCAGTAGTGGAGAAGGTGAGGGAAAAGATGAATGCATTTTGGACCTATAAGAGATCCAACAGGGCAGAAGACAGAGAAGAATATGAGAAGAAATCCAGAGAAGTGAGCAGAGTGTTAAGGGCAGCAAAGGTGGCTAGGGAACGGAGGTTAGCACAGGGGATCAAAGAAGGAGAAAAGGATTTCTTCAGTTATATCAGAGAAGAGGAAGAGCAAGGATCAAATTGTTAGGATCAGGAGGGGAAGTGGGTGGGTAGAAAAGGGGGCTGAACAGGCAGAAGTACTTAATACTTCTGTTCAGTCTTCACCAAGGAGAGGAATGGGCCCATACCTGAGAGGAAGGGATAGGTGGGAGAGGGTGGAGGAGAAGCAACCATGGATTAGGAAATCATGGTGGAATGGGAGAGGGAAGGCCTTAAGGCCCTGAAGGTGGACAAGGCACCTGGCCCAGACGGAGTCCGCCCCAGGGTGCTGAGAGATTTGGCAGAGGTCCTGGCAAGGCCAGTGGTGGACCTGTTCAATACCTCTCTGAACTCGGGGTGCATGCCCAGGGACTGGGGGGAAGCACATGTGATACCTCTCCATAAGAGTGGGCCCAAGGATGAACCGGGGAACTACAGACCAGTGAGCCTTACTGTAATTGTGGGAAAACTGATGGAGACAATACTCAAGGAAAGACTGGTGTAATTTCTTGAGGATAACAATCTCCAGGACAGCATGCAGAATGGGTTTGTCTTGGGCAGATCCTGCCAGATGAACTTCGTTGATTTTTATGACTGGGTTAAGAGGACACTGGACAGATGACATGGGGTGGATGTCCTCTACCTGGATTTCAGCAAGGCCTTTGACTCAGTGCCACACAGTAGGCTGACCTTCAAGTTGAAGAGTCTGGGAGCAGGGAGGAAACTGATCAGATGGGTCGAGAACTGGCTGCAGGGTAGACAGCAGAAGGTAGTAATGGGGGGGGGGCATCTGAACCCAGGCAGTAACAAGTGGTGTACCCCAGGGCTCGGTGCTGGGACCAGTTCTGTTTAACATTTTCATAGCCGACATTGTAGTAGGGATTAAGAGCAAGATCAGTCTCTTTGCAGATGACACAAATATTTGTGCTGAGGTAGATGGGGGGGATGGAGCAAAAGTACTTCGGGAGGATTTGGCAAAACTGGAGGAATGGTCTCACACTTGGCAGCTTGGTTTCACTGCCAAGAAGTGCAAAGTGATGCATTTGGAGGCAAGAACCCAGGACACAATTACTGGCTGGAGGGTGTCCTGTTAACAAAATCCAAAGAGGAGAAGGATCTGGGAGTGCTGGTAAATGGGGAGATGAACCACTCTGTTCAGTGCAGGAAGGCAGCAGTGAAGGCAAACAGGATGCTAGGGTGCATAGAAAGAGGGATTACTTCTAGGAGTGGGGAGGTCATCTTGTCCCATACAGGTCCCTGGTGAGACCACACCTAGAGTACTGCGTGCAATTTTGGTGCCCTTACTTGAAAAGAGACATCAAACTACTGGAGGAGGTACAGTGCAGGGCAACAAAAATGATCCTTGGGTTGAGGGACAGACCATATGAGGAGAGACTGAGAGAGCTCAATATGTATACCCTGGAGGAAAGAAGGGAGAGAGGGGATGTGATTGAGACCTTCAAGTACCTGAAGGGTTTGAACAGAGTAGACACCAGGTGTATGCTCAGTCTGGAGAATGGAAGGGAAACGAGGGGACACTCTATGAAATTGGAAGGGGGTAGGTTCAAGAGGGAACTGAGGAGGCACTATTTCATAGAAAGAGTGGTGGCAGGCTGGAATGCTCTGCCAGAGGAAGTCGTAACGCTGAAGAGTGTTGGGGACTTCAAGAGGGGGTGGGACAGATTCAAGGGGAGGGTACAAACTGGGAGGGGGCAGGAGATAGGGGGATGGCATATGAGGGAGGGGGTGCAGCTGCAGTCTAATGGACTGAAGTGCTGCACACTCAAGCAAACTAGATAGACTGAATGGCCTGTATCTGCTGGCAATTTCATATGTTCGTATGTAGCACTGTGGACAGGGCACTATAGGTTGGCTATAGGTACTGGGGGTGGAATACTGATGCAAGTATTGTCGCATGACATGTGTCCACATGACAGGCATGCATATCATACAGAGATGGGACAATATGATGGTTGGTGGGGGACTGTATACCATTATGTGTGCCCCAAGCCATTGTGCTCTGTGTACATTGTGCCCAACACATGGGTGGGACTCCCACAGTGGCCGCTATTTGGGTAGAACTCCCACTGTGGCCACTATCCTCCCTGGCAGTGCATGGTATCAGTCCAATATGACCCTCTAGAGCACAGTACATACTATGGCAGATGGACTGGTCTGCTGTCCCACATATGCTATGCAGGAGTCTGGACACACTTCCCCTGTTGATGTCTCCAACTCCCTTTGCAATGCAGAACAACCTGTATAAATGGGGTAACTGCAGGTGTCCTGTCACCATAGGTTGTGGTACTACTGAGGAATGCAGCTAGACAGAGAGTCAGAGGCATAGCATGGTATGTTATGGTATGGTGGGTGTAGGGTAATATGGCACTGGACAGCTCGGAACAAGAGAGTTCCACACAAGAATATTCAGTACAGAAAAGTTCAACACTGAAAACCTTAACAGATTAAATTTTGGTCCATGCCACCATGAATCACCACTCCAGTGAAATGTGTGACCACATATCTGGCTGTTCAGTTGCTCTGTGTGAGATTGTCCTGTACTGCACTTTTCTACGGCACACATTCCTGTTCAGTACTTTACAGTACCATATATGCCGTGCCCAGAAATGGTATGGGAAAATGTTAGTCATATGAACAGGAAGCTCAAGTGAGCAAAGCTCATTCACAACGAGGTCCTTTCTATAATGAATACAGTTGCCTAGAATTTAAAATCAAGAAAAAATGTATTTCAGGAGCAGCACATACCATGCACAGTGCACAGTCTCACGTTAACAGTTACAAAACATGTCATGTACAATAATCGTAAAGCACACATTAACCAGAATCCCAAGTAAAGCAGCATGCCATAGATTGCAAAGGAGCGGCATACATAAGCGATGACTGTTATGTGGCAAGGTGAGCTACACAGCCCTTAAGCTGCAGCAAAATGGCATGTAGCCATTCCAGTCTGCAAATCTGTACATATATCTGGCTGTCTAGAATGTTCCACACAGCTGGCTCCAGTTGCTGTCTCTGCTGTCTCCATGGCATGCAATTCAGTAACCATGTACAGGTCCCTGTCCCTGGCTCTTGTCCCTGTAAATAGTACTGGAGCAAAGTTGTATGCAAATGCATGCAGATAGCTCTGGAATGAGATGCAGATTGTGAGCTTTGCCCCCTGACTACCTAATCAGCTCATTTACATGCTTCCTTTGTGAATAGCAGTTTTTAGCATCACACAAACACATGTTGCATTTGCGTAATAATAGTATGCTGTGCAACATGTTAGTGAATTGCATGGTATGTTTAGCACAGTTTAGAATGATGTAACTGCACATGCGCAATGCACTGCTGCCACTAGTCTATCGTGCATGGCGCAATACCCTATTGCGCGGAGCCAACCAATATTGTTCAATGGCACACACTATATAGCATGCAATGTTGCAGCAAAGTGGCAGGCTGTGCGCTAGGCCTTAAATTGTTCAACAGTATCTTGGCCCAAGAGTGTGATGGCACCCCTGCAGAGGGACCAGCAGTGGTCTGCAGTGGAGCTGACCAACATGGTAGACCTTGTGGTCACCAGGGATGGCCATTTATTCAGGTCAGTGGACCTAGATCAGCCCTGGGGAGTTGTTTGTGCCTCAATGGGATGGCAGCTGTCAGGCTGAACAAGGATAGAAACATAGAAACAGACTTTGACAGCAGACAAGGACCACTTGGCCCACCCAGTCTGCCAATTTCCCTACCTATTGGATAAGCTGCAGATCCTAGTTAACCAACAGCCTACTTCTTCCTACCCCCCCTCACCATAATTGCCTTATGTCTGTCCCATGCATTTTTAAGGATGAATGGACAGGGGAGCAATGCTGCCACTGTTATGGGGACCTTGTCCAGCAGGACCGAGACCAGCTCCAGTGATTTTGGGACATGATTCGGTATGGCCCCGTGCCATGCCCAGGTATGTACACTTTTGCCATGTGCTCCTTGTAACTGGCCTGCATTTAGGTGACGTACATCTGAGTGGCACTGTCACCTGTATTCCACTTGGCACATGGGGTTGTGCCCACATGTGTGTTCTCCATGCTACCCATTCCTATTGGCTGTCTCCTGGTGGCACTGCCAGCCATGCCCCATGTTGGCTGCTCTGTAGCATCACACATATGCAGCCATTTGCAGGTATCCATGGGTACTGCCCACTGTTGTGCTCCTCTGTCCTGCAGCACTGTGTATTGAGCAATTGCGCAATGCTATTCACAGCGATGCTATTCTATGCAGTGCAATTCACAAACCTGTGCATGTCTTTGCAGTGCATAATACTGTCCCATTGTGCAGCTTGCTTTACATGCTATTCACCATGTGGTTAGCGCCAGCACTTACCCTTTGGGAATGGGGCTATTTTGTTGTTGTGCAATCGCATTCTATTGCACAGAGCAAAGTTTGTGCGGCCGCAGTTCTTTTGGGAATCTGGCCCAGGAACTTTTAAAACACATTGAATCACTAAGACCAAGCAGTAGCATGTGACCCATAAGCACAAAGCTGACCTTTTCAAAAACTGGCCACATACAGACTGGCGCAACGTTTCTCTTTTCCAAGGCATGTATTCACCTTTTAATTACAAAAAAACTAGCAATTATGTAAATTTAAAATAGGGGTAAAAGTTAAAATTGTTTTATAATTACTGGTTTGTGTCAATTACATCTGAAAACTAGTACCTGAAATTCTCCATTACACACACTGTGTTACCTACAAGTGTGTGTAACAGAGAATTGCCTCACTCTTGCACACATCACAAGTGTGAGATACAACAGCTGCAGGCAAAATGCACTTTCATTTTGGATCTGCTCGTTTTCAACCTGCCAACAGCAGTTCTGTTAAGCAGTAATGATAATTATGGGCAGCAGTGAAAACTCAATTATTTAAATGTGCACTCGATGTGTGATACCTGAATAAATCACTTGACCTTCAGTCTTGTGGTTTATGTAGTATCACACAGCTGGGTTGTTCACAAAAAACTTGTTGCACTTGGATGCCCTTAGTATCTTCTATATATCACTGCACTAGAAATATGCTTACACTATATTGTCAGAAATATTTTTTTTGTTCAACTTAAGGGCACTTTTGAAATATGTTTGTTTCATATAGAACCAAAATAAATAACAACTGTATGATTTTCGCCATGGAAATGTGTTTCCAAAGGGATGAAATCACTATTCATAAAATTCTTATTTCAGTCAGGTAATCCCAAATGCTACACCTGTAAAAGCATCAAAAGGTAATTTTTTTTTTTTTTACAATTTTTTGGCCAGGAAAGAAACATTAAGTCAGAGTTTGTTTCCAGGTGCATCTCTTGGGAGAAGAGGGAGGTTAAGTGACTTGCTCATTGTCACACAGTATCCAGGTGGTGGGCATGGGATTCAAACCCAGTTCTCCAGGTTTGCAGCGCAGTGCTCCTAACAAGTGCACTACACTACCTCCCTGATGCATGAATAATGCAAAACAGCTTCCCAGAAAATGTTGCCAAAGATATCGGAATGAGAATAGGCCAGTCTAGTTCAAGAAATGAACAGCCTATGGATTACTGAACTTATAAAGTTATTGCCGGATGCACCTCAACTTTACTGCAGTGCCCATAGAGGTTATACCACTATGGAGCATCTCCGTGGACACATAGAAAATGAACATAAAGGCCTTTTTACTTTGCAAAGTAGTAGTCACTTTATTCGTGATGATGGGTCCTGTTTGCTTGGCAGATACCCACGGTGAGCTCTGCAGGAGGCAACAAGGACTGGCATTGTGAAAGGTAAGGGCTCCTGTTGCTTTGATAGTGATTGGCAAGGCAAAGCTCCTTGCTGATTCCTTTCTATTCTCACCACCTCCCCTACCTTTTCATTTAGATTATTCATGATGTCTTTTTCATGTAAAGATTCATTCTCATAAGCCTGTGATGAAATTATTTAGAATGGTAATTCATTGTCAGTAGATCCCCTCCCCCCCAAAAGGAGAGAGGTAAATGTACTAGCAGCTGCTTCTGTTCTATGCTTCACGGTGCAAACACCACAGTGATTCAGCCTAAGCAAGCAAACCTTTTCCAACTAAGCTTTTCTGTGATTCCCCGGTCCACCCCACTTTATAACAGCGCCCTCCAAGCCCCGTCATCTACTTCTAATGGACGTACTCGTACCCACCACTTACCCTTGACCAACTTGTGGTGGGTGCAGAGCCATCTTGATAGTGTGTGGAGCTGCAGGGGGTGCTGACATTGGTCTTAGCAAACTGGGGCTTTTCTTCTCAGGTCTCCTCCCAAGGGACACCAGCTGTGCAATGGTGCATACACATGTGGACATGCAGCCATGCCAGCATCTGACAGTGGGACTCCCCCTCTTGGTGGTCCCAACAGAGATCACACCAAGTTTCTAATAGGTGGTGATCATGCAGATGGACACAGATTTCTCCTGGCCTGAAAAAGGAGAGCTATCCCTGAGGATGTGACCTCCTCTGCCCCAGGCCAGCCCTTGACGACCTGGGTTTGGTCCCGAATGTGGTCCCCAGCATTGCGAGCAGTAGCTGTACCACTGTGCTGATGGACAGGCTAAGAAGGCACTGTGATATAGGGCTTCGAGCACCAACCAGTGAACCAGGAGGTTTAGATTCCAATAGAACCACTGGCTCAGCTGGCCAGGTTGCACAGAGGAATGAGGCACTGGTGACTTACCTCGAACCATGCCAGCGACCTGGGTTTGGGAATGGACTCGGGGTGCCGGGGTCCGGCAGGGGAAGGAGAGGATTGAGCATCTGTAAGACTGCTCTCCTCTCCTGGGGTGGGCTGTGGGAGTGCATCGCTCTGCAGAGACCCCTGGTGGAGACCAGGGGTAATGCAGATGCAGCGCAAGGAGGGAACATCGCCAGAAAACAGAAAATGGCTCCGCTCTCAACCGGATGACAGCCGCCTGACAGCCCAATGCCATCAATGTCCTGAGCCATCTGACCCTCAGCAGTATCCCAGGGCAAAGTATTGCACTTACCCTGTCTCAGGTGCCTCTCCCCTCAGAGGAGGGGGGCCTGCCCAGCAAAGGGTTATGTCCAGGTTACCCTGGGATGTCTGCGATGTGAGGGATGGAGGCCAGAAACAGGATGGATCAGGTGTAGCCTTGGCACAGCCTGAAGGAGTGACTGAGAGTGGCAGCACGTAGAGGGGGAAAATAGATAATACAAAAAAAGAACCACTGGCTCAGTGTATGACCTTTAACAAGTCACTTGACCTCCCAATGTTTCAGGCTTTCCAGAAGTAACACTGGATAGAAGCAAGACTCCACTGGAAATGACAAGTGGGGCTACCCTACAGAGTAAATTGTAAAACAAAAAAACTACATTGTTATAAAGACATTGAAGACCTCTACCAGACTATAGTAATATAGCCTTACAATGCCTCGCCATCTCAGAAAAACAACCACTCTACTAACCCCAGTTTGCAGTTCTGAGGCACACAAAGACTTGAACACAGAGCAAACTATACAGTTACATAATTGGTGTGTAACATAAGGGGAACACTGCTAGCATAGGGAAGCAGAACACTATTTGCAGTTACAGTAGTCATGGCCACCGACCACCTGTGCCGGAAAACAGAACACAAAATAAGGCTAACATCCAAAATGCAATAAATAACTGTAGAGATTTATTTAGGGATTGGGGGAACATGTTGAAGGCTAAGGGAACACTGTATCAAAGGAAAACACTTTACAAGTATTCTTATAACTTTAAACAATATTTCTATAACTTAGCAATCATGAAAATATTGCCCTGGCCAGTTTGTTCCCCTCCTCCACAGCTATATCTGTACGAGTAATTTGCCCCCACCTATCAAAGCTCAGTTTTTATCTACTACGTGCAGTGCTCCAAGTGAGATGAGTACCAACCTATTTTACTCACCATTTTTAAGGAAATGCTCTTAAAATATGTTTTTAATGAATACAAATACTCAGCACCACCCCTGAAAATACTCCACACCCAGCTATTATTGCTTCAAAAGGAGCATTTTTCTTCAAGATTTAAAGCACTTTTACTCACCAGCATTTCATTTTCCTGTTGTAATTTAAAAAAATAGGGAGTGAATTACTCTTGCCTGCCAAAATTATCAGGAGCACTGACTACATATATCTGTTGTACAGATTGGGCTGGATATTCAAAAGGGTTGCGCCATGCGCAATAGGGTTGCGCATGCGCAAGTCCGAAAGTGCGCCATTCTGCGATATTCAGCAGGAGGCAGTTGCGCCACCGAAAACAGGCTGAGCAACAGCGCAATGCAAATGACGGCATGCGCAACTGAAAGGGGTGGATCCCTGCATAAAGAGCGCAATGCGATATTCAAAGGGTTCTGCAATGCGCAACAGTGGAACAGCCAGAAGTTGCGCCACAGCGGAAATGAGCCAAAATAAAAAGGCTCAAGGAAGAGGCGCAAGAACGCTACAGGGATGCCAAGCAAGACAGACAGAGAGAGACAGGCAGTGACAGTCCAGAACAGGGCAGGCAAGGGAAGTTGTGTGGGCCATAGGCTGCAGAGGCCAGTGGGGGTACCCGGTGCAGTGGCGGTAGCAGTCAGGACAGCGGGGGTAACAGAGCAACATCAGCCAGGGGGGATCGCAAGCCATGGAGATGGACAGTGCGAGCTTCCACATGGAAGCTGTAATGAGGGGGGTGAGAATGCATGCTGCAGGGGGACGTGGCCGTGGAAGGGCCCGTCGGCGGTACGCCCCCAACAGGCAGTACCGTGCCCGCATCAGCTTTGAGCTGTACACAGATGTAGAGATCGTGGGCTGGTACCACCTGAACAGGGCAATACTGAGATGGCTCTGTGAGCTGTGCAGTGATGATGCAGTCACCCCACGACGAGTCACGCCTGTCGGTGGAGACCAAGGTGACAGCCTGCATGTGCCTGCTCATCACGGGCACCTTCCAGAGGCCAACAGGGGACACCACAGGCATCACACAGTCGGCCACATCACGCATCCTCACCCAATTCCTCAGCGCACTGCTGCCACATGCTGCGGAGCACATCCAGTTCCCCCAGCACCGCGGCAGAGCGTACAGCAAACATGCAGGAGTTCCACAGGGTAGCACGTATGCCTGGCGTGCTAGGGGCCATAGACTGCACCCATGTGGCCATTCGCATGCCACCTGGCCCCGATGGGGCTGCATATAGGAACAGGAAGGGCTATTCCAGTGTCAACTGCCAGGTGATGTGCGATGCCACTGGGCGCATAATCAATGCCTGTGCCACACACCCTGGTGGAGCACATGATGCCTTTATATGGTATCAATCCGCACTGTGCCATCAATTTGAGAGTGGGGACATCCCCACAGGCCATCTAGTGGGTGAGTATGCATGTAGGAATTGCAAATGTGGGGCAAGGGTGGGAATGCCACAGGTGCTATGGTAGTGGCACACAGGGATATTGGTAATATGGACCTGAACATGATACTCATCTCCACCATCTCCACACAGGTGACAGAGGATACCCACTCCGTCCCTGGCTGCTCACACCATACCGGTGCCCCATGACCCCATCGCAGCAATGCTATAATGTGGCGCATGCCGCCACATGCAACATCATTGAGCGGGTGTTTGGGATGCTCAAGGCATGCTTCCAATGCCTAAACACCTCCGGTGGTGCCCTACAGTACAGCCGCTCAAAGGCCTGTGGAATATTCCTGGCCTGTTGTTTCCTGCACAACATGGCCAAAGACTGTGGGATAGCCATTCAGGTCAAGGAGGAGGACAGCGATGGGGACGCCAGTGGCGCCGGTGATGATGGTGATGAGCAGCACCCCCTTGGACGGCGGGACCCCTGACTGATCCGGCAGGCCCAGCTGCACTGGGACACCATCACGGAGGAGCATTATGCACGACACAGGTAAGTCAAGGGGCCATGTGCAACCAACACTGTCCTGGCACAACCCACAGGCACACAGAGTAACACACCAGGGTGCATGGACGGCAAGGGAGTGGAAGGGACCAGGCACACAAACACACCATCAGGGAGGGGTGAACAGTCATATGGACACGCACACACACACACACACACACACACACCAGGCACAAAGCGTACATGGGCAGGTGCACAGCAGAGCAGGAACAGACATGGCAAACACACAGATCCACAGACCACACCCACCACCTGTACTGTCCAAGTACGTGTGTCAGATGCTGGGCACCCTTGCACCTTGGTGTACAGTACAATGCAGGCATCATCATGCACACGCATCTGTGGACAGCAGTCAGGATGGTGTGCAGGTGGTCTGTATGTCGGCGTGATGTGCAGGGCACCCACCAGTGCACTGCCCACCATGACGCACATTGCACACAGGGCAGCACCAGACAGGGCCCGCACTGGGAGACAGGTCAGTCATGTTGCACTGTTCCACGGCCACCGCAGATGTGTGGGCAGCCCCGCCGTGACCCAACAGCACTGGCAGGCTGAGCAGGGGCCACATGGGGTGGCACCGATGGACCACCAGGGGTCCCACTGCGTGATCGCGACCTTGTCCACACTGGGGTCTGTAGTATGCCAAACATACCTGCACCAGGGGTTCTCGGGATGCCCACAGCAGAACCCGGTGTCGACAGGCTGGGCGTCACACGACGCCGGGAACGGGGAGTGGAAAGTGTACTGTGAGGGGTGCGCGGTACAGGGGCACCTGCTTGTGTGCCCAATGCAGCCACGACAGCGACTAATGCCTGGGTCTGCCTGTCAATGGCGGCTGTCACATCCATCCGCATATGGACCATCTCTGCAAGGATCAGAGCACAGTCCCTGCTGTGCCACTCCACAGCCATGCACAGTGCCTCCACGGACGTTGCAACCCACCTTTGCTGCTGTACTGATTCCCGCAGCAGGCGGGTGTGCTCTTCAAATGGGTACTCTGCCACAACGGCATCCTGTCCCCTAGGGTATGGAAGGTCCTGATGCTCAACACCCCTTGAGGGTGGGCGCTGTTCACCAGGACCAGGAATGGGCAAATCAAAGGGCGGTGGGCATGTGCCACCACTGGACACTGTACCCCCAGACCTGGTGGGTGACTGCTGCTGCTGCCCCTCCAACCGCTGTGCCCCAGGGACCACTCATTCCACTGCTGTGGCCGCAACAGTGCCAGACACCTGCACAGCCACTGGTGCTGCTCCACCGGTGCTGACAGGCACAGCCTGGGACTGTGCCGACATGCTGGCACACACGTTGGAACCAGCTAGGCCCAGGGGCACGTGCTGGCCAGCTGTGTGTCCATCATGGGACACACACATGTCACTGCCCATTGCAGTCCTTGCATCATGAATGGTGTAGGTACGTGCTACAGCCACAGTCACAGTGTGCTGGCATGCTTGCATGCCAGACTGCTGAGACACAGGCTGTGCACCCCCCACACCCGACTCTCCGACAACAGAGTTGGCAGCCCGGGGTGCATGCTGGTGCAGTGCATGCTGGCTGGTGACAGAGGTGGATGGACCCTCCTCCAAGTCCAGCAGGTCTTCCTCACTGCCTGGACCCACCACCACCGTCCCCTGAAGATGAACAGATCTGTAACAGAAAGTGAGGACATGTGAGTACATGTGAACAACCTTCCCCCCCCAACACCACCACCATGTCATACCGTGCAGTGATGGGCTTCCACCTGTCTGGAATCCACCTCCTGGTACGCCCTCAATAGCACTCGGCTGCATTGATGCAGCCAGTCAGTTCTCAGCTGGGGTCAGCTCCGCCACCGCTGGCTGGCCCCCGCCTGTGCCAGCACGTGCCGCCCTGAGGGCTGCCACCTTCTCCTTCACCCTTCTGTGGTCTGTCCTCATCTTCTTTTTGCATTCCTGCACGGAGCGCTGGTGGCTTCCATGCAGGTTCACTGCCCGAGCTACCCCCTCCCATGCAGCCACACGGGCCTGAGGGGTGCCCCGCCGTCCACTCAGTAGTGGCTCCTCCTCCAGGGAGGCCTGGAAGAGGGCCTCTGTCTCCACCGTGGTGAAGTTGGGCCTCCTCCTCCGCCCACCATCCTCACCCTCACCTTGGCTGTGCTCGGTCATGTCGATCTGTATGGGTGGAAGTGGACACCTGTCACTGTGCAGTCTACAGCGTTATCCCATGACCATTGTCCAGAACATCACACAGCATGCAACCCACCTCTCACCTGCAGTAACCGAATCTGGCCAGCGCAGCCCAATGTCGCACATTTATAGCACAATGCATGCAAATTAGGAGTGGAGCAACTGTAATGAGATGCAAATCGTGCCACTGCACCTTTGAATGGCTGATCAGATGATTTGCATGTGTCGGCTGAATATCGCGCCGTTGCGCTTTGCGCAATACGGTTGAGCCGGCTGAGCCAATGGCGCATATCTGTGACTGTGTGGTACACTGCATTGTGCATGCCCAGGTAGCTTATGCAGGTGTCTGCCACGCTGATGACATGCTGTGCGCAATCGGCAATTCAGGCCATGGCCACCATTGTGCCAATGGTGCTACAGCGCTGGTCACTACATGGCGCAGTGGCAGTACTGCGCAATAGTCCACTGTGGCACTGGCACGCAGGTGTCCGATCGCACAGGATGTGTGGACATCCGATGGCACTGTGCGTGGCCTCGCGCCACTGACCCATGACCTTGTGCACGACCTTTGCCCCCTGGCGCTGTACATCTGCCACGTGTACGGCTCTATCGCGCTGTTCGGTGACAGCGTGATGTGGACCGACGGCGCTGTCCGAACAGTGCGATAGGCAGTGATGGAGTTTACTACAACATTTCCACGCGGGTTGCTACTGCTGAGGCCGCCATATTGCCACTCGTACAGTTTGACAATGGCACGCAGGAGAGCACCACAATGGGGGCTTTGGAGTTGGCCAACCTGGTGGCTGTGGTGGAGCCCCACTATGGCTCACTGTTTGAGAGTGTGCCCCTGCAGGTGCCACGCACCCATGTGTGGCAGCAGGTCGCCGCTGACCTGGAGCAGGCCACTGGGCAGAGGAGGACCCCTGAACAGTGCAGGCACCGCTACAGTGACCTGCAGAGGAGGGAGCATGCTCTGCTTGCGCACCTCACGTCGCATGCCAGGAGGGGCATTGTGCCCAGGCCAGGTGGGTGTGCTGTGTATGCACCGGTATTGTCTGCATGGGTGACTGTGTAATGTAATCTGCTCATGGGGGTGGGTTGGGCTGTGGTTTGCTGTGAGGGTGTTTGCAGGTGTGTGCTGTTTGGGTCTGGATGTGTGGGCAGGCACACTCAATGGGGCAAGGGGCTGTCTGCTTTGGGATCTCACTGATGTTTTTCTATTCCTCTGTCTCCCACAGGCGTGGAGGAGCAGAGGCAGGCACGGGCTGAGGCATGGGATGGCGGTGCCAGGGTGGCTGGCGGAGGAAACACACAGATTTTGACGGCAGATAAAGACCGCTGGCCCACCCAGTCTGCCCATTTCCCTACCTAATGAATAAGCTGCAGATCCTAGTTAACCAGCAGCCTACTTCTTCCTACCCCCACCCCCTAGAATTGCCTTATGACTGTCCCATGCATGCTTGAATTCCACCACTGTTTTTGGCTCCACAACCTCCTCCGGAAGGCTGTTCCATGCATCCACAACCCTCTCTGTGAAAAAATACTTCCTTAAATTACCTCTGAGCCGCCCCCCTTCTATCTTCAAATTGTGCCCCCTTGTTCTTGCACACCTCTTTTTTTGAAAGATGCTACCCTCTTGGACTTTGTTGATTCCCTTGAGATACTTGAAAGTTTCTATCATGTTCCCCCTCTCCCTCCTTTCCTCGAGGCTATACATATTCAGCTTCTTAAGTCTCTCTTCATATGTCTTCCGGTGCAGACTCTGTACCATTTTAGTTGTCCTCCTCTGGACAGCCTCCATCCTGTCTATGTCCTTGCGGAGATTGGGTCTCCAGAACTGCACGCAGTACTTCAGATGGGGTCTCACCAACTGTCTGTACAGAGGGATAATAACTTCCTGTTTTCTACTGGTGATGCCTCTCCCTATGCATCCCAGTATCCCCCCAGTCCTCCTTGCTGCCCTCTCACATTGCTTGCCCACCTTTAGGTTATCTGATATGACTACCCCCAGGGCCCTTTCCATTTTTGTTGTTGTTAGTATCTCACCCCCCCCCCACATATCTCTGTAGCAAGCCTCTGTGTGCTCAGTACTCCCACAAAAGGACCATCTAAACTGTGCGGCCAGCCAGTATTGTTTTATAGTTGGTACAGACCACCCTCCCAATGTTTTTTTGGCTTCTAAAGTTAACCATCTGGTTCTCGGTTTTCTCCTGCCCATATACATTTACTGATCAACCTCTGTATGTTCACTAGCCATTGTATGGGGGGCTCAACTGATACATCTTGAAATACAAACAGAAATCTGGGTAGAAGAGTTATCTTAACAGCTTGTATTCTCTCAGACATTGGTAGAGGCAGGAGGGACCATCTTTCTATATCTGTTTTCATCTGTTTCCCAATGGGGACATAATTATCTGAAAAAGGGACTCTGTATTATTTCTAAGAAAAATCCCTAAGTATTTCATCACCTGAGTTTTCCATCTCATGGGGTATTGACACTGCATTTTCTCTGAGGGAGTAAAGTGAAAACAAAGAGCTTCTGTTTTGGTGGAATTTAAGGTGTACCCTGAAAGCTCAGGGTGCAACAGCCACAGCCACAGCAACAGCAACAGCAGCAGCCGCAGCCGCAGCCGCAGCAGCACCTGATGCAGCGGCTTGATGAGGGTGAGTGTCATTACATCATGGATGCTATTGCATGCTGTGGGGGGGCACGGCCACCATCCATGGACAACACTGCCATGCATGCGACGTGTGACAGTCAGCACTGTCCAGTGGCACTGCATGTCTGTGAGTGCGCCACTGGTGGTCCATGCATGCACTGGGCACATGGCTGTGGCACTGACTTCCCACCACGTAGCCACGCCACTGGACAGCCTTGGTTGTGCTGTGCTGGTCATGGGCAGTGTGTGTGTGTGTGCAGTGGTACACATGGCTGTTGCTGCCTGGTTGGGCATGTCTTGTGCACGCTCACTGTGGGTGGGTGCAGTCCATCAGAGGAGCGGGGCACTTGGCTGTATGCCATGCATGATGGATGGGCTTCAGGGCTATGGACAGTCACAGCCATTGACTCTGATTCCTTGTCCTAGGTGTCCGGATCCTGCACCGCATTGAGAGGTCACTGCTGTGGATGATACAGGTGGCGATGGATTTGCACGCCATCCTGCTGGACCTACAGCAACATGGTCTGAGGCGCAGGAGGAGGTCCCAGGCCCAGCACCAGGTGGCAGGAGAGCAGGCTGGCAGGCAGTAGCTGCCCATCACCTCACCCCACCTTCCCTCTCCCAGTTGTTCACCCCTGCCCCATACTCACCCCTACCTTGTACCCATACCCCCAACCCTGTTTTGTATATTTGTACATAGTTATAGTTGTTGTTCTTCTTATTCTTGTTATATTTGTAATATATATTTTGATATGAATACTGTGGTGGTCTCTGATTTGCAGCTGGCTATAGGTGCCTCAGTTGCAGTGGTGTGCATGGCATCTGGGGTGGTATAGTCATGGGTATATGTGTGTGTGTGTGTGTGCGTGCATGGGGAGGTGTCTCTGGTGTGGGGTGGCTTTCAGTCAGTATTGCCATGTTGCTGCCACCACTGCTGGGGTGCTCATGGTGGCTCTGGCTTGTATGGTTCTGTGGTACACGAGGTTGCAGTGTGATGGGGGGCCTGGGGATTCCTGCAGTGCTGGTCACTGCACATGGGTGGTGTCTTGGGGTCACAGTGCAGGGTGTGCTGTGCACAGGGGGGCTGCTGGACACTGGGGTGGTCTGCCCCCTTTGTGTGGCAGTCTCAGTTTGCCAGTGGGTGTGCTGCAGTAACACGGCCGGGATGTGCTTTCCTTGCTTGTCCCCATGGGCTGGTTGATAAATCTGTCCCTCCCCAGTTATGCTGTTCTTGGGGTGTGGGGTGCATTGTCTGCAGTGTGTCCCTGTGCCCATCTGTGGCATGGGTGGTGGGCCCCTGCCTCACCTCTGGTTGTGCTGTTCCATTGCTATGCTGCTGGGGTGTCATTGCTTGCCCTATGGGCCTCTGGACTGCTCAGCTGGGCTGGCCTTGTTGCGCTATGGCACATCGTATCTGCTCAGCTTCCCCTCCCTGGTTGCGCTATGGCGCAGTTTGTGCGATATTCAGACGTTGGCTGCTTGCGCAATTGGCCTTGCTCCATGTTTGAATATCGCGACGATTGCGCATGTGCGTAAGTGACTTGCGCTTGCTCCTGCTGTTGCGCACTTTTAGGGCGCAGTTTGAATATCCAGCCCATTATGTTTATGATTATGGTCCTTGATATCGTATGGCTGTATATGACATTATTTTTGCAATGCTGTTAATACTATTTATCTTTTTCTACTTTTGAACTATTTCCCTTACCCCTCACTCCCTGAACACATCTGGAAACGAGCTTTTATCAGCTCAGTATGTCTTTTCTGGTGAGAATTTTGAAATAAATAAATAAAATTGAAGTACTGTAATGGTTAAGAGAAAGTGTAACTCTTACTTTATGCGAGGAGCCCTTAAACTCTACATTTACTGCTTAATTCCAAGGGTAATACCCAAGAGAATAAATGGAGATGGGGAGCTGCTGCTTCAGAGACAAGTAAAGGCTTATTTACTTGTTTATTCCGGGGGCCACAGCCATCCCCAAACACCCCGACCATAGCCTAATGCAGGAGAGAGAGGGTACTCATCTCTAGGTAGTCAGTAAAGCTGCGAAGTCTGTCCGGAATGAAGTCGATGAACACACCGTGAATCTGCTGGAGTCAGACACCTCTGAAGCTGGATACCATCTAAGATGACGCTAGAAACCTCTGGTGGTAGAAACCACTCAAGCTGCTGAAACTGAATGCCACTAAAGCTAACACTGGAAACCAGTGGAGCTGCTGGCTGGACACCACTGAAGCTGCAGCAGCTGGAAGCCACTGGAACTGTGGACACTGGAAACCTGCAACACTGCTTCTCCTAGAAAGCAAAATCTGCTGGTATGCCCAGACCCCCTAACTCTGTGTCCTAACGCACTTCTGACCCCCACACACTCTTGGCTTTCTTGAGGGACCACTAGGCTTCCCAAGTGACCATAGCATTCAGATCTCAATGCCACACAATTTCCTCTCAGACACCCCATGTGACTGTCAGTCTTTCCAGACTGTCCCATAACTCCAGCCCTTGTGCACACTTAGGCTATAACCTGTCTGACCACTGTGGGGCTAACCATCAGTGACCTAGACTGGCTAAAAGAATTTATGAAGGGGTTCCTAGGACCATAGGGCTCTTGCCTGCCAATACACATGTGTCTTCATTACCTCTCACCAGTACCCACTGCCAGGTCCTTCTCCATCCTTCGTCTTCCCAACTATCCCTTTCAGGTCTCCCTGTACTGTCATCTGTCCTTCTGGATCTTCATCCCTCTAAAATGTCTCCAGTAGCAAGAAGGTGCAGGTAACTGTCCATTGGGCTCCTGTCTTTAGTGTCTGGTTGCCAGTGTCAGTCACTCTCCCTTTGTCTTTGGTTTAAGGTGAAGCCTGACTGGCACTGTCCGTGACACCTCTCTATTGTGTCTGTCTATTTGTTTTTGTCTCTGCCTCTCTTTTATTAGGTGGTCTGTATCCCTCTGTCTCTTTATGTAAAATAAAATCCCTGCCCCCATCCCAGCCCAGCCAAGGGCTTAAGTACAGTAAGCTATCAGTACTCTTTAATGCTCTTGGTATTGCCCTCTCAACCCCCACACCCACCCCCTACTCACAAAGCCTCTGGTGCTGCCCCTCCTCTGCCTTCCCCACACCCCCATTACACTATTCCCCCCACCTTTCGCTCTTACAGGTTAGGATCAAACCAAATCCTCTTATCTTTCTATCACCCAGCCTGTCGCCATCTGGGATAGCATTAAACGTTAAGCAGTTTCTCAGCCATAGTCTATCAATGGACTTGGTGGTCTCCAGGGTTGAGCTACCTAAGGCAACAAATTAGATATAGCTTGTATCCTCCTACAACCACCAGTTTTTTCTCCTATTTGTCTAATTCTCATGTAACTACTCTTTAATGCCTAATGAGTTGGCCTCTGTAACCACTGTATATGTGTTTTGTCTTATTGTCCACCCTGACATGGGACCTTTGTAAAACAGCTCATGCTCAAAGGTCTTTCCAATATTATCAATAGATAAAATAAAAAAAAAGAAGGTGGGAAGGGAGCTGATTGGCCCGGTTGTTAACACCCTTGCTGCTTTCTTGCTCTCTCAGTTTCACTCTGTCTGTCTTTGTCTTGTTTTAAAGAAAATATTCTCTCTCTCCCTCTCAGGGGCTAACTTTCTGTATTCCTTTGTTTGGGTATCTCTCTCTCTGTTTCTCTCTCTCTAGTTCTGCCTATGAAGTGAGTGAGTGAGAGTGAGTGCAGTTTATGCCACCTGTCTCTTTCTTTTAGCTCTGTCTCTGTTTCTCACTCTTCATTTTTCTTTTTTTGTCTCTTTCCCTGCCTTTGATGGTGGTAGTGGTGGTGATAACAGCAGAGCACTGAATGTCTGCCCCTCTCATCATCACCGCCTGGCTCAACTGCCCCCCAGAACTTTTTACAGAAAAAAAAGTCAAACACCACAGCATTCTTCTAGCATGAACTGTGTCTCTTTCTTTAGCCAGCTGCACTCCACTCCTCTAGTCAGTGTACCCATTGCCTAGGATACCTGAGATGTTTCCTAGGCCTGTCGGGGGCATGCTGACGCAGATGTACCTCACAGGGCTGCCGCACATGTGTGGCAAAGGGGAGGGGAAAGTGTGATCTTCCCAAGCAAGGCATGCTAAGGAAGCAACAAACTTTTTTTTTTTTTTTTAAACTGGCACCATGAATAGCTCGAACTCGGGCAGAACACAGCTGTTCCTCTCCTTCTACCAGGAGCACCAGGTGAGGGGAAATCAGGGACAGCGCATCAGTATAAGCAGCTGAACCCCAAACACATGGGGTAAGGGCATTAATGTTTTTGTTTTTTTTTTTTGTGGTGGAAGGGTAGCCTACTCTACATTTCATGCCTTCTTAAGGAAGCTGTGGCCCCACACAGCAGTAACATAGAGAATAATGCATAGATGACTGGGTGTTATGAAGTTTTTTTATATGCCCGAGGTGTGTTATGACCCATAAACCTGTGGAAGAGTGGTAGTTCCAGAAAAAGAAGCAAAATCCAGATAAGTGAGAGAGCAGACAGACTGAGAATTCTGGGGACCAGGTGGGTCCGGGCACAAGGATTTGGGGCTGAGTTTGAGATACCAAGAGAGGCAGCTGAGGGATTAACAGGCAGCAAGTACAGCACCCCGTTTGAATGGATTAGTGTGGGGGTGGCTTAGAGGAGCTCATTGCTTCTCTGCATGAGAATGCTTGAGAGAGAGAGAGAGAGCGAGAGAGAAATGGAGGCGCATTGGGGAATAGCTGGAAGAGATCCCTGTGTTAGTAGGTGAAGCTCAAGTTAGGCACTAACCAGTGCCAGAGAGATATTGGGAGCTTCACATTGCTGGAGAAGTAAAAACGGTCTTTGTTTCCTGAGTAAAGTGCTGCTGCTGAAGTTTGTGTTTGCAGAAAATCTTTCCTCTGCCTAAGTTTCTGACAAAGATAGTGTCTCTCTGCAAATGTCCCTGTACAAAGTTTTAGCCCCATGGAGCTGTGCAGCTTATATTTTTCCTTAAGAAATTGGGACCTATGTGCCCTGCAAATCATTTAAGGGCTCAGGAGAACAAAACCTGATTCATTTTGGAGAGAAAACCTACAGTCCAGTGTTTGATTTAGTTGTAAGGATTCTAATGAAATTTTAATCCTTAGTTTAAGAGGTTTCTGTGAGTTTTCTTCCAAGGGGTTTCAAAGCAGTCCATCTTATCCTGTGCCTCCTCACTTCCGGGATCGGTGGTGGAAGAAGCTGCACGCCCATGGATGAATTTGGTGGTCCTCCATCAGAAGGTCTCAGGGGTAAATCTGATACATTTTTTGAGGCACCTGGGGTGAATGCTAGAAGACCATTCAAGATAAGCAGTATTTATTTTCAAGAGCCATACATAGAGCAATGCTGGGGAAGTTTCTATTGTCTGGGACCCCCTTCCCTGGAACATCAGGTCTCTAGACATTCCGGGGGGGGGCTACAATTGCAAAATTCCAGCCTCTCTCTTTGTCTCAGTAATTCCAGGATATTTTTGGATAACCATGTTCTCTATGTTCAGTTGGGTTTCTGACCATTCTCCAGGTAAGGTTTTGCTGCTTGGGTGATGGGATCTTCAGCTTGTAGTCTTTCCAAGTCATATCCATCCAACTGCTCTACTTCCCTGGGAGGGTTCTCTGTCTTTTCACTGTGGCAGGCTCTAAGACAGGCTTGATAACACAGTTTTACTCAGTCTGAAACCCTGGTATTTCCAGACATTCACACAATTCCTCCAAACCTTCCACTGCGTATTCCACAGGGCTCCTAGACAAACTATCCTCATTGATATGATTCTTTCCAGGATAATGGCATATTTTAAATTGTAATTTGCCAATCTAACCACCAGCATTGTTCCAAAGCTCTCAGCTTGGTTGCGTTCAGATGTGAGAGTGGCTTGTCTGTCATCACTTCAAATTAGGAAGCTATCAGATAGTGTGAGACTTTTTCTCTCACTACCCCAACCAATGCAAGTAGCACAAATTTGAATGAAATGCAGTTGGAAATGTTCTTCTCAGAGGGTTGTAGGCCTCTGCTGGCACAGGCAATGATTTTCTCTTGGCCGTCCTGTTCCTGAGCAAGGACAGCTCCCAGTCCAGTGTCACTGGCATCTGTGTAAACTCTGAAGTCTTTTTTATAGTTTACGTAAGCCAAAACAGGGGCTCCAAGCAACAACCTCTTCAATCCATTGAATGCCTTCTATTGAGCTTGTTCCCATTCCCATAGGACAAGACATCTCTTTATGGATTTCTTGCTCCCTTTGCATAGGGACTGCCCTTCCAACAGTTTGTGCAGGAGTGCTGTAATTTTTGAATAGACTCTTACAAATCAGCGGAAGTATCCTGAAAATCCCAGAAAGGACTTCAGTTCCTTCACTGTGGTGGGGGTTTTCCAAGCCTGGAGAGCATTGAGCTTAGCAAGATCAGGAGCAATACCTTCTTCTGTTACCATGTGCCCAAGATAATTAACCTCCACAAGAAACAAGTGACATTTCTCAGGTTTGAGTTTCAGTCCATGCTGTTTTAAACTTCCTAGGACCAGGTCAAGGTACTTCACATGAGACTCAAAACTAATAAAAATATGATGATGTCATAAAAGAATATCAGAAGGGTCTTGGAGTTCTTGTCTCCTACCAGTTTTTCCATTAAACGTTGGAAGGTGCTGAGGGCATTGGTGAGACCAAATGGCATTCGGTTAAATTCAAACTATCCTATGTTCATGGTGTCTCTTCTATGTCAACAGGATTATCTTCCACCTGCCAGTACCCACTGGCCAGGTCCAATGTGAAGAAGAGCTTTGCCTTGCAGAGCATTGCAAAGGATTCCTTGATCTTGGGTAGAGGGTAGGCATCTTGGTTTGTCACAGAATTCATTCACCACACAGAACCACAATCATCAATCAAGTCTTTCTTTCTTTCTTTCTTTCTTTTCTTTCTTTCTTTCTTTCTTTCTTTCTTTCTTTCTTTCTTTCTTTCTTTCTGTCAGACTAGTAGTAAAGATATGTCCTTGAGCTTCAACTCTCTTGGACTACATTATTCTCCAACATCCCTTTGAGCAGGTCCTTAATTTCCTGGTAGATCTTGGGTGGTATGTGGCCAGATTACTCTTACAGGTGGATGCTCTCCAGTAGATATTCTGTGGGTGACTGTGTGAGTGTTTCTATAGTTGTCCTCATGACTGGAGAAAGCTGAAATGTTTGGAACAACAATGCAACCGTCTACTGCTGTTTGAAGCTGAGCTTCTCCCAGTCCATTTCTACTGCTGGAATCTCTCTAGCTTGGGTGTCATCACAGTCCTTTGGCACATGTTTTGATTCAGCCTGATGCTGAGAAATTCTCACTTCCACAGTCCTACTACCAAAGGTCTCCAATTTAACTTCATATGGTCCTTTGATGGCTCTGGGTTCTACTTGGTACAGGTCACCCAACTTGAAATTCCTGAGTATCCAGGTTTCTGTTTCCCCAAGTTCATTGTCCTCACAGAAAGTCTCCTTCTTGAAACCAGTACCAGAGTGCATGCAATGGTGACCTCTCCAGGAAAACTCATTGTAGATGGAGGTTTCATCATTGCTGCATATTTAGGTCCTCCCAGATTGCTGGGATTATAGCCATACACCATGACATATGGGTCTTGCCTGTTCTAATTCATCCTCTGTTAGCTATAGAGACCCTATCTCTCTCATAGGCACTGATCATCTTCTGAAAGATTCTCTGTTCACTTGGCTGACAGGAAAACTGTTGCCAAAACAGTGATCCAAACTATTAGAAAACAACTCCATGGAACTCTCTCAAGATATTCATTCCTATAATAACTGGTGGTTCCTTGGCATTGCTATCCTCCACAGTGATGAATCTCTTTTTACCCATTTTCCTTCTAAGCATCTCTGTTTCCAGTCATACATACCCCTTGTATGGAATCCACAGTCCATTAGCCACTGACAGCATCAGAGGTCTTGTCTAATGCTTCAGTTAATTCTGGTGACAATAACTTTCCTTCATGGTGGAGACCTGGGATCCCATGTCCAACATGCAAGGAACTGTCAGGCTTTCAAATTCCACATTCACCACAGGACTTTCTCCCACCAGATCACACACTTCATCTTCAGATGGGCCTCTTTCAGAACATCCCACTGTCTGACCTGCAGCTGTCGGACCAGCTAGTTTAATGGAGACCATAGCTCCTCCCTCCAGGCTTCACCACAGTATCTGGCACTATGCCCAGGCTATTCACATATAACAGCCAGGTGTCCATTTCCATCACCTTCTTTACTTCCCTGTGTCCCCCATGTGACCCTGGTTTGCCAAAGGAAACCACCTCTAGGCCTTTTCCTTTCTCATCATTTTATCTCCGGGGGGGGGAATTACTCCTGGTCCTTCTCTCCATTGTATGTGTTGCAGTTCCATCCTTCTGTCTTCCATACCCTTACAGAGGACATGAACAGTCTCTTTCAATTTTGCCACTTCAGTTTTCTGGGTCTTTGCTGTTTTAGTTTCTCTGGTGATCTGTGCCTCTATAGTGTTTCTGTCGGATTACATGTGCTGTGCCAGACTCCATGTCTCTGGGTGTCTCTATTCCCCTTGAAGGATTGCTTCTCTTTTTAATTCCAAAAAAGGTAATCTCAGGGTGGCATCAGATCCTGTCTCTGAGGGCTGCTGGATTCCCACATCCTTGACTCTTGTCACAATTCAAGAGGCCAAAGCTATTGGAGTAACTCTGCAAACAGGGATGGAAGGATGGTTATATGGACCAATAAAGAAAGCTTTTTATATTTCTTTGTCACTTAGATTTTTGACTATCAAGGGTACATATAAGGTGGATTGAAGTTGTTCCATTCATATGAAAAAGGAGGTAAGGCTTAAAGACCTGTATGGAAGCCACGCTGGAGGCCCCAAACTAGAAAAGAGACCAAGTCAGAGTTGAGAGGCTGGGAGATTAGTGATTAGAGATGATCAGTTTCTAAGGGAGTAGAAGGACGTGGATAATATCATTTATAGTGGGCAGAAGATGAGAGCTTCAATCTGCAATGGCAGACAATTTTGACATGAGCAACCCCATAATAACTGCTTATGTGAAGCAGATGGCCAGAAGCTACAGACCAATAAGTCTCGTTAAAATTGTTGTACCTTGGTCCTGAAGATAGAATAACTTGCCATCCTTGATTATCTTTATCTATTAAATTATGAAACCCCCAACTCAAGAAGAGAATTAATGGAGTAAGTTGATGTATCTTTGGTTGTGGGGGGACACAACAGGGGCCGGTGAGAAAGTGAGCTGTATGTGGTGATGGCAACGTTTTTGACCAGTAAAAGAATGACCAAAAGTTTAATTGTCCAAGAATGTCCATTTTAAGTGAGCATTGAACCTCAGAAGCATTGCTGGATCCTTAGTGGAAAAAGCTTTGTGATAGTCGAAGAACATGGCTCCCCTTAACTTACTGGCAGATCTACAATTATGTATAAGAATTCGAGTTCCTCTCTGTGGCTGGAAAAGGCTTCATGAAGGATGTCCTGAAATATGCAAAAGGCACCTACAAATTCCAGGACAGTTAGTTTCTTGTGCAATTGGGAAGGGTCTGTGGCTTTGAGGATCACAGACACATCCCCAAGGAAATAACCCAGTTTTCCACCAAAGCATGGAAGAATACAAACAAAGCCATGACGTTGACACCCTTTCCGTTGACAATGTCCTTCCTAAGCTGCATAGGGTCTATGAGGACAAAGCACACTGAAAGAGGTGCTGTGTAGTGTTAGGAAATGCAAGATTATATGGTATTAGTGGAGTTGTCATAGATGTAGAAGGTAATGCCCGGTTACCAATTTTGGAAGTTGCAGATGGAGCTGAAGATCCACTCTGCTGAGGAGATGTATTAGGCCTTGGAGTAGTGGGTGACAAATTCAGCTTATCAGGCAGAGGTGGAAAGTTGGGGCGAGAACCTGCAGATGACATTTTGTTGTGAAGAGGCAAGGTTGATACACCCAAACTAAAGGATCACAGAAGATATGGATCAGGAATCGGTAAAAATATACATTGTTTGAGGGAACGGACTTTAAGAGTAGTCACTGTGGATTTCAGTTGGAGAAGGAGATAGTTCAGTTCCACTATAGCAGAAGAAGGATGAAGAAGAGGAACACACTCTTTATTAGAATTAGCCATGAGGACAGGCATTTATAAATGGAGTAACTGCATTTTTTTTTGCTGTGGTAGAAAAGGGGGTATTTTTCTGGTTTAAAGTATGGACATGAGCTTGGGTTGAGACCACTCTTTGTATTTTGGCAGGTCTGTTTTGGAAGTGCTTTATTAGGCCTTAATTTGGAGATTATGATAGGTATACCAGGTTTTAAGGGCACTCACTCTAATTATGGGGGCCTAGTGAAGTGCCACAGGGCTCAGTACTGGGAACGGTCTTCAATGTCCTCATAAGTGACATTGCAAATGAACTGGAAAGTAAAGTATGCCTTTTTGCAGATGATAAAAATATTTATAATAGGGTAAACACTCAGGAGAGAGTGGAGAGAATACGTAGGGATCTTGGGAAACTCAAAGAGTAGTCAAGAACATGGTAGTATGGGATCAATGCCAAAAAGTATAAAATCTTGCATCTAGGGCATAGGAACCCAAGAACTGAGTATAGGATGGGAAGAGGTACTGACAGTCCCTAAGCGGGAAGTGGACCATGGGGTTATCCTATCTGATAACCTCAAAATGTCAAGTGGGTGTAACAAAGCAGTGGGTAGGGTCAGTGGGTTGCTGGGATGCATAGAGAGAGGTATCTCCAGCAGGAGGAGAGAGGTGGTCTTTCCGCTATGTCATTCACTGGTGAGACCTCAACTTGAGTATTGTGACCAGTTCTGGAGGTCGCACCTCAGAAAGGACATAGGGTAGAGGCAGTCCAGGGAACGGCAACTAAAATGGTGCGGGGGTTGCACCTGAAAAACAAGAATCTGAGCTAGGATGCAATGCTGAAGATGGCCAGTGGAATTTATCCAAAAGAAAGAAGCTGTAGCCAGCTGCAAAGGAATGGATATAAGAGTGTAGCAGCCAGAAAATAGATACATTACAGCAGAAAAGTATGAATGCATGACTGAATGAATGAATGAATGAATGCTGAGATGTGAGAAATAATGAATGCTGAGACATACAGTAACCTACTGTATGGGGTTCTGGTTAACATTACAGGTGTTAACCCATAGGATCTAACAAAAGTGTTAGCAGCCCTTGATGTGCTCCTCAAGCACAGAGATATTTGGCATAAACTGACACCAGTAGGAGAGTTCAGCAAACAGGAAGAAACACTCTTAATTCAGCCTGGAGGACATAAGGGCAGCCCATGCCATGGAGCACCACAATTTGAGTTAATGTGGCCAAAGCCATGGCATGGCACAATGGATTGAAACCTGACAGTAGCAGCTCGGGGAGCAAACAAAACAAGACTAGGTCAGACCCACTGAACCTGAGGCATAGTCTCAAATTATATTGGGACCTGTGCATGTAAAAGCCTAGTAAGCACCATGAAAGGTGTGTACTGGGCCAAGCAGTTACATGCTTCACATCCAGCCCAGAACAAACACACAGGGCCGGTAAGCACTTCCACCGACTGGCCTGATGCATGGCATCTAGCTGTGGGCAAGAGAAGGGATCAGCCAGGGGTGCATATTTTAACTGGACAATAGACTTCCAACTGAAGCCCAGCCTGGCCACCCAGTGAATCCCCTTTTCCGCAGATGCAGGAGATCCTGGGATATGGCAGGCTGCGGAACTAACCGATGTATCTCCTTCCAAAAGGGAATGTTTGAAAGGAGATGTTTGTTAGAAAACAAAAGGCTTAATTTACTAACTGGCCCATGCCCTGGCCCATAGCGAAGTGGATAGCTGGGCATGAGCCAGCAATGTCCTGTGGGGGTTGCCCCAACCCTGAGTGTTTGAGCAGATGAGGTGCAGAGGCACTTACGGCTTATTTCTCCCAGCAGAAGTAATGCACCCTCTTGTTGCTCTTAGCCACACATAAAGGTGGCATCATGAATGCTGCATTGTAAGGCCACTACCTCAACATGCCCCAACTTAGCTGCATGCATTCCTATGTGTGACCACTGGGATCGGGTGGGGAGTGAGCACATGTTTGCTGGGGGGGGGGGAAGCATTGTGCATGCCACGGAGGTCTCTCTGGATACCCATTACTCAGCAAATGCACTTAGTGCTCCCACTTTCCCTGATATCCCCTTCTCCTTTCTGTATGTTCCTTTTAAATAAATTATTTGTTTAAGCAAATGCACTTAGTACTGCTTACATGCTGCATAGCAGTAGTGCATAGGATCTATTTTGTCTGTTATTTATTTACTTTTCAGACATTACACCTTTGAGCTCAGGAGCTCATTTAAAAAGGATTCATGTTAAAATTTGCATTTACATAGAGATAAGTGCTAAGAGTATGTTATGTTTCTCAAAGTTTTCCTAGAGGTGACAGTTGCTCTTCAAAAAACTTTAGGAGACTTTTTAAGGACCTAATGGGTACAGTTCAACTGACTAGGCCTACTCCTTTATTTTTTAATCACCTTCTAAGAAGTCACATGGAATTGTTACCATGTAGAGGAGCCTAGAAATCACTGTTTGAGGAAATAATATTTGAAACAGAATGCTACACATGTGTTATATTTGAGCTGAAGAATCAGACAGGGAAACTTACAGCTCAGGTACTGCAGTTGCCATGGCATGGTACTAAACTTAACCTTTTAACTCAGTTTGGAATCCATGAGACCACAGAGTACCAAAACAACCTGGAGACTTGTTTTTTTCAAAGACTATTTTGAATGACATCAACACTGTTCCCTAGTTGGCCAGCAAAGGGGGCTACCCGTGATACAGTCGTTCTGGAGTGATATTTTCACCAGCTAACATTTTCCAGGATATACACACCTCACTCACAGTCACAATACATTAAACATGGCGCTACTGGTGTGCCTGCCAGGAAACTTCTCTGCTTCCCCATCTATGCAAAGGAACATGTCATTCATCAGGGCTTCTCATTAAATGAAATGGAATAGAGTGAAACATCTACTTCAGGAACACTCCTGTAGTTATAGATAAACAGTGCTGTTCAGCTTGGTTTGTTATCCTTCATACAGAAGAATCAGAATATGAAAAATGCATGCCGTTTCCCTGCTGGTAATACTTTATTGGCATTTCAGCTTTCCTCGTATTTTATCACACTTCCAAATGCTTGCTGTTTTCATTCTGTTGGCTGCTGTACATTGCTGCTGCTAATACGATTTCTCCGCAATCCAGTGCCTTCACAAGTGCTGCATCATAAATCACTGAGGAAGAACTCAGACCAACATGACTAATTGTTTCTAATCAATCAATCATAGCTTCTGCTGTTTTATAACAAATACCCGCCTTAGTTTTACAAGACAAGGAGATGGTAAACACAAATGCAATATGTTTCTGACTCCAACTGTCTAAGCCTACTGTATTTTCTAGATATGTTTTTCATACCCAACATTTTGGAATGTCATTTTTTCACAGGGATTTATTTTGCCTCTGGTATTTTGAGGGGGCTCAGGGTCTGACTTGGAACCTCTCACATGTCTACTCCTGCCCAGGGTAACCTTCAATGCCTGGCCCACAGGAAGGTGAAGCAGCTTCTAATCTCTTCCTCCTCTAAATCTCCTCCATGTGTATACCTCACCACTAGAGATGTTGCAGAGTTTTAATTTTGCTCGCAAAGTTCAGGTGAATTGCCAAAGTCTGCCTTCATGGATAAATTCACAAATTTTTGACCCATATTAAAAATTCATGAATTTCCAACTTTGCCTTATAACTTCTCTTTTGGTGTTGCCAAGGCAAACTTTTATGAAAATGAGGCTTTTAGTAAACAACCTGTCTAAAAGTCACATGGAAGAGCTTCTGCAGGTCGCATGGTACATCTCTGTACAGTGACTGCCTGTTCTGCTTCCTGTTTCTCATTTCTAGTTAGAGAGAGATAGCGGGAGGAGCTGGTTCTGTACCAGAAAGAAAATATGTATTTCAAATGCTGTTTACAGCAACTTTTTTTATCTTTTTGTGTTTCTTTTATTGTACTTTAGTTAATAAAAACTATTTTAATAGTTTATCTTTATTTTGAACATTCAGATACCTCAAGGGTATCAATAAGGTACAGGAGGTTGGCATAATGCACAGAAAGAGATGCTCTAGGATGAGGGGGCATGATATGAAGCTGGGAGGGGGGAGACTTAGAGGGGATGTGAGGCAATATTTCTTCATGGAAAGGGTGGTGGACACCTGGAACAGCCTCCCAGCGGAGGTGGTTGGTACCAAAATGGTAACAGGTTTCAAACATACATGGCATAGACATAGGGGGACCTCAGTAACAGGGCTGAGGGGGTAAGGCCTCAGATCAATTAGGGCCTACAGTAGCACAGTAGGTAGGGACTTTAGGACAGACTAGGTGGGCCAAGAGGTCCTTTTCTGCTGACAGCTTCTATGTTTCTGTGTTTGTAGACCTATGTGTTACTTTTGTTTTCCTCATTGTCTTGGATCTTTTCTGTCTCTGCGTATCTCTCTCTTTTTTTCAGTGTTTTGATTTGAGTTTATGATGGACAGTTATTACCGTGAAGGTGTTTGCACCTGTGGTGGTGCCATATCTCTTTGCCATCCTGTGTTTTGGGGGGAGCAACCCTTCCCATAGCACCATAACTCCACCTCCCAACCATGCAGCAGTAGCAGCAGCAGTGGCAGCAGTAGCCCCACCTGATCTTCCTACAGGGCTGTGCCCACAGCAGGAGGAGATGAGAGTTGCTATGGCCCAGGAGCAGCAGCAGCAGGATCCAGAAAGGAATACTGAGGAACAGGAACCCTCTGCTCCTAGTCTTGAGATGGAGGGGCAAGAATCCCCTGTGCCCCCCATCATGTTTCCACCACTAACATCACCCCCCCCGAGGAGCCCTGCTCATCATCCTCAGGCTACTCTGTTCCTCCAGCAGCAGCACCTCACTCCCTCCACCAGTATCACAAATCTTACCAGGTGTGGGACTTTTTTACCACTAGCCATAGTGACCACAGCATGGTCACTTGTAATTTATGTAAGGCATAGGTCAACAAGGACAGACAGGGTACCCAGTTGGATACTGGGGCCAAAGAACACATTTAAGAATAAATCACTGGGCCAAGTGGGTGGAACGACAGAGAGAAGTGGCAAGCAGTGGCGGTGGAGGTGGTGGTCCAACTGTGCCAGCAACAGTGAGTGGAACAGGGTGTAAGGGAAGTTCACATCACACAGTGGGGCATCAGGAAAACCCTGTTGAAGACACTGCCTCCTGAGTTCCACTTCAAGCTGCTGAACCAGCAGCACCTGCACCTCCAGCAGCAGCAACACCAGCAGTGGAGCTTCACGGCCTAAGGGAGGGAGTGGGGGACCTCCGTCGCGGGCTCACAGAGGTGGAGCAGGATATAAGCATTATTCTGACCAATCAGGAGAAGCTGTTGGAAGGGATGGCTGAGCTCTGCTGTGGTGGTGTGGGTCCTGGTGGCAGTGGCATTCAGGAGCTTGTCATATTAAAGCATGTAAAATCACTGTTACTGTTTAACTGTTTCCTATCCTCTTTCTGTTCTTTCCTTCCAACTCTCCTGCTCATTTGTTTCCCCACAAAAAAAGGAAAATACTAAACAAAAAGTAAAAATACAAAACAAAACATGTAAATCTATCTTTACTATCTAATTGTATTGTTTCACATATTGTTCCATGTCTTTATATCTGTTTCTGTATTCTTGCTACTGTCTTTAGAAAATCGAACCTCCCCCCAAAATGATTTTTCCTACCTGTATTTTTTTCATAACTTTCATCTCTATGTCTGACTCTTTCACTTATTTTTCTCATCTACCAGAATAAACATGACACAGTTTGCTACATGTACTGCTATATGGTACTGCGCTGTGTGTTTGTAGTGCCCCACCACTGTTGTGTTACCCACTTAGTGTTAGCTGCACCTAAAATCGCGATTTACATAAATTCTCTTCTTGCTGAATTTTTCTTGTGTGGACTAAAAAATTGGGCAGGCTGCTACATGCTGCCACATGGTAGTTTACAGTGTGTAAGAGCCCCAAACACTGTTGTTATAATGCACATTGGGTTAATTATGCAATAATGTATGGACAGTGTCTATTAGCCCCTGTTTCCAATCATATGACCTAATAATCCCATCATTATGATATCAGTATGCTGTAAACCTTGCTTAACTATGTCATAATGATGGGATTACAGAATAGAATGTCACCACCTGTCAAAATTCTTGGAAAGGAAAGGTGATCTGCTGCTTGGACATTCTTTCAGAACACGCACATTCCATTCAGACAGTTACAGACCTGCTGCAGTATAGATTGCAATGGCTAATTTTAGCACTTCAATTGCTCAACATTCAAACCAGGAGGCATTCATAGCCAAGCAGGAGAACAAACGCACATTGAAAAAAAATGTATTTTTTCCCCCGCAGTGGCTAGTTTTTCCACATACTATAAAATACAATGCCTGAGTAATGGTGGGCAACCACGGACGTAATCACCTCTTGTGGTTGCCTTGACAACTATAAACCTCTCGAGCTGCACTCTCAAGGTTTACTTGGTTGTCCTGGCAACTGCCTGAGGTGATTACATTGTGGTTAACCACTGTTACTCAGGCATTATCGTCTATTTAATCACATTTCACATTAAATCTGTAAATTCCAGAACTCTCCTGTAGTACCAGAAAAAAAAATCAGATAGACTGCTACATGCTGCATACAGTACTCAGTAAGTGTCCCAAACACTCTTGTTGTAATGCACTTTGTGTTAATTGTGTATTAATCACAATGCACATTACATCTGTGAATTCCAAATCTCCTATAGTGCCAGAAAAAAAACGGGCAGGCTGCTACATGCTGCCATACCATAGTTCACAGTGTGTAAGTGCCCCAAACACTGTTGCTGTAATGCAGTTTGTGTTAAGTTATGTTAATTACAATTCACACTTCTTATTCACAATTTTCATAAAGCATATATATATATATATATATATATATATATATATATATATATATATATACACATATATATACACACTGTATTCCAGTATTTTCAAGCATGCGTGAGAGAATACATAGGCCATGGTGCTAAATGCATTGATGCTGTAAATTGTTCTGATGGCTAGAAATGAGGTGTGATCCCCAAAGTGTTATATGCTGCTGCTGCTAGCTGGTGCAGTGCTGTGTGAGTCTCCACAGCAACTGTCAAGATGCACTTTAGTGATTGGAAAATAAAAGTGAATTCTCATGGCTGAAAAATTTGCAAGATGTTCAGAAATGAGATGTGCTCTCAGAAGTGTTATACGCTGCTGCTGATAGCTGCTGCTGCTGTGCCATGGGTATCTGCATAGCAGCTGCCAAGATGCACATCAGTGCCTGGAAAATAAAAGTGAATTCTCAAGGTTGGAAAAATTCTCAGGATGCCCAGACATGAGATGTACTTCCAGAAATCATATATGCTGTTGCTGCTGCTAGCTGGTGCTGCTGTGCTATATGTGTCTCCACAGCAACTGTCAAGATGCACATTAGTGCCCAGAAAATAAAAGTGAATTCTCATGGCCGGAAAAATTCTCAGGATGCCCAGAAATCAGATGTGTTCCCAGAAGTGTTATATGCTACTGCTGCTGTACTTTGTGAATGTAGCTATAACATCTGGATCCAGATGTTGATCTTCGGGTCGAGTATCACTTTGTTTTATAGTGATCTACCAGCAGAGGTAAGTAGTTTTTTCTTTTTTTAGCTTGTGGAGGTGGGGGAGTACTTGAAACCATTGTTTTTTTAACCATCTTTTGTCACTGTTTCTCTCTTTGCAGGTATTTATCTCTAAAGTGATTGAATCCTGTTGCTGCAAGGGTCCTGCCACAAGGTTATTTAATTTCAGACTGTTTCGTATCATGGAGGATAAGTATTTTTTTTTTCTTTTATCATAAATCGTATCCATAGCCATGTGTCACTATATAACTATGGTCTATTTCTCTTGTTTCAGGTATTTTCCCGATGCGTGGCAATTTTAAAACTGTGCAATGAGGCAGCAGCATCAGTTGGATGACTTTTATATGTACCTGTTACAGAGAACCTGTTGGCTGTAGTAACACCACATACAGTGCTGGAGGACAAGATCTGAGAATTAGTTGGCATGGCTGACCAATCAACGAGCGTGTGGTAATTAGAAGATGGCAATGGCTTCTTGCTGTAGGAGGTGAGAAATTCAGCTTGATGGCAGAATGTATCACAGACCTGATGTGAAGAGAAGACAAAAATTATTTTGGGTGTGGTACACTTCATACTGGGTTACAGTACACCTATAAAAGGAAAAAAGAAATTCAATAAGAAAATACATTTTTGAAAGGACACTTACCATCACATTGGTGATGGCCTGGCCTTGAAATGGAACAAATGTTTCCCAGAGAAGGCAAAGGATGAGAAGTCATGCTTCCTGGATAAGAACAGAGCAGGACAGAAGGAGGAGCCCTATGAGGAGAATGGACCATTATGTTGATCTTACTGAAGTGGTCACAGTGGGTGACTAACCACACAGATAGTATATATGCTGTCCACTCCTAATCTTATTACACACGTCACCCATGAAGAAAATGAAATAACTGACTGACACCATTGTGGCTGCACAATAGATCCTTTGTCCAATCTCATTCATTCTGCAGCTGTCACCTGTGAAGAAAAAAAAAGTCAGTTAACCTAACTTTGCCACTGTTGTGGCTGCATTATAGCTCCTTGGTCCAATCTCAGTCATTCTATATCTGTCACCAGTGAAGAAAAAAAGAAAACTTATTTAGCCTGACTTGGCATTGCCACTGTGTCACTGTTTCCTGTACCTGTGAAAGGAAAAATATAACATTAAAACTTGAAAACAAAAAAAAATAATGTCCGATACTTACCATCAAATTAGTGATAGCCTTGCCATGTACTGGCACATTGGTGCCACAGAACATGGTGGTATAGGAAGGTAGTACGTGGGGTGGGCGCCTGAATCATGGCGCCGTCTGAAATAGTGGTGCGATATGGGTGAAAGTCCAAAAGGTGAGAGGGCAGGGAGGGTGACCGGATGTGGTGGGATGGGCGACCCTAGCGACAGGATGTCACTATGTGTACACGCACGTGGGGAGAAACAGGCATGGCGAGCGTGGCCTGGGGCGGAGGGATGTGAGGGGTGGTGCTGTGGCGGTGCTGAGCTGCCCCATGGCGTGGGGTTGGCCTCCGGCATGGTGGGTTCTGGGTTTGGGTCTGGGTCTAGGCGCTATTGTGCTTTTCTTCTGCGCCCGGCACAAAACTTTTTTGCTTTTGCACTTCGACATGCACTCCCCTGGAGTTGACAACTAAGTAGGGCGGTGCAGGGGGGTGAAGTCCCCCCATGTAGGGGCAAGTGTGAGGGGGCACAGCCCCCCCCCCCACAGAAAGCAAGTATTTTCAGTCCCCAGCACCATTTTTCCATGGCTGAGGTTGTCAGGGTGGTGAAATTGTTTTTAGCTGCCCTGAAGTCGTGATAATGCGAGTCGTCATTTGGCACTTGCCATTATCACATAGAACCGTGTAGGAAGATACAGCTTTAGTCTGGCTTCTGGTGTGCTGTCTGAAGTGAGAGGGAGACAAAGGAAAAGAAAGAAATGCATTTCAATGCCTTGGAAGCAAGGTGGAGGCCCTTCTTGTGTGATGATGGAATCACCGCCCAACAGTGAGGATCAGTACTGTGAAAAATAATGAAAGTAACTTATCACCACAGCAGGCAATCTTGGCATTTGCTAGACTTCTGGTATTGCTGCCTTGATGGGCTTGCTGGTTGGCTGGAGGCTTGGCTTAAGGTCTGTCTCACTGGCTAGTGGTAGGATCGCTAGTGGGATGGCTGTCAGGATGGCTGGTGGGATGGCTGTCAGGCTGGCCGGTGGGCTGGCTGATGGGATGGCTGGCATGATGGTTGGTAGGATGGCTAGGTGGTGGGCTGGTAGGATGGCTGGCAGGCTTGCTGGTGGGATGACTAGCGGTCAGGCTGACTGATGTAGTCTTCAAAGATTTTATACTTTGTATGTGGGCATTACATAGGAGAGGGCAGAAGGTGTTAATTGGATGGATTTATGCAACCATGGCACAACTAGGGAAAGTAATCACTGGAAAACAAAACTGAATTATAATGGAAAGAATTAAACTGACAAGGAGGAAAGGAGGGATCTAACACTTTTTCTGTTTATGCTGTACTAAAATCATCATCATCAAGGAAGCAGTGCTCATAGTCTTCCAGACTGGAGTTGTCCCCACTTGGGAATTCTTTCTCCATTACTTAAGCAATAATCCACTCCAGGGTGTGGGTTATGCTGGGGTTTACTCATTCCTGGCGTGGTGTGGCCTCATGACCAAATCCACACCAGCTGTGAGTAAATTCCAGCATAACCCACACCCTGGAGTGGATTATTGCAACAATGCAGTACATGTGGTAAAAGGTATTTCATTGAGAAAGATGCAGACATTGTATGTTTTTGTGGCCATTTACTTTTTTTTTTTTTTTTAAACATTTTTGTGAACATATTCTTCCCCCCCTTGTAAAATACTTCCTTCTGTAGTGGCATAACAGATAAGTTTACTGGCATATCTCATTACTTATTTTTACACAATCACAGAAAAGTATGAGTCGGGAGCCTGAAGGTCATATGGACTCATCCAGTGTACCTCAAGGTTTAAATTTCTTGTCTCTCATAAAATCGTCGAACAATTTCTTAAAATACTCCAGTGAAGTGCAACTAACCACATTTGAGGGTAATTTATTCCATATATTAATAACCCTTTGGTTCTACCAATTTACCCATTGGTCACTACTATAGATTTCACCCCTTAATTGATATTAATGGAATCTATTATATCTAGTCCTATATTCTCCCACAGGTCACTGTCTGATAGTGCCTTGAACACAGTGCATAAATCACCTCTAAGCCTACGGTATTCCGTACTAAACAAGCCCAGGTGCCCTAGTCTATTCCCATAGTCTGTACATTTAAATTTACTTATTTTCTTCATTGCTCTTCTCTGGGACACCCTCCAAGAGATTCTTGTCCTTTTTTTTTGTACAGTGTCCAAAACTGCACACAATATTCCAAATGTGGCCTCACAAGTGAGGTGTACAGTGTAACTATGAGGTTACTGTCTCTGCTGCTTATGTTCGTAAGAACAGACCCCGTGATCTTCTGTGCTTTACTTGTTGCTGCCCTACACTGCGCAGAGGCACTTAGGTCTGTAGTTACTAGCACACCTAAATCCTTTTCCATGTCTGATGTTGTGATAGGGGTTCCAAATAAATAATATGTAGCTTTTTACATTGTTATGACCCAAATGCACGATTTTATACTTTTCAAGATTAAGATTTAACTTGTTTGTGGTAACCCAGGTTGCCAAGTTATTGATTTCATCTTGAAAACAATGACTAGATGGAGTGTCATTAACAATGCAAGCTAACTTGATATCATCTGCGAACTTAACACTCCAGCATGCCTGTGATGTTTGTAGGGGAGCTATGTAAATACTAAACAGAGTTGGACCTAAAACTGAGCCCTGTGGTACTCCACTTGTAATTTCTGTCCATCGTGATCTGGTGCCAGCTAAGGCTACACAGTTTCCTATCGTTCAACCATTGTTTAATCCATCTGACTAAATTGAAATCCAACTCGATATCTAGCACACACTTTTATTTATAATTTATATAGCAGTTAAAACAAACTTCAATGGCAATAATATACAGTAACTGTAGCTGTTTTGAATGGTTTTGATATCTTTAACTTTTTTTCATTCAGTTAAAACACTTACTTTTCAGTACTGCACAATAACATATTTTGATATGTTATCATTTAAGTTCTGTAAATGTTCATTCTTTAATGTATACATTGATGGTGCCATGGTTTATGAACTGGCTTAGCAGAGGCCCTCTGGGTGAACTCATCATTGGTCGCTGAGATCTTGTGGGTGAGTGAGATTTCTTCCTGGTGCTCGCAGATGCAGCCATTTTCAGGTCACCGGGCAGTGTGCAGGATGCTTCTTCATGCTCCATTTCGGTACTGTGGATTGTTGCTTCCAATAATGCTTCATTTTGATTCTGTATCAGTTGGATCATGGAGATTTCTTTGGGCTGAAGGTAATTTGGTGGTCTGCACTGCTGGGTTGGGAGGTTTTCACCCTTGGCGTGCTGGAGTTCTTGCTCATGGTGGGAGGTTGCGATGGGCTTCATTTTTTTCCATGTTGCAAGGTTTTGCTGACATTCTTCAGAGCTTTGTTGATGGGTTAAAAAGGTTTCTGCACTGTGTCTTTTGTTTGCTTGATGGTGGTCAGTAAAGGTGCAAGAGTTTGATTCTGGCCTTTGTTGCGTGGAGGCGGTACTGCATGCCTCTGCTTGTTGTATTGGCCTTGGGGCCAATATTTTGCTCCATTGGTACTGGTCTTCCAGATTTGGCTGCCAGTATGCTCTCAGAGATGCTTTGTTTTTATGTCTTGTCACAGGAATAATTTCTCAGGATTCAAATCCTACTGAGCTTAATAAGGTTACTGCAGTAGCTCTGAGTGAGTGATTGGTATATATTTTTCCTAAACCTGCTTCTCTGCAGATCCTAGGTAACATGGGGATCAGACAGTTTAACCCTATGGACTCAGAGGAGTACTAGTGCTGTATTTTTTCCAAAGTATTTTGAGGCTGGCATTTTGGGTGGCAAAATAGTGCTGGTGCTTGTGGTGGCAGTTTACTGATATACTGTATATCGTTTACTGATATATATCATGGAACTTTTTATGGGGCAGAGTAGATTGTTAGGCTGCTCAAATAGGAACCCCCTTGTGTTCTCTTTGTTTAGATCAGTTATTTTTTTATAGTTTTTAGTTTCCTTGTTGAAGGTTTTCATCAGGTGTTTCAGTCCGCTTGGTGTGTTTTTTATTTAGAAACAGTCTCTCGTGAAGGAACGTACTCCTTCATTGCCTTTTCTTGCCATTTGTAATTGGAGGTCTAGCCATACTTTCTTAACTAGACCAGATTTGGTGAGATGCATAGCAAGGTTCTGAGGAATTGCAGTTCTTCACTGGTTGTGGGGGGTGGATAGCTTTGTCTTTCCTCTCTCAAGGTTGCCACTTCACTACTTCTTTAAAACATTGTTAGCAGTGGTAAATTCAAGGTCATTCATCAGAATGATCGACCTGCTAATTTGAAATCATTTAAGTGGTGGATCAGTCCAAACCACAGGCTATTGTAATTGCTCAGTCCATTTTCTTTTCCCTTATTTCTTACTGTACTGTGGTATTTTCACAGTATTTCATTTAGGTCTTACAGTGCTATTTCTTTTAGATCCACTGTGATTTTTTTCTCATTGCCCCAGTTTAAAAACACATTTACTGCACACTTGGCCTGCTTCAAAGTAGTGGGCTCATTCTCTTCCGTCTCCAGTTTTAACATTTCTGTATCTGACAAATCTGTATGTGTTCCTGTGTTTTTAATGGTGCCTTTCTCTTTTTATTTTACAGGTTCTTTTGTTGTCTCTTCAGGAAATGTCTGGTGGGCCCTGTCTTCAACTCCAGTCTGTGTTGTGGAGGCTTCAGCATCGCAGGATTCCATCTCGGTAGCTTGACAGTTTGGGGACCACTGTGAAGGCTCTGTTGGCTCCGTGTTACCAATCGTGAAGGTAGGTGATTGCAGTTGGCTGAAGCATTTGACTAGTGCTTCCAGTGTTTCTGGGCTGTCAAGCTCGAAACAGGTTGTCAGGTCTCTCATTATTTTGGCTGATTTTCTGTCAGGATTGACTGTGACAGTTGTCGGTCTCTTTCTACGTGGTGAAGTGCAGGGAATGAATTTAAATATGGCTGCTGTTTGTTTATTTTGTTTCTGTATGGCAGATTGTTCGGAGCTGTCAGAATATGATGTGGTTGAGCTGGTCTTTTGCCATGAGTTATACTGGAATTTACTTATAGTTCAGAGATCCAGTCAGCCAATTACATTCGGAGATTTTAGATGGCCATTGTGTAATTCATCATCTATCTCACTGGAAGGCAATTTGCTAATGCCGATACCACCATGCTCTTCTGGCTCTTCTTCATCACCACTTCCATCACGTGGTACGAACACAGATGTAATTGTGTTATGTGGAACATGCCCTGAATAGATTTTAATAAATGTTAGTATGCCAAAATATCTAGGGGACAGATTTGTACACCTGTCATGCAAAATGTCCCCCACCAAACTGAATACACTGTCCACACTGATACTTGAAGGTGGACAACTGAACAACTGAGATATTTCACTGCTATGGAGGTTAGTGCTGGCAAATCAGTGACTCTGCTACTCCAGTACAGCAGAGACTCTTCCAGTATGTTAAGGTGCCTGCTGTCCACTAAATATGCATCCACCATGCGTTGCGCTGCAGGCAGTCCCGCCAACTCATCAGCCTCCTCCTCCTTTTCCTCCATGTATGCAATTTCTACTTGGGACAAAGCATCTCAGAGTTGATTCATTATCATTTTCCTGTTACCAGCTTTGTTTTTTCAGCCCACTTAACTGAGGTGGTAGCAACACCCTGTCTGTGCTCACCATCCTGTTGTGCCATACATAACTGTGAGTGTAACATCTGTGCCCTATGAAACCATCTTACTAGCTGATCAGTTAGATTTTGTACATGATCACACCCACCTTCAAGTACTGATGGCAGGCCCCTTTTATATCATGGATCCAGCAAGGTGGCATTACCAAAATCTGCAGACTGCAGAATAAGAAAAGGAAAAATAGGGTTAATTAAGTAATGTCCATGGAAAGAATTACCGCAACACTTAGGTTAGTTCAGAAGAAATTTAATAATAAATGGAGGAAGTGGGACCAATATATCTACTCAACACAATGAAGTTAGGCACTTTCCCAAGGAATTCTTAGTGCTATGCAGAATGCAGAATTCCACCGGTGAAATTAGACTGGACTGACCATTCAGCCGGTGGAATTTCTGATAGAATTTCACTGGTTCTTCTGAGGAATTCTGCCTGCTGCAATCCACGGAATAATACTCCATGTAATGCATTTTGTTCCACTGAAAATCATTATGCAGCCATATCCATGGAAAATATTGAGACACACAGAATGATATTCTACGGAACAGCATTTTGTCTGCAGTAAATCATTCTGCAACCAGTTCTGTAGAAAATATTGAGAACCGCAGAATAAAATTCGTGGAAATGTTGTGGAAAACTCATTCCACATTTTTCTGTAGCAGAATTCTGCAGTTCCGTTTCTGGCAAAATTCAGCGGAATTTCAGCAGAATTTCAAAAATTCCATGAAATTTAATTCCGCCATAATTTTAAAATATTCCACAGCACTAGAAATACTGTAAGAGAGCTACTGTATGTCCTTACAGATAAACATTGTTACTTGTTGTTGTATTGTTTTTAAATATTTCTATTATTTTAGTTTTGAGACCAAATTGTTTTTGTCAACTGTTATCTATGTAAAGGACCTACTGAAGGCCACACATGGACATTGCCCAGTTGACTTACAGAGAGCAGCATTCCACATAATTGATGGAACAAAATTTCTAGGACAAACCCATATTTAATGGACTTAATTTTATGGACTCAAAAATAGTAGTTTTCACCTTTTACCATAATGTCACAATGCAAATGTGTGTATGCTATCTGTGCCAGTATGGTGTCAATAAGACCTAAGTTTCAAAACAAAAGCTGATGGTATGCTATCTGCCAGTGAGGTAGGAATGAAGACAGCTAAAAATGGTCAAACTAAAGCCTAAGCAAGATTTTGAGTGGAAAAAAGGATTTGATGGTTGATGGTATCAAAAGCTGAGGAAATGTCTAACAGCAGCTGGACAGTTGGGGTGCCTTTGTGAAGTGAGAGAAGGATGTCATTTGATACACGCAAGAGAGCAGTTTTTGTACTATATGTAATCCAGAAGCAAGATTGAAATTTAGAAGGAGCTGTTTTGAAGTAAGGTAAGTTTTTAATTGTGGCCTTACTACTTTCTCTGATACCTTAGACATGAAAGGCAGCTGAGTGACAGGTTTGTAGTGGGTAAGAATGTCAGGATCCAATGTAGGTTCTTAAGGATGGACAAAACTAAGGCTGTCTTCTAAGAAGTAGAGAACACACCAGTGGATAGGGAGGAGTTGATGAGACCAGTAATAAGTGGAATTAGGATGTGTAGAAACTTTTTTTTTTTTTTGCACTTGCCCGGCCCCCATGGCTTTCGGAGGGGGCCTCGTACCCCCTCCTATTCCATCCACCTGGGCTATTCAAGACTGCCTCACCCTAGCTTCATCGTGCTCAGGGGGCCAGGGTTGTATGATTTTTTTCCCTGTTTTCTCCCCTTGAACCCCCGAGGACACTGGCATGAAGGATGGAAGTTCTGGCAGACAACGTGCTCACGCACGCTGTTGCCAAGCGCCCAGAGCATCCTCCCCTCCCCGGCTCTTGAAGAGAGCCACCATTGCCCCTGTGAACCAGTGCTCCCACCAGCCCTCAGGAACGTTGGGTGCACAGAACACCTCCAGTTACCCACCCCTGGTGGAGGAGAGCATCCATTGGGATGCTTGATCCTCCACCCCCCTGCTGGTCCCCGACAACCCTGAGTCCATTTCTGAACCTGGGTCACCAGCGTAGTGCAAGGTGTGGCATCCAGCACCTCAATCCTCAGCACCACTGGGTTGGCAATGTAGAAACTTTTTGATGAGCTAAGCTAGGGTGGGGTCCAGGGGAGATGACTTTAAACCAGGGTTCTTCAGTGTCATGAATGTGTCAGATTCAGTAAAAGACTGAATAATGAAAAGGATGAGGAGCAGGTTTCAACAGCTTCTGGATTTGTAGGTTGTATAATAATGATCTGAGGCATTATTTTTATTTTTCTGTTGAAAAAGTCATGAAGGTTCTGTGCAGTGAGTGTTGAAGTGTGTTTAGGGCTGTTGAACTTAGTAACAGAATTTATGGTTTGAAAGAGTATTCTTGGAATTCCTTTTTGTGTAGTGATCAATTCTTTGTAGTAATTATTTTTTATGTCTTTTTGGAGTTTTTATTTATTTATTTGATATATCGGATTTACAACCTTTGAGCCACAGGCTCATTTACAAAGGCACCTGTAAGACAGAAACTAATACAGACAGGGTATAACAACAATTTACATTAAGCATGTGTTACAGACATTTGTCACCGACATTGTTTACAGTATTTGGAGTTGATTGTATGTTTTGGAATGTTCTTGGCAGTTAAACCATGCTTCTGCAATTTTCTGTCCCATTGTCTACGCTTCCTTTTTTCCAAGAATGAGCTTGAGGAGAAGCAGGGGTTTAAGGGATCGGAAGGAGCCTTGAGTGATCTCAAAGGGCCATGTTTGTTCAGGTCTGAGGTAAGATTGTTGTCAAATAATAATGGGCATGGCCTCTGGACATTTAGAAGGAAGCAATGAAGGCCACAATGAAACATAGCACCACCATGGGTAGAGACTTCAAAATATTTAACAACATAGTGCATCCATTACTTTTAGGGTTAAACATCTCCCCTAATAACATCAGTACTACTAAACCTTGTAAGTGGTAAACCAGTGAGTTTGCATACTTAACTGTACTACATAGGAATGCTGTCTCAACTGTAAACTGGATTGCAATTTATAAAATTTGCTATAGAACTGTATAAACAAAATACCGAATCTGGTTAACGTGAAGAAGAGTGTATTAAAGTTCTTGATATGAACAGTCATTGTGGGCTATGAAATAGCAAATAAAACACATCCTGACCTAGAATATAAAGATAAAGTGAATACACTCAGTACCATTTCAAATTAGTCTGCCCAGATGTAAGCAGTGGGGTACATACCTTCCACCAAAATAGTAAACATAAAAGTCCCAGTCTTCCAGTTGTCATATAAGAAAGTCCTGAGTGAAATATTTGCATCTGTCTTCAGACTGATTGAAGCATGGGGGGAGTGAAAACACCTCACCATATGCAGACCCCTCTGGTACCAAACTTAGTGGCAAATTAAACAAACAATTTTTAACTAGACAGATACATAACATTCTAACCCTGCCTCTCATTTAAGGCACTGTGTCATTCCCACCTTTTAAAGCAGTGAAATATTCCCATTGCCTCATCAAGCCCAATCCTAGAAACCGTAAGCTTCTATAATACCTTAGTTCTCTTCGCTTCTGAGTATGACTCACTCAGGTGGGAGGAAAACTCCCTCTTGATCATCTGTATGAGATGCCTGGCATTTATGGGATCAGAAAAATGGAACTCCTTTCCACCATAGAAATCTTTTAACTGGTTGGCTTGAGTAAAATATGGTATACCTCAAGTTGCCTAAGTCTCTCCTGAACACCTTTAAAGCTTTTCATCACTGACAAGTGGCAAGACTAAAGTCTGGGAACATATGCACTGTCACCTCTCTCTGAGTTATGGGACATTTCTGTTTAGCATCCTTAAAAACTGCATCTCTTCCTGCCATGGATCTGAACACCACTAAAATTGTGCATGGGCCAGAAGAGTTTGAAGCCACCTCTGCACTATGGTCTCTGGTGGTGATGCAGTACTCCTTCTGAGCAGAGATCTGGCAATCAAGTTGTAATATTTCTGCCAACTACCCTCTGACAAATTCAAGTTGGGATTCCACTTCCACCTCCACCCCCTCTAGTAAGCCTAACTTTCTTAGGTGTGCTGCCCGTGCTCCATTTTTTAGGTTCTCCAATCTCCTATGAAGGACCCCATTCTCCTTCATTTAGCCTGTCATCACACTCAATGCTCTGTCTGCCTTTTGTCCAGCCTCCAAAGTCCCGTGCTTGCCAGCCACCACTTCCATGTCCAGAACCTGCAGTTCAGTTATAAAATCTTCCAGACACTTATTGATAACCTGAATAGCATGAAGGAGGGCTATATTAGTTGGTTGGGTTGGATCACTTTCAGCAGACAGTGGGCTCAAATCTATACTAGTAGTCGGCCTTGTGTTTTTTGGCTTTGCACCTTCAGTCCCAGCAGTTGTTCAATTTGTTTGACCCATATCTTCTATTTTTTTGATCAATGTCACTCAGAACAGGATGAAAAGATGCAGAAACATCAGTTCTAGCAAGCAAACCAAGTGTATTTCAATATTTTCTGCAAAACGTTGTGTAGCTCCTCATAAACTCTATTGATTGATTGGTGGCTAGCTGCACCCCTACCCCATGGACAAAGTAATTTATATATCTATCACAAGTAGTGGATCACTAGTGATGACATCCTGATAGAGCAGAGGGAGGTGAATGCATATCACATTTTCAGCAATGGGAGCCCCCAGAGTTGCAGTACACAACAGTACAACACTGATAATTTCCCACTTTGAAAAAACAATAGATCCATTTTTGAGACTATCTGATGTCTATGTTTATGTCAAAAGTTAAAGAAAAAATACCTTCAACTGGAAACAACATGAAGTAAAAAAAAAAAAAAAGGAAATCTTCCATGATGACACAGACAATTAGTTATGTTGCCATATTGGTCCTTGTGACAAAATATTCAGAAAAAAAGAGATGACAACTGGTTAATGCTAAATTTATACTAGGATAGGTTGTCTTGAAACCCATATTTTTGCATAATATAAAGATGCTTTCTTATTTAGAAGTCTTTAAACATTATATACTATATATTTCTTCAGCTTAATTCATCTGTATGTTTTATCACTGTTCTCAGGGAAGAAGCTTATCTATTCTGTGACATTTGACCTTGACATACCTTTTTTTGTGATGGAACTCTGTTGTCTTTATATGGTTCCATGATGATTTTTAAAAAGCAGTTTAAGCCAATGGGATTTTTAAAAATGTTTTATCTGTTTTTTATGCATGATCTGGACTTTAGGAAAGTGTATTTTCCAAACCAACTGTTATTTTTCTGATGAAGGATTCTATGTAATCCGAAAGCTCAAGCACCTATGTTCTTTTATAACATCTATGTTGGTCCAATAAAAGGTATCAAATCATCTCTTTTTTTTTCACAAAAAAATGAAAATAATTTAAAAAGCAAGAACTCCAGTGCAAAAGCTCTGAAACGAAAGAGTTACACAAAAAAGTGCATTGGCAGTAAAGTCAAATTTTAAAGAAATACAAAATTAAATATATACCTCTAATGCTCTTGAGTCACACCTATAAATGAGCTTCTGCTCACTGTGCCATTCCCAGCCAAAAAACAAACAAAAACAATGGGAGGTGTCATGAGTAGGGTTGTTAGAACTAGTTCTGAAAATATTAGAACTCTTTTAGAACCCAGGGATCTGAGTTCAAATTTAAAACTAGAACACCCATGGGTTCTAAGTATCAAGGGTTCTGAATACTAACTAAAATGCTTTTTTATTTAAACATTTCAAAAACGGAAGATGCCAGCCTGGAAATTAATTATCAGGAATTGCATCCTTAAATAATTTAGAGAGAGAATAGAAGAATGTGTTGCTCATATGCAAATGTGCCAAACAAATGGAACTGTGATGCTTGGCATTTTCACTTTGAAAGGCACAATATCATTCGCTTTTCTTCATGTGCAGTGAAACAATATTATTGTGAAAAGACAGTCTTTTTTTAATGTATTTTCTTTTCTGTTCTCTGTATCTTCATCTATTCTGTCTCTCCTGCCCTATACGCAAAAGAGTTCAGGTTCTGAAGAAGACAGAACCCTAGAACTATTTGCAAAGTTCTAGACAAGAACTCTGAATTTCAGTGGTTCTGGCAACACTAATCATTGGTAATAAATATAAGTCAGCATTAATTTGTATTTATTTATTTCAAAAGTTTTACTGGGAAAGACATATTGAGCCAGTAACGGTTCATTTCCAGAGACATAAAATCAATACAATAAAGGTGCATAGTAAATCGTACTAAACAGCAACAGTAAAGCACTGTACACCAAATTAATGAATAGCAACACAGAACAATAAAAATGAAAATAAAAAAGACACAACACCTCACACTTACAACAGCAGCAGAGATATAACTACAAACAACAAGAAAGCAAGTCTAGAGGCAGGAGCAGCAGTGTGCAAAACAGTAAGTTACCTGTGAAGTGAGCCTGCAATGGTATTGCATAACATATTAATGTCTGGGTAGATTGGACCACCCTGTGCATAATGTAGGATTTAGAGAGTGAGCTGACTTAAAGAGCCTAATTGAAGTAAAGATACCAAGAGGAGTCAGTTCCAGGTATGGGTCATGAGGTCATGGAAGAGGATATTTAGAGCAGGACAGGAGGAGGACTGAATAGCAGAAGGAACTTTGGACTAGAGATGGGAGAATCTGAAAGTGAAGGCAGGCTGTTTATGTTTTAAGCAACGGTAAATATCATCTGCAGCAGTGTGGCCCCTCATGCATCTAAAAAAATCAAATAAACCGGGAGTGATCTGCTCCACAAACCAAACTGTAAACCATATGACACAGTGTAAAATAAGACCAACTCACTGGTATACTTTTGAATTTTTTTTTATTCCATCATTAACCAAAACATTAGTATATTCATTATACAGCTAGGTGACATACCTAATGAATGACAATTGTGACTCCATACCAATAAGTACATATTTATAGTCCTGAGGAAGTGATCAGGGGTTCAAGATAATTAAACATCCACCTCTCTATATAATGAATACACTGTTTTTTCAGGGCTGCAGTGGGCAGAGCCCTGTAGACCTCTTGGTATAAGAAAAGGACTACTGCATTCCTTCCAACTGAACAACATGTTGGAGTGCCAACACAGTCACCTCAGTGTCTATGAAGCACTCCACACTGCAATACTTTATTGTTGGTGGTCAATTTTTTTTAATTGTACATATCACCCACTGATCTCAGCACCCCCCTGAAACATCATAGTGACACTGGGGGTGCCCAATCCCCCAGCATCCCAAATCCGATCACAAATTCCTGTTACTACCCCCCCATCCAATACTGTGCACATGTGGTTATTTCTGTATTTTTTTATTTGTTTTAAATATATTTTTATAGTTTCCCCCACCCATCCTCCCTCTCAGCACCACCACCCCAATCCCCCAAAACATAACAGTGATACTGAGAGTGCCCAATCCATCAGTGCAGGAATCCTTGTAACCCCTCCCATCCACTACTGCATATGTGTTATTTTTTTAAATAATTTCCTCCCCACCCATCCCTCCCTCTCAGCACCACCACCCCACTCAACCCCAAAGAATTTAATAGTGGCACTATGGGGTCCAGCCCCCAGTGCATGAATCCTCATGTTTTTTTATCCTGTAAAAATAAAAGTCTATTGATGTCTTTGCAGCCATTGCACCTCCCCCACCCAACCTCCCACTCATCACCCACCACTCTGCACCCCACATGCCCTTTCTTACCCATTGGGGTCCAATGCTATAATCCTCTCTGGACCGCAGACATGTCTTCACTCTTCAAAGCCCAACCGCAAACTGAAGAAACAGGTATATGCTTCAGTGTAGTTCAATGGAGTTTTTAACTTACTGGCATAATGTGGCCATTTTTTCATATTTTTGGCCCACATTTTCAACATGCCTTTTTTGGGATCCCACCTCATGGACAATTAAGCTGTCATTAGGCAAATCTGTCCTGGAAGGTGATTTGGGGGTCTCTGCACAAAATCTCTTTTCAGGCAGGACTTGAACATTTTCAATGCCCTTGTTCATAAGATGGGGTCATAAGACGTCTATGTTGAAAATTTGGTGCACAAATATTGCTAAACAACAAATTTATGAGCCTACGTTACATTTTCCTAATGCAGGCTCATAACTTTGGTAGTTTTCAATATTTTTACCCCAAATTACTCCCGTACAGCCCTATCAGCTCTGGCCAGATTTTATTTTAATCAGCAGTCTGTATTAAAAGTAATATTTCTGGTTCATAAAGACCCAGTACTAATTTTATTTTAACAAGAGAATAGGTGAGAGAAGTATGAGAGATAGGGGATACATGATGGGTAGGAGTGGGATATGGAAGATATTCTCACTCCTGCAGAGTGAGCTCTGTATTCTCACAAGTGCCGAAGGTACAAGTGAGAATGCACAGCTCACTCTGCAGGAGTGAGAATATTTTCCATATCCCATGATCTGCACATCATGTGTGCAATTTATACCACAGGGGTGAGATCTTTAGGAAAATTGTTTCTGTTTCTGTGTGTTTTCAGCTCATTCTGTGTGTGGTGTGAGAGTGTGTGTGTGTGTGTGTGTGTGTGTGTGTGTGTGTGTGTGTGTGTGTGTGTGTGTGTGTTCTGAATGGACTGGGAGTCAGAAACACAGGTGAGTGTGTTTTGCAAAGCTAATTGAGTAAGTTATAGGTTCAGTGAGACAGATAAACTGCTGCAGTTAGTACTGGGAAAGAGAAACTGCTTTGTAAAAGAGTTTCATTTAGAATTCAGGTTGTTTTGAAGATGAAATCAGCACAGTAATGGATTAGGAGTGTTAGAAACACAATGGGACATAGGTGAGAGTGTTTTGCAAATCTAGTTGAGTAAGTTGCAGCTTCAGTGAGAAAGAGAAACTGTTTTCTGAAGCTGTTTCCTTTAGAATGCAAGCTGCAGTGCAGATATTCTCACTCTGGTGACATCAGCAGCATGTGATTAAATGTTAATATCCTCACTCTGCTGATGTCATCAGGATTTATTCTCATTCTAGTGGAAATAACACAGGATATCCTACTGAGAAAGTTTGGTCAAAGACATCTTAGCTCCCATTTTGAGTAAATCTGATGTTGAACAGCATGGTTTTGTTAAAGGTCAAAGCTGCTTGACTAACGATGAGTTTTTACGAAAATATCAGTCAGTTAGTGGACACTAGGATATCATGTGACATTGTCTTTATAGATTTCAGCAAGGCATTCGATGTTATGCCATGCTGGGCCTTAAACATCAAGTTAGAAAATCTAAATATTAACAAATATATCATTACGTGGATTTATAATTGGCTCACTAATCACACACAGTGCGTTATTATTAATGGTCAACTATCCAAAGTTGGCTATATCACAAGTGGTGTACCTCAGGGATCAGTGCTCAGCCCATGTTTGTTTCAGGCCTTCATTTCTGATCTCACTACTACTTGTCTTTCCACATCCACTAGGTATGCAGATGATATTAAAATTGGAGGACCTTGAGCTAATGATGATGATTCTGACACTATTTAACATGTTCTGGATAAAATCTCTGCCTGGGTTATTGCTCGGGGCATGAAGCTTAATACTAACAAATGAAAGATAATGCACCTTGGCCCTAGGTATCCTGTGAGAACATATGTCCTGGGAAGTTACCCCCTTGTGTCTACCACAAATGAAAAAGACCTAGGGGTAACAATTTCTTACAATATGAAATATGCACATCATATAAACGAGTGGGTAAAAAAAACTAATAAAGCTATCTGAGCCATCAGACACAACATCTCTACCAGGGAACTGAAGGTAATGATGCCTCTGTTCAGGGCCTATGCCAGATCACATCTGGAGTATGTGTCCCAGCTCTGGTGCCTTTACAAGAAGTCCCAAATCAATCAGTTAGAAAAAGTACAGCGAAAATTTACCAAACATATTAAAGGAATGTATAATGTACCATATAAGAATTGATTAATGAAACTCAATTTTTTATCATTAGAGACTTGCTGGTTACATGGGGAGTTATTGTTTCTCTATGATATTATTCAGGACCCTGTCTTATTGTCAGATCTTGGATTACAATTCAAGGACAATACATAGGATACCAGAGGTCACCCACTCCAATTAGTCAGAAAGAACTTTAACTACATGAGAAAACATTTTTTCACCCTACGGGTAATCAATCCCCGGAATAAATGCCACTCAACATTATTATAAGCAAAAACAGAATGGAATTTAAAGTAAGACTGAATGTGGTTTTACTATTTGATACATCATTATCATATTATGATTTCTGACTAGCATGAGAGCAGCCACGGGCCTCTGGCTCTCTTGCTCTCTCTGAACCTTAGTATGAACCTTAGTAGTATGAGAAAGCTCTCCCCACATGGTATAAATGTAGTTACACTGCTGCTGTTGGGCCCAGGTACGTCTGTCTAAGTTAGGAGCAGTGTATTAAACAAGCATTTCTCAATGCTGAATGTTTGCTTGCATGTATGTGCTGTGCAGGTGTTTGGTAGTCATTGTGCAGAGATGCAGATGCCCTGCACCACGACAAAGGGCCTTGCACTTCCATGCAGGGACAGATGTAAAGAATTCATGGAGCTGTTTGGTGAGCTGCAGAAGTGCAGGGCCCTTGGATCTCTGTGCTCCTTTGTGGCTGCAGATACAGATACAAAGGACAAAGAGTGCATCTGTCAGCCAATACATAAGGCATTCTGCCACCCATGGGCAGAGAGATGCGGGGTCCTATGCCAAGAGGACAGTTGTGTTCACTATATGGTACCCGGGCCCATGCAGACAGACCTGCATCTTTCATTCCCTGACTGGGGATGTCGCATAACAGTGCCATTCCCCCACCCTCACCCCATGCAGCTGGGTCATTGAGCTTGCGCCTGAACTCAGTTCACCAGCACAAGATCACAAAACATGGCTGCTGGATTGAAGAGTGGCACTACACACAAAGCTTGTTAAACAATTATATATTTTTTTTTATTTTGACCCCAGCTTTGACTCCAACTCATTTTCTGATTTGCTTTATAAACATGATATGTACCATTTATAGTATATTAGTCAAAATGCCATTTTGCACCAGAGACATGAAAACACATTTTGTCCAGGGTTTCAAAAAATGACGTGCCATGTTTATAAGGCGGTGTGGGAAAATTGCCATGTTGAAAGTTTGGAGTCAAACTATTGAAACTTTCGGAAGTTAAGAGTGAATATTGGAATATTGTAACATTCAGTCATAACCTGGGCATTGTACTTTATTTGTACACCAGACTTTCAGCAGAACCTTCTTATTACCCCACCTCATGCACCCTGTAGGTGAAAATGTTCAAATCCCTGCCAAAACATAATTTCATGCCAGCGAAACGTCATTCCACGCCAAAAGTGTGAAAACACATTTTGGCCAGGATTTGAAAAATGGCAGCTCTCACGTTCATGAGGTAATGTGGAAAAACGGCCATGCTGAAAATTTGGGGTCAAAATATTTAAAATTACCAAAGTTACAAACAAGCATACAAAAATTTCAAAGTATATGCATAACTTTGCCATTTTTACATATTTTGACCCCACATTTTCAACATAGTCATCTTGTGACCCCACCTCATGAACAAGGGTGGCAAAAATGTTCAAATCCCATCCAAAATGTTATTTAGCAAAATGACCACAAAATCACCTTTCTAGCCTGATTTGTATAATTCCGCCACCGTTGGTCATGAGGTGGGGTCTCAAAAAGACCATGATGAAAATTTGGGTCTAGAATATGCAAACATTACAAAATTATGCATCAAATTTCAAAACCCCAATGAAATACATTGAACCACACTTACCTTAGTTTCATATTGCAGTCGGCAATTCCAGCAGCAAGACGTGTCTTCGATCGGACAGTGGATCTTCACCCTGGAACCTGTTCAGGTGAGTGAGGGTATGTGGTGGATGTGGGGTGTGTGGAATGGTGGGTGCTAAGTGGGATGTTGGGGTGGGATGGGGTATGCGTGAGGGGCAGATCAGTGAGGGACCGTTTTCTATTTTAAAGGTTAAAAAACATTGAAGGACAGTTTTCTTTGTTTCAGGGATATTCTGACACTGGTATTGGGCACTCCAGTGTCGGGCTCATGTTTGGCTGCACTGAGGGTGGGAACCCTGGTGCTGCCACCTACATAACGGGAATAGGGCAGATGACTGGGGGGTCAAAAGAAGTGGTATCAAGGGTGAGCACCCCAGTCCACTTATATATAAAAAAATATACAGTATGTAATCCTACTTTGAGGGCTTACCTGCAGTTCTCTCCGGAGTCCCCATTTCATCATGTTTTCTGCTGCTGCTGATTCCCCCGCAACTGTGCGCAAGGAGCACTTTAATGTTGCTGACTGTCATTGCGGTCCGACAATGGGGAGTCTAGCTTTGGTCCCAGTGCCACTCCTATGTCCCAGGGGACTGGAGACCTGAAGGGGATTGGGCATAAGCCTGCAGCTGCTGCTCAAAGGGGGGTTTAAGCTACAGAGCTGCTCAGGAGTTTATGAATATTAATGAGCAGCTCCATGAATATTGATGAGGCTGCCCGCCGCCCAGGGATTACAGTGCCGCGGGCGGCAGCACAACAAAATCCTGGGAACCCTGAAATGAGAGTGGGCTCATTGAGCAGGGGGCAGTTGGGGCTACAAGCCGGTGGGTTGATGGTGCAAACAGAGTGCCATGATGGGCTACAGTTACGAAGGGAAGCTGGGGGAACTGTATGAACTCCATGGAACTGTATGGGAACTGACATGTTTAATGTATTTGACTCCATATTTGCAGCCAATGAGTGATCTAGGCACCCAAACTGGACACAAAGGAACTCCTGGGAAAAGGAGGGGACCAATTCTGGGCCTAGATCATGCTCCAACAAACAAGCAGGAAATATTGATCACTATGGTTATTGATTAGTGAAAGGCTTCAGCAGCCAATCAGAGCACTGAGTTTTTGATTGATAGAGTATGGACTTTCTGGGATTTCTTCAGTCTGTGATTGGACTCTGTATGAGTCAGGACTGTGCTGAGAGAGTGGACATTGCACTTCAGGGGCTTCATTAGGCCTCCATTTGGAGAGCTGTTTGTCAGCAGACGTGGATTAGAATGGGGACAGCAGGAAGAAAGATTGTGCTGAGGTTCTGGTACCCTAGGTACTTGCTGCTAGACTGATCGAGAAGGGGAAAGAGAAAAAAGAGACTGGACTGTGATTCCCCAGGTATAGAGAAGTTGCTTGTGGTTAATGAGACAGAGTGAATGCTGCAGAAACCCTGCACTGAAAAGTCAAAATTGCTGAAAGAGCTGTGCAGATTGGCAGAGTGTCATAGCCAGGACGGATAAGCCATTTTGCCTGTGTTTGGGATTGCAATTTGAATTCTGAAGGGGCAGGATGTCTCTGGTCACTGGTGTGGTAGCAGAAGCTGTGTGTGTCCTATGTGAACTGGGTAAAGTGGCTGATAGCTGAGTCCCAGTTATATCAAAGAAAAGGTAGGCACTGTTAAACTGGAAAAGCATGGACTGGTGTGCAGGGAGTTGTTATTCCTGAGCCCCCCCCCCACTGAATTGCAGTTGCACTTATTGAATCTGAGGCTAGCACCTCTACTAAGTGACACTGGATGGATGGATGGGGAGCAGCGGCAGCGTGTACCTTGACGGCTGTAGTCTTGGTTGAGCACTTAGCTGATGGAGGATGAGGAAGAGACAGTGGGAGAAGGAGATTGTGTGAGAAGAAGGACAAAGCTGAGTCCTTGGCTTTAAAAACTTCTAGCTGGTCAGCAGGTCACATCAGGAGGAGCTAACTGCTAACAGTCTGCTGTTGTAATTACAGTATCTCTGTCTTCCGAGTAAAGGCAGGGGCAATATCTGCAACCAGGTTCAGGAAGGTGCTTGGCAACTTTGGTGATTTGTTCATGCAGCCCAGATATAGCATGTTGTTATAAAGAGATGATTTTATAAGTAATGTCAGACTCTCCAATGACTTTTCTGTGTCATGTTGTCATGACTCTACTCTAAGTGAGGAAGAGTATTTGTTCTTTATAGACAACATAACTCTTCCACCTTGCATTTAGACCTATCCCATCTCAAAAAGGAATAATTACCAATGAGTATTTCAGTACCTGGGTAACTAGTCCTAGCCTGGTCTCTGTTATGGTGGGGATATTGGGTTTATATTGCCTGATCCTGACAGAAGGCTCCTTACTGTTATCAGTCAGTCACTGTATTAGTGGCAGCCACAGCAGTGCTTCTAGATTGATTTGGCATTTTCCCTGTAACCCCAGGGCAGTTTTCTTGTGTTTTCCTGTAGATTACATTATTTCCTATGGAAGCCAAATTTCCTTGTTTTCCTGTATAACCAATGCAAATCTTAGGACCAGTTCTTCTGTAGATGATTCCGTTTTTGATGTAAAATACAGGAAACCCTGTAGATCTGAGAGCTCTGTGGCAGTGGTGTTTAGCTTTGCTGGCTTTTGCTTTTTGCTTGAGGTTGCTTCTTGGTGGTCACTAGCTAAGTGGGGGGGTTGCAAGAATAGCTTAGGACAGTTCTATGGTATAGGTGGTCAGCCAGTTGCCCACCCCATTTCCAGCAGCAGACTTAATGGCCAACCTCAGTCTCCCACATCCATGACTCCAGGAGGAAAAATGTTTTTTTCCCAATGGAGTTAGCGGTAGAGAAGTTGTAATAAAAGTGTGTTTAAAAGCCCTAAAACTCACCACAGAACATCCAAACCCCCAGATCTTCTGGGCGACTAGTGGCCCCCAGACCCCCAGCCTTCATATGTTCCCATTGAACCTCCCAGAAATTTGGTAGTCTTAGGATAACAACTTCCTGTTTTCTACTGGTGATGCCTCTCCTTTTACATCCCGGTGTCCCCCAGCCCTCCTTACTGCCTTCTCACATTGCTTGCTTACCTTTAAGTAATCTGATATGACTACCCTCAGGTCTCTTTCCATTTTTGTTGTTGTTAACAGGCAAAGCAAGGCAAATTTTATTTTTCAGGTGCCCAATCCCAGAGGCTCTGGGCACCACACAATCAAAGTACATCAAAAAACAATTAAAACACTATAAATAAAATATAAAACATTCCAATTAAATACTTAAAATCAGACCACCTAAAATGGGGGGCTGACCAAGCAGCAGAATTCTATGGGACTGATTCATAAAATATCTCGGAAGCAGTATCTAAAGGACAGTGTCCGGAAATGCTGAGCTGAATAAAAAGGTCTTGAGGTGGGCTTTGAATGCCTCAACTGAAGGGGCCTTTCTTACTGATGGAGAAAGTGAATTCCACAGGATGGGTCCAGCGACACTAAAAGCTTTGTCGCTGGCAGTTTTTAACCACATCCTGGGAATCACAAGGGGACCCCTAGAGAAGGACCAGAGGGTGCGGACCGGGGAAGCAGGTGTTAGAAGGTCCAATAGGTAGCCAGGGTCCAGTCCGTGTAGGGCCCTAAAGGTGAGCAAACCCACCTTAAAGAGAACCCTCCATAGAAGCCAGTGCAGTTCACACAGCACCGGGGTGACATAACAGTATTTAGGCTGTCCTGTCAGCAGCCTAACAGCTGCATTTTGCACTAGCTGCAATCGATGGAGGGTACCTCCAGAGACTCCAAGGTAGAGCACATTACAGTAGTCAATCCTTGATGTCACGAATGCATGTACCAAGGTGGGGGGTCCAAGGGTGGAACTAGGTGTTTGATCCTAGCAATATTCCTCAGGTGGAAAAAGCTGGACTGGACAACGGACGATACCCGAAGTTCAAGTGTCAATCCACTGTCGAGGATAACACCAAGACTGCGCACTCTAGAGGAGGCCTTCAATGGCACAGATATCAGAAACAATCCAGTCTCTGCACCAGAGGCCATCCTATCACACCTCCTGTTTGACTCCATCACCAATATCTCCATCTTATCAGGGTTCAGTTGCAACCAGCTAGAGGCCATCCAGTCATTAATCTCAGCCAGGCAGTTGTTCAGTACATCCACCGCATTGAATGTCCCAGGGGCAAAGGATAAATACAGCTGGGTATCATTGGCATAGCAATGAAAATCCAGACTGTACTTCCTAATGATCTCACCCAGGGGCAGCATATACACGGTAAACAACATGGGTGACAAAACCAAACCCTGAGGTACTCCTCAAGACAGAAGGCTAGGGGAGGAGGAGAAATTCCCCATCACAACCCTTTGCCTCCTGTTTGTGAGCTAGGACTCAAACCAGCAGATGACAGTGCCGACAAGTCCACATAATTCCATCAGACAGTCGAGTAACACAATGGTCCACCATGTCAAAAGCTAAGGAGAGATCAAGGAGAACAAGAATGTCCCCACTCCTCAATCTCTCACCCTGAGGAGATCATTATGCACCCAAACTAATGCAGTTTCCATACAGTGCCCAGCACGAAACCCAGACTGGAGCAGTTTGTAGATATCAAAGGCCACGAGGTGTTCTCCAAGCTGCTATGCCACAATCTTCTCTACAGCCTTTCCCAAAAATGGAAGGTTGGAGACAGGACAGTAATTTACCTTGATGTCAGGGTCTAAAGATGGTTTCTTTGGGAGGGATCTCACCAGTGCCTCCTTCAAGGCATCTGGGAAGACCCCCTCCAACAAAGAACACCAGACATGTAGGGAGGGCTAGCCCTTCTGGACCTCTATAGGTATTACCAAGCCACCCACTTAACCCATATAATCTCAAGGCAATCATCCACACATGACACCCACTGGGCAGAGATTGAGCAGGCACTAATCACTAATGCAGATTATTACTGTCTGCTGTACCATAAAAACACCCCCTCCCTCCCTGTCCCCCCTACCATCAATACTGCAGCACCGAGTGAAGGTCTAGCATCACACTAAGAGACAACTTATTTGGCTCAGTTCACGCCACTGCTAAGCCCAATAGCCACACTCCCTGACTTCCCCCCCTTGTAGAACGGATCACGCCTTCCAGCAATGGGGTAGATATGGACTGGTATATATAGCCTAAATCACTATTCATGGTCAACTATGGTCCTTCAGTGATATCCAGCAGAGATTTCAGTTACCCAATACACACCACTACAGATACCTACAACTAAGGCACTACTTTGAATCTCTCCCAGTGGAGGTGAGAAACCAGGCACTACATCCAACACTGGTGTCTAAACTCCTGACCCTCTTTGCCACCCCAAACCAGGGTCACCTGGTGTCCGCCTTATACCAGGCATTGCTGACACAACCAGAAACCCTCACCGAAGGCATTCGTCAACATTGGCAAGATGAATTTGACTCCCCAGTGAGTATGGTGCAATAGGGGCTGGCATGCCAACAAGTAGCTAGAACTACTAGCTCACACCAGTGGTGGGAATTTGCCTGGAAGAATTTGGCTAGTTTTTTCAGAACTTCTGTGATCACCAGCCACTATACTACAGACCGACAAGCCTCATGCTGGCGCAACTGCGGGGAAAGTAGGGCCCATCACACACATGTCATGTTTTCATGCCCCAAGCTAGAACTCTTCATACAAGCCCTCCAAACAGAGCTCCAAGAACTATTTGGCAGGCCCCTGGAGTTGACCAAACAAATGTACATCCTGCTGCAGTTCCCTAAGGACTTCAGGGACTCAGATACCCATTACCTCCTAGCTATTCTCTTAACTGCTAGTAAAAAAGCCATCGCTAAGCGTTGGTTGACCCCGGGGAACCCCACCGTGAAAGACTGCTAGTCCACAACAAAACAAATATACTAAATGGAAAAAATAACACATAGCTTGAATGATCAGGAGGAAAGGTGTAGCTCCAGATGGAATAGATGGATCTTGTATTACATGTTGAAAGACAAATCCTTTGTTCCATAGTACCACCTATGCCCCCACCAGAACCCAAATTTCCCTTACTCAAACTTCAATTAGGCCAAAAAGAGGCTCCTCCTCAAACTGGCTACCCCCCCACCCCAAGCCAGAATTGCAGTGGCCGGGTTTCTTGGGGGGGGGGGCCCACCTACGACCCTGACTATGATGTAGAAATGATTACACAAATTAATCTCTCAGGCAGATCAGATGGCTTTAGGACTTCAAGAGTAAATTGGTAACCCAGTCTGACCCTTAGGAATACTAATATACCTGGAAGAAGAGGGAGGACGAAGCAAACCTATAAAGAACTGAACTGGACTGGCTATTCAACAACTACAGACTTCATCCTAACCATTATGGTATTGAACATGAATTAAAAGTTAATATAACTGTGTATCGATGGAACCCAGTAAGTAACCTTTTTATTCAATGGACTGTAACTTGAAATTTATAATCTATAATAAAGACTATATTAACAACAAAAAAAAGAACACCAGACAATCAAGGTGAACACCAGGCCTACAGAGTCAACACATCCCATTAAGAAATGAGCTGGCACTGGGTCCAGTTCGCAATATGTGCTTCAGCCTCGAGACAACCTCAATGGCCTTAGCCACCTCCACTGGTTTAAAGTCCCCCCAACCAGGTGGAGTTCACCTCAGACAATCAGGGTAACCACTGTTGGCTGCACTGTGGCTCACTGGTGGAATTCTCTGCCTGATAGTGGACGGTCTGTCAGAAGAAGTGAGCAAACTCATTGCATAAAGCATCAGAAAATGCTTTTTTCGGCTATAGACAAGCTGGATGTAATAGCCTGTCCACAGTCTGAAAAAGCATAGCTGGTCAGTTCTTCCCAGCTGCAATCTCCCTGGACAGGAACACTGCCTTCTTATGGTTGATTGTCCCCTGGTACACAACATAGTGTGCACGTAGGGCCAGTCTGTCCACTTCCAGTCCAGTCCTCCACCAGCAGCGCTCTAACCTCTGACCCTTGAGCTCCCCATCAAACCAAGGGGACCTCAAGTGAGAGGATCTGGGTCACACACAGACCAGTGCAAGGGAGTTGAGTGCCCCAGACATCGCCTCGTTACAGGCGGTGACTGCTTCACCCACACCCCCTATGCATGCACTGCCCACATTAGATAGGTCAACCACTGCCAGAAAACCCTCTGGGGTCAAATCCCTCAAAGGATGGTAGCTTACCATCTCTACAGGGGAAGGGCTCACAGGAGGGACCCTGAGCAAGAACTCCACCGTGCAATGATTGAACCAAGTGACCTGATTAATCTTAAGATTATCAATCTCAAGCCCCAGCAAAAAGACCAAGTCCAACATATGACCACCCTGGTGAGTCACAGTTGAAACCTCTTGTGACAGACCCAGACAGTACATCATCTGGAGGAAGTGATAACCCAGCCTAGACAATTCATTGTCGGCCCAAACATTGAAGTCCCCCAGAACTAAACGCCTAGGGGCCTCCAATGTTTCACTGATGACAAAGTTGGTTACCTCCTGGAGGAACTCTCCTGCCACCCTGGGGTGGTGGTAAATCAGGAGAATCCTGTAACCTGCACCCGGACCACCATGGATGGCCAAACACTCAAATGAACTCAGTGTTTTCACTGGGTGCATGGTGAAGCCTAGCTCAGATCTAAAACAGATGGCCACACCCCCACCCTTGCATTCCACTCTGGGGCAGTGTGCAACAGAGTACCAGGGGGATGGCAGCCTCTAAGACCGGGCAAGCATTGTCCCCTACCCAGATCTCCATAATGCATGCCAGATTGACCAACAAAGCCAGATCCGCTATACTTGTGGTACCCCCCTCCCATGTACTCTTCCCGTGGGTTTTTGTTTCCCAGGTACATTACTTTGCATCAATGCTATAAGTAGTGAAGACTGTTTTCTTGAAGAATAGCCTACTCAGTTGTCCCTCAGGTGTTTGACAAACCATGAATGTGGCCTTTGTGAGTGGTCATAGACTAAGAAGAGGCAATGATCAGCACAGCTGTTCTACATTTTTTGTACTTTATTTTATTTTTATTTAGTTTTTGTTGACTGGGTAAGTGCACTAGACAAATTCTGCCTATTTTCAGGCACAACCCAGGAGAGGGGAATACAGATGAATGCCAACTGACCTTGAACCTAGATTAACTCATTGCCTCCTAGAAACACCTGTAGGCATCAGCAAATCTACTGCAGTGTGTCTCAGAATGACTACAGAAGTCACCTACAGACTTTACGTGTGCCCTAGTAACATCTGGAGACATCACTCACATATTTTAATATTACTTGCTAGCCAGAATTGATTAGAATTGACTGCATAGTACCATTGGAAAGGTAATGTTGTGCTGAACAACTTTGCCACTGACACTTTGTGTGTGTCATGTTCACTTTAGTAGTTATTCACATTTGTTTATGAAGTTTTGTCAATCTAGAACCACTTAAGCACTTTGAAGAAAACACACATTCTGGATCTCTCAGCCAGTATAAAACAAACACCAAATTGAGCACAGTTGATAGCATAGCACCATTGGAAAGGCAATTTTGTGTGGAACAACTTTGCCACTGACACATTGTGTGTATCATGTACACTTTAGGAGTTATATGCATTTGTTTATGGTATGGTGTGTATGGTTCAGATTTGTCCCTCAAACCTCACCAACACACCTTGACTCAAATGGAGAAAAATTATGTTTAATACTACAGAAATAGCTGGGATTTTTTTACAAACAAATTATTAAAACTACATCTAATGTCTGAATGCTTAATTTGGTGTTGATATGTTACATATTTCCCAACACAAAAGGGCTTATGGTGCATTTTTTAGTGAAAAAAATATTTTGTTTTGCTGTTTCAACCAGCACAGAAATAAAACTAAATTATCTATTATTCCTTGCATACCACCATTGGAAAGGTAATTTTATGCTGAACAATTTTGCCACTCATACTTTGTGTCTAGCACTTACATTTTTTGTGCTATTAGCATTTGTTTGCAGCATGCCAATTATGGCTTGATTTTGCTTAGAAAGGCCCAGGATTCACTGTTAACAGTATGCAGGAGACAAGTGCTGCAACTTCAGGAAGTTCCTGTGGAGGCAATGAGTTAAGCTGTTGGTGGTATTTTTAGAGAATGGGAGGAAATTTGGCCAGAGCACCAGGGAAATTCCCCTACTCTGTTTCCTGGAAGCAGAGGGGTCCCAATTTCATGTGGGACCAAGATGGCTGCTGCTGTCTTTGCGATGGAGGAGGAAGGAGGTCTGGTTGGAGCTGAGGTAGCCCAGAGTATGTCAATAGTTACTGTATCTGCTTTTGAAGAACCAGTGGTGTCGGTGACTGGGGTGCACCCAAGGGGTGGCCAGCAAAACGCCGATTCAAGTGGGCCTTTGAATTTTCGGAACGCGTCCTGTTTGAGTCTTGTGGAGAAACAACGCTGCTCTCGAGGAAGAACTCTTTGCGCGTTAGTGACTTGTTGCAGAGGGAACGCCGGACCGTGATTTCAGAGGAGGACCGGAAACGGAAACGATCGGCTACTTCGCCGAGTGCTGCTGAGTCTGAGGAGCCAAGCAAGCTTCTTCCACCGGTGGAGAGACCTATCAGGGAATTGGACAAGCCTTCCAGGGATTGGGGGACTTTGGTGGAGGAGTCCTGGTTGCCGGAGCGAGCGTTGCGAGGGGCTGGATGGATTCCAGTTTCTGGAGGCACATGGAGACTGGAGCAAGCTGTTCCTGCTCATGCAGTGGATGAACAGATAAGTCTTGTGATATATCTGACTCTATAGGGGCTGTCTTGAGTACTGAGGCTATTGTTTCCCTACCCCTGTCTACAGATATTGCTGCTGATTTAACTATGGGATCTCGGGAGAGGGGGTCTGGAGATGTGAATGCTTCCCCTAGCCTTCCTGAGTCAGTTGTTCATCCTATCTCTAAACCTTCTTATGTTAGCCATTTCAGACAGTCATTGAATTGGCAAAGCAACGAATGCTGTTAGATTACATTATGTGGGTCCTAGGGATACTCCTCAGATAGGTTTTTGTTGGGAAGACATTATTGAAAAGCAGCATGTTTTTTTTCCCTCAGAGGTATATGCATTAATATGTGTTCCGGGGGAAATCACCTTTGACGTCAGCTTTCGCACCCCTGCCTTGATGGAGTTGTTTTGGAGTCGATATCTGAATTTGAAGACTAACCCACTATGGTCTGACTTTATTGTATTATCTTTGTCTCAGCAGGCCTATAGGATCATCACAATCATGTTTCGGAATGAAGGGGTGAATATTGTTGATATTGTTAAATGGCTGTCTAAATCTTGTGATATTCAGGGAATCCAGTCCCTGTTCTGATGAAGAGGGTTTTGGAATGGGGTTGGAAATTTAGGGTAAATCTTCATTCCTCGGATTCTGGCATAATACATCTACCTAATTGCTTCTTTCTGGGGAGAGATAAGGGTTTCTTTTTATCCTGGGCAGCCTAGGGTTTGCTTTTAAGTGTGGTTCTCGAACCCACATTAGTACCTCCTGCACCGTCCCTTAAATGTTCTTACTGTGGGGAGATGGGTCATCCAAGTGCCCATTGTTTTCAAACCTCAAAATGCAATCTTTGCGATGAGGTGGGTCACACATTTGAAACCTGTCCCTTAGGTGCCAAAATTACTGCAGATGCTGATTATGGGGTACAAGATCATTACCTCCGGGAGGCAGTTAGACCCGGTATTCCTACTAAGGGAGGGAGGGGCCCTGATATTGACAGGGTTGTTCCCCCCTTGGCTGACTCTGGTTGTTAGAATCAGCTGATTCCCAGTTGACTAGCATGGTTCCACCTGATGTGGGAGCTGTAGTGGGCTCTAGGGTGGATCGGGGGAAGGTGGGAGCATCGTCCCTGTGTTGCCAGATTTAGAGACTCCGGATGCTGGGTTTGTGTAGTTAGCGAGAAAAAGGGGAAATCTGCCAAAGGGAGGGGGAAACTAGAGAAGAAACTAGCTGCACCTTCTCCTGTTGTTTCTATGGCTGACCCAAATATGTTTTCTGTTTTGGAAGAGTGTCCAGTGGATGATCCTAGCGGGTCTGGGTCTCCTCTACTGTTACCTGGGTTAGAATCTACTGAACCTGTGGCTGACCAGGTGGGCCCTAGACCACCTGACGGTAAGATTGGTAGGATCACAAGGGCATCTAGTAAGGTGAAGTGAATGTTCCTTGCTGGCCTTGTTCCTTCCACCTTCGGGTGGCATCCTTAAATGTGAACAGTATTAAGACTCCAGAAAATGCACGAGAACTTATTCAACATTTTCTGTCTGAAAATCTAGATTGCATTTTCTGCAGGATGTTCCAGCATTCCTTTGAAGAGGTGGAGGTTGCCTCTGCAGGTTGGATTTGGGGACTGTTTTTGGTCTTTGGGTGCTGACTTATGTAGTGGGGTTGGAATATTTTTTTTCATTATCATGTCACTGTGCTACATCAGATAGAAGTTCTGGCTGGCAGGGCCCTGGTTCTCGATGTTAAATGGGGTTCCTTATACTTGAGGTTAATTTCTGTGTATGCTCCACAATCTAAGTTTGACCGGGTGGCTTTGTTTAATTCACTTTATCCCTTTTTATGCTCTCCTTATTACATTATTTTTTGGGGGGGGACTTTAACTGTTCCTTGCCTTTAAAAGTGGCTTCAGGGACAATGAAAAAGGTGTATTGTGATGAGACTAGTTTGTTGAAACTCATTTCAGATGCTGGTTTGGTAGATGCTTTTGGACCTCTACTGGAGGGTCTGGGACACTTATTTCTGTGGACCAAGGGCTTCCAGGATTGATTTCTTTTTTCTCACTTCTGTTGTTACTGTTCAATCTAGATCTTTGTAGGATGTTGCTTTCTCTGATCACAGATTACTGAGACTGACCTTGGCTGATGTTCCTGCAGCTTGGAGAGGGCCGGGTATCTGGAAATTGAATTCTAAATTGTTGCATATCCCTTGTGTAATGGGTGGGTTAAGCTCTCTTTTGCTGGCCAGGAAGTCGGTTTCCTTTTTGTATGATGATTTAAATATTTGGTGGGAGGACACTAAATGGGAAGTTCGGGTTTATTTTAAGGCTGTGGGTTGTTTAAATGGACAATTATCACATACTGAGTTACGGTATCTTAGGGAATGGCTTCATTTTTTATCCACTAATAGATGGATTCTTGGCCTCAACTGTCAGCAACAGATTGCAAGTTTGAAAATGGAATTGGCTAAGGCTCAGTCTCAGGTTTTACGTGATATGGAAATGAAACACAAATTTAGACTTTGTGGCAGGAAAAAATATACTTTGCCTTTTGAGTACTTGACATCACTCAGACATTTAAGAAGTATGGCGATCTGAACACCCAGGGGTGGGCGAGTTTCTACCAATAACGATATTTTGGAGGAAATTCATGCCTATGTTTCTACGTCATTTCAGAGCAGGATGCTTTCCAAAGCCGCTATCTGATTGGTTCGCTGGTAGATCGATTCCGGCCTTGTCCTTAGCTGACCGGCTTGAATCGGTGCAACCTATCACAGTGGAGGAACTGAGGTCAGCAATTTGGTCTTTACGATTGGGAGTTACACCTGGGTATGATGGGTTGCCACATGAGGTTTATAAACTCTTATGGGAGGTTTTGGGAGTTGATTTCGTTCGGTCCTGAATACTGGGCTGCAGTCTGGGGTACTCCTCATAGCATGATGCAAGGTGCTACTCCTTCTGTATAAAGAAAAGGGTGATCATGGGGATTCGGGTAATTGGAGACCTTTGTCATTACTGAATTCAGATTATAAGATTCTGATGAAGATTTTATGTCTGAGGTTAAGGAAGGTTATGGGTACCCTTTTGCATCCGACGCAGTTTAGTGGGGCTTCTCTCAGAAGGGTTCAGGATGCACTGATCTTACTTAGAGAATTGGCCTCTAAAGGTAAGGCTGGAGACTTATTTGGACATTTGGTTTGCCTGGATCAGTCCAAAGCCTTTGATCAGGTAGAATATATCTATCTCTGGGAGTGTCTGTCAAGGTACGGATTTCCTAACCAATTCATAGGATGGCTACAAACGTGCTATAGGGGCATTACTTTGATCCCCTGTGTGAATGGCTGGGTGGGTAGGGAAATTGAGGTCCATAGGGGGGTTTAGCAGGGGTGTCCATTGCATCCCTTGCTTTATGTGCTTTATTTAGATCCCCTCTTACATGCCTTACACAGTACTGATGACATTGTTGGATTATCGATTGGCTGTAGTGATCCTCAGATAGTTACTTTAGCGTATGCTGATGATCTGATTTTAGTTTTAGCAGATAAGGCTTCCGCTATGGTGGCAAGGGAGTTGTTGAGTGTCTTTTCTGATTTGACTGGGTCCTCAATTAATTGGCTCAAAAGTGGGATTCTACCCTTGGGGTATGATGCAGCTGATGTGTCCTTGGTTTGGGGTTTGCCTATTGTATCTGACTATAGGAAAATCTGGGTATTTACTTTGGAAGTCTAGATGACTACAGGTATAATTGGGATCAACAATTGTTAGCAGCTCTGTAGTAGGGTTCAGCTATGGAATAAGGGCTGTATGTCCAAAGTTAAGGTGTATTTATTTGATTAAGTCTTTTTGTTGCCATACTTTTTATTTATTGCTACGTTTTTCCCTCCCACCCCTATGGAGGCTTCTCTTATGGAGTTTTTTCTGTGTTTATGGGGTAGTAGCAAATCCTCAAAAAGGTATTACGATTTACCTCTTAGTGAAGGAGAGTTAGGGATGGTTAATCCCGTAGTGTTTTTTCAGAGTATTTTTCTTTTTTACAACTTAGTGCCCTTACTTAAAGGGCAGATTATGATTTGGTCTCCATGGATGGCAGATGGTGTTGACTTTATCTTGTCACAGTGGGGAATGGACTCCTTTCTTGCTTATCAGGTTAGGATGGGTGCCTTGTCAAGTCATTTTTGCGTGCTGTTTCAGAAATTGAAGATGTGGTGTGTTGTTCGCTGCTTGCTTCTTTCTCAGACACGTCAACAATTTTATTTTTCTGTATTACATGATTTCTTTTTCTCTGACCCCTGGTTTCATGCTAGGCCTCCTGCTGAACAATGTGCTAAATTACAGTTCTTAGTGAGTAAGAGGGTGCCTAGCAATATGTGGGATTTTTTATGGCTCTGTTTACATAGGAAATTAGAAGTGAAAGGAAACAGGAAACATAAAGAATTGATTGAACGATATTGCCCTAGGGAGGAGACCTGTTTGGGAGTTGTTGAAACGATGGAGCATTTTTTTGTAGAGCGTCCTTTTACTGTTTCATTTTGGTCTTATTTTCACGATACATGGCCTTTGAATCCCTTTCGGGTTCTCTCACCTGGCGTGTGGGTGGACGGGGTTCTACCGAGCTCCTGGATTGTGTATGATGCAATTACATTGCGTCTTGTGATGGGCCATATCAGTTTTCAGTTATGGCAAGCTAGATGCTCTCTTACTCTTCGACAGAAGTTACTTTCTGAATCTCAGATAGTTCACAACATATGCACAGCTGTGTTTACTTGGAGAAGGCAGGAGCAGAGAAAGGTGCATCCTGAATTGTTCAAATTATGGTGGAGGAAGATGACCTGGTTAGATACAGGGTGAGGACCTTGTGTCTGTCCAAGCCCTGTATTGGGTTATGATGGTTTCCCTTGTGCTGTGAGGAAGCCCTTCTCTGCTGATCCTGGTATGCCTTCACTGTTTTCCTGTATAAATCTATGTCCTATGATATCTCTACATAGACAGTCTTGGATTTTTTAATTTTGCTTCTGTATATCTTGCTTGCTTCTTTGCCTTTTATTATGATTTGTACTTTGCTTTTCCGTGTGGTAATGCCATTTTTTCTTGTTAAAATGTGGTGTTGTGAATGAAAAATTCCCCAACTCTTTTCGTGGGGGGGGGGGGTATATCTATTCCTGTTTCCTTTCCCATTTCTAGGATGATGTATGATTGTTATACTTCTTTGAGTTTGTTTCCTATATGATTTGTTTATTATTTTGTGTGACTTATCACTGTTTGTATTCCTTTTTGTTTCGTTGTTGTGAAAATAAAAATTTCCCCTACTCTTGCCAATATGGGGACCCCTTGTCGCAAAGGTGGAGGAGCCATTTGAGGCAAGTACAGAAGTGGAGGAGGTTGTGATCTACACTGAGGGAGATACACAGGAAGACAACGATGAAAACAATAAGGAAACTGAAGTGTTTTTACCCTGTATGAGCAATCCGGAGGACCGTGGTGAAGATATGGAGACAAATGGTGCATTGCCAGTTCAGGCATATATTTTGGAGAAAATCCTGGCACCACAAAGGAACTTTCACCTGAGAGTGTGAACATGGGATCAGCTGGGAAACTCGGCTTCCAGGAGACACTGTTAGCGCCATACAGCCACAAGGCAGCGACTGTGTTGCAGGTAATACGGAAACAATTTGGTTTACAACAAAGAAGCGCGGAGGTAACAAAGGACTGGTCGGTAGATGATTCATTGGAAAGTGCAGAATGGACGCACTTATCGGATGGTTGTTGTATGCTGAACGAGACATGGGATGAAAACCAGAATGGAATGCTAGTGAAGTTGAACAGGCCTGCTACGAGGGAAAGCAATTCAAATGTAGAGTCTCAAAATGAGGTACTTCTTGACTCTAATTTAGGAGATAACAATATTAACTTAAAGCAAAATGACTTTCGGCCGGGCACACTGGGTGCCAGAAATAAAGAAGCTTGCAAGCTCACTACAAACTTTAAGTACTATGGAAAAGGTGGGGAGATTGTTACAGAGAGAGGTGTATATGATAAAATGAGTGTAAATATGCATGAAAATGTAAATGTCTTGACAGAAGGTGGTTCTGGAAGGAATCATGCTTTACTACAAAATGCAGATAGGCCCAAGAGGAAAAGGGGCCCAAACAGGGAAACACAGCCTGAAGGGGGTAGGGCAGGTGTGAGTAAAGAACCCCCCCATTAATACTGAGGACAGAGAAAATAACAAAAGTGAAGATACAATTGGAAATGATGGGGCTACTGGGAATAAAAGTCAGTTGGGAAGGGGGCCTAATTCATCCGATTTATTTAAAAAAAAACTGGAGCAGGCTCCCAGGAGGAACCTAGTAAGGGTTAGGTACAGGGGAGGGCTGCCTGAACACCCAGACAGGTACTATGTGGTAAAAAGGCTTTTGAAGGGTTCCATGCAGTACTTACCAGCTGTATCTATGCATTAATTCATGTATCAGGAGAGGATACATTTGATATTAGTTTTAAAACCAATGCTGGACTTGAGAGATTTTGGTGGAAATATGAGAACTTAAAAAAGCCCCCGCCCCTTTAGTTACCCTTTATTGCAATCCCCTTAACAAAGTCAGCTATTCGAATGGTTAATATAATGTTTAGAATTGAGGGAGTAAACATCAGTGATATATATCACTGGCTACAAAATAGATTTAATGTTGTGGGCCTCCAGAAGCAATTATAGATGTAGAGGGACTGTGGATGGGGGGGAGTGGAAATTTAAGGTCAAGCTCTTCCAAGTAAATTCTGAAATCACACACCTGCCAAATAGTTTCTTTTTGGGGAAGGAAAGAGGGGGTTGTTTTTAAAGGGGGCAGCCATGGGCATGCTACAAGTGTGGGGCAAGGACACACCTTAGCAGCACATGGGACATGCTGAAATGTTCTCCGTGTGGAGGATATGGCAACCCAAGTGCATCTTGTGAAAATGTATTCCAATGCGATTTGTGTGACAAGAAAGGGCACACATATCACCAGTGCCCTTGGGCCAAAAGAAATGGGGCATAAGCATGGGACCAAGATGATTTAGTACAGTCAGCACAAAAGAGTAGAGGGAGGCCTGGGCCTAGTGCAGGATAGGACAAGGCTCCACAAGAACACGAGGATCAAGAAGAGCAGGAGGTACAAGAAGGGACTAAGGAACAGGATAAGGAACAGACCAACAGGGAAGAAACAGATCAAGGAAACATGAAGGGAGCAGAGGCTGGGCCAGCTCAGGCTGAATCCAGTCACAAGAAAGGGCAGAACCCTGAACAAAAGAAAAAGGGGGTCAGGACAGCCAGAAACAAAAAATGCCCTCCCCACACTGAAGCACAAACATGGAGGGCAACATGTGCAAAAGCAAAACAGAATCAGGGAGGATTTGTACTCCCAATACAAAATCCCTTTCCCCACTCCAAGGGGGGGGTTGGGAGTCCGATTTGAAATCAGATGCTTCACTAAGGTCAGGGAGAGCATCTGAGGTAGAAGAAGAGGAGAAATGGCCCATAAGTATGGTTGGAAAGAAAAATGGGAAAAAAAGGAAACTATGGAAACACAGGAGGAGGAAGATCAAGTAACATAGTGTAGTACGGAGGTCACTTAACTCAGCACCAAGCGAAACAAGGAAATGGTTACCTTAAACATAACTACCTTAAATGCCTATGGTATAAAGAACTACAAAAGGAAGTTAATGGTGCTTTCATATTTACAGGAAATACAGGCAGATATCTTTTTCTTACAAGAGACCAGAACCACATCACTATTTGAGGTAGAACAGCTGAAAAGAAGCTGGGTCTGGGGATCTTCGTATTGGACATTTGGAGAAGATGCAACAGATGGTTTAGGGATTCTTTTTAAAAGCACAACTTTATAACTAGAATAATAGATATTTGTCTAGGAAGGGCTTTAGTACTAGATTGTAAATATAGAAATTTCGACTTTAGATTCATAAACACTTATGCACCCCAGATGAAAACCACCAGAATAGATTTATTTAATACAGTCAAACCCTATCATTGTACCAGGAAACATATCACATGAGGGGAGACTTTAATTTTAGCATTGACATTCGAGTACTGGACACAAGGAAAATGTATTGCGATGCACATACGCTCAAACACATTATTATAGAAGCCTCCATATCTGATACTTATAGGAAGTTAAAATAGGATTCTGGAGCTACTTACCATAGACACATATATTCCACAAGAATTGATTATTTATTTATATCTAAATATTGTACACCAATAAAAGTGGCTAGGAGGGGCAAATCGGGTGCCCCATCACTCGGTGCTCTCCAACATATTACCTCCACAAACCATATCAAAACTACAAACAGGTATCTGCCTCTACCTCCGAAATCAAACAAAGGGGCAGAGGACACTGCAGCACAGGAGCTAGCACAACAAAACTCACCCAAAACAGGAACCAAAACAAAAAAAGCAAAAAGGAAATCCAAAAAACTTCTGATCATAGGAGACTCCATGATTCGGGGAGTTGATACCTATCTCCAGCCAGGGGTAATGGTCAGATGTCTCCCCAGTACATCAGTGTGGAGAGACACTGACCACATTGCTAAAATTGTTCAGGAAGCAGGGGAAAACATTGATGTCCTTGTACATATAGGGACTAATGATCTCACCAGCTGGTCAGTGTTGGAGACCAAGGAACCCCTGACCAGGCTGGGTGACAAACTATCATCCATTTCATCCGGCATCTCCTTCTCTGAGATCCTGCCAGTGTGGGAGAGGGGGGCAGATGGACCGAAGGTCAGAGAAAGGGAGATAGGGGAGCTAAACATGTGGCTCAAGGGCTGGTGTCAGGAAAACAGACACAAATTTGTAAGGAACTGGCAACAGTTTTGGGAGCAGAAGTCCTTTAAATTTGATGGACTGCACCTGACTAAGGAGGGAGTCAGTGCATTGGGGCAGAAGTTTGACGTCTTTGCAGAATATTTAAGCTAGCAAATGGGGAGAGGGGTGCAGCACCTCATACGTCAAATGGGAAGAACACCCCTCCCCCCTCGGCTAGTGGTGAAACAGGAGTTCAGCATGTTTGCAGTTCATTTGCATCACCAGGTAAGGAAAAAGGTCCAGCCCTCCATACGACGCACAGAGGAAACGGCAAATCTCACCCAACAACTAACACACCGAAATCTGGCCAATGGAAAATCATGTACCCAACTGCTCGCAGTCAGGGAAACAAGATCCCAGACCTGCAGGCAATAATGACAGAGGCTAAACTGGACATAGTAGCAATTAGCGAGATGTGGTTTACCAGTAACCACACTTGAGAGACTTCAGTACCTGGCTATGTACTGTTCAGAAGAGACCGAGTTGCAAAACCGGGGGATGGAGTGGCCCTGTATGTCAATGAAAATATCAAAGCTACAGAAATTCAAAATACACATAAGGAGCCAGAAGAACTATGGGTCACTCTGGAAACAGGAAATGGGACAGCCATAAGAACTGAGGTTGTCGTGAAGAATTGTTTCTAGTTTCATTTACAATCTAAATTATCATGATTGGATCTGTTCTTTTCGTGTGTAAAATAATAAACTTTAATTTGAAAAAAAAAAAGAACTGGGGTTGTCTACAGGCCCCCAGACCAGGGGGAGGACATAGACACATTACTTTTAGAAGATATACAAAACATGACAGCTAAAGTGGAGGTTCTGATAATGGGAGACTTCAACATGACAGATACAGATTGGTCAATACCAGCAGGAACATCTGCCAGAACTAGACACGTGGTGGATTCCCTGTAGGGGAAGGACCTCAAATAACTGGTACAGCAACCCACAAAAGACAGGGCTATCCTAGATCTAGTACTGACTAACAGGGAAAGGATCACAGATCTCCAGGTAGAAGGTCACCTGGGAGCCAGTGACCATCACATGGTATGGTTCAGTTTGGCCACTACAACTAAATCATCCAATTCCAAGGCAAAAATATGGGACTTCAGAGGAGCTGACTTTGGTAAGATGGCCGACAGAGTTAAGCTAGCCCTGGGAAAAAGAAAGACAGGTGAGAGGGTACAGGCAAAGTAGGCAAGAATTAAGGATGCAATACTTGAAGCAACATCCCATTGTGTTAGAGAGAAAAGGAAGTACAAAACAAGAAGGAAACCACTTTGGTTCTCAAAAACAGTAGCAGAAAAGGACAGAGCCAAAAGGCTGGCCTTCAGGAAATATAAGGGAATACAGCAGGATGAAGATAGAGAGGCATACCAAACTTCCCTATGGGAAGCAGGGAAGGCAGTAATGCAGGCAAAGGCCCAAACTGAGGAAACACTAGCACAGACAGTAAAAGAAGGTGACAAGACTTTCTATAGCTACATTAGTGAAAGGAGAAAGTCCAGAGGGGATATTGCTAAGATCAAAGGAGATAAGGGGGCACGTGAGGAGGAGAACCATGTAAAAGCATCAATCCTAAATAGATACTTCTGCTCAGTATTTACTGAAGAAAAGGTAGGGCAGGGCCCACAGCTCAGCATCATGGACACAGGGGGGAGGGAGGTAAGCACTAGTCCCTTCACAAAAGAAAGGGTCCTACAAAAGCTCGATAAGCTTAGGGTGGACAAGGCAATGTGGCCTGATGGCATACATCCCAGGGTACTAAAGGAGCTAAGGGTGGAACTAGCAGAGCCATTATCAGAACTGTTTAGTGAGTCTCTGAGCATAGGAGAGGTCCCAGAAGACTGGAGAAGGGCTCATGTGATCCCGCTCCACAAGAGTGGTAGCAGGAAGGAGGTAGAGAATTACAGACCAGTCAGTCTTACCTTAGTAGTGGGCAAGATTATGGAGGCACTCCTTAAGGAAAGGATAGTGCAACATCTGGAATCCATAGGAACACAGGATCCAAGACAGCATGGGTTTACAAAACAAAGGTCCTATCAAACTAATCTCATGGATTTCTTTGACTGGGTAACCAGAGTGATGGACCAAGGGGGAGCAGTTGATGTTGCCTACCTTGACTTTAGCAAAGCTTTAGATACTGTTCCACATAGAAGATTGATTAATAAGCTGGGAAGGCTTTGGGGTGGGTCAGAAGTTGGTCAACTGGGTGGCAAACTGGTTGACGGGCAGAAAACAGAGAGTGGTGGTAAATGGTATGCAGTCAGAAGAGATGCAAGTCACAAGTGGGGTACCTCAGGGATCAGTTCTGGGGTCAGTCCTCTTCAATATCTTCATCAGTGACATTGCAGGTGGACTGGAGGGTAAGGTTTGTCTGTTTGCAGATGACACCAAGATCTGCAACAGAGTAGATGATCCAGATGGGGTGGGCAGAATGAGAAGAGATCTGGATAAACTAGCAAAATGGTCGGAAGAGTGGCAACTGGGTTTAATGCAAAGAAGTGCAAGATCATGCACATAGGGAAGAGAAACCCTGAAGCCACCTATAGGTTGGGAGGGGAGTTGCTGGCAGTCACAAGGGAAGAAAGAGACTTGGGCATCATCATCACCGATGACCTGAAATCATCCAAGCATACCACTAAAGCAGTAGGTAAGGCTAGGAGGATGTTGGGGTGTATTAGTAGGGGTATCACAAGTCAGAAGAGGGAGGTAATAATCCCTCTTTACAAGACACTGGTTAGTTCATCTGGAGTACTGCGTGCAGTACTGGAGGCCACACCTTCGCAAGGACATTAACCAAATTGAGGCAGTCCAGAGAAGGACAACCAAAATGGTGCAGGGACTGCATCAGAAAACATATGAGGACAGATTAACGGAGCTCAATATGTATACCCTAGAGCAAAGGAGGGAGAGAGGTGATATGATTGAAACATTCAAACACCTTAAGAGCATTAACAAGGTGAAAGAGTCTAACATGTTTCAATATAAGAAAAGTAGCAGGACAAGAGGACACAGCATGAAATTAGAGGGAGGCCGATTAAGGGGTAATGTGAGGAATCTTTTTCACAGAAAGGGTGGTGGATGCATGGAATGGCCTACCTCAGGAAGTGGTGGATATGAATACAGTGCAGGGCTTCAAACAGGCATGGGATAGGCATAAGGGAGCAATACAGATGAGTATGAATAGATAGGTCATTGACAGAGCAAAGGCCGATGGCACATTTATAAGGTAGATAAAGAAATGGGCAGACTGGATGGGCCTTGCGGTCCTTATCTGCCGTCAACGTATGTTTCTATGTTTTTATGTTTCTATGTGGCCTTAAAACCATTAGAATTCTCGGACCATTTAGTGTTGCTAGGGAAATACAATTTGGCTAGGGCACCACCCAAGTTTACCTCATCAAAAAAACAGATGGAAATTAAATACAGAAGCCCTCTTGCTGGATGAAACAAAAAATAAATTGGAAATTCTCCTTTCTGCTAGACTATCAGTACAATGCATGTATGCATGATGATTTATGGGAGTGGTGGGCAGATACCAAAAAAGACATACAACAATTATTTATTAAGTATGGGAAAGGGAAATCTAATTCAGAATATTTAAAATATTTGGGATACAGAAATCAACTATATAAGCTTATGTCAGCCCCAAATAGAGAAAGGGTGAAGTATAAATCATAGCTCCTAGAAATAAAGAAACAAATGAGGTTATACCAGTTCGACAGGGCAAAGTCCTTGGAGGCAGAAATGAGGTATGGAACATCAAAAAAACCCTGCTTCAGATCCCTTTATGGCATGCAAACAGAGGTTAGACAACACTATCATGAGAGGGTTATATAAAGCAGATGGGAGTATAGAATTCAAGGATGTGGGAATATTATTACTTGTACAGGAACACTTAAAGCAAGAATTTTCAGAAGGTACTCAGCAGGGAGATAGACTAGATGCGTATTTATCAGCTGCTATGCCCAGCATAAAAAAAGAAGAGACAGATAGGCTAAAGGCACCAATATTAAGAGAGAAAATATTAGAAACGTTTAAAACCCTTAAGACAGGAATGGCCTCGGGGATACTGGGTTGACAAATGACTTTTATAAAAAGTATGCCCCAGAACTTAGCATCATATTGGAACCTGTTTTCAACTATATTTTGAGGCATCATGGGGGTTCATTGCCAGATTTTGGAACTGCTGTAATTAGCTATCTGTATAAAAAATGTGACCAATACTCTTTAGAAAATTGGAGACAAATAAACCTCCTGAATTGTGATTATAAGATTCTAGTCAAAATATTGTGCAAAAGGTAGCCAAAAACCTGATTGATGAGGCCCAAACATGCTCCATTTCAAACTTGAATATTCAGCATAATCTTTTTCTAATAAGGGAACTGTTCGAAGTTAAAAGAAACAAAATAAGGAAGGATACTTTATATCAGTGTATCAGACTAAAGCCTTCGATAAGGTAGAACACACATGGCAAATTTTGGAGAAATATGGGATTCCTTCAGAAGTAATGTCATGGGTACAACTTTTATATCAAGAAGCACACTGCTTACCATCAGTTAATGGGTTCCTAGGAGAACTCATTCCCTTTAAGAAAGGAATGGGGCCGGGATGCCCTTTAAGTCCGCTTTTGTATACGTTTGCTTTGGATCCCATCATTAGGCAGATAAAATGGGATACCCAAATTATTGGTTTAGCCCCAGCACTAGGAAGTCAGGTGGAGAAAAAAATAGCCTATGCAGATGATGTGGTTGTAATAGAGCAGAACAAAAAGTAGTATAAAAGCCCTTCAAACCTTAAAGAAATTCTCACAAATCTCGGGTGCCAATATCAATATAGAGAAGAGCGTGGTTATTCCCATGAAGCAGGGAGAGGATCAGTAGTAAAGGTTAGAGGGAATTAGATATAGTGAGAAACCACAGAAAATGTAGGTATCTGGTTTTGTACACAAAACACAGCAGTATATAATTGGGAAAAACAATTGGGGTCCTGTGAAACCAAAGTGCGAGCCTGGAAAAATTGAAAATTGGGAAAAAGAAAACAGTTCTGATAATACAAAAATTCTTTTTACCAATTTTCATTTATTTAAGTGCAATTTATAGCCCAACAGAACACCGTGAGGTTAGACTTTATAGTAATTTCTTTCAGATGCTGTGGGGCAGAAGATCAAATCCGGTAAAAGGGGAGGTAACCTATAGGCTAGTTAAAAAGGGACGGTTAGACACAATAAACCCGGTAATATTTTTTCATACTATTTTTCTAGATGGTATAGCAAAAATCTGTAAATCAGAGCAGCAATCTTTGTGGCAAAAGTGGGTGGGAAATGCCCTACAGATATATATGGAAAAGTGGGACCTTTTACCACCTCAAATATGGCAACAGTGGGCCCTCCCAGAATATGCTATAGATACCTTTAAGAAATTAAGACAATGGAAAATAGAGACAGAAACTTTTCTGAGACTAGAGAGGAAGCAATTGTATCAGAAGGTGGTAAAGGATATATGTCAGGGGCCCCTGATATTCCCGGAATCCACCCTATCCAAAACATCCTTCACTTTAAAAATACTAACCGAGGGCAGAATACCACAGGCTATGTGGGACATAAATTGGTTATGTTGCCATGGGAAATTGGGAGTGCAGGTAAATTTAAAACATAAGGCCATAGAAGAAAGATATTGCCCACAGGTATCATCCATAACAGTAGAAGAAACAATGCAGTACTTTCTTTTAGACTGCCCCGAGACAAAGACATTTTGGAAGGAGTTGGCACTTAAATGGAAGTGGCCATTTTTAGACAGGCTCAGTCATCAGACTCTGGTGCTTGGGGATTTCTCAAGCATCTGGAGAACCTTTCATGCTAGCACTTTAAGAAAGGTCTTTGAGATTATAAAATATTATTTATGGCAGAGCAGGCATGAACTTGTATTGCAACAGATACGGCTAACCCCAGGGGTATTAATTACTCAGATAGAAACAGCAATTGCACAAGTAAAAATGAATGATACAAATAAATAGTCACTAGATAAAAGTGTACTGCTTTGGAAAAACATAAGCTTTGTAACCTAAAGGTTAGGGTTTAGGAATAGGTTTAAGATTATTTGTTTTACCTAGAAAAAGGGGAATAAGAAAGAAAACTGAGAAAAGTAGTATTAACCTATAATTCGAGCATTTGTTTGGCTTATGTTATGTTTACATTTTTCTTTTCCTTTTTGTGTATTATAAGTACAACAAACTTGTAAATTATGACTTTTTGTTTTCCTTTGTTTATGTGGCCACATATTATGTATATGATGTAATGTTTTTTTTCATTTCAAAGAAAAATTCCCCTACTCTTTTCAAGAAGTGCCATGGGATCTTTAACATCCACCAAAACAGGCAGATGGGACCTCAGTTTAACATCTCATCCAAAAGACAACACCTCAGGAGTGCAGCACCCCTCCTCATGCTGCATAACAGTGTCAGTATTGGGATATTAACCCAAGTGCCTGGTATGGGAATAGAACCCACAGCATTCTGATCTCCCGATGTCAGAAGCAAGTGCACTACCAGCTGAGCCACTGATACTTAACAGTTTTGTAATGCTGTTTTACGTCTATAAACTAGACAGAAAGCCAGACCTCACTAAATCAATGGTCCCCAATACATCATTGTCACATGGGACAGGAGGCATCATGAGAAAAGGAACAGTAATAAAAGAAGCAAGCATGGAGATCCCCAGGGGCCATAAAACAAGTAGTAAAACATAGGGAAAGTCCTAACAGCAAACAAAGGCAAGGACACACTAGGGATACAAACAAAAATCAAAACACTCTGCAAAACATATTTCTTTGTACATTTTTACTGTAGTTCTCCTTTAAATGCTTTGCTACCCCCACAGTATTTCTTAGTCGTTCTGTTTCTCTTTGCTGTTAATCCTATAGGCTAGAATTCAGCATTTCAACAAGTCTGGCAAAATATATATTTAATAAATACTTGCAGTTTTGCAGCTGTCTGAGTAATTTCTGCCTCTCTTCATTCTGCCATTTCTTAGGCCTCATGCCATGTGCCAGCTGAACACTCACTTGCACACTTCATTATGCTCCAAAATCAGCTCTCCGTTACCAAAAGAAGATAGGAATCCTGTTTGGAAAAAGCTAATGATGCACATAGAGGTCCTATAGACCAAATGCAAAACGTGGAATACCCACACTGTAGCCTTATACTGTGTTCCACTTTTACCTTAATGTGGGCTCCACTTGTGCATACCACATCTCTTTTTTGGGACCTCACATTAACCTTAGCTCACTTACAGCAAACACGCAGTACAATTTAGTCACTTTGATTACAAGTAAAAATGAATTCATGGAGACAGACAATTTTCTAAACTGAGCAGCCCATCACTGAACACAAGGGATGGGGACGAGAGATACACGCTTAGCCCCTGTGCATTCTCTGCAGTCACTTCTGTCTCTGTCCCCAACCCCCCTTACCACTACTGGAGTCAGTATTTGTGTCAGCCATGTTTGAGAGACAAGAGAAAGTCCACCAGAATGAGCCTAAACATAAAATATGCCAGCAGACTATTACCCTTCCAGGAAGCATTTTTCATCAGAAATTGCAGTAGGGAGGAAACATTCATGTGAAATGGTTGAGTCTGTGGTGCAAGGAGGCCTGCCAAGAAAGGTTGGTATTGGGGTCCTATATGGAAAATGAATATGGGTGGCTCAGGGGTGACACATTCATATAAGCATTCCACTTAAAGTTTGTAAACTGGCTATTCGCATTGTATACTTACATGCAGTGGTCAAAAGGTATCATGTAATAAGAAAGTAGATAATATGTGCAAGGATTTGTAGAGTGGGAGATGGGGAGGAGTCATAGAAACACAGAAACATAGACTTTGACAGCAGATAAGGACCGCTAGGCCCATCTAGTCTGCCCATTTCCCTACCTACAGGATAGGCCGCAGATCCTAGTTAACCAACAGCCTATATCTTCCTGCCCCCCACAAGAATTGCCTTATGTCTGTCCCATGCATTCTTGAATTCTCCACAGTTTTAGACCCCACAACTTCCTCAGGAAGGCTGTTCCATGCATCCACTACCTCTCTGTGAAATAATACTTCTCACATTGCCCTGAACAACCCTCCTTCTATCTTTAAATTGTGTCCCTTGTTCTTGCAAGTCTTTTTCTGAAAGATGCTACCCTCTTGACTTTGTTGATTCCTTGAGGTATTTGAAGTTTCTATCATGTCCCCTCTCCTTCTTCCTCAAGGGTATATATTAAGCTCCTTTAGTCTCTCCTCATACGGGCTTCTCTTGCAGACCCTGCACCATTTTAGTTGCCTCCTCTGACTGCCTCTATCCTGTCTATGTCCTTGTGGAGATGGGGTCTCCAGAACTGGACACAGTATTCCAGATGGGGTCTCACCAACTGTCTGTACAGAGGATAACAACTTCCTGTTTTCTGCTGCTGGTGCCTCCTCATACATCCCAGTATACCCCGGCCCTCCCTACTGCCTTCTCACATTGCTTGCTAACCTAAGGTTATCTGATATGATTACCCCAGGTCCCTTTCTTTTTGTTGTTGTTACTACCCCCCATTGTGTATTCTTCCCCTGGGTTCTTGTTTCCCAGGTGCATTATTTTGCACTTTTTTGCATTGAATCCTAGCTGCCATACGTCTGACCATTCTTCCAACCTTGCCAAGTCCCTTTTCATCCTTTCCACGCCTCCTTGTGTATCAACCCTGTTGCAGATCTTTGTGTCATCTGCAAAAAGGCATACTTTTCCTTCCAGTCCCTCTGCAATGTCACTGATGAAGACATTAAAAAGGACTGGATCCAATACTGAACCCTGCGGTACCCCACTAGTAACCGCCCTTTCTTCAGAGTGGACTCCATTTACAATTACCTTCTGTGTCCTGTTGTCCAGCCAATGTTTTACCCAGGCTACCACCCTGGGACCCACTCCAGGCTGGTTAATTTGACTAATAATCTTTTGTGGGACTGTGTCAAATGCCTTGCTAAAGTCTAGGTAGGCCATGTCCACAGCCCTCCCTGGTTCACTACTTTGGTCACCCAGTCAAAGAAATCTATTAGATCTCGTCCTGACATGACCTTCCCACTGTGAATCCATGCTGCCTTGGATCCTGTGCTCCACTGACCTCTAGGTACTCAACTATTCTTTCCTTCAGAAGTGACTCCGTCACTTTCCCTACCACAGAGGTCAGACTGACAGGTCTGTAGTTTCCTGCCTCTGTCATGGTCCCACTTTTGTGAAGGGAATCACATCCGCCTTCCTCCAGTCCTCTCGGTACCACACCATCCTCCCATGATTTATTAAAAGAGTAGCCAGTGGTTTCACTAGTTCCTTCCTTAATTTTCTTTTAGAATTCTGGGTGAATTCCATCAGGACCCATTGCTTTGTCCACCTTCAGTTTTAGGAGTTCTGCAGAACCCTTTCTTCTGTGAAAGGACTGGATCGACCCCCTATCAAGAGTGCTTCTGTTAATTGGATTAGGCACTTCCTCCTCTTTGTGAATACTGAGCTGAAATATTCTGTTCAGTATTCCGCTTTTTCACTGTCCCCTCTGCCCACCCACCGCTCATTCTATTCAGCCTCACTATCCCTCCCTTTGTCTTTTCACGTCATTGATGTACCTATAAAAGGTTTTTTCCCTTCTTAACTGAGTTGGCTATCTTTTCCTCAGTTTGGGCCTTGCTATTCTGACTTCCCTCCCTGCTTCTTTCTGCCTTAACTGGTACAGCTCTCTGTCCTGCTCCTTCTGTGTTTCCTTATACTCCGAATGCTATCTTTTTCTTCCTGACTTCACAGCCACCTCTCTTGAGAACCATAGTGGCTTTTTCTTCGTTTGATTTGTTTATTTGCTTCACACAAAGGCTTGTTGCCTCTGTGATGACAGTTTTGATAATTCCCCATTGTTGCTCCACACCCCTTCTAGCCTGTTTGCTAGTGCTTTCTGAGGCACTCTCCCATCTTGCCAAAGTCAGCCCTCCAAAGTCCAGTACCTCACTTTGTATGGCTTGACTCTGTAGCTGAGTTTAACGTGAACCACACTGTTTGATGGTCACTTGTCCCAGATGGCAACCCACTTCTAGATCTGAGATCCTCTCATTGCCCCCATTTGAGAGCACGAGGCCAAGATTGTCCCCTCACGAGTGGGTTCCAAACTAGCTGTCTAATGCCTGCCACCTGTAGGGCATCAAGAATGGCCCTGCTCTTGGATGTGGCTGCAGCAAATGTGCTCCAGTTAACATCTGGCATATTCAGGTCTCCCATCAACAGTATCTCCCTTTCTCTGCCATTCTAAGAATGCCTTCCATCATATCCTTGTCCATTCCTTCCCCTGACAGGGGTCTGTACAACCCCTGTGCGGATTGTGGTGCCCTTTCCAGTCTCCAAGGTGACCCACAGTGCCTCCTCTCCTCCCTGTTTACTCTTTTTGTTCAGTTGCTTTTATCCCTTCCTTTACATAGAGAGCTACATCCTCCCCCTCTTCTCCCTGCCTGTCTCTCCTGTGGTTATGTACCCTGGTATGTTAACATGCCAGTCATGGTTCTCTGTATAGCATGTTTCTGTGACTGCTACGATATCCAGGCATCCTCTTCCATTAAGACCACCAGCTCAGGGAGCTTGTTGCCCAGACTATGGGCATTGGTACTCATCACCCTCCATTTCCTGATGGCCTTACCCCCTTTTGCCCCATCCCTGTCCTTCTTGCCTTTGTCATTTTCTCCATTTACCACTGCCCTTCTCCCTATCGACACCTCCATGTTAGTGTTTGCCACACTTACTACCATGATTGTTTGGGGGGGGCTAGGATTTTCCTGCTCCTTTCCAGTGCCTCCTCTCTTGGCTAGTTTAAAAGCTTGCCAATGAAGGATTTAAACCTATCACCTAGGATCCTGGTTCCCCTCCCGGTCAGATGAAGCCCATCATGCCAGTATAGGCTTGCATCACTCCAGGTGGACCCCCAGTCCCCAATGAAGCCAAATCCCTGAGCTCCACACCAGTTTTTCAACCACTGATTGAATCCCATGGTACAGAACACCCTAGTCTCTCCTATGCCATAGATGGGTAGCACCTCCGAGAAGGTTACCGCAGCAGTGCTACTTGCTGACCAAGGCCCCTCCCCAATTCCACAAACTCTTCCTGCACTTCTCTAATCCCTTTCTTAGCCAGGTCATTTGTCCCTAGGTGGACAATGACATCCAGCTCCTCCCTGTGCAGCTGCTCCGGCAATCCTGAGGATTCGCACCCTGTCCCTCCAAGCCATGGCGCCAGGCAGGCACCTTACCTCCCTCTCCCCTTCCTTGCCCAGTTCTACCTTCCTAACAATGGAGTCCCCCACCAGAAGTTGTTTCCTTCCCCTGCAGGTCCCCTGCCACCCTCCTGTGGGTCTCCTTTGTGGAGGTTCCCAGCATCCTCCTTGGTCTCCACTGTAGGTGCCTCATAGAGGAACCACACTTGCCAGAATGGCATAGGAATTGTGAAGAGGTACAACTGGAGGGATGTGCCTCTGTTCCACCACCCTCTCCCTCCCTGAGCCCACTGTGGTCCAACCGCTCCTCTTTCTTGGCAACCTCTGAGGCAACGGCAGTGGCACTGGTGGTCCATGGATGGAAGAGGAGGTCCCACAAATCCTGGCCAACTCAGCCTGGAGATGAGCAACCTCCTCCCTCAGCCAAAGGTGATTCATCTGCACATTTACAGGTATCCGGGTGGGCCAGTCCAGCACAGAGGTGTTGGGGCTAGTAACTAGTTGAGGTAAATGACAAAACCACGGTGAGGAAGGCAAAAGTAACTTTTGTTTATAGAACAAAATACTGTGGTGAATGACTCTTCGAATTATGAAACTCTGTGCAGAGTCTATTTTTGGAATGATGATTGTAAAGAAATAATTCCAGTGATGGCACAGTGTGAACTCATTTCAGAGGTTAGCAGTTCTGACCACAGTTTATTTCTTGAGAGCCCACTTTTTGGGGTGTTCACTGCATATTAGCAAATGTCCACAGAGGTCAAATGTGTCAACTGTTCTTCTAAAATGACTTGCAGTGTTCCAGGGATAGAGATTTAATATACTGTCCCTGTACCCTTGAAATGGTTAGGTATTCAAAGGGTTGAACTGCTGAATTGCCAAGAAGGTTACTGTTGAATATTCATATTACCTTTATTCTGCATCTTAATTGGAGGCACCTGTTTCTGCTGTGTTAAAAAGGGCTAAGGAGGATGTTTCTTTTAAAGGAAAATGGCAGTGAATCTGTACTGTAAGTTATTTGTTTTCTGTAGAAGTTATTTTACGCATACTTGGGTCCCATTCTGTTATTGCTCAGTCCTTACTGGCCTTATACTAAATTTAGTGGGTGCCTCTGATTCAAACATTATATGATGTAGCGGCTCGTGTTCACTTGAACCACAGAGTTCTGTATTAAAACAAGTATTTATTCATTAAGTCCTTTGTTCATTCATTCATCTCAAAATTGGTGACCAGGAAAGGCACACTGGCAAGGGTCATTTCAAGGTGCAAAGGGAAAACAATTGAAACATAGAAACAAAGAATTTGTTGACAGAAAATAATCTTTTGGCCCACCTAGTCTGCCCAGATGGGCCCTGCCTAATCTATCTCTGCAGACCTTAACTAGTCTTTGATGACCCTCCTTCCACCTGACCTGTTTCTGAATATGCCCCTATGTCTATCACACACATGCTTGAACCCCTCACTATTTTTGCCTCCACCTCTTCTGCTGGCAGTCTGTTCCAGGCATCTAAACTCGTTCAGTGAAGAAATATTTCCTCACATCTCTCTTAATTTCCCCCCTTCAGCTTCATCGCATGCCCCCTGATCCTGGTGCTCTTTCTCACTTGAAAGAGACTCCCCTTCTGTACTCAGTCCACCCCTGTGAGGTACTGGTAGGTCTCTATCATGTCCCATCTCGTTCTACTCTCCTCCAGAATGTACATGCTGAGATCCCTCAGTCTTTCCTCTTATGGCTTCTTATGCAACCCCTGCACCATTTTAGTTGCTCTCCTCTGGGCTACCTCCACCCTTTCTATGTCTGTTTTGAGATGTGGCCTCCAGTACTGGACACAGTACTCTGAGTGGGGTCTCACCAGTGAGAGATGCAGTGGCAACACCACCTCCCTCCTCCTGCTTGTGATACCCCTCCGTATGCATCCCAGCATCTCACTAGCTCTGCCCAGTCACACTGCCCTGCCACCTTGAAGTCATCAGATATGATGACTCCCCAATTGCCTTACCTGTTTAGTGACTGCCGGACTCTTCACACCATTCACACTCAGCCTCTGGATTCCTATGCCCTAGGTGCGTGATTTTGTACTTTTTGGCACTGATCTCCAGCTGCCATCCTCTTGATCACTCCTTGATTTTCCCAGTATTCCTGCACGTTCTCTCTACCCTGTCCTGATTGTCCACCCTATGTAAGATTTTGGTATTACCTGCAAAAAGGCATACATACCTTCCCTTCTAGTTCCACAGCAATGTCAGATGCACAAGGAAAAACAGAGCAGAGCAAGGTGCATAACAGAAACAAAGTATGTAAGAACTAAAAATGCATTGTAACGATCCAAGTTCTGAACAAGGACATTTACTATATTGTACAGTTCTAAAATGGTACTGACAGACACATTCCAAAATTGCATATCCCAATCACATTCCAAACTTGTGCGTCCTCACCCCATTCCAAAATTTTGTGCCACTGCCACATATCAGAACTGTGCATTCTTGTCACATTGCAAAAATGCACTTCTCTGCCATGTTCCAAAATTTTGCATCTCCAAAATTGTGCCTCCCTGTCACATTCCCTCCCTGCAGCCCCCCACCAAAGGGACTCAAGATATTTCACTCTAATATTGGAGGCTTCTTCCCTAACTTGACCAAATCAAAATGTTGGTAGACCTCAACAACCCAGACTTCCTAATCCTTTACCAAGACCTGGCTCTTCCCTTGAACCTGGTCCTCAATTATTGACATCCCAGGCTACCTCTCCCATGAACAAAACTGATCCAAACATGGAGGAGGAGTCCTTATATATTCTGCCTGTCACCTTAGTTTTACCATTACAAAACATGAAGCCATAGTTAATTCTCATGAGCTGCTGACAGGTATCCTATCGTTCCCTCACTCCATCCCAATACCAATCATGGGCACCTATTGTACCCCTGGGAAAAATGCAGATGCAAATGCAATCCGTAACTGAAATACTTCAGAATGTGCTCAGTTCCTTCCTCTCTGGGTAACATATTGTCTTAAGGGACTTCAACATCAACAGGGTGTCTGGAAATAGGACCCCCCCCCCAACTTGCATTCAAAAATCTAAATCCTGAACTTGTGTCAACTAATCACCTCATACACTCACATCTACCCCAGATCCTCCAACCACAGCACTATGGATTAGGTGCTGGCAACCCACCTCCAGAGAATCATAGCTGCGGACACCTCTCTGACATATTTAGTGATCATTACATGACTTACTTTGTGAGGAAAATTAAAGCAGTCAAAGCTCCCCTCAGGGTAATCCTAGCCAGAACTTTTAAAACATTCAGCCCTGAAGAATTTCTCCAGCATCTCTCTATGGCCAACTGGGCACCTGGACTACCAGGGAAATGGTGATGCTATTTATTTATATTACAACATTCAGGGGGCCACTAGACTACCAGGGGAAATGGGGGTGCTATTTATTTCAATTACAATGATTGGTGGGGCACTAGACTACTAGGGTAATGAGGGTGCTATGTATTTCAATTACAATGTTCGGGGGGCACTAGACTACCAGGGCGATGGTGGGTATATGCCACATTTGCGGCTGGCGACTCGGGGTTGGGGCACAGGTGAAGGAGTTGACTGTGCAGCCCTGTGGGGCACTTTGCAGAGGGGGATTCAGGGGATGGGGGTGTGGGCATCCCTGCAGGGCTATTACTGTAGGAATCGGGGGCAGTTGGTGTGGCCAGCCCGCGGGCTATTAATGTTGGACTCGGGGCAGGGGTGGGCAGCCCTGTGGGGCACCCACAGAGGTATGCTGGGCATGGGGGAGGTGGGAAGCTGTGCACTGACTGCTGGATAGCTGATGGGTCTACAGGACCCCCAGGGGCATCCGTAAGTTATACCAGCTAAGTTGGTGTAACTTACATTGCCGGTTCTCCTCCTGGGGTTCTTGTAGAATTTCAACATTAGGGGACTTTGTTGCTGCCCTTCTGGAATGGGGTGCAACTTCTGCCATAAATCCCCTAGCGCTATGTCGCATGCTGTTTGGCACAAGTGGCCTTCACCATGTCACAGGCCACTTTGTAGAATCGCGCATGTCACAACTGCTGGCATAAGTTGCTACATGTGCCATTCTACATGGCGCATGTGATGTTAGAAAATGGGCAAAGACAATTCTCTCTCCTTATTGGCTGAGACACTTATTTAGGTGGACATCTATCAGACAATAGATGCCCAGTTAAAAATAAGAGCCAGTCTAAGGGCCACTTCACCGAGCGGCATTCTCCAGTGGTGTCCAGCTTGCTTTGGAATTGGCTGGAAGTATCTCAGAAAATTCAAAATCCCCACCATGTTTTTTCTCTCGTTTAGTGAGAGCTACAAGCCCCCCTTCCCCACCCACTACTAGCTTCAGTGATCACTGCCTGCCTGATTTTGCAGTTTGGAGAGTGAAGACATTCACAGCTGTATTCTTTACTATGGACCACTCTCCCAACTGCCATCTCACTCTGCCATGCTAAACAAAAATTAAACGAAAGCCATTGGTCCTGTCGGCTTCATGGTGCAAAGCACGGCTCGCTTTAAAAATGGCCGCTACCACTGACTGCACTGCCCAAACAGTATGTCTCCTGAGAGACACGGGGGACCAGAACCACACCAGTAGCCATATATTTAAAAAAAAGCCCACAACAGATTGTTTGGCTTCACATAACGCACCTCTCCTTGTAAACCCATAGTCTCCCCTTATCATTTACCCTCAGAAGTAGCTCCTTACACATCCTGCTGGTATCAGAGCATTCACATCTCATAGCCGTCATGCCCGATCCCACTGAGAGCTGCAGCATGTTTGAGTCACACTTCAGTTCTCCTAATCTCCCCATCCAATAGCACTGCAAAATTAGACATTCCCTGACATGCGGTTAAATGTAAACTGACGGAAACACGGAACACCAGCCAGTGTGCTATGGAAGCGGCGGGGGGGGGTTGGAGTCGCGATCAACAAGCGATCCAAATGGGTAGGGTAAAATAGTGAAAAAAAACATGAACACATGAATAAAACTGAATGAATGAATTAATAAAGTAAGGTAAACATGAAAAGAACTGTAACTTAAACTCTAAACGTATCTGTGTGGTTGGGAGGGGGTAACAACCAGCTCCAAAGTGGGAACTACGGAGGCTCCATTGAGACACAAGTCACTAGGTGTAAAGAAACACAGTATTTTAATACAGGTGGAGGAACTATTTGATTACAAAATAAACCAAACAGGTAAGAGTTTTAACATGTAAATATAAAGATTTTTTTTTCCAAACATATATCATTCAGTGGCCCATTTTCTAAGCACAATAATTCCCTCCAGGGTGGGCGGTATGGGCAATACCGGACCTTCCAGGGGCTATAAGGTTCTCCACCTGTGGCATCAGGCCTCATTAAGCCGCTGGGCAGTCCGGTATTGCCCAATACCGCCCACTCTGTCGGGTATTATTGCTTACTTACGCCATGCGTAACTGTACTAGAATCAGTCCCCTTATCTGTAGTAGGTATCCCTGGTCCAGTGGGAGCCAACCTGTTTAGCCTTAAAGTACACAACTGTGGGTTCAACACGGTAACTGTGTTGCAAATCTTGACACCTGATTGTAAAGGGTCCTCACCCTGGACAGTAATCCTTCTCTAGCCGAATATTAAAAAAAATGCTATAATCAATTACTGGGAGGAGAATGCTCTGTGACAGAAGCAGGTTGTGAATAATGAATTTAATCTGTACAGAGCTCCCAGTCTTCGATTAACTGTTTTTACCATAGAAGTTATGTGCTGTTTGTAGGAGAGGAAGCTGTCCAGGGTGAGGCAAAAATATTTAAATTCCCCTACTTGCTCCATTTCTACTCCCTTTAAAGTACATAAAGAAAGAACTGGGTCAACAGACAACTTCTTTCTGTGTTTTTTAGCATTCAAAACCAATTTGTTTTGTGTCATAACCTCATGTCCAAGCAAGTACTTCAGCATCTGTTCAAAAACTATCCACTCATGTAATTTGGATAAAGGAGTCAATAAAGAAATGGGACATTAATTTTGTACATTGGATGAAGAATCACCAGATTCATGGACAGGAACAACAACAGCACTTTTGCAGACGTCTGGAAATTGACCAGAACAAAGTGAAAAATTAAACATTTTTGTTAAGGAAAAACAAATGATGTCTGCAGTGATCCTCATGAGCCTGTAGTCCCCCCGACCCATGCCAGCTGAGGACTATGAATGTAATTTCCCAAGACAAAACTCCCCAGGAGTCAGTATGCTGAAGTAAAGGTTTGGGTGTGTATATGTTAAGGGTATGAAAGGATTTGCAATGCTACCCTTTGAAAATCCTTCATCATCACTGAGGGTGAAGTTTGTTAAATCGGAAAAAATATTAAATTCCTTGGCTGTAGTTTGGGGCTCATTCAGTATCCCAGTTGGTGTAGTTAACATTTGGGGAACTGCTTTGCATTGTTCACCTAGTAATTCATTTACTGGTTCCCACGTGGGCGTAACATTTTTTCCAGCAAACTGTTTTTGTTTATCAATGAAAAACTGCTGTTTTGATTTTCTAATCAATGACTTACAGTCATTGCAAGCTTGTTTATACACCACAAGAGTTGTCACTTCCTTGGTCCTTCTAAATGCTTTCCATTTTTTGTTTCTATCTCTCATGAGCTGTAACAAGTCTGGAGTTACCCACTCCTGTTTGTTTCCCCTGATCATTAACCTTTTCATAGAAGCAAATGTGTTGAGGATACTGTAGTATTGAAGCAAGAGCAGAATGAGTTTAATGCTTCATTGTCTCATGTAATTTTCTGACATTCAGTTTTTAATATTTCTAAAATATAGATTGGTGGAACAGATATTGGTTTGACACTCCAACAACAATTCGCTGGGCTGTGGTCACTGATACCATCAGGTAAAGCACCTGATTGTATATTTTTGCTGAGGAATCAAAGACAAGAACCCTGTCTATTATTGGTGAAGAGCCTGTCTTATAGTGAAACCTAGTAGGGCCATTGATTATTTGAGTAACCCGGTAGTTAACTAGTTCATATTTATCCTTCGAGATGTTCTTTCCAGAACAATTTAGGTTCATGTCTCCAATAATGATTAACTCATGGTTTGTAAGAATAGTTTTTATGTGTGTTCGAATTAAGTCTAGTTCTTCCTTCTGGTGTCCAGGGGGTAGGGGTGGGGCATAAATAGCTACTAGTGATTAAAAAAAATTTAGACCCAGGACCATGATCAATGTCAGGAATTCACAGGACTGTGAGCAAGTATGTAGCACATCCTGGATCACTGATAAATGGTTTTTAACATAAAACTCACAATCTCGAGGACGATTCAGAGGAAACATGAGAAAGAATTTCTTCACAGAACAGGTGGTGGACAAGTGGAACACCCTGCCAGAGGAAGTGGTGGGGGCTGAAACAATCACGGGATTTAAGAATGCGTGGGATAAACATAAAGGAATTCTGGAGGTCAGGGGTAAGGTACAGCAGACTTCTAGGAAAACAAACTGAACTTACAAGCTCAAATGGGCAGACTGGGTGGGCCATAGGCCCTTATCTGCCGACACTGTCTATGTATCTATGTATCTATTCAGCTCTGTTGCAACAAAATTATCCCTCAAATTTGGACTTTTATTGGACAACCATGTTTCAGTGAGTACAATAAAATCAAATAGGTGATGGTTTGTCCAAGACATGAAACCATCCCATTTGGCCAATACACTCCGCATGTTTAAATGTGCTAGACTTGTAAAATGTTTTGGAAACTGGCCTAGGCCCTCAGATTTAGAGACAGGGCCAAGTTTAGGGTGTATTGCCCAGAGGTGAGCAATAATAGAAGGATCAAAGATTCTCTTTAGTACTGAGGGACATATTCTTTTGAAGCCCCATGAAACCTCTCGGTGACTGTAAAAAAATGTATGAGGGTTTGTCAGATTATAAATTTCCCATAATATATGGTTGTACAGAAGGAACTAAATTCAGTGCAAGCTAAAGTGTAAAACCCCTTAAATAATGGCTCATTTGGCCTACAGTTTAAACTTGTGACTGGTCCCAGAGTTTTTACATTGTTTTTTTACTGATCCCAAGGTTTCATTTCCCACCACAAGAAAATCTTGCTTAAACAATAAATTTCCCCTACTCATGCAAAGAAACACAATAAAACCCCTAAATAAAACATTTTCAGATGACTTAAGAACAATAACACAATCACAAATCAGGTCAAAAGAATCAATTAATCCACCACTACAGCACTGCATCTGGCTTGATCACAGTTAAGTAGAACTAAAGTAGTTTATCACCGAGCTTCCACCTCAACGGAACCAGTTAGTACTCAGAGGGGAAAAGTTATCAAAATGCCAATGAATTGATGTGTAACAAGAAAGTGTACACATCTAAGCCTATAGTGCTGATTGCCACTCACCCACAGTGCTTAGCCAATTGATGCTGAACCAATAAAACAACTACCGCCACTAGTTGAAATGGTTCAGAAATACGTACACTTGGCCAAGAACGGGAGCTGAGATCCTGGTCTCAAGCACAATTAAAAATACAGCATCCGATTCTATGCCAGTTCCATTATAGGAACATCATTACAGCTGAAATATTTAAATATATTAAAAACTATTAGTTTCAAACTACAATACTAACGTGATCCAGAATCAGATCACTATGAGACCATAGTGTAGTTAAGCAACAGACTAGGAATCTAAGTGCAAATTGATTGGCATGCAAATTATATAACAATTACCTAGTTACCACTTGGACATAGTCTCCAAACAAAGTCATTCTACTCCCTCAGATCAGGGGAAAGTTGTAGATTCATCCTCCTACAGTGCAGGCATAACTTAGGGCAGGCTTCCAACAGTTATAGACTCCTGACCACTAGGAACAGTCTCCAGTCCAAGATCACAGCCACCCATCTTTCCAATTGCCTAAAAAACAAATCAAGGCACACCTCAAGTCCCCTCTGTCCTGCCATAACTGCCCCAGACTTACCTGATAGTCTGACTACCACTATACATTGTAACACAGCTACTCCACTCAGTCCCCAGTTACACAATGGGGTTGTAAGAATGAAGATTATCTGCAACAGGTACCAAAGGAGAATGGAATGTCAATTTAATGTATCTCTGTCACAATATGTAAAGTATGATTTATCTTATGGGATTGTAACACAATGCATCCCTGTTGCACTATGTCTATATAAATTTCCTTCTGTGGTCGTATGTTCCCTGCCTCCCCAAGTTGCAACTGGAAACTAGCCTTCTAAGGCTCTGCTTGCCTACAGGGTAAAATATGTCTTAAATAAATAAACTCCAAAACTGCACATCACCACCATATTCCTAAATTACATATCCCCACCACGTTCTGAAATTCTCTGTCCACCATGCCACAGTCTGAAATTGCATGTTGGCACCTCCTTCTGGAACCAAGCATCACCACCATCACATTCAGAAATGGAATCTCACCACCACATGCCAAAATTGCACATCCTTGACCCATCACAAGACTGGGCATTCCTGCTACAGTACGCAACTATGTTTCCCCCTCATTTGGAAATGCTGCATGTCTGTCTTGTTCTAAAAAATGTTGGCACTGCCATATTCCGAATTTCAGCATCCCTGCCACATTTAAAAATTGTATGTCCCAGCTACTGTCTAAAATTATGCCCATGTGCAATCCAAAGTGAAAGCCTGGTGGCATTCTGAAATCTCATCCCTTCAGTATTCTGAAATTACACATTTATTTAGCTTTTGTTGACCAGGTAAGTACACTAGACATGACATTTGCCTATTTTCAGGTTTTGCCTTGTCATTCTCAGTTGTGAAACAACCTGCCAGCTGATGCAGTGGGCACCAAAAGTATCACTGGTTTCAAACATGGCTGCGACAGAGTGAAGGGCTTAGTGGTTGTTCAGGGTGATAGCAGTAGGGTGAGGAGTATGGGGGTGGACAATGCAGGTTAGAACCCTGTATGGATAATATGTCCCAGGTTTGTTAGGGTTTATGGGCAGACTGGATGGACCAATGGTCTTTTTCTGCTATCGTTGACTATGTTTCTATATTCCAGAGCCATGTTTGTTGCTGCATTCAAAAACCACTACCCCAACACTTAAGTACCTTGCACCTACACATTCTGGAAATGCATGTACCACACCCACCCCGCGTCAAGCTTTACTTGTCCAAATATTAATAGTTTTATTTAACTTGTGAGGAATAAGCCATATCAGAATGCAGACAGGGAGAACTAGACTGTAAGTTCTGGAGTTGACATCATCAGTAGCTCTCCACTGAAACTTGTTTTTTTGCACAAGAAGTGAAATTTGGGTTACAAAATGACTTGTAACTTTTGAACAAAGTAACTCAGAGTTCTCTTTTTTTTGGTCCAAGTCTTATTAGGGATACACAGATCTTAAATCTAAATTTAGTGAATTGAAATTTTGCCCATAACACCCCCCAAGCACATACAATTAAAGGTTATGAGAACTATGCCAGCCCGGTGGCGCTGAGGGTTGAGGCACTGGATGCCACACCTCGCGCCACACTGGCAACCCGGTTTTGGAACAAGCCCGGTCATTGGGGGTGTGTAGGGGGGGGAGAAGGATTGAACGTCTGTGGACTGCTCTCCTTCCCCGGGGAGGAGGGTGTGCTGCCGTCAGTGCACTGGTGGCCTCTAGCGATGGATGGGGGTGGTGCAGTAGCACAGGAAGTCTGAGGGGATGTGCTGGGGCTAGGGCCAATGCTGGGAAGGAGTGCGTGCATGTGGTAGTGTGTGCGCTCCTGTGCCTTGCCATCATTGCATGCCCCACACATCAAAGGGGAACTGAACAGGAAAAAAGGCACCGGTCATGGCGGCATGATGGCTATCTATGTGGGGAGCACTCGGGCTCCGAGGGTATGCAGTGAATACTGGATTCGGTCATAGTGGAGGGGTTATGGAGACTGTCCGCCACCCCACCATGGGGGACAAGCCATGGGGGTACAGCTGCTGGACCTGAATGGGAGCTGAGGGGCCCTCGGGACGGCGGCCAGAAGACCTAGGGGGATGCCAGGATGCAAAGAGGTAAGGCAGACCAGGCCAGGTAGAAAAAGGATTAACAAAAAAAAAAAGGTTATGAGAACTGCGAAAACTAAGATGGTATCATTTTATCTACACAATGAACAGTAATATACAATAGTTTATAAAATGGGTCTACAATTTTCTTTGTCCTGATTGGCCGAGAGGTACTTCTGGCCGTGTCCTTATCAGGACATATTGTGCCAACCGGCACCTCTTCGGCCAGTCAGGACACCTTACAACAAAGATCAATGTGCCAACGTAGTCTCACGAATGCATAGCAACCAGCATTCACTTCAGGGCAGCTGTCAACTTGTCACTTGGCAATCGCACTGACAGTAAAATGAAAGACCAACTTAAAAAATGTAGAAGAACTCCACATTCCGTGCCATAGTATCTCTCACAAAGCATTTAAAACCAGGGAAAAAATGCTGCCTGTCAGATGCCGCACCACTTCGGCTGAAGAGTGACTTCCTTATACAGAGCCGTCATCCGAACAACACGCACACAAACACACACACACACACACACACACACACAAAATCTCTTAGTGAATGGCAACTGCATATATTTTTTAAAGTAAATTCTGACCCCTCATGTATTTAAAGCCAGCGGCAATGAAGAGCTTCCAGTGTGAGCCTGGGCACGAGCCGTGTTTTACAAATCACAGCAGAGATCAACAAGCGCTCCTCTGATATGGATCCAGCAAACAAGACAGCAGTATTCAAGTAAAACCCTATCCCGGTCCTCGGGAGCCTCTCATACTACTTTTATGTGCAGTATTGTGAAAATTAAACTGCTACAGCTTAACACGTGGCTTCAGTGAGACTTCGCTCGTTCTCACGACTGCTTCTTTTATGTGCAGCACTTCAAAAAAGGAAACAAATGAAGTAAATAAATAAAATAAGCTGTATTATGACTCATTACTAACCAGGGCAAACTCAAATTACATATAGAAAACAGTATCTCACAAGCAGGGACACTCACACTCTCAGCAGAACCTGATGATCGGTGTCATGCAAACAGCCGGTCTTAGCATTGGCACATAAGAAATACAGCACAAAAGAAAATCAGTGTAATGCTACTAAAAGCTTAAGCAGCAGTAACAAACAGATTACCTAAGGGGTACATAGGAAGCCCACTTCTTTCAACAGTGGGATTATTTTTTTTAGCCATTTCAACTGTCAACTATTTTCTTTATATTTTTGACTTTTTATTCCTTTGTTTGAATCAACTTAGGAACTATTTTATCTTATTTTTAAGATTGTTGTCAAGCAAATATCTTCAACTTTTAAACCACACAACTCTGTTTCTACTTTATTTACAAAAGTGCAGTGCCCATTTTATAAGTGGAATAAGACACTCCGAGGTGTGGTTTATGGCTTGATAAGAGCACTTCCCAGGTGCTAAAGTCACTCGGCACAAGCGCCTCGTGCCTCATTACGCACCTGGGGCATGCTCTTATCAAGCCATAAACCACACCTCATCATGTCTTATTCCTTACTTATACCACACCAGTGAAAATATATGTCACCAGATGAATAATTATTTTCTTGATGACATGAAGTATGTATAATCAACTTAGCAAGATAAAAAATAAAACAATTGATATTTAAATATGTCAGATGAAATAACCAGAGGCATCTCCAGGAATCTGGGCTGACTTGGGCATAGAAAGAAGCCAGACAGCCTAATATAGGGCACACAGAAAATAAACCTCACACCACTCGACAGATAGTTTTCATGTTCCTATGCCCTACTATGAGCAAAGTGGACAAAGCAAATGTGGAAAAAGTTATGCATTTAAATAGAAAAATAAATTTAACAACCCAAGTTATATTTTCCACTGTCTGCACCATTAAGTCAGTCAGTCAGGAAATCCTCCATTCCAGGTCCCTCCCTGTCCCTGGACCTGACCCCCACACCCAAATGCAAGGCATAATGTGACCTAACTCCTTGCGTGATGCTTCTTTTTCTTTATTTCATTCAGTCAGAAAAAAAATAGTTTACTTGTTTTGTTGGCCAATGATACTGCTGTCTCATGGGGCACACATGCTGGCCTCTCTCCCTTACTTGACTTACTTCATGCCACAGTTTTGATGTCTGTCTTGCCTTCAGAAGACTGTGCAAATGGCAGTCAGATGACCACATGATATATTTTCTCCATTCTTCTCTTTTTTTGCTCCATGTGGTGGCAGGTGTGGTGGATTGGTCAGTGGTGCTCTCAAGACTGGGAGGCAGGGTTGGTCCATAGAAACAAAGAAACATTGAAGATGACGTCAGTTAAAGGCTGCATGGCCCATCCAGTCTGCCGTTTTTTGTTTCTTGTTTACACTATAGACCCCTGAAGGTCTACAGCACTTTCTTTGCCACCCCATTTCCTATCCCTTATGATTCCTTTGTGCTTATCCCAGCCTTTTTTGAACCCCACCACTGTTTTCTTCCCCACTAACTCCATAGGAGGACTGTTCCAAGCATCTACCATCCTTTCTGTGAAGAAGTATTTCCTCAAATTTCTGCAAAACCTAACCACCTCCAGCTTCATATTGTGGCCCCTTGTTCTGGAGCACCCTTTCCTCTTAAACTACCTCCCACTTGTACCGTATTCACCCTCATGAGGTATTTAAAGGTTTCGATCATATCCACCTCCTCTCCTCCAAGGTGTACATGTTTATATCCTTTGGCCTCCTCTCGTAGGTCATTTGGCATAGACCCTGTACCATCTTGGTAGCCCTCCTTTGGATGGCTTCTATCCTGCCTATGTCCTGCTGGATGCAGTACTCCAGGTGGGGGTCTACTAATGACCTATACATACGAACATACAAAACATACAAATGTGACAGCAGAAACAGACCACCCGGGTCTACCTAAGTCTGCTCGAGCATGCAGCCAACACCCCTAGTTTGCAGCTGCCCCCCCCTCCCATTTGTCATCCCACTGCCACCCCCCACCTCACTCTCCCTGTCCCATGCCCTTTTGAAACTGTTTACAGATTTACATGATACCACCCATTCTGGTAGGATATTCCATTTGCTACCACCTCTCTGTGAAATAGTGTCTCCTCATTTCCTTCCTAAATCTTCTCCCCTCCATTCTTAGCCCATGCCCCCTAGTGACCCTCCCCCTTCTTAACTTAAAGACCCCATCTGCCCCATCCTTATTGATTCCCCTCAGATACTTGAATGTCTCTATCATGTCCTCCCTGTCCCTTCTATCCTCCAGGGTGTACATATTGAGGTCTCCCAGCCTGCTGTCATAGTCTCTCCCCTCCATTCCACATATTATCTTTGTTGCCCTCCTTTGCACCCCCTCCAGCAGCCTGATATCATGTTTTAGGTATGGCCTCCAAAACTGCACACAATACTCTTAAGTGTGGCTCACCAGTGATCTGTAGAGGGCAAGACCTCACTTCGCCTGGATGAAAACCCCCTCGCTATGCACCCCAGCATTTTTTCCACTTTTGCAGCCACTCTCCTGCACTGGGCAGTGTTGTTCATGGTCCCGGTATCATTACCCCAAGGTCCTTCTCCTCCTCCTCTGTGATCCTCAGCTTAACCCCCCCCAGCCAGTATTCTCTCCTTGGGTTCTTCACCCCAAAGTGCATAATCTTACACTTCTTTGCATTGAACTCCAGCTGCCACCTCTCTGACCACTCCTCTAGCTTGCTTAGGTCCCCCTACAGCTGCTTCCACCCCTCTTCTCCATTCACCACTGCTCCGATTTTGGTGTTGTCAGCAAACAGACTTACCTTGCTCACCACCCCATGTCCAATGTCTGACACGAAGAGCCCAAACAACACTGGCCCCAACACAGAGCCCTGTGGCACCCCACTTGTCACCGGCCTTGGAGTTGAGAGCTCCCCTCTCACCACCACCCATTGCAGCCTCCCACTCAGCCAGCTTGTAATCCAGTTTATCATTTTTGCCCCTACTCCTACACCAGTTAGCTTCCCCCCAAGCTGCCCATGAGGCACCGAATCGAAGGCCTTGCTGAAGTTCAAGTAAAGAATATCCACCACATGACCCTCATCCAGCTCACCTGTCACCCAGTCATAATATTGAATGAGGTTGGTTTGACAAGACTCCCCTGAAACAAACCCATGCTGCCTCACATCCTGGAGGCCATTGTCCTCCAGGTATGACACCAGTCTTTCCTTTAGTATCATTTCCATGAGTTTGCACACTATGGATGTGAGACTTACCAGACGATGATTACCCTGTTCATCCCTTGGCCCACTCTTGTGTAATGGCACTACATGTGCCATCCTCCAGTCCAGTGGCACACATCCCAACTCCAGGGAGGTGCTGTACAGATCCACCAGCGGCTCCGCCAATGCCTCTGCTAGCTCCTTCAGCACCCTGGGGTGGATACCATCCGGCCCTGGTGCCTTGTCTACCTTCAGTGCCCTCAGTCCCTCTAGGACTCTACTTGCCTCAATTCTTCCATCTGTCGCCTCCTGTCCTCCTGTTCCCACCCTCCTAGCCCATGCTGGTAGCAGTCCCCCCTTTTCTTCCATGAACACGGAACAAAAGTATTAATTCAGTGCTTCTGCCTGCTTCTCCCCCTTTTTCATCCACTTCCCACCCCTTTTTATCCTCACTACTGTCTCCTTGCACTTTCTTTTCTCCCCGATGTATCTGAAGAAGTCTTTCTCCCCCCCATTAATTCCCTGTGCTAATCTCAGCTCCCTCTGGGCCTTGGCTTCTCTCACTTTTCTGGTCACCTCCCTGGACCATCTTGCATATTCATCCCTGTCCACTTCCTTCCCTGTCCTCCTAAACCTCTGGTGAGCTACTCATTTTGCCCTCACCACCTCCACAACTTCACTGTTCAACCAGCATGGTTTTCTTGCTCTGCTTCTCTTACCCTGTGCCTTGGTGCAGGCTTCTGTTGCCTCTGCAACCCCCCATTTAATAATATCCCATTTCAGCTCCATGTCCATCTCATGCCTTATGCCCTCCAGTTTCCCTTTAAGTACTTCCTGCATCCTCCCAAAGTCCACCCCCCCCCCGAAGTTTACCACCCGAGTAACCTATTTATCTGGCTCCCCACACACCATGATAATAAACCACACTGTTTGGTGATCGCTGTCAGACAGTGGGTCCTCCACCTTTATTTCCCTCACTGCCTCCCCATTCGAAAATACCAGATCTAAAGTGTTCTTTAGCCTAATAGGTACAGTAACCAACTGTGTCAGGAGACCCTCCTGGATTGCATCCAGGAGCACTTGATCCCTAGCACTGGAGGTGACCGGAATGCTCCAGTCAACCCCCGGCAAGTTGAAATCCCTCACGATGACCACCTTTCCTTTTCTACATACCTTTTTGATTTGTCCCGCTAGCTTCCTGTCAAGCTCCTCAGACTGGGATGGCGTCCTGTATACCACCCCAAACCTCAGTTTCCTACCCCTTGAATCTAGGAGCTGCAGACAGATTGCCTCTGTTCTCCTTTCTTCTCCCTCATCCCAGCGGCAACACCACTTCCCTCATCCCGCTGGTAACACCCCTACCTATACAACTCAGCATGCCACTAGCTCTTCCAATAGCTTTGTCATATTGTTTGACCACCTTCCGGTCATCTAATATGATTACCCTAGATCTCTTTCCTGTTTGGTTGCTGCTAGTATCCCCGCCACCCCATTTTGTACTGCAGCCCTGGGTTTCTGTGACCCAAGTGCATTATTTTGTACTTTATTGCATTAAACCGTAGCTGCCAAACCTTTGATTACTCCTTCAGTCATTTCAAGTCTCTTTTCATCCTTTGTACCCCCTCTGGAGAGTCCACCCTGCTGTAGATCTTGGTGTCGTCCAGAAAGAAGCAGACATTCCCTTCCCGTTCCTCTGCTATATCACTAATGAAGACATTAAAAAGGACTGGTCCCAGTACTGACCCCTGAGGTACCCCACTGGTCACTCTCCCCTCCTTAGAGTGAACTCCATTTACCACCATCCTCTGCTTCCAATCCTCTAAACAGTTTCCTACCCCTGTTATCACCTTATTACCCATCCCCATGCTGCCCAATTTGTTTACCAGCCTCCTGTGTGGAGCAGTGTCAAAGGCCATGCTGAAGTCCAGGTAGGCCTCATGCACTGCCCCCCTGATCCAACGCCCTAGTTACCCAGCCAAAAAAATCTATCAGATTTGTGAGACATGGCCTCCCCTCCGTAAAACCATGCTGCCTGGGGTCCTGTAGTCCATTGGATTCCAGGTGTTCCATGATTCTTTCCTTTAATGGTGTTTCCATCAACTTTCCTGCTACAGATGTCAGGCTGACAGGCCTGTAATTTCCCACCCCCTCCTTGCTAACACTTTTGTGAAGTGGGACTACGTCTGCCCTTTTCCAGTCCTCTGGGGCCACACCAGTCTCCAGAGAGCTGTTAAACAAGTCTGTCAGGGTACAGCTAGCACCTCCCTGAGTTCCTTTAATACTCTTGGATGCACCTCTTCTGTCCCCATGGCTTTGTCCACCCTCAGATTATTGAGTGCTTGCCTGATTCTATCCTCAGAAAAGGGACTGGTGGCCAGCCCGTCGGTGCAGCAGTAGCGCTACTGCCCCCGGCACCGGTACCCGGGTTTGGAAGTGGACTTGGGTTGCCGGGTGCCAACCGGGGGAGGAGAATTGAGCATTCCAGGGGATGCTGTCCTCCTCTGGGGAGGATGAGTTAGTATCCCCACTTTGGGATCCGTACGTTTTCCTGACTCCTGACTGACCGACTCTAAAATGCCAGACTCTAACAGCCCGTCAATGTCGACTGCCCGCGGGATGTATTGCCGACTGCCATTTTCCCAACATTGGCAATGCTCATTCTCTCCCCTGTACTTACATCTACATTACTCACACATATGCTTGTGTACATTTTCTTTTCGATCAAGGATGTAAGCCCTTCGATGAAGGGGTGCTCTCCCACAGATTATACAACTTTTTTAATGTTAAGACGCTGGTCGTAATGTTGGAATGCTGAGGCCTCGAGGCTTGTCTCCACTTGTCAGTAGAAACCAGCTATATTTCATCCCCAGCAATAGAGTAATGCCATTCTTTGATCTGACCCCTTGCTCTTAATGCCTTGGATCAGAATTCTTGATCGAAATATGATGATGCTTTGTGGTGGGGTTTTTTTTGGACTAGAGCCCTGCTTCGAATTTGGTTTGTCTTCTGGTTAGCAATATCCTCAGCAGACATATAATTATATAGTGACCCTTTGCAGGCTGAGTGAAGTTTATAGTTTTAAGATTTCTGACAGTGGGGATTTACTATATTTTTATTTAGCAATTTGTGAGATATCATGTACCAGACGATCTGTGTGAGGTTGGGGCTTAGCAGGGTTTTTTTCTTACTGTTTCTGGTTAATGATGGATTTGGAGGGGGGGTTTGCTACTAGTTTCTTTTTTCTAGGATGGGGGAGTTAGACTCTTGCTTCACTCTAGTTTATTCAAGGTCGAGTTGGGAGATCAAGTCAGGAAATTGAGAATGCAGTAACACGATAGTTGGGCAGCAGTACTGGTCGGGAAATTAGAAATGGGGAAATGTACGTCAGGCAATCGGGAGTCGGGAGATCATACTAGACCCCTCACTGCAATACTGTCACCTGGGTGACCACAGGTGGTGGTACAGCTGCAAGTTCAAGTTCAAGTTTATTGCAGGAAAACTCCATTGAGCAAGCTCATTCACGACAAAGCAATTATACCTTACCAGTGGATAAATATGGCACACATGGGGAAGGAAGAGATTTAATGACAGTTACAGGTGTCTTTTATTTTGGCTGAACTTAGTGATTTGTAGAAGTTTATTGAAACTGTGCTAGTTAGTTTCAGTACGGTTTGTAATTGGTTCCAAATGGAGGGAAGGGCATATGCAATAGCACGTTTACCAAAGGAGGTCTGCATCCTTGGTATGTCAAGCATAATAAAGTCAGATTTTCTTAACGAGTATGCACTATGTGAGATACTAATAAGGGAAGAGAGAGATAGCTTGGCAATTTCTGCAGGAGCAGTTTAAGAGTCCATAGCCCAGCATGGAGCAGGCGTCTAGTAGTAAGGGATGTTCAACCAATAGCTGCATATAAGTCACAGTGATGCGAACGGTAAGGGGCGTTGGTAATGAACCGTAACACATGGTGATAAAGGATATCCAGTTTACTTAGATTTGCAAGAGTGGTGGAGGAATAGATTACATCGCCATAGTCGAGTAGGGGGAGAAAAGTGGCCTGTACAAGCTTGTTTCGAGTTTCAAGGGGGGAAAAGGGGCCTATTTCTGTAGAAGAAACCTAGCCTTGCTTTTAACCTTCTAGAGACATCTTCAACATGGTCATTGAAAGATAATTTATTGTCGATCCAGATATCCAGATATTTAAATTTGGTTACAACTTCCAGAGGCTCGTTTAGCGTGGTGACAATGAAGTCTTGGGCAAGGGTATTGGGGGGGCCTGTGACAGCACTGCAGGAGAATATCATCGCTTTAGTCTTCTTAGCACTGAGCAGAAGCTTTGCCTTTATTAGATTATGCTCAAGTTGTGTGAAGTCCACTTGAAGCACTCCCTTGACTTCAGATAACGATGAGCCAGAAGTATACAACATAGTATCATCCTCAAAAAAGTGCAGATTGGACGTAGATATGTTAGCATCTAAGTTATTAATGTACAAAGAAAACAAGATAGAGCCTAAGATGGATCCTTGGGGGACTCCTCTTGCAACTGGCAAGGCAGCAGAAAAAAAGCCTTCCGCCTTTACTTTTTGGGATCTTCCAGTTAGGTAGCTAGAGAACCACTGGGTGGTATGGTATGTGGCACCCAACTTTGCAAGGCAATTGACTAATAGTTTGTGATCAACAGTATCAAAAGCTTTGCTGAGGTTCAAAAAGACTGTGCCAGTTACCTTCTTAGCATCTATAGCAGAGATCCAATCATTGGTTACTTTTGCTAGTGCAGTGATTGTGCTATGATTAGCCCAGAAGCCGGATTGAGCTGGGTTAATGAGAGAGAAGGTTTCAAGTGAGATTTTAACTGAATATGGATCAGTTTTTTGAGAACTTTAGAAAGGATAGGCAATATGGAGATAGGGCTATAGTTGTTTACATCGCATGGGTCACCAGATTTAAATAGAGGGAGGATATGTGCTGATTTCCAGCAGGACGGCACAGTAGCAGATGTAATGGAAAGACTGAAGATGTGGAGAATTGGGGCAGTGAGATGGGCGTAGCCTGACCTTAGGAAAAAGGGTTCCAAGCCATCATCCCCTGCACTTTTTTTGGTGTCTAAGTTAAGAAGAGAATCTTCTACTTCTTTATAAGTTATCTAGCGCAATTGGAAGGGGCTGGGTTCAGGACTAGATGTAGGGGGAGGGGTATGCTGGCTCACCGCAGTACCAGCATAAGGTGACGAGTCAAAAGCTAATCCAGCTGTGGCAAAGTGGGAGTTAAGTTCCTCCAGGATTAGGGACTTGTTTTCCACAATCTTGCCACTTGCAACTATCTTTGTTGGGACAGAGGGGGCCATGGACCGTCCTTCTATAGCTTTGATAGTCTTCCATATTTTATGAGGGTTACCTTTAGCTTGTTCAAAAGTAGAAATATAATAGTTAGCTTTAGCAGAGCAAAGTTTTTTCACACAGTTATTCCTGGCTGTTCTAAAGGCCTGCCAATCCGAAGATTCTTTGGAGCCGGCCCGGTGGCGCTGAGGGTTGAGGCGCTGGGCGCCACCTCGCTAGCACTGCGACCAGGTTCGGACGGACTCAGGTTGCTGGGGGGTCGGCAGGGGAGGAGGATTGAGTGTCCCCACGGATGCTCTCCTCCTTCGGGGAGGGACACCAGGGTGTTTAATGCACCCGATGCTCAGGAGAGCCGGTGGAAGCACCGACTCTCAGGGCAACGGTGGCTTCCATTGGGGGAAGCCGGGGAAGGGAGGACGCCACCAGGCACTTGGTGGGCGTGCGTATGCACGTTCCGCCCGAGCCAGACATCCTCTGTGGGATGGAGGGGAGGGACAAGAAAACCGGAAAACCTCCCTCAGCCTTCCGGATGATGGCCGCTCCAGCCAGCCAGCCTGTAATCACAGGAAGACCCCGCTGTGCAAAGGTGGTGCTCCGTGGAGGAAGAGAAAGGAGGTAGTGGACACCAGAGCATTCTAGGGGCAGACTTAGGAAGGGTTGGGTGACATTGAGCAGGGCCTGAAGGAGTGGAACTAAGCGGGTGTCCAGGAGGGATAAAAAGAATTAAAAAAAAAAATTCTTTGGAATGTCTAGCTTTAGCCCAGAGCTTATCTCGAGCTATAAGTGCTGCCTTGAGATCCGAGGTGAACCAGGGGTTGGAATTGTTCCGTACCCTTACTTTGATGAAAGGGGCATGCTTATTTATTATTGTAGTGAGTTTGTCATTAAAGATGTAAGCAGCCTTGTTGACATCTTTGGCTAGGTAGAGATCTTGCCATCTGTTCATGCTCAGGTCAGATAGGAAGTTTACTGCACTGAATTTGTGAAAGGATCTTTTTGTTATAAAGATGGGCTGCAGCCGGGCCTTAATTTGAGATCTTATGCAAGCAACAATTCCATGATCGCTCATGTCGTTGTGAAACACTGCCAAATGAGATATTTTGTGTGGTTGGGTGGTTAGTACCACATCTAGAATGGAACTGTTGGCAGTATTTAGAGTGTTGTTCCTAGTGGTTCACTGACTAATTGCCCAAGACCTAGCTCGTCCACAAAGGGATTTGAGGCCGTGTGATTTAGGTGACAGCCAGTCCATATTTAGATCTCCTAGAAATATTGTTTCAGTTTTTGCATCTACGAACATGGATTTCAAAAGATTAAGGACTTCATCACCATCAGACAAGGGTCTATAGCCACCTAGGATAGTGATACATTCCGAGGAGGGGAGATGAAGGCTCAGCGAAACTAACCCAATTCCTTGGCTAGAGATTTGCAACTAATATTGGTGACCGAGTACTTAGATTTGGCGTAGATAACCACACCCCTCCCTAGACTCTCTATCTGCTCTAAATAAATTGTAGCCCTGCAGTGATATTTGTTGATCAGTGTTCGCCTTTTTAACCACGACTCAGTAATTATGATAAGGTCAGGGTTAACGTGGCAGCCCAGGCTTGCAGCTGTACAAGTTTTTTAGGCAGGCTTAAAATGTTGACCATCATCATTTTGAGACCTGGGGCCTCAGCAAAATCGATAGGCGAGATAAGATGTAGGGGGAGGCCAGGGTTGAGCTCCACATTTCCTGAGCAGAGAAGAAGCAGAAGTATAACTTTCTTTAAGGAGCTTATAAGAATGGAGACTGCTTTTTTATTTCTTTGCGGTAACCCATATCGTACTGCGCAAGAGGCGACACCACTGTAATGACAGTTTAACGTGATCAATGTAAGTGCTTGAATAGACATAGGTGAGGACAGTAGCAAGGGGGTGTAGGCTAACTGGGGGGAATAGGCTAAAAGGGGAGAGGAGAATGACATAGTGTCTGCACGGTAGACCGTTATAACATTAGGTATTGATAAGGTACATTGGAGAACTGAATTGCATTGAGGTACTTCGAATTACACTGTATTGCTGAGAACTCTGCACCTTAGGAACAATAAAAACACAATAAAGAGAGCCATGGTCCCAGATTGAGCGGTCTGTGATTTGTATTAGTGCAATATTTTCTAGGCAAGTAATTTGCACACCTAGGTACTCACTAAAACCTAGATGAGAAAATACAGCAGAAAGGGAACAAGGAGAGCAGGAGCAGCCTAGTTAGTGGCGGGCTCAAGAGATATTCACACGGGCAGTCTATTGGCCACACTCAGATACCAATCATAGGTTTGCAGCAGTCGAAACTAGGCCAATGAAGCAGTAATATGATATAGGAGGCGGATCATGAGTGTATTTAAAGGAGGCCTGGGAGAGGGGGGTGGTGGGGGTGGGAGAAAATTTCAGGTCAGAGCGAGAGCTGAGAAGTCAGAATTAAGAAGAGAACACTGTAACAGGCTATAGAGAAGGTGCTCCAATCAGAGCAGAGCAGGCAAGCGGGCGTACCAATCACAATACCCCTAGGGCAGTGCCACACCAATCAAAGGTGCCCAGGCGTGCTGGCTCTCTGCAGAGGATTCTATCGGTATCTATCAGTATGACAGCGAAGCGTAGGTAATAATAGAGTGCTCAGCGCCTATCTGACTTGAGTCTGAAGGGTGGATGGCAGACACTGAGGGCTTCCTGTTTTCAGCTGCAGAGCTGTCGCACAGGCAGTTTTAAGGAAGTTTTCAGCCTGTTGAGTGAAGCTTAGGGGAACCTCAACTACAACCACCCCTTGTAGCAGCACCAGGAAAGAAGTAGAATGATAATGCAGGCCATATTGCCCACGAATGAGTACAGTAATTTATGTAGAAGACCAAGAATCCCTCTAGTGGCAGGTCTGTATAACCTGCTAATGGAAAACTAGCCACTTGGAAAAAAAAAAAAATAATAATAATTCTATTACTATTCTAGAGGTGGGTTAGGTCTGAGCAGTTTAGTAAGACAAAAGGTAGTTAGACATATCAGCGCCAAGGCAGAGTGCTTGGATGGGGGGGGGGGCTGCAGGAAGAGCAGTCAGACAGAAGAGGTGTAAGCACTTTAAAACAGTAGTAGAAATTACAATCCAGCTAAAACAGTTAAAAAACTTATATTACACAGTTGAAATGTGCTTAGTTCTATCGAAAATCTAACAAAGTGCCAGGTGTCTATAGCAGGGGAAAAGTCCTGGCCAATCAGAGTGGGTTTGCTGGAAGCACCCGTGTTCCGATTGGCTGCGCTGTCCCGTACCTTCCAAGGAACTGCAGGCCGGTGTCCTGGTCTTGGTCAGTGGCTGGCTGGGTGCCGGCCAACCATGGAGGAGCTGAAGCAGCCCTGTTCAAGGGCCGGCAGCTTCCAAGGAGCTGCAGGCGGGTGTCCTGGTCTTGGTCGGTGGCTGGCTGGGTGCCGGCCGACCGTGGGGGAGCTGAGCAGCCCTGTTCAAGGGCAGGCAGCTTCCAAGGAGCTGCAGGTGGGTGTCCTGGTCTTGGTCGGTGACTGGCTGGGTCCCGGCCGACCGTGGGGGAGCTGAAGCAACCCTGTTCAAGCTTGGGGGAGGGCGCAGCAGGTGGGAGGACACTGGCCAAGATCCTGAGCAGCAGCATGCCTTGTGTGCATATGCTCCTTGGACTTACTAGTGTGCCAACATCCTTGGGATGGGACAAACATGGAGGAAAAAGCCCTACAACTTGCTTGAAGATGGCCTCCAGTACTGCACTCCAGGAGTGAACCAAGACACCCTGGTTACACCACCTCATGAAGACTACAAGCAGGTAGTGGGGAGTGGAAAGAGGGGGCTGCTCCCTCCTTCCCCACCCGGGAGCAATCCAGAGCAGCATGGAGGTGGGGTACCATGGAGTGGTCCATTAGTAGACCTAGCCACGGGTACCTTGGAGATCCCAGAGTGAGTAACTCAGCTACAGCATCAGAGGGGGCATAAACAGATAATTAAAAAAAGGGGCTGGTCTCCACTCCCCCTACCAATCTGCTGGTGCTTATTTGTTGTCCCTCCCCTTCCTCCTCAACTGTGAGCACTGAGCAGAAACATTTGTTTAAGATGTTTGCCTTTTTTTGGTCCTCTTCAGTATAGTCCACTGCCTTCTTTATTAACCGTGCAGTCCCTCCCTTGGTCTTTCTTTTCTAGTTGATAAAACTGAAGACTGTCTTGTTCCTTGTTCAGTACTGTCTGGGCTATTTTTTCTTCAGCTTGTACTTTTGCTGTCCCTACTGCTTTACCTGCCTCCCTTGGTTTCACCAGATACTCTGCTCTGTCTTCCTCTCTCTTGGTCTCCTTATACCTTCTGAATGCCACTGTTTTTGCCCTTACCTTTTCTGCCACTTCCTTCAAGAACTTTAATGGTCTCCTCCTCCCTTTGCTTTTGCCTTATCTGCCTGACACACAAGTTTGTTTCCTTTACTATGCTCTCTTTTATTCTCAGCCATTTTCTCTCCACCCCCTCCTTGACAACTCCCCCTGCCAGGTCTTCTCGGATGCATTCTCCCATCTTTGTAAAGTCAGACCTTATGAAATCCAGGACCCTCACCCTTGTACAGCTGGATTCTGCTCTTGTTCTTACATTAAATCATTCTGTGTGATGGCCACTGGTCCTCAGGTGACTCCCCAATCTAACATCTGCCACCCTGTCCCCATTTGCAAGCACCAGGTCCAGAACTGCTGCCCCCCACAAGTGGGTTCTCTGAGCAGCTGCCTGAGGAATGCCCCCTGCAGGGAGTCCAAGATTTTATTTATTATTTACTTATTTTAAATTTGTTAATAGGGTAAGGGCACTGGACTAGAGGCCCTTTTTCAGGTCCGACCCAGACATAAAAAACACAGAAATACATCACATGCATACACATCATACAACAATTTATCCAAAACAATTTTGTGAAAATTTCAGTAATAAGTATTTTTTTTAACTCTGTCTTAAAACCTATCAGGGATGAAGCCTGCCATTTTATTAAAGGTAAATTATTCCAATATACTATATTAAGATGTCGCTGCTCCTAGCTGATGCTGCAGCAGGTAGGCTCCACTCTACGTCTGTCAGATTAAAGTCCCCCTCCCAGCACCACCTCCCACTCTTAGCCATTCTGTCTATGCCTTCCAACATTTCTTTGTCAACTGCATGTCCTCTCCCTATGTCGGAGATCTGTATTCTACTCCCAGGCAAATAGTGGCTCTGTTTACAGACTCAAAATTGAATCACAACAGCTTGATCCCCGGATCTTCCCTGTACCTCCATTGCTTTGAGGTTTTCCTTAATGTATAGTACTACTCCACCACCTTTCCTTCCTACCCTGTCCCTCGTAAACATTGTGTAGCCAGATATGACCATTTCTGCAACTTGTTTCAGTGATGCTCCAATATACAGGCCTGCCTCAGCCATGGTGGCCTCCATGTCTGCAGTCCTATTTCCAAGACTTCTAGCATTGGCGTACAGGGCTGTCCAGATTTTGTTACTCCTACTTTTGTCTAGTTGTTCCCTCTTCTTCTTCTTCGCATACTGCTTACTTCTCTTCCCCTTTCCCCTCATGCTAGTCCCTTGCACCCTTGGTTGTCCTTCATTTTGGTGGGAATCCTTTCCCCCAGAAATTCTTTACCCTTCATCACAGCCTGAGGGGGGCAGTTTCTGCCACCCCTTTGCCTCCCACCACCCCTTGGCTAGTTTAAATGCCCATAAGAGTAACACTTAAACTATCTACTGAGGACTGTGGCTCCCATCCTGGATGGATGCAGGCCATCCTGCTGGTACAACCTCTAATCCTTCCAGGAGGAGTCACAGTCCCCAGTGTAGCCATATTTCCCTTCTCTACCCCATTCCTTCACTCATGAGTTGAAGGTCTTAGTGCAGAGCTCCCTCTCCTTCTTGTTGTAGACAGCAGCCAACAGTCCAGTAGCAAAGAGAAGGAGAACTGGTGGCAGAGGGCAAGCTGCATATGGGCACAGCCTGGGCTGGACAAGCTATACGCCTCCGAGTCTTTCGGTCTATCACACACCTGTGATATGAGCAATGGAGGACATGACTCCCTCTGAGGTTCCCTGCTGCGCTGAGCAATACTGGACTGTTCATTCAGTCACAGTGGGTGGCAGGAGAACTGTATGGATCAATGCTGAGCCAGCATTATGGCTACGGGGGAGAGAGACAAGGGATACTAACAAAGAGGCAACAGTGGTACAACTTGTAATCTTGATAGGCAAGTGAGGCTGACGTGAATGTCCCAATGCGGGCTAAGTGGACAGACTAAGAACTGGTCCATAGCCTGGAGGATGGCTGTGCACCACTGCCATGTGGCCAGACAGACTGACAGTCAATGATGATGTCCATGTGATGCTTACTCAACAACACAACACCAACGGCAAACAGGCAGTCTGTGGTAGAGGCGTCGCACCCACTCATGTGTTTACAGCATGCTTACTGATAAATGGTCAGACCAGGAACTCCCACCCTGTACATTATAATAATAACTTTGTTTTAGTAGTTGAATGACAGTTAGTGATGTTGATGTGAAAGACTAGGTTTGCTGGCAAAGCCACCTAGCTTCACCTGAGCTCTTTTCTTCTAGGTTTGCTTGTAAGGACAGAGCAAGGAACAGCATTTTCAGAGCAAGGAACAAGATTAAGGCTTCTTTTTGCTAAGCAGAGTTACTGTTTGCTACTATTTTCCCTCTGGGCTTTGGCTTGGGGGCTCTCAGCTCCTGACCTCTGAACAGGTGCAGAATCTGGGGGTGTTATTTGACGAGGGCCTGATGCTTCATTCGCAGGTGTCAGCTATGGTCAAATCATCCTTTTACCATCTAAGGAACATCTCCCAGATTAAGCACCTTGTTCCATCTGCTGACCTACCAAATCTGGTTCACGCTTTCGTGACCTCACATCTTGACTACTGTAACTCCCTATACCTAGGGCTTCCTGGGATTGATATCCACTGCTTGCAGCTAGTGCAGAACGCTGCAGCCAGGTTGTTGTCTGGGTCTGCTCGATCCAGCCACATTTTGCCTGTCCTACGCATTCTGCACTGGCTGCCAGTTCAGTGACGGATCACCTTTAAAGTTGGCTTGCTAACTTTTAAGGCCCTACACAGTATGGATCTGAGCTACCAACAAGAGCTTCTGTGTCCCTACTGCCCTGTCAGACCACTCCGCTCAACCAACGAGGGATTGCTGGAGATTCCCAAGGTACATTTGAAATCTTCTGGAGCTCGGGCTTTTGCTGCCCCCACCCTGTGGAATTCTCTACCTTGTCGGGTGAGAGAATGCCAGACAGTGGAGAGCTTCAAAACTGCTTTAAAAACATTTATTTGCACGCGCTTTCCCGGATGACTAAAATTTGTCTGATTTTTAGTATATATAATTTTATTATGCAATTTTATTTTTTTCTATTTAATAATGTTTACGGTTTGCTTATCCATTTATTTGTGTATATTTATTTTAGAATGTGATTGTACAGCGCTTTGATACATGATACTGCGCTTTATAAATTAATTTTACTTACTTACTTACTTTTGTTCTTGCAAGGCTTAATGCTGTCTTTTGCTTACATTTTACTGTTGTAATCTTAGGCTAAGCTTTCAGGGCTACTGCATTTGTTGTTGGTTGATTGTTTCTGCTCTTACCGCCTTGTTTCTTGCATCCGTTTTTCTTCCTTTTCGGCAGGGGAAGGGCCCAGCCACCCACCTTCATCCTCAACCACCCCATGCTACACTCCTTTTATAGAGTAGCACAGGCATGACATTTCCTGTAGCAAAGCAGGAAGGGGAGGATCAGAGGGGTATCCACACAATGACCTCACTTACAGGGGCACAAGTAATTTAACTTGTTACAACAAGTTATACAAAAACAAACAAACAAAAAAAATCTTACTTTTGCTTTCATTTTCCTCCTTCTAATTACTTGGACCAGGTTATAAACTCAACTGGAATGGATATTATTAACTGCAGGCACTGCGGGACACTTTTCAAAGGGGCAGTTATACAGGATTTAGGACGCTGTCCTACATGCTGGAGCATTGGAGACCTAAGGGCTCAGCTCCAGGCAGCCTGGGCAGAGACTGCACACCTCAAATTGCATATTCAGGAGGAAATATATTATAAGAACTGCCTGCCATTTCCCCAACATCCAACTGAAGCACCTCGACCGCAGAGGATAGTTGGTCCGGGAGGTTGGCAGGTGGTTAGGAAGGGCAAATCGAGTGCCCCATCACTCAATGCTCTCCAACATATCAACTCCACAAACTGTATAAAAACTACAAACAGGTATCTGCCTCTTTCTCCAAAATCAAACAAAGGGGTAGAGGACACTGCAGAGCAGGGCACTGCTGTACAGGAGCTAGCACTACAAAACCTGCCCAAAACAGGGACCAAAACAAAAAAAAAGGCAAAAAGGAAATTCAAACACTTCTGATCATAGGAGACTCCATGATTCAGGGAGCTGATACCTACCTTCAGCCGGGGGTAATGGTCAGATGTCTCCTAGGAACATCAGTGTGGAGAGACACTGACCACATTGCTAAAATCATGCAGGAAGCAGAAGAAAACATTGATGTCCTGGTACATATAGGGACTAACAATCTTGCCAGCCGGTCAGCTGTGGTGACCAAGGAACACCTGACCAGGCTGGGACACAAACTGTCATTCATTTCATCCAGCATCTCCTTCTCTGAGATCCTGCCAGCCTGGGAGAGGGGGAGCAAACAGACAGAAGGTCAGAGAAGGGGAGATAGGGGAGTTAAACATGGGGCTCAAGGGCTGGTGCCAGGAAAAAGGAGACACATTTGTAGGTAACTAGCAACAGTTTGGGGAGCAAAAGTTTTTTTTAATTTGATGGACTACATCTGTTAAGAAGAGAGTCAGTGCATTGGGGCAGAAGTTTGATGTCTTTGCAGAATATTTAAACTAGCCAATGGGGAGAGGGGTGCAGCACCCGGTACATCGAATGGGAAGAACACCCCTCCCCCCTCAGCTAGTGATCAAACAAGAGTTCATCATGTTTGTAGTTTATTTGCATCACCAGGTAAGGAAAAAGGTCCTGCTCCCCATATGACATGCAGGGGAAATGCTGGACCTCGCCCAACAACTAACGCACTGAAAACTGGCCAATGGAAAATCATGTACACAAATGCCTGCAGTCTGGGAAACAAGATCCCATACCTGCAGATAACAATGACAAAGGATAAACTGGATATAGTAGCCATTAGCGAGACATGGTTCATCAGTAACCACAATTGGGAGACTTCAGTGCCCGACTATGTACTGTTCAGAAGAGACCGAGGTGCAAAAAGGGGGGATAGCCCCTTATGTCAATGAAAATATCAAAGCTACAGAAATTCAGAAAATACATAAGGAGCCAGAAGAACTGTGGGTCACCCTGGAAACAGCAAATGGGACAGCCATATGAAGTGGGGTTGTCTACAGACCTCCAGACCAGGAGGAGGACATAGACACATTACTGTTAGAAGATATACAAAACATGACAGCTAAAGGAGAGGTTCTGATAATGGGAGACTTCAACATGCCAGATACAAACTGATCAATACCAGCAGGAACATCCACTAGAACTAGACACATAGTGGATTCCCTGCAGGGGAAGACCTCAAACAACTGGTACAACAACCCACAAAAGACAGGGCCATCCTAGATCTAGTACTGACTAACGAGGAAAGAATCACAGATCTCCAGGTAGAAGGTGACCCGGGGGCCAGTGACCATCACATGGTATGGTTCAATTTGGTCACTAGAACTAAATTATCCCATTCCAAGGCAAACATATGGGACTTCAGAGGAGCTGACTTTGATAAGATGGCCAACAGAGTTAAGCTAGCCCTGGCAAGAAGAAATACAGGTGAGGGGTACAGGCAAAGTGGGCAAGCATTAAGAATGCAGTACTTGAAGCAACATCCCATTGTGTTTGGGTGAAAAGCAAGAGCAAAAGAAGGAGGAACCACTTTGGTTCTCAGAAACAGTAGCACAAAAGGTCAAAGCCAAAAGGTTGGCCTTCAGGAAATATAAGGGAATGCAGTGTGATGAAGATAGGGAGGCATACCAAACTTCCCTAAGGAAAGCAGGGAAGGCTGTAAGGCAGGCAAAGACCAAACCAAGGATGCACTAGCTTGGACAGTAAAAGAAGGGGACAAGACTTTCTGTAGAAACATTAGTGAAAGGAGAAAGTTCAGAGGGAGTATTGCTAAGGGGATAAGAGGAAGTGTGTGGAGGAGGACCAAGTAAAAGCATCTATCCTAAATAGATACTTCTGCTCAGTATTTACTGAGGACAAGGTAGGGCAGGGCCCACAGCACAGCAGCATGGACACAGGGGGAAGGGAGGTGTGCACAAGTCCCTTCACAAAAGGAAGGGTCCTACAAGAGCTCACTAAGCTCAGGGTGGAAAAGGTAATGGAACCAAATGGTATACATCCCAGGTACTAAAGGAGCTAAGGGTGGAACTAGCAGAGCCATTACCAGAACTGTTTTGCGAGTCTCTGAGCACAGGAGAGGTCCCAGAGGACTGGAGAAGGGCTCATGTGATCCTGCTCCACAAGAGTGGTAACAGGGAGGAGGCAGAGAACTATAGACTAGTCAATCTTACCTCAGTAGTGGGTAAGATTATAGAGATGATCCTCAAGGAAAGGATAGTGCAACACCTGGAATCCATAGGAGCACAGGATTCAAGACAGCATGGATTTACAACCTGAAGGTCCTGTCAAATGAATCCTATAGATTTCTTTGACTGGGTAACCAGAGTGGTGGACCAAGGGGGTGCAGTTGATGTCGCATACCTTGACTTCAGCAAAGCTTTCAATACTGTTCCACGAAGAAGATTGATTAATAAGCTGGGTAGGTTAGGGGTGGGTCAGAAGTTGGTCAACTGGATGGCAAACTGGTTGGCGGGCAGAACAGAGAGTGGTGGTAAACGGTATACAGTCAGAACAGATGCAAGTCACAAGTGGGATACCTCAGGGATCAGTCCTGGGGCCAGTCTTCTTCAATGTCTTCATCAGTGACATAGCAGATGGACTGGAGGGTAAGGTTTGTCGGTTTGCAGATGACACCAAGATCTGCAACAGAGTAGATGATGCAGATGGGGTGGGCAGAATGAGAAGAGATCTGGATAAACTGGCAAAATGGTCAGAAGAGTGGCAACTGGGGTTTAACGCAAAGAAGTGCAAAATCATGCACATAGGGAAGAGAAGCCCTGAAGCCACCTATAGGCTGGGAGGGGAATTGCTGGCACTTACAAGGGAAGAAAAAGACTTGGGCATCGTCATCACAGATGACCTGGAACCATCCAAGCAGATCACTAAAGCAGTAGGTAAGGCTAGGGGGATGTTGGGGTGTATCAGCAGGGGTATCACAAGTCATAAGAGGGAGATATTAATCCCTCTTTACAAGACACTGGTTAGGCCTCATCTGGAGTACTGTGTGCAGTACTGGAGGTCACACCTGCACAAGGGCATTAACAAAATGGAGGCAATCCAGAGAAGGGCAACCAAAATGGTGCAGGGACTGCATCAGAAAACATATGAGGACAGATTAACACTGCTTAATATGTATATGCTAGAGCAAAGGAAGGAGAGAGGTGATATGATCGAAACATTCAAACATCTTAAGGGCATTAATAAGGTGAAAGGGTCTAACATGTTTCAATATAAGAAAAATAGGAGGACAAGAGGACACAGCATGAGATTAGAGGGAGGCCAATTAAGGGGTAATGTGAGGAAGTTCTTTTTCACAGAAAGGGTGGTGGATGCATGGAACGGCCTACCTCAGGAAGTGGTGGATATGAATAAAGTACAGGGCTTCAAACAGGCATGGGATAGGCATAAGGGAGCAATACAGATGAGTATGAATAGACAGGCCATTGACAGAGTACAGGCCTATGGCACATTCATAAGGTAGAAAAAATGGGCAGACTGGATGGGCCTTGCGGTCCTTATCTGCCATTAACTTCTATGTTTCTATGTTTCTGTGTTACTGTAGTCAGGCCAAAGGTAGACGGCAGATGGAAAACCCTCCCCACCCCACCCCCAATGCCGGTATGCCTTAGTTACTGACTCAAGTGCTCACTGATGCTAGCTGCAAAAACAAAAATAAGCATAAAAACACACATCCATGAAGCACCACCAGAACTCAGGCAAATCCAAGGTGCAACATATTTTTACCAGACCAAGTGCCCCATCTGGCCCCATTCTGGTACCACCAATGAAAATACAGGTTAGATATGTCATAATGTTTTGCTTAAAAACAGGAGAGCAGTTGAAGCAATGTTTGATGATCACAACGTTCGAACCAAAGCGGTGAAGTCAAAATAAACAGTACTATAAACAGTTAAAGTTCAGGTTAACTCATTTTTGAATACTCAGTTACTCTTACTAGGCACCAGCCAGGCAACATACTGCATGCATGGGAACTATGATAATAACAGGCGTTACAAATGCTAGGAAGCTGAAGGATCATTGCTCTGCATTTGCTAGCGTTACAAAACAACAAAACATAACAGGGTGTGGGATGTCTGAGATCCCTGCATGCCCACGGTTGTAGTGAGGCCCACACTGCAGGTGATGGGCCTTGTACCCCCGTAAGTGCAAGTATGTCCCAATACCCCACACCTAGAAATGTCTTTGTGTGATCAGAAAATTGGTCAGAAACAGAAAGTGATGGCAGAAAAAGACCCTTGGTCCATCTAGTCTGTCTTGTTATATCTTATCATACCCCAAGACCTTCTGTTTAGATGGGTTTTTTACCCCTTCCCCATTCCTCATGTCTTGCCACTACCGCCCTGAGTAACTATTGAGCCCTTAACTCTGTCTCCAGATGGGCATGAAACCTTTATTGGTTTGACATTCACCACCTCTGCCAGCGAGCTGGTTCAGCTCAACTACTTTCTCTGTAAAGTAATAACCTTCTTGCATCCCTTCTGAAAACTCCCCCCCCCCCACCAGTTTCCACTCATGCCCTCATGTTTTTGACTCACCATTCCTGCTGAATATTTATTCACAGTTTACACTGTTCGTTCCTTTCAGGAACTTAAAAGTCTGTAGGATATCACCCTTCTTCCTTCTGGCCTCCAGTGAGTACATCTTTAGTTCCCTAATCCGATCCTCATAGAATCTGCCCTGTTGACCATGAATCATTTTAGTTACCATACCCTGCACCATCCCCAGCCTATCATTGTCCTTCCTTAATTGGGGATTCCAGAACTGAGCACAGTATTCTAGACGGGGCCTCATCAGTGATCTATTATGAGGCAGTGTTAGTAACATTGCCTAGATTGTTTTCGGGGGGTCGCTTATGGTGACTGTAAGGATGTTTTCCTCAGAAGTAATGCCCAGCTTACCTCCTCCCATCCAATATTCCATTCAGGGGCTCTTGTTCCCTGTGTTCATCACCTTGTACTTTTCAGTGTTGAATTTCAACTGCCAAACCTTGAACCACCTCTCTAATATGGGCAGATCTCTCTACAGATCCCTTATCCCCTCCACGCTGTCTACCCTGCACCAGAGTTTAGTGTAATGTGGTAAGAGGCACTTCTTACCCTGCATTTCTTTTCCTGTGTCACTGATGAACATATTGAAAAGGACTGGACTGAGGAATGATCCCTGTGGCACCCCACGTGTTACCCTCTCTCCCCTGACTTGACCCTATTTAGTACCATTCTCTACTGTCTCCCCTCAACCAACTACTCACTCATTAAACCCTTCACAGTATCTAGATCTTCTGGCTTCTTCAGCAGTCTTCAGTCTGGCACAGGCTTAAATGTCTTGCTGAAGCCAAACTAGAGTTTCCGTCTTTCGGATGAGACATTAAACCGAGGTCCCATCTGCCTGGATTGGTGGTAGTTCAGCAGGATGTTAAAGATCCCATGGCACTTATCGAAAAGAGTTGGGGAATTTCCCCGGTGTCCTGGCCAAATTTCCCTCATTCACTAAAAATACCACCAACAGCTTAATCTGGTTCAAGGTTAGTTGGCATTCATCTGTATCCCCCCCGGGTCGTGCCTGAAAATAGGCAGGATTTGTCTAGTGCACTTACCCGGTCAACAAAAACTAAATAAATAATAAAGAGTAAATCCACTACTTGCCCCCTATCCAGGCAGTGAGGAAAGCAAATGCTTCCTGGGGTGGAAATCATTTTGAACACAAGGCTCAGTGAATCTGCAGGTTCAATATGCAATAGCTTTAATCTAAATATGCCATTTATATTCATGGGTGAGTGGACAGGACCATAACTCATGAGTGGTGAAGTCAGGTCATTGCATGTCCAGTTTATGCCACACATTTTCAATTGTGAATCTTTTTAGTTAGCTCTTTTTAGCGGTAACTGTTTCTATCACAATATATTTTACTAGATTTTCAAATTTACAACAGAACATATAAAAGTACAGTACATTTGGGTTTATACATACATTAAGTAGCTCATTATCACATGCCTTGTTATTACATATACCTGATTATCTGAACAAGAAACCTCTGAAACTGACTTTTCACCATGTTAATTGTCGCCTTTATATGAAAACCTCTGCATCTGATGAAAATCTGTTGTGGTTGTTAATAAAAGTGTTAATGGCAGTTTTATTAATCCCGCTTAATTCCCTCTGGCATGTTAAAGGTGATAGGAAATTATTTTTAAATAGTTAACTGCCCTCCCATTTTCCTTTCCATGCCAGTTATGTATTCTAATATACTTTGATCAAATTTTCATAACTAAACTGTTAATTTAACAAAAAGGGTCAAAATATAGAAGCATAGAAACTGTCAGCAGAAAAGAACCTCTTGGCCCACCTAGTCTGCCCTAAAGTCCCTACCTACTGTGCTACCATAGACCCCAATTGATCTCCAGCCTTACCCACCCCTCGCCCTGTTATTAAGGTCCCTGTGTCTATCCCATGCATGTTTGAAACCTGTTACCATTTTGGTACCAACCACCTCTGCTGGGAGGCTGTTCCAGGTGTCCACCACCCTTTCCATCAATAAATATTTCCTCACATCCCTCTAAGTCTCCACCCTTCCAGCTTCATAACATGCCCCTTCGTCCTTGAGCATCTCTTTCTGTGCAATATGCCATCCTCCTGTACCTTATTGATACCTTTGAGGTATTTGAATGTTTCTATCATGTCTCCCCTTTCTCTCCTATCCTCCACTGAGTACATATTTAATTCCCTGAGTCTTTCCTCGTATGGCTTCTGATGCAGGCCATGCACCATTTTGGTTGCTCTTCTCTGCACCACCTTCACCCGGTCTATGTCCTTCCTGAGATGGAGCCTCCAGAACTGGACACAGTACTCCAGGTGTGGCCTCACCATTGATCTATATAAGGGTAACACTACCTCCATTTTTCTGCTGGTGATACCCCTCCTTATGTACCCCAGCATCCTATTAGCTTTTCCTACTGCCTTATCACACTGCTTTGCTACCTTCAGGTCATCAGATATGATGACCCCAGATCCCTTTCCTGTTCTGTTGTTGTTAACATCCCCCCCCCAAAAAAAAAAGATATGTTGCCCTTGGGTTTCTGTGCCCCATGTGCATAATTTTACATTTTTTGGTGTTGAAGTCCAGTTGCTAAATCCTTGACAAGTCTTCTAGTTTTTTTAGATCTTCCTTCATTTTCTCCACCTCCCCCCCCAACCCGGCATGTCCAGTCTGTTGCAGATTTTTGTGTCATCCACAAACAGGCATACCTTTCCTTCCAGCCCCTCTGCGATGTCACTAATAAAGACATTGAAGAAGACTGGTCCTGGTACTGACCCCTGTGGCACCCTGCTGGTCACCTTACCTTCCTCCGAGTGAACTCCATTTACCACCACTCTCTGATTTCTGTTACTTAACCAACTTTATACCAATTTTACTATCTTTGGAACTACTCCCATGTTGCCTAGCTTGTTTACCAGTTTTCTGTGTGGAACAGTGTCAAAGACGTTACTGAAATCCAGGTAGGTCACATCCACCACTTCTCCCTGATCCACCTCCCTGGTAACCCAGTCAAAAAACTCTATCAGGCTTGTTTGGCAATATCAACCCACTGTGAACCCATGCTGCCTCAGATCCTGCAATCCACTGGTGTTCAGGTATGTAAGCAATAAGACATGGCGAGGTGTGCATGGAACAGATTTTACCACTTGGTCAGGGGAGTAGTGAGGCACAAGGCTGCAGGCCGAGTGCCTTTAGCTCCTGGAAATGCAGTAAAATCTGTTCCATGCACTCCCCCAGAGCGCTTTATTGCACTTATAAAATGGGCTACATTTTTTAAAAGCATTTCTAAACTTAGATAAATGGGTTTATATAGGAAAAAAAGGCTATCATTTAATGAATTTATGATAAAATAATCCTTCCATCTGGTTTGCTATTGGACGTTTGTTCTTTTGCAGCATTCATGGTTGTATTTTTTTTCTTTAATAAGAGCATGACTGATGGTGACTGCTCCCCCCCAATAGAGATACGTTCACATACTGTTGTGGTAGAATTTAATGCAAGTCATATATATATATATATATATATAGATAGATAGATAGATAGATAGATTAGAGGCAAAAAACTCAGTTTAATGCATCAGTTAGGGTTGTTCCACAGTGACAAAAGTGAGGAAATTGATGTTAGGCTGAAACCTCCTTGCATCCTCCAGCCCAATTTCCAACTGAATCGGGTGCGTGATTAAATATCGGTCCTGTCACCCCCATTCTCCTATTCCTCAGCTTCTTTCCACATGAGATGGGGTGACAGTTAGGCTGATGACCTCAATGCACACCCGATTCCAGTTTGGGGTGGGCTGAGGGGTGAAAGGGGTTTCAACCCTAACATTGAATTTCCTCGCTTTTGTCGCTGTGGAACAACCCTAACTGATGCATTAAACGGAGTTTTTTGCCTCTAATTTTCCTTCTTTTTGAGAATGATAATGAGAAATAGTGAATGTAATGCAGCGGCGGGCCCCGAGCTCCCACCACGTGATGTCTTGTCACATAGTAACATTGTGCCCGCAAATGCAAATCGTAATGCGCCTGGTGACGCAAAGCAAAACAGAAAGAGAAACAGTACTGTAGACAGAAATGTTAAAAACAACGGAAACGCAACCGCAAATGAAAACACAAAGGGTAACGCACATGGTGGCATAAACGTGAACGGTAAGTGAAACGGGTATGGAACCGCAAGCAGAAATGGTAATGGTAACAGTAACATAAGCTCACAGGCTGGTTTTCCCCAAAAGCTGTATAAAGACAGTGAGTAGAAAGAATGTATGCAAAATAATGACTCTCGGAACACAAAAATCAGGAGTTGGAATAGTAAATTGCTTATATCTCAGTAACCGTACGACATAGAAAAAAAATTTAAAAGTCATATGTATTATCACTTTCCTGGCTAGTTTTGTACTTAGTGACAAAAACTCCGTATCTCGCATCATTTTCGAGATATGGGCCCTCAAAGGCGCGGCGAACGCCGTAATGTTATCCTATGGGAAAAAAACAGAAATTTGGAGTGCCATAACTTTGTCTCCCTATAATATTGTTTCACCAAACCACTGAAAGGCACATCTGGGGATGTTGGCTGTATCCCCTGCAAATTTCAGCCCAAAAGACCAAACCGTTATTTTTCAGTAGGGCGCTAAATGATTGCTGCAATGCGTCAGCTGCCGTAATGTTATCCTATGGGAAAAAGTGTCAACTTTGGAGTGCCATAACTTTGCCACCATGTAATATTTTTTCAACTCAATACTGAAAGGCACATCTGTGAGATGTTGGCTGCGTTCCCTCCAAATTGCAGCCCAAATCTCCAAACCGTTCTTTTGCAGTGGGGTGCCAAAGAATTGCTGTCATTTCCCCACAGCCTAGAAAAGTACTGTCGCAATTTGTGAAAGCTTTCACAAACATTTGCGACACTTTCGTGAGCACAAAAGTACTTTGCAAAAGTACTTTTTCCAGAAATTTGAAAACATATTTCTGGGTGTTTTACCTCAAAATAAAGACATGGCTAGCATCCTCAGGTCCGACTGGGTGAATATCGAAAAGAATTAGGTTGCTAGAGGGTCTCAATTTTAAATGCCAAGCATTTTCTGATCACTAACTGAAAATAAAATGGTGGATTCTGGAAGTAAGAGGACCATTTAGCAAAGTAAAAATGCATTTGCGACACTGTCAAACTTTTGTTAACTTTCCATTGACTTATAATGGGAAATTGTTTTTGAATAACTTTTGAACTGTTTAATATTTTTTCACGAAATCTTTGAAAGGCACATCAGGGACCCCAGCCGCACATTCTCTGAAGATTTCGGGCCAGTCGCGCAAACCATATGACCTGTAGGCGCGACCGTAGAATTCCAGAAAAAGCGTAAATGCACGCGCAGATCATGCTTAATAACTCCGCAGCTGTGTATCCGACCGGTATGAAACTTGGCAGATCCCAAGGCATATGGGTCTTGATCATGTATTCCAAATTTCAGGCAAATCCATCAAACAGTTGCAAAGTTATTAAGGTGCAGATTTTGGGTTTAACATGTAAATGGCTCCTCAACCCTAACTATGGTAGCACCACCGTGCTACCAAAATATATATATATAGATAGATATATATATATATATATATATATATAAAAAACTTAATTAATGCATCAGTTAGATTTGAAGCAACAAAAGTACAGAAATGAGGCGATGGGGTTAAGCTCCTAACCCACCCACCCTACCACCCCATCCTCCACACACCAACAGGCATCAGGGTGTGCCATGGGGTCATTAGACCCAACTCTTACCCCATTCCATGTGTAAACAGGCTGATATGGTACAGTATAGGAGAATGGGGTGAGAGTTAGGCCTAATGACCCCATGTCCCACCCTGATTCCTGTTGGTGCATGGAGGATGGGGGGTTGGGTTGTAGGGTGGGAGGTTAGGGGCTCAACCCTAATACCTAATTTTCATGCTTTTGTTGCTTCAACCCTAACTGATGCATTAACAAAGTTGTTTGCCATTTATTTCCTCACTTTTTGAGATAGTGTAATAGTATCTTTAGTTTACTCTGGGAGCACAGGGTCCTTTGGACCCTGAGCTCCGATCTCTCCATCCAGATAGTACAACAGTTTCCATATGTCACAGTAGGAGATCGAGATAGTACAACAGTATCCATATGTCACAGTGGGATCATGGACCCTGAGCTCCTATCCCTCCCCAGATGCACATATGTATTTAGCTGTGGAAACACAGGGGTCTCTGGCCCCTGCACTTCCACACATTAAGTTACAAGCAGGCATAGTGAAATTGCAACAAATAGTCATAACTGTGTCATCTAAAATAATTTTCAACCCAAATGTTCAGCATTACCTTCTTATCACCTCACTGCATATACCCAGTACAGAAAACTTTCAAATCCCTATTGAAATGTAATTCTACACAACTGTAATGGTGATTGCACCACAGGTGTGGAAAAACATTTTTGGCAGGATTTTGAAAATTACAGCTGTACTACTCATGAGGTGGTGTGAAAAAATGGTAATGTTGGAAATCTGGATTGAAAATGAAAAATTGGCAAAGTTACAAGCGTGCGTAGAAACTGTGCAACACACGCTCATAATGCGGTCATTTGTTGATATTTTTTCACCTAATTTTCAACATGGGCTTTTTGGGACCTCCTCCTCATGAATAGTGGCACTGTGATTTTGTTAATCCATCCCGAAAGTTGATTTTGCACTGTGACCGTGCCATTCTGTGCCACAGGTGCAAAAACACATTTCAGGCAGGATGTGAAAAATGACACCTGTACTGTTCATAAGGAGATGTGAAAAAATGGCAATGTTGAAAATCTGGAGTGTAAATATTAAAAATTGGCAAAGTCACGAGCGTGCATAGAAACTGAGTAACGCACGCCCATAAAGCATTAATTTTTGGGAATTTTTTCACCAAATTTGCAACATGGGCTTTTTGGGACCACACCTCATGAACAGTGGCACTGCTGTTTCATTAATTGGTCCCAAAAGGTGATTCCATGCTGTAACTGAAAAATCACCTTTTGGGACTGAGAAATGGAATGACAGTGCCAGTGTTCATGAGGTTGGATCCCGAGATCCCCAAGTAGAAAATTTGGGGCCAAAATTCCTTAAAATGGCTGAGATATCAACCTAAGTTGAAACCCCCATTGACTGCCATTATACGGCGCTTACCTTTGGTTCTTCAGTTTGCAGCTCGGCTTTGAAAAGTGCAGACATGTCCTGGCCCAGAGAAGACTGCTGCTCCTGACCACTGGAGGTAAGTATGGGAAAGGGGATATGGGGAGGTGGGTGCACAGAGGGAAGGTGGGGATGGGGAGGGGGGACTAGGGAGACAACAAGGAACAGTTTTCTTTTTTGCAGGTTTTTAAAAAAAATTAAAGACATTGGGGTATAGTTTTCTTTATTAACAGGTATTTTAAAATATAAATACATAGTTGGGCACACTGGGGTGGGCTCCCAGTGTGCCATATTAGTTGGGAGGGTGGATACATGCCAACATGGTGATTGGGCACCCCATGTCGGCATTGAAGATTACCAGCTTTGGGGGGGTATCATCTTGCACCGGGAGTGGGCATCCCAGTGTTGGAAGCTTTAAATTTTAAAATACATATATATTTGGCACTCTGGGGTGGGCTTCCAGTGTACCATATTAGTGTGGAGTGATGGGGAAGATACATGCCGATATGGGGATTGGGCACCCTGATGTAGGCATTTTTTTCAAGAATAAACTGGCACTTTTTTTGTACCATTGTGGATCCCTGCTTATGATGTGGGTTGTGGACCAGATGGCCCTACCTGACCATCTGGTCTTCATCTCACGAATGGAGATTTTGACACCTCATGAATGGGAATCAGCTGACAAATGGGGATTTTGACACCTCACAAACTGGGATTTTGTTTGTGTAATCCCCCTTCGCGAAGTGTAAAAATTCCCGTTTGTCATCTGATCCCCATTCATGAGATAGGGCCATCTGGTTCTTATCTCACAAACTGGGATTTGAACAGCTCACGAAAGGGGATCAGCTGACAAACCGGGATTTTGTCACCTCACGAACAAAGATTGTTAGTGAGTGACGATCAAAGATGTTTTAAATTCAAAATGGCCGTTTTAGACAAAAACAAAGAAAATAAAAGGTATGGGTTTGTACAGGGCATCTCCCTGAACAAAACCCGTACCAGTAATACCACACAAGACACCCATGGGAGAAGTTAGAATGTTTTATTTGTGGGGGAAACTGAAAACAAGCTGGCAGCTCCTCGGGAGGGTTAAGGAGGGCTTCCTCAGAGCTTGGCTGATCCCCTGGTGGAAGCTGGGTGGCAGCGTCGCATCCGAGGAGCCCTGACACTAGGTCGGGGAGGGAAAAAGGGGCTGTCTACTGAAGCTACGATGTGCATGTGCACCTCCACTCGCACGCATTGGCACTTCCAGGGCCATGGGTAACTAAGGGGCGAAAAGGTGGAAAAATCAGGGGCCACTTCAGGATGACACCTCTGGGCTGGCTCTGGGGTCCCACTGGGACATGCATAGCACCAAGAAGTTCCTGAATGACCCCGAGTCAGGTAAGGGTGGCAGACAAGAGAAGTGGCCCACCGCAGGGGATAAAGAAATTGTAAAAAAAAAAAAATTGTTTAATTTCTAAAGTTACGAGCATGCGTAATAAAATTGCAACGAATGGTCATTTTTTCATTTTGCGATCCCAAATTTTAAACATAGTCTTCTTATGTCCCCACCTCATAAACCCCATAGGTTCATAGGTTAGGTTTCAAGTTCAGAGGACAAATGTCCATTATGGAACTTGCCACCATGTCAGTTTGGCATGGTGGAATTGACAAATCTTCTATTCCTATTTCTATTTCTATACATAGAAGGATAGAGGCAGTCCAGAGGAGGGCAACTAAAATGGTACAGGGTCTGCAAGAGAAGCCGTATGAGGAGAGACTAAAGGAGCTTAATATGTATACCCTTGAGGAAAGAAGGGAGAGGGGGGACATGATAGAAACTTTTAAGTACCTCAGTGGAATCAACAAAGTCCAAGAGGGTAGCATCTTTCAGAAAAAGAGACGTGCAAGAACAAGGGGACACAATTTAAAGATAGAAGGGGCGGTTCAGGGGCAATGTGAGGAAGTATTATTTCACAGAGAGGGTAGTGAATGCATGGAACAGCCTTCTTGAGGAGGTTGTGGGGTCTAAAACTGTGGGAGAATTCAAGAATGCATGGGACAGACATAAGGCAATTCTTGTTGGGGGTAGGAAGAAATAGGCTGTTGGTTAACTAGGATCTGCGGCCTATCCTGTAGGTAGGGAAATGGGCAGACTAGATGGGCCAAGCGGTCCTTATCTGCTGTCAAAGTCTATGTTTCTATGTTTTTATGTTTCTATTCCCCCATAAAGGTATCAAGTCTCATCTTAAAACTATCCATATTCTTACTTTCCACCACATAACTGGGAAGTGTATTCCATAGACCTATAATTCTCTGGGTATATCAATTGACTTCTTTTTAATGTTTTAGAAGTTTCTCCTAGTAATTTTTTATTATGCGATCTAGTTACATTATATATCACAGTTTTTTTTGTTAACCCAATTAATTCTAAGAAGGCATCATCCCTACTAGCTCTAAATGCCAAACATAAGTCACCTCTCAGTTTCCTGTACTCAACTGAGTATACATTCAAATGTTTTAATCTGTTGTGATAGTTCAAATGTGTTACCATCTTGATTTTTTTAGTTACTTTTCTCTGTACTTTTTCCATCTTGTTTTTCCCTTAGACAGAATATGGGGCACAAAATGGAGAACAGTATTCCATATGGGGATGAATTAGTGCTGCGTATAATGGCAGAATAACTTCGGCCTCTTAACTTTTAATTAATTTTAGGATGCTTCTAATTATCTGGTTACATTTTATTGTAGTACGACTAGCACGATAATCAAATTTTAAGTCGGTTGAGATCCAGACAACTAGATCCTTTTGGTTTACTACTTCCTGTAATGGAATATTGTTCAATTTATGCTGATAACCTTGATTATTAGATCCAAAATACATCACTATACATTTTTGTTCGTTAAATAATAATAATTTGTGATCAGCTGCCCAGTTAGCCAAGAAATTCAAATTGTTTCGAAATAATTTTGCTGATGTTTCATTATGGACAATAGCACCAACTTTGCAATCAACAGCATATTTGCAGGACCAGCATTGACGATAGTAGAATATTAAATAGAATAGGTCCCAAGACTGATCCCCATAGGTAAAAATTTTCAAATCCGTGCCAAAATGCCATTCTGCACCATGAGTGTGAAAACATGTTTCAGACAGGATGTGAAAATGACAGCTGTACTGTTCATGAGGTGGTGTGAAAAATAGCTATGCTGAAAATGTGGAGTCAAAATATTGAAAATTACCAAAGTTACGTGCGTGTGTAGAAAAATTTCAACGAATGCTCATAACTCAGCCATTTATAGAAATTTTTTCACCAAGTTTTCAACATGGCATTTTTGGGACCCCACCTCATAAACACTCGTAGTGACATTTCATTAATCAGTACTGAAAGGTGATTTCATGCAGCAACTGCAAAATCACCTTCCAGGCCTGATTAATGAAATGACAGTGCCAGTGTTCATGTGGTGGGGTCCCAAAAAGACCATGTTGAAAATTTGGTGAAATAATTCCTAAAAATGGCAAAATTAGGAACATAAGTTAAAAACGCCTTTGAAATACATTATACAGCACTTACCTTCATTCCTCAGTTCACGGTTCAGCTTTGAAGAGTGCAGACATGTGTTGGTCCACAGAAGACGGCAGAATTCAACATTGGCTGGTAAGACAAGGGGGGTAGGGAGGTGGGTGCTCAGTGAGAGGGTCAGGATGGGGAGGGGGATAGCAGCGATGACGAAGGACCATTTTCTTTGTTTCAGGGTAAAAAAAACACATTGAGGATGGTTTTCATATTGCAGGTACGAACATTAATAAAACCATCTCAGGACACTCGGGTGGGCTCCTCAGTGTCCCACAAACAGAGATGGTGATTGGAGGGTGGAGGGTGCCACTAGACACCAGGTAACACTGTAGAATAGACAATATTTCCATACATGTGGCCCGATTCCCAAAGGGGTATGCCTGGCATAACTTCACTTGCACCAAAAAAAATGGTGCAAGTAGCAAGTTACGCCAGGAGTTGCGACATTCAGTATTCTGCAAAGCAGCCTGTGACATGTTGCAGGCTGCTTGTGCCAAAGTGGACTTACATTGCCAGTTACACCCTAAACCCCCTGCAACATGGTGCTAGGGGGGTTACGGCAGCAGTTGCATACTACTCTGAAAGGGCAGCAACAAAGTCCCCAATTACACTATTCTAGAGGGCACCACGGTGGAAAGCCATCAATGGAAAGTTACACCAGCAAATAGCTGGTGTAACTTGCATCCACCAGGGTTGTGTGCCAACTACCCCGATCCACCAATATGTGCCACCCCAGCCCCATCCCTGCCCCACTAGACAACCCACAGGGCTAGAAGACCCCCCACACCTACTGTAGGTGCCCCTCAGGGCTATAGGACACCATCCTTGAGTTCCCAAATACTGTGCAGTGAAAAGCCCCTCAGGTCTATGTGGCCCATGCCCTGATCCCCCAATAATGCTTCGTAAAAGCCCCTTGGTGCTATGAGACCCCTCCTCCTCTCCCTGAGTCCACCAATACTATGGTTAAGAAAAGCCCCTCTGGGCAATCAGACCCCCGCCGCCAGTCCCCCACAGTATAAACAGTAAAGCTCCTCTGGGCTATTGAACCCCTGTCCTGATCCCTATAATGTAGTACCACTAGCCCGCAGGGCAGATCGCGCCCCCATGCCCAAGCCCCGATGCCGGCTGCCCACACATGGCTATGTCCTGTAATTACTGTAACAAGATCCACACCCTCATTTGTAATCCCTGGTAGTCTAGTGGCCCCCCACCTGGCACTGCCAGACCACCCAACACCCCCTGAGCCACCCCCAACCAGCGACTGGCATAGCCCACCTCTCACCACCACATCCAGCCGCCAACTGAGCTCCATATGAGCACATACTGTATATATGCACTCAATGAATGAATGACAATTCATTCATTCATTTAATATATACAGTATGCACTCATATGGAGCTCAGTCAGTAACTAGCCATATTGATGAGAGGTGGAAACTCTTGCTCAATAGCGCTGAGGATGGGTCAGGGTGGTGAAGTGGTCTGGCAATGCCGGTGAGGTGTGAGGACCACTGGACTACCAGCGATTATGATTAGGTGTGAATCTTGTTACAGTAATTAAGGACACAACCATGTGGGAGGCTGGCATCGCGGTGGGGGCGTGATCTACCAGTGGACTAGTGGTACTAAGCATTATGGATCATGACAGGGATCTGATACCCCTAAGGGGCTTAACTGTTTACACCATGGGGGACTGGAGCAGGGGGATCTGATAGCCCTACAGGGCTTCTCAGGCTTGGGGACTGGAGGGGGCACTTGCGCCCTATGGAACACTGCTTGAGGTTTGCGACATGCACCTCAGGTATGCCATGCATTTGGCATACCTTTCCGCATGTTGCAAGTCACAGGATTTAGCCACAGGGACCCTGCCCCTTACAGAATCGAGTGCAGGGTCCTTGGCGCAACTGCACCCTTCGCATGTCGCAACTTGCGACATGCTTAGGGGTGCTTATAGGATCAGGCCCATTATATTTTGCGATTTCAGGTTGCAGTAACAATCACAATAACCATATGTTCGTGCTGCGCAGTGTATATCATAGGTTTCCTGGTAAACAATAGTACTGTATCTTCTGTTGCTGTGCACATTCACAGTACCAGGCTACACAATCCCTTTCAGTGCCTCTGCTTTTCTGTATTACTGTACTGCTGTCAGAACTGTGTTTCTAAACTGTGTTAACTCCTCTGTGCTGTGCTGCAAAGTCCCTTTTGAGTGGTTGGACCATGCAAAGGCACGCAAACGTCCATTTTCTTCCTTGTCTGAGATGACAGCTAATGTAGTATTTCATTTTCTTACAGTTAATGCTGAATACATTACATTAATGTGGTCAGCTGTAACACCAGCTATGTCATTACTAGTGCCTACATTTTATTTATTTTTTATTTATTTAAATCTCGGAATCATTGATGAGACTGACCACTGATAAGCGAAGAATCGATGTGCTTTTCCACTTTGAATCTGTCTTTTATTTTTATTATTAGTGTGCCTAGCTGTGTTGCGTTTGTTTTTTTAAACTAAAGAGTAGTACTTTATGTTACTTAGTTTTTGGTTACTGTATATTTGGAATTTTAAAATAAGGAAATACACTGTTGTTACATACCCACACCACGTGGTCAGACACAGTAGCTTAGCAACTCGCTTAGCAACACACAATGGTGGGGGTGGGTGGTATAGAAACATAGAAACATAGACTTTAATGGCAGATAAGGACCGCTTGGCACATCTAGTCTGCCCATTTCCCTACCTACAGGATAGGCTGCAGATCCTAGTTAACCAACAGCCTATTTCTTCTTACCCCCACAAGAATTGCCTTATGTCTGTGTAACCCCCTTGTGAAAGGGGGTTTGTGTGCCTTCTCGGGCTCGTTTTATGCTCCATGCCTGGTCAATGTCGGCATAAATGCACGCTTAAATGGGGGAACAGTTGAGGCGCTCCTAAAAGTCTCGTAGCTGTCCCTATAAGGGCTGCCTGTTGCAGCCATAAGTAACTAAAATGGAGGGGGACTGTGTGGTTGTATGCCCGAGTCCCGCCCAGGACACTGAAAGAATGAATCCCTTCTGCCATCGCTAGTGGTGTAGAGGGAGTTCTCTTGGGGGATGCGATTGTTTGATAGAAACAATGTAAAATAATAATGATAATGTGGTTGTTCTAAGCTGTCTTCCTTTGCAGTAAGGACTGTTTGATTGCCTCCTCCATTTTGCTCCAGAACTGCTGAATTGGGCCAATCAGTACCTCGAGACCCTACAGAGTCGGCTGACCAATAGAGGGACTGCTTGTATTTTGGGGAAAGGCATTATGGGCTATGGCGTTTTTTCGCACCACTGAGGGCAGGAGGAAATGACTGGCATGTTCAGCCAGCCAATAGAAGCGGGTAGCGCCCGAACTGAAGGAAGAGCCCCTGGCTGTTGTGGGCAGATGCGTTGTGGATGAGGTGAGAAGAGGAGCTCTGTGCTTCTGCGCTGTGGGAGTGTTCGCGCGGGAAGCGCCGTGAAGGCCTGAAGCGGCCGTTTTTGCCCTTTGAGAGAATTTCGACTAAATCCACCGGCATGCAGTCAGAGGAGGCTGGTGCCAGTCTAGCTACCTACCAGGCTCAACCTGAAGGGACTGGAGAGAATTGCTGAGTCGCGCTCGGTCCGCCTGTAATGTTGAAACTACCATTCACTGTTTGAGTTCTTCTGCCATTTGTGACGGTTTGAAAGCAGCTGCCTGGTATGGTACCCCTCTGTTGTTGCCATATAAATGTGTGAGAAGGCTGGTGAAGTTCGGTCTCCATCCTGGCAGCGTTGAATGAATCATTATTTGCTGGGGTTGTGAGTACTGATTCAGGGTAGCTCCCTGCAGAGTGTGTACACAGTGGTTTCCAGTGCATTGTTATACTGCTGACTGCCTAACTAAACTTTCCTCCTATTCTGACCTGCTCAGGACTGTAATGTTTATCTGTGTTAAGGGCCCCAACCAGCTGCCACGTTTGGACTAGCCGTTAGGGCTTGGGTACCCAGGGACAGTAAATTCAAGGGTTAGGCCTGTGCACAGAGCCCTAGGTAGCTAATATTAGTATAAGCTAATTAACCTGATTTTTCCCCCTCTTCCTTGTTATTCCCCCTTTAATAAATCAGATTATCGTGTTGCAACTACATCCTGGCTGGTTTGTGCATCCCTGGTGAACTGCTGCATAGTGACTGTGACATAATTGCACCTTACTTTATAGGAGGTCCCCAGAGTGTGCGGAGAGATACTACCTGGGGGGGTAAGTGGACTGGTGAAAAGAATTGTAGGTACACAGTGTGAGCCACTAGTGGGACAAAAAGGGGGGCTGCAGTAACCCAGAGGGCTGTAGCCGAGGTGGTCTCGACCATTCTAACCCCAACCTCTGGGTGGAGGCACCCGACAACGTGATCTGGGCCCCTCACCCTGTCTCACTGGAGGCAGGCAGGGGTAGTAGCCCTAAGGGTAGTGCCCCCAGGGGTTACAAATTAGAGGCACCGCTGGGATCAGCGTCCCCTAGTGGCCAAGTGGGGAAGCACACAAGAAAAGGAAAAAATGGAAGGGGATATGCTGGGAAAAATTAAACTGGGACCAATCAAGACCGTGGTACACAGACTGATGGGGTAGGGTGAAGCTGAAGAGCTAGACTCCCAGAAGATTGTGTTATTGTTAGATGTGCCTTTGGGAACCCCAACTGTTGACATCATTTCTGCTGCAGAGCCAGTAAAATGTTTAGGCAAAGTGGAGGTAAAAGGGCGTATCACTGAATTGCTTGACCAGACGCTGTGGGTGTTACTTCTATGCAGTGTGGCCATCGACCCCGAGAAGGTACCTCCCGTGATTTATCCAGAGGGTGCTTCACAGGGATGGAGGCTAATTCATATTCGAAGTGGGTCAGTCACTCAGTCACTCCTAGGAGGTCTCCTCAAATGAACAGTTTTAATGACAAACTGCTTAAATTGTTGGCCGTGGAGGGGAGAACTACCCAGGAGTTGCTACAAACCTTAGATTTATCCAGTGATGCTACCCCTCAGGGCTCCCCTGGCACTTCACCTTGCCCGCCTAAGAGTTCTGTGCTGGCTTCCCTGCCACTGGTGGTCCCACCCATACAGCTCGATTCTTACCGTAAGCTAAAACTTTTCTATGGCACTGTGCCGGTGCCCCCAGGGGAGGATGACCTGGAGACTTGGATGGACTATGCCACCCCTTTAGTCCAGGAATGGCAATGTTCTGAGGGGGAGAAAAGGAAGAAGCTGATTGAGAGCTTGAGGGGCCCTGCTTTAGAAGCTATTAGAATCTTTCAGGCCACCCGTCCGGAAGCCACCGCTGCAGAGTATCTCTCTGCTTTAGAAGGGGTTTTTGGGAATACCGAGACTGGTGAAGACTTATTATGGAAATTCAGATCTTCTAAGCAGTGAAGAAATGAGAAACTGTCCGATTTTGTTACTAGAGTGGAGTGGGCCTTGCAGAAGGCCTATAGAAACAGGGGAATCACTGACGCAGCCCTGAATCAAGTCTGGTTAGAACATGTTCTAAAGTCTGCTAGATTTTCTAGTGTGATGCTGCTGAAACTTAAGCTACAGGATCGACGGGCCACCCCGCCTGAATATTGTCAATTAATGAGGGAAATAAGGGAAGTGGAGACTGATGAAGTGGGGTGGGAGCCATGTGTGGGGGTGGTACACCCTAGTGGGACCCCTGAGCCTAACACCCCCGAGGAGACCAGTCTGTCCGGAGAGTCTGAGGGGTCCTCAGATTTTCCAGGTACTGTGGGAATGTGAGTTATTTCCTCCGACCTCCACGTAGACAGTAAGTTGAGGGCCGAGGTCAGGAATTTACGGGAACTGGAGAGGGACTTGAAGCAATCCACCATGTACCCTATTAGGACCGGGGCCCCTGAGTCTGGTAGAAGCCCGAGTCCTGGCCAAAGAGAGCTCTTTCACCCCTCTCAGAGCCCCCCACAGATAAGGTGCCCCTCGCAGAATAGTGACCCCCGGGACCCCAAGTTCTGTTACGGTAGCGGGGAAGATGGGCATTTCCAGCCCGAGTGTCAGAGGCACGAGAATTTAAGGAAAATTAACAACAGACTGATCACCCGACATCGCCAGGCCCAGTCTCAGGCTCCCAGGAAAAGTTTTGCAACTCAGGCCCATGCCCAGGCGACTATCAATGCTGTGGCCCCCAACTGGTCTGATGTGGTCGGGCCTTCAATGGAGACCACCGGTGCGGGTAAATGGAATTCCCACTCGAGCTGCATTAGACAGTGGCTCTCAGGTAACCATCATGTTTCAGGACTGGTACCAGGCGCACTTACCTGAGGTGCCCCTGCAACCTTTGAATGGTCTACATGTGTGGGGGTTGAGCGACAAGGCCTGTCCGTAGTTGGGGTACATTCGAGTCTGGTTATCTTTTTCTGCAACTGTGGCTGGAATGGATGAGCTGGTGGAAACCCTAGTTTTAGTTTGCCCACCCACTCGACTGTATGATGGGGTGCCACTGTTGATTGGGATGAATGTGCATATGTTCGGACAATTGGCCCAATTGTGTTCTGAAAAACAGGCATTCCAGACTGGATGAGCTTTAAGCATACCTGCTGTGATTCAACAGGCAAGTGCCACTCAGAAGAAGGTTAGTCCAGAGGAACCTGAAGACCCGGTGGGTGTGGTGTGGAAAAAGGACCCGGCCCCGGTGATATTTGCCCCGAATGCCCAATGTGTCCTGCATGGAGAAGTATGACTGAAAACCGATGTTAAGAATAAGTTGTTGATGTTGGATGCGCCTGTGGAGGGAAGATTACCTGAGGGACTGTTGATCAAACCCAGCATCTTGCTGGATAGAGCTCACGCCTATGTTAAGAGGGTGATGGTTCAAGTGCATAATGTGTCCGACAGGGAGGTTCAAATAAGAAGAGGGTGCACCTTGGCCAGTGTACATTGTGCAGAGACTGCAGTACTGCCAAACCGAAAGGGTTCCAGGACAAATGATAGAGTTACTCCTGATTTGTTCGACTTCGGTGACTCCCCGTTGCCAGTTGAGTGGAAACAAAGGGTCAGTGAGAGGCTTGCCAATAGAGACCAAGTTTTCTCCCTGAAAGAGTGGGATGTGGGATGTGTACAAGGGGCTGAGTATTACATTCGGCTGCATGATGAAAGGCCTTTCCGAGAGAGATCCCGGCGCCTGGCCCCCACTGATATAGATGATGTAAGGCGGCATCTACAAGAAATTTAGGCTGCTGGTGTAATACAAGAGTCCAGGAGCCCCTATGCCTCCCCCATAGTAGTAGTAAGGAAAAAGAATGGGGCAGTTTGGATGTGTGTAGACTATCGTACTTTGAATCGGCGGACCATTCCGGACCAGTATACCATGCCATGCATACAGGATGCATTGGATTGTTTAAATGGTAGCAACTGGTTCTCTGTGTTGGATCTTCGCAGTGGATACTACCAGATCCCAATGGCCCCAGACAACCGGGAGAAGACTGCCTTCATTTTCCCCCTGGGCTTCAACGAGTTTGTCCAGATGCCTCAAGGGATCTCGGGTGCCCCAGGCACTTTTCAGCGCCTGATGGAACAGGCTGTGGGGGGCATGAATCTACTCGAATGTCTGGTCTATTTAGATGATGTCATAGTGTTTGGTCGATCGTTGGAAGAGCACGAGCAACGATTATTCAAGGTCTTAGATCGGACGGAGGATTTCGGCCTCAAGCTGTCTATTGACAAGTGTCAATTCTTCCAGACTTCTGTAAAATACGTGGGCCACATAGTGTCCACTGAGGGCATAGAGACTGACCCTAGCAAAGTGGAGGCTTTGACCACTTGGCCTCAGCCCAGGAATTTGAAAGAGCTGCAATGATTCCTGGGGTTTTGTGGATACTATAGGTGGTTTGTTAAGGACTATTCTCGAGTGATTCGCCTCCTCCTCAACCTCACTCAGGGGTATCCACCTACGCACAAAAAGTATAAGAAGGCTGTGCGCTCGGAGACAGAAAAGAAGTATTTCCGGCTGAATGATATGTTTGGGGATTGTTGGACTGCTGAATGTGAGGAAGCCTTTTATGACATCATATATCAACTTACTCATGCCCCAGTGTTGGCCTATGCTGATCCGGCCAAGCCGTACATTCTTCATACTGATGCCAGTCTACAGGGATTGGGGGCTGTGTTATACCAGGAGCACTCGAATGGTCTAAGACCTGTAGCATTTGCCAGCAGAAGCCTGACTCCTTCAGAAAAAAAAATTATCCAGTGCACAAACTAGAGTTCTTGGCTCTGAAGTGGGCCATTGTTGATCAGTTTCATGACTATTTGTATGGTGCCAAAATATTGGTGAAGACTGATAACAATCCTCTGATGTATGTACAGACCTCTGCCAGGTTGGATGCCACAGGCCATAGGTGGCTCTCCGCCTTGGCCACCTATGACTATGCTGTTGAATACAGGGCGGGCCTAAACCATATAGATGCGGATGCTCTCTCTCGGAGGCCTATGCCACGAACTGATTGGGCCAGGTTACCCGAACCTGACATAAGAGCCCTTTGCCAGAAATTTGACAAAGAGGAACAGGTGTCTCCTGACTGGGTGGACTGCATGATGGATTGTTTGGGACCATCCGAAAATTGTATACCGACTGCCTATTGTCACTTCTCTGCACTAGACACTGGCTCATTGCCACAGTTTAACAATGATAGTCTCCAACAGGCTCAATTCCGCGACCCCATGATCAAATCAGCTTTAGACGCCCTCTGTGCAGGGAACGACGTGTCCAAGTTACGTTCCACTGATCTAAGGACTGCCTTGTTGTATAAGGAAGGGCCAAAATTGAAACTGATAGCCAACTACTATACAGAGAGACTGTGAATAAGGAAGGCCGGGTAGACAAACAACAACTGGTGCTGCCCTTAGCTTTTAGAGAATTGGTCTTGGGGTCCTTGCATAAACAAATGGGGCATCTCGGCATAGACCGGACTCTTGATCTAGTACGGGCTCGATTTTACTGGATAAAAATGAGTATGGATGTAGAGCAATATGTCAAGACCTGTAGTCGCTGTTCACAAAGAAAAGCTTTACCCCAGAGAGCTGATCCTGGTCAACATTACCACTAGTGCCCTATGGAACTGGTCTGTATTGATTTCTTGAGTTTAGAGCCCGATCTGAAAAGTGTCAGCAACATATTGGTGGTCACTGACCATTTTACCAATGCGCACAGGCTTTCCGACTAAGGATCGAAAGCAACCACAGTGGCTAAGATACTTGTTGAGAACTTTTACGTTCACTATAGGGCCCCCAGCGGATCCATTCCGACCAGGGAAGGGACTTTGAGAGTCGTTTGATTAAAGAGATGCTATCCTTGTGGAGAGTGCGAGTCAAGAACCACCCCCTATCATCCACAGGAGATCCTCAGCCTGAAGAGTTTAACACGCACCTTGCTTGACATATTAGGCACATTGCAACAAAAGATAAACGAGATGGAGCCAGCAGATTAGCACCTTAGTTCAGCTTATAATTGTACTAAAGTGACGCCACAGGATTTTCCCGTACTGACTGATGTTTGGGAGAGAGGCTAGACTGCCAGTTGATGTGTGTTTGGGGTTTCCCTGATGGAGTGCAAGCAAGAACCATCTACATATGTACAGAAATTAAAGGCCCAATTAAACCATGCCTATCAACTGGCCCAGACTATGGCTAAGCGAAACCTGGCCAACAAAAACGATCCGATAAGTAAAAGCAATGGAGTTAAAGAGGGGACAGTGTGTTATTGAGGAATCTGGGACTACATGGAAACATAAAATTGCTGACAGATGGCATCACCTCCCTCACATTGTTGTGGGAAAATTGACAGATCTGCCTGTATTGAAGTGCGGCCTGAAAACAATTCTAAAGATGTGAAAACTATGCACGAAATCATCTCTGGCAATCGGACAAGTCCTGATTGAGCTGAATCTTCAAATGCTCCCCTCAGGCCTATGACTAGATCTGCTACCAGGAAGGCATCAAACCCGTTGATTCCTCAGCAGGCCAACCAAAGGCCCTCGCCCAAGGTCTGCAGAGGAAGTGAGCAACCAGTGGTGTCAGAAGATGGCGAAGGCGATATTGAATACTATCCCTCTTATGAATTGAGCCAGTTATTTTGGGGCAATCCCTTGTTAACTCTGGAGATGAGGTTTGAGGCCTTCTGGACTTTCTGAGCCCCAGCTTTGTCTCAGGACCAATGCTTCAGACCTTGAATTGGGTGGCAATAATGCCCAGGAGGTGGGATCCTTGAGCATGGCTGAACTGTCTGGTCTGGCTGAATTGTCTGACTTTTCAGAGGAATAGAGTGAGATGGGGGAACAAGCAAGTGATATGCCCGATCCGGAAGAATATTTTGAATGCCCTGATGGTTCCTCACCTGTACCTAGACAGCCCCAAGCTGAACCCATTGGGGTGGGTCCGGGGGTAGAAAGTCAGGCCCCCAATAGTACTACGAGTGCTGAGCCCTTTTCCCCCGTAGAGATTCCCGTCACTAATGTCAAGGAGACTGAAGTGGAATAAGGGCCTGTTTCAAGCTCCCTCGAAACCCCTAGGTGATCTGGCCGAGAAACACGGCCGGTAATAAAGTTGAGTTATGAGTCTCTGGCTCAGCCGGTGGACTTGCCCTTGAATGTGGTCCACAAAAGGGTGTATGTGTCTCTGAGTTCCTTGCCTAAGCTAGCCTTGGGGGATGACTCCAGACTGTTGATATTACCCTTTGAGTGTGATGCCCCTGCTTTAGGTAACCTACCCGTAACTGCAAGGGAGGGGTTCCCCCCAGTCTGGGGTTATGAGCAGGAGTTAACAACCTGAGTTAAGAAAAGGAGCAAGGGTTTGAGTCTATAAGGTTATATAAACCATAGTACTTTGTAAAAATGTAATATTCATGTATGTGATACTACGTACGGTATAGTGTTAACCAAGATATTTGCTTTACAGGATTCAAGGGTAACTACTTGGCACGGACGCCAAGTTTTTCCAGGCCAGGAAGGGTGTAACCCCATTGTGAATGGGGGCTTGTGAATGCTTTCTCGGAGCTTGTTTTATGCTCCATGCCTGGTCAGTAATCGGCATAAGCGCAGCGTAAATGGGGAACAGTTGGCGCTCTAAACCTCAAATGGCTGTCCCTTAGAGGCTGCCTGTTGCACCGTAAGTAACTAAAATGGAGGGACTGTGTGGTTGTATGCCGAGTACCGCCGGGACACGAAAGAATGACTCCTTTCTGCCATAGCTAGTGGTGCAGAGGGAGTTCTCTTAGAGATACGATTGTTTGATGGAAGCTGATGTAAAATAATGATAATGTGGTTGTTCTAACCTGTCTTCCTTTGCAGTAAGGACTGTTTGATTTGCCTCCTCCGTTTTGCTCCAGAACTGCTAGATTGGGCCAATCAGTACCTCGGGATCCTACAGAGTCGGCTGACCAAAGAGGGACTGCTTATATTTTAGGGAAAGGCATTATGGGCTATGGCGCTTTTCACACCACTGAGGGCAGGAGGAAATGACTGGCATATTCAGCCAGCCAATAGAAGCGGGTAGCGCCCGAACTGAAGGAAGAGCCCCTGGCTGTTGTGGGCAGATCGTTGTGGCTGAGGTGAGGAGGAGGAGCTCTGTGCTTCTGGGTTGTGGGGTTTGTGCTGGGAAGCGCATGAAGGCCTGAAGTGGTCATTTTGCCCTTTGAAATTTAGACTAAATCCACGCGTGCAGTCGGTGGAGGCTGATGTCTACACAAGCTACCTACCAGGCTCAACCTGAAGGGACTGGGAGAGAATTGCCTGAGTCGCTCAGTCCGCATGTAATGTTGAAACTGCCATTCGCTGTTTGAGTTCCTCTGCCATTTGTGACGGCTTGAAAGCAGCTGCCTGGTATGGTACCCCTCTGTTGTTGCCATATAAATGTGTGAGAAGGCTGGTGAAGTTCGGGCTCCATCCTGGTGGCATTGAAGGAATCGTTATTTGCTGGGGTTGTGAGTACTGATTCAGGGTAGCTCCCTGCAGAGTGTGTACACAGTGGTTTCCAGTGCATTGTTATACTGCTGACTGCCTAATTAAACTTTCCTCCTATTCTGACCTGCTCAGGACTGTAATGTTTATCTGTGTTAAGGGCCCCAACCAGCTGCCACGTTTGGACTAACCGTTAGGGCTTGGGTACCCAGGGACAGTAAATTCAAGGGTTAGGCCTGTGCACAGAGCCCTAGGTACCAAATATTAGTGTAAGCTAATTAACCTGAATTTTCCCCCCCTCCTTGTTATTTCCCCTTTAATAAATCAGATTATTGTGTTGCAACTATATCCTGGCTGGTTTGTTCATCCCTGGTGAACTGCTGCATAGTGACTATGACATAATTGCACCTTACTTTATAGGGGGTCCCCGGGGTGTGCGGAGAGATACTACCCAGGGGAGTAAATGTACAGGTGAAAAGAATCGTGGGTACACAGTGTGAGCCACCAGTGGGACAAAAAGGGGGTTGCAGTAACCCAGAGGGCTGTAGCCGAGGTTGTCTTGACCGTTCTAACCCCAACCTCTGGGTGGAGGCACCCGACAATGGATCTGGGCCCCTCACCCTGTCTCAGTGGAGGCAGGCAGGGGTAGGAGCCCTAAGGGTAGCGCCCCCTAGGGGTTACAAATTGGAGGCACCGCTGGATCAGCGTCCCCAAGTGGCCAAGTGGGGAAGCACTCAAGAAATGGAAAAAATGGAAGGGGATATGCTGGGTAAAATTAAACTGGGACCAATCAAGACCACGGTACACAGACTGATGGGGTGGGGTGAAGCTGAAAAGCTAGACTCCCAGAAGATTGTGTTATTTTTAGATGTGCCTTTGGGAACCCCAACTGTTGACATCATTTCTGCTGCAGAGCCAGTAAAATGTTTAGGCAAAGTGGAGGTAAAAGGGCGTATCGCTGATTTGCTTGACCAGACGCTGCAGGTGTTACTTCTATGCAGTGTGGCCATCGACCCCGAGAAGGTACCTCCCGTGATTTATCTGGAGGGTGCTTCACAGGAATGGAGGCTAATTCATATTCGAAGTGTGACAGTCACTCCTAGGGGGTCTCCTCAAATGAACAGTTTTAAAGACAAACTGCTTAAATTGTGGGCCGTGGAGGGGAGAACTACCCAGGAGTTGCTACAAGCCTTAGATTTATACAGTGATGCTACCCCTCAGGTCTCCCCTGGCACTTCCCCTTGCCCGCCAAGAGTTCTGTGCTGGCTTCCCTGCCGCTGATGGTCCCACCCATACAGCTCGATTCTTACCGTAAGCTAAAACTTTTCTCTGGCACTGTGCCGGTGCCCCCAGGGGAGGATGACCTGGAGGCTTGGATAGACTATGCCACCCCTTTAGTCCAGGAGTGGGAATGTTCTGAGGGGGAGAAAAGGAAGAGGCTGATGGGGAGCCTGAGGGGCCCTGCTTTAGAAGCTATTAGATTCTTCCCGGCCACTCGTCCGGAAGCCACCGCTGCAGAGTATCTCTCTGCTTTAGAAGGGGTTTTTGGGAGTACCGAGACTGGTGAAGACTTATTATGGAAATTCAGATCTTCTAAGTAGTGGAGAAATGAGAAACTGTCCGCTTTTGTCACTAGAGTGCAGCGGGCCTTGCAGAAGGCCTATAGAAAAGGGGGAATCACTGCCGCAGCCCTGAATCAGGTCCGGTTAGAACATGTTCTAAAGTCTGCTAGATTTTCTAGTGTGATGCTGCTGAATCTTAAGCTACAGGATCGGCGGGCCACCCCGCCTGAATATTGTCAATTAGTGAGGGAAATTAGGGAAGTGGAGACTGATGAAGAGGGGTGGGAGCCATGTGTGGGGGCGGTACATCCTAGTGGGACCCCTGAGCCTAACAACACCTAGGAGACCGGTCTGTCCGGAGAGTCTGAGGGGTCCACAGATTTTCCAGGTACTGTGGGAATGTGAGTTATTTCCTCTGACCTCCACACAGAGAGTGAGTTGAGGGCCGAGGTCAGGAATTTACGGGAACTGATGAGGGACTTGAAGCAATCCACCATGTACCCTATTAGGACCGGGACCCCTGAGTCTTGTAGAAGCCCAAGCCCTGGCCAAAGAGAGCTCTCTCACCCCTCTCAGAGCCCCCCACAGATAAGGTGCCCCGCAGAATAGTGACCCCAGGGACCCTAAGTTCTGTTACCGTAAGCGGGGAGATGGGAATTTCAACCCAGTGCCAGAGGCACGGTACTAAGAAAGTTACCAACAGACTGATCACCCACGACATGTCGCCAGGCTAGTCTCAGGCTCCCAGGAAAGTTTTGCGACTCAGGCCCATGCCCAGTGACTATCAATGCTGTGGCCCCAACTGGTCTGATATTGATCGGGCCTTCAATGGAGACCCCGGTCTTGGTAAATGGAATTCCCACTCGAGCTGTAGTAGACAGTGGCTCTCAGGTAACCATCATGTTTCAGGACTGGTACCAGGCACACTTACCTGGGGTGCCCCTGCAACCTTAGAATGGTCTACATGTGAGGGGGTTGAGCCACAAGGCCTGTCCATAGTTGGGGTACATTTGAGTCTGGTTATCTTTTTCTGCAACTGTGGCTGGAATGGATGAGCTGGTGGAAACCCTAGATTTAGTTTGCCCACCCACTCGACTGTATGATGGGGTGCCACTGTTGATTTGGACAAATGCGCATATGTTTGGACAATTGGCCCAATTGTGTTCTGAAAAACAGGCATTCCAGACTGGATGAGCTTTAAGCATACCTGCCGTGATTCAACGGGCAAGTGTCACTCAGAAGAAGGTTAGTCCAGAGGAACCTGAAGACCCGGTGGGTGTGGTGTGGAAAAAGGATCCGGCCCCGGTGATACTTGCCCCAAATGCCCAATGTGCCTGCAAGGAGAAGTACGACTGAAAATCGATGTTATGAATAAGTTGTTGATGTTGGATGCGCCTGTGGAGGGAAGATTCCCTGAGGGACTGTTGATCAAACCCAACATCTTGCCGGCTGGAGCTCTTGCCTATGTTAAGAGGGTGATGGTTCAAGTGCATAATGTGTCCGACAGGGAGGTTCAAATAAGAAGAGGGTGCACCTTGGCCAGTGTACATTGTGCAGATACTGCAGTACTGCCAAACCGAAAGGGTTCCAGGACAAATGATAGAGTTACTCCTGATTTGTTCGACTTCGGTGACTCCATGTTGCCAGCTGAGTGGAAACAAAGGGTCAGTGAGAGGCTTGCCAATAGAGACCAAGTTTTCTCCCTGAAAGAGTGGGATGTGGGATGTGTACAAGGGGCTGAGTATTACATTCGGCTGCATGATGAAAGGCCTTTCCGAGAGAGATCCCGGTGCCTGGCCCCCACTGATATAGATGATGTAAGGCAGCATCTACAAGAAATGTTGGCTGCTGGTGTAATACAAGAGTCCAGGACCCTATGCCTCCCCCATAGTAGTAGTAAGGAAAAAGAATGGGGCAGTTTGGATGTGTGTAGACTATCGCACTTTGAATCGGCGGACCATTCCGGACCAGTATACCATGCCACGCATACAGGATACATTGGATTGTTTAAATGGTAGCAAGTGTTTCTCTGTGTTGGATCTTCGCAGTGGATACTACCAGATCCCGATGGCCTCAGACAACCGGGAGAAGACTGCCTTCATTTGTCCCCTGGGCTTCTATGAGTTTGTCCGGATGCCTCAAGGGATCTCGGGTGCCCCAGCCACTTTTCAACGCCTGATGGAACGGGCTGTGGGGGACATGAATCTACTCGAATGTCTGGTCTATTTAGATGATGTCATAGTGTTTGGTCGATCTTTGGAAGAGCACAAGCAACGATTATTCAAGGTCTTGGATCGGTTGGAGGATTTCAGCCTCAAGCTGTCTATTGACAAGTGTCAATTCTTCCAGACTTCTGTAAAATACGTGGGCCACATAGTGTCCACTGAGGGCATAGAGACTGACCGTAGCAAAGTGGGCTTTGACCACTTGGCCTCGGCCAGGAATTTGAAACAGCTGCAATGATTCCTGGGGTTTTGTGGATACTATAGGCAGTTTGTTAAGGACTATTCTCGAGTGATTCGCCCCCTCCTCAACCTCACTCAGGGGTATCCGCCTACGCACAAAATGTGTAAGAAGGCTGTGCGCTCGGAGACAGAAAATAAGTATTTCCGGCTGAATGATATGTTTGGGGATCATTGGACTGCTGAGTGTGAGGAAGCCTTTTATGACATCATATATCAACTTACTCATGCCCCAGTGTTGGCCTATGCTGATCCGGCCAAGCCGTACATTCTTCATACTGATGCCAGTCTACAGGGATTGGGGGCTGTGTTATACCAGGAGCACTCGAATGGTCTAAGACCTGTAGCATTTGCCAGCAGAAGCCTGACTCCTTCAGAAAAATAATTATCCAGTGCACAAACTAGAGTTCCTGGCTCTGAAGTGGGCCATTGTTGATTAGTTTCATGACTATTTGTATGGTGCCAAGATATTGGTAAAGACTGATAACAATCCTCTGATGTATGTGCAGACCTCTGCCAAGTTGGATGCCACAGGCCATAGGCGGCTCTCCGCCTTGGCCACCTATGACTATGCTGTTGAATACAGAGGCGGACCTAAACCATATAGATCACAGTGCTCTCTGGGAGGCCTATGCCATGAACTGATTGGGTCAGGTTATCCGAACCTGACATAAGAAACCCTTTACCAGGGGTGACAAGAGGAACAGGTGTCTCCTGACGGGGTGGACTGCATGGTGGATTGTTTGGGACCGTCTGAAAATTGCATACCGACTGCCTATTGTCACTTCTCTGCACTAGACACTGGCTCATTGCCACAGTTTAACAATGATAGTCTCCAACAGGCTCAATTCCGCGACCCCATGATCAAATCAGCTTTAGACACCCTCTGCGCAGGGAACGATGTGTCCAAATCACGTTCCACTGATCTAAGGACTGCCTTGTTGTATAAGGAAGGGCCAAAATTGAAACTGATTAACCAACTACTATACAGAGAGACTGTGAATAAGGAAGGCAGGGTAGACAAACAACAACTGGTGCTGCCCTTAGCGTTTAGAGAATTAGTCTTGGGGTCCTTGCATAAACAAATGGGGCATCTCAGCATAGACCGGACTCTTGATCTAGTACGGGCTCGATTTTACTGGCTGAAAATGAGTACGGATGTAGAGCAATATGTCAAGACCTGTAGTCGCTGTTTGCAGAGAAAAGCTTTACCCCAGAGAGCTGATCCCCTGGTCAACATTACCACTAGTGCCCCTATGGAACTGGTCTGTATTGATTTCTTGAGTTTAGAGCCCAATCTGAAAAGTGTCAGCAACATATTGGTGGTCACTGACCATTTTACCTGGTACACACAGGCTTTCCCGATTAAGGATCAGAAAGCAACCACGGTGGCTAAGATACTTGTTGAGAACTTTTTCATTCACTATGGAGCCCCGCAGCGGATCCATTCCGACCAGGGAAGGGACTTTGAGAGTCGTTTGATTAAAGAGATGCTATCCTTGTGGGGGGGGTACGAAAGCTAAGAACCACTCCCTATCATCCACAGGGAGATCCTCAGCCTGAAAGGTTTAACCGCACCTTGCTTGACATGTTGGGCACATTGCAACCAAAAGATAAACCGAGACGGAGCCAGCAGATTAGCACCTCAGTTCACGCTTATAATTGTACTAAAGTGACGCCACAGGATTTTCCCCGTACCGACTGATGTTTGGGAGAGAGGCTAGACTGCCAGTTGATGTGTGTTTTGGGGTTTCCCCTGATGGAGTGCAAGCAGAGAACCATCTACAATATGTACAGAAATTAAAGGCCCAATTAAACCATGCCTATCAACTGGCCCAGACTATGGCGGCTAAACGAAACCTGGCCAACAAAGAATGATACGATAAGAAAGTAAAAGCAATGGAGTTAAAAGAAGGGGACAGAGTGTTATTGAGGAATCTGGGACTACATGGGAAACATAAAATTGCTGACAGATGGCATCACCTCCCTCACATCGTTGTGGGAAAATTGACAGATCTGCCTGTATATAAAGTGCGGCCTGATAACAATTCTAAAGATGTGAAAACTATGCACAGAAATCATCTGCTGGCAATCGGACGAGTCCTGATTGAAGCTGAATCTTCAAATGCTCCCCCCTCCAGGCCTATGGCTAGATCTGCTACCAGGAAAGGCATCAAACCCCTTGATTCCTCAGCAGGCCGACCAAAAGGCCCTCGCCCAAGGTCTGCAGAGGGAAGTGAGCAACCAGTGGTGTCAGAAGATGATGAAGACAATATTGAATATTATCCCTCTTATGAATTGAGCCAGTTATTTTGGGGCAATCCCCTTGTTAACTCTGGAGATGAGGTTGGGCCTTCTGGGGATGTCTGAGCTCTCAGCTTTGTCTCCAAGACCAATGCTTCCAGACCTTGAATCGGGTGGCAATAATGCCCAGGAGGTGGGATCCTTAAGTATGGCTGAACTGTCTGGTCTGGCTCAATTGTCTGACTTTTCAGAGGAAGAGAGTGAGATGGGGGAACAAGCAAGTGATATGCCCGAACCGGAAGAATATTTTGAATGCCCTGATGGTTCCTCACCTGTACCTAGACAGCCCCCAGCTGAGCCCAGTGGGGTGGATCCGGGGATAGAAAGTCAGGCCCCCAATAGTACTATGAGTGCTGAGCCCTTTTCCCCCGTAGAGATTCCCATCACTAATGTCAAGGAGACTGAAGTGGAATCAGGGCCTGTTTCAAGGTCCCTCGAAACCCCTAGGTGATCCGGCCAAGAAATACGGCCGGTAATAAAGTTGAGTTATGAGTCTCTGGGTCAGCTGGTGGACTTGCCCTTGAATGTGGTCCACAAAGGGGTGTATGTGTCCCTGAGTTCCTTGCCTAAGCTAGCCTTGGGGGATGACTCCAGACTGTTGATATTACCCTTTGAGTGTGATGCCCCTGCTTTAGGTAACCTACCTGTAACTGCAAGGGAGGGTTCCCCCAAGTCCGGGGTTATGAGCAGGAGTTAATGACCTGAGTTAAGAAAAGGGAGCAAGGGTTTGAGTCTATAAGGTTGTATAAACCATAGTACTTTGTAAAAATGTAATATTCATGTATGTGATACTACGTATGGTATAGTGTTAACCAAGATATTTGCCTTGCAGGATTCAAGGGTAACTACTTGGCGTGGACGCCAAGTTTTTCCAGGCCAGGAAGGGTGTAACCCCATTGTGAATGGGGGCTTGTGAATGCTTTCTAGGAGCTCGTTTTATGCTCCATGCCTGGTCAGTAATCAGCATAAATGCCACTTAAATGGGGAACAGTTGAGCACTCTTAAAAGCCTCCGTAAGCTGTCCCTTTAAGGGCTGCCTGTTGCAGCCGTAAGTAACTAAAATGGAGGGGAACTGTGTGGTTGTATGCCCGAGTCCTGCCCGGGACACTGAAAGAATGAATCTCTTCTGCCATCGCTAGTGCTGCAGAGGGAGTTCTCTTGGGGGATGCGATTGTTTGATGGAAACGATGTAAAATAATAATGATAATGTGGTTGTTCTAACCTGTCTTCCTTTACAGTAAGGACTGTTTGATTGCCTCCTCCATTTTGCTCCAGAACTGCTGAATTGGGCAAATCAGTACCTTGGGACCCTACAGAGTCGGCTGACCAATAGAGGGACTGCTTGTATTTTGGGAAAGGGATTATGGGCTATGGCGCTTTTTCACACCACTGAGGGCAGGAGGAAATGACTGGCATGTTAGGCCAGCCAATAGAAGCGGGTAGCGCCCGAACTGAAGGAAGAGCCCCTGGCTGTTGTGGGCAGATGCATTGTGGCTGAGGTGAGGAGAGGAGCTCTGTTCTTCTGCGCTGTGGGAGTGTTCGCGCAGGAAGCGCGTGAAGGCCTGAAGTGGTCATTTTTGGCCTTTGTGAGAATTTAGACTAAATCCGCCGGCGTGCAGTCGGAGGAGGCTGGTGCTAGCCTAGCTACCTACCAGGCTCAACCTGAAGGGACTGCAGAGAATTGCTGAGTCGCGCTCGGTCCGCCTGTAATGTTGAAACTGCCATTCGCTGTTTGAGTTCTTCAGCCATTTGTGACAATTTGAAAGCAGCTGCCTGGTATGGTACCCCTCTGTTGTTGCCTTATAAATGTGTGAGAAGGCTGGTGAAGTTCAGGCTCTGTCCTGGCAGTGTTGAAGGAATCGTTATTTGCTGGGGTTGTGAGTACTGATTCAGGGTAGCTCCCTGCAGAGTGTGTACACAGTGGTTTCCAGTGCATTGTTATAGTGCTGACTGCCTAATAAAACTTTCCTCCTATTCTGACCTGCTCAGGACTGTAATGTTTATCTGTGTTAAGGGCCCCAACCGGCTGCCACGTTTGGACTAGCCGTTAGAGCTTGGGTACCCAGGGACAGTAAATTCAAGGGTTAGGCCTGTGCACAGAGCCCTAGGTAGCTAATATTAGTATAAGCTAGTTAACCTGATTTTTTCCCCCTCTTCCTTGTTATTCCCCCCTTTAATAAATCAGATTATCGTGTTGCTCCTACATTCTGGCTGGTTTGTGCATCCCTGGTGAACTGCTGCATAGTGACTGTGACATAATTGCACCTTACTTTATAGGGGGTTCCCGGAGTGTGCGGAGAGATACTACCCGGAGGGGGTAAGTGTACTGGTGAAAAGAATTGTGGGTACACAGTGTGAGCCACTAGTGGGACAAAAAGGGGGTTGCAGTAACCCAGAGGGCTGTAGCCGAGGTGGTCTCGACTGTTCTAACCCCAACCTCTGGGTGGAGGCACCCGACAATGGATCTGGGCCCCTCACCCTGTCTCAGTGGAGGCAGGCAGAGGTAGTAGCCCTAAGAATAGTGCCCCCTAGGGGTTACATCTGTCCCATGCATTCTTGAATTCTCCCACAGTTTTAGACCCCACTACCTCCTCAGGAAGGCTGTTCCATGCATCCACTACCCTCTCTGTGAAATAATACTTCCTCACATTGCCCCTGAACCACCCCCCCATCTTTAAATTGTGTCCCCTTGTTTTTGCATGTCTCTTTTTCTGAAAGATGCTACCCTCTTGGACTTTGTTGATTCCACTGAGGTACTTAAAAGTTTCTATCATGTCCTCCCTCTTTCCCTTCTTTCCTCAAGGGTATAGATATTAAGCTCCTTTATAGAACGGGTTACTGTGGCCAAACTAAAGAAAAAGTTAAAGAGCAGCTGACACCTTCAGGGGAACTTCAACAAAACATAATATTTAGACACAGTTCAGCTTGTATTTCACATTAGTTCTGTATTTCTCCTACCCATTATTTATTACTGAGGTCATTTGCATGAAAATAGGATCTTTGCTGCTGAAGAGTTCATCTATTCCTGTTGCTGTCTCCCTACCTGAAGTCATAATTCACTGCTTGTGACATCACAGTTATTCTGATGGCAACAGACAGTGATGTCACAACAGGGGATTATGACTTAAAGTAGTGAGTCGGCTATAGAAGCAGATGAACCCTGAGGGTTAAAGATTATGGGCCAGATTCTCAAAGCCCTGCATGAGACACAAGGTGCCTGCACCAAACAGAAATGGTGCAAGGTGCATCTTGCATCCGGAGCTGCCCGCCACGTGATTCATAAAAGTGACTTGCATCGATCGCAGACTGCCTGCCCCAAACAGGGCTTGCGCCAGCCCTGTGCCCTGCACTGTGCTATGACAGGGTGCTAGGTGGACTGCGCTGACACAAGCTGCAGCTTGCTAGTCACAGACATCACCCGGTCAGAGAAATTCTAAGTGCCCTTAGACCAGCCAGGGTTGGTCTAAGGGGACTTAGACATCTCTCCCCTGGGTGAACTGTGGTAGTATAGGTGCTGTGGGTCACACCTCCTCAACCCCGATGTACTCCACATGCACCCAGTATGGAGCAGACCCCATCCATGAAGTACCCCCATGGCAATACAGGGCAGCCTCCCTCTCCAGATCCCTGTCGTGGCCCTCCCCGACTATGCACTGGACCCCAGGTGTCCCCGCCATGCAGACGCATGGCATATGCCCACACACTGCAGGTCCTGTACCCCCCACCCAAACAGGTAGTGCCCACCCCATCCCCAGATAGAGCAGGGGACCAGCATAGCCCTCCATACACCTCCATAAGCGGGTCCCCAACTGGCCGAATATGCAGCGGACTGTACAGTGTACATGCTAAGATTAGCGTGCACACTGTACAGTCCGCTTCAATCGAGTCGAGACACCCGCCGTGGAGTGTCGCGGAAGAGCTATGCTAATCCCCGTCTATGAGGTGAGCACTATCTGTTGATAGAGTGGATGAACTCACCACTCGAGAGGGTCATTGGCCTTCTCTGGGGTCATCAGAGATGGGGACCAGCTGGGCATTGCCGCAAGGGGCTTGCGGCACACCCCGTCCATGCGCCTTGTGTTAGATGCATGGGGGGTGCTGCCACATGTAAGGGGACTTAGGCTCCAGGACACCTCCTGTACCTGAATTGGGTGCAGGGTCCCTGGCACAATGGGCACCGGCGCAAGCTGCTGTTTGCCGCAGCTTGCGCCAGACACATCCCTGTTTGAGAATCGGGCCCTATATATTCTTGCAAATGTTCTTAGTAATAAATACTGGGGAGTAGGAATATTTAGAAATTATATATGGCATGGAAACTGAATTGTACGTAATTATTTTGTTTTTCAAAGTTTTTTTAAGTCATCAGCAGCTCTTTAAATAAAAAGAAAATGAAGGCAGTGAGAGTTTGGATGCTGTTTCCTAAGCAAGCAAGACACACATGCCGTACACCAGCCAGCCAGCATGCCAAAACCACGCCAAGAAGCAGCTCAGGAAAATGATTTATTTTTTTTGGGTTATACTGTTTTTTTTGTTATGTTTAGGCATATTTAAGATTTCAAAGTTAATTGTGCTGCACAGTATACAGGCATCAGAATGTCAAAATAATTACGGTGATCAAGGGTCAGACGCAGTGCCACATTAAATAACATTAAATAAATACAGTATGCAATTATTGCCTTTAATAATACTACACAGTTCTTCATTGTTCGCGCTTCAAGTCAGATGATCAGAGAGCGGTGGGTGCCACTAGACTCCAGGTAATACAGGGAATACAGTATATGAATTATATAACCAGGATGGCAATCGGAGGGTGGGAGGCCACTAGATATCAGGGAAGCTATTATTTATGGGGACAGTGTGTGTGTGTGGGAGGGGGGTCCCACCAGCAAACGCCAGGGAAACGAAGGAGCAGCTCACAACTCACAATGCAGCCAACAGCAGGAGTTCAGCTGTGGCTGCAGAAGTCAGGAAATTCCACTGTTCTTATACAGAGAATGCGGGGGAAGACTTCTCTCGCTAAGCTGGGCACCCGGAATTTTGGGTGACAGAAAAAGTATTTCTGGCACTAATTTTGAAAAGAAAATATCAGAATCTGCCTAAATGGGACACGTTTAGCTAGGTTCTAGTGTTTGGTTTGTAAAATTATAACATTTTAATGTATCTTCCACACTTTTTAGTTCCTAGAGAAAAAAAGAACAAGATAGCAGCTCACGAAAAAGGAATTTTTTCTCATGAAAAAGGAACAGATCTCGTGAGAAAAAATCCTTTTTCACGAAATCAGTTCCTTTGTCGAACTTTATAACTCTATCCTGAAAATGAACTTCCCATAGGAAATAATGGGAACTTAAAAACTGAATAACTTTGTAACAGATTAATATTTTTTCACCAAACAAACATGGCAGTTCTGTTACCCAAGTTGTTGCTAGCATAAAAAATTCACACCCAACTGGACCGGTGGCACTAAGGGTTGAGGTGCAGGATGCCACACCTCATGCCACACCATCGACCTGGGTTCGGGAATGAGCCTGGGTCACTGGTGGTTGGCAGGGGAGGAGAGAGGATTGAGTGTCCTGAGGATTGCTCTCCTCTCTCCAGGAAAGGGGTCTAGTCATCCCACTCGCTGACTGTCTCTAGCGGTGGCTGGAGGGCAGTACAGGTCAGAAGTCTCAGAAGGCAACGTGGTTACGTCGGAGGGTAGGGAGGGAGAAAAACAGAAACAGTCTGGGGCTTCAACAAACCGTGATGGCCTGACCGCTCCGGCAAAGTCTACCCCCACCACCAGATTTGCCATACCGGGTGGCGGGTGATTGCCGGTGCCCCTCCACCTGGCCCTGCCATGGAGGGGGAATCCAGGGGGATCCTCAGGGGCAGATGAGCTGTGGTCAGGCTGGAGGATGTACCCCCTCTGAGAGGGGTGTCATAGTCCCATGGAGCCCATGGAAGGAGCAAAAAAAAATTCACACCAAAATTCCACACCGTCTGGGCACAAGACGATGAGGAAAAAACTGCAACAAGTGGTGACTTCTAAGGCTTTTGCACTATCCAGATATCAGAATCTGCTCATCCAACTGGAATGAAAGTTGCCACTTCAAGAGATCTACTCCACAGGACAGTGCATACTAAATTTTGTGCAAATACGCTGAATGGTTGTAAAGTTATTAAAGTGCAGAATTTGAGATTTAACATTAAACAGGCTACCCAACCTTAACTACAGGGGCACAACCATGCCCCTATAATATTTTTATTCTTTTGAGTGATTCTCCTTTGCTTTGCTGTTTAAGTTTTAATGCATCAGGAGAGCTGTCTGACCTGCCCCTCCAGGTTGACATCTCACAGTTTAGAAAATAAAAACGTTACTTCTAATTTTTTTTGGCTTAGTGAAGGAAGATGGTAACTCAGAAGTGTAACCACTCTACTACCCTCTCTCTCTCTTTCACCCTCTGTCAATCCATGTAACCTCAGTCTCCTGATACATTAAAACCTAAACAGCAAAGCAAAGGAGCATCACTCAAAAGAACAAAAAAAAACTTGTTTTCCCACCTTTTTTTCTTTGTTTATATATAGAATAGTGCATGGGTAACCATAAACAAGGCGGTGTTTCCATTGAGGGTTTGTGATGGCATCATACATAGAAACATAGAAACATAGAATCTGATGGCAGATAAGGACCGCTTGGCCCACCCAGTCTGCCCATTTCCCTACCTAATGGATAAGCTGCAGATCCTAGTTAACCAACAACCTACTTCCTCCTACCCCTCATAGAGACCTCAAGAGGCAAGGCAAGGCAAGGCAAATTTTATTTTTTGGCAGCCAATCCCAGAGGCTCTGTGTGTTGTACAAAACAAAGAGTGATGCTCGAGAGGTCTCAGGATGTCAGCACAAACCTGAGATGGGAACACAGCCCTGCTGTGTATGGTTACCTGTATACGGCTTTATATAGTATATGGAAGCCCTCGATTCTACACAGATGTCTGCAGCTACAGTGGAGATTCTTTTAATATTTTTACTTACCTATGTCCATTTTCATTCATGATCCTCACTCCTGCTGGCACCAGCACATCACTGCTACTCCACTGTAAGTCCTGTGTTGTGTTCCATCACTCCTGCTCATGTATGGCCACGGTGTTCATTTTTAAAAGAAAATACAAATAAAAACCCAAATAAGGCAGCTTAGTTTGGTAAGAAGGAGCCGTCTATAGGTGTCTGTGTCCAAACTGAGTCAATCCTCTGTTCTGCGCTCACTAGCTGCCATTTTGCCCTGAGTTTTTTTCTGTGAGGAGCTTCTTCAGCCAATGAGGTAATGGCAGGGCAATACAAAAAAGTTGTAATAGCAATGTGATATCAGAACGATAGTACAACAACTTTTTTGACCACTGAACTGTCAAACATGTTTTCAGGAGCTGCAGAAATCCATGGAGAATCAAGGACTCCCATATACTATGAAGTTTTACAAAATGGGCATTCAAAATAAAGAAGTCTCATTGGTCAAAATGTATCATGTGACCGTACATGAAATCTGTTTCATGCACAGTCATCCTGGTCCTAAACCACATCACACAATGAGCAAATCAGTACCCCTACAACCAGAATTGATCTTCCATCACAAAAATGGCTGCTACCTTTACACTCTAATAAACATTCAGCTGGGCCCAAAAAATAAAATTACCTAAAATAGAAAATAAAACAATTTAATTAAATGCTATTTCAATGATCATCACACTTTTCTTACACTGATAAACAAATTACAGTGCTCCCATATTGATTTGGCATTTTCCCTGTAACTCCAGGGTGATATTCCTGTGTTTTCCTGTAGATTACATTATTTCCTATGGAAGCTGAAGTGCCCTGTTTTCCTGTATAACCAATGCAAGTCTATGGGAAGAGTTTTCCTGTAGATGCCTCCAAATCTCTGTAAAATACAGGAATCTCTGTAGATATGGGAACCCTGAAATTAGAAACATTCAGCCTTGTTTACAGTTTTCATTACAACTGTTTCTTTACTTACAATGAAAAATCCCCCTTCTGTCTTTACCTGCTCATCAGAGAAATCTCATCTGCTTGCCCTGACAGTGAGATAATTGAGTATCTGGCTATAGAAGAGGCCTTTGTTTTGTGTGTGTGTGTGTGTGTGTGTGTGTGTGTGTGTGTGTGTGTGTGTGTACATTATGTTAGGAGAGGAACATTCTGCCAGTGGAATTGAGCAGAATTTTTAATCCATGTATTCCATGGTAAACATTCCATGATAAACATTCCATATCTTGAATCTTGATGTCAGCAAAGGACAAACTTTGTCCAGCAGTAATACAATTACATAATTTGCAGTGGGCAGAAGGACTATTTTATCATAAATGCACAGAAGTAAATTTATTGTTTCTACATATAAATATGCTTTTCCCAACTGTAAAAAGTTAAAAAAAAAAAGGTACACATTTTATAAGCACAATAAGACACTCCGGAGGTGTGCATGGAACAGATTTTACCCCACATCCAGGGACTGAAGGCACTTGGACTGTGGCCTCATGCATCACTACACCCCTGAGCATGTGGTAAAATCTATTCCATGCACATGTCTTATTGCTTACTTACTGCCTGCTGTCTTTATTCTGTTTTTCTCTTTTCTTGTTTTTCCCCCACAGTCAAGATATAGAAGGTTTATCATGAAATGTTTACCATGGAATACAGGGATTCAAAATTCTGCTCAGTTCTACTGACAGAATGTTCCTCTCATAACATACTATACACACACACACACACACACACACACACACACACACACATACAACAAGGCTCTCTAGAGCCAGAGACTGAATTATCTCTCTGTCAGGCAAGCAGAAGAGATTTCCCAGATGAGCAGGAAAAGATATTGTCAGCAAAGAAAAGTTGTAATGAAAACTATAAACAGTACTTATTGTTTCTATAGAGGATAATGGCTGGGGATCGGGTGATAACCACACTGTAATCACCTCGAGTGGTTGCTAGGGCAACATGGTAAACCTCAAGAGCGCAGCTCGAGAGGTTTACTGTAGCCCTAGCAACCATGAGAGGTGATTTCAGCGTGGTTGTCACCCAATCCCCAGCCATCATCTTTTATAGCATATGGTCTAAAAAACACTGTTTGCATTCTATGTGTGAGAATTATGGAACTCCGGCATATTCTTTTTTTGTTATGCCACTGTTTGGAAGTTCTGAAGTGTAGTTAACAACTTTTAAAATTCTAAACAGTGCATAACAAAGCTGTGTGACTGCTGATTATGGTGGTTAATAGGCACTTACCATACATTATAATGTGTTTATGTGTGTAAGGAGAGTGTGATGATCAGGGAAACAACATTTAATTAATTTGTTTTATTTTTTATTTAAGGTAGTTTTATTTTTAGGGCCCAGCTGAAGGTTTTACAGTGTAAAGGTAGCAGCATTGTTTGTGATGGAAGATCAATTCTTGTTGTAGGGAGACTGATAGAGGATAGTTTGGGTTGTAGGAGGACTGATTTGCTCATTGTGTGATGTGGTTTAGGATCAGGATAGATGTGCATTTATAGAGATTTAATGTATGGTCAGCTGATGTCTCTTGGCCAATGAGATTTCTAGATTTTCTTTTTGCATTTTATAATGCCCAATCCACTGCTCCTCACTGATCCACCTCCCTGTTAATCCAGTCAAAAAACGTAATCAAGTTTGTTTGGCAAGATCTTCCCCGTGTGAACCCATGCTGCTTCAGATCCTGCAATCCACTGGTGCTAAGGTATTCTCCATTCCTTTCTTTAAGTAGAGTTTCCATAACTTTGCCCACCTCCGAAGTCAGGCTTACAGGTCAGTAGTATCCTCTTCCCTATTCCTACTTTTGTGTAGTGGGACCACATCTGGCATCCTCCAGTTCCCTGGAACATCCCTCATATCTAGTGATAGATTGAACAGGGCCATCAGAGGTGCAGACAGTTCCTCCTTTAGTTCCTTCAGTATCCTACCTAGGGTGAACCCCATCCAGCATGATAGCTTCATCTACAGGAGTTCAGCATGTTTGTAGTTCATCTGCATCACCAGGTGAGGAAAAACATCTGGCTACCCATACGACACGCAGGGGAAAAGCCAGACCTCACCCCACAACTAACACACTGAAATCTGGCCAATGGAAAATCATGTACTCAAATGCCTGCAGTCTGGGAAACAAGATCCCAGACATGGAGGCAACAATAACAGAGATTAAACTAGACATAGTAGCCATCAGCGAGACATGGTTCACCAGTAACCACACTTTGGAGACATCATACCCGGCTATGTACTGTTCAGAAGAGACCGAGGTGAAAAAAAAAGGGGGGGTGGCCCTTTATGTCAATGAAAATATCAAAGCTACAGAAATTCAGAATACACATAAGGAGCCAGAAGAACTGTGGGTCACCCTGGAAACAGGAAATGGGACAGTCGTACGAACTGGGGTTGTCTACAGGCCTCCAGACCAGGAGGAGGACATAGACACATTACTGTTAGAAGATATACAAAACATGACAGCTAAAGGGGAGGATCTGATAATGCGAGACTTCCACATGCCAGATACAGACTGGTCAATACCAGCCGGAACATCTGTCAGAACAAGGCACATAGTGAATTCCCTTCAGGGGGAGGGCCTCAAAAAATTGGTAAAACAACCCACAAGAGACAGGGCTATCCTGGATCTAGTACTGACTAACGGGGAAATGATCACAGCTATCCAGGTAGGTCACCTGGGGGCCAGTGACCACATAGTATGGTTCAGTTTGGCCAATAGAACTAAATCATCACATTCCAAGGCAAAAATGTGGGACTTTAGAGGAATTGACTTTGATAAGATGGCCAGTAGAGTTAAACTAGTCCTGACAAGAAGACATACAGGTGACAGGGTACAGGCAAAGTGGGCAAGCATTAAGGATGCAGTACTTGAAGCAACATTCCATTGTGTTAGGGAAAAAAGCAAGAGAAAAAGAAGGAGGAAGCAACTTTGGTTCTCAAAAACAGTAGCAGAAAAGGTCAGAGCCAAAAGGTTGGCCTTCAGGAAATATAAGGGAACACAGCAGGATGAGGATAGGGAGGCATACCAAACTTCCCTAAGGAAAGCAGGGAAGCCAGTAAGGCAGGCAAAGGCACAAACTGAGGAAACACTAGCATGAACAGTAAAAGAAGAGGACAAGACTTTCTATAGATACATTAGTGAAAGGAGAAAATCCAGAGGGGGTATTGATAAGATCAAAGGGGATAAGGAGGAGTGTGTGGAGGAGGACCAAGGAAAAGCATCTATCCTAAATAGATACTTCTGCTCAGTATTTACTGAGAAGAAGGTAGGGCAGGGCCCACAGCTCAGCACCATGGATGCAGGGGGGAAGGAGGTGTGCACAAGTCCCTTCACAAAAGAAAGGGTCCTACAAGAGCTCGCTAAGCTCAGAGTGGACAAGGCACTGAGACCTGATGGCATACATCCCAGGGTACTAAAGGAGCTAAGGATGGAACTAGCAGAGCCATTAGCAAAACTGTTTAGTGAGTCTCTGAGCACAGGAGAGGTCCCAGAAGACTGGAAAAGGGCTCATGTGATCCCGCTCCACAAGAGTGGCAGCAGGGAGGAGGCAGCGAATTACAGACCAGTCAGTCTTACATCAGTAGTCAGCAAGATTATGGAGGCACTCCTTAAGGAAGGGATAGTGCAACACCTGGAATCCATAGACGCACAGGATCCAAGACAGCATGAGTTTACAATACGAAGGTCCTGTCAAACTAATCTCATAGATTTCTTTGACTGGGTAACCAGAGTGGTGGACCAAGGGGATGCAGTTGATGTCTCCTACCTTGATTTCAGCAAAGCTTTCAATACTGTTCCACATAGAAGATTGATTAATAAGCTGGGTAGGCTCAGGGTGGGTCAGAAGTTGGTCAACTGGGTGGCTAACTGGTTTGAGGGCAGAAAACAGAGAGTGGTGGTAAATGGTATACAGTCAGAAGAGATGCAAGTCACAAGTGGGGTACCTCAGGGATCAGTCCTGGGGCCAGTCCTCTTCAATATCTTCATCAATGACATTGAAGATGGAATGGAGGGTAAAGTTTGCCTGTTTGCAGATGACACCAAGATCTGCAACAGAGTAGGTGATCCAGATGGGGTGGGCATAATGAGAAGAGATCTGGAAAAACTGGCAAAATGGTCTGAAGTGTGGCAACTGGGGTTTAGTGCAAAGAAGTGCAAGATCATGCACTTAGGGAAGAGAAACCCTGAAGCTACCTATAAGTTGGGAGGGGAGTTGCTGCCAATCACAAGGGAAAAAAGAGACTTGGACTTCATCATCACAGATTACCTGAAATCATCCAAGCAGACCACTAAAACGGTAGGTACGGCTAGAGGGATGTTGGGGTGTATTAGTAGGGGTATCACAAGTCATAAGAGGGAGCTAATAATCCCTCTTTACAAGACACTGGTTAGGCTCCATCTGGAGTACTGCGTGCAGTATTGGAGGCCGCACCTGCACAAGGACATCAACAAAATGGAGGCAGTCCAGAGAAGGGCAACCAAAATGGTGCAGGGACTGCATCAGAAAACATATGAGGACAGATTAATGGAACTCAATATGTATACCCTAGAGCAAAAGAGGGAAAGAGGTGATATGATCTAATCATTCAAATATCATAAGGGCATTAACAAGGTGAAAGAGTCTAACATGTTCCAATATAAGAAAAATAGCAGGACAAGAGGACACAGCATGAGATTTGAGGGAGGTCGATTAACGGGTAATGTGAGGAAGTTCTTTTTCACAGAAAAGGTGATGGATGCATGGAATGGCCTACCGTAGGAAGTGATGGATATGAATACAGTGCAGGGCTTCAAACAGGCATGGGATAGGCATAAGGGGGCAATACAGATGAGTATGAATAAATAGGCCATTTACAGAGTAAAGACCTATGGCACATTCGTAAGGTAGAAAAAATGGGCAGACTGGATGGGCCTTGAGGTCCTTATCTGCCATCAACTTCTATGTTTCTATGTTTCTATTGCTTTTAGTTTTGCTAGTTCCCTGAGGAGTCTGTCCTCTGTGAAAGAACTAGTGTCCACCTCTGTTTCCTTAATGCCCTGCTCCACTGTCTGTGCCCCGTCACCTACTCCTTCCTTCGTGAGTACTGAACAGAAGTGCTTATTTAGTATCTCAGCTTGCTTCTGGTCCTCTTCCACATCTCCCCACTCCCCTTTTAGTCTTACTATCCCTGCCTTGTTTTTCTTCTTTTCACTTATGTACCTCAAGAAAGCTTTATCCCCCAATTTTGCTGATTTGGCAATGTTTTCCTCCATTTGTTCTTTAGCTCCCCTAACTGCCTTCCCTGCCTCCCTTTGTTTCTCCTGATAACTCTCCCTGTCCTCTTCCTTCTGTGTCATCATGTACCTTTTGAATGTCTGCTTCTTTTCCTTTACCTTCTCTGCTACTTCCTTGGAGAGCCATAGCAGTTTATTTCTTCTTTTGCTCTTAGTAACCTGCTTCACACAGAGATTTGTTGTTTTCTCATTTGCCTTCTTTATTCTTGCCCATTTTTTCTGTACCCCACCCTTATTCCCTATCCATCTAGGACTTCCCTGAGGCACTCTCATTTTCTTGAAATTAGCCCTCCTGAAGTCTAGGACCCTTGTTATAGTGTGACTTGGTTCTGGTACTGTCCTTATGCTGAACCGCACAGTACAATGATTACTAGTCCCCAGGTGGCTTCCCACTGTGACTTAAGCAACACTGTCCCTGTTTGACAACACCAGGTCCAATAATGCACCCCTCACAAGTGGGTACTTTAACTAGTTGCCAGAGGAATGCCCCCTGCAGGGAGTCTAGGATTTTCCTACTTCTAATTGAAGCTGCAGCAGGCAGGCTCCAATCGACATCTGGCAGATTGAAGTCCCCCACTAGCTGTACCTCACCTTTGTTAGCCATCCCTCGCATTTCATCTGTCATATCATTATCTCCTTCCTCTCCCTGTGCTGGAGGTCTGTAGATCACCCCTATCATAATAGCGGCCCCTCTCCCTGTCTCCAGGGTGACCCATATTACCTCCACTTTATTCTGTTCCTATTGTATTTTTGTGGCTTTTATGTTCTCTCTCATGCAAACAGCCACCCCTCCTCCCTCTTTTTCTACCCTGTCCCTCCTGAATAGTGCAATCCTGGTTTTCATTGCACCAGGTCTCTGTAATTGCTACTATGCCCTGGTCTCCTGCTGACATGGTGGCCTCTAGGTCCACCATCTTGTTGCCCAGACTTCGAACATTTGCACACATGGCTCTTCATTTTATACTGCCATCTCCCCTCTTCTTGCCCTTCTGCCCCTCCCCTTTTCCTCCACTACTATCTTTCCTCTTTCAGCTTCCCTCTTCCTCCTGGTTTCCTATTTGTATTTGTTCCCTGTGGGACTTCCCACTCTCAGGACTCCCATTACTTACCCTGTAAGCACGAGGGGGAGACAGACCATGTCTTACTGCCATATTCCGCATCCCACCTCAGCGAATTTAAACTGTTTATTAAGGATCTCGGTACCCACCTGGAAGGATGTAGACTGTCAGCAGTTGGAGAACCAGTCCCCAATCAGTCTGAATCCATCTTCTCTGCACTACTTCCATAACCATAAGTTAAAATCCCTAGTGTGGAGCCTCCTTTCATCCCCCTTGTCATGGGCAGAACAGATTGTGGTACTTGCCTAAGATCCCTCCCCAGTTTCCCGAATTCTTCCTGAGCTGCATCTGGCCTCTCCCCAACCAGGTCGTTTGTTTCCAAGTGGACAATGACATCTAGCTCTCCCTTTTCCCTGCCTCCCCGACAGTCCTTAGGATCCTCCTTCCATCCCTACAAGCTGCAGCACCAGGAAGGCACCTTACCACCCTCCTCTCATTCCTATCTGTCTCCAACTGTATCCCCCTAACTATTGAGTCCCCCACCAGGATTTGCTTCCTCCTTCTCTTGGATCCTCTCTCACCCCCCCCCTTAGGGTCTCCACCATGGAGGACCTCCACATCCGTCTCAGTCACTACCTCAAGTGCTTCTGTGGGACAGTTATTCCCTGACAGTGCTGCACAGGAGTTCCATAGAGGTATGGGATTTGTGATGTGTCTACGTTCCACCTCCCTAACCCTCCCCAAGCCCACCGTTGTCCAATCGCTCCTCATACCAGGCACTCTTTGAGGAAGCAGAGGTGTACTTAGTGGTCCCTGAGTGGGAGAATAGGTCCTCCTAACCTAAGCCATCTTGTCCTTGAGTCTGGCAACCTCCTCCCTCAGCCCAGAGAGGTAGGTGCCTGCAGATGGGGCAGCACCGCAGTCTCCAGAAAGTCTCCCTGAAGACTGCCAATCCACAGCTGCTGCACTGCACCACTCCTGTCATAGTTACTCCCTATATCTAGACCTTACCCACTACCTTCTAACAATTTACCCGATCTAATAGTTAACCTACCTCCTAGAAATGTACCCAATCCAGTGATTAACCTACAGGCTAACAAACAGAAGCACTATTTGCACACACCACCTTTAGTGCTGCCTACCCCTAAAAATGCACCCTATTCAATAGTTAACCTACTTGGTTTACTTGGTTACAAGGGACAAAAGAAGGCCGAGGCTCATCGTGATTGTTCCCCACCACTATGGTGGGAAAAGTTAAACCCAGTAGTTATTTGACTTCATCCACTGGTCCAAACCTCTTTTAAAGGAGTGAATGGAGTTACTATCCACCAAATATTGTGGCAAACTGTTCCACAGTCTAGGGGTTCTTACTTTAAAGTAGTTTAGTCTCTTATTGGTTCTTGATTTTGCCACATCAATCTGTTTGTTATGTAGCCAAGGAGAAATCCTTCTATCTGAGAATTTTAGGCCACATTGATCCATTAGATCCTGAGAATTTAAAATTTTATATAAGAATAGCAAATCACCTCTGATTCATCTAGTTTGTAGGGTATGTAATCCGGTTTTCTGTAATCTAATGTGGTAATCCCTATTGGCCAATTGAGGTACTAATTTTGTTGCCCTCCTCTGAATTCTCTCGATTCTATCTATATCTTGTTTCAGATACGGGTTCCAAAAAGGGGACCTATAATTGGAATGGGGCCTAACATAGGTCCTAAAAAGGGGGATAATACATTACTGGGTCCTAAAGACAAATGTTCGTTTGATTCGAGTTAGTAGTGCATTTGATGTTTTGGCTACCTTAATGCAATGGTCTGTGGAAGTCAGTTTGTTGTTAATAATAACTCTAAGATCCCTCTCAGATGTTGAGACTTTAAGGGGGGTATTATTTAGAAAATAACTCTGTTTTAGGATATTTCTTCCATAATGTAACACAGTACATTTATCAGGATTAAGCATCATCCCATTTTTAACTGCCCATTCTTCTAAAGATCTTAGGTTATTACTAAGAGAGGTCCTACTAGAAGTCATGGATACTATCCCCCCTAGCTTAGTATCATCAGCAAATTTGGATAAAAGATTGTCTGCACTGACCTGCATATCACTGATGTACAAATTAAATAAAGTAGGTCCCAGGACCGAACCCTGAGGGACCCCAATGGTAACACTCCCTACGTCAGAAAGAGTGCCATTAAAACTAACGTGTTGTTGTCTATTGGCCAACCAGCTGGAAACCCATCTGATCAGAGTCTGGGATAACCCCAGATTCAACAGTTTGTCAACAAGTTTACCATGGGGCACCTTGTCGAAAACCCTGCTGTAATCAAGAAGGATAACATCCATGGGCTCCCCCTATCAAGTCCGTCACTTATATAACTGTAAAAGGAGACCAAATTGGTAGTGCAAGAATGCCCAGGCCTAAAACCATGCTGTGTATGATCGATTACATTATTAGAAATGATTTCCTGTTCCAGGAGTTTTTTAACGATTATCTCCGTTAATTTACTTATTACTAATGTTAGGCTTATAGGACGATCATTTTTTGATTTGGAGCGATTGCCTTTTTTAAATATAGGTATTACTGTGGTGCTGGCCCAGTCATAAGGAATATACCTTCATGGAGAGACTTATTAAAAATGAGGGTTAGGGGTTTAGCTATAGCATCAGCTGTCTCTAGCAAAAATCTTGGATTAATATCGTCAGGTCCTGGACTTGATGTCTTTCTAAGGGACTGCAGGGCCTCATGTGTATCAGTTTCAGAAATATTATAGACTATGGAAGTGTTTGCTAAGAGCAAGTTAAGTTTAGGATCCTCTTTTTTTGTAAAAACTGAACAAAACTTCTCATTAAAGGTATCTGCAATCTTCTTATCTGTAGATATTAAAGAGTTGTTAACTGTTATAGGGCTCATGTATCTATTATTAACTTTTTTATTATTAAGATAGGAATATAAAGATTTGTAGCTATCTTTGCAGTGTGCCAAATGAAATTCAAGTTTCTTTTTAGACTGTAGAATGGTATGTTTCAACTGTTTTAAAGATTTTTTGTATTTGAGAAGTAATTGATCTTTATTGGCACCCTCACTCTTTTTAAAAGAGAAAACAACCTTTGTTTTTTTTTTTTTTAAATTATTTATTTAATGGTTTTATTTAGCCACAGTGTGATATTTCTCTTTTTGTCATATTTCTTTTTTATGGGGACAAATAGATCTTCTAAGTCATAAATTGTTGATTTCAAATATTCCCAGGTTTCCTCTACTGAGAGATGGAGTAAAATTTCCTCCCAAGAAAGTTTATTTAAATGTTCGTTAATAATAAGAAAGTTAGCATTATCATAATTTTTGAATTCTGAGTTGCTTAAATTCTGTAAGGAATTAAAGATTAGTACAAATGAAATAGAGTGGTGATCACTAGAGCCTAAAGGGTCCTCAATGCAGACATTAGATATATTGTTCCCTATATTGGATATCACTAAGTCCAGGAAGTTATCCCCCCAGGTAGGCTCAGTGACAAGCTACCCCAGGCCTAGGTCTACAGTAAGTGAAATCAGTTCTTTTTCACCTTGCGTTTTCCCAGACAAGGCAGTCCAATTTATAGAGGGCATATTAAAATCTCCTAGGACTAAAATATTACCTTTATTAGCTACATATCTGATATTTCTTTAAGTAGAATGGAAGTATAATCAGTGTTGGCTGAAGGAAGTCTATAACAAGTACCCACCAACAATTGGGGTTGTCCCCTTATCTGAACATTAACCTAAATGGTTTCAATGCCATTAGACTAGGGAAGTTGAAAGGAAGTTATACCCTCCCTAACATATAAGCAGACTCTGCCACCAGTATGGCCTAGTCGGTCTGTATGGTATAACTTATAGGCTGGTAAACGCCTATTCCATGCAGAGTCGGGGTCCCACCATGTTTCCATTATGGATATAAGTTCATAATTGACCATTAAACATTTGGCTTCAAGTTCAGCCATTTTAACCTGATTTAACGATCTAGCATTAAGGGAAAGAACCTCACAGACAGTAGTATTACTGTCAGATTTTTTTAGAGAACAGGAAAAAGACCTGTTCTCCCCCCCCCCCCAGCATCTGGTTTTAAAGTTTGTTAATTGCTGAAGTCACACTTTTGCCCAATAAAGTACTGCCCCTTCTGCTGAGGTGCAATCCATCCCAGCAGAACAAGGGGGATTTTTCCTGAGCCAATCATTGAAGGCTTTAATTTTGATGGTTATAGAGTTGGTTGCCCTCAGAATGGGCAGAATTTCAGAAAAGCAAAAAAGACTATCTCTTTCTGACAGTATCTTATTAAGTGCAATAATGTCGTGTTTGAGATCCTCCAAGCTGGCTCTGTTTATATCGTTGGTGCCAGCATGTATGACAAACACAGGATTTTCACCTGCCCCCACCAGTACTTCTTTAACCACAGTGGTAATGATGGAAACTCTTGCCCCTCTTAAGCTGGAGCATGTCCGATTAACTTTATTCACATTACAGTACATACTGAATGATCAATGTGTTTAATAATAGAGTCACCAAGTACAAAGATTTGTCTGCTTTTATGCAGGTGATCAGAATTTATACATAGGTAGGTTGATTTATCATCCTTTAGGCTAGTGGATGTATCTCCTAGATTAGAGTGAGAGACTTCTGGAACAGTAGTTTTCTCTATATCTTTCAATGAGGAACATTTCATAAGGGGACAGGATACACCATTTTTTTTCCTGTTGGATTGGGTGGATTCATATCCTGGGGGAGTTCAATATTCCCTACAGTGAGGCTCTCATAGCTATTAGATAGGGGTATTAAGGGAGCGCTTTGGAATATTTGTCCTCCCCTAAGTCTTGTTTTATGCTTAGTGACTACTGACCAGTTATCTGGCTCATCAGAAGGTAAGAAGGGGGTGCAGAAATGCTCGTGGAATCATTTTCTAGAACAGGGGTCTCAGTTAGATTTTTTGGTTCCTCTGGAGGTGTTATCTGACCTAACATCATGTCTATATAGTCTTCCAGGGCCTCAATCTCTGGACTAACTGCTCTTGCTGTTTGTAAATGAATTATTTCAGCTTGTATTGTCTGTAGCAGCAGACATCTATCACACACAAAGTCTGTAATCTGTGGGCCCCGACCAAACATCTGACATGATAACCTACAGGCTAACTCTCCCAGAAGCACTATTTGCACAAATTCCCTCTAGAGCTACCTACAATTTCTTTTCCTTCCTCTTCTCTCTCCCCTCTCCCCTTCTCTGTCATTACTTCCTCCCTCCAAGTCAAGTGTTTATGTGCCTTGGTAGTCTCCTTCATCCTTTCTCAGAGTCAGACCTCCAGTAGCCAGAGGGGGAAGGAGAGCTACTCTTTTCCTTCAAGGATGGTGAGTCTTAAGTGTCTTGGTGATCCCACCCTTCCTGTTCCCAAACAGGAAGTTCCTGTTGTCAATCAAATCCAGATGTATCAGAAAACTGGATAGATACTAAGAGGAAAACAGGAGGACATCTAGGGCCAGATATTAAAATACATGCAAAGTGGAGCACAAAAATTGTGCTGCGCCTTGCGCTTGCCCAAGTGCACGAAGATGCCGTATTCAGTCAAATAATGCACTGGTACTATTCAACTGAATACAGGGCCATGTCAGCTCAGCACTAAGCCACTTAGCACTGCCCCAACAGGGCTCCTGAAGTACACCGCCGGAATAGATATTGCCGCAGCCCTATTTGCAATGTTCAAAGGGGCCCATGCAAATGAGCCCATTGGGCATGCAAGGTGCTAAGGGGCTATTTGCTTGCCCATTATGGACTCATTTGCATGGGTTGTGAGGCAGGTTAGCACAATGCTGCCCCCCCCCATTTTCCCAATCTCAGACATGTCTATATCCCTGGTGCTAGTTGTCCCCTCTTCCAATCTCCAGCCTCAAAAGCAGAAAGAAATGCCCTGGTGGTAGTGGTGCCCTCCCTCCCTCCCTCCAATCTCCAGCCCCATAAGTAGAAAGAAATGTCCCAGTGGTAGTGGTACCCTCCCTCCAGTCCCTAGCCTGCACAGAGAAAGAAATGCCTGGTGGTAGTGGGGTCCTCCCTCCCCTCTGGTCCTCAGCCCTCTAAGTAGAAATAAATGCCTTGGTGGTAGTGGTACCCTCTCTCCCTCCCTCTAATCCCCAGCTCTGTAAGTAGAAAGAAATGCCTGGTGGTAGTAGTGCCCTCCTTCCCTCCAATCCCTAGCCTGTATGTAGAAAGAAATGCCTGTTGGTAGTGGGGCCCCTCCCTCCAATCCCCAGCCCTGTAAGTAGAAAGATATGCCTTGGTGGTACATAGAAACATAGAAAGTAATGGCAGAAGGTAATCGCAAGGTCCATCCAGTCTGCCCAAGAACCTACCTGGTGCTATTCCCCATCCCTGCCTTTGCCCCTCCGTATGATACCTTTATATCTGTCCCATGCATTCTTGAACTCACTTACTGTTTTGGCCCCCACTACCTCCGTGGGTAGGCCATTCCATGGGTCCACCACCCTCTCTGTAAAGAAGAACTTCCTTGTAATACTCCTGAACCTCCCTCCCTTCAGCCTCATGTCATGCCCTCTCATTCTTCCAGTCTCTTTCAATTGGAAAAGTTCCTGAATGTTAACCTTATTTATACCCCTCATATATTTAAAAGTCTCAATCATGTCGCCCCTCTCCTTCTTCTGTTCCAGGGAGTGCATGTTGAGTTCCAACAGCCTGTCCTGGTATGCCATGTGGTGCAGTCCCTGAATCATTTTCATGGCCCTCCTCTGCACTGTCTTGATTCTGTCTATGTCCCTTTTGAGGTGCAGTCTCCAGTACTATATGCAGTACTCCAAGTGGGGGTACACCAGCACCCTGTAGAGTGGTAACAACACCTCCCTCCTGCGACTTGTGATTCACCTCCCGATGCAGCCCAGCGTGCCACTTGCCATTAGTGCTACCTTTTCACACTGTTTGCTCACTTTCAAGTCATCTGATGCAATGGTAGTGATACCCTCCCTCCAATCCTTAGCCTGTAAGTAGAAAGAAATGTCCTGGTGGTAGTTGGGCCCTCCCTCCTTCTGATCCCCAGCACCGTAAATAGAAATAGATTCCCTGGTGGTAGTGGTGCCCTTCCTCCAATCCCCAGCCCTGTAAGAAGAGAGACATGTCTGGTGGTAGTGGGGCACTCCCTCCCTCTGATCCCTAGCCCTGTAAGTAGAAAAAAAATGCCTTGGTGGTAGTGGTGCCCTCCCTCCTTCTGATCCCCAGCACCGTAAATAGAAATAGATTCCCTGGTGGTAGTGGTGCCCTTCCTCCCTCCAATTCCCAGCCCTGTAAGTAGAGAGAAATGTCTGGTGGTAGTGTGGCACTCCTTCCCTCCAATCCTCAGCCCTGTAAGTAGAAAAAAATGCCTTGGTGGTAGTGGTGCCCTCCCTCCTCCCTCTGATTCCGGCCCAGTGTAAAAGTTTATATCCCTGGTGGTGGTGGTTCCTCCCCAATCACCAGCCCAAATGTATAAACAACCCCTCCCTGGCATCCAGTGGTTACCTTGTGGCACCAGACACCACCCCCCAGTCACCGTATCCTTAGCAGTGGTGCCACGAGTGCATTCTGTGACTGGCACAGCCCTCCTCACACCTCCTCAGCCGGCCACCATATGTACAGGCAGAAAGTGTGCCTCATATATAGGACAGGGTGCATGAGAAGTGCACTCCTTTCCTGTACATACAGAGGCTGGCCAAGGAGGTGTGAGAAGGACTGTGCCACTTGCCATATGCAGCCATACCACCACCAATGAGGATACGATGAGTGAGGGGGTTCCTAGTGCTGTAGGGAGAACCACTGAACATCAGGGAGGGGTTGTTTGTACATCCAGGCCGACAATCAGGGGGGACCACTACCATCAGGGATATAAACTTTTACATCAGGGCTGGGATCGGAGGGAGGGAGGAGACCACTACTACCTGGGAATTCATTTCTAATTAGAGGCCGGGGATTGGAGGGAGGGAGGGCACCACTACCACCAGGGCATTTCTTTCTACTTATGGGGCTGGGGATCAGAGGGAAGGAAGGCACCACTATCACTAGGAAATTTATTTTTACTTATGGGGCTAGGGATTGGAAGGGGAAGAGCACTAGCACCAGGGATATGTATACGTACTATGGGGCTGCAGATTGGAGGGAAGGGACACCACTACCACCAGGGATGTTACTATATATAGTGTGGCTGGTGATCGAGGGGGGCACCACTACAATCAAGGACATTATGTTTCTACATAACAGGTCAGCAATTATTGGGGGCCAGGGACCACAGGGGTGGCTGTGCTCCCCCAGTGGCCAACCGGCTTGGTGGCTGCATTACCTCTGGCAGCCGCTAGGGTCGCCCGGATTTAAGTCAGAGTTTTCTTAGACAGTATTTGTGCTGTGCAAAAGGACCACACTAAAAGCTTTTGTGCAGCGCAATGCCACTGAATATGGGCTAGCATGCATATTCATGGCCACGCCACTCCCCTTGCCCGCACATATACAGTATGTTTTGAGTGGGTGCTAACCCTCTTTGCCTGTGCAACAATCCCTTTAGAATATTGGGCTCTAGCAGAAACACTGGTTTGCATGGGTAAAGACCTGTTAATGCCCACACAACCCTTTGAATATTGGGCCCCCAGAGTTGTAAAAAATAATTTCATATCACTTTTAACAAATAACTCTCCATCCCTTCCACTCCATCAGTAACTTCATTTTGGCTGTTTACCTGCTCTGCCAACTCTCACAGTGCTGTTCCCATTCAATCTGGCCCCTTTTCTCAAAGCATACCCTCCCCAACTCCAGCAGTAACTCAGTCACACATCAGCTGTGAACCTTGGCTGAAAGATCTCTTGCTAACTTCTGCTAACTGAAACAAACTCTGGTCAGAGCCGATATGGTTGTGGAGAGCTTTTGGGATGCTTTTAGCCATTATTTCTAATGAATTTGCATAATGCAGATCTGTGGAGAGGCAATTTCAATATGGTCTTCTTTTTACACATTTTTACAAATGTGTTTTGCTAGAATATGCTTGCTGATTGCTATATATTTAGCCTGGATAGTTCACAAAAGAAATGGTATCTTATTTTCAGTGGGGCTGTATATCTACACAATATTATGCTGCACTGTGTAAAATCAGAATGCACTAAAAACAACATTTTTCATCTGGGGAGGATACATTAAGTGCTGGATCAATGCATGAGCAGAAAGATGCATTGCAAAAAGAGTGTGCACTGGTCGCCACTGATACAGCATTCAAAGGGAATGCGCCACCAGTACAGGGTGTGCATACAGTAAAGCCCACCAGGATGAAGTGCAGCACTGCAGAATTCTGCAGTAGAGTTACTGCAGCAAACAATGCAATTTCAAAGGGAGTTAATCCATTTTGTCATGCAGTAAACCTGAGACAATGCACTTCATCCTGGCGGGCTTCATCGTTCCTGTTGAAAATGTGACCCTGGACGGGAGTTGCAGTGCAGGCAGCTGCCAAGTCAGGTGCATCCAGGGTGACTGAATGAATATCTTCCAGGGGGAATGTGTGGCACATACCAGCATGCACCACAGCCCCCATGGACAATTTTCAGCCCAGGAATGCAAATGAACTAATTGAGCATGCAGGGTGCAAATGGGCCTTATGCATGTTCATTACCAGACCATTTGCATGCTGGCATGGGGATGAATGCACTGGAGCAGCCTCGCCCCCAAGCCCTAACTGCAATCGCTTCCATGTGGGACAGGCCTTGAAGTCTCTGGTGGTATAGTGGCATCCCCCCACCCATTACACCAGCCCCAATCGTACCAGAGTCCAGGCTCCATCGGTTCCATATTGTAGGGACCCCAATGCCATCCCTGATTGCACCTGAATACACCTACAGTCCATGTCCATAGCGTAGTGGCCCCAGATTCCCCTCAACGGTACACAGACAGCCCCCTCCCTGCACCCCCAGCCCATCCCATTGTGACTACTGGCTCTATAATGGGATCGCACCACTCTATTGACAGGTGGCAGAGCACTCGCAGTAGGATAATGGAATGTGTTATACAAAGGCATGAGCTGTGTGTGGGTGATGACACCCAGTGGCCTTACTCCTCAGGCACTTGCATGCGGATCCATCATCCCGGTACCATTGCACTGCTCAGTGTGGATGACAGCTGATGCTGTACCCACTCACAAAGGTCCCAAAATAGGCATGTTACAGCCAATCTCTCATTCATTTGTACAACTGGGGAACTGTGGATGAACTATGTATACTCTGAAGCACACACACTGCATATGGCATTACAGGATATCACACCCCATTGCACCCTGGATACTTCAGAAGTCCAGAGGGTGGCATGTTACACAGGGGAACAGGGGACAGTGTGGATGTGCAGTGGTGTATGAGGGCAGGAAGATACAGCATTGACATGGCATGCATTTGAGGTATGTAAATTCCCTCTGAATTTGCCAGGGATGTACACACAACTGCATACACTGGTGGATCCACAGCTGGCATGGTGCCCTAGTGCATGGTACAGACAGTTGAGTCATTCCAGAGTGCAGGTCCCCAACCTGGGTTCATTGCAGTCAATGGCTGGACATGGCAGAGAGTGGAGGGCAGTGCCCGTCTTTGCAACAGGTTGGGTATGGGGGAGTGAGGGCATCTGTGTACAGGGGCAGTGGATGGCAGTCCTCTAGACCATGGATATGGACCATGGTTTCCTCTGTTGCAATTAGGTCTGTGGGGGAGGCCCTACACTATGGAGCTCTTCAGGGATGGAGTTGGCTAGACTGGGGATGGAAAGGGGGTACCTCTAGTCCACCAGGACTGCCAGGCTGCTGTGCACCTGGGTGTACATCTGCAGCCTGCCTGTAGGTGGCTGGCTGGGTTAGACTAGCTATTCATGGCCTAACTGTGGGTCGTGGTACTCTGAACTGTGAGGGGCACATTCCCACTGAATATGCTGAAGCACGCCATATGTATGGGATTGCCCCCTCAATTTGAACAGCATACCATTTGTGTGTGCCTGGCCCATTCCCTTGTGGCCGGTGCATCCCACATGTTTGAATATTGAGCTGTTGTGCATTGTTGGAGTTGTGCAGCACATGTCCCTTTTACACCAAGAAGCACTGCATATCTCCTTTGAATAGGGGGGCCCTGAACTAGGTAGCCTGAATACATTATAAAAATGGTAAAATCATGACCCCACTGAAAACAAGATATTGCATCTAATCTGGGACAGCCTGAGTAAATACAGTGCAACAGTGTGTAAATGAACATCCCTGTGACAATGAGATGTAGCATTTCTCCTGCCCTACCCAGGACAAAATATAGGATAAGAAATATTCAGTGCTCCCAGATCCAAATAACCATTACTCTGTAAGAAGCCCTCATTTTCCCCAAAAAGACAGAATCAAATCCCTGTATAAATCCCTGTAAATCTTTCCACAAGCCACTGCCGATGGCCTTGGAATTATTTGGATTTATAAGCTATGCATAAGGCATAATGGGGGACTGCATGAAACAACAAATATCAAGCTCATTATTTCATGATCTATACTCAAAATTAATAATCACAAGTCAGACAATCTTTCAAAAGATACTAGTAATGTCTGTAACATTTACTGCAAATAGAGACATTTACACACACACACACACATATATATATATATATACCTACACACACAAATGCTGTTTTTGCATATTATAGTTATTAGTTTTTAGACCAATTCTCCTAGACTTTTTTCTGTCCACCTGATGGAATCTTGAATAAGTTAAGTAAATGTTATTAATTTATCAAGACCCTAATCCAGCAACTCAATAAATACACACTCAGTCTATCATATTATAAAATGATAAAAAAAACAGTCTTCTGTTTGCAGTTGTTTTGATCAAGAATGTTATAAATGGTATAAGTTCTTTATGTCACATCTATGTTGGTCCAATAAAAGGTATCAAATCATTTGCTTCTGTGTCACTCATGGTTTGTCAGCAGTTAATTCAATAGATGAAGTCTCCCTTGCCAGAGTTTGACTGTTTCTCCACCCCTTCCCCCAAAACACACACACACACACACACACACACACACACACACACGCTTACTATACAAGACCTCAGTAGCTCTTATTTGTTATGTTTCGGAAGCAGACCGCAACCCTTTTCTGTCAAAAAGGAATTAATGCATTTAGTCTGGGTAGTTCACTGAAGACCTGCCATTTTATCAGATAGGTATTGAGAGGTTAAAAAACAGTGTAAATCTTTACAGAAATTGCTGGAAAAGGGTAACATTTATGAGGTATGAATCTTTCTTGAAATATATTCATCCTCAGCTAAATTAGTAGCAAAAACATGTTTAAATGCTAATCATTTAAAAGTGCAAGTTGTTGCATTTCAAAGGGGGTAAACAAATCTCCAGTTTAATAAGCAACCAATATTTAACAAGCTGTTTCAGTTTCCTAATTGCCCTCAGATAAACAGCTTGGAGTTATGTCTTCAACATTCTAAACAGAAAGAAGGGATAATTTTATTTTAGTTGTCATAGTGATTTGTAGATGTGGAAGAATACATTTGAAATGTCCAAAAAATGAGTTCCATGAATCTCCATTTTCAAGCTACAGATAGAAAAATGGCTGTAGGCTCCACCCACAGCCATAAAAATTACTGTTTGTGTTTGAACTGAAAAATGTATTCTCTGCTTCTACCTGGAGGAAAATTCTTAGGAAAAAACAGAAACATGTTGACTGTGTTCTAGACAAAAAAGGGGCAGAAACTTCTAAGCAATGATCATGGATTATTTTAAACTAAGCATGACTAAATTATTAAGAAAGGAAAATAAAATGTTTTTAACTGCACAGCACTGTATTTCCAAATTTTCAATTTTCTAATTCTCTAATAAAATAAACTAAAAAAAATGCTCCTCTGGTTATTGGATACTACATATTTTTTTTTATGTAACAAAGTGGGCAAAAAAACATTTATTTATTTATTTATGACTTTGATAACAGGGTAAGTGCACCGATCCCAGGGACCTTTTTCAGGCATGACCCAGGCCATAACACCTGGCGCAGGGTGACAGTGGAGTACAAGGTAACAGTAATACACATGAAACAGATTTGATACAAGTAACAATAATAAGCACAATATACAGGTTTGATGCATAGGTCCATTTGAGAACAGTGAATACAAGGTTTCAATATAGAACATGAGGAGATTTGGTACAAAACAAACAAATCGTAGGCACAGTGTACAATGTGTGACTGTATCGTCCAGTGATCAAGTGATACACAGAACACTCAGTAAAAAAAATATATATACAACATGTACAGGCAAGGAAGTCAAATATTACTGTGAAAAATACGATATAACAGTTGTAGGCAGGGGAGTTGACTAGTGTGGGTAGGTGGGTAACCCCTGGGCTGGGGAGTTGACTAGTGTGGGCTTGTGTCAGACCCCAGGGAGCAGCGGCAGAATGAGTTTGCCAGGAACCAGACTTTAAGGCGGGACTTGAAACTGGAGTGTGTGTCAATGGAACGGAGTTCAGTCGGTAGTTTGTTCCACTGCAAAGGGGCAGCTGCAGACCAAGCTCTGCTACCCATGTTGGTGGATGCCCTAGGAACAGCTAGAGGGGGAGTACCATTAGAGCGGAGGTTGCGGAGGAGCGTTCTGGTTTTCAGAAGGACAGCTGGGGGATTCTGGAGCACTGCGGAGGACACTGTCTACCATGCAGCAGAGGGCTAGGTCAAAGCGACCTTGTAGCGGTAGCTATCCCAGGGTATTATAGAAGGTACAGTGGTGGGTGGAGAACGGGGCCAATAAAGCAAAGTGACAGGTGGTGTTGTAGGCAGTGAAGAGTTTAGCCTTGAGAGTAGCTGAGGTCCTGGCATAAATAGGGGAGCAGCAGTCAAGAATAGGGAGAAGATTACCCTGGACAATGGCTAGTCTGGCTTCAGGGGTAAGGTATTGCCTGAATCTATAGATGGCACCTAACTTTTGATGCAACCTTCTGACAAGGGAATTTGCATGCTAATTGAAAGTGAAGGAGGAGTTGAGCAGTACTCCTAAGTATTTGTAGGTGTTGACATCCTCCAGGGCTGGGCCGTCTGGGGTGAGAATGCGTAAGGGGGCATGGTTTTTAGTTTTGGCCAGAAAGGGCTTAGATTCAAACAGCATGGATTTAGTTTTTTGGGTATTTACTAAGAGGAGGTGTTTTGAGAACCAGCTGTGGGCTGCAGCATAGTTGTACGAGAGAACTGAGGAGATTGCGGCTGTGGATTTGTCACTGTGGAAGAGGACAAGGTCATCGCCATACAGGAGAGTGACAGTTGAGGCAGTCGAAGGGAAGCACATTAACAAATAAGAAGAAAAGGAGGGGACCCAGTACTGAGCCTTGAGGGATGCCCACAGAGACAGGCAGGATGGGGGAGCAGGTTTGACCAATACACACGAATTGTGAGCGATCGGTAAGGTAGTTAGTGAACCAGCTTGTGACATTCTGAGAACAACCAAGGAGGCTAAGCTTGAAGGTAAGTAGAGCATGGTTAACATGTCAAAAGCCTTTGAGAGGTCGATGAAGACAGCCCCAGTGGCTTTACCATTATCCATGTTAGAGAGGATGTGGTTGGTCAGAAGGGCGAGGGCAGTGGCAGTGTAATGATTCTTGCGAAAGCCATGCTGTTGGTTGCATAGGAGAGTATATTTGCCTATGTACTCAGTGAGCTGATTGTGGACTGCTCTCTTGAGTAGTTTACTGAGATGAGGGAGGATGGATATCGGACGGTAATCGTCAGAGGATTTGGGGTCACCAGATTTAAGAATGGGGATACCTTAGCTATCTTCCATGGGTTAGGCATGGAGGAGGTGGAAAGGGCAAGGTCAAAGATGAAGGTGAGTGGCCTGGCAATCGCTGGAGAGATCAGCTTAAGGAAGACTGGAGATAGCCCATCAGATCTGAAGGAGCCGTTGTTAGGTAGACTTTTGAGTAGCTTCACTGTGTCGTGTATGGAGAGGGCTTTAAAATAGAATGGGGGTATTTGCAAGTGAGTGGCAGAGCTGGAGGAGGATGGCAGTGTATCAGGTATTAGGGCTAAGCTTTGAGGTTGGGCAGTTGGCAGCTTATTTAGGTACATGGATAAGTTGGTGAACTTACAGTTGAAGACACTGGTCACATCATGAGGGTCGGTCAGCAGCCCGTCCTGGGAGTCGAGATGTGGTGCAGCTTAGCTGGGGCAGGGATTTAGGAGGGAGCTGACTGAGTCCCAGAATTTTCTAAGGTCTCCAAAGTTGGCCTTTTGCAGATTGCGGAAGTGGGTCTGTTTCAAACATTTGGCCTATTGTTTACATTTGTTCCTCATGCGCCTGTAAGCATCCCAGAGGGCAGGAGAGGAGGTCACTTTGAAAGTGGACCAGACACGGTCTGTGATCTTCACAAGGGTTAGGAGGTCTTTAGAGACCCAGTGCGAGCGCCTGCCTCTGACCCATCTGGTGGTGACAGGGAAAAAGAGGTCCTGGAGTGTTAGTAGAGTCCAGGTTGATGTGGAAACTGCCGTGGCTGCATTGGAAATGGAAAAAATCATGGACCAGTCCAAGGACTGGACCTCCTTGAGGAGATTTGTGGAGACTGGGCAGCTGAAATTTCTGAGAGATAGGTATTTGGGTGAGGGGTGCTTTAGTTTGGAAGAACAGAGGAGATAAGTCGGTGAGTGATCACTTATAGAGTCAGCCATGGTGCCAGTGTGTAATGCTCGGTCCTCCCTGTTTATGAGGATCCAGTCTAGTAGAGTCTGGGTGGCCGAGTGTGGATTAAGTCTGGTGGGGAGAGTGATCGCCTGCACCAGGTTGTGCTGCTTTAACAGGGATACATAGTCAGGCTGGTGGCAGCTCAGCCAGTTTAGATTAAAGTCACCAAGAAGGATAGATTCCCTATGGGGAGTTAGAGAGCTGAGGCCCTGGAGGAGGCCGGTGTGTCCAATGGTTCCGGCTGCGGGGGGGGTTGTAGTAGCAGCCAATATAGAGTTTCTTGCAGGATCCCAGGGTCAATTCAGAGAGTAGCCATTCACTAGGTGAGGAAGGGTCAGAGTGTAGGACAATGTTAGCTGAGAGGAGTTCCGTTAGGAGCAGGGCCACACCGCCACCTTTTTTCCTTCCTGGGCTGTCGAGGTGTATGTAGGAGTAGTCAGGTATTTTGAAGGTGTTTTTGGTGGGGTGTGGCTTTAGCCATGTTTCAGTGAGTCCCAGAATATGGGGCTTGTGTCGCTCAATCCAAGCCTCAAGGTCAGTGAATTTAGATGGAAGGCTGCAGACATTGATATGTGCGATTTTAAGACCAGGAGTGTTTTTCCAGATGCTGGAGGAGGGGGTGATATGGGAGTTTGTTTGGCCAGGGTTGCACTCAATGTCTTCAGAAAGGGAGGGTGGTGACAGTAGGAGAATGTATGGGCAGGAGGGAATAGTAGGAGACCAGGAGAGGTTAGCCAGGTAGTGGCCAAGGAGGCAGCATTCTCCTTTAGTGAGTAGGATGAGCAAGATACTGTATACCCCAGGGTGGACTTATCCCTAGTAGTGAGTGAAGAGGGTTAAGACAGGAGAGGGGGGGGGAATGAGAGGAATGAGAGGTGCTGTTGATCGCAGGCCAGCACCGTAGCGCAGAAGTCAGGCAATACCAGTGCAGTAGTTAAGGAGATGGCCCATAATATAGGCAGTGCCAGCTTCATCTTTACGAGGGAGAGTGGGGGACAAGGGGAAGTAGTAGGAAAGAATTAGCGTAGTCAGCCTTATAAAGGGGGAGAGGAGGGAGTGGTGAGGCAGGGGGCTGTTAAAAATGTAGTTCTGTGGGGCAGGACCGCAACTCTAGGAGGTGTTCTGCAGCTTTAAATTTGTGTAGGGCAAGATGGCCAATGGGAGGAGGTGCACAGAAGAGGGAGTGGTTTAGGTGTATTAAAGAACTTGTGCAGGATGGGGGGGGAAGGCGAAAAATCACACAAAGAGACACACAAAGAAGAGAATAGGAAGATTAAGGGGTATGGCTAGGCTAAAACACGGAAACTAGCAAAGCAAACAAACAGTATTTTACTTTCTTTTTTTTCTTTTCTACCAGAATGAGCAAATACAGGCTAGTAACAGTCCTTAAACAAACAAAAAATCAGCAGTAAGAATCCCGGTTTTCAGTTTAGCTGTAATTGGTATTATGTACACATACTGCTAGCGAGGGCCAGGCAGCACAGACTACAAAAGTTGTGCACACAACATGTTAATTGATTAACCAGGACTCACTCTACAAGCAGCCACACTAAACAAGGTTTTGCTTGTGCTCTCTTAACCCATGCTCCCTGCTGGTCATGAGGCATGATACAAAGCTGAGTGCCTTCAACAACCTGGAGCAAGGGCGATTACAAACACAAACCACAAACTCTGGAGTGTTTTTTATTGCACTCATATAATGGGTATATTAGGAAATAATAAAACAGACCAAAAGAAGTGCTGAGGTATGGGTTGTTGTGTAATAATAGTAGTGCTGGGTTCCGGGTTGCCCATACCTCTTCTGAGGTAAGCAGATTATGTTATGCTCAGAGGAACCTTGTTATCTGTGGACAGGCAATGATACTAGATTGCCAACAATACTAGATTAATGAGTGAGTTTAACTTAATTTTCTTCATAGCTTTTTCTTTATTTAATAATTTCTCCTACTAATACAGTATAATGTGCTTACATTTTGTGAAAAATGCAATTTTATCAGGGCATGCAGTGGTTCCTAAAATGATACATAATATATACAGTATATTTTAAGATTTTGTAAACGTGATATCTTTCTATTCATTTAAAATGGTCTGCTTTTACTTCTGTATTTTTCTTTAATCATTTTCAAACTATGGATGGAGGGTACACATTTAGTAATCTGTATCTCCAGTTCACTTATATTATCTATTATATGAAGGGTGCACATTCAGCAATTTTTATCTTCCAGTTCAGTAATATAATTCATCATATGGAGGGTGCACATTTAGTAATTTGTATTTTCCAGTTCACTGATACAATTCATCATATGGAGGGTGCACATTTAGAAATTTGAATCTTCCAGTTCACTGATACAAGCCATCAAATGGAGGGTGCACATTTAGTAATTTGTATCTTCCAGTTCACTGATACAATCTATCATATGGAGGTGCACATTTAGTAATTTGTATCTTCCAGTCCACTAATATAATCCATCATATGGAGGGTGCACATTTAGTAATTTGTATCTTCCAGTCCGCTAACATAATCCATCATATGGAGGGTGCACATTTAGTAATTTGTATCTTCCAGTCCGCTAACATAGTCCGTCATATGGAGGGTGCACATTTAGTAATTTGTATCTTCCAGTTCACTGATACAATCCATCATATGGAGGGTGCACATTTAGTAATTTGTATCTTCCAGTCCACTAATATAATCCATCATATAGAGGGTGCACATTTAGTAATTTGTATCTTCCAGTCCACTAACATAATCCATCATATAGAGGGTGCACATTTAGTAATTTGTATCTTCCAGTCCACTAACATAGTCCGTCATATGGAGGGTGCACATTTAGTCATTTTTAATATCTGGATTTCAAAAATAATAGTATTGTAAAGCATACAAAAAAATCCTCATAATACCATCATCCCTGAAGTGATAATAGCATACCTGGCAAGTGATAATATTATTGTTCTGAGTCCATAATAGTATCGTTCTGAGTTCTGAATGATAGTATTATCACAAAAAAACAACAGCACAAGTGCAAGCTCTCCCACAGCACGCTATGTTGCCAGTGTCAATCAAACAATAGCATCTGATAACGTGGCTCATGATTTGCAGTTTTCTCTCTCTGGGTGGGCACAACATTTTGAACAATATGGCTGCCGTCTCTCGCTTAGCGAGAAAGAATCACGACTAGGATATTTCTCCCTATTTTTTTTTAAATGTGTTTGTAAAATTGAACTATCTGACTGACCCTGCATTCTGCGACAAAAAAATGTAGGACTGCTTATGAAAAACAAGCTTTTGCACTCGAGAGTGTCATGGGGGGGGTGGGGTTTAGAGGACCAAGACAGTGTGGTGGTAGGCCAGGACAGTGTCTTCACCACGGTGGCTGACTGCCCATCACAAAATAAAACTGAATCCATATATTAAAAAAAATAACAAATACCTAAGTGTGTATTGCTAGGCAATACTCTCATCTCGAGGTTTTGGGGACTTTAGCAACCTCTCAGGCTTTGCTCTCGAGGTTCCAAGTCCCCAAAATCTCTCAATGAGATTACTGCCTGGTAATGCATACTTAGGTATCTATTATTCTATTTGTTTCTTTCAGTTCACTAATATACTCCATCATTTAGACACATGCAATATTATAAAATGTAACTATACTGTAGGGGCTGGAGCACAGAGCTTTTGCCAATCCCTTCATGTAACCCTGTCTTTGTTGAAGCTGCACCTTCCCTCTTTGCTGCAACTGCACCTGATTTTACAATTTCAGGTACAGTTGTGACAATTTCCATGACTTGATGGCAGCTTGCACTAAATATCTGGTGCAAGCTCCATATAAAACAGCCCTTGGGATCGCTGCAAGCTAGACCACAAAAAGTTTGTCTAACTTGCAGCAGTTGCCACACAGGATGGAAACTCCCATTAGAATGCCAGAAGCCCAGTGCACCATATCTTTGGCTCACCTAGGGCCTGTGGCAATGTAAGCCATTTGAAAATCTGACCCTGTGTGTCTAAATGATAGCATATATTAATGACTGAGAAGGTATGAATTATTAAATGTGCACCCTGCATAGTTTGCAAATGATTAAATAAGATATTAAAAATACTAACAAGCATAAAAGGGGACCATTGAAAAGGAATGGAACAGTGAGATGTCATGTTTTCAGACATTTTAAAATGCATTATTATGTATCATTTTCAAAACCACCAGATGCGCTTATGAAGTGGCTTTTGCCACAGAATGTCAACACATTACACAGTGTTAGTAAGAGGAACTGAGGAATAAAGAAAAGGCTATAAATACAATTAAAAGTCAAACTTGCTCATTCATCTAGTACTGTGTAATGAGATCAGAGTCTATCAATCACAGTGCAGAATTTTCTCAACCCATTTTATAAATCATTTTGAAAGAGTGGCACCAAACTCAGGTTTTAGAAAAAAAATATTTACAAAGTAAGCAAGGTCTAAGTTATGCCTTCATCTGCTTCTGTTGAAGCATCAAATTTTACTCAGGTTCTGTTTTCATGCAAAATGTTTATGATGGCTCTGTAGTGAGTTGTACAGGTGTGACCTTAATTCACCAACATTTTAGTATCTTCTCACTACGGATGAGCAAACTGAATTGAAAAGGCAAGAAAAACATCTCCCCCTCCAGTCCCACACACCTGGCAACACTAACCCAAAACCTATACCATTTCAAAGAAAACTAAGAGAGAAAACTATGTACAGAATGATATTTCTTTTAACCCTTTCCCTCACAGTTGCTACAAAATGGTTCTGTTTTTGAATGGAACAAAAACTAAAATCATATCTGGCTTAAAGAGGCAAATTGTTAAAGGTCACATCATCTGCATGTTAATTGAGTGATTTCATGGTAAATTAACTAGACAAATAAGAAATAACACACTGCAGAGCATGCAGTTATACTGTAATAACCACACACCCTGGCTGGTCTGTAAGGCATGAGGCATAAAAAAGTGTCTTCAACCACCCAAGTGATATTAGTACAGGATAACCACACACTCTGGTGTGTGTTATTGTGCTTATACAATGGTGAAAAAGCTCCTAATGCTGAAAAAAGAAGGCATTTTAACTGATCAATGTGGTTATATTCTATTAAAACCATGGTTATGTGAATACATTCCTATACAGAAATTCTCATATCCATTTTATCTTTAACATACACAGTAGCTGATCGTTAATCTCTAGTTTACATTTATTGGATAGGGGCTAAAGCAGAGGCATTTACCTTCACTTGTTAAAACACCTCCATATCTTTCTAGATACCTTCCCTAAGGCAACCCATGTTCCCTCAGAAAATACTTAGGAGTAAGGATTCCTCAAAGCCTACATGGTAGAATGCCAGCAGCTTATGTTAAACACTCTTCTCCCACTAAATCAGATGAGGTAGCTCGGAAGCCCTACCTTGGGTCATTCAGAGTTAACCAACTGCCTTAAGTACAGAGTTACAGATTCCAGAGTGTGTGTGTGTGTGTGGGGGGGGGCATAATAAAACACTTTAATTTACCCCTTATACAGACGACACAAACAGATTTATGAGATCCAGTTGGACTGACCCTAAGATTGTTCTTTTAAGGTTTTTGTAACATTTATTTAGTCAGTTGGTTTGCAGTTAAGATGTTAGTTTTCTTTCCAGAGCAGTCCTGAGAAGGCTGAATTACAGAGTGGTTAGGTAACTTGCTCAGAGTCACCCAATTAACCAGTGGCTGTGGTTGGCCTCAAACCCTGGAGCTCCTGGTTCACAGTTCTGTGATGTAGCCACTGGACTACTTTGATACCTTGATATATAGTGTAGATGGTTAAGAGCAGAAAAATATTATGGTCTGATTCTCAAAGGATTTGGAATGTCACAAGCCATGGGTGGACCGAACATATGGCATATGGGGCTTTTGCCATTCCACGGCTGGCAAACAGGATTCACGATCCCATGTGACACCTGCCCTGAGTTACACCAGCTTTTTCTGGTCTAACTTTGCCCACTTTTTCATGGGATTGGCACAAGCCGATGTAAAAAGGGTAAAGTGTTGCAAATGAGCACAACCTTTTAGAATTGGATGCATGATGCCCCTATGTGTCTGGCACATTGGAGAGTTGACACAGGGGTTGTGCAAGCCCTGCATCACGCTTTGAGAATTGGGCCCTATGAGTCCATCAAGTCTGCCCTGATATTCCTACATCATTTTACTCTGCCCTTTCTGAGCTTCCCCAACCTTCCTTTTGTTCCTAATTACCTCCTTCCTTCAAAATGTCCCATTGAGATTTGAACCCTAACATCGTCCCATCATTGATCACATTACCCAGAAGACTGTTCCACCTTTGCACAAATTTGATGTATTTAGTTATTTTCAATTCAATTTTTATTTAACCAGGAAATACACCATTGAGACCCTCATTTACAAGGTGGTCTTGGAGGGATGCAACTGGAGTATTCATATGACAACATAGTTTTTCACAATACATGGCTAGACAAATAAAGTGCACATCAACACATTGTGTACAATGAAATCAGATAGTAGAAGATTTGTTCCTAGCTTACTCATGTAATAACAGAACTTATACAATGCACAGCTAAGTGAATGAATATACACTGACAATTCAAATACAATAAAAAAAATAAGTGAATAATTATATCAAGAAGTTTTAGGATGCTATCGATTTGAATGAGATAGGTAGGGCAGAGGTGCATGGTTGGGGATAGCTGGGGGCATGGGATGTGAGAAGGGAAAAGAGGGGCGGGGTTAGCTGGTTATGATTAAGCAGAGATGGGTAGATGGTAAGCATGGGTGTAGCAGGAGGGGGGAATGCAAGATAGCTGGTGAGGAGGGATGGGAATAGGAATCTGAGAGTATGAGAGATCACATGAGGTGAACAAGGGGTATGGAAGTAACGAGCACCTGGGTAGAAGTGCGAGCCTACATATGGGATGTAATCTAGGTGTAGCATTGGCAGATCGCCCTCATTAACGGTTTTAGGAGTGCTTTGAAGGATGCCAGACTAATAAGTTGGGTTAACTTAAGGGTGTTATGGAGGGAATTCCATAGAGTTGGCAGGATGTAATTAAGTGAAGAGATGCCAAATCGTGATCTGGTCCTAGGGGTGTCAAGCAGAATGTATGCATATTTTCTGAGTGAATAAATGCAGGGTGTGAATTTAAGGAGGGTAGTAATATAGTGGGGTAATTTTTTTGGAGATGGCTTTAAAGGCCCTTATAGCAGCACTTCTCCACCTTCTGGTGGCAGTTGAGGGCCAGCCAAGTTGTGTATAGAGGGAGCAATGATGTGTCTTGAAAGGAGAGTTTGTCACAAATGTTAAGGTCCTGTAATACAGCACATCCAGCTTGGCTAGAGAAGTTTTGGGGCAGTGACTATAAATGAAGTCTGCATAGTCGATAAGTGGTAGGAACGTTGTTTGTACCAATCTTATTTTGCTTCGTAGGTAACCAGTCTTTTGATGCGGTAAAATAGTCCCAGCCTTTGTTTTAATTTTTTCACAAGTTCTTTAACATGGGGGGTGAAGGATAACTTAGCTCGAGCCAGACACCTAAATCACCTAAATATTTATTAACTTCTGATGCCTCCACAGGTGGAGCTTGTAAACACACAGGAAGATTAGATTTCATGTTATTCTAAGAAAATGTACATTTTATGTAACATGATTAAACCACTTTAAAAATACCTTATCATGCCAAAATTTATGTTATTACTATTTTTAAAAAATCTGAAAATGTTGAAAAAGTATTTTGAATATTTAAAAAAAATGTCTGCTTACATTGTTGTATTTTACTGGTACAGTACATCGATGTACTAAGACAGCAATATAATGTTTACATTAATGTATTGCACTGGTGCAGTACATTTATGTAAAGAGCACATCTATGTAATGTATACATTAATGTATTGAACTGGTAGAGTACATTGATATACTGAGCACATTGATTTAATGTATAAATCGATGTATTGTACTGGTACAGTACATCAATGTAAAGAGCACATTAATATAATGTGTACTGCACCTCAATGTATTATACTGGTACAGTACATTGCTATTCTGACCACATGCATTTACTGTATGCATCAATGTATTGCACTGGTACAGTACATCGATGCACAGAACAAATTGATATAATGTATGCATTGATGTATTGCACTGGTACAGTACACTGCTATACTGAGCACATGAATATAATGTATACATAGATGTAATGTACCAGTACAGTACATCAATATACCAGGCATGTTGATTAAATGTATACATCGATGTCTTGAAATGGTACAGTACATCGATGCACTGAGTATGTCAATATAATGTATACATCACTGTATTGCACTGTTGCAGTCCATCAATGTATTGGGCACATCAATATACTGTATAAAGTGAAGTATTGTACTGGTAAAGTACATCAGTGTACTGAGCACACCATTATAATGTATACATTGATGTATCAATGTACTGTACTAATACAGTACATAGAGGTACTGAACACGTCAATATATTGTATAATCCATGTATTGCACTGGTAACGATGTATTGAGCACATCAATTTAATGTATACATCGATGTATATTACTTGTACAGTCCATCGATTCATTGAACAAGATATTGTTTTTATTTATACATCGATGTTTTGACTGGTTCAGTACACTGATATGCTGAGCATAGTGATACACTGGCCCAGATATTCAAACTGCACCCAAAAAGTGTGCAACAGCAGGAGCAAGCGCAAGTCCACTGCGCCCATGCGCAAGAAGCGCGATATTCAAAAACTGCGCAGACCAAGATGCGCCTACAGCCGATGACTGAATATCATACCACCTGCGCCATAGCGCAACTAGGAAGGTGAAGCTGAGCATATCTGATGCGCCATAGTGCAACAAGGGATGTTCAGCTGAGCAGTCCAGATGCTCCATAGTGCAACCAGGGATGCCCCCTGCAGCATGGCAGCAATGCAACAGCAAAACCAGGGATGCAGGGGCCCAGCACCCATGCCACAGATGGGCAGAGGAACACACAGCAGAACAGACATCATCCCCCACACCCCATCCACTACACAACCGGGGGAGAGCTGAAATAACCACTGGAATAACCACTGGCCCATGGATACCAGCAACCAACCCACAGCTGGGCCATGATGCCCCAGCACACCCCCTGGCAAGCTGTGACCAGCACACAAGGAGGGCTGACCACCCTGTACCACACCATCCCACCAATGCAGAGCACACCCTGCACCATGATCCCCATACACCCTGCCCAGGAGTAGCGCCCAACAGTGCAGGACACCCCATGCATGCCACCACCACCACTGTGACAATGCAACCCTGTGCACCATGGAGCCATGCAAGGCAGTGCCACCATGAGCACCCTGCATCAGGCGGCAGCAGACAGCGATGCAACAGATGCATACACAGTGCCACCCTGCATGTCCCCCGAGGTACAGCTGAGAGACCGACCATGCATCAGCACACGAGGTACCCCACATGTGACAGGGCATGCCCTGGACCCCACCTTCAGCAGTACAGCACCCTGTACACCCTCCCAAGGACACATCCCATCCTAGCACTGGCCACAACAGCCAGCACAGACACACACAGTGTAGCATGGAGGCATGCACCACACAGGATGCAACACAGTGCATGGACAAACACCTACCCATACCCAAGGGCACACCAACACAGGGACACAGTAGCGGGACAACCAAGCCACTGGCGTGTGGCCACAGCTGACATGTACACATGGCCAGCACCCCTACATTGCACAGGTGTGCCAGCCACCCTGAGCAGGCACCATGAAGCTGTATGCCACTAGCATGCTGCCGGAGCACAGGTGACAGACACTGGAGCACATCCCCTGCAACAGACACAAGCGACAGCATGGATGGGGACAACAACAGCAGAGGCCACGGTGCCACCGGAGGGAGACGTGCACTATACTGGTGATGGCAGGTAACCTGGCATTGTGCCGGGTACAGTTGTTATCCAGCATGGACAGCCACCACTGACACACCAGCAGACCGTGCATATCACAGACATACAAGGGTGTCTGCTGCACAGGCTATCGATGGTCTGACAGGGGTGCCATGCACATAGTGCAGGTCCCGTGGACCACTGCACACAGGCATCCAGTGCACAGAGTACAACACACAAACCACAGACAGTGACTGATCCCCCTGCTCACACCATGGGTGGTTCACCTCTGCTCACACTCACACACATGCCCATGCGTGTACCACCCCTGACACCATGCACACCACTGCAGCGGAGCACCTGTAGCCCACTGCAAATCAGAGACCACCACAGTTGTCATAACAAAATGCATATATTTAAAAGATGTAATGAAAAACTATTTACAATTATTTACAAGGGGGGGGAAGGGCCACATAACAGGTAAGGGGCAGGGTTGAACATATGGGAGAGGGAAGAAGGGGTGTGAGGGTGGGTCAAAGGGGGAAAGGTGGTACTCGGGGCATGGGGACATCAACGGCTGCCCCAGTCCTCCTCTTCCTGGTGCTGATGTCTGCTCCTTCATCTCATCCCGACCCTGTGGTGGTGTATGCGCTGAAGGAGCTGCAGTGTCTCCCTCACCACCTGGAGCAGCTCGTTAATACCCTGCTGTATTTGCAGGAGTTGCTGGCCACCTTGGATGAGGGAGCAGAGTCAATAGGTGTGACTGTCCATCCCCCTGCAGCCCACCCATTGTGCATGGCATACAGCCATGTGCCATGCCCCTGTGATGGTGTGCAGTACATATGGCATGTACAGTGACCGTGTTCACAAGAACTACCCACCCAGGCAGCCACAGCCATGTGGACCACTGCACACACCCATCACCCATGTCCTGCACAGCACCACCATGGCAGTACAGTGACTTGGCTATGTGGTGTGAAGGCAGTGCCACAGCCATGTGCCCGGTGCATGCATGGACCACCATTGACGTCCTCCCAGACATGCAGTGCCACTGGACAGTGCTGACTGTAACAAGTTGTGTGCATGGCAGTGGTGTCAATGGATGGTGGCCATGCCCCACTGCCCACCCAGTGCACCAGCATGCAATAGTAATCATGGATGTAAGGCACTCACCATCATCAGGCTGGTCCATGCGCCGCGGACCACCATCACCCATCCTGTCCCGCTGCTCCTCCATGCGGCGCCTCCTGTCCCTGTTGCGTTGCCATTCTTCTGGCCCTAAGGTGCAAACATGGAGAGAGGAACATCAGTACAATCCAGTAGAAAAGTCCCCCTGCCCCCATATGTGTGCAATCCCACACAGCCATACCCATCCACCCCACACCCCGATACCACCACCACGGCCAACACCGGACAGCCCCCCCATGTGCCGGACACATGCAACTGTGCTACCCGTATGGACAATAAAAGTGTATGGATGTTGCACCTACCTGGCCGTGGCACTGTGCCCCTCCTGGCATGTGCCCGCAGGTGGGCAAGCAGGTCTGGGTCCCTGTGCCTCAGGTCCCCATAACGGTGGTGGCTCTGCTCCGCCGTCCGCCCCATACCGGTGACCTCCTCCAAGGCATCGGCCACCTCCTGCCAGACTGCACTCCTGGCCCTGTCCAGGAGTGCCTCTCCAAACAAAACCCCAGCATGGGGCTCAACTATTTCCACCAGGTTGGCGAGCTCTATCTGGCTCCAAACCACAGCATGCCTCCACACCATCTCTGCTGTCTGGTTCAAGCAAAATGGTGCTCTGCAACGCAGTCCTGCCACATGCAGATGCTATGTGGTACAGTGCTGCCATTCTCTATCGTGCTATCACTGAACAGCATGATAGTGGTGCACCCATGCCTGACGCATGGCGCCTAGGCGGCAAAGGTCAGGCACAGGGTCAAGGGTCTCTGGCGCACGGACAGCCACAGCGTGATTGGAACCCAATGCATGTAGCGCGATTGGGTGCCTGTGTGCCACCTCCTGTAGTGGCCTACAGCACTGTTGCCCCAGTGAGCCTACGACACCCCAATGCCACAGCGCCATATAGGTGAACAGCACTGTAGCGCCACTGGCACAATGGTGGCCATACCCTGCATTGTCTCCTGCACACAGCATGTCAGCAGCGCAGCAGGCACCTGCGTCATCAACCCGGGCATGCGCAGTTAGGTGTGTACTGCACATGCCACAGAACTGTGCCCTTGGCTCAGCACGTTCAACACAATTGCACAAAGCGCAACAGCGTGATATTCAGACGTCATATGCAAATCAGCTAATCAGCCATTCAATGGCGCAGTCACTGCATTTGCATCCACTTAAAGAAGTGCCTCACCTCATTTGCATGGGTTGCACTATAAAAATGTGACATTGGGCTGCACTGGCCATAGTCGGTTACTGCAGTCTATTGCAGTGAGTTGCATACTGTTTTGGGAGTGTGGACTGTGGTGTTTGGGACATGCATGGGACTGCAGAGTCACAGATAACACCTGTCATTCTCACAGGATGAATCATGACCGATCGTGTGGTGGAGGAAGAGGAACAGAGTCGTGGGAGGAAGAGGAGGCCAAACTTTACAAAGGCAGAGACAGATGCCCTGTTTGAGGCCTACCTTGACCAGGAGCCACTTCTCAGTGGACGCCAGGAAACACCACAGGCCCATGCTACTGCCTGGGAGGAGGTGGCACGTACTGTCAACCTGCATGGCAGCCACCAGCGCTCCGTGCAGGAGTGCAAAAAGAAGATGAGCACGGACAGGCAGAGGATTAAAGAGAAGTTGGCTGCCATCAGGGCAGTATGGTCTGCGACCGGTGGAGGACAGCCGGAGGTGCGACGCCTGACCCCACAGGAAGAGCGAGTTGCTGGCAGCATGCAGTGTTGCACCATTGAGGGTGTTCCAGGGGGTGGATTCCAGATGGGTGGTAGCCCGTCACTGCATGGTAGGTCATGGTCTGTCTATTGGGGGGGACAGGATAGGTCACATGCAGTAATGCTACTTTTTTTCCCTTACAGCTCCTGAGCATCTGCATGGGTCAGCGGTGGTGGGATTCTCCACTGAGGCCAGTAACATGGAGATGGAGGAGGGCCCATCTGCCTCCACAAGAATATGGGGGTCAGGGAAACAGTGGGCCTACCTGGATGTCCGGACTGATGTTGGTGGAGCAGGTGTGGAGGAGGCCCTGCCCGTGTCCCAGCATGCCGGCATCCATGGATGCCGGCATGCTGAGACTTGGGCTGGTGCCAGATCCATCACCAATGATGATGCAGCTAACGTCATGGGCAGTGACACATGTGTGCCACAGGATGGCCACACAGCAGGTGACATCATGGCCATGGCTGTGGATGGTGCCACCGTGGAGGCCTGCGTGTCATCACAGTCCCAGTCTGTGCCTGTCTGCACCAGTGGGGCAGCACTGGTGTGTGTCCAGGACAGTGGGACTGTTGTGGCCACTGTGGCAGCACTATTGAGCCCTGGACAGTGGCAGCTGGAGGGGCAGCATGAGCAGTCGGCCAATGGTCATGGGGGTACAGTGTCAGGGGGTGGCATCAGTGCACTGCGTGTGGACATGCCCAGGCCTGGCCCTGGTGTGCAGCACCCACCCTCAAGGGGTGAGGAGCATCAGGGCCGCAAACACCCTGAGGGACAGCATGCCGATCAGGCAGATGACCTCTTAGATAAGCACACCTGCATACTGCAAGCATCAGTCAATCAGCAGATGTGCCTTGTGACGGCGGTGGATGCACTGAGTGTGGCTCTGCACCAGGCAGAGGAGCAGCGCAGAAGAGACACCACTCTGCTCCTGGCAGGGATGGACCAGTTGCAGGAGGATGTGACCATTGCCATTGACAGGCAGACACAGGCATTCACAGCTGTCATGGCCACAATGGGCACACAGTTATTTGCCCTTGCATCGCAGACACCACGCAGTGCAATGTCCACCCCCCATTCCCAGTGTCATGCAACACCATCCTTGTCGACACTGGGTTCAGCTGTGGGCATCCCGAGCACACCTGGCGCAGGCATGTTCAGTGTGCTGCAGACCCCTGCATGAGCACAGTCATGTTCACGCAGTGGAACCCCTGGGGGACTGTTGGTGCCACCCCATGAGGCCAGTGGTCAGCCTGTCACTGCTGGCGGGTCTTGGTGGGGCCGCCCATGCATCCGTGGCAGCCGTGGCACTGTGGCACGTGACTGACCTGTCTCCCAGCATGGCTACTGTCTGATGCTGCCCTATGCGCATTGTGTCATTCAGCGGGCAATGCACGGGTGGGGTACCCGGCCCTGCACGCACACACACGTTCCATCTGCACACCCTCCCGGCTGTTGTCCACTGTTGCATGTGCATGATGATGCCTGCATTGTGCTGTACACCAGTGTGCAATGGTGCCCAGTGTCTGACACATGCACAATGACAGGCAGTGGGCGTGGTGGTCTGTGGACATGTGTGTGGCTAGGAGTGGTGGCCTGGGTCGGTGTGCCTCCTACCCTTAGTGCATGTATTGTGAGGTGTGTGTGTGTGTGTGTGTGTGTGTGTGTGTGTGTGTGTGTGTGACCACGTGCTATGTTAGACCTCGCCCATCCCTGGTGGTGTGTGCCGTTCCATGCTCGGCCACTTTCCTTGACGGCATGCACTCCTGGTGTGTGTCCATGCATGTTTGTGGGTTGTGCCTTTGCCACTGGTGGTTGCACATCACCCCATGACTTACCTGGGTTGGCTGAAGTGCTGCTCTGTGATGGTGTCCCAGTGCAGCTGTGCCAGCAGGAGCAGTCGGGGGTCCCATCGCCCAAGGGGGAGCTGCCCATCACCATCGTCACCGGCATCCTCATTGTCCCCATCGCTGTCCCCCTCTTCAACCTGTACAGCTATCCCACAGTCATTGGCCATGTTGTGCTGGATGCAACAGGCCAGGAATAGCCTGCAGGCCTTAGAGGGGCTGTACTGTAGGGCACCACTGGAGGTGTCCAGGCAATGCAAACATGCCTTCAGCATCCCGAACACCCGCTCGATGACATTGCATGTGGTGGCATGTGCCTCATTGTAGTGTTGTTGCGATGGGATCGTGGGCTGCCGGTATGGTGTGAGCAGCCAGGGATGGAGTGGGTATCCACTGTCACTTGTGTGTAGAGGGTGGAGGTTAGTTTGGTGGTCAGCATCACCCTGCCTTGGGCCATGTAGACCACTACCCATGTCATCTCTGACCATGCCAGTTCCAAGCTCTATGTTTGTCCATGTGGTTTGCATACTCACCCACTAAGTGGCCAGTGGGGATGTCCCCACTCTTGAATCTGTGGCACAGTGCTGACTGGTGCCAGATGAAGGCATCATGTGCTCCCCCAGTGTGCATGGCACAGACATTGATTATGCGCCCCCTGGCATTGCACACCACCTGGCAGTTGATGCTTGCATAGCCCTTCCGATTGATACATGCGGCCCCCTCGGGGCCAGGTGGTGTGCGGATGGCCACATGGGTGCAGTCTATTGCCCCTAGCATGCCAGGCATACATGCTACCCTGTGGAACTCCTGTGTGTTTGCTGTGCGCTCTGCTGGTGTGCTGGGGAAATGGATGTACTCTGCAGCATGTGGCAGCAGTGCGCTGAGGAATTGAGTGAGGTGGCATGACACGGCCGACTGGGTTATGCATATGGCGTACCCTGTTGGTCTCTGGAAAGTACCCATGGTGAGCAAGCACAATGCAAGCTGTCACTTTAGTTTTCACTGACAGAGCATGGCTCCGTCTTGTGGGTGCCTGCATCACATCACTGTACAGCTCACAGAGCCACCTCAGAATTGCCCGATTCAGGTGGTACTGGCCCACGATCTCGGTATCACTGTACAGCTTGAAGCTGGTGGGGGCTCGGTGCTGCCTGTTGGGGGCATACCGCCGACGGGCCCTTCCACAGCCGTGCCCCCCTGCTGCCTGCCTTCTCATCCCCTCATTACTGCCTCCACCTGGATGGTGGCACTGGCCATGTCCCTGGCTTGTGTTCTCCCCCCCCAGCAGCTGTTTCTGTGTCCCCCCCCGCTGTCCTGGCTGATACTTCCCCTGCACCAGGAACACCTTCCTGTGGTGGTCTCAGTGCTGTGTGGCACTTCCCCCTTCTGCACTAGCTGTGGCTCCCCACACCTTCCCTGTGCCTGTGTGTTCAGGATGCCCTTTCCCTGTCCTGCCCTGTGTGTCCCTCCTGCCCTGTTTGTCTGGCTAGAGTTCAGCCACATGTGCCTTCCCTGCAGCGTTCTTGTGCCTCTCCTGTTCCTTTTTATTTTGGCTCATTACCACTATCGCGCAACTTCCGCTTGCTCCCCTATTGCGCATGGCGCATGTTGTTGAATATCGCACTTTGCCATTTATGCATGGTTCCTCCCCCTTCAGTTGCACATGCATTCATTATCATTGCACTCTTGCTCAGCATGATTTGGGGGGCGCATATGCCTCCCACTGAATATCGCAGAATGGCACATTTTCGGACTTGCGCTGGAGCAACCCTATTGTGTATGGCGCAACCCTTTTCAATATCTAGGCCACTAAATACATAAATGTATTGCACTGGAACAGTACACTGAAGTTTTGAGTAAATCCATATGATGTATACATTGATGTATTGTTTTTACATTGATGTAGATTTAAAGGACAATATCTCCATGACGGTCAGGCTACTGCCTAATGATGTATCCTGTTGGCAAAAGTTTGCATCTGGCCATTCCAATGGTGTTTAGCATAAAGGTATGCCATATAGGATTTAAAGTATTAAGCAGTAAGGCATGACCAGGAGTTATTTTAACAGGCCATTAATCAGCCCCTGGGGCATAATGTTGCATGAGGCGCAGCTGAGTGCTATATTACCCCTAGGGAATGATTAACTGTCAGTCTAACTCACAGGAGTGTCTTACTGCTTTTATAAAAAACTTATTTCAGAAGAAAAGTGTTAAAAGTATACCTTTTGAATGTTTTCCTCATTGAGATGGAGACTTTTAATACAATAGTTCACCCACTAACTGTTTAAGATTACTGGTTCAGACTCAAATACATCACTCTAGCCATTTAGCAGTGCTAAAGAATGAAATGCTGACAGGAAGAATTAATGCTCCATAGTGATCAGGCTGTACGTGACAGTGAACAGAGATTAATATGCTGCTCGAGGAGTGTTGATGGCCAATCAGATTGCAGCATTTCCGAGACTCTTTTTATAACATATGCTTCTATAATTGCAGTTATTATCAGTATAAAGACAATGCATCAGTGTATAGTCTGTATTTGTGTATCAATACATAAACACTGCATCTACTGTATGGTCAACTTGACACCAAACTTTCATTTAAAAAACACTTGATTTGAGTAATCCAAGATCAAACAGTTAGAGCTACCTTCTAGAACAAGCCCACAGAGGGAATAGGGGCAGACTCTATGGTCAGACCACCTTGCCTCTTCTGTAACAAGAGGCTACATTTGTTAGCCCATTCTAAAGTAAATTTCTTTGAAAATGGCTACCTTTGGAATTGGTTGGGCTAGGAACTCTCTTTTTTTTTTAATGAAAGCTTGCAGTGAAGTTAGCATAGCTGTGTCACATTGATACAGTTTTCATGTATCAGTGAACATCAGATCAGATGTCCAACTGTTAAATGGAGGTAGACAGCACTGTAAATAATATTGTCTGTTGCACTGCAAGATAGTAATGGTATTCCATCAAGCGGAACCACAACTTTTTGTTAGTAGTTTTTTCTAACTTTTGACCAGCAAAGGCAGGCGCATTGAGCTGTGACAGCTCATTTCCAGCTGCATTCTGGGGTGGCTGGGTTACATGGACCTATTTTATTGACTGGGGGAATGCTGATGAAGACACTGGGGAAAGTCCCCTACTCTTCCAGAAAGGGGAATCTATGGCTGTCTGTGGCTATGGCCACTCCCGGGAACCTTGGAGAGAGGATGGATGTGCTGGAGGCTGGGGAGCAGGTCTCCTCCCCTACCTCGACAACTGCAGAGACCAACCTTAATCATGACATTTTGACTGATATTACGGAGCAAAGATCAACTGTACAACGTGATGCTGCAGAGAGTAATACTGTTAAGGCAACAACTTCTATACTAGAAAACACCACAGATACAGGTATAATAAATACTGCTTTTGTCTTTAATGCACCACTGAACATGGAGAACAAAGACAGCAAGTACAGCAGATTAATGCAAAAAGAGGCACAACTGAGGAAATGGCAATCGGAATTATGAAAGGCTATTTCTGAAATATTGAAGGAATGCCAAAACTCAACTGACACACAGGCCCGTTTGACAGCCTATGATACACTCGCATCAAAGGAAAAAGCTGCCAGAATGCCAACGCCCACTGACATTGACAGATCACAAGCTGGAGGAAACACAGAAGGAATACAAAATATGCAGCTTCACAAAAGGCAGAGGCTATACCTGCTGAATTTTGAGAACCCTTTATGAGTGGAATTTAATCAGGAATGGCACACACAAGCAGTGGAATGCTTGGCCTGAGAAGAGCCCCCCTTTCTTCTACATCAGATCAAGAATGGACTGTGGAACCGGTGCTTCTTGCAGCTGGCTGGGAACAATCCTCCCACACGGGAGCATGAATCTCTGGATCCTCACCAATTCAGAGGCCAAGACAGGAGGATTACATAAATGAAGGTACAAATAACATTTGTATTGATAAAACAAACACTAATCTATCTCAGAAAAGAGCTGTTATTGCTTAACTCACTAATGCACTGATGTTGTTTACATGTTGTTTAAATCTGTATATCTACTGTGTGTTACTAGGGACCTGCCTCCCTGAGGAAGAGCGCATGCTTGAAACTGGTCGGAGCAGTTAAGGAGAGGTGCACTCTGCACATGTACTTATGGTTCTGAAGAGCAGTATGAACTGTTTGTTCTGCAATAAATAATATTAACTTGGATTTGCTGGTGCTGCCTTTTTCTACTTTGGATTCTAATTGTTGGAACTGCACAGCAGTGCTGGAGCTGTCTCTTTTTTTGTGGACTTAATGTTGTTTTTGGCTTGCTCGGCACAGAATCCACTACGGCCTTTATATTCAATTAGATCCTGCTGAATTATCATGATGCCCAGAATAAGTGACATTGTGTTGGGAGAGAGTGCTAATGCCTTTTCTACAGCATTATTTTCTTTGAATGACTCTAGTAATCTTTTTATTGATAGACCCGGTGATTCACAGCAGCCCTCAACTTCTACGACTGGGGTAGTTACACCAGATATCAACAACATCAAGAAAGCCTTTCAGGAATTAGAACACATTACCTTGATGGCCAGACGTACATTTTGGAATCAGACTGCATTACAAGCTTACATCCCAGTGAACCGCAAGCCTCGGGGACTGAGAGTCTTAAAGTGGCCTGGATATGGAGTGGAGTGGATAAGACTCCAAGCAAACTGGCGTGATTGCATGTAACAAAGAACCCTGCACTTTCTGCATTGCATTATTAATGAGTATTTAGAACAGGAGGAAGAATTAAAGGCAGCAGTTATCATTAAAGAACAAGAGTAATAAAATTCAAAGACGAGCCTGAATATAAGGATTTGGAAACAGCACTCAAAGCAAAAGTTGAGAAACAGGACCAACGCATTAATGTGGTGAAACTTGCTAAATTTGAAAGTGATAAAAAAGATTATGCTCTTGACCGAGTATGGACATGGAAAAATAAAAAGCCTTCAAATAATAAACTGCAATCCAACCTGAAAAGAGGGAACACTAGCTTCCATACTAGTGAGTCAGAAGTCGAGGGATTGGATTTAGAAGAGGCGTCTCAAACTGATTACCCCCAGGATTTGAGACACAGCAATCAATTGGTGAAGTTCCATGTAAACAAACCAGATGAGGAGGTCGCAGGTGGGGGAAGAGAAACAACGCCACAAGAAACAGCGTACAGTTCATGGAGCCAACATCAGAGGGGAGTCAGCAGGAATAGGGGAGAGGACAAGGCAGGGGCCGGAACAAGAGGTACTAGTAAACGTTATTAATTTGTAGAACATTGATTTGGCAATGAGACAGGTACAGCTTCTGAATAAAGGCTTAAGCTTTGTTCCAACTGTGGTTCAGCGTCCCTTTGAATTATACATTGACTTTAAGAAATTCATTCATAACTCAATTTGAAAGCTTTCTTTGCAAAGGAAAGAGCGGGTGATATTACTATGGATACCACTGTGGATTTGGACATGGAACAAGATACCATACAAGCACCAAATGCCCCATGTCTTCAAGTACCCTCTATATTTCTGCCCCCCACAATCAAACTGTGTCCGTTTTTGGAAGGGCTTGTCTTGAAGACATCTAGTCGATGCAGGAAGACAAGGACTTCACCTACTTCAACAACCTGATGAGAGAAGAACGGACATCACTGCAGGAGCTGGTAGGTAATGACAATCTTACCATAAAACCAGCAGACAAAGGTGGGTCAGTGGTCATAAATGGACACTGCGAATTACATGCAGGAAGTCCTGTGACAATTAGGGGATGCAAATTATTATGCAAAACTTAATTCTGACCCAACAACTATTTTAAAAAAAGAAATTGACAGTATAATTGATTATGCTAGAAGTACAAGAGTTATTAGTTCTGATACAGCTGAATTTTTGAAAGTTAAAACTCCTGTATGAAGCACAATTTATATACTCCCCAAGGTCCACAGATCGTTAATAAACCCTCCAGGCAGACCAATAGTGGCAGGGGTAGGCTCTGTTATCGAGCCCTTATCACAGTTTGTGGACTTTTATATTAAGGATGAGGTTAAACTAATGCCATCCTATATTAAAGATACCACTGATATTTTGAACCTGATTAGGGAAATACGTATGGAGGACCAGTGGCTTCTATGTACAATGGATAGCGAATCCTTTTATACAAACATCCCGCATGATGAGGGGCTGGATGCACTAAGCCAGAATTTGGACAATAACGAGACTCTCACAATGGATTTAAGGGAATTTATTTTCGAGTGTGCAAAAAAAGTTAACAAAGCAAAAAGACTAGCGCACACCCTTCCCCCCCCCCACATAGCATAACATTTAAACTTTCAAGTGCCAAAAATGGCTATATTTACTTTTAAGCTCCATGTGAGGAGAGGGTCCTCTTAGTTTCAGACTGGGATTCCAATCTGAGTAAGCTAAATCACCAACGTCAAGGTGGGGCCCTTCGATTTAGTCCCTAACTTTTCAGTGCCTCAATGGCTACTAGCTAGCTGCTTTTATACTGTGCTCCCAGCAGGGATTTTGCACAGGTGATTTAACTTTCAAATCTTTATACTGTGCTCCCAGAAGGGATATAACACAGACATTTTAAAGGGAGCATGCTATAGAGGAGCACCATAAACTCCCCAAATTCAAGTAAAGCACCGTGGGACCATTTTTGCTTTACAGGTGAAAAAAAACCAAGACTACGTGGGACGTTTGCCACGCTGGGGTGGGCTCCCAGTGTGGCAGAAGGATGGCTGGGGGGGCCGAGGGCCGGCGGGGATTGGGCACCCCGTCAGCAGATGACGGGGCGTTTGCCATGCTGGGGTGGGCTCCCAGCATGGCAGCTGCGCCCAGGCGGCATGGCGCGGGGTGGCATGACGCTGGTAAGCTCAGGTGACAGCGTGGTTTTCTCTTGAAGCCAAGACCACCACTGTTACACACAGCCCCGCACCCATTGGTGCAGGACCACCATGCCTGCTCAATGGAGCAGTGGATTGAAAAGGAGAGGCACACCTCCAAAGTGTGCTACTCTCCCAAAACGTTCCTTGAGCATGCGCACAAGCGAATGTAAAAAAAATCATTCTAAATGGATTTACACAAATAATCTAGTGGATCTGTATGTATATTACCCTTATATTCAGTAAAAATAAGGTGGAGTACAGCCACCCTGAGCATACTGTTATTTGGTTAGGTTTTTATCTCTGCATTAATTCAATGAAGAAAATATGCATAGGAAAGATTCTGTAAATGACAGAAAATGTTTCCATTTTCAGTATGCCATGGAAGTGTATCCCCCTGTTGATAAATGATGTAAAACAATTTGATGAATAATGTTGTGTAATATAAAGAGAAGAAAAATCATAGACATGTGATTATGAGTCAACCTTTTAGCAAATAATGTATCATGATATCAGTCCTTTAATAGAATTTATGGAATTATTGCGTGCAAGTGATTTTGCCTTAAACTCTCATGCATTGTCAGAGCCTAGTGCTGCTTTAGTGATTCAACTATTAAGCTTTTTTAATTCTTTTTTATTGGGTTCACTTAAGTCACTAATGCACTGATGTTGTTCACATGTGTGATTACTAGGGACCTGCCTCCCTGAGGAAGAGCGCATGCTCGAAACTGGTTGGGGCAGTTAAGGAGAGGTGCACTCTGCACATGCACTTATGGTTCTGAAGAGCTGTATGGACTGTTTGTTCTGCAATAAATAATAACTTGTATTTGCTGGTGCTGCCTTTTTCTACTTTTGATTGCTTCTAGTATACCTGACAAAGACACTACCATTGAACATAATTCTCCCTTACGTATTCCTACAGTTATTGTTAACCCAAAACCCGATTTTAAATAGCAATACATTAGAAAATTCTTCTGTACTTCCTGAAGTGATTCAACCAGAAAAAAACACACTGAGTAACAGAAACTGGTACAAGAGCTGATATACAATCTGATCTGCTATAGAGGGCAAACAACCCCACAAATACTATCCCCGGTCACCCTCCTATAGCACCCTTAAGAAACATAAACTAAACCAACCTTAGGCCTTATGCATCCTCATTTCATGCCCCAGTTTCTCCAGCAAAAAGACACAATGCTGTCAGGTTGCTATACAAAGGTGGCATAGAACAACTACCTGATAGAATATTTGTTGACAAAGAACTTTTAAAAGGATCAGTAAAATTTTTTGCCACGGAAATTTGCATATTAATTCATGCATCGGGAGAACACATGTTTGACATAAGCTTTAAATCTAGAAGTGGACTAGAACATTTTTGGACCAAGTCTAATGAATCAAAAAACTCTCCACTGTGGACAACTTTCTTCAATCAATTCCGCTGACTAAGCCGGCTCTGAAAATTACCACTGTTTTATTTAGGAATGAGGGGGACATCAGTGTTACTGATTTATTATACTGTTTAAAACAGAAGTGTACTGTGTTAGGAAATCCTGAGGCAGTATTTGACAGTGAACATATCTGGACAGGAGGATCGAAAATTTGAGTACTGTTGAGATCAACTGATATAGGACTCCAGCACCTCCCTAATAGCTTTTTTTAGGACAGGACCGAGGGGTGTTCTACGCAGGACAACCCAAAGCTTGCTACAAGTGTGGATCAACTAGTCATTTAAGCAGTATTTGTGATAAATGGACAGTGTATAAATGAGATGTTACTTAATCTCTGTGACGTAAAGGGACATTCCTATCAGAACTGCCCTTGAGCTGCACAAAATCAAGCAGCCCAAGCAGTCAGTGAAGAACAAAGACTGCTTATTGCCCTGGCACAGCATGCTAAAGCTACACCTGTGACCCCAAACCAGACTACCATCCCTCCCAGACAACCTGACATAAGAGGACATGAACAGGCAGAAATATCACCCACCCCGCACACTGAAACAGCTGAGGACCCCTTCACTAGTACTACCACAGAGGCCCAGATTGAGATGTAGATTGATATCTCTACCCCAGAGGTTTCCACCTCTACAGACCTACAGACCCAAAAGGCATGCCACCACCCCCTCCCCCCCCAACTGACTACAACAAATGATAAAAAGATTATGATCACTCAACACCATCAGAATTAGCTCGACTAATTCCGAAATTGGTAAAAAAAAAACTGGAGTCTCACTCACAAATAGATCTGAGTCTCTACAAATGCCTCAGAGGGGGTCTGATGATAACCCAGATAATTCATCCATGTGGTCCTCACACCTGGGCCCAGGATCTGACCCTGAGGGTGATGCTTCTGGCACACCCAGTAAGTTTACAGAAAAAAACAAAAACAAAAGCAAAACCAAAGGCCAAATTGAAATCTAAAGGGGTGACGAGATGGAAATAATGGAACCATCCTTATTTATTTATACTATTAACATGAATAGTGTAAAGAGCTTCAGGAATTGAAAAGTAGTCTTTTCTTCTTTAACTTCACAGAAGCCAGGAGTATACTTTATACAAGATACTAGACTCCATTCAATACCTGAACTGACTGGAGCAACAAAAACATGGCATGTAGCTCTGGCCTATAGATCCATGGGACCTGACACCTGTTCAGGAGTCGGTATTCTCTTCCATACATTGGAAGTACAAGTCTTAAAACTTATCAATCTGGTATCAGAGAGATTTCTTATTTTAGACACCAGAATTCAAAATATATTATTTAGATTTATTAACACCTATGTTATGCAAACTAAGGCTCAGAGAATTGAACTATTCAAATTCATACGACCCTACTGTTCTAGAGCCCTACCCCAATGAAGTGAGACCACACATGATGTTCTGTTGGTTGCTCAGTCAGCACACCTTTCATTAAATTCTTAACAACTTCATTATTCACATAATACAATCCAAATTCTTTTTATTCACCAACCATTCTATAAATTTTTCAGTCCACTTCATACCATCATCATAATTTATTCACTTTTATTTTCATTTTATTACATATTCTTATCACATCACGTTTGATATACTTTCAACCCCAGATGTAAATCTGAGGGGGGGTTCTTCCATCCTGGGCCACATGTCCATTCCTGACCCCCTCTTTTTGCAACCTTGGGTGTCCACACCCCTGAGTAGCCCTCCAACCCCCACCTTGGTGTACACCAAAGTTGGGTTCCTCCCCCTCCCCTATTAAGGACTTCCTTCCTTCCTTCCTTCCTTCCTTCCTTCCTTCCTTCCTTCCTTCCACTTTGCTGTCCACCTTCAGCAGTCCATAATCAGACCTTGGGATGATTTCTTTGCGCTTCTCCTTTCTTTTTGCGCCCTTCTGCATGGGCGTCAGGTGGGAAACAAAATTCTGGCTAGCAAAAAGTGAGGGAAAACCCTCTCTTGCAGCCCTTTTTCAACCCCCTCAAACCCATCCCATCCTAGCTCTGATTCCCCTCTCTCTCTCCCCTCACCCAATCATATTCAGCCACCTTATTATCCATTGCTCCACCCCTTTGTGACCTCATGTCTCCTTAGCCAAGCCCCTTTCTCTTTTGTCTCCTTATCCCCACTTCCTGCTGATGTCATGGTCCCCCATCCCCCTCCTTCTCCACCCCCTTCTGCCCTTTCTCTCTCTCTCTCTCTCTCTCTTCCCTGCCTACTGAGCTTCCTTCATGGGTCCAGGCCTAGAATAATGGTGCCTGTCTTTAAGGGACAAACCTTCTTGTTCTAGAACCCTACCCCAATGAAGTGAGACTAGACATAATGTTCTGTTGGTTGCTCAGTCTGCACACCTTTTAATAAATTCTTAACAACTTCCTTATTCTCATAATACAATCCAAATTCTTTTTATTCACCAACCATTCAATACATTTTTCAGTCCACTTCATACTGTCATCATAATTTATTCACCTTTATTTTCATTTTATTACATATTCTTATCACATCACGTTTGATATAATTTCACCCCAAATGTAAATCTGAGATGGTCTTTTCTTCCATCTTGGGCCAGGTGTCCATTCCTGACCCCCTCTTTTTGCTGCCTTGGGTGTCCACACCCCTGAGTAGCTCTCCAACCCCCACATTGGTGTACACCAAAATTGGGTTCCTCTCCCCTCCCATATTAAGGACTTCCTTCCTTCCTTCTTTTCTTTTCTTCCACTAGCCCATCTCTAGCTTGTGTTGGAAGGCGGGCTTCCTCCTTTACCCAAACAATGCCTCCCCCCTTTTTTATTTTATTTTACTCACTTGTTACTTATACCATGCATCTGTGCCCTTTCCCAGCTCCATTATAAAAATGTGGTTGCCCATCCATCCTGTACAACCCCACTATCTGTTCAACTAGCTCATCGTACCTCATTTCTGCTCCCCCAAATCCCTTGAAGCATTTTCCAACTCTCCTGTTCATCCTTTTATTTATTTATTTATTTGTGTTTTTGGTAACCAGGTAAGTGCACTGATGCAGTGGACCATTTTCAGTCACTACCTGGGCCACAAGGTGGCGATAGAGTAACACAAGCAGTGGACACAGTTTACATTTTGGTATACAGACATTTATATTTTGGTATACAGACAATACAAGCACTCATGGAAAATAAAAACAGACATTATTTACATACTGTACAGGCATGGTAAAATAAAGATATAACAAAGTAATACAGGCAGCAGTACAGAGGAAAAGTAGATTAGCATTTGCACAAACTAAACAAGGTGCATCTTGAAAAACAGCAGACTGCTGACATCTAGTCTAGGTAAACACGCCTGTCCTGGCAGATAGCTGAAGCACGCCGGGACTGAGAAAGCCTGGCTGGCTGGCTGTGCGAGACAGCAGGAGAGTCATGTGTGGGTTGTGCTCAAGGACAGAGGGGGGCATGTGCGGGGAAAAATGTAAAGGGAGGGATGGCTATAGTTATGGCGGGTTTATGGCAGCTTTCAGGTTCCTGTGCAGCCCAGTAAGCATTTGTAGGTGGACTCCTTCAGCAGCCATGCCTTCAGGTTGGATTTAAAAGATGCATGGGATGGAGATGTACGAATGGTTGTGGGAAGACTGTTCTAGAGGGAGGGAGGGGGCAGATATGCAGAAAGCCTTACTGCCCATCACCATAGAGACCCGAGGAACTTGAAGGGTTGGAATGGAGGAAGCCCTAAGAGGTCTAGTGGTTACTCTATAGTAGGGGAGCATAGGGGGATAGTTGGTTACTTCTAAGAGCACTATCCACCTAGCAGCCTGTGGCATAATCAAGGTGTGCCTGAAGAGGGAAATATCCTAAGGACTGGTAGAGTGTGTGGTGGTGGGTTAATAAGCGGCTTTGAGAACAAAGCGACAGATAGCATCATATGTCATGTTTAAGTGGGAGTGTTGCTTCAAGGACATGAGGGAATAGATGAGGGAGCAGTAGTCTATGAGAGGGAGAAGGCTGTCCTGCGCAATGGTGAGGTAAGCTTCAGGTGAGAGCAGGTGAATTGCGCGGTACGCCACCTCTAGTTTCTGGTTTAATCTTTCTTGCAGGCAGGGTTGTGTGATCATTGAAGGTAAGTGAGGGGTCAAGAGTGGCACCAAGATATTTGAAAGAGGTAACCTGCTCAAGAGGGTGGCCAGTGGGTGTGCATACGGTGAGGGAGGAGTCAGATTTGACGACATTGTTTAGGAATGGCTTGGATCCAAAGAGCATGGCCTTTCTTTTCTTCCCATTGACTAGGAGTTTTGTGGATGCCAACCAGCTGTCTGCCACAGCATTGTTGCCAGTGAGGGTGGAGGAGATGGATTCCAAAGACTTATCACTGTGGTACAGGACTAGATCATCCACGTAAAGGAATGCGTTGCAGTTTAGGATCTCTGTCGGTAAAGCATTGACAAACATGGAGAAGAGAAGGGGGCCAAGAATTGATCCCTGAAGAACTCTGGTGCTTGTGGGAAGGGAAGCTGAGGCAACTTTGCTTATAAGCACGGACTGGGTCCTATTTGAGAGGTAGCTTTGGAACCAGGTTGCAGGTCCAGGGGCACAGCCAAACTGTCAAAGTGAGGAGAGAAGGAGATGATGGTCTACAAGGTCAAACGCCTTTGATAAGTTGACTAAAACAGCACCTGTGGCCCCCTTTATAGCCTTATGGCTTGTAGCATACAGCCACACCCTCCTTGGTACCATTTCTGATCAGGCGAGGGTGACCTTAGGCTACCACTTCTTTACTAATTACAGGTCGTCCTGTAGTTGATAAAAAAATTCCTACCAAGGCCGAGTGCCCAGATAATTTCCTCCCATATGAACCATGATTAAGTGCGACTCTGGATTGTTCCTGCGTGTTTCCTCCATAAGCGGTAAGAGTTGTCCCCATCGCATCCCCCATATTCCTCTCCGTAGAATGCACACCTCTCGGTGATTGAAACCAAGCTGCTCCTCCCCACCAGTTTTCTCTCTGCTTGCCACTCTACCCAATAAATGTAAGAGTGCCGCATGATCCAAACCTCTGAATGTTGGGTTTTCTCTAAAAAACATAAAGAAAGCATGTGAGAAGCTCTCTGTTGAAGAAAAACCTCCCCCAGTCATAAAATTGTCTGCCCTGTAAAGAGAAAAACAACAAACATCCATTGGTCCTTGATACATCAAACATATTTTTTATGACAACTGGACGTCCATCTCCCCAAATTCTTTAGACCTTCCTCTTGAATCCCTCTTGCCGCCACCTCAAATGCGGCACCTATCCGAAAGGAGTGTGAGGAGTATCTCCCCGGATCCTCCTCTATAGCAGCAATCCCTTTTTTTAGAACCCTCGCTAAATGGGCCCCCATGGCTGCCTTCCCATTTTCATGTGGGAACATCACACCTTGTTTCTGTGGCCTAATGGCCACATAATTCCACAGGGCCTGTACTGGGCAAATGATCCTTGTCATATTTTTGTGTAGGGAAACCCTGGCCCCCTTCCCCAGCTGATCTGTTTTGGATTTTTTTGAACATTATGGTAACCCCCTCCTTGTTCCATTGTATGTCCCCCCACAGCAGGCCCAGCCTTTGATCAGATTGCACTGGACCTAGCAACTTCCCTACCCTAAAGGCCCCACTATACAGTGCTATGAATATTGCAGTGAACAACACTGCCCCATAGGTCGAGTAGCAAACCTGTGTTAAGGTGCCTACCAGCTTCCCCAAAATGTGCTCTGATATGGGCCATCTTTTGTCCTGCTCTCTCCCTTTTACCCTTAACCATCCTATCATCATATGCCTTATGATCTGCCCTTTACTGGTGTCACCCCAAACTCTCATTGTACTGACCCAACCTATGACTGATAAATGCACATTCATCATCGCATGAGCTACTCCCCTCTGCCATCCTTCCACCACAAACCGGGCCGCCTGTTCTTCAGTGACTGGCCCACTTACCTCCATGCTGTTTCTGACCCAAAAAGCCTAGAACATTCTCCAAGACCCCTCATATGCTTTTAAGGTGCTGTCTACCCAAGAGTTCCAAAAGCAGAAACTCTGCTCCTTCCAGCCAATCTCCCACATTTCTGTTGGAATCCTCGTCCCCGCTTTGGCTGCCTTTAGGAGTGATGGTCCAAAACTTGTCCATCTACAGACGGGAGAGGCCCTCACCCACAGTATTCTGTATTCCTTCTATATGTCGAGCCCTAAAGCTCATGTTAAGTCGTAAACTTTGCAATACTAATTGTCTCAAAATCCACAAGACTGTGACCGATGCTGCCCCTCCACTGTTCAATACATCCACTACCGCTCAGTTGTCACACCACAAAGTCACCCGTTGGTTGTGGAGGCCCCCCCCCAGACTTCTGTTGCCACCCATATCGGGAATATTTCCAACAGGGTGATGTCCTTCATGAGGCCCCTCTCCCTCCAGGTCTGAGGCCATGGTTCAGCAAACCACTTCCCTCTGAAGAAAGCCCCCACACCTATCCCCCCGATGCATCCGTATATAACTCCAGGTCCGTACTGAACAACCATTCATGCTGCCAAAATGTTATCCCGTTATACGATTTTAAGAAGTGTTTCCACACCACCTTGTCCTCCCTGACTGCTTTGGTGATATCAGCCCAGTGGTGTGGCCTTTTGACCTTCTTGTAGCCCTGGCCAGGAGACGTGTAAATGCACGCCCAGGCCCGATGGCCCGACAAGTGAAATTCAGATGGCCTAGTACCTGTTGTACCATCTGGAGAGTCACCCACCTTTTCCACGTTATGCCCCCCAACATCTCACACAATCTCAATACCTTGTCTGCTGGCAATCTGAAGAGACCCTTGCCAGCATCAATCTCTATCCCTGAGAAATCCAAACAATGGCTAGGCCCTTCTGTTTTATCCACCACTAAGGGAACCCCCACTTTATGGCACATATCCTGAAAATCCCTGAGCATCTTTTCCACACCCTGCTTGCCCTCACCTATTAGCAGGAATGCATACAAATAATGCACTGCTGACCCGTGGGCATATTTCTCTTTAAAAACTCATTGGAGGCATGTACTAAACAATTCAAACATTGCACAAGCCACCGAACACCCCATGAGCATGGCCTTGTTGAAACAGTACAACCCATCTATCTGGAATCCCAACAGTTCCCAGTTTTTCCCTCTTAACTAGCAACAAACGGAAGGCCGATTCTAAATCCGTTTTTGACAGCCATGCATCTTTTGAGGACCTGATCAGTGCCACTGCATCTTCCAGCATACAATACAACACCCTTCTGTCCTCCTCCCTAATGTAGTCACTGACTGAATCCCCCTCTGGGTATGATAAGTGATGGATCATTTTATGTTCCCCCGGCTGTTTTTTTGGCACTAGTCCCAATGGCGACATCCGAAGGTGGGAAAACGGAGGCTCCTTGGATGGACCTTCCACTTTCCCTGCCTCCTTCTCCTTGTTAATGTTCTTCACCAGCAGTTCCTGCTTTCCCTTCATGGATCCAAAATTATTTGCCCATTTTCTTTACCTCCCCCCATGGTATTGTAGATTAAAACCCTTCTGAAAACCTTCACTCAGTAACTGTCTGGCCTGGGCATCTAGATAGCCAATTACTCAACTATTTACCATTTCTACCTTAATGTGGGTACATGCTAATGGGAAATCCTCAGCCTGCACCCTTTTACTTACCTCCTTGGTTATACCCTCGTCCTCCTGCATGTCCCCTCCCTCTCCCCCCATTATACCAATGTCCTCCTCTCTGCCCATTCTGACCTCCCCGAAAGGAATGCCCTTGGTATTCACTTCCCATGTTGCTGTCCCATGTCCTACATTTTGATGCTGGGTGTACACCCCCACTGCGGGAACAAGCATGCTTGAACTTACAACTGGGAAAAGAGCAGGATGCTCTGTTGTATCCCCAACAAAACTTTTTGGTACCCGGTCGAGCTGTTAGCCCATTCTGACTCAAACCCCTCCAGCTACCGTCATTGTCTCTAACCACAGATCAGAGTGCCTTGAATCCCATCAACAATCCCTGCTAAAGTTTGCCATCTACTGATGATATCTCTCGTCGTACTGAAGCCAATTTGTCCCCTCTCACATCTTATATGCACTCCTTATAATCAGAGAGTATACCAGTAAGGGTATACCCATTTTGGGCTTCTTTTCTTGCACTATGTAACTATAATAGGAAAACCCCATGGATCATGCGTCCCACGTTTTTCCCTAATAATTTGGTGTCTTCGGCTCCTCCCCCTTTTCTACTAAAACCACTGCAGCCACTAATTCCTTCTTACCAAAACCCTCCTTTTCTTCATATTTTTCAGCCGTTGCCTTCCTTATTCACTAATGCAAAAACACCAACATACTCCCCTTTCCATATGTTTTCTTTCATGGCCATAGGTACATGATCCACTATTCGCACCCCTGGGGTACCTATCATTCTCTCCGCTATTTCCCCCTTTTTCTCCTCCTTTTCCTCTGTCACCTTTACCTCACTTTTTCCTTTTTCAAGTTCAGTCAAAACCTTAAGTTTTTCAACCCATACCCTCCCATACCCCCCAACAATTGCTCCACATACTCCTTAATACTGCTTTCCACTGTAACGTCACCTGTGCCTGTGGTGGGTTTGGGAATGCTAGATGGTGCTGATGGTGGCATTGGTTCTGTTACCGGTGCTGGCATTGGCCCTGTTGGTCCTGGTGGTAGTGGCTGTGGGGCAGGTATCAGAGCTGGGACTGGTACTGGGCTTGAAATTGGTTGTGAGACTGGTGCAAGTAATGAAGTCGGTGGTGGGACCAGGGTTGGTTCAGGTGCAGGCATCAGCGCTGGCATGGGCTGTGGCATTGGAACTGGCAGTGGTTCCAGGGCCGGGACTGGACAGGGACCCAGTATCGGCTGTGGCACCGGGACCGGCACTGGGATTGGGATAGGTAGAGGTACCGGTTGAGGAACCAGAACAGGCATCAGGGTCAGTGCAGGCTCTGGGATAGGAAAAATGGGCCTAGGTGCCTTTGGGGTGGGTGCCCTCGGGGTGCCACCCTTCGGCTGTCCCTTGCTCTTCCCTCCGGAACCCACCCTATCCTTCCTCTTTCTCCCTTTCCCCACCAGGGTCCCGTTGTCCAGCTCAAAATCTTCCACAGTGTCCAACATCTGGTGGGCTCTTCCCATCAGGTCCATGATCATCTTCATGACATCAGTTTTTATGGAACAAATCCCTCTGGTGTCCATATTGCAGCCTTTTTTTTTTTTCCCCCATACTCTCTTGTCATGGGCCTTCAGCTTTCACACTTATCCACCCGTTCTGGCCTGGGGAGAATTCCTTAGGTCCCATCCACCTCCCTTCCTGTGTTTTCTCAAATAATATGCTGATTGCCAGTCCATCCCAGGGCCAGCAGTCAGGCGTTAGGCCCCTTTGCCCTCATGTGCTTTTGTCCCCAAAAAACCTTTCCCCAATGTTTGGAAGGAGGCCTCTCTTAACCTTCTTCTCTCACCTGACCATGTCTGTGATACTGCGGGCTGAGTTTCTTTATGTTCCTCCCCAAAAGCAAGAATTTTTTTTTATGTGATCCCTTTCTTCTCACTACCCAATTAACATCTAGTAGGCTAAAATAGTGGCCGTTGCCTGGTCCGCCTGATCCCAAAATGGTGGCTGTCACACAGACCTTTGCCATCCACTGATGAAATCTCTCATCATACTGAAGCCAATTTGCCCCCTCTTGCATCTAGCCCCATGTGGCCAAGATGGTGGCTGCATGGCCAATGTAGGCCGAGGAACACCACCTGGTCATCCTCCTTCTGGGTGTACCCCAGTCATCCACCAAAATGGCCCCTCCACAGCCTACTAGGCCCAATCCTCTCAGCCAAAACACCACGTGGCCAACCTTAACCCCATGTAGGCCTAATTGCATGAAATGGTTGCCACGTGACCTGGTAGGCCCCATACAAAATGGCAGATGCCACGTGGCATCCTCCACCATGTGGTAGGCTCCAAGATAAAAAAAACACTGGGGCAGCTGCTCCATGGCCCTACAAAGCCATCTACATTTTCCCTGCATGGGAAACCACAAAAATACCCTCTTTCTCAGCTGCACTCGCTCCACCCTTGTGGTGAAAATGGAGTGCAGCTAACAAACAAGCTGTGGCTGAGTCCCCTATCACATGACCAGCCCTTTGCTTCCATCTGGTAAGGCTGGTCATGCAGCGATCTTCTTCTTGAAAGGCCTGCGCCCTCCCCACGTGACATCCCCAACCTCGTGATCACCACACAACAGATCGCACAGTACTCTTGCTGTGCATACAAGCACCCTGCGACCCACAAACTAAAAACTGCTTCCTCTAAAGCAAGACCCCAAAAATTAAAAAGGGGCTCTCTCACTCTGATGTCCGCTTGCAAACGCCAGCATGACCCACTCGCTCCTGTCCCGAGTGACTGTTTCTCACGCTGCCCCAGCCTGTCCAGCTACTGCCTCCTGAAACTAGTACATCAACGAACAAAACATCCCCAGTTCTCTAGAGCCTCCTAACCTATGCAAATAACATCGCTTCTAGCCCCTGCAAAGCCGAAAAGGTTCTTGAAAACCAGCAGCATTGTCCAAAGAGCTGTACTAGAGAGCACCAAAACCACCACCTACCGTTATAGTCTCAAACTGTTTCTTTTTTTATTTGTTAATGAAACCAAATTAAACAAACCAGACCTCACAGGCCAGAAAAAACAAACACACCTACAATATTCTACCTGACCCAAGCTGTCTAGTAGAAAACTCCTTGTACCAAATACTTCTAACATCTGATGCAACCTGTAACATACTCACAGTGTTTTGACTCTCTAGTAAACCTCATTTATTATTGAAACAGAGCTTACCTGAATATAATGATATCAAATCACCTCTCTGACCGATGTGCTGATCAAAACAAAATTCTACAGACTATCCAAATATCACACAAAAGTCCCAAGAAATAAACCAGATCCACTGCAAAATTCTGGCTAACAAAAAGTGAGGGAGAACCTTCTCTTGCAGCCCTTTCTCAACCCCCTCAAACCAGGACCCAGCTGCTAACTATTCAGACTGAGGTTACCACCACCATCACCTCTGCTATTGAAAACAAAGAGCTCCCTGCTTCCACTAACAGACCCATAGCTCAACATTCTCAGGCATCCAGGTTTTATCTCCTTCCAATAATCCACTAAACAGGTAACCCTGGACATCTTATTGTGTCTGCCTGCTCTTGCCTCCCAAATCCCACATTGCTGCATTTTTGGACAGCCTCATGAGATCATTTGTTGAATCCCTGCCCTCCTACATTAAAGACGCTAACCACCCTCTCCAGTTATTTGACTGGTTCAGATTCAGTGCCTCTCATTAGCTCATCTTCACTATGGACGTCAAACCTCTTTATGCAGTGATCCCCCCACAATGATGGCCTGACAGCTTTGCAGCATTTTTTGGAAAAGCAGGAAGTCTAGCAGCCACCCACACATACATTAACCCATCTAGTAGAACTTGTTCTCAAACTCAATGCTTTTTCTTTTAATCACAGTTTATTTCAGCAGGTCAGTGGAGTTGCCATGGGTACCAAGACGGGTCCCAGCTTTGCCAGTCTGTTTGTTGGTTGAGTGGAGGAACAGTTTTTTCTCTCCTTCACAAGGACTATGCCTGAACTCTACAAGTGATACATAGATGACTGTGTGGGGGCCACCTCCTGCTCCAGGGAGACCCTCCAAGTCTTCTGGGACAAGTTTACCACAGCCCATCCTTACCTTCAGTACACTGTCGAAATATCCTCCTCCTCACTGCCCTTTCTGGATATCAAACTGTCGGTGCAGAACACTGGTCTGAAGACATCAGTTTATTACAATCCTACTGACCCACACACTTTCCTCCTCCACAGTTCCTTCCATCCTAAGCATGTTAAGAATGGTCTGCCGTATTCAGTTTTTTACACTTCGCAGGTTATGCAGTGAAGATGATGATTTTGCTGAGCAGACTCAAATAATGCATAGCTTTTTTATTAACAGGATACCCTAAAAGCACAGTGAACAGAGCACTCTCCCGGGTCAGTAACATGCCCTAGAACCTTGACCCCTGCAGGAGGAATACTGTTATGCAACAATAACAACACACTGCAGTAGTGCTTCCCTTCCACAATACACATTCTCTTCACGGGATCATCACCAGTAACTTTCCAATTTTGCAAACTGATCCTAATATTGGTGCTTCCTTTACAGAACCACCTATTGCCTCCTACCGACGACCAGCTAACCTGTGGAATCTCCTGGTAAGAAGCAGCCTACATACTCCTAACAATTCCTCTCTACCAGGTACCAAACCTTTCAACAGAACTCACTGCTACACCTGCAAATCTGTTTCTAGTGTGACTTAAATTCAGGGTCCCACAGATGTTTTCAACATCACCAAGGAGTTGTCATGCACCTCCACTAATGTTGTATATTGTAGTCTTTGCAGGAAGTGTGTAGCTATTTACATCAGAGAAACTGGTAAATGCCTGGCTGACCAATTCAGGGAACATTATAGGGCAGTCAGGAATGGAGATGCTGATGAATTAATTGTGTCCCACTTTACCTCCAGGGACCACAGTGTCAATGATCTTTCTGTTTGTGTCCTTCAGCAGGATTTCTGGGATGCTGACTAAAGAAAAAACATGGAAACCAAGCTGATCACCCCCTTGGCTCCCAGCAGCCCTCCAGTTTAAACAATAGAATTATTTTCTACTAACATCTTTCAGCCACCTCTTGTTTTCCCTAAGGTCTGTTTGTATCTGTATACATCTATTTTCATTTTCACCAGATGTCTCCATCTCTGTCTCCTTCTTAAACATTTGTCACCTTTCAGACTTCTTACTAGGCTCTTTTAATTAGTCCCCACCTGGGGATTTCTCTAGCTCAGTCACTGCTATTATGCCCTGTCATTCCCATCATCACCTTTTTTTCTTTTCCAGATTCTCTTATCTTGCAATTTATCATTTCTTCTCCCAGAGCCTCCCCCCTTTTTCTTTCCCCACATATATAGCCCTTATTTTCCCCTTCCCTCTACACTAACTTTGCATATTTCTCTTTTAGATATTTCCTGCAGAAGACCCAAGGTTGAAACATCGATTTTAACTCTATTTTCAGCATGCATTTAATATAACCACTTTTTTTGTTTTCGGTCCACATGCTGATGCGGTGCCTTGTTTTTGTTCTTACATTTTGAATGGGAAATATATTATATTACATAAAAGCAAGAAATCATTTTTTATATTGTATGACAACCCAGCATTATGGTGGAAGGACACAAAACTGAAATTATGTACTCTACCTAAATATCTTAGCAGATTAAATAGAAATAATATATATCTTAAATACCTCCATAACCAAAAGTAGCTACAAAAATTAGTGTCCCTCTCCCAAGATACAAATCATGATTATTCAAAACAAATTAGGACAGTTAAACAGGATAAGTTTTTGTTTCACTCTAAGCAAGCTAATTGCCTGAAACAATCACAACTATTCGGAACCCAAGGGGAATCTGGGAAAGTGTGCCCATATGACAGCTATAATAACTGGATACTACAAAAAATAATGGATGGATTATTAAACCAAAATCAAACTTATCATACCAAAACAAAACAGATATTAAATATAGTTGTGAGATATATAGTACCCAGGAACTCTTTCAAAAATTTCTCTCCCCCTTACTCCTCCCCTCCTCAACTACCTCCTTCCCCCCTCTCTCTCTCCTCAGCCACCTCCTTTCCCCTCTCTCTTCCCACCACCCTCTGCTCTCCTATACCCCACTCACCTGCTGTTGTAATTCCTGCACCATGCACCCTCACCCATGTCCCCAGCCCCCTTTCCCACCCAACTCGACCAACCTTCCCCTGCTTCTATCAATACCCCTCCTTTGCCTTCTATATCCCTATCAGAACTTACCTTGGATTCTTGCACTTGCTGACAAAGTCTAACTTTAGGACTGCCTCCCTTTCTACTGACCTCCAGACTCTAATCCCTTCTTTATTTTCCTTAATTCTATGTAATATCCTCCATCTTCAATATCTTGTATTAAGTTTGGAACTGCTTTGTAAATTGCCCATTGTATTCTACAATAGGAACGTTTCTGCATCTTGTCTTATTCCTCTGTTATTTGTTGTCTCTTTGTCTCTCTGATGTGGAACCTTTGTAAATGAACCACTGGTTCAAAGGTTTTTTGTAATCCGAGAATTTAATAAAATAAAAATAAATAAATAGAGAAGTACAGTATTAAAGGAAAAAGAACATTTTTTTGCAAGTTTCTTTATTCCATCCTGCCCTACTGAGACCACAGATGGTATGACTGTAAATATTACCCCTGAAGAAGTAGTACCTGCACTTTCTTCTTTAAAAAATGACAACGTTCCTGGAAAAGATGATCTCACAGGGAACTTTATAAATTTATAGGACCGGATATTTTAGACAAATTGGCAATAGTCTTTTCCTATATGCTTAATTCTCAGTCTATACCCTTAAACATGACAGAGGGACTACTGATCTATCTCTTTAAGAAAGGTGATAAAAGATATCTAAAAATTGGAGACCAATATGCTTTTAAAATATTGACTTTAAACTTCTTGTAAAAATACTGAACATACGACTTTTACAGGCGGCAAAACATTTGATCACATTAGCACAATCTTGTTTCATTTTAGGCAGAAGTATCCCTGACTATTAAATTCTTCTTGGGGGGGGTGCGCTGATGAGCAGCCAGCAGTGAAGATGTGGGTTCCTGCAGCTCCCAAACCTGCTATCAATAAAAGTTCAAATCTAACAGCATCCATCTGGAAAAACTCACCCAAAGTGCAGGAAGCAAGGGGGAATACAAGATGGAAGAATACCTTCTCCCAACCTCTGGGAAAAATCAATGTTCAACCTCCAAAAGTCAAGGGAAAAGGTCAACAGCAAAGCCCTTGGAAGCCATGGGCCCGATCTCGCTTTCGGTGACCGAAATGGTGGTCTTAGGCCGCGAGGTGTCTGAGCAGGTTATGGAGGCGTTGGAAGGAAAGTGGAGTAAGCTGGAGCAAAAAATAGACAACCGATTGCAGAGCTTAGTGGAGCAAATGACAGCACAAGTGAGCAGAGTCACAGAGGAGGAGGAACGGATTTCGAAGCGGGAGGATGAAATGGACCCTATGGCTGCTCGTGTTGCCAAGCTAGAAAAATTGCTAGCAGAGTTAACAGAACAGCATAATTACCAAGAAAATTATGCCAGGTGCCTAAATCTTCTTCTCCAGGGGCTCCCAGAGGGGAAAGAAGGTCCCGATATACTGTCCTTCTGCTCAGAAAAGCTTCCGAGTATGCTGGGCATGAAACTGAAGAAGGGGAAGCTGAAGTTGGAGCATGCCCATAGAGCGGTGGCAGCGTGGCTGCCAGCGGGGCAACCCCCGAGACAAATCATCTTCAGATTCCATAGCTACCAGGATCGGGAGGAGATGCTACGGGCCTACTGAGAAATGAAGGAATTGAGGTACGTACGAGAAAGGCTTTACTTGGTGCAGGATTACTCTAATAGAATTTTAAAGAAAAGAAGAGCCTTCAATCCTATGCTGGCACAGCTCAGAGAGCTTAAAGTGGACTGCTTCATGCTCTTTCCTGCAATTCTTAAAATTAAACATGAGGGGGCCATATTTTCATTTTGGGATCCAGAGAGAGCAGCTGCATTTGTGGAGGATCTTAAGAAAAAGGCGGGCTGAGAACAGTCGGCTGGGAGAACATGTGAAGGGAGCATTCATCGTGGCCATGGAGAGTGCATAAACGTTGATTGACTACAAAGCTGTTGGAACCTAAACAACTGTTGCTTTCCTGTTTTAAAATGTCAGAGAGTGAGTTTCTCTTCCCCCCCTTTTTCTTACCCCCCCTTCCTGGTGCCTCACTGGAGCGGCTATTGGACCTGTGATGGATTGAGATGCGGAGGGCCGCAGTGTGCTACAAAAGAGCTTGTTGAAGTGCAGAAGGATGATCTAGCACTCGCCTTGCCAGAAAGCAAGCTACTGCTGAGAACGGTCTATGCTGTGATGGGGGATTCACCTGTTGATGGGTTTTACAGCTACAGAAGTGCCTGGACTGATCCTGTGAGAGCGGGGCATCACTGAGGTCTGGTAAGTGGGGGCCTAGTGGGTGGGCTGACACTGCGTGAATTTCTAGGGCAGCGCCGGCGCCCCTGAGGCCTCTACAATTTTTTGAAGTGTCCCCTGCAATCTGGTGAATGGAAAAACAAGGGAGCTGCCTGTGGGGTTGAATTCCAGTAGGGCAGGGAGGTTGAGGTGGTCGCACCAGGAGGAGGGTGGTTATTGTTACTGTTAAGATGTGTTTAAAAAATTGTTAAATGTTCAGAATGTTGGATTGCTGAATTATTGGCAAGTTGGGGGGATTTTATCTGTCAAGATTGCTTGGATGCTGTGCGAATGTAGTTAAGCAGGGGTGGGGGTGGGGAGCGGAGCGTCTGCAATGCAAGACGCAGGACCATTCTAGGAGTTGAATGGCAAAGAGGCAGTTAGTTTCTAGATATGGTAAATGTAGTAGGGGGATTTATTTTCTGGATGGGAATGGGGTGGAGGGAAGAGGGTTATGTTGGGAAAGGAGTCTGTTAAAATTAGGTTTACATGTTTTTTTGCAAGAATGGAAATGTCTCTCATCTTAATTAATAGCAAAGAATGTAATATCAGTGAGTGACTCAACAAATGTTTGCAAGCCTGGGATGTGTGGAAAATGGCTGAGTATAAATGTGATGGAAAGGTTGAAGGGAAAGGTATTCTGGCCACATGGTGAAGCACAAAACACTGGGCATTACCTCATGGAATATGAAGGGGATCTCATCACTGATTAAGCGTGCCAGCATACTGACGGCCCTGCGCCGTCAGGGTACTCAGGTAGCCCTCTTACAAGAAACGCACCTGACCAGTCAGGCGCATCGGAAGCTGGAGAGAGGGTGGGTGGGTAAATGCTACCCATCACCTTATAACTTGCATAAAAGAGGAGTAGCGGTATTGATAGGTAAGGCAGCTCCATTCACCAGTACTAGGGTAGTCACAGATAAGGGGGAGGAGAGATTTGTTTTTGTAGAAGGGATGCTGTTTGGTGAGAAGATAACTTTCGGAAGTGTCTATGCCCCCTCGGTCTTTAACCTGGCCTTTTACCAGGAGGTTTTGGATGTTCTGATGAGGGAGCAATTTGAAGGTCTAATTCTGGGTGGGGTTTTAATGCAGTCATACAAGGGTAGTTAGACCACTCAGAAGGGAAGAGTAGGCACGGAGGGAGGCTGAAACACTGACAGGAGGGAGTGCTGGACCTGGACATGACTGACTGTTGGCAAGCTTTACATCCAGCAGAGAAGGGGTTTACCTTTTACTCGAACCGGCACAAAACTTGGTCCAGGATAGATTATGTGTATATACTCCGGCCTTGACTGAGCAGGGTGCAAAAGATTGATCATAGTCCCATTCTCCTCTCGGACCATGCTATGGTCCAGATGGTTTTGGAAGTAAAGGAGCAGAGAGAGGGCCCTCCACCTTGGAAGTTCCCAAGGTATTTGTTGGGTAAAAAAGAATTTGTAGAATATATTGAGCAGCAATGGCAGTTTTACAAAGAGACTAATGAGAAATCAGAGGAATCCCTGGGAATATTTTGGGAGGCTGGTAAAGCTTTTATAAGGGGAGCCATTATTAGGTTTGTTGCTCAATACAAAAAAAGGAAAGAAGCCACTCAAGTGGAATTAGAGGATAAGGTTAAAAGGTGAGAAAGGGCAGTAGTGGAAAGAATAACAGAGGAGGGAGTACAGAATTTGAAGGCTGCAAGGGAGGCACTTAATGCCTTCCTTTTGGGGGAAGCAAGAATGGCAGGGATGTTAGCTAGAAGCCGCTTGTTTGAATGGGGGAACAGATCTGGCCCATTAATGGTTTGGTTAATAAAGGGAAGGCGAGTACATACGCACATTGCAGAAATTAAAGATAAAGAAGGGAAATTGTTGAGGGACAAGGACTGAATAAGGAACAGATTCGAACAATTCTATCAGCAGCTTTACCAGGCGGAGTGTGCTGGTACAGGAGACATAACGAAGCAATTTTTAGGTGGAGTTAAAATCCCCAAAGTAACTGAACAACAACGAAGGCAGCTGGGTGGGGAGATCACACACCTGGAAATTAGACAAGAAATACAATGTCTGAAGCAGGGTAAAGCTAGTGGACTGAATGGGTTTCCCATAGAATTTTATAAGTCACTACAGGGGCATGTAGTGGAACCCCTGTACCAGGTGTTCTCTGAGGTTGGGGAGGGGGAGACCATCCAATCTCATTTAGGGAAGCGGTCATTTGCTTGGTCCCAAAACCAGGGAAGGACGGACAGGAATGCTCATCATACCGGCTGATCTCCCTATTAAATTGTGATACCAATATCTTGGCTAAAGTTTTGGCCAGGAGACTGGACCAGTTCCTTCCAGGTCTCCCACGGTCAAAAGAACATAGTGGTCTTAACAATGGATGCAGAGAAGGCGTTTGACCGTATAGAATGGGAATATTTGTTCGAGGTTCTCCGGGTATATGGGTTGGGAGAGGGATTTATAGGTTGGGTCAAAAGTCTGTACAGAGCCCCAGATGCAAGAGTTTTAGTGAATGGAAGCCTAACTAGGAAATTCGCCCTTCATAGGGGCAGTAGGCAGGGCTGTCCCCTCTCGCCGCTTTTTTTTGCATTGGCTATATAGAGCCATTAGCGATTGCAGTTAGGAGCTTAACTGAAATTAAGGGAGTGGTAGGGAGGTCTGGGAGAGAGCACAAGGTCACATTTTATGCAGATGACATGTTACTATATGTCCGAGACCCAGCTAGTTCTGTTCCCCCATTGCTGGCAGTGATGAGACAGTTTGCAGTATTCTCTGGGTATAAGATAATTATTCATAAATTAGAAATAATGTTGTGGGGAGAAACCGGAAAAGAATTTGGAGATACGGCTTGGGGCCTTAAAAAGGCAAAAATGGAATTTATATATCTGGGGATTCGAATTGGCCATGAGTTGAGTCAATTATATAAATTAAACTATGTACCAATGGTACAGAATATAGAGGAGTTGAGAAGGTGGAGGGATTTACCTATATCATGGCTCGGACGCATAAACCTGATAAAAATGAATACCCTGCCTTGGATCCTGTATCTGATGCAAATGTTACCAATGGGACTATATAGGAAAGATTTGAAGAGGGTGGATAAGGCTTTTACAGGTTTTCTATGGAAGGGGAAACAGCTGAGAGCAAGCCTCCGTAGGTTTCAGGCAGACGGGGATAAAGGAGTCCTAAATCTAGCCGATCTAAGGAATTATGCCTTAGCTATGCACTACAGACTTTTAGAGGACTGGGTGAATAGGCCACCAGAGGCAGGATGGTTAGATCTAGAGGAAGGAGAGGGAGTGGTGAGAATCTTGGCATTCCTCAGAAGAGGAAGGAAGAAAGCATATAATAGACAGGCGAAACCAAATCCACTAGTAGTATTAGTATTAGAGGGCTGGGAACAGTTGCTGAAATGGGTTGGTGTGAAACCGGGGGAAGAGACATTGCTACTCCCACTGAGGGGAAACCCAGGATTTGTTGGTGGGTTTGGAGGATACAGGTTTTCTTCTTTGGGAGGAAAGGGGCGTTAAATGTGTAAAAGACCTATGGAAGAGAGTGAAATTAATGTCAGGGAGGAGCTAGGTGAGTGCATGGGGTCAGGAATGTTTCAAATTTTTCAGGCAAGAAATTATGCTAAAACAATTGGCAGAAGTCGAATAGTAGATTCTCCCATAGAGCAAGTTGAGCATATGGTGCTCAGTACTCGGGGGGGAAGAGGGGGCAATAATACGAAGAGCGACAAGAATGGGACGGCAATATTTGCCTGATTTTACTTGTAAAACCAGGAGGTTATGGAGTAGAGACTTAAGGAGGGAGATACCAGACCAGGGCTGGGATTTTCTGTTGCAAATGCATAAGGGGTTACTGGTTTATAACAAATATCAGGAATCTTGGGGAGTCACGTGATGCAAGTGCCTGCATAACACCCTGACTGCTCGGCTCTCGCCTCCTGTCTCTGTTTTTCAACTAAATATCAGATTGAAAAGTGGTGCAGCAGTTAAATTCGATCTAAGTTTCCTGTCTAAAGTACTGGAGGGTGAGGAGATCCTGTTTTGGCAGCAGATGGAGAAAGAAAAGCGTAGAAATCATGGGAAGCATACTCCGCCTGTCTCTCTTGTGAAGGCCCTGAAGAAAGCCAGGGCCTCTCCATCCCCCGGGGATCTGGAAACTGAAATGGCAGATACCGAAAATGAGCGTTAACACTGGCAAGATTTCTTGCAGAGTTCAAACCTTTCCAAACAGAACTTCATGCTGTTACTGAGGAATTAAAATCGGTAACCCTGGCACTGGAAGATTTATCCAGACGCACAAGGGATAATGAAGCAAGAATCGCGTCTGTTGAAGCCCGTTCAGCTAAACAGGAACCGGAGTTGGTGGCCATCCACCAGAAATTGTCCAGAATGGAATCAAAAATTGAAGATTTAGAAGGGAGAAGTAGACGTAATAATGTCATAATTATTGGGCTACCGGAGAAGGCGGAGGGGGCTGACCCTATAGCGTTTGTGCAGAGGCTCCTGTTAAAAGTTGCTGGCCCATCGCCATATGGCTCGAATTACATGATAGAATGAGCCCATTGGGCTCTGAGAGCAATGCCCCTGCTGGGTGCCCCCCCTTGCACCTTAATCTTCCACTTTCTGAATTACCTGGAGAAACAGCACGTCCTTCTCAAGATTAGAGAGCTCAAAGAAGTCTCCTGGGAGAATGCCGCTTTGAGGATAACCCAGGATTTACCGTTAACAGTGCAGCAGAAGCGTGCGGAATACCACTCCATAGTGGTAAAGTTGACTGCCTCCTCTACCCAATTCCGGATGAGCTACCCTGCACACTTGCAAGTTCTTCTGTCTGGAGCCTGGGTGAATTACGCCGACCCGCATGCAGCAATGGAGGGTTTAAGGGTTGCACTCCCTGTCCTATTTAAATGAGAGGAAACCTCTTTATCCTGAGGTTGAAAGCCAAGTTCTTGGAGTTGTAGGGCAATAAGCCTCTGAGGAAGGAGTTTTTCCCGGCCAAGTGATGAGTGAGCAACCTCTTTTGCTGGACTTGTGGCTCCGGTATGTGGTTTGGGGCTATGAGCAATCCCTGAAGCGGCAGGGTATTTTCATGCATACTGCCTGAGATGGAACTGGGTGGAAGTGCTGCACAGTGCTCTGAAGGACAGCTTCATCAAGTGTTGGAGATTTTACAAGTCGGAAGGGACTGTATATAGTTGTTTTGTAACAAGCTCTTTTTTTACACCCTTCTCGTGACTGTTCGCACTTAGCTGCAAAGTTTAATAGGCATATTAAGCCGCTAGAGGGCGCCAGTTCTCTGTTTTGGTCTGAAACTATGTAAGTCTTTTTTTTTTTTTAATTGCAGGTTGTACTTCTGCCAGTCTGCTTCCCCGTGGCTTGTAAGACTTTTCTTTCCCGTTACTTTTACCAAGGAAGGTAGTCAGTTTGCATGCAAGATGGTGCAGGGGCATCGGGGATGATCTGGGAAAGGTCACCCTTATCTTCCGGTTATTTTGTTGTTGTTTTTCAGACTTCAAGAGATTGAGAACGGAACCTGTATAGTAATGGGAGTCTCTATATTTCTTTTCATCAGGGATCAGTTGGAATGGGCAAATATGAGGCAATTCTGGAGTGAGGTTCACACGGGGAAGAAACTACAGAGGAGGGCATAGTTTAGGTGTCTGATTTGTAAATATGCACCACGATATGAGAGGAAGGGAACTTTAGCTGTTTCCTGCTCCCTGGGTTCTTTTCTGTTCTTCTTGGGTGCGAGGGTACCGATATGCTATGGCCCAGGGTAATGAGGGCTTAATTGAGTTTTGCTTTTTGTAGGATTTCTCTCCCGCGCCAGGAATTTCCCTACAGAATAGCTAGGGGTGTGTTTTTTTTTCTTTTTTTTCTTGCTGTTTGGCTTTGTTTATGAATAGGGGGCTCAGCTGGATTTAGATAACGAATTGGGCTGCAATAAGTGCAGGGCCAGGGGGCTGGGATGTGATCAGGAGGGTAAGTGCATTTGACATCGTGGACCAAAACGTTTTCAGTTGGGAGGAACACTTTTGGTAGGGTGTTAGGGAGGGGGTTAGGGTTAATCATTATTTTAGGGTTATAAGGGATCAGTGTGGGGGAATGATTTGTACTGGGGAGAAAGAGTGGGGTAGGGGGGAAGGGAAAAGCAGACAGGAGATTACGGGAACCCCTCAGGCAGGCAATTGTTTTATGGACTTTGAAAAGCAGGGGTTGTTCACAATTAGTAAGGTATTATATATAAATAATATCTAGAATTTAAATGGGTACTCTTTGTGATTTGATTACGTGGAATGTTAATGGAGCCAGAAACAACACAAAAAGATACAAGCTGTTGAAACACCTACAAATGCAAAAGGGGAAAATTATTTGTTTACAGGAAACGCATTTGCTCGAATCAGAAAATGCTTTGCTTAAGCGACAGAGTATAGGGCAAGTGTATTTGTCTGGAGAGAGTACAGCTAGCAAGGGAGTTGCCATCCTGGTCACTAGGCAAACCCCATTTTCCTGCGAGAAAGTCATTAAAGATCCCTTGGGTCGGTTTCTGTTCATTTTGGGAACGTTATATAGATCAAAGGTGATAATTGGCAGTATCTACGGCCCAAATACGGATACGTCAAGTTTTTTTGTAGACCTTTTAAAGACCTTGTCCCCATTTGTTCATGTCCTGATGTTTTTAGGGGGAGATTGGAATTTACCATTTGACCCAGAATTGGACAAAGACGGTTGAAGAAGAAGTGGGCTAACACCCGCTCAAAGAGCCCTAAGGGAATTGGTTGATAGTGTCGGTTTATTTGACCCATGGAGGGTTCTTTATCCCTCACTTAGGGAATACACATTCATTTCGGCTGTGCATGGATCCAGATCTAGGATTGATTATTTTCTGATTAGTCAATCAGCCCTCCCGGGCCTTTCACAGTGTTCAATACTGCCTGTGATAATCTCAGACCATTCGATGGTCCGCTGCTCAATAAATCTATCTCCTAATCTTCCTAGGCAAACGAACTGGAAACTGAACAATCAGTTATTATGCTCCCCGTTAATCAAAAAAAAGCATCACCCATATTATAGAGCAATATGAAAGGGAAAATTTAGGTTCGACATGTAAAGGGAATATGGAATGGAGTGCGCTTAAATGTGTTTTAAGGAGTGAATTTATCAGATTGGCGGCAGAAAGAAAGAAAAAAGGGAGAATAAAGCTATGACTTTACTTAGGCAAATCAGGGAAATAGAGTGACCCTCTCCGGGACCACCCCCGCTGTTATTAGAGAGAGGCTATTAGGCTTAAGAAACCAATACAGTGACCTTTTGAGGGAGAAAGCTGAATATGCTCTGCTTAAGACAAAAGCTTGGTACTTGGATCAGGGTGAAAAGGCTGGACACCTGCTGGCAATGAGATTAAAAGGGGAAGAGTCTGCCAGGATTATAAAGAGTATTACTTCCCTGTCAGATGAGGAGGTTAAAACCCACCCAAAGGAAATTGTCCAGGAGTTTGAAAACTATTACAGGGAGCTGTATAGCCCGATGAGTTCTAGACCCTCGAGGGAGGAGGTGGAAAGACATCTTTCCTCTTGTCCACTCCCTTCGTTGCCGCTGGAGTCGGGAGGGGAGTTGTCCCATCCCATTTCAGAGGGAGAGATTGTCACAACAATAAACACGCTTACCCTTGATAAAGCCCCAGGCCCTGATGGGTTCTCCCCTAACTTCTACAAATGTTTTGCTACACAGTTAGCCCCTGGTTTAAAAATATTATTTTGATGTATTTTGAGCTCTGAGAAGGTGGACAAGAACTTATTCGCAGCCCTTATTATTGTCATCACTAAAGAAGGTAAGGAGCCAGATAAAGTGTCCAGTTATAGGCCTATCTCATTATTAAACTACAAAGTTAAGATTTTAGCAAAAATCTTGGCAAATCGTCTAGCTAAAGTAATGCCCCTACTCATTCATAGTGACCAGGTGGGTTTCATGGTGGGCAGATCGGCCTCTGACCACCTACGCAAACTGGCTAACGTCTTCTCTGCATCCAGGGATCACTGTTTGCCCTCCAGGTTGGTTTCGATAGACGCAGAAAAGGCGTTTGATAGGGTGGATTGGCAGTTTTTATTTCTGACCATGGTGAAATTCGGTCTCCCCCTCCCCTTTATTGAGTGTCTTCTCCCTGTATAGTCAACCGAGTGCACAGATCTACTGTAATGGGTTTTTTTCTCAATATTTCTCCTGTGCTCAGGAATTAGACAGGGATGTCCCCTATCACCCCTTCTTTTCAATATTTACCTGGAACCTCTTCTGACAAAAATAAGGCAGGATCATAAGGTTAAAGGCATTAAACTAAGTTCCCATGAGTTCAAACTTTCTGCCTATGCAGATGACATTCTTCTCCATTTAACTCACCCCACTGCGACTATACCCGTGGTCATGGGGCTTATAGAGGAGTATAGCAGGTTCTCCAACTACAAAATAAATAGAGAGAAAACTCTGGTGTTCCCACTGAACTCTAAGTTATTCAAGTCGGAAATCACTGCGTTGGGCTTACAATGGAGCCCGTACAAGCTTAAATATTTAGGAGTAATATTGGCCCGGAGCGACTCCAAGTTGGTGCAACTGAACTTAGATTTGATTAGGAATACCATTCAACAAGACCTTACAAGGTGGGTCAAACTCCCAATATCTTTATGGGAAAGGGTGAGCTTAACGAAAATGAATGTGTTACCCAGGGTACTGTACCCTCTAACCATGTTGAACTCCTGGTTGCCATTAAGGTGGTTTAAAAATTTGTATGCAATAATATCAGCTTTCATCTGGCAAGGGAAATCCCCATGCAGAGCTTATTATAGAATGGCCGCCCCCCAAGGAAAAGGCTGGGTTACGATTACCACATATGGGATTATACTGTTGGGCAAGCAATGCCAGTAAGTACCTAAAGTGGCTGGAAACTCCCACAGAGCATTGTTCATCCTCTTATGTCTCCTCATGGGTCAAGTTAGAAGTGGATTTAATAAGGGAATCCAGGATTGATCCGATCGCCCTTCTTTACACTTCACCAAGGTCCCTTCCCGCAGACTTATTTCCCACCCTGATAAAAACATCTTTAAGAATTCATGCTCAGTTGTGCTCATTCTTAAAATATTCCCCCAGTAAGGTTAGGCACCAACCTCTGTGCCGGAATCCGAATTTAAAAATTGGGGGGAAAATGATTCAGGATTCTTGGCTTCCTGAGATAAAGGGCTTGAGGGTATCAGACCTCTTTCAGGAGGGGAAGTGCCTCTCAGTCACGGATCTAATCAATAAATATCATGTGGCCCCTTGTCAAACTTTTAAAGTTTTTCAGCGCAGACATTTAATGGTGCAATGCTTTCGGAAATTTGACGGGTCTCAGTCATGTGATGGTCTATTCGAAACCCTCGCCAGGACTGTATGGGAGCCACATGTAGTTTCTAGATTCTACAACTGTCTATTTAGTCAAGCATATCAGCACCTTGACGGTATCCCCCGCTACTGGAACACTACTTTGGGAGACCCGGGGAGGGACTGGGATACAATTTGGCAGCATACCTATAGGTATATAACTCAAGACAGATTGAGAATTATGCAATTTAAATTTTTAAATAATATGTTTTTGGACTCCGTCAAAATTGCATAAGATTGGTCGTATTTCCAATTCAAATTGTAACTATTGTCGCCACCAGGAAGAGACATTACTCCACATCTTTTGGGAATGTCCCAGGGTTAAATCCCTGTGGGACACAATTAAGGAAAGAGCAGACCCCCTGTTGGGACTCGAACTTCTCTTCAGCCCTGAGGTTTGCCTATTGGGGGATTACTCCAGGGTTAAGGTGAAAGTCAGAAGGTATTATATGGCTATTATATCAGTGTCACTCAAAAAGGTAGTACTGAAACATTGGGTGGACGGTGCCTCAATCTCCTACACAGAGTGGTTACAGGAGTTGCTTTTTTAATTTGAATATGGAGAAATTCAGTGTGGATAGAAGAAATTGTTTGTCAAGGTACTGCAAGGTATGGGGAAAATTACATGAGTTGTACTTACTTCAGACAGGTGCTTATTCTCCATGAGTATAAGATTAAACCGGATGGTGTTTCAAATGATATGTACCTTGTTATGTTGTTCTGTCTGCTTGAGGGAGGGAGGGAGGGAGGGAGGGAGGGGAGCAAGAATCATCTGGACAATGTCCCTGGCCATGTTTATAATGATATCAGAATGTATTGCATGCTGGAGTGTTCTATGTACTTGCAACTTGCTTTGTCTTGGGGAAAAAGTTGAATAAACTTGAATTTAAAAAAAAAAACAAATATCAGGAATCTTATTATAAGTTTCTACAAAGGCTTTATTGTCCCCCAAGCGTGGTTCATGGATTCCACCCTGAGATATCCCCGGTTGTGGAAGGTATAAGAAAGAGGAGGGTACATACATACACTGCTTTTGAGAGTGTCTGTCCCTAAAACAGTTCTGGGATGGGGTGGCCAGAGAAGTAGGCAGGATGTGGGGAAGGCTGGTGGAGAGAAACCCAGTGGTTATGCTGTTTGGGGTAGATGACTCAGAGGAAGAGGACTGGAGACCTCTCCCAAGATGTGTGTGGATCCTGGTTGTTTTGGCCAGGCACTGCATACTAAATACACGAGTTTCAAGTGAGACTCCTACTATGCAGCAATGGAAAACCCTGTGTCTGTAGGCTCTAGGTCTGGAAATGTTATACTATGTGACTAAAAACAGGGAAGACCAGTTCTGGAGAGTCTGGGGAATGTTTATGTCCTCGTTAGCCCCAAGAGAGATGGACATGCTGGGGAAAGGGTTGCAAGGATAAAAGACAATGGCAGAATGATTGTGAAGGAAGAGGAGATTGAGCCGGGACGGGGAGAAGTCACTCTGGGATAGGCAAGGTAGAGGATAATTAAGTGAGAGACAAACTGTTTTCAATTTATTAACAGTCTGTATAGCCAGTTGGTATGTATTTTTATCACTATGTGTGGTTGTTTTTTTCAGAAATTGGGGGGAGGAAGAAAGGATAATCTAATAAATTGATATAAGAGGGAGATACTGGAAGGGTATAGGTATATGTTGAATCAATGTTGTTACTGTTTTATTGTATATGTGATTTTACCTTTGTTTATTGTTGAAAAACTCAACAAACACATAATGCAAAAAAAAAATTATTCTTAGAGAAAGTGTAGAGAGAGGGAATGATGAAAGGATTCGTTTTTTTTTTAGTATCACTTGATCAAGGACAAGCTTTTGATTCTGTAACCCAAACATATTTATGGGACACCTTAGATAAATATGGCATACCAAAAAAAGTTTATTAATTGGATAGAATGCATGTATAAACAGCCACAGTATCCCCAGTGGTTAATAGATGGTGCAGACCTCAGATACATATAAAAAGTAGAGTGCAGCAAGGCTACCCTCTGAGTCCCCTTTTATATGTATTCTGTCTGGACCCTTTATTAAAAGCATTGAATTCTTCTCCCTTATTAAAGCCCCTGCAAAATGAAGAAGGAATTATACCATACAAGACTTTAGCATATGCTGATGATATCTGTGTTTTAGTAGAAAATGAACCATCAGTAATATAAGCACTGCAGATTTGCAAACAATACGGACAGTTTTTAGGGGCATCATTGAACAAAAATACAGCTATAACATCTATTGCAGGGGTAACAAACCTCAAGATTGATCAGGCCATTTGGTGTGATCATTGCATGAAGTTCTTGATTGGGGCACCCCTGAAAGTCCCTACCCTATTGAGATGGTTAGCTATCGTCCTTTGAGAGGATTATCCCCAAGGGGACTGCTGGTGGTAGCTGACTTATCTAGAGTTGACACTGCATGTGTGGTTGGCATGGGCAAGGCGGCGGCTGCATATAATAAGGTGGTTTCCAAAGTACTCTATGCCATCGCACTGGTCCATATATGCCCCGATCTTCTCACTTTGGATCTCCTTGGTTTGATGGGGATCTCAAGGTAAAGAAGATCAGGGGTCAGAAGCTGGAGCATTGCTGGCAGAGGACTCAGTCAGAGGAGGACAAAATGGCCTTGTGTGCTCATTATCATGAGTGCCAAGGGGCAATCAAGCAAAATAACAAGGCAGAGTTCCTGTCCAGGGAGATTGCTGCAGGGGAAGAACAGACCATCTCAGCTATTTAAGACTGTGGACAGACTTTTACACCCAGTCTGTCCACAGTCAAAAAAAAGCTTTTTCAATCACTTTGTGTGAGGAGTTTGCTCTGTTCTTGTCTGACAGGGTGTCCTCCATTCAGTCGGGGATCCCATCAGTGAGGCAAGTTTTGCCTCATGGTGATCAGCTTGAGGTAAGCAGAGGCACTCCATCTGTCTGGGATGAGTTTAAACCAGTGGAGGTAACCAAGGTCACCAAGGTGATCTCAAAGCTCAAGCAGACTTATTCTGAACTGGACCCAGCCCAACTCGTTTCTTGATGAGATGTGTCGGGACTGTCCGTCCAGTGTTCGCTGGGATTGTCCATTGTTTGATGTCAGAGGGGAGTCTTTCTGGATGCCTTGAAAGAGGCTCTGGTGAGACCCCTCTTGAAGAAGCCATCTCTCGACTCTGACGTCCTGGTGAATTACTGTCCAATCTCCAACCTGCTATTTTTAGCAAGGTTGTTGAGAAAACAGTGGTGCAGCAGCTCGAAGAACGCTTCATGTCCTTTGACATCTATGAGCCATTCCAGTCGGGTTTCAGGGCCAGGCATAGCACTGAAAAGATGTTAGGGTGCATAATGACCTCCTCAGGGCTAGAGATAGAGGAGACAGGTCAATTCTTGTTCTCCTTGATCTCTCATCAGCCTTTGATACCGTGGATCGCATTGTGCTTCTTGATCGCCTTCGAGAGTATTGTGGATTCGCCAGTACCGTCATCAGCTGATTTGAGTCCTATTTCTCTGGCAGGGAGCAGTGGGTGGTGATGGAGAATTTCTCCTCTTCCCTGAAGTTTCTGTCATGTGGAGTGCCTATGGGTTTTGTCGCGGATGTTATTCGCAGTATACATGCTGCAGCTGGGAGAGCTCATTCAGCATTACAGTGTGGGTTTTCACTGCTATGCAGAAGATACCCAGCTGTATTTGTCTTTTGGCCCTGGAACACATGACACCATGGAAGTGATTAACAACTGCCTGGACAAGATCAATGAGAGAATGTCCTCCAGCTGGTTGCGACTGAACCCGGACAAGACGGAGGTACTGGTATGGTATGGTATGGTATGGTATGGTAAAGTATGGTATGGTATGGTGTGGTATGGTATGGTATGGTAGAATTTTATTCATAATCAATATGAACAGGATTGAACTCCATTGAGTAATAACTCAATTTCAAGGAGGTCCTTAAAACATAAACACTGATACAATATTTTTTTTTATTTAGTTTTTGTTGACCGGGTAAGTGCACTAGACAAATCCTACCTATTTTCAGGCACGACCCAGGGGAGAGGGATACATATGAATGCCAACTGACCTTGAAACAGATTAAGCTGTTGGTGGTATTTTTAGTGAATGAGGGAAATTTGGCCAGGACACCGGGGAAATTCTCTTACTCTTTTTGATAAGTGCCATGGGATCTTTAACATCCACCTGAACTACCACCAATCCAGGCAGATGGGACCTCAGTTTAACATCTCATCCAAAAGATGGCACCTCAAGAAGTGCAGCACCCCTCTCATGATGCACTACAGTGTCAGTACTGGAATATTAACCCAAGTGCCAGATGTGGAAACTGAACCCACAGCCCTCTGATCTCCCGGCCTCAGAGGCGAGTGTGCTACCTACTGAGCCACTGAGATAGATATAATAGCATATCATTTCACATACAGTGTATACATACAATCAATATTAGTTCATATAAAAATATAATACAAATTGCAATTTAAGACTTAAAACTGAGTGATTGAGGGAGTAATACTGGAGACTGAGCCAGGCCGCAATCGTGATGGGAGTGTCCCTGGAGTGGGTACAGGATTGTTTCTGGGATCCGCTCCATTGATGGCTTCCCCTAGGGTGCAAGATCTTGGCATTATCCTGGATAACAGATTGACACTAGCTCAGGTGTCATCTCTGGTCAAAAGTATTTTTTACCGCATGAGGAATATCACTAGGATTAAGCCTCTAATTCCACCTGAAGACCTACTGTCACTGGCACCTGCCTTTGTTACATAAAGGCTTGATTACCATAATGCTCTATACTTTGGGGTCACTGGATGGACCCTCCACCTGCTGTAGCTGGTGCAGAACACAACGGCTCGGTTGCTGATGAGCCTGACTAGGTCCAGTCATGTGACCCCAGTCCTGCGGGCTCTGCACTGGCTGCTTGTTAGGTGGAGGATCATCTTCAAGGTGGGCTTACTCACCTATAAGGCCCTATATGGGCTGGGCCCTGCCTATCTGGCTAATCTCCTGACACCTGTCACCTCAGCCTGTTCCCTCCGCTCCTCGACTAGGGGCCTCCTTGCTGTTCCCAGGGTCAGATTAAAAATGTCAGGTGACCATGCCTTTAGTGTCACTGGGCCAGCCTGTGGAACAGTTTTCTAGCTGCTGTCAGGGAGGTCCCGACAGTCGAGTCCTTTAAAAAGGGTCTGAAGGCGTATTTGTTTTGTTTGACTTTCCCCAACCAAGGCGAGATGCCAGCATTAATTACATCAAGTTTTTTAATCATCCTGAGATTTATTTAATATTTTATATATTTATTGATTTGCATATGGTATTTATCGTTTGTATGTGTTGTATTGCTTGTTTTGACCTACCTGCTTTTATGTAAGGTGCAAAGAGCCCCAGGGATTGGGTGCCATATAAATAAAATCGCTTTGCCTTGCTTAAAAATGTCAAAAGAACCTATCTGAATTTTGGGAATCCAGTTTGGCACAGACCAGTTAGACATATTAAACGGACTTAAAAATAACACTAGGAAAAACTTTATTAGCAAAATGGAATAGGTGGCAATTTGTCAGGAAAAAAAGTATTTATCTTACCAAAACATATTTAAATCCCATATTGTTATACATAAGTTACATCTTCCCCTTTCCAAATCACTAGAGACATCTTTACTTAGTGTATTTTTTCAGGCTTCATGGGGAACAGATTGAACCCGATCAAAAGAAATATAACATATTTATCATTAAAGCAAGGAGGACTAAATATGGTCAGTCCTATAGTTTTGTTTTACTGCATATTTTTTATCACAAATTGTAACAGAAATCCCTGCTCACCAGGGATTTCCAGCTCACTGCCACCATGAGGTTTTTACCAACAGGAACCAAGAAAACTGTTTTACCTCCTCCTTACTCAAGGTCAGGAAGGTCAACACAATAACTGTGGGTAGAGTGCCATTTCAGAGACGGACTACAAACAGAGTCTAGCAGATATAGTGAAATTGCTCTTTTAAATAAAGCAAGCAGCCACTGGTTCTATAAAAACATAATCTGTACTAAAATACTACAAGTATTTACAACAGGATGTATTTATAAGAAGACAAATAGGTTGCACATTTACTAAGAAACAGAAAATTAAATCACATTAAACTGACAGGTATTGTATGGCAGAATTCAAAGCTATCCTCACCTAAAATCCTTCACCTGCCCTAGCTAAAGAAGCATTTTCCCCTCACTGTGCTATCTTACCCATCAGCTAGTTTTTGTAATGGCAGGGGCCCTCGCCTTAAGATGTTTTAGTCCAAGAGAAAGACCCTGCTTATAGCACCACAATATATTTCTTCTCTCTGTGGGGAGGGGTTTCACTCACTTTTAGTGACAGTTCTATGTTGTCCCAGCCCTCTTTGAGAGTGTGTGTGTCCACCTACCCTTCAGCACCTCCTTGTTACCTTAATGAAGTCCACCTGGGTCCTTTGTTTATCATGGGAACATCTCCAGGAAGGACACTCCCACTGGGTTTATTGCTTTATTGCCTCCCCCTGGCTTTCCTGTTAACTTTCCTATGAGAACATTAGACCTGTAACATAAGCTGTCATATGCTACTTGATCATGTGATCTGGTAGCCATCTTATACCTGAAGTTGATGCATATTTAGAAAATAATAAATGAATCAAAAGAATACATGGTTCTGGTCCCCTTTCCCATCATATATCTCCCCCCTCCCTTAAGAAATGAAGATGTGTCTCCTTTGGGCAACCCCCAAAACACACTGCTGTTCATGTAAGGCCTGGGGATTGCCTAAAGGAATTTGTCATGCACCTAGTCCTGCCTTGACAGTCCATCTGCATTGGCATTCTACACTCCACTTTGGTGCTAAATGATCATATTGTGTGACTGTAGAACCAAACTCCAACTCAATAACTATGCCTACATGTCAATATATTGTTGAGACTGAAAAACAGTTGCAAAATGTAGAATTTTATAAATTATTGACTTCACACCTTACAGATGGTTTTAAGAAAAGTACTGAAGCATTTCTGTGAGTCTGAGTGTGAAGGTATTATAAGCCATGAAGAGATGTTGTTCCTCACAGTGGATTACCCAGTCAAGGTGTTGGTATATGTGTTACCTAAGGTCCACATAAACTTGTTTGAACCCCCAAGCTGACCAATTGTCATAGATATTGGTTCGTTGATCAAACCTTTGTCCCAGTATGTGGATGCCCATATTAAAAAATATGTCACTTCATTCCCTTTGTACTTATGTGACACCAGCCAGATGTTAGAAGCTCTAGAGGAGATGCAAATAGAACCACACTGGTATTTGGCATCAATGGATGTAGTGTCTTTATAGACTAACATTCTTCATGTTGGGGGTTTGGAGGCTCTGGACATTTGGTTGACCCAAGATGCATCCGTTGGTGTGGGCATGAGAAATTTTCTTCTTGAAAGCGCTGAACATGTGCTCACTAAAAACCCTTTCAAGTTTCAGAATTCCCATTATCTGCAGCTCAAGGGGACAGCAATGGGGGTGACCTTTGCCCCCAATTATGCAAACCTCTATTTGGGGCTTTGGGAGAAAAGAACTGTCTATGACTGCGAGAACAATCTTGTTTACCATAAGATTGATATCTGGCATTGTTTTATAGACAACATATATATGGTGTTGCATGGCACACTGGATGAGTTAAAGGCCTTTGTCATATACCTGGAAGGTAGCAATCCTAATCTGAGATTTTCTCTACAGTGTGCTCTTGATGGTTTTACATGATAAGAGCACCCCCAGCAGTGCAAGTCCCGAAATGGCAACTGCACTAAGGTGACTGCCACAAAGACGATGGAGGAGTAGTGTGACTCACATTGTGAGTGATGGCAGCAGGCAGAGGAAAGAAGGGTGACACACACACGACGACTGCAGCAGGGCAGAAGAGGCACTGGGTGCAGCAACAATGGCACCAGAGGATGGGCGAAGTGATCATGGTGAATGCCACTGGGTGGGATGCGCAGAGCAAGTGGGCATTGGCGGTGGGCATGCAGCACAACCCAGAGGGAGATGCACCCTCAGCGCCCACCACAGTGGCACAACACAGTCCACAGGAAACACCCACCACACAGGAGCCCCACAGCACAGGGCAAAGCAGCGGCAGACCCACATCCACATGGCGTGGCCGGGCATGCCACACCACCGGACCCACTGGAATCAATGCGCAGTGCCATAGGCCTGGTGATGGGGCACAGCTGAGCACCCATGAGGTGCACCGACACATGCTGATGGTGGGAATGGCAGGTGGCTACAGGCCATAGGATACAATCCGTGCATGCACTGCAGCACAGTGGAGGGCTGGGCACACCCACCCAAGCTCTGCAGCAGTGCACCTCCCACGGGGTCACAGGACACCACACACCACCCTAGCCAACCTATCCAGGGACACAGAGCAGTCACCCCACAGGTGGTGCACAGTGCACTGGCACATCAGGGGTGTGGTGATTGAGGCACAGCACAACGTGGACAGTGGTGACACGAAGATACAGAGCCGTGGCACAGGGTGCCCGGGGATGGGAGCCTCAACCGCATCTGACAGGCCTGGAACTGCTTGAGTCAAAAGAGTGACTGCAGGAGATGCGAAATAGGAGCTGGCACCCATGGCAGGGTAACACTGTTAAAGGCAGGAGCAGAGGGACAACCCATTGTGGACCATTTGTGTACCCATACCGCCATGATATCCAGCTATGGCAATGGCCATAACGGGTGTAGGACATGCCATAGGGGCACACCACATGCCAGGTAGTGCATGCTCACATATGGAAGGTAAAGCTGTGTGCTAGACCACATAGGTCATTGTAATGACTCCTGGTGCTGTACTCCACCACGACCACACATATACGGGCATTTAGGTCACGGTAACATTGCCAGGGCTGTGTGGTCTCTGTCCCAGAAACCAGCATTTCTGCACATATGGCTGTCAGCCACTCCTCCTCCCCCTGAGGCACTCTAGGAGGCACCATATGCTGGGGTGGTACGCACCGATCCAGGTGTTGAAGGCCCTGTGCCATCCCTCCATTGCATTGTTTGTCGGTGCCAGTCCCAAGATGGTCGCATCATAGCAGTTCCACTGCTCTACATGGGAAGATGGTGTGACAGTGGCCCAAATACCCTGTGGGGCAACATATCCAGGTATCCTCCATTAGTCCAGCATAGGCTGGAGGACCTCTTCATTGATGGCCATGTACTCCCACTCCAGTATCTCATCAAACATGGCAGGTACATCCGTGGGTGGGAGGAAGGCCAGTGCCAGCAGCATCTGCAGGTGCAGGGCAAAGCCAGGGTCTGTTGTGTACCTCCCTGGGATCTCCGGCAACTGTTGTACTTTGTGCCACAGGGCCTGGGAGTAGTGAAAGAAGCAGCCCCATATCCGTCAGGGAATATAGTTGTCACTCCACATCAGCTGGCATGCTCAAAATCCAGCAGGACCATGGTGGGTGCCAGGTCTGGGCTGTGTATGTTCAGTTGCCCCAGCAAGCGGATGTACATCTGTGCCCTCCTGGTGCATGTCAGGGCATAGATGGCTGGCAGAACTGCACCGGACTGGACTGTATGGATGGTGTAGATGGCCAAACAGGGTGGGGCATGCCCTGAATGTGCCATCCATAAACCAGTCTGGGCAGCTCGCCAGTTGCTGCAGGCCACGGTAGGTGGCATAGACCATGAGATGGTCCCACTCACTCCCACTGTCATAGAGGAGGAATTGTGCACCATCGCTGGCAAGGGTGAACTCCTTGGGGATGCTGAGGTCCATGACCGACAGGGAGGTTGTTGGCCAGCTACGCACCATGTGCCACACCCGTTGGACAGTCCGACGCATCAGCTGCACTTCTAGCAGTCATCCCGCTACAGCCACTGGTATCCCCGATGTACTGGCCATGATGACCTGTGCCACACTGTCCAGAGTCTGCCGTGCCCTGTCCCACAGCATTCTGAGGACACGCCACATGGCCACATCCGCAGAATCTGGGGCATGATTGCATTCCTGGATGGTGGCCAATGCCGTGTTATCCACAGTGTGGAGGCAGGCAAGGCAGCTGTATCTGCATGCCTCAGTGCAACACCAATACACCTTCTTGGGTCCCTCTGTCTCATCTGTACGCATAGCCATTGTGGACAGCCAGAGGCTTTCCTTTTTGGCTGGGAACAAACTGTGTGCAGTGATCTGTAATGCAGCTGTGGCCACCAGTGGCACTGTTATAGCCTGTGTTGGCTCCTCCCTGCATGTGGCTGCACATGCCCCCACCTGCCCTGGACCTATAATTGCCAGTGCCATTCTACACACCCCTCCCCCATGTCCATGTGGCCACTGGTCCTCCCTCCCTGTGCTCCTACCATGCTGAGTGACTGCCATTGCCTGCCAGTAGGGTGCTGCACTGCCATAGGTAAGTATGTCTGCGTGGACATTGTTGCTCTGCTGTGGGGAGGCTCTGCCTGCTGTGCGAATTGTGTGTAGGGTGGTGGGTCCTGACACTGTGCACCATGTGGGGTTGGGTTGCATCCCAGCATTGCTCTTCTGTTGGCTGTGTGTGGTGGGCTGCCACACGGCCCTGCCACCCTGCTCCTGTGCTCCCCCCTTCACCTCCTCTTCCCCTTACTCCCCCTGGTGCCCAAGGCCTTCGCTAACTTGTACCTTTGCTGCCTGGCCTCGCCTTTCCTGTTGTTGCCATTCTGTGGGCACCATTCCCTGGTGGGCTGTTGGTGGTTCTCACCTCCTGTGAGCATGGCTGGGAGGTGCTAGCGATCATGACTGTAGCTGGTGTGGGGAGCGCCCTTGCTGGGCTGTGGCTGCAGTTGCTGTTCCACTGCCATTCTTCTTTCTTTGGTGCTCGCTCTTTGTGCGGCCGCTTTTCCAGCATCTCCTACTGTTCTCGTGCCTATACAGTGATGCTCCACATGGCTGCAGCCCTCCTGATCATGTCTCCTTTCTGGATATCATGATAACCAAAAGGGATGATGGTATTTTGCAAACCAATTTGTTCAGAAAGGAGACCAATAGGAATTCTCTGCTGCAGGCCACCAGCTGCCACCTACACTATATGGTGTCTAATATTCCCATGGCCCAAATGTTGTGAGCATGCATAAACTGCAGCGATGATGTGGATTTTATTACTAATGGGTCTGATATGGTTACCAGATTTATAAGCATGGGTACCCAAGTCAAATGGCTGACAAGACATTTAAGGAAGCCTGTAACATTGACAGGTCTGAACTGTTCAAAGTGAAGCCAAGACAGATAGATACACCCAGACTGAACTTTGTTACTACATACTCCAGACAATCTAGTGCCATTAGGGATATTATTGTGTCCAACTGGAACAGTCTGGAGGGTGATCCCCTCCTGGCTGAAGTAACAAAGTCAAAACCACATATGGTGTACAAGAGGGGCACAAACACTAGGGACAAACTTGTACACAGCTATCAAGGATATGATACATTATACAATGGCAAGAAGATTTCCTGGACTCTGATTGGTCAGTGTGTGCCTGAGACAGTGATGATATTATACAATAACATCACTGTTTTGATTTTATGGAGCTTGCACCTTTTTTTTCAGAAACAAAGATATATTGCCTCACTAAAAATCTACTAAAAACATTTTTATTTTTATTTTTGTTTTCTATAACATCGAGCCATTGTATAATTGCAATAAGGCACTCCAAGGTGTGTGTTATCATGTAAAAACGTCACTCCTGGGGTGGTAGAAGCATTCGGCTTTGCCTTGTGCTTCAACCCACCCCAGGAGTGACATTATTACATGATAACACACACCTTGTCATGCCTTATTGCTTAATTAGTAGAGAACTTAAGACCTCCCCTCCCTAATGGCATGCACCAATGCGGCAACTGTAAATATTGTAACTTAGTACTGAAATGCACAACATTCACATGTTGTAATAGTAACGGAAGTTATAAAATCAGGGATTTTATCAATTGCTGCACAGAGAATGTAGTATATGTGACCACATGTCAGTGTGGAGACTATTATGTAGGCAAAACCACAAGGGTCCTCAAAATAAGGATTGGAGAACATTTAAGATCCATACAGAGCAATGATGCTAGAAGTGCACTGGCAAACCACTGTAGGGTTACGAGAAATAGAATTGTGAAACACACTTTCAAATTCTGTGGTCTTGAAGTGATAAGATTGGGCCCGAGGGGTGGGAACCTGAATGATAAACTTCTTGAGAGAGAGTCCTTTTTGATTTTTACCTTGGACTCCTTACACTCTCCAGGTTTAAATGATAAAATGGAATTAATGCCCTGTATTAGAAGAAGAAAACAGAGCCCTCCCTGCATAATTATTGCCCCTACTGTTTCTCCCCCTCCCCCCTTCTTCCTTCTTCTTCTTCTTAATATTAGCCCCGCAGTATGTTTTGGATCATTTTTCAGTAGAATTTATGCTGGAATGTTTTCATATACTTGAATACAATAGTAGCTATTAGTGTGCTGTAACATATGACACTGCGTTACAGATGTCCTTGAATTTTTTACCTCAGTTTACTTATAGTATATCATATGTATCTGTTTGTCCTTTTTACAGGTCTTGTTACAAGCATGGAACCTTCTCTGGCATGGGCAGCCTTGGGTACCCAGGAGTCGGTATAATTCCTGTGACTACATTGCTTGTGATGATGATTGTCTTGGCTTTAAAACTGAATTAATTAATTAGTTCATCATTTTAATTTTTGCTAAGCTGCACTTGTTTCATTCATCCATTACTTCACATTTATTTGCAATGAGATTAATGTATTATTTATCTATGCAGGACATGTAATGATGTTTATTTAATGTTTTTTTTAGAACTGAGCACTATTGCACTTAATACACACATTAATTGTATGCACTGTCACTTTAGGGTTTGAATTTGAAAGTGGTGTGTGATGAATGGCTAACTCATCCCCCCCCCGATGACATCTGAGTGATGAAAGCAGTCGGGGTTCTGACTGTTTTTACTCCACATGCTGTGGCGGTTCTTTCAAATTGTACTAAATAAAGCCTTTCATACTGAAGAGCTGAGGAGTGCAGAAACTGTAGTAAGTTAGTTTTTCTTACCTGAAGCAGATGCATATTTAAAAAAGAATAAATTAATCAAAAGAGTACATGGTTCTGGTCCCCTTTCCTGTCACACAAATCAAAAACCAGTGCTAATAAACAACCAGATTATGGAGCTTTCTGTTTTTTAACTGTCAAACATGGTTTTGAAACTGGGATTTGGGAATCTGGGGATTTAGAAGGTCACCTGTCACCAGATTTTAACATCAAATAGAAAACAAATATGTAGACAGATACTAGATACCAATTTTCAGGAAGTCACATTTGGTACCTGACCCCCCCCGCAAAATCATCATTAATGGAACTATTAGTGGAACCAGGGATATCCCCAGAAATGTGAGACACCCAATGGCTCTGTTGCCATGAAAAGTTATATATCAAAACAAACCGCAAATCCAAACAATTAGAAGACAGACTATGTAACAGAGATTTATGTTTATAACAGCTGGAAACTATAGAACACTTATTTTTCATCTGTTCTTATATCTCTGGCTTCTGGAAGTTTATTGCTAATGAATGGTCTGAAAAACAATTTGTTTCTGTAAATTATGAAGTGTTAATTTACGGAAAGTATACAGGAATATGGAATATGTGGAACAAGAGTACTCTGCATGTTTTATTTTTGGTTATCAAATGGTATATTCGGCAAAAGCAATGCAATGTTTTTTGTTTATACTCTTTACAACAGAAGAAAACTACTTATTCTGCTTTGCTCTACAAAATAACATATGAAATCCTATTCATATACCATGCAGAAACCTAACATGCCACAAGGACTTTTTTGGCTAAATCTTGGAGAAGTATGCCAAGGATAACAGACTCAGATGCCCTGATCATATGAATAATATCTTTGTTTCCAAGGGATTAATCTCTTGCCAACAAAAATGTATGTATTGTTTTTTTTTTTCCTTTTTGAAATATCCTGCATGCATTTAAGTTGTTGACTTGTTAAAACCATTACATTTATTTGTTTGTTTGATTTTCCTTAATAAACTCCCCTACTCTCATGATACCAGGGCACTTTCCTATTTTTCCTATGGGGAGATGCTGTCAGACCATGATGGTGGACTCCAGTGGTGGTGGTAGTAGTGTGAGCAAAGCAACTGTGCTATCAGAGGATCTGACTGCCCCTCCCACCCCCAACAGCAACTTATTCTGAGGTTGAAATGCTGGAATTGGATACTGCTTCAAATATGCCTGCTGCAGAACCAGAGGATGTGGAGATGACTGAGTCCATTGAGGCAATTCTGTTATCTGAAGAAGAGAAACTCCTGAAGGCAATAGAGGATAGAAAAAGACATTTGCTACTGTTAGCAGCTGAAGAAGGGGCAAAATATAAATTGTAAGTAGAAAAGCTAGCTGCAGAATGCTGCAAAGTACCTGATACCACTCCTGAGAGCGTAGAGCTGACTCCCAATGTGATTGATGTCACAGCATCATCAAAGGCTAACTCAGTTGGGCCGCTCATTAAAACAGATGCTGACATGTCAAGATCGTCATCCGGACACAAAGTGGATGGAATTTCTGAGCTCATAGACTCCAGGAGAAAAGTGAAACAAGTTTCCATAGAACAAACTAAGATGGTGTTAAGAGTCCTGTGCAATGGACTGCACTGAAATCAGTAAGGCTGGAATAAATCAGAAGGAGGCCATACAGAAGGGTGAGGAACTGGGGCTCCCCCCTGTGTCTAATCTGAGTGTAGCAGGACAGTTGCTGAGACTGCGGTGGGGATGACCTGATCTGATTCCTCCGGATAATCCTGCCTGGTTGATGGATGCAGCGCTCAAAGTCACAGGCTGAGTTAAGTCAGCAGACAGCTCCAGATGCATTTCAGGTCTGGAGGATGCAGGCATGGAGGACCCAGTGAAACTCTCAAGAATACTGTGTGTTCCTTATCAGGTAAGCAGCACCAAAGATGTGTAACCTGAACTGGAGGGCATGTGGCTCCAAGGGTCAACGGTACAGCCAGCACAGGGGCAAGGGGTTTTCTAACAATGGGATGCTCTGTTGTACATTTCCAAACCAGAACTTTCTGTTGAACATAACCACCCCAAGCTGTGCACCAGAACACTCTGCTGAACATGCCCCACCCTAATTCTGATTCGAGACACAACTTGGTGTCTCCAACAGTCACTATAGCTGGAGACAGTGGGGAGGGGAAAGACACTGTACAAAAAAAGGCAGATATGGCCTGTCTGAGCCATTTGACCATTGCTACAGATAAGCAAGCTGTAAACCCAGTAGTTGTTACCACTAAGGAGGACACCACAAGGCCCTCACCTGATGCTTCCCTGCCTGGTATAGACTCTCTATTCCAGAGGAGGAATAGGGACACTCTGAAAGTATTGATAGAAGGCCATATATCTGATGATGAAGAGCAGGAGCAAGACATTAACATAGGTCCCTCCTCAGGCTTGCAAAATGGTTTCCAGGGTCCGTTCCACAAGGCAGACCTATTTGCAATCCAGGGAGAACTGCACAATGGCGCAATGCCGTATGATTGAGATATAAAGGTGGACTTGAACTACCTCCTGATCAGGTGTATGTCATCAGGAGCTTGATAAAACAGCCATGTTTTTTTTTTTTTGCTGCTGAATTACATGCTGTAATACTTGTGTCTGAAGATACCTACTTTGACATAAGTTTTAAAGTTGTTAAATCTTTAGTTTGCTTTTGGTGGAAATATACTTCATTACAGCATGCTGCATTGGGGTCCCCCTTTGTAGCTATCCCCCTGTCCAAACATGTGGTCAGAACTGTTACTTTACTTTTTCATAACAAAGGAGTCAGTGTTTCAGATAGCTCATAGTGGTTACATCAGAGATGTGATGTTTTGGAGTGTCCTGTACCTATTATAGATAGTGAGCAGGTTTAGATAGGGCTGATGGAAATTCAAGGTGAAATTGTTACAGACCAATACAGGTATATGTAATCTGCCTGGTAGTTTTTACATACTGTAGTAAAGGACAATGGGGTACGTTTTTACCAAGGTCAACCATGGGCCTGCTACAGGTGTGGTGCATGTGCTCATCTTAGCTTGGTGTGTGACAGGCCAAGGTGCACTATGTGTCTGGAGTGTGGACATTTAAGTTGCAAGCGGCTTTACCCCTTCAAATGCAATCTGTGCAGGGAACAGGCACTCCTACCATTGGTGCCCCTGGGCCTCACACAATAGATATGATAGAATGAACCAGGAGGAGCTTACTACAGCAGGGCTTGTAAAAGGATCAATTCAGAGCTCAGCCATTAGACTAGCTAACTGCACAAAAAGTGGCACCCCTATCTCAGAACCTGGAACTGGATACAGTTCCAGCTGAATCTGAAACAATGAACACAGATCCTCATGAGGTGCTACCACAAACAGTTAGATCTATAGTTCAAGAGGATCCTACAGTTCTTGACTACATGGAGGATATTCTAAAGGAGACAATACAACATTTTACAGACAAATGGATGGGGATACTGTTGCCCCTCTGAACCCATTAAGTGGTGAACCAGCTGAGATGTAAGTAAACATCCCTCCTCCCCAACTCCACCACAAGAAGTAGAAATACATCTGGTTCCTGCAAGGACACATGGACATCATGGAAAGGCCAAATTCAAAACTAATAAAGCCTCGTTTGCACCAGCGAAGAACAAATATGCAGCTCTGAGCACTGCAAAGCAATGGGGAGACACAGAGGAAGAGGAAGGGGTAGATTATGAAGCAAGTTCTATTATCTCCTCAGCCTGTGATCCCTCATCTGATAGAGAAGACTCTCACTCAGAATCATGTGTAGTGAAATGCTTAAAGAGGACTCATTCCCAAACAAGGCAGTTTACAGATGTCCCCCAACTTGATGAATTATTATACGTCATGGACCCACACTCATCCCTGTTACATTAAACATTAACAGTGTAAAATCACAAAAGAAAAATATCTACAACCTTGTGCATTTTAAACACCTTGCCTGGAAACATTTTCTTTCTCCAGGATACAAGAATAAAATCCCAATTTGAGATCTCAGCAGTAAAACATATGTGGTGGTGCAGACCTTCATAATGGTCACAATGGGTGGATCTCCGTGATAGTGTGGGTATTTTGTTTTGAGGATATGATTTTAAGGTCACTAAACTTCTGAACATTCTTCCTGGGTGGGCACTTATGCTTCATGTTGCAGATGGTAGTAAACAGCTGCAACTTATCAAAATCTACACTCCACAAACTAAGTCAGGCAGGGTTTTCCTTTTTCAAGACAGTCAACTGTTTTTATATACCAGCAAATTTGTAATTTTAGGTGGGGACTTTATTTGTGGATTGTCAGTTCAAGACAGGTAGAGTTAGTTCAAAACAAATATTGTGGTTCTTCCTTTTTGAATAACATGATTAAAACTGCAGGGTTATGCAATGGGTATACTGCTATGAATAACCAAAGAAGTTCTACTTATACACAAGGAAGACTGGCCACCCTTTCTATCCAAAGATAAATGTTACGAGGGCAGACAGCATTGCTGTGGAGACCTTGGATCACCTTATCTTGAACAGTACTTGCCTTCTACAACCATGCCCCCTTCCCCTACAATTTGATCCCATGGAAATTAAATAATTTATTACTCACTAGTCCCCAAGTGCTTAGGCCATGGCATGATACCTTTCTTCATAGATTATCAGTTTGGTGTGCATATTGTCAGGAGTGGATGTGTTGGGAGCAAGTTGTCGGCAGCGAGTTGTTGTGCTCCTCTGACGCAAACTAGTGGGAGGGCTCAAAAACAGAATTTTATTCTTTATTCATCGCCATATCTAAAAGAAAAAGCAGAACTGAATATATCAAATATTTAGATCTTAGGACACATTTGTATAGACTTCTGTCCAGAATGCATACCAGTCAGGTTAAATGAACACCCCAAATTGACAAAGTAACAACTGGCATGCAAAACGCACAGTATGACAGAGCTACATTGGTGACTCAAGAGCTAACATTTGGTACACAAGGCCAAACACAAACATTTGACCCCTTTACAGGATGTCAAGATGGAGTAATAAATGGGTAATATCCAGTTTAAAACCAATACAAGGAGGCGTGACAAAACTGGAATTCATGACATTTTGTCTACAATGTCTGATTTTGTGACAGCCAACTTTGGGAATCCCCCAAAGCACAGACAGAATATATAATTTATTTTCAGATTCGGACATATCTCCTTTAGTAGGTAGTGACAAACAAACCCTGATATGACCCATACAAAGCTGTGAAGTAGAACAAGCAAATAAGGGGCCACCTAATAATACTGCCCCCGGGACTGATGGGTTAATGTCTTGTTTCATAGGATGGTCTCAGATAAATTGACTTCAGTGCTGCCTAATGTTATTTGCTTTCTCTATACAGCTTTCTGCCTTCCCTGTTCCCCAGCTGAGCACTATTGTGATGGCCACCCCTGCCCCATCACCCAGACTTCTCCCAGAACTTGTTTCACCATGTTCTGGTGTTGCCGGGGTCACCAGGTGCAGGACCTGCAGGGCAGCTGGAGTCATCCTGTTGGCCTCTATAGGTGTTTTCCTCATTGTTTTTTTCTCTTGTCCCCCATAGTCAGGGCATATGTAAGGGCATGGGCATGTAACATCAAGACACTGCACATACTCTTAATCCTGCACCTGACCCTTAGAGACGTGGCTGCATGCTGCACTACCTCCTAAACTCTGCTAGGTGGCATCCAAGTAGCAGCAAGCGCTGTCACCCCACCCCGATGGAGAAGAGCTGTTTCTGGAAGCTCAATCCTTAATTGCTTAGCTGGTCCCCGAGTGACCCTCAGGAATCCTGGTCCGTTCCTGAACCTGGGTCACCAGTGTGGCAGGTGGTGAAGCACTAAGCACTTCAGCCCACCACACAACTGGGCCAGTTCTTGTCTACGTTTTTTAACTCGATTCTGTGGTCTGATATATTTTCGGACTCTGTGACTGAGGCACTGAAGATTATCACAGATTGCTACAAAGGTGGTTTCCCCATGCAGTCTTGTGAGACTCTGTCTAGACCTATGCATAATAACCTGTTCATCATTAGAGAATTGAAGGAAAGGGGGTCTAGGGGCCTTACTTCAAGGTATTTGTTATCCCTTAATCAGACCGAGACATTTGATTGGGTTCTCCATTGATATTTGTATGAAGTTTTGCAGTGGTTTGGATTTCTGACAGTTTTTATTAACTAGGTGCCCTTATTGTATGAAAACATTGTTGTGGTACCTTACATTAATGGTTTGTTGGGAAACCCAATACCAGTGAAAATGGGGGTTCAACATAGCCGCCCCCTGAATCCACTTCTATACATATTCACATTGGGTACCTTGTTAAGGAAAATTCAAGGTAATTCTCAAATAAATGGTTTAGACCTGACACTGAACTCCCTTCCTTTCAAATGCCTAGTGTATGCAGATGTCTGCTTTTTGCTGCAGGATGAAAATGCAGGAAGGAATTTGTCCGAAACCTTAGAAAATTTCTTCAAGATATCTGGATCTTGTGTAAGTTATTCTAAAATTAAAGCCATCACGATGGGCACACCACCTGTTCCTGCTTGTCAGATAGCAGGAGTGGATATTGTGACTGATCCCCTTGAAATTTGAGGGATTTCCTTTGGAGCGGGAAATATGGAATTAATAAATTGGCAAAAATGTAATGCTAAAGCAGAAATCCAATTATTAATCTGGAAAAACAGAACCTTTCAAAATGCAAACAGTATTTTCTTAATCTAGTCCCTCCTTATTCCTTGTTTTCTTTATGTACTGCAAGTTATTCTTTCCCACCCCAACAGGAATAGAGGCAAAGGTCTTTAATATTTTTCTAAGGACTTTGGGGGAGACACCTGAACCATATTAAAAGAGGAATTACCTACATGAGTGTAACTGAAGATGAGGGGTGTAATAATAAACAGCATAGTCTTTTTTATACTATTTTTATGTACCATAATACCTCCACAGTCTTACAACAGTTGAAAAAGATTTGGGCACCCTTTGTTGAAGAATGGTTAGCTCCTATTTACTCTAGTTGGGGAAAAAGGCAAGATAATTCTTCCCAATAGTACACAGAACTGGACACTGCCAGACTATTTAAGATTGGCAATGCACAAGATTAGACAATGGAAACTGATGCACACAAAGGTGAAGGATAACAGGAAGCAATTATATAAGATAATACAAACTGCCTGTCATTTGCAACCTATGTCATATAAGGAATGCCCTGTAGGCCTAGAATCAATGGCAACAAAAACAATTGATGGATATCAGTATACTGAAGTATCTGTGGAATGCTGTCTGGTTGGGATGTCATGAGAAGATGAGGGTTAGATGTGCTATGAAACATAAAAGCATCATGAAGCATACCTTTCTCACCCATTTTGCCTGGGCATCATTGAAACACAGCAACATTTGCCCTTAGACTACCCTTATGCTGAGCAGTTCTGGGCTACCTTGAGCAGAAAATGGGTAGAACCATTATTTTTTCAGATAACATGCCTAGAGGTAGTGCTAGGGAAATTCAAAGGGCACCAGATGAAATTTAATGTTAGTACTCTGAGACTGTTTTGCTGCATGTAAATTTTTCTTATGGCAGACTCAATGTGTATCTGCCACCCAACAGAAAGATACCCCTCCTTATGGGATAGTGGGTATGGTGACTGATATATTGCAGAAAATTTTTAAATATGATCATGAAATGGGTAGAAAAAAATAATGGCTCCTGATTGGCCAATATATATACTTAAGCAATAAGGCATGACAGGGTGTGGGTTATTGGGAAATTTACCCACACCTTGTGTGGTGTGTTACGAGGTGCAGCAGAGTGACCTAACCACAAAAGAAGTGAGCAAATCCACCAATAACCCACACCCTAGAGTGCCTTATTGCAATGGACCCATGTATAAAATACATTTAAAATGTGTTTAAGTAGGTTTTTTATAAATGCCATTTCTGAGCCATAGGTTATCGCAGGATATACCACGGTTATGTGATGTGTTTTGGCCAATGAGCTTACAGGATTTTTATACCCCATTGTATAATTTCGACCAGACTATTACCCCAGCACAACAGCCATACTAAAGGTAGCCCAACAACCATAAGTTAAAAAATACATCCAATTTACTAAAAAGGACCCAGTTCATGATTGCAGTACGGCACTTCAGGGGGTATGTTGCAGTGTGCTAATGGCCCTTCTCGGGTGGTGGAAATGTTCAACCCACCCAAGGCGGGCTGTTATCCCACCATAGCACACCCCTGTCATGTTTTATTGCTTAAATATCAGAGGTATGAGGGGAAAAAGTTTGCAGATCAGTGGGGTGCTTTCCACTGGATACATGCTTAATAGATGTTATAGCATCTGTTTTCCATGCACTGCAATAAGAGGTATACAGCTTTGCCTTTATCCCATACTCTGTTTTCCTTTTTGAGGGATAAGATGTTGTACATATGGATGATAATTGTACATAGCAGTATAAATTGTAATACTTTCCTGATTTCCATGAATGATTTTCTGTACTGTATGTCTGATTTTTCCTTTAATAAAATAATTCTCCTACTCTCATGATAAACGCATGGGATATTTAACTTCCACCTGGACAGTCACAAGGTAAATTAACCATTGCCATCTTCATGGACCTGACCAAAGCATTTGATCTTGTTGACAACTAAATTGATGTATTGAAAGACACTAATGGCATTCTGTCAAGCACAACCACTACCTTTTTTGTTGCTTTTTACTGTGTCTTTGGGCCACACCTGAAAAAGGACCTGTGGCTCAGTGTGTCATCCTGGTAAACAAATGAAATGAAATAACATTTAATAGAATTTGTATTAATAAACTAACTGATCTAACTATCTAACTAACTATCTGAATTTTGTTACCATTAGGGATTGGGCTGAAGAATGTAATCCTGGGATTATTATCGTCATGGAAACATGGTTGAATAATAGAGTCTCTGAGGACTCAACTGGGTTAGCTAATTACCAGATATTTAGGAAGGATAGGAATAAAAAAGGGTGAGGGGTTGTTATCTGTACTGAAAGCAATTTAACATCTAGGGAAATTGTATGCCCTAGTTTGGATTGTGGCATAGAAATTTTGGCTGTGGCGATCACTGTGCCATATAAAAACCTCTTCTTCTTATGGGAATTTATAAACCTCCCAAGGTAGAAGTAGGGGTCTTCCATATTTTATTAGAATGTTTGTTGAAGTATAAAAATTCCCATGAGCTCTTACTCGCTGGTGATTTCAATGTAAACTGGGGAGAAATAGATACAAGTCATCCCTTAATTGATTTGCAGGTTGATTTAGGACTGACCCAGCTGATATTGGAACCTACTAGACTTAACCATCAAGAGCCTAAGAAATCCATTATTTTGGATCTTATGTTTACTAATTCTCCCCAGAATTATATATCATATGGAGTATTACCTGAATCATTTTCTGATCATCAGTTGATTTATGCTACTAGATTAAATATTATTACCCCCAAATTAGGTCAAAAGGTGTTTTGGAGAGATTTCAAAAGATTTGATTATTTGTTATTTATGCTGGATTTGGAGAATGCCCAGTGGTCTAGGTTGGATTTGATCCCTTCTGCAACGGATGCTTGGGATTTTTTTATTACAGAGTTTTGAAATGTTTGTGATAGGTATGTACCATTGAGATCTAGGAAATCTAAATATAGGGGAAATACATGGTCTAATAGTGATCAGTTTAAAGCTAGGAAAGACCAAGATAAAAAGTGGGGTATTGCCGAAAGAACTGGGAGGGATGTTGATTGGCTTGCATATAGACAAGCTTGAAATGTTTATACATCAAAGGTTAGGTTAGCTAAACAGGAATATGCTAGACTTATATTAGATAATAATCGTAAATATGATGTAAAATCTTTCTGGAGGACTATATCCGATTTAACAGGGAAAAATAATAAGCATGAGGGAAATAAAGTTGTGGTGGAGGGAACTGAAGTGATGCTTGGGAGGGAACTTCTGGATATCTTTAATTCACATTTCAGTAAGGTGGTTTCTCCTGTACATACTAAGGATGCTCAGTCAGATTGTTTATCATCTGGGAGGAATAACCTATCTTGGCAAGAGGCTTCTAGGATTTTTAGTTTTCATCATATTTTATCAGAAGAAGTGCAGACTGAATTGTTGAGGTTGACTATTTCTAAGGCAATTGGGCCTGATGGGATTCCACCCAGACTGCTCAAGTATGCTGCCCTTGTATAGCCGAACCACTGGCCCTCATCTTTAATTTATCTTGTAATTGTAGTGAGTTTCCAGAGAGATGGAAGGTAGCTAGAGTAAAGTCTATTTTTAAGGGTGGTGACAGGAACAAGCTGGGCAACTATAAGCCCATCTCGCTCCTGTCACAGATTTCAAAGATCTTTGAGAAAATTATTTCTGTTCAATTGAGGACATATTTTGACTCTAATAGTAGAATGTCTATTTATCAGTCTGGTTTTAGGTCCCAACATAGTACCAGTACTGCACTGGTTAAGGTGGTTAGTGATCTGCAGCGGAGGCTGGACAGGAGACAAATGGTTGGAGCTTTATTTATAGATCTTTCTAAAGCTTTTGATACTTTAAACTACCAGGTGCTCCTGTCCAGGCTCAGCCAGATCGCTTCATCTATCCAAGTTGTTAATTGGTTCTCATCTAACTTAATTGGGAGAAAACAATTTGTTGAGATTGGCCCTTTTAGGGCTAACTCAGTTGAAATGTTAAATGGTGACCCACAAGGGTCAATTTTGGGACCATTGTTATTCAATATCTATGTTAACAATCTTAGTTTTGACCTTCCAGATATAGGGTACCACCTTTATGCTGATGATACGATGATATATGTAGAGGGTCCAACCTTGGATTTGATCAGACCTAAGCTCCAGATGGCCTTTGATCAGGTGCAGGATTTTTTCAAGAAGCATGTCTTAATATTAAATTCTAAAAAGACCCAGGTTGTTGTATTTAGGAATAAGCAGTCCAAAGAACAGAATTCAGGTCTGAATATAACAACTTTGGATGGTGCTATTTTAACAGAAGGGGATAATTGTAAGTATTTGGGTCTATGGTTAGATTGTAATCTATCCTGGTCCCTTCATATAAATAATATAATAGTGGGTTTAAATAAGAAATTAGTGGCTTTTTATAGGTTTAAGGGATATATGTCAAGGGATGTCCATTTAAATGTTGTGAACTCCTTATTAATGCCTACATTTGATTATGGGGATCTCCTTTATGGTGGAGCCTCCAGCTTTTTATTGGATAGGGTGGATCTGATGTTCCATAGAATGTCTCAATTTGTACTGGAGGTCCCTTATAGGACTCATAGATGTCTTTTGTTTGACAGCTTGGGCTGGGTTAGGCCTTCTGAGTGTAGGAACCTTCATCTTCTTAAATTTATGTTCCAAATATGGAAAAAAGGGTTCCAATGTATATCTCTCAGTTGTTTCCTCCTAGAAGTATGAAGGATAATCTTAGGTCTGCCCAGGGGCTGCATTATTTAACCCCAAAATGTAATTTGAATGTTGGCAAGCCATCGGTTCCTTTTAGAGGGATGACTCTATGGAACAAAATTACTGTGAGTCTAAGGGATGAGAATCAGATAATTTATTTTTCTGATTTGAATAAATGATACCTGGGATGGGCTTGTAGTCAATTTAATTGTAACCAATGTGATATTTATTAAAATTGATTGTTTATAAATATTGCTCCTTGCTGTATATTGTATATCTCTATATTGTAATTGAATAATGTCAACTGTTATGTTTTTTTTTAAACTGATGTCTGATGTTTGTTTGTCTTTTTGATATTTGGGACTTCATTGTAAATGAGCTATGCTCAACGGAATGCTTCCCTTATTCTTATGAATAAAAAAGGTTTACTACTACTACTACTTACTGATCTGGAGGTCAGTTGGATGCCCATGCACTGATTTTCTAACTACCAGATGAACAGACTGCAATTTGTAAAGTGTGATGGTATGTTTTTGGGAGAGAAATCTCTTCTTTATGGTGTTCCCCAAGGCTCCATACTTGGCCACCTAAGTTTATGTTATTCATGAATCCCATTCCAAAATAATTATTCACTTTTCATTTTGATTTTATATGCCAATGATACAGTTGTGTGCCATCATTCACATTCCATGGACCCAAGAAGTACTTGCTTGGGTGATGATTTTACTAAAATGCAGTATTGGATGTTGCACAAACACTTAGTTTTGAATAAATTTAAGATAAAGTTTATGTGATTTGGCACCCTGGGAAGGCTTGGTGGTCTGAGAACCAGTCTGGAAATGTTCATAGGTGCATAGATTCATAGATATACACGAGTTCAGCGGGTAGTTTACCCTTAATGGACTCACCACCATTTTCATTGGTGGAATTCAAACTTGGTATCACCCATGTATACATCTAAATTTGTTTTAAATGAGTCAAGAGTAGAACTGAGTACAATATTGGCAGGAAGTTTATTCCAGGTATTTACTACTCTTTAAGTGAACTACATGTTTCTTTTTACAGTGTTATTTTGGGTACCTTTTAATTTTAATGAATGGACAGACGCGAAAGACCGTTAGGCCTATTCTGCTGGCATTTTAGTATCTTAGTATCTAGTATTTACCAATGATTGATGTCTAACTAGGCCTATTGTTTCTAGAATTGCTGTATCTTGAAAAGCTTTGTATGTCTGACATAAGTCTCTGTGTAGCCTTCTATATTTAATAGAATAAAGATTTGTCTTTTTAAGTCTGGTTTCATAATGAATTGCTTGCAATGTAGAGACTTTTTCTTGTCACTTTATGTTGTATCCTTTCTACAAGTTTTTTATTTCTTATTAGATATGGTGCAACTACAGGGGAACAATATTCTAAATGAGGTCTAACTAGTCCAACATATAAGGGAATAATAAAATTTGTGTCGCTACTTTTAATATTTCTTAAGATGCAGTTTAATATTTTATTGGCCTTTTTTGCTGCATTATTTGTATATTCATCAAAGAAAAAATCTTTAGATAAAGTAACACCTAGATCTATTTCCTGATTTTTCATCCGAACATCTATATTATTCATTGAATATGTATAACAAGGGTTATTTTTACCCAGGTGCATTACTTGATGTTCACTCTTGATGGATCTGTTCTAGAATGTGCTCCTTCTCTCAAGTACTTGGAAGTGCACTTACTGTAGATCCCACTCTAATTTTTTTAACCCACATGAATTTGGTAACCTCCAAAAATTAGTACTACTGTATAGGATATAAGAATATTTATCACCTGTGTCAAGACTTTCTCTTCTGTTTCAAAATCAATTTCCTGTATTTAACTAGGGTGGCATTGTTATAAATCAGAGTCCTTTCACAGCTACTTTCAAAAGGTCAGTGAACCCACCATTGTACTATTTTGACCAAATTAGGAGGGTTACCATATGGACTAAGTTCAAGATATCCCAATTACATTTACTTGGTAAAATTTTGCTTACAAACTCTCCCCGTTCTTTGTCTGATCAATTAAAATTCCAATAATTTTTTTGTTGTAATTTGTTCTCCCCCCAGCCCCGAGCAGCCCACCAGATGCTACCCACCCCAACCCTGTCTCCCCAATTTTCCACTGGAGCTTACCATTGTGCAAAGGCAGCATAGCCTGGGTATTCATCCAGTGCAGGCTATGGGGTGGCTGGAAGCCTGTGGCTTCCCAGGAATCCATTTTTTCCTCCCTTGCAAAATGGACATGCAATGCCACCAGATGTCTCCATGCATGCTACCTCATGTAGGATGTTGGCAGCTGCTACTCCACTCCCCCACCCAGACAGTCACTGGCTGCCATACCCCCAGCTGACATTCGGGACCAAGCTAACACAGGATGCTGTAACCCTCCTTCTCCAGGAGAGGAGAACAGTCCTCCAGATTCTCTATCCTCTCCTTGCCCAGCTAACCCCCAGTGTCCCAGGTCTGTTCCCAAGCCTGTGTCCCCAGTGTGGTGGCAGATGAGGCACTCGGCACTTCAGCCCTCTCTGCCACTGGACCAGCTTTTAAAATTCCAATCTAATGATAAGAATTTAAGGCTCTTTGACGTTTATAGTCTCAGTGTACAGTTCATACATACAACATACAGCAGCACTCATTTGCTTACAGCACTTCCAAAGCATGAATGATTTGCCACTTAACAGCTAGAGATCTTAGGGATCCTTATATGCAACACCCTGAAGCAGTCTAGCCAATGCAACAAAGCTTATGGTAAGGCAAATAGAATGCTGGGATGCATAGGGAGAGGATTTGACAGCAGTAGCAGGGAGGTGATCTTCCCTCTGTATAGGTCCCTGGTGAGGCCCCACCTAGTGTGCTGCATCCAATTCTGGAATCCACAACTGAAAAAGGATAGGGATAGGCTGGAGACCGTGCAAAGAAGAGTGGCCAAGATGATACAGGACCTCCATGGATGCTCATATTAGGAACATTTGAAGGAACTAAACTTATTCTCACTAGAAACAAGGAAGGAGAGGAGGGATGTGATTAAGCTTTCAAGTTCTTAACAGGCATAAATAATGTGCCATACACAGAAATATTTCAAAGGGCCACCGGCTCTACCATCAGGGGACACGAATGGAAGCTACGGGGGGGGGAGGCCTTCAAGAAGGATCTAAGGAAACATTTCTTCATGGAAAGAGTGGTGGAGCCTGGGAACAGCCTGCCAGTGGAAGTGGTGAATGCAAGGACTGTGTCAGCATTCAAACATGGGTGGGATAGAGAAAGGGCCCAAGGGCGTATACCAGGACCAGGGACGGGCAAGACACAGAAGAGGGGGTTATGTCCCAAGACCTTTAAGAGGTCTTAGGAACTCTTGGGCAGACAAGATGGACCCACAGTCTCCTTCTGCCATCACTTTTTCTATATTTCTATCTTAAAAGTTTTTTAATGAAGCTTTAAAAACTCACTTAATGGGCCTTTTTACTTGTACCTGTCATTTTGATATTTTACTGTTAACTATATAGTAGTATTCACTGTATTGCATTGTCTTATTGTACTACAATATATACTTGTATGTTTGTATCTTTTGCTAGTCAATTATAATTATGTGTAATTTTGTGTTCTTTTTTTAACTCGGGTCACACTTCAAAAAAGAATCTAGTTCCAGTGTGCTAACTGGTCAAAAAATAAAATCAATCACTCAGTCAAGAGGTAAGCAAAAAGGATGTCAGTTTAATGTCATATCCAAAGTATGGCACCTCAACAGTACTACACTACAGTGTCAGTACTGACTATTAGCCAAAGATTTTAGTGTGAGGCAAGAGCATAGGACCTTTCAATCTACCGGCCCCAAAGGCAACCATGCAACCTACTCAGCAACAGACACTGACACAGACACACTGTGATGCTTAAGGTTTTTTGTAGCAGTTGAAGCACTGCTGTACCTCCAGTAACTGTGCAAAGGCATTGGTCACTACTATGGCTACTATACAGGGGTCAGCTTGTCAGCTTTAGGCCAATCAGGGTTACCACATGCATCCTCATTTCATTCTTTTAACACTGGAACCATTGGTAAGGGTAGTCCAAGTTGATCCACAAATGCAAGGTATATTTTTATTTGAGTGGGTGTCATGGAGTCACTGACTGATAAAGGGTTTAACAGCAACGCACTTCACCAGTGCTGCCCCAAACCTGTCAAAATGCACTTCTGAAGTGTTCCCTTCTTGTTCCACTTTAAGTCCTTGCTCACAAAGTACAAGGCCTATGGACACTCCAGGCACACCTGAACATGTTCCTGTATTAGAAGTAGTATTAGTTTTAATCAATGCATGCTCTTGAAATGGAACACAGAGATGCCAGTAAAATAAATTATCTGTGCCTTTTAGAAACACAGTTACACATTAAATATTAGATATTTATTCATTGTAGAAGGTAAACAGGCAAAATATGGGGAAATAATTCACACTAGAAAAATAGAAAAAAGGTTTGATACGAAAACATTACAAGAAGAAGAAAAAGACTAACCTGAACTAAATTCTTACTACGCAGGTCTTAGAAAAGGTTTTTCTCAGACTTAGGTCTTAGAAAAGGTTTTTCTCAGACTTTCATTCTCCAGTAGTAGATATTTACTCATTGTAAAATGAACGTTTGGAACAGTCTGCCACAAGAGGTGGTGGGGGCAAGCACAGTGGAGGGGTTTAAACATGCCTGGGACAGGCATAAGGGAACACTGGGAGGGAGGGAGTGATGAAAAGCTATTGATCACTTAGGGTCAGCGACTGCATACAAGTATAGGGCTTTCAGGCAGACTAGATGGGCCTAGAGGTCCTTATCTGCTGACAATTTCTATGTATCTATGTATGCAGGCAACAAAAACATAAATTGTTCACACTAGGGAAATAGAAAAAAGGTTTGATATGAAAACATTACAATAAGAAGAAATAGACTAACCTGAACTAAAGTCAAGGGTCTTAGAAAAGTTTTTGCTCAGATTTTCACTCTCCACACGAGAACTGAGACAGTCTCCTCTTATTGTACAGTAGGAAAAGACAGATATCACATTTATTTATTCTTTTATAATTAGTGTACCCAGGATAGGTCAGCTGAGATGCAACAAGTCCTTGCTGCTACCCATTTCTACAACAGGAAGGACTGGAGCACAGGGAGGCTAAGTGACTTGCTCATGGTCACAAAGTGAGTATTTGGCTCTGCTGAGGTTTGAACCTCTGATCCCAAGCCGGTGCCCTAATTGCTAGACCACACACTGCCTCCATATATATCCAAAACGCTCTGTCCTTCTCTCTCCAAAGTCTTTCTTCTTTAGGCCTCACTAATGCTGGGTGAAATTTCTGATATTCTTACAAAATTGTATGAATTTGCTAATTTTGATTTGGTGCAATTTTCACAAAAATGCACCTGAGTCTGGTATAACACCATCAGAAGCATTTTGTGAAAATAAAGCATTTTACTTAGAGACTGCACTTTATTTAAAATCTGAAATGTTGCACTATAAGAGTATTTTTGAAAATGCACCTTTTTTCATGAAAATGCATAATGCACTTCCTGTCAGTATGCAAGAAGTAGATGTAATATCTGGCCTGGTGGCACTGAGGATTGAGGCGCTGGACATTACACCACGATGACGACCTGGGTTCAGGAACAAGCCCGGGTCATCGGGGGTCGGCAAGGGAGAGAGAAAGAGAGAGAGGACTGGGCATCCACAGACTGCTCTCCTCTCTCTTGGGAGGGATCCAAGGGAATGCCCAGTGCAACAGTGACCCCTGGTGAAGGCAGGAGGCTTGTGCACATGTTGGGCGCAGCTTAGAGGAGCAGATCTGCAGCAGACATCTCGAGATGTCATTGCACATCTGAGCTCTGGGGGGCGGGACGAGGGAAATAAAGTAAAAATCACCTACCTTTGGGGAGGTGACGGAACCACCAGTGGCCTAGGCCCACATGCCCAATGTCGGCCGAAGAAACCTGACAACCCCTCTGGGGATTCTGTGCTGCTCTGAGGGGAGCAGAGTGGCAGGGATCCTGAACCTGATGCAGTAGTCAGGCGGAATGGTTCAGGTGGGCGGTTAGGTGCACCAGTGCCAAGCGTGGATTCCAGAGAGATGCCCCAGCAGGTAGAAGCATAAACAGAGTCTAAAAAAAAAAAAGAAGTAGATGTAATGTGAGACTGGAAGAGTTAAAGTGTTTGTTAGAGAATGGAAACTCAAGAGAGTTGAGTGAAGGCATAGATAGCTAGATAGATGGATAGATAGATAGATAGATAGATACAGTAGATAGATAGATAGATAGATAGATAGATAGATAGATAGATAGATAGATAGATAGATAGATAGATAGATAGATTTAGTAGCTCACCAAGTCCTCCTTAACTCACTCTCCCACATAAGATTTTCTGGGGAGGTACTAAATCGGTTCTGGAACTATCTAAGCAGAAGATCCCACAAAACAATTATTGGGGAACTATATTCAGATTCGTGTACCATTAAATATGGAGTACCCCAGGGTTCCATCTTAGGTCCCGTGCTTTTTTGACTCACCATAAATTCCCTCCCCAACATATGCAGCCACAGATGTGATTCCCTTTCACAAAAGTGGGAGCAAGGCAGAAGCAGGAAACTACAGACCTGTTAGTTTGACCTCAGTGGTAGGGATAATGATGGAATCACTTCTGAAAGAAAGAATTGTTGAGTACCTAGAGGCCAGTGGGGCACAGGACCCAAAGCAGCATGGATTTACAGCAGGAAGGTCATGTCAGACGAATCTAATTGATTTCTTTGACTGGGTGACCAAAGTAATAGACCAGGGAGGGGCTGTGGATATGGCCTACCAAGACTTTAGCAAGACATTTGACACAGCACCGCACAAAAGATTAATAATCAAGTTAGCCAGCCTGGGAGTGGGTCCCAGGGTGGTAACCTGGGTAGCAAACTGGCTGCACAACAGGACATAGAAGGTAACAGTGAATAGAACTCATTTTGAAGAAAGGGATGTTACTAGTGGAGTACCTCAGGGCTCAGTACTGGGTCCAGTCCTCTTTAACGTCTTTATAGGTGACATTGCAGAGGGTCTAGAAGGAAAGATATGCCTCTTTGCAGATGACACAAAGATCTGTAACACAGTTGATACACAAGGGGGGAAGAAAGGATGAGAAGGGACTTGGCAAAGTTGGAGGAATGGTCAGAGGTATGGCAACTTAGAGTCAGTGCAAAGAAGTGCAAAGTAATGTACCTGGGAAACAAAAACCCGGGAGAAGAGTACACAATGACAGGGGAGGTACTAATAACAACAATAATGGAAAGGGACCTGGGGGTAATCATATTAGATGACCTAAAGGTGGGTAAGCAATGTGAAAAGTCAGTAAGAAGAACTGGGGGGATACTGGGATGCATGGGGAAGGGTATCACAAGTAGAAAAGGGAAGTGGTTATCCCTCTGTACAGACAGTTGGTGAGACCCCATCTGGAGTACTGCATGTAGTTTTGGAGACCCCATCTATGCAAGGGCATAGACAGGATGGAAGCAGTCCAGAGGAGGGCAACTAAAATGATGCAGGGTCTGCATCAGAAACCATATGAAGAGAGACTGAGAGAGCTTAATATGTATACCCTTGATGAAAGGAGGGACAGGGGGGACATGATATAAACTTTCAAGTACCTCAAGGGAATCAACAAAGTCCAGGAGGGTAGCATCTTTCAGAAAAAGAGATGTGCAAGAACAAGAGGCACAATTTAAAGATAGAGGGGGACGACTCAGGGGTAATGTGAGGAAATTCTTTTTCATGGAGAGAGTGGTGGACGCATGGAAAAGCCTTCCTGGGGAGGTTGTGGGGTCTAAAACAGTGGGGGAATTCAAACATGCATGAGACAGACACAAGGCAATTATAGTGGGGGGGTTGTAGGAAGTAGGCTGTTGGTTAACTAGAACCTGCAGCTTATCCAATAGGTAGGGAAATGGGCAGTCTGGGTTGGCCACGTGGTCCTTATCTGCTGTCAAAGTCTATGTTTCTTTGTTACAGTGAGCTAATCCTGTACACAGATGACTCTGCACTTTTTTGTAAAGACAAAAGTTCCTCAGCCCTCCTAAACAAACTCCAGAAAGATTACAGCAAATGAAATTCCTGGTTCTCCTCCCATGGACTGGTCCTCAATGCCAAAAAAAAAGTCTATGTTATTCTCAGGTGTCTGATAGATGGATAGATAGATAGATAGATAGACAGACAGACAGACAGACAGATAGATAAATGTGTGTGTGTGTGTGTGTGTGTGTGTGTGTGTGTGTGTGTGTGTGTGTATTCTCTGCAAAAAATGACATTATTGCATTAGTTAGGGTTGAGGATAAGTGACAAAAGGGAAAATATGACGTTTGTTTCCAACCTTAAGTTCTTCACCATCTTCGAAGTTTAAATGAGGAATGGAGTCTCCTTGGAAATTTCAACCCTATCACTCACCCTAGTGCAGTAACTGAAAAGCTGAGATGTGATGGAGACAGATGTGTATGTCTTATGAGTGCATTGAATGGGTTGAGAGTTAGGGTTGAGAACCCAGAGGAAGACTCCACCCCTCATTCACTTCAGGGGTGGGGCAGGGGTTTTAGGGTTGGAAATTCTAACATCATATTTCCCTACTTTTTTACTATATCCTCAACACTAAGTGATGCATTAACATAGTTTTTTGCAAATAATTTTCATGCTTTTTGAGATAGTGTAATTGTAGCCTTAGTTGCCTATGGGAGTGCAGGGCCCTTTGGGTCCTGCGGTTCCATCCCTCAATAGATGTGTATATCTATGTCACTGTGGAAGGGCCCTGTGCTTCCATTTGTAGGACAACAGTGCACAAATTGTCAGCATAGCCATCTTATTACCTCACCTCATGTACCTGGTAATGAAAATCTTCGAATCCCCGCCAGAACCTAATTCCTCACAACTACAATGCCATTTCGCACCACAGGTGCAAAAACACATTTGGGCTAGGATTTGAAAAGTGACAGCTGTGACATACATGAGGTGGGGTAATAAGATGTCCATGTTGAAAATTTGGGGTCCAAATCTTAAAAATTTCTAAAGTTATGAGCGTGCGTAGCGAAATTGCAACAAATGGTCATAACTTTGCCATTTTTACATATTTTGATGCCAAATTGTTGACATGGCCTTCTTATGCCCCCCCTCCCCATGAACAAGGGCAGGAAACATTTTCAAATCCTGCCCAACAGGTGATTTCACCAAGCAACCATGAAATCACCTTACAGGTGGGAGTAGCATAATGACAGTCATATTGTTCATGAGGTTGTGTCCCCCAAAAGGCCATGTTGAAAAAATGGTGTCAAATGTCCAAAAATGGCTGAGTTATGCATGTAAGTTGAAAACCCATTGAAATACATTGAATTGAATTTACCTTAGTTTCTCATATTGCAGTCGCTGGTTCCAGCAGCAAGACATGTTTTTAATTGGAGAGTGGATCTCAAACTTGGGACCTGTTCAGGTGAGTGAGGGTGTGTGGGAGTGTACAGGGGGTGTGGGGTGGTGGGTGCTGAGTGGGTGGTGGGCATGGAGGGATAATTGGTAAGGGACCATTTTATGCTAAAAAAAGAAGATGGTTTTCTTTATTTCATGTAGTGGGGTAGAATAGGTGGGTGGGGAAGTACCACTAGGCACCAGGGAATATCATTATGCAAGGGGGACAGCAATCGGCAGGTGAGTGGGTGGGGGGTGTCACTAAACACCAGAGAAATTTATTTTTGTAAGGGGGAAGATGATCGGTGGGTGGGGGTGCCACTAGACACCAGGAAACAATTCAGTTCATAACCAGGACAGAAATTGGTGGGTGGAGGCATGCCACTAGACACCAGGGAAACAAAAGGAGGCAGGGGATGGAGATGGGGTGAGGGTGCCACTAGATACCAGGGAAACAAAAGCAGAGAGTGGATAGGTATTGGAGGGTGGGGGTGCCACTAGACACCAGGGAAACAAATGAACGGATCACAGGGTTGGGGGTGCCACTAGACACCAGGGAAATATGCAAGAGCACCGGGAATGACAACAGAATTAAAGTCAAACATTCTCCCTTCACAAAAAAGGATCCTTTTTTGTGACTCATGATATGAAAAAGGATTCTTTTTTCATATCACGCAGTCACAGAAAAAAGATTCCTAATAGTAAAAAAACATTTCTAGGGCATGTCTGCAATTGTGAAGTGCAGATTACACCTAATGGTGTCCCGATTACCCAGATAGATGTGTTGGAGTCTGTCAAGGAAGTCAGTTTGGCAGCTTTTGGCATTTTTTTAAAAGAAAAAAATAGAAACAAGATGGCAGCAAATGAAAAAGAAATATTCCAATATGAAATAGGATTCCTTTTTCTTTTCATACAGCTATCCTGAGGTGCTTACTGAGCATGCTCAGAAACTTTTGTTTTTCAAAATTTAAAAATTAAATAACTTTGAAAAGATTTTTTTTTCACCAGACTAGCAAAAGACACATCTGTGAACTAGTCCCTTACTGCCCTGAAAATTTCATAGCAAGATTACAAACTGCCTGGGCTGTAGGCAAGTTCAAAGAAAAGCCCAGCAAAGTCAATGAGTGAAAAGTGCATTTTTCACCTCTCCAGAACTTGGAGACCACGCATCTGAAAGGAACAGAACTTGTCACATCTAGTGATCTACTATGGGCAATGGTGCATGCACATTTCCATGCAAATCTGTTGAACTGCTGTGAAGTTATTAAAGTGCAAAATTTGGGATTTACCATTGAAGTGCCTACTCAACCCTACCTATAGGGGCACAATCACGCCCTTATAATGTATATTATAACGGCACGGTCCCACCACTATAGTTATGGTTGAGTAGGGTGCTTAATGTTAAACCCCAAATTTTGCACCTTACTAGCTTTGCCATCATTTAATACAATTGCACAAAATTTTGTATGCAAGGTCCTGTGGGGTAGACCTCTTGACATACTAACTTTCGTTCTGATTGGAAGTGCAGAATCTAAGATCCAGATAGAGAAAAAAAGTGATTCTTCTGTTTTTTGTTGTTGTTGTTTTCTTTGTCCACCTCTAGCACAGACAGTTTGGAATCTGATTGACATTTTCAGGGCAGAAAGGGCTTGGCCCTCAGATGTGCCTTGTGCTAGTTTGGTAAAAAATGTTTAATCAGTTCCAAAGTTATTGATTTTTAAAATTCCGGTTCTGAGCATACTCAGTAGGTACGTTCAGGTGAGCTGCAGAGAATGAAACAAGAATTGGGTCATATCAAAAAGGGTCTTTTTTCGTAATGGTTGATCCACTTTTATGTGTAAAGATACTTTTCATATGGCCATCATTTTCATTATTATTTATTTCTGATCTAGGATAATACCTTTTGAGAACAAACTCATTACATAGGTTCCACGTCATGACAAAAAACAAGATAGCACAGTATAGCTTGAGAACAAGCTTGTTACATAGGTTCCAAGACAGTGTAAAAACAAAGCAGTACAAATATAATATAGATACAGCAAATTCGGTAATACAGTAAGTTTACAGAAAAGAGGAAACAGATTTATGTATTCAATCAGAAATGTAAGCCAGGAATACAAGCAGACTGACTGCAGGAAGTTATTTTCACAGGGGTCAATTAGGAAGACTGGAGGAGTCTAAACAAGGAGGGAAGAGGGCAAAAACAGAATTAAGTGCAGGTGAAGAGCGATGGGGGGGAGAAGGTATTTAGCCAAAGTAAAGCCTTGTTAATTGACATGTAATAGGAAAAACAGAGAGATAATTCAGCCTAGAGTAGGCCACGTCCCCACTGACATAACCAGCAGGAATATTAGATAGGGAAGAGACACTGGTGCTACATAGTACACGGTTATGTGGGGATGAGGCAGAAGACTTGTTAAGCCATCATCCAGGGTCTAGTGAAAACAGTCACAGCTAGCTTGAGCAACAATGTATTTTCTGAGCTTCCATTTTAAAGGGCACATCTTGGTTTCTGCGATCATAGTTGGTGGAAGAGTATTAATCCATTTCAGAGCTCGGTGGGCAAAAGCTCTTTGACCTAGGGAATACGACATTGGGGAATCTTAAAGATCATACTGTCTGAGCTTCTGGTGGGGCAGCTACATTCATAGGGGGAGAGGAGCTTCAGCAACCCTGTTGGCATGAGGCCCAGACTAGCTTTCTTTGCTATACTGCAGGTTTGGAATTTGAACCTGCCGGAGAGCTGGGTCCAGTCAGCCTGGGCATACAGATCACATGTATATGTAAGCCATGCAGACCCATTTAGGAGGTGACAGGCTTTATTTAAGGCAACTGGTGGAGTGCTGAGTCCATTGCAAAGCCATAGACTACTAGCCCGTAGTCGACAAGCAATACTATGGAACTCAGTATTGCAATGTTGAGGGCTTCAGGGATTAGACTCAGGGGTTAGACTCTGCTTGTCCCTATAATGCAGACCAATACAGGTGTTGACAGCCTTGGCTGTGGAGTCAGTGTGACTGGCATACAAAATGGTGCTGTCAAGTGTGACACCCAAATATTTAAAGCTATGAACTAGTTCCAATGGGGCCCCAGACTCATTTTTTATGCTGAGAGGGAAGGAGCAGTGACTGTTTAGAGGACTGAAGAACAACATAGTCTTGGTTTTCTTTTAGTTCATAATGAGTTTGTGGTCTTTGAACCATCACTCAACTGCAGAGAAACTATCCTGGAGCGTATGCTCAAGTGCTAGAGGGTCAGTGTTACTTGTAGACAGGACCGCATCATCTGCGTAGTGCAGAATTTGACAGTGACAGGCAGATGGAAGATGATTCAGGAAGATGGCAAACAATAGGGGCCCCAGGACTGACCCTGGGGCACTCCAGAGAGGACTGGTCATCTGTCTGATAAAACACTGTCAATCTTAGCTTGTTGAGAATTGTTGGAGAGAGAGCTTTTGAACCAACCGACTACATCCTGGCAGAGCCCATAGTTGCCAGCTCATCTAGCAATATGGCACGGTTAACCGTGTCAAAGGTTTTTGATAAATAAATAAATGTCACACCAGTGAGTGCTCCATTATCAAGAGAGTTGTGGATGTACCCAGTGAACTCTAGCAGGGCAGTTGTGGTGCTGTACCCTTTATGAAACCCTTGCTGCTGCAGGCACTGTATTTTATACTTATCTAAGTATTCAATAAGCTTATCAGCGACTATTTGTTCAAGAGCCTTAGATAGTTGCAGGAGAATTGAGATGGGTCTGTAATTCTCCCGTAGAGCCCGGTCTCCACTCTTGAAAACTGGTGTGACTAGAGCTGCTTTCCATAGTTGTGTGAATTTGGAGAGTCTTAGTGAAGTATTGATAATGTGCGTAAGTGGTCCAATTATGGAGTCCAAAGTGAGCGCAAAAAATTTAAGGTTAAGGTAGTCACCACTGAAACATGACTTGCCTAGGTCCTTTTTCTTTTTACTGTTTACACTTACAAACATGTAAACTGCAGAAAATAATGTTTCCAAAAAAAAAAACACACCTGAGCCTAGCTAAATGGGGCCTGTTTAGCTAGATTCTGTTGTTTGTTTGTTTTTAAAAGTTGCCAGAATATGTTTTTTGGGCACCAAAATCCAGGGTGCCCAGCTTAGCGAGAGGAGCTCTTCACCCGCATCCTCTGTATGAGAACAGCGGGACTTTGTTGACTGGTGCAGCCATAACTGAAACTCATGCTGCGGGCTTCAGTGAGAGCAGTGAGCCCACCATTTCCACAGTGTCTAGTGGTGCCCCTCATATATAAATTCAAATGATGAGCAGTCAAACTATAAAGATGCAGTCATTTATTAATCTTCAGTTCTTGTGGATGAAAAATTCATCTTCCTTCAACATTTTCAAGGCAGCTGTGCCACACACTGAACATTTTGCTGACTGACTCCAGATGTTAGTAAAGTAAGATGTGTGATGCCACTGGTATCACCACCCAGTAAGTAGAGAACATTTCCCCCACCCACCAAGCCAGCTCAGGCTGTACGCCTACTCATTATTCATTTGAACGTGAGAACGGTCTGAGCTAACTCTTTGCTGGCTAAAACAAAATCTCCTTAACTAGAAAAACAGTAACAATTAGCATGCAAAATAGTGCAATCTGTATGAATATTTTTTTGATTCCCTTCCAGTCATAGCCTGCTCTATAAGTGGACCAGAAACCAAAACAACCCCCACTCCTGAACCAGTACTAACAGAGCTCCCTCACTGAGCACCTCATCGAATTCAAGACCCTCCTCCTGTTTTTTTACTTCTGTCCATTGATCTGATCTCCTGCAGAAAGGTGAGAGTAGCAAAAGCATGCACTTCCAGTACCACATACACTTGGGCCTGCCACTCTGTCCCGACTGACACAGACCCCAGACTGAGGAGCTGGTTTGTCTCAATAGAATGCGGCTGCTCAATAGAATGTAAGCATCTGTTTGTATCCCCACACAGCAAGCCATTCTTTTTTAGTCATGTTATGTTTAGGCTTTCCAGTTTTTGGTTTTAAGTGAAAAAAACAGAAAAAACACCACTGATCTTTTTTTTTGGGTTGGGGGGTACTTTTGCTTAAACCCGAGAAACACCAGAAAACAATGCTGCTGTTATTTCCCTTGTACTGGCAGTTTATAGTTTATGTATTACTTCTCTGGCCACAGTATATCTCCCTATGTTTAGAGGCAATTGCCAAATAATATAACTGCATTGATTCTCGTAATTATTGCTGGGACAACATGCTGCCCCAAGCATACTGAGAACTAAAAAGTGTTCGGACAATCGAACAAAGGTTATGTACTGTAACTACATCAATTCTGGCATATGAGGCACTTCAGGGATGTTACAGACTCCAATGCCAGCCAGTATAGACCTACCTTATATTTAATTCCTACCCTATTAGACTATTTCTCCCTTTTCTGTATTTACCAACTCAGAGACTGTAGCACTAATTAGTTTAGGGAGGGATTGGTTTTCTGCCTCCCCCATAAATGTTCAGTATAGTCATTACTGACAATCTGTTTATATTTTGTATTAGAACTTACATAGTTTAAATGGATTCACTGCTACACTAACTATTAGGGGATTTTCAATGTTAACTTTATATTACTTTAGGAGCCTATAAATGACCGTTTCTTTGCATTGTTTATTTAAGCGGGACTCAGTGAATGAGTGGGTGCCCCCCCTTTGAGACTATGACACTGGGCATCACATTTCTTACTTGGTATTATTTCACAGATTTTAGGATCACTTTCCTGGAAGTACAGGCAGAAATCAGATCATCAATACTGTTATGGAAGTGTTTTGATACAGTACAGTTTACTTTGGGGGAGGGGGGGCAAATCCTGTAGTGCACCTATTTGGAGGTTGCTGTACCTCTCTCTCAAATTAATTGCGTTACAGATAGCCAAGGACCCTGCTAAATGTGTCACAGTCATGATAAAATGCATTTTTCTTTTGGACAACTCTATTTTTTATAGATAGATGTATAATTCTTTTACATCCCTTGGTTTAAGAAAAAACAAGAACTTTGTACTTCTGTATAAAAAAAAGAGAAACTGAAACAATTTTTTGACGGTACTAGTGTTTTGGTCTCAGACATGCTATTTAAGTTGTTGTAAAACCCCCATTATACAATGGCAAGAAAGAATCTTGGACTGTGATTGGTCAGTTTGGGGCTGGACTCATGGCGTTAACCCAGCATAACCCCACAAGTCTAGTCTCAGCACTGTGAACCCATTTGGATGACCATTAGGATGACCATTATCATGTACTTTTTTTTGCACCTCCTCTTAAGAAACAAAAATATTTTTCCAGACTAATGAAAATAGTCTTTCAAATAATGTTTTTATTTTATATATAACTACAAGCCAGTGTATAATAGGAATAATGCACTCCAGGGTGTGTGTCGTGCTGGGATAACACCACGCCTGGGGCATTGGATGCACTCGGCCTGCAGCCTCGTGCCCAACCCCCCAGCCATGGCGTTATCCCAGCATGACACACACCCTGTAATGCATTATTCCTTTAAGTTTATTATTTAGTTGGAACATGGGAAACTTTCCCAGACATTTTGAAAGGATTATATGGTTTCAGGTTGTATGTTTGTTTGTTAATTATTTTGTTTATTTAGCTGCTGTTGTATGTTTTTGCCACGCTTATTGGGGATAATACCACCCATCTGAGCCTTTCTCAGATAATAGGGTTATGCTGACAATTTGGTGTACAAATACAGTAAAATGCCTAGGTTATAATGAATGTTGCAGTATTTCAATGTTCACTCATAACTTCACAAATGTACACTATTTTGAGTCCAAACTTTCAGCATAGCCATTTTTTCACATCACCTTATAAACATGACATGTCATTTTTTAATTCTTGGATGAGATATGTTTTTGCACTTATGGTGCGATGTGACATTTCGGCCAGTATACTATAAATATTACATGTGTTTATAAGGTGAATCCTAAACAGAATATCTTGAAATATGGGGGTCAAAACTGAAAATAAATATAAAATGGTTCATATATTTTGTGTGTAGTGCCACTTGACCCCAGTGGGTATGCTTTTTGATCCCATGCTGGTAAGCTTAATTCAGGGGTGCACTCAGTGACACAGCTGGATGAGGTGAGGGTGGAGGGATGGTGCTGTTCTGTAACACCCCCAGCCAGAGACTGAAAGGTGCAGGGTTGTCCGCATGGACTTGGGTACCATATAATGTCAGGCTACTGTCTTCTTGGCACAGGGCCCTGAACCTCTGCATCCCTGGGTGGCACAGGGCCCTGTCCATTGGCTGGCAGATGCACTCTTTACCCTGTGTATCTGTATCTGCAGCCACATGGAAGTGCAAGGACCACAGGGCCCTGCGCTTCCATAGTCCACTAGACAGCCCCATAAATTCTTCACATCCGTTGCTTCATTGAAGTGCAGGCTTTGCAGGCCCTGCACTTCTGTAGGCAGAGTGTTCCCTTGGTGCATGGCATCAGGTCCTGAAGGGACTTGTGTGAGTGAGGATATGATTCCATTATCTCAAAAAGAAAGGACATTTAAAAAAAATAACCTACATTAATGCACTAGTTAGGGTTAAACCAGCAAAAGTAGGGATATGTGGCGTTAGGGTTTCGAACCCTAACATCCCACCCCTTTTCTCCAGGCAGCAACAGAAAAAAAATTACAGTTTCACCTTTCCTCCATTTTCTCAAATTAGGTGTGGGGCATGCCTTGGGGTTGTCAACCCTAACGCTCACCTAATTCTCATATACTCTACACATCTCAGCTTCTTTAATTATTGAATGGAGTAAGCATTAGGGTTGACAACCCCAAGGCACACCCCACGTCTGATTTGCAAATATGCAGGAGAGGTAAAACCATAATGTTTTTTCCTGTTGCTACCTGGATGGTGGGGGTGGGGTGTTAGGGTTGGAAACCCTAATGACACATTTCCCTACTTTTGTTGGTTTAACCCTAACTTGTGCAATAACACACTTTTTTGCAAAGAAAATAGTTTATATTTATATAGTGTAGGTGAGAATGAAACATTATCTTAACTCCCCACCCTTGACAAATCAGTGTTGGGGTCTTCCTTTGAGTTGTCAACCCTAATGCTCACCCCCATCCCATAGCCTCCTGTCCAAAGCACAAGGTACACATCAACACCACTGCCTCATACTGATATACTCTTCAAAGGTAGACAAGTTTGTCTCACCACATGTTGCTAACAAAATCTTTTTTCTTTAACCAGAAGAGACACACTAAGCTGAAGCTTAGCTGAAGCACAAAGATCTGCAACAGGGTTGATACACAAGGTGGGGTGGAAAGAATGAAAAGGGACTTGGCAAGGTTGGAGGAATGGTCAAATGTATGGCAGCTCAGATTCATGCAAAGAAGTGCAAGGTAATGCATCTGGGAAACAAAAACCCAGGGGAAGAGTACACAATGGGGGCAAGTTAATAACAACAACAAAAATCGAAAGAGACCTAGGAGTAATTATATCAGATGACCTAAAGGTGGGTAAGCAATGTGAGAAGGCAGTAAGGACGGCTGGGGGGATACTGGGATGCATAGGGAGAGGCATCAACAGTAGAAAACAGGAAGTTGTTATCCCTCTCTACAGACAGTTAGTGAGACCCCATTTGGAGTACTGCGTGCAATTCTGGAGACCCCATCTCTGCAAAGACATAGACAGAGTGGAGGCTGTTCAGAGGAGGGCAACCAAAATGATGCAAGGTTTGCACCAGAAGACATACGAGGAGAGACTAAAGCAGCTTAATATGTATACCCTTGAGGAAAGGAGGGAGAGGGGGAACATGATAGAAACTTTCAAGTATCTCAAGGGAATTAACAAGGTACAAGAGGGTAGTATCTTTCAGAAGAAGAGCTGTGCAAGAACAAGGAGGCACAATTTGAAGATAGAGGGGTACGGCTCAGGGTAATGTTAGAAAGTATTTTTTCACAGAGAGAGTTGTGGATGCATGGAACAGCCTTCCTGAGGAGGTTGTGGAGTCAGGAACAGTGGGAGAATTCAAGAATACATGGAACAGGCATAAGGCAATTCTAGTGGGGGGCAGGAGGAAGTAAGCTGTTGATTAACTAGAATCTGCAGCTTATCCATCAGGTAGGGAAATGGGCAGACTGGGTGCACCAAGCGGTCCTTATCTGCCATCAAATTATATGTTTCTATGTAAGCTTGTTTACAGATGTGACCTGGGAGCACAAGGAAGTTAAGTGACTTGCTTAGGGTCATGCAGTATGCAAGTGGGGGCTGTGGGATTCAACCCCAGGTCTCCAAGTTTGCAGCTCAGAGCCTTAAACCACTGTGCTGTACTGCCCCCTTATCTGTTATTACTTTCTTCACAGAGGGCCCTGTGGTCCCTGCCTAAGAAAAGAGACCACATCTGACCTTATTTGCTCCAGGTAGAGGAGGAGCATTAGGGTTGACAACCCCAAAGAAGACCCCACCATTGAGTCACCAAGTACCAGGATACCCAAACCCCTAATGTTTTTTTCTTTTGCTGCTTGGAGGGTGGTGGTGCAGAGTTAGGGTTGAAAACCCTATCGTCACATTTCCCTACTTTTGTTGCATTAAGTTTAAATCTAACTGGTGCATTAACACAGTTTTTGCAAAGAAGTTCCTTTCTTTTTGACACAGTGGACTTGTATCCTCATTCATGAAGGTCCCTTTGGGACCTGCAAGAAACATAGAAACATAGACTTTGATGGCAGATAAGGACCGCTAGGCCCATCTAGTCTGCCCATTTCCCCTACCTATAGGATAGGCCATAGATCCTAGTTAACCAACAACCTATTTCTTCCTACCCCCCACAAGAATTGCCTTATGTCTGTCCCATGCATTCTTGAATTCTCCCACAGTTTTAGACCCCACAACCTCCTCAGGAAGGCTGTTCCATGCATCCACTACCCTCTCTGTGAAATAATACTTCCTCACATTGCCCCTGAACCGCCCTCCTTCTATCTTTAAATTGTGTCCCTTGTTCTTGCAAGTCTCTTTTCTGAAAAATGCTACCTCTTGGACTTTGTTGATTCCACTGAGGTACTTAAAAGTTTCTATCATGTCCCCCTTCTCCCGTCTTTCCTCAAGGGAATACATTTTAAGCTCCTTTAGTCTCTCCTCATACGGCTTCTCTTGCAGACCCTGCACCATTTTAGTAGCCCTCCTCTGGACTGCTTCTATCCTGTCTATGTCCTTGCAGAGATGGGGTCTCCAGAACTGGACACAGTACTCCAGATGGGGTCTCACCAACTGTCTGTACAGAGGGATAACAACTTCCTGTTTTCTGCTGCTGATGCCTCTCCCTATACATCCCAGTATACCCTCAGCCCTCCCTACTGCCTTCTCACATTGCTTGCTAACCTTAAGGTCATCTGATATGATTACCCCAGGTCCCTTTCCTTTTTGTTGTTGTTACTACCTCCCACCCATTGTGTATTCTTCCCTGGGTTCTTGTTTCCCAGGTGCATTATTTTGCACTTCTTTGCATTGAATCCAAGCTGCCATACTTCTGACCATTCCTCCAACCTTGCCAAGTCCCTTTTCATCCTTTCCATGCCTCCTTGTGTATCAACCCTGTTGCAGATTTTGTGTCATCTGCAAAAGGCATACTTTTCCTTCCAGTCCCTCTGCAATGTCACTGGCGAAGACATTAAAAGGACTGGACCCAATACTGAACCCTGCGGTGCACTAGTAACCCCCTTTCTTCAGAATGGACTCCATTTACAATTACCTTCTGTGTCCTGTTGTCCAGCCAATGTTTACTCAGGCTACCACCCTGGGTCCCACCCAGGCTGGCTAATTTGACTATTAATATTTTGTGTGGGACTGTGTCAAATGCCTTGCTAAAGTCTAGGTAGGCCATGTCCACAGCCCCTCCCTGGTCTACTACTTTGGTCACCCAGTCAAAGAAATCTATTAGATTCGTCTGACATGACCTTCCCACTGTGAACCCATGCTGCCTTGGGTCCTGTGCTCCACTGCCCTCTAGGTACTCGACTATTCTTTCCTTCAGAAGTGACTCCATCACTTTACCTACCACAGAGGTCAGACTGACAGGTCTGTAGTTTCCTGCCTCTGTCTTGGACCCACTTTTGTGGAGGGGAATCACATCCGCCTTCCTCCAGTCCTCGGGTACCACACCATCCTCCCATGATTTATTAAAAAGAGTAGCCAGTGGTTTCACTAGTTACTCCTTAATTCTTTTGAATTCTGGGTGAATTCCATCAGGACCCATTGCTTTGTCCACCTTTCAGTTTTAGGAGTTCTTGCAGAACCCTTTCTTCTGTGAAAGGACTGGGATCGACCCCCCTATTAAGAGTGCTTCTGTTAATTGGATTAGGCACTTCCCCCTCCTCTTTTGTGAATACTGAGCAGAAATATTCGTTCAGTATTCCTGCTTTTTCACTGTCCCCCTCTGCCCACCCACTGTTCATTCTATTCAGCCTCACTATCCCTCCCTTTGTCTTTCTACGCTCGCTGATGTACCTGTAAAAGGTTTTATCCCCCTTCTTAACTGAGTTGGCTATCTTTTCCTCAGTTTGGGCCTTTGTTATTCTGACTTCCCTCCCTGCTTCCTTCTGCCTTAACTGGTACAGCTCTCTGTCCTGCTCCTTCTGTGTTTCCTTATACTTCAGGAATGCTATCTTTTTCTTCCTGACTTTCACAGCCACCTCTTTTGAGAACCATAGTGGCTTTTTCTTTCATTTTGATTTGTTCATTTGCTTCACACAAAGGCTTGTTGCCTCTGTGATGGCAGTTTTGATAATTCCCCATTGTTGCTCCACACCTCCTTCTAGCCTGTTTGCTAGTGCTTTTCTGAGGCACTCTCCCATCTTGCCAAAGTCAGCCCTCCTAAAGTCCAGTACCCTCACTTTTGTGTGGCTTGATTCTGTAGCTGAGTTTATTGTGAACCACACTGTTTGATGGCCACTTGTCCCCAGATGGCAACCCACTTCTAGATCTGAGATCCTCTCACTGCCCTCGTTTGAGAGTACGAGGTCTAAGATTGCTCCCTCATGAGTGGGTTCCAAAACTAGCTGTCTAATGCCTGCCACCTGTAGGGCATCAAGAATGACCCTGCTCTTGGATGTGGCTGCAGCAAATATGCTCCAGTTAACATCTGGCATATTCAGGTCTCCCATCAACAGTATCTCCCCTTTCTCTGCCATTCTAAGAATGCCTTCTATCATATCCTTGTCCATTCCTTTCCCTGACATGGGGGTCTGTACACAACCCCTGTGCGGATTGTGGTGCCCTTTCCAGTCTCCAAGGTGACCCACAGTGCCTCCTCTCCTCCCTGTTTACTCTTTTGTTCAGTTGCTTTTATCCCTTCCTTTACATAGAGAGCTACTCCTCCCCCTCTTCTCCCCTGCCTGTCTCTCCTGTAGGTTATGTACCCTGGTATGTTAACATCCCAGTCATGGTTCTCTGTGTACCATGTTTCTGTGACTGCTACGATATCCAGGCATCCCTCCTCCATTAAGGCCATCAGCTCAGGGAGCTTGTTGCCCAGACTATGGGCATTGGTACTCATTACTCTCCATTTCCTGATGGCTTTACTCCCTTTTGCCCCATCCCTGTCCTTCTTGCCTTTGTCACTTTCTTCATTTACCCCTGCCCTTCTCCCTATCGACACCTCTATGTTGGTGTTTGTCACACTTACTACCATGATTATTTGGGGGCTAGGATTTTCCTGCTCCTTTCCAGTGCCTCCCCCCTTGGCTAGTTTAAAAGCTTGCCAATGAAGCATTTAAACCTATCACCTAGGATCCTGGTTCCCCTCCCAGACAGATGCAGCCCATCATGCCAGTATAGGCTTGCATCACTCCAGGTGGACCCCCAGTCCCCAATGAAGCCAAATCCCTGAGCTACACACCAGTTTTTCAACCATTGATTGAATCCCATGGTGCAGAACACCCTAGCCTCTCCTATGCCATAGATGGGTAGCACCTCCGAGAAGGTTACCGTGCGTGCTACTTGACTAAGGCCCCTCCCCAATTCCACAAACTCTTCCTGCACTTCTCTAATCCCTTTCTTAGCCAGGTCATTTGTCCCTAGGTGGACAATGACATCCAGCTCCCTCCCCTGTGCAGCTGCTCCGGCAATCCTGGAGGATTCGCTCCTGTCCCTGCAAGCTCATGGGCCCCAGGCAGGCACCTTACCTCCCTCTCCCTTCCTCCCCAGCTCTACCTTCCTAACAATGGAGTCCCCCACCAGGAGTTGTTTCCTTCCCTGCAGGGTCCCCTGCCACCTCCTGTGGGTCTCCTTGTGGAGGTTCCCAGCATCCTCCTTGGTCTCCACTGTGGGTGCCTCCATAGAGGAACCACACTTTGCCAGAATGGCATAGGAATTGTGAGAGGTACAATGGGAGGGATGCACCTCTGTTCCACCACCTCACCCTCCCTGAGCCCACTGTGGTCCAACCGCCTCTTTCTTGGCAACCTCTGAGGCAACGGCAGTGGCACTGGTGGTCCCTGGATGGAAGAGGAGGTCCCACAAATCCTGGCCAACTCAGTCTGGAGATGAGCAACCTCCTCCTTCAGCCCAGAGAGGTGCCTGCAGATGGGACAACACCGCATCCTCCAGAATATCTCCCGGAAGACTGCTGCTCCACAGCCACTGTACTGCACCACTCCAATCATGTCTTATTTCTGGCCCCTCAACTGTTTGCAATCCTTACTCTTTCCTCTGTTTTTTTTCTCTCTCTCCTTACTTTCTGCCTGTGTGCCCTTTAAGCTCCCGATTGTCCTGTTCTGAGACAAGAATATCCTATATTTCACAGTAGACCACTTACTTGCTCAGAGGCAGACCTCCAGCAGCTAGAGGGGGCCGGAGAGCTACTCTTGCCCTTCTAGGATGTTGGGTCCTTGGTGTTCTGTGATCACTCACTTCCTGCAACTAAACAGGAAGTTCCTGTTGTCAGTCAAATTCTGTGCCTATAAAAATAGAACTAGCTTTGGGTGAGTGGGAGGGAAGAAGGGCAATATAGTCCTAGCAGAGAAGTTAAGTCACACAGCAGTCCTTTCTCCTAGTGTCTTCTGCCAAGCTATTAGCAGAAACTTTCTAAGGCAGTCTTTAAATGTAGCTTCCTTCTAGCTAAGCCACTCCCCCTACTTACCAGATCTTTCTACAAGTAATTTAAACCTCACAGCAGTTAAGTCCTTTCAGTCACCTGAGATTTACACCTAAATAACTTTTCAGATACCCATTCAGTTCAGTTAACCCAAACACACACTTTTTTTTTGTATGTTAGTTTTTTTTACCCTAAATTAAAAGTCAAATACAAAAGTTCTTCTACTTTAGTCCCAGCAGAGAAGTTCAGTTACACAGCAGTCCTTTCTCCTGGTGTCTTCTGCCAAGCTATATTGTAGAGATGCAGATGATGAACAGATGATGAACAGATGCAGATGTGCAAGGCCATCTGGGCCCTGCAGCAAGGGAAGACTCAGTTCGCTTTGAAACATTTTTAAATGGCTCATTAATGGGCAAAACTCTTCATTCTGTCAATACAAAGAAAATCTTGTTTCGTGAGCCCATATTTCTATTTCACTTATGTTCTGTGAGGCTCACGAAACAAGATGATGGACTACTTATTTTTTTTAGTCTTGTTTTGCGACCCAGCATCTTATTTCCTCACTCACAAAACAACTCACCAAAGGAGAAGGTTGCCTCATGAAACAAGATTGTGGACTTACTGTAGTGTTTTTTCCCAGTCTTGTTTTATGAGACGACATCTTGTTTTATCACTAATTAAACAACTCACAAAACAAGATTATGGATGTACTTTTACCCCAGTCTTGTTTTGTGAGCTGGCCTTATTGTTTCATGAGTTGTTTTATTAATCATGAGACAACAAATCCGCTCATGAAACAATATTATAAAAAAAATCACACACAATGCCAAATATAAGAGAGCTACTTCCAATTTATTGTGCTTCAGTATGAGTGCAACACACAGCAAGTTGACCCCTCCACAAACATCTCAATAGTTCACATTTTCACCTTCTCAAAAGATTGATAAGTAGCTCACTTATATTTGGCATCATGTGTGAGGTTTATTGTTTGTTTGTTTGGTTCTTTAGTATTTTCACTTGAATGTCCACACCAATACTCAGTGCTGCCCTGTGAGTTTTTTGTCTTTTTTTATTCTAAAAAAACTGAGTCCACAATCTTTTTTGTGAGCCAAAATTCTTGTTTCATTGGGCTATATGCTTCTTTTGTGAGCTTTATGAAACAAGAAAATTAATTCACAAAACAAGACTTGCTAAGGATTTTTCAGGAGTCCCAAAACCATCTTCCGGGGTCGGTTTTTGAAAAACTAAGTCCGAAATTTAGTTAAACGAGTTCTGTTTAGCTAGATTCATGTGCTTGTTTATCTCTAGGCCATCATTTTTATAGCTTTTCAAAAAAAATTGAGAAAAGGGAAACAAGATGACCACTATACAAAAGAAGATTTTTTTTCCTCACAAAATAATGAACAAAATGGGTGGTTTGATATCTTTTAGTGGACTAACAAAAAATATTCACAAAATGTTTAAGCTTTCAGACTCACAGAGTCCTTCATTGGAAACATGGCAGTTAAGGAAAGATATCACATTAAATACTTGAAGCAGAATTAGTAAAAACCTTCATATATGAATTGGACATCTTAGCTGATAATAAGATTTAAAACAGAGACAGAAACCAGAGATAAAAAGCCAGTCCTAGGGAACTTAATTAGGTATAAATCACAAATTCTAACAAAATGGTATGCATATGACAGCAGATATTTATACATTATTAAATCCTAATTACCTTAAAAGAACAACAGTGTGTATGTGTGCGTGCATGCATGTGTGCACATCTGTGTGTGTGTGTGTGTGTCTGTGTGTGTGGTCAGCACAGCAGTATGTCTGTGTATCTGAATCAGAGACAAGAAAAAAGCAGTTGGAGCTGAGATTGTGTAATAGGTCATAAAACCAAGGTCCATATTCATACGACAATTAAATGTATTACAAAGATAAATAAATTTGACCTCACATGCTCACCTCTCATGTGCATTCCTAAAATGCCACTTGAGAACTAGGACAGAGAAGTCAGAAATGGAGTGATCAAATTGAGAGAAATGTCCCACTGGTTTTGCAGTTTTTGTCATTTTTATGTCATATCTATGCAAGGTGATTTGGGTTTGAAGGTGTCATCCAGATTCCCCCATATAACCTGTATGTGGACATTTCTTGTATTAGATGTAGTAAATATTGTTCTTAGATGTACATGTATAATTCCCCTGTATCTTGAATTGTTTGTTTTTGGAGATGTTGATAGAATCTGAGGTGGAAATGTACTCACATGTCTTATATTTGGGACTATTGAAAGGTTTTGTACCACCTAGTATGCTGTTGTTTTGCTCAGGTATAAGTTTGCTCCTAACAACCAGGTTAGATACATTAGGTGGCCATTTGAAAGACAGTAAAGGTAGTTCTTGAAAGATATACTATATTTCAAGGTGTCATCCTCACTGAATATTGATTGGAGATCCTTAATGATTTTACATAGGGGCTCCAGACCAGGACTGTATGTAACAGCTAAGGGTATTTGGTTGTTGGTGGTCCTTTCTTTATATTGTAGTAGTTTTTCTTCAATTTTCTGGTCAGCTTTGAAGAGTGCAGATGCGTCCTAGTTCAGAGAAGATCACGCGGAGGTGGGTGCACAGAGGGAAGGTGGGGATGGGGAGGGGGCAAGGAGACAACTATGGACCATTTTCTTTTTTACAGGGGGAAAAAACAGTTTTCTTCATTCACAGGGAAAATCAGATTATTATTACACATTTGCAAGTAGTTTTGCTAGCACCAGCTGCAAAAATTGTTTGGGAAGCACGCCACCATTCAGAGTACAAAACACTTACAACAAGTAATTTTTGTGTGAAAAAAACTTTGTTTTACTTTTTAAGATAACAGGGAGCTGCACCGTATTTCTCAAAGAGTGCTGCAAGTACAAATTGATACACAAAATAATCAGAGCAGTATTTTTCTTTTTAGGATCTTACCTGACCCTTCTCATGTGTCCGTTTGGACTTGAAAATCCTTTGTGGCTCTATTGCCTAATTCCAGCCTTTTCTAGTAACTGAGGGTCCACACTTGGTATGTCCATTCATCGGGTGACTCAAGGACAGGTTTGAATAGCTCAAAGATGCCCAATGTCAGCAAATAATTTAATTGGGTTTGGGGGGGGAAGGGGCAAATCCAACACCAGGAGTGGGCATCCTGGTGTCAGAAATCAAATAAAAAGTTTTTTGGTACACCGCGGTGGGCTCCCAGTGTGCCACAATAGTGAGGGGGCATGCCGACACAGGGATTGGGCATCACGATGTCAGCAAATACTTCAGAGGGGTTTGGGGGAGGGGCGCATCCGATACTGGGGGTGGCCATCCTGGTATCGGAAATAAAATAGAACAGTTGTTTAATAATGGGATGGGCTCCCAATGTGCCACATTAATAAGGGAGGGATACATGCCGACATGGGGATTGGGCACCCCAATGTTGGCTTTGTGGGAGTGTGTGGTGGGTGGCAGGAGTCGCCATTGTGGAAAGCCGTGCTGCAGCTACTTTATTTATTTAAATGTTTCACCAGGAAAGGCACACTGAGAAAACATGTTGCTCGTAACTCCAACCATGTGCATTACAGTGCATGGCCTACTGTGCACTGTAATGCACGTGGCCAGAGTCTTGTCATCTGATGCAGCAGTGATGAAACTGTACCTGATTGCAGTGGCAGATTTCTTTTAACTCCTTGGCTCTCTTTGAAGCTTCTGTCATCGACAGCATGCTTACTGATTGGTGGCTGAGAGACGCACCCAATAAGGCATTAACCGCATTGCCCACAATATTGACACACCTCTGAAATGTGCTACTGCCACAAGATGTTTGTTGCGCATGCACTGTGCACATGCAAACAAGCAAACATAATGAACCATAAATACTATACAGTTTTTAAAACATTAAAAGCAAAATTTGCAGCAACATAAATATGACTCTCAGTTTCACAAAAATAAATACATTCCATCAAACACCACTTTGACTGAACATTAGTTACAGATGCAATATCTGTCCATATAGAAGAAAGCCATTTAGCCCTCATCTTCTCTGTTAAAATACAGTGGAAAGCTAGATGCATAACATGGTGTACATGGTATACATTAGGATTGCATTTACAAAACTTCAAACTACAGGCATTTGAAGGCCCTGCAATTAGCCATTTTTATGGCTGCAGTGGTCAGAGCCTGCTGCCATTTTGCGGCAGCTCTAAAAACGAGCCACTAGATTGACACCAAACAACTCTTCTTTGTTGAGTGGAATAGGAATAACCAGGGAAGATTGAAAATCTATTATTTTTGTATGTAAGAGGAGCTTTAATGCATGAAAGTTGCATAATCAAGTCCCGATCAGTTTCAAACACTAAAGTAAGCAAAATGGTAGATTTCCTTTGAGGGATGGATCATCTTGATTAGCAGATTTCTTTTTCTTTTCTTTTTTTTTTGCAGGGTTCTCCACCAGATTTCAGCCCAGGTCACGGCTCCCGGTCTTCCACCATCTGTCTAGTGCCGTGATCCCCCAGTCACCCCCGACTTTCCCCCTTGAGGGCGGGGCCGCAAGAACTGTTCCCCTATCCAGCCAGTGGAACCAATATCTGGGTGGGGAATCTGGCGACAGAGGTTAATTGAAGCCCGGAGAGGGCTTCACAGAGGTGGAGACACCCTTGATTTTCTTGATTTTCAATAAAAGGTAAAAGAAGGATAATAAATGAAAGGTATACACTGTTTCTGGAGCAACTCTAGCAAGGCCAGCACTGCTTGATTACACTTACATTCTCAACCACATATTAATAATAAACCTTGAATACCACTTTCAAGCTGGGTTTGGAGCCAGTGCACATTATACTAGATGGTGTTCCTGTTTAATGTTACTTCCTATGAAGTTCAGTAAATTAATATAGGGAAAGGGGGAAATTGTTTAACCAGGAAGGCACACTAAGCTGGAGTTTGTTTCCAGGTGCAACCTGGTAGCACAAGGAAGTTGAGTGACTTGTTTAGTGTCATACAGTATGCAAGTGTGGGCTGATGGGATTCAAACCCAGGTCTCCAGGTTTGTAGCTCAGTGCTCTTAACCACTATGCTATACTGCCTCCTATACTGCAGCTGCAAACTGTAAATATTTAACATATCCCATCATATCCATAGAAACCTTACCATTGCACCGGTGTGGCAAACTCTACATCTATAAGCAAAGTAATTTATATAAAATGTACTACTGCTGTTTTAAATGCTGCCTTATGACCCTCTTGAAAACAAAGTGATGCACCTAAATTAGGCTATTCTGGTGAAGAAAATGTCAAAGAAAACTCTAGGCTCTGCTGTACAGCTGAACATTATCTATGGTCTTTGTTTGTGGTGGTGGTGGTGGTTGGGGGGGCATCTTACATAATTACTTCAGGTAAGGGTGGCTTGACAAACATGGACAGTGCCTGGAGCTCAGACCCATTCCAAAGCATTCAGAGTAACAGTGAGGGGAGGAGGGAGTCATGTTATGAATATGCCACCTTTTAAAGCTACTTTCTTTTTTTATCATAAAAGATTTTATTAAGATTTTTCAAAGGTAACAGATTCAGGTACTTGGTAGTCCATGAAGATTCATATGATATATGTGATTAGAAAATTGACTTTTTAGTTCCTGGCATCTGATTGGTTCATACACTTGGCAGGGGGGTACATTAACTTTCAATAGATGCCCAGGATATAAAAATTACTAGCCCCAGTGCCCCTATACCCACTCAGATATCCCTGTGCCCACCCTGCTTCTTCATTTGCCGAAAACACCCAGTCCAATCTGAAATCACTGTCATTTTTTCTCTCACTTACCAAGAGATTCTGGCCCTCCCAGTACCAGCTGCCTAACTATTTGGCACACAGCCTTATCTGGGCTCTTGTCTAGCTACATTTATTTTCCTTTTTGTTTTTAAAATTTTATTACAGTACCTCCGATCTCGCTCTCCAATGAAGCAGCTGCCACTTTTCCCAGTCAGTTAACGAGGCCCCCCCCATCACCACCACCACCCCACAAACCCTACCCACAGCCCCACTGCAATCCTTTGGTCCCTGTCAACAAAATCCAGCCTTCTTTATCAAAAACAGTTTCAGTCAATAACAAAAAGCCAAGTTGGAAGCGCTAGTCTTACGCAGCTCCCGCTATTCCCCCGTTCATTACCCAAGAGAGTGATCCCTGCTTTGCTGCCCACATAAAAACAATGTAATCCCTTCCAACAACAACTCCCACAGTGGTCGCTCCCAAAATAAAAAACAACTACCACCGACTGGATCACATGCAGAAAACACACGGACACCCTCCATAATGAGACACACTCTGCCAATATTGCCACAGTTCTCCTAAACAGGACAAGAAAAAATGTTTTCTTTCTTTTTAAATGTGTAGTGCTAGCACGTGGTGTGTTCAGTGCTGCTTGTAAATATAACACTGTGTAAAACTCTGTCCTTGGCTCACCCGGACTCCACTCCAGCTCCAGGAAAACATTTACACATATGTTTTTTAAAACAAAAAGCAACTTCTCTTAAATGATTTCAGTGGTGACATTACCTATAACTTCTGCAGTCCATTTCTCTGATCACTTTCCTACTGCCAGACACCAATGTCCCAAAGCAAAAACATGAAAATATTCAAAGTAAGGGTCTTATAAAGCAACCAAAAAAAAAAAAAGAATGCAAGTGAGCCATTGGGGGTTGATGGATCCAGAGCCAAGGAGGAACATGTTGTACACAGCAGCAAGAAAGCTATAAAACAAGTGTGCAATGCTGCAGTGCCCTCTACTGGTAAGTATTGGTTAGTATACCAGTAGAGGGACTGCTTTACTAACAAAGCATCTTTAAGTTAATTTGTAGTTATTTTTTTATTATTTTTTAAATTCTTGAATGTTACAAAAAATAAATTATATTTTGCCCATTTTCTAAGTGCAATAATACACTCCAGGGTGAGCAGTATGGGCAATACCAGACCTTTCAGGGTCTATAAGGTCCTTCGCCTGCAGCGTATGGCCTCATTACACTGCTGGGAGGTCCTGTATTGCCCAATACCGCCCACCCAGCCAATTATTATTGCTTACTTAGCATATAGGCATCATATCTTACAGTAAACATTGGTACGTTTAGTCTATAATGTCATTGAGAAGTTCTGCATAGTATTATTGAGAATGCTGACAAATTAGACAATATACATTAAACTGTCCTACAGCACAAACCTAAACTATTTAAGTGGTCTAACTTGAGCATTGCCAACTGTAAATGTAACCCAAAAGTTGCCAGCTGTATAGCATTCCTTTCTATAAACTGTAAATACCACAGGGACCACACAATGTCCAGTGCCGTTTAGTTGTGATTATATTTTTAACTTTTCTCACTAATTGAGTTAACGTTTTGTTTTTCTGTTTATATAGATGATAGTGTTACAGTCCTTGCACAAGTATCAACCATGATTCCATGCTGTGGAGTAACTGAAGACAGAGTCGAAGATATGAATGATTCTTCAAAGATTAGAAGTTTCACCTTCCCTGAAACTCAGTTTATAGCTGTGACTATGTGCCAAAATACAGATGTAAGTCAACCAGTAGCCAACCATTCTACACCCCCCAAAAAGTTTCCAGGTTTCAGGATACGTTATCGTTACAGTGTTAACGAATGTGATGGAAACCTGTCCTTCAATGATTCCTTTTTATGTGTGTTGGTATATATAGAGCATGCAACTAAAGACTCATCACAACCCATTGCCAAGGGCTTCAGGGACAACTATGATTTGTGAGTATGAGGTACAGTGGCTGCTTCTTACTGCTTTTGAGGTTCTGAAGTGCTGCAGTTTTCTTTAATTTGATAGTCTTGGGATCGAGATAGTCTTCCTCTGATAGCCTTTTTATGTAAATTATGACATCCTTAACAATTCAGACTGTTTTTTTCTAAACTTCCAAATTACTCTCATAACCACAACAGGGTCTCATACATTTCTAAACTTCTGAGGTTATTTCACTTGGCATAGTCCCTTTATTACACAGGTTTCCTCTAATTTTCAGCAAAATAAAACATTTTGATTTTACTGAAGCTCCAGTTAAAAAACTACTTGATTTATAATGTTTATACAGTTTCTGTCTCTATGGTTAACAGTTTTTTTTTTTCTGGAGTCATCTGTGTGCCAAAATTGTTCTCAGTTTCGGCAGTAAGAACTGGTACTTACAACCATAAGAGAAACAGTATCTGTACATTTGTTCATACAGTACAAGCATTTGTCAATGCTGAATGTTTGCTTGCTTGCTATTATTGGCATTGGTACTGCATGAGTTAGTGAGATGCATAATAGGAATGGCAGTGAAGTATTGAACTAATGCCAACCCGCACCCCCACCCTGCAGAGACTGACAGGCATTGGGGTTTGCCTTTGGGTCATCGGACATAACAATCATGCCATTCCACCTCACCTCACCCCACCCTGAAGACACTGACAGGTGTTACAGTGTTCCTTGGGGTCTTCAGCCCTTACATTTACCCCATACCATAAGGAAATAAGCTGAGATGGGTGCAGAACAGAAAAATGGGGTGAACATTAGGGCCAAAGACCCCAAGGCACACCTCGATGCCTGTCAGCAGCTGCAGGGTGAGGGTAGGGGTTGAATGGCATGGGCATTACGGCAGACAACCCCAAGCCACACCCACAATGCCTGTCAGTCTGTACAGGGTGGGGCGTTACAGTTGAAAACCCTAATGCCCTGGACGTTTGTTGGTATTTTCACTCCAAAGTTTCAACATGGGTTTTTTGGCACTCAACTTCATGAAAAGTGGCACTATCATTTTGTTACTCAATCCCAAAAGATGATTTCGCACAGTGATCGCAAAATCATCTTTCATGGCTGAGAAACAAAATGACAGCATCAGTGGTCATGGTGTGGGTCCCAAGATCCCCATGTTGAAAACTGGGGCCAAAACTCAAAAAAATGGCTGAGATGTCAACCTAAGTTGAAACCACCCATTGACTGCCATTATAGGGCTTACCGTGATTGTCTTCAGTTTGCAGTCGGCTTTTGAAGAGTGCAGACATGCTCCCGGTCCACAGAAGATCATTGCTTCTGACCTCTGGAGGTAAGTATGGGTGAGGAGGAGTGCGGCAAGGTGGGGTGCACAGAGGGAGGGTGCAGGTTGGGGGAAGGGGTTGGCAGGAATGACAAGGGACCATTTTCTTTTTTTTCAGGTTAAAAAAATATGTTGTGGGACTGTTTTCTTTTTTACAGGTGAAAACAAAACAGATTTCAGCACACTGGAGTGGGCTCCCAGTGTGTCAGACTAGTGGAGGGGGGGATCAATGCTGACCCAGGGATTGGGTACCCCGAGGTCAGCTGACAAAAAGAAGGTGTGGGGGCATGTCCAACACCGGAAGTGGGCATCCCGGTGTCAGAAAAAACATATTTGCTTTGGCACACTGGGGTGGGCTCCCAATGTGCCACAATAGTGGGGGGTATACCGACATGGAGATTGGGAACTCCGATGTCAGCTTTGGAAGGAGTGTGTGGTGGGTGGCAGGAGCCACCAATGATGTGCAGTGGGACTCATTTATTTATTTCACCCCGGAAGACACACTGGGCAAACAAGTTGCTCATAAGTCCACATGTGTGCATTGCTGTACACTGTAATGTGCATGGCTGGAATTTGCCTGGTTGGGGAAGAGAGATCTGATGCTGCAATGATGAAACTGTCCGCGATTGGAGCGGCAGATTTCTTTCAAGTCCAGTGCTCACTCTGAAACTGCCATCATCGGCAGCTTCCCTGTTGATTGGTGGCTGAGGGATGAGCCCCTGAAAGCATTGGCTGGATTGGCCAAACACTGCCACACCTCTGCAATACTCTATTCTCCTCAAAATATTTATTGTGCACTGCACGTGCAAGCAAACATAATAAATGGGTTAGGAAATTCCTGCTTTCTGATTGCCTAAATAAATAACTCATGACCATATGTAAATCCCTCAGAAATGCATAGGCTGGATTAACTTCAGGCAATAGGATTTAGAATCTGGGCAAATTAAAGAGTTCATGACCTTTTTTTAGTATGGCATCATAAACATAGCTGCCACATTTGCTCACTGAAAACCTTCAACAAAACCATAAAAAAAAAATATCCCAGTGTTTTTAAATAAACATTCTTTCTCCCCTCATGACTCAGTCCTTTCATGGGCAGACAAAAAAATCCAATTCAGTTTTTGTTCCTGGTGTTTATTTGGTGACAATGAAAAATTCCTATCCCCTCTTTTAAGGAGCTAGCTAGGGGTTATACCATGATATGGACGAATGGAATTGAGGGACTCAAATATGACAGCCTCAAGTTCCGCACCCATACAATTTAGTGAATGGATTGGAAGAGCAATGGAAGGGAATAGTGATTGCAGAGCAACAGAATATTGAGGGCAAATGACAGGGGAAATGGAATAGTGGTGGGAGTGGTGTAGTGCAATGGCTGTGGAGCAGCAGTGTTCCAGGAGACATTCTGGAGGCTGCGATGCTGCCCTGTTTGCAGGCACCTCTCTGGTCTGAGGGAGGAGGTTGTCCGTCTCCAGGCTGACCTGGTTAGGATTCGTGAAACTTCTTCCCCCACCCAGGGACCACCAGGGCCACCACCGTTACCTCAGAGGTTGCCAAGAAAGAGGAGCGGTTGGACCAAGGTGGGCTCAGGGAGGGAGAGGGTGGTGGAACAGAGGTGCATCTCTCCAGTTGTAGTTCTCCACAATTCATATACTGTTCTGGCAAAGAGTGGTTCCTCTATGGAGGCACCTGCAGTGGAGACCAAGGAGGATGCTGGGAACTTCCACAAAGGAGACCCACAGAAGGGTGGCACGAGACCCCACAGGGGAAGGAAACAACTCCTGGTGGGGAACTCAATCATTAGGGGGTAGACATGGGGGAGGAAGGGGATAGGGAGGTAAGGTGCCTGCCTAGCGCCACAGCTTGGAGGGACAGGAAGCGAATTCTCAGGATCGCGGGAGCAGCTGCATGAGGGAGGGAGCTGGATGTCATTGTCCACCTAGGGACAAATGATCTGGCTGTAAATGGGATCAGAGTGGTGCAAGAGGAGTTTGTGGAGTTGGGGAGGGGCCTTAAACAAGTAGCATGTACGGTAACCTTCTGGAGGTGCTGCCTGTCTATGGCAAGGATGATGCTAGGGTATTCCGACTATGGGATTCAATGAATGGTTGAAAAACTGGTGTAGAGCTCAGGGTTTTGGCTTCATTGGGGACTGGGGAGCCACCTGGAGGGATGCAGGCTTATACTGGCACGATGGTCTGCATCTGTCTGGGGGGGGAATCCAGGATCCTAGGTGACAGGTTTAAATGCTTCATTGGCAAGCATTTAAACTAGCCAAGGGGGGAGGCACTGAAAAGGAGCTGGGAAATCCCAGCCTCCCCTACAAAGCACAATAGTTAGAGAGGTAAACACCAAGGCAGAGAAGTCAGTAGGGAGCAGGACAGGGATAAATGCAGAAAAAGGTGTTAAGGACAGGGATGGAGCTAAAAGGGGTAAGGCCATAAAAAATAAATGGAAGGTGATGAGTACCAATGCCCGCAGTCTGTGCAACAAGCTCCCTGAACTAGTGGCCTTGGTGGAAGAGGGATGCCTGGCTATTGTGGCAGTCATTGAAACATGGTACACAGAGAGCCGTGAGTGGGAAGTCAACATACCAGGATACACAGTCTACAGGAGGGACAGGCTGGGTAAAAGAAGAGGAGGAGTAGCTCTCTATATAAGGGAAGGGATTAAAGTGACAGAACTAAAGAGTAAACAGGAAGTTGATGAGTCACTATGGGTCACCCTGGAGACAGGAAATGGCACCACAATCCACATGGGGTTGTGTACAGACCCCCATCTCAGGGGGAGGAAATGAACAAGGAAATGATAGAAGGCATCCTTAAAATGGCAGAAAAAGGGGAGATATTGTTGATGGAGGACCTGAATATACCAGATGTTAACTGGAGTGCCTTTGCTGCAGGCACATTCAAGAGCAGGGTCATTCTTGATGCCCTACAGAGCGCATGACTCAGACAGCTAGTGTTGGAACCCACTCAGGAGGGAGCAATCTTAGACCTGGTACTCTCAAATGGGGAAGGAGAAAGGACCTCAGATTTAGAAGTGGGTAGCCATCTGGGAACAAGTGACCACCAAACAGTGTGGTTCACAATAAACACAGCCATAGAGCCAAGCAATACAAAAACAAGAGTATTGGACTTCAGGAAGGCTGACTTTGGGAAAATGAGAGAGTGCCTTAGAAAAGAACTAGCAAATGGGCAAGAAGTAGGGGTGGAGGAACAATGGGGAATAATCAAAACAGCCATCGCAGAGGCAACAAGCCTTTGTGTGAAGCAAATCAATAAAACAAAATGAAGGAAAAAAACACTATGGTTCTCAAAAGAGGTGGCAGGGATGGTTAAGGAGAAAAGGATAGCATTCAGGAAACATAAGGAAACACAGAAGGAGCAGGACAGAGAACTTTATCAGTTAAAGTAGAAGGAGGCAGGGAAGGTAGTCAGAATAGCAAAGGCACAAACTGAGGAAAAGATAGCCAACTCTGTTAAGAAGGGGGATAAAACCTTTTATAGGTACATTAGGGAGTGAAGAAAGACCAAGGGAGGGATACCGAGACTTAATAAAGGGGAAGGAATGTGAGCAGAGAGTGACAGTGAAAAAGCAGGGATATTGAATGAATATTTCTGCTCAGTATTCACAACAGATGAGGAGGGGGAGGTGCCTAAATCGAACAAGGAGAAACTCTGAATGGGGGAGTCGATACCAGTCCATTCACAGAAGAAAGGGTTTTGAAAGAACTCTTGAAACTGAGGGTGGACAAAGCAATAGGCCCTGATGGTATTCACCCAAGAATACTAAAAGAACTAAGGGTAGAACTAATAACACCACTGGCTACTCTCTTTAACAAATCATGGGAGGATGGAGTGGTACCTGAGGACTGGAGAAGGGCAAATGTGATTCCACTTCACAAAAGTGAGAGCAGGGCAGAGGCAGGAAACTACAGACCAGTTAGTTTGACCTCAGTGGTAGGGAAAATGATGGAATCACTTCTGAAGGAAAGAATTGTTGCGTACCTAGAGGCCAGTGGGACACAGGACCCAAGGCAGCATGGTTTCACAGCAGGCAGGTCATGTCAGACGAACCTAATAGATTTCTTTGACTAGATGACCAAAGTAGTGGGCGAGGGGGGGGCTGTGAATATGGCCTACCTAGATTTTAGCAAGGCATTCGACACAGTCTCACACAAAAGATTAATATACAAGTTAGCCAGCCTTGGAGTGGGTCCCAAGGTGGTAGCCTGGGTAAAGAACTGGCTGAACAACAGGACACAAAGGGTAATAGTAAACGGAGTCCACAGTGAAGAAAGGAGGGTAACTAGTGGGGTACCACAGGGTTCGGTACTGGGACCGGTCCTCTTTAATATCTTTATAAGTGACATTGGAAAGCACCTGGAAGGAAAGGTATGCCCCTTTGCAGATGACACAAAGATCTGTAACAGGGTTGATACACAAGGTGGGGTGGAAAGAATGAAAAGGGACTTGGCAAAGTTGGAGGAATGGTCAAATACGTGACAGCTCAGATTCAGTGCAAAGAAGTGCAAGGTAATGCATCTGGGAAACAAAAACCCAGGGGAAGAGTACACAATGGGGGGTGAGTTAATAACAACAACAAAACTCGAAAGAGACCTAGGAGTAATTATATCAGATGACCTAAAGGTGGGTAAGCAATGTGAGAAGGCAGTAAGGAGGGCTGGGGGGATACTGGGATGCATAGGGAGAGGCATCAACAGTAGAAAACCGGAAGTTGTTATCCCTCTGTACAGACAGTTAGTGAGACCCCATCTGGAGTACTCCGTGCAATTCTGTAGACCCCACCTCCGCAAAGACATAGACAGAGTGGAGGCTGTTCAGAGGAGGGCAACGAAAATGGTGTAAGGTCTGCACCAGAAGACATACGAGGAGAGACTAAAGCAGCTTAATATGTATACCCTTGAGGAAAGGGAGGGGGGACATGATAGAAACTTTCAAGTATCTCAAGGGAGTTAACAAGGTACAAGAGGGTAGTATCTTTCAGAAGAAGAGATGTGCAAGAACAAGGGGGCACAATTTGAAGATAGAGGGGGGACGGCTCAGAGGTAATGTTAGAAAGTATTTTTTCACAAAGAGAGTTGTGGATGCATGGAACAGCCTTCCTGAGGAGGTTGTGGAGTCAGGAACAGTGGGAGAATTCAAGAATGCATGGGACAGGCATAAGGCAATTCTAGTGGGGGGCAGGAGGAAGTAAGCTGTTGATTAACTAGAAACTGCAGCTTATCCATCAGGTAGGGAAATGGGCAGACTGGGTGTGCCAAGCTGTCCTTATCTGCCGTCAAATTCTATGTTTCTATGTTTCTATGTAATAGTGTTCTGGGTGAAAGGCAGTAGTACAACCTGCTATTGCTGCCCAGCTGGCTGCCTGGCGTAGTGGATGTGGTCAGTGCCTGGAATGTTGAAGGTGCTGGGTTTGGGACTGCCTCCAGGTAAATAGTTTTTGGTGTTGTGATGGCCCTTAGTGTTTAATTTTTTTGTTTTGTCTCCCATGGTTCCTGCGACTGTGTTGCCCCAGCTGCAGTAATTCTCCCCCCGCACACCATACTCCCTCTCATGTATTCCTCTTTTCCCCAGTGTCTGTCCCCCTGAGCTGATTGTATTAGTTTGGGGGTTCAAGGGGCTTGTCCCCTCAAAGGGGGATGTGGGGTGCTTGGCCCTCACATTAAAAGTGAAGTTACATTGTACATGTTTTGCACTGTATAGTGCGGTAGCTGGGTTGATGTTTGGTGTCATGGGTGCTGAGCCGATATAGCCTTCTTCGATATGCACTCGCTGTTATGGGAGTCACCGTTTAGATAGATAGACACAATTTATATTTTTATACAGGAAAATGCATGTCATTAGGGAACATATTTACAAGACAGTCCTGTGTGAAGAGGTTATAAGTTACAACAAAGGTAAAAAAGTAGTCACCATTGTGACATGGAACCTAGCTAAGGTATTCTCTGCCACAGATAAAAAAGAAAGGTGGTGGCTCCCTATAAGGTAGGAGTGTGTGCATGTCGGTGGACACTAGACCAAATAACCCAGATATAATTGCTTGTTCTGGACCTATACTGAGACTATAATCAAGGCCACTGGTTTTCAGTTTGTACTGGAAAACCCAGTAAAATTCTGGAATCTGTACTGCCTGCTTCCTAGTAGAAACAAAGAATTTCATGGAATTTGGCATTTCATACTAGATCTACAGAACTTGTATTTTTCTTAATTAATTCCTCTACTATTTTCGATGTGCTTCATTTAATGCTCTATATATTCGGTTGTCTTTGGGTTTTTTTTCTGATTTATTTACACACATACTAAAAGAATGATCATTGAATCCTGGTAAAATTCAGAAATAAGACTTACAATCGACAGTACAATTCCCGGAATTTCATGTCTTGATAATGGAGTTTTGTTACTTTAATCACCTTACATTACTGGCCTAGACTATAATATGGTCCCTCTAGGCGAACAGCAAAGCAAATAGTCTTACTTTGGGTCAGTCAGAATAGGATCCTGACATTTCATACTGGGATTTGACTGTACTGAGAATGGTCTGTTTACAGAACTTTTAACTGTTAATTCACTTGAAAGGTCAGCAAATTTAATACTTTTTTAAATACTAACGCATCCAATTGTGTAATCTAAAATAGTCCCAATAAAAATATGTATGATTTCACTTGTGAACTGTGACCCTTGTAACATCACTTGTTGGTTCACCACTCTGATGCCATGGTGTCACAGACCACTTGTAAAAGATCAGGCATATTTTTATTAGACTCTTGTCATATCTTGTACATAGATAGATTTATATTATTGGCTACTGTACACCTTCAAAGCAGCAGTATTAGTATGTGCAAATGTACCCTTTTTTAGTAGTATTGCCAAACTAGCAAAAACATTAATATATACATTTTCTTCATCACATTACATTACATTACAGAACTGAGAAGTTTTTAAAACATAATGGCCACACCTACTATGAATAAATTAACATTTTTATGTGCTATTGTGCAGTCAATCATCAGAAATGAGTGCTAGCACCCTGCTAACACATGCACAATATGAATCCGACATGTAAAAATCAATTATACAATGCCAATAATATTTTCTGGGCTTTGATTGGTCAATGTGTGCTTGAGACAGTGAGGATATCTGAGTATAACCCTATTGTATTAAGTCCAGGCACACACGTGACCGCACCACATGAACATGAAATCACTCCCCCCAAACACATACATACACAAACACAGAAGCCATGTCAAGTTCACGCTGCAGCTCCAAGATGTCGCTCCAAGCTGCCACTGCCCCCAATGATCTTACATGCAGTTCTACTTCTTCTGTACCCACCTGATTTTTTTTTTAACTCCCACTTCGCTGCTAGCCTTTTCTAACTTTGAAAATGTCATACGGGCTCACAATTAATAACTAATCAGGTCATGGATTCTCCTTTATTCTCCCCTGCTTGGCAACCCTACTCAAAAAGCTGGCTTCACAGTCCCCGGCTCCTTTACTATTAAATAAAAGAAAAAAACTCCCTCCCACCAACTAAAGAGTAAAGCTCCCTCCCACCAAGTAACAGTCTGCTCTCTCCAGCACAAAAATCTAACAAAATAAATGTATTGCCAGGGCTGTTTCTTCTCCAAACCCAGTGGCTTCAGTAAACCGTGGATGCCATAACTACCAGTCATGCAGTTTCTTGACACCAATCAGTTTGGGGGGGGAGGCGCCATGAAAAGCAAATGTATTTTGTCTCCACCAAGTTCCACAAATCCTCCATCTCTGCACTGCTAAAAAAGCAAAATAAAGCCGTACCTCCAGAGGAACACATGCATGGTACCTATTGTCGGTAGTCAGCAAAACCGCCGCAGTCCTTCCATCAGCTCAGTGGACACGGCAGTCAGATACCATTAGAAAGTGCTGCCTGAATTACTTACAACCTAAGAAAAAAATTACAGGGGCAGACATGATTAAACCTATCACATGGACAGCATAGACACAGAGAGAGGAACGAAACAATACACGAGAAAACCTGTAGAGACAGAAACACAAGATAGTTTGTGGCAGCACCATCTAGTGGGTAAAAGAGGAACAATGGGCATTTTTTCCTAAACTTATTCCTACACTCAACAAAAACAAAGAAAAAGACCATTTTAAATATATTATTTAGTCAGGATTTTTTTCTTTACAAGCAAAACATTGTATAATAGCAATAATGCACTCCAGGGTGTGGGTCATGCTGGGATAACTTCACTTCTGGGGCATTAGATGCACTCAACCTGTGGCCCTGTGCCCAACCACCCCAGGCATGAGGTTATCCCTGCATGACCCACACCCTCTTGTGCATTATTGCTTAAATAATAGTGTATGGTGGAATGCTGTTCTTATTTGAAATTCCACCATACCAAAATGCCATTTAACCACACAGACAACAATTAATAGAATGCTGTACTGACCATATGTGTAGAACAGCGTTCCATTCATTGAGACTGAAAAGAGCGCGTCGTGCTTTAAAAGCTGAAACCAGAAACTGCTGTGTGGTAATATTACAACTGTCAATGGCCGTGGCATTTTTTTTTTCACCAGGGTAAAGTTCTAAAAATGTATCTGAAAATGCAGGATCAACCAGATATTATCTAACTATAATTACTTACAATGAAGTTTGTCACTCCAGTTTGTTAGTTTGCTCGCTAAGAGAGGTCAGGTCGCCATGTGTTTTTTCTCTCTAAATCCCTCCCACAGAAGAACAACAACCAATGGGAGTGTGTGTTGCTAATGTAGGGATGCTCAGTCCTTAGCAACCACACAACTCACCATAGAAACATGCCATAGCTCTTGAAATACTAAATTAGAGATGGCAGTTTCTTTTTGCATGAAAAAATATATTTAGATAGCCACAAATTGTATAAAAATGATTAGAGGGGCACCATACACTATATAAAATGCAGGGTGGGCAACCCCATGCAGAACCAGTGTGTTCTGCCAGCTCAGGGTATGATTCCCAAGGACCTCTTGAGCTTCGCTCTTGAGGTTACAGTGAATCATACCCCTCTGTGGCAGAACACACTGGCTCTGCAGGGTTGCCCATCCAGTATTCTCTACATAAACTCAAGGAAAGGTGAGTTCTAAACTAGTGGTGCCCATATTCAATGACTTGTGTCATTACTTAGTAATTAATGTGGTTTTAGAAACACAGCTGAACAGTACTATAGTGATAATTAAACTAATTATGTCTCTTAACATTATTACAAAAAAATCAAATTATGACATTTTTCTGACTAACAAAATCTGCTGCTTTAAGCTTTTACATCATAGAGTTTCTCTATTTGGTGCCCACCATGTTCTTTAACTGTGAACCGTGACACGAAACTAGGAGTACTGATTGATCTTTGGTCAGTTCCACAACTTCTTGCCTGGTAACTTCTTTTTGTCAATTTATTTTTAGACATAATTATCACATTAACGTATTAGCAGCCATTGTGGCTCTGACCAGAGTTTGATTATCTAGCAAGGACCTACGTCTAAACTTAAAGAATGCATTTCTATGCCTTCTTTTTCACAGAACAATAAATATTTCTCACTTTTCCCTGGAACTTTCAATTTGCAATACATTTTAACCATTCAAATATCAGCTAATTTTGCAAATTCTTCTTGGAAAAAAAAATCTGATATCCTTTGAATGACCATAGAAACAAATTACTATTAGACACTGCATAGGAGTCCCATATATCTATCAGGCCCATTCTTTTAAGCATGCGATTCAACTTACAGAACCATAGGATGGACGCTTTATTATTGTATTATTATTGTAACTATCCAAACAGCACTTATATATTGTTCTTCACAAAGTAAGGGCTCTAATATGGATCAATATTGTGATGGAATTTAGTTCACTCCTTAACGGAGCTGATGGAAAATCTCTCTGTAAGTGTTTAAAAAAGATGTTTTTTATTGGTTCTAAGTTTTTACCAGTGTTAGTAAAAGTCCACAATTCTACTCCATACATAATACCACTAATAACCTTTGCTTGAAATGGGTAGCACATGAAGATGGCGACTACAAAATAGCGAACTTTAGTCTTTGGTAACCAGGAGGCCCACTAGGCACAAGTGCCTGTTTTCAGGGGTGACCTGGGAGCACTGGGCGGTTAAGTGACTTGCTCAGAGTCACACAGTATGCAAGTGGAGGTTGTGAGAATCAAACTCAGGTCTGGTCTGCTGGATGTATCAAGCTCGTTCACACCTTGTTCCTCTAATCTCTAGGTTATACTGCCATTAAAAGGGCTAATGCATAATGCCGAATGAGAAATTTGACCAAGTCTCTACCCACTCCCCAACATCCACGCTCCACCCCTGGAGTTAGTATATTTAGTAAGGGGGGTGTTGGGAGCACAGCCCCATGCAAAAAGAGACGTTGCCGAATTTGTCATTTGGCATTATCCATTGGCCCTTTTAACAGTCACCTTTTTTTAGTTGCCATTCTGACATGGAACCCTGCAAATGTCTGTTTTAATGCTGCAAAGGAATTGCCTGTGAAGATGTGTACAAATCTTATAACAGCTTTGGAAGCTAAAATACCTCATTTCTTAATAGCAGATATATGACTTTTCCAGGTATTAACAGAATCAAAATGCAAATCTAAGGATTTATAGCAAAATACAACTTCTAAACAGGTGTCAGCAAGAGCCTTGTCAGAATTTCTTCTTTTTTTCCCAGAGATTAAAATCTTAGATTTTGCTGTGTTTAATATAAGCTCCAGCTTCTGCATTTGTAACAGGGGGTATTAATGGCTCTTTTAAGGCCTAACAGTGAAGTGAGCACAATAAGATATAATCTGCATACAGTAAAGGGGAAAGAAACGTTGCCAGTGCCCCAAACGGTGGTTATTACTATGTTTGTACAGTACCTTGTTGAATCCTGTAATCGATGTATGTGCCCCATTACTGTGATGCACCTAATTTTAAATATTTTTAGCACCCAAAATCACGGAGTTTATCCTCGCCATTTTGCGCATGCGCGTTGACGCCATGACGTCAGTGACGGGCTTGTCCAATCAGCGCGATCGCGGGAAAGCATATGCGATCGTGCTGTATTCATCGCAGTGAGTTTGCCACCTCAGAAAGATAAATAAATCATACAGCTGCACTGAAATCTTTTTTTTTTACGAGCAGTATGGTCAATTGTTGTGTTGTTGGGTGCTACAATGCCTCCAAGAAAACGGAGTGCAGAGGCATCTCATTTTACCGCTTTCCTAAAAGCAGGGAGCTACTAGTGCGGTGGAAGGCAGCTGTCAAACGTGAAAATCTCCCAGATGTGAACAGCAGGAACACAGTTGTGTGCTCTGTTCACTTTACACCAGATTGCTTTGAAAGGGACCTAAAGGTGAATAGTAATGAATGACAGCATTGTATTTATTTAAATTTTATTGAAATTGTTTCCCCCTCTGGTTGAACATGCTCAGTCTGTGAATAATGTCTTCTGCTGCTGTCTGTCTTGTGTGCTGTTATGATCTGAATGATCAGTGTTTCAAAAAATGGATTTTATTATGTCCAAATCACACACATCTACAGATGTAGTGATCATGTCGCTTTGTAATTATCTTCTTTCCTCCTGTATTGATGTCCCTGTTTCATACATAACCATGCTTTTCCTCCATAGACACACACATATATATATGTTCATGTACAATACTGTGCTGTCCTTTGTATATACATATGTGTCTCTAGCCATTGTTCATATATAATCCTACTGTCCCTCCCTGTAAATGTATTAGCACCTGTCCAGCTGTGCTGTGATGTTGTGGTGCTGCTGTTGTATGCATTCAACGTGCAGTTAGTGGTGGGGACCCTCAACAGTACCAGCAAGGTCTTGGAAGTGAAGCTGTGGTTGGCATGTTGTCTTTCAGAATGCAACAACCCTCTCCTTACAGTAGTGTGAGGTGGCTCATACCAAATGTGGCTAGTAGGGAATGATGCCATGTCATCATCCTTTATGGGTCAAGCTGGCATGGGGGGGGGACTTCACATTGTATATAGATAGGGTGCCCTTGAGGTGAATGGAGGGAAGTATCTGGGAGTGAAAAGGACTTAACTGACAGCTAGGTGGCAGGAAGCATTAATGCTACAGGTGCCCTAGCCAGGTAGACACCCCTAGGGATGCATGTTATGTGCCAGCTGGGCCATCGAATGTATGAGTGCCAGACAGGGGGAAGTTGTAGTCATTGCCGGAATGGCAATGGGGTACCAGGCGACTCCTGCATGCTATGCAGGGGGTAAGCACATGCTGCATCCACCAAGTGGATGTCTGCAGGACTTGGGAGTCAGACCAGGTGCACAGGACACCCCTGAGATATGCTGCTACCTTGAAGTACAGATGGCAGTCATTCTCACAGTGCCAGTGGTAGCATCATGTTCTGTACACATTGGTGTTGCAAACGTGTCGGTATGCCATGAATGGACACCATGGAGGGTTCCAGGGAGGGAGTTCAGGTTTTCAGGATATAGCCCATGCCACTGGGAGCTGAGGGTGCATCTCTGGTGATTTTGCCATAATCTGGCCTTTAGCTGGACCACTGGAATGGTGTGGGAACACTGGGGAGTGTCTCATTAAGGGACATCTCTTGCTGACTTTCTGGCCTGAGGGCCATTCCCCCGAAGTGTCGTGGGCAACCTGGTGATGGCTGAACTGCAAAGATCTGCATCCTGACACCAACGACTATCCAAGAAGAAGTAATTGAGCAAAGTTAGCAGGAATAAGGTAGGAGACTCATCTCCATCAAGTATGTGGGTAGAGGGTGGTCCCTGGACAAAGGCAGAGTCTATCACAACTTAGCTATCTGAGCCATTCTTGTGGGATGGGTCATAGGCACTTTCCAGGTGTGCACCCAGAATGTGGTGTAGCGATGCCCAGCGAGTCAAGACTGTCCACTAATAAGGCAGGAGTTTTCCTGATAGTGTTGGTGCCTTTCTGGCATACTGTCCAGTAAATAACGGGCAATGTGTACACATAATGGTATTACTTGAGGGGCCACAAAAACCAGGTGTAGTAGAAAATGGTGACAAACAGTCCCCCTATTTAGAACTTTCCAGTTATGCCAAGTGTCCTGTAAAGCTTCTATAAAGGAGCCTGTAAGCATGCACCTAAATGATAGTATTGACTGTAGGGATGGCCAAAAGACACCAAAATCAGTTATACAATCTCCTTTGTTCCTGAAACCTGTCTCCCACAACCACAACACACATGCACATCACAGCTATACGCTCCTCACAGTTACCCTAAAAAAGATGTGCCCATCTTCAGCTGTCTGTTACAAAATAGAATGTTGTCATGCTGTGTGTCAGTGCCTTATGAAGATGCATGTACCATCAACAACTCTGTTGCTTGACCCACACCAACAAACACACTGTCAACACCATCATTATCACAACCCACTGCAGCATCTGGTAAGGACAGGTTACAGCATGATAACAGTTGTTGATGTCCTGATGTCTCGTTACCAAACCATCATTAACACCGCACTCTACTATGATTTCCAATTCAGGATTCAGTACCACTCAAGTACCATACCACCAGAAAAGACATTAGTATTAATGACATGTTACTGCTTTCTTTGCTGTGTACCTATTCCTGAAAGACCCCCATGGTGTTCTGTGACATACACACACTCAATGATACATAAGCACTTTTACTGAAACTGTTACTTGTACTGCATGCATTTCTACCTATCCTCACATTGTCATTGTGTGTTATACCTGGATGTGTCTGTTCATTCTTCCTTCTGTATCTCATTTGTCATTCTGTTATGTAATCAGTGTCGACATGGAAGGACCTTGCCGTGGTGACACTGCTTTTCACTAACACTTCCATAACTCATATATTTATATATGTGTATATTGATATACATACACACTATTTACAGATATGTATGCACGTTTGTATGTGTCAGTAGTTCTCCCGTCACCACTCATTTTATTTATTTTTTATTTAGCTTTTGTTGACCGGGTAAGTGCACTAGACAAATCCTGCCTATTTTCAGGCACGACCCAGGGGAGGGGGATACAGATGAATGCCAACTGACCTTGAACCAGATTAAGCTGTTGGTGGTATTTTTAGTGAATGAGGGAAATTTGGCCAGGACACCGGGGAAATTCCCCTACTCTTTTCGATAAGTGCCATGGGATTTTTAACATCCACCTGGACTACCACCAATCCAGGCAGATGGGACCTCGGTTTAACGTCTCATCCGAAAGACGGCACCTCAGAAGTGCAGCACCCCTCTCATGCTGCATTACAGTGTCAGTACTGGGATATTAACCCATGTGCCAGATGTGGGAACTGAACCCATAGCCCTCTGATCTCCTGGCCTCAGAGGCAAGTGTGCTACCTACTGAGCCACTGACACTGCTAAAACAAGTCATTGCTGAAAACAAGTACTGTGACACATCTTCAGCTGAGCGAGACCAGCAAACCAAGCCTCAGCAGTTGGGGTTCAAGCTGAAGGCAAATAAAATCACCTGTTTTGAGCAATCAGTTGCAACGGGAGACGTAATACACACATATATATATATATATATATATATATACACACACACACACACACATATGCAGTCACATACATATGTGTGTGTGTGTATATATATATATATATATATGTCTGTGCACATGTATAACTCTGTGTGTGTGTGTGTGTATATATATATATATATATATATATATGTATATATATATATATATATATATATATATATATATATGATAGAGACAGACAGAGAGAGAGAGACAGAAATGCAGATCTGTATGTAGAGACCCATATATCATACCGGAAAGGTAAGTATGTTATTTTAACGTGTTTCAATGACAGACATTTCAATAACATGACAGATGTACAGTATTGTACAATCAACCTGAATATTTCATGCTGTGTCCATTGGAAACATCATCAAGGTGCCAAATATATCTCACTTGTGGAATCTCAAGACACTGTTTTACATCACAATACTACAAGATCTGTGCTTGTAAACCTTTTCACTGATTACCATACTTGGAAATAGTGGTTTAACATATTTGTGGCAGTACTGCATGCAGTATTGCCTGCATGTACTCACAAGTAAAATGTACTGCTGGCAGGATCACGTATACAGCTTCACAGACTTAATATCACCCATTACTACTGTGTTCCACGCAATTGTTACCCGGCGGTCATACATTTCTTCAACTACAAACGGGTGAAACAGAAAATATCACTGCAACACCATAAGCTTCATGAGACATCGGTACAGATGAAATTTTTGCCTACAACAGTATCGTAACATAGCTATCAAGATGACAGCAAACGATAATTGACTCACACTGCAGACAACAGTAAAGACCTCCCTTACTGACGACATGATGTTTTGTGAGTATCATGATGTTATTTTCTGACCATAGTTTTATGCAGTGATCAGTGTCACCCACTTATTTTTTTTGTATTCATAATTAACAGGCAGAGCTTCTGAATCTGAAAAGACCAGCAATACTAAAATCTGATGCCGTGCTAGCATATTCCCTCATAGTGCACCACTAACCACGAAGAAGAGGAATGCAGTGACGATGAGCAGAGATGAAACGACGAGAGATAAGTTATTACTCATGTATTGTATTGACAGTAATTGATCTGTTCAGTTTCGTGGTCTTTTGTCACAGAGGATGGTGTGGCATGCCTTCCGTTTTGAAACCGTGGCAACACAGGATGCAACACATGCAGCAATACTGTGGCTACGCTGCCATGGTGTCACACATCATATGAAGTCACCATCAGCAAAACTGTAGTAATATATTTACCACTGAAATAACACACTCAAAAGGATGTAAAAAAGTATTGTAATAAACACCAGCTTTCCAATAGTGCTACAGTCCAGTGCTAGTAACCCACTGCCAATAACACATCAATAGGGTTGATGACATCATAGAGACGTGAGAGCAACCTTTTCTCATTATTCCCCCCCAAAAAGAAATAGGTTACACTGAGCTACTGGTCTGCAATTCCATCTCGGGGTTGTGGTGCCATAGAAACCTGTTGAGCTTCACTCTCCAGTCTATCTATGTTTGCAGAAGCCCTTGATGGAGTTGCAGCCTTGTAATTCACTGTAACCAATGTATTATTCTGTGTTTTTTTAATCACAGATTAGGGGAAGGTCAGTATAAACTGCTTACTTATTTAATGTTTTGTGTCTGATCGCTGGTGTAAGAACATTCCAACTGCACTGTGATTTTGTTTTGTTGAAGTGCTGAACATTGACATCAATGGAGTGCCAACTATGGATAACCAGTGTGTTGAGCCACAGAACAATTCGGATTTATTCTGACCTCGACTGCGAAACTGGAGAGGTCCATAGGAATCAGAACCCTGATGTGGCAGAACACAGTGGTTGTGCATATAGAGTTGCTCATCCTGTATTTTTTATAGTGTATAGAAGTGACTGAAAATTTTTTTTCTCAGTTCTTTTCCTTTCAAGTTGAAAGTGACTCATGCAGTCTCTATATGTTGTAAAATGCGGTTGTACCACAGTAGGGTACAGCATCATTCCATGACTGTGGAAGTATGGTACAACAGCATTTTGAAAGGGATGGAATTGTATACAGAACAACAGTACCCTGTACACTATAAAGAAATAATATGGTACATTGCTGATAGCAGGATGTTGACTCACATTTGTTGTTGTACTACCAACAGTTTGGATAATGTGTTGATACAGCTGTAGGAAAAATCACCGACGGCTACTTTCATGTCATGGCCTATTTCTAACTGATCTGTAATTCACGTGTCATTCATCAACACATGAGTACAATACTTTCCTTTCTCCATATACAGGTAATTGATGAAGCACTGAATTCATATTCCAGTATCAGTACTGTAAACGCCACCGCAGATGACCCAATGAACAGCACAGTGTTAACAGACTTTGACATGTCAGTACCCATTGAAGACATTGAGATACAGCTCATATCTACAATGGTAGGGATTTCAATGCAACACCGTTTTATGATGTTACATACAGGTGAACTATTGACATGAATTATAGTCACTTTGTCATTCTATTTTCAGAATGAATGCATCTGCCCTGTTTGTCCCCATACTAAGGTGCTTTGTAGTGTGGGCACTCAAACTGAGATGACACCTGTTAAGGACCAGTGTTGTAAGGACCAGTGGTGCCAGTGGCCTGAATATGAGTTCAATTTCACCGGTGAATTTGAAAAAGTCACAAATGACCACTCATACCCCACTGTGTTTGACACATCTGTATATATTCCTAGAATACGTGTACAGCATGGTGTGACAGAGGAAGAATGCGATGTTTCAGATCAAGATTACACTGACCCCCATGAGACAGATTTGGACTACAATCCGTCACACACAGAGGAATCAGACAGTGATGAGTCATCACTAGATGGAGACAACACTGACAGTACTATCAGTGATGATCGCAAATTTCTTGTGTCGTTTGTGAAATTACAAGAGTTGTTACAAAGATGTATGACATGTGGTGCACCACAGTACATGTCAAGTAACACCTAGGATCACTGTTGTCCATTAAAATGTATTGTCGCAATAGCCATGACCGGACATGGTTCCTCACAACTGCTTCTGAAAAAAATGGCTTCTGGAAATATGTGAGGCTATTCTTTACAGTGGAAATTCATTCCATAAGTTAAGTTTTTTTGCTGATCTTCTGAACTTTCAGTTTATCTCCAGTGTCACGTGAAGATTCAAAGGAAATACTTATTTCCATGATTAACAAGGAATATGTCAGACAGCAGAAGACTATAATTGGGGACATGACAGGAAAGGAGCCAGTGGTACTTTGTATGATGGTTGCCATTCACCAGGTTTCTCTGCGAAATATGGCATTTATACATTTATGGAACAGAACTCATCAAAAATTGTTGATTTCACTCTAATTCAGGTTTCAGAAGTGAAGTATTCCACAAACATGGAAAAAGAGGGTTTCAAGCCATCACTGGATTACCTCATTGGCTGTGGAGTTCCCATCAGCACAATTGCCACTGACCGTCACATACAGATATCAAGCATTATGAACAAAGTGTATACACCAAACAACAACATTAACCATCAGTATGACGTGTGGCACCTAGACAAGTGGCTAAAGAAGGAACTGTTCGCACTGTCGAAGACAAAGGAGTGTTCACAACTAGCAGCATGGATTCAGTCTGTCTCAAACCACTTCTGGTGGAGTTGTGCCAATTGTGAAGGCGATGCTCAAAAATTAAGAGAAATGGTAAGTTCAGTGGTTCACCATTCAGTGAACAAACACAGTTGGTCAGACAGCCACAAATTCAAGAAATGTTCCCACACAAAGCTAACAACGGAAGAACAGAAGAAAAAAATGTGGTTGACACCACATTCGCCAGCGCACAATGCTTTGAAGAAAACAGTTTTCAATAAAAAGTTTATGAAAGATCTTGGAAAGGTGACCATGTTCTGTCACACTGGTGAGCTGGAGGTTTATCATTCCCTTGTACTGAAGTATTGCCCCAAAAGGCATCATTTCACCCATCAAGGTATGGTGGCAAGACATCAACTGGCAGCCATGGACCACAATAACAATGTGTCACGACCAGCGCTGTGGACCAGTGTGGCTAAGACCGATATAAGTGGTGTACCCAAAAGCAAAAAGCATGGGTTGCAAAGCCAATTTGGGAAAGCAAGAAGTACGATTACCTAAAAATATGATCAGTGACTTGACAGAGAGAAAGAAAGAAAACTTGCCACCAACACCTCTGAAAGAAAAAACAGGTACCAAAGAACATTGCAGAAATCCACAGCCAGAAAAGTCAGACTTGATCAAGCAACATGTGTCACGATTTAATAGGGCTGAACCGCAGTGTTCTCAGCTCACATTCTACTAAGTCATATGCAGAGAAACATACTATAATAACTGTAGACCCCCAATATAAAACTGTTTTTGACACTTGCAGAAAGTCCTACCAACCTGCAAGTTGATATGAGTTTAACAGTGTCATGCCCAGTTGTGTACCATGGCAAGGTATTTACTGACTCACCATCTTGTGATAACAACCATCATGCCATGGAGCCCATACAGACTTCAAATCATCAATGCAGGAAGCGCATAATGGTACAACTCTGAGCTGTGTTTACTTACCAGCAGTTATTATAACAAATTACACATTTGTAAGTGTGTGATGTGCAATTTCTTTTAAAACACCATCGTATGTGACAATATGTAAACCTGTCGGAGTTTGTTCTCCACATTTATACATTACCACACACCTTGGGTGTGTAACAAAACTGCACATCACACACCTACACATGCAGGAGAAATGCTGGATGACCTAGGTGGATGGCCAGGGTTGCAGGATGATGTGGCAAACCTTGAAATCTGATCAGACACCTGGCAACTGTGGTTTAATGGCAAAAAGTGCAAGTGGCTGGATTTTGGGATGAAGAATACACGGAGGACTTGCCATCTTGGAGGAGTGCAGCTACCCCACACAGAGGAGGAGAAGGATCTGGGTGTAATGCGTTACCTGCATAAGTGGTATCCACTACAACAGTGCAGTGCTTAAAAAGGGGATGGGACAGGACAATGTGGATGGTCAATGAAGGGTAAGGGTGTAAGTGTGGGGCACCAGCAGAATAAGGAGTGCTAGATACACAGTCACACAGACTTGATAGACCTGTAGGGCTTTATCTGCTGGCGAATTTAGTATGTTAGTATTATTTTCAATGTACTGTTGCTGTGTCACCAAGTTACAAAGCACAGAACAGTTGTGAACATATGTTGATACTTCCTTGAATGTTTTTTCAACCATAAGCCTTCATAACAGTTCTTTATAACTTCACTAAAGAAATGTTATCGAAAAGTGATGTTCACAATCATTCATGACACTGTTTGTCTTTATAACTGGATGTTCACTTTAATGTGTAACATATGAAGCAGTAAAATGAACAATACCATTGATTACATCAAATAAATCATTGGGTTAAAACAAAACGTGATGCAGTACAGCATTCCCCTGCATTACTTTCACTTGTGGGTCTGTCACAAACTGTTGAGTAACATGCACATAAATTGTCTGTATTACTTTAGTATGAAAACATTGGCTCTCAGCCTCATAAACCAATATAATGACTGGACTCCTCTGGAAACTGGTGGCGTATTGACCAAACAGCACATGATGGGATAACACGGCGATTTTCTGCCCGATAGCTGGTGAATCAATGCGTGAACTGTGTGTATGCTGCCCAGCGGTAGGTCCTGGAATACAGAAAACATAATGAGGCGGTTCAGTGAAGCAATTGGTGCCAAAACATGCAATTACAGATATGGGATTGTCAGCGGCCCGGTGACGCTGATGGTTGAGGTGCTGCATGGCACACTTTGCGCAACGTCACTGACCCGGGTTTAGGAATCAGCATGTATTGTCAGGAGTTGGTAGGGGAGGGTTAGGATTAAGCAACCGTAGAGTGCTATCCTAAACATGAGGAGGGCACAGGGAACGCACCAGGTTGTATCGTCACATGGTCATGACTAGGGGAACTGGTTCCCCTGGTGCACTCAGGGTAGTGAGGCACACATTGTCATGCAGTGCGTGGGTGTGATTGCAGGTCCACAGTCCAGTGGTGCTGTGGTGTGGTGGCATCTCGGCATGGCATGATATGAGTGAGGTACTGGGGCCTCACAGTGACTTTGTGAATGGCAAGACCCACACCCCGTCATGTGAGTAAGCCTGATGACCTCAGGGTGGGTCAAGCTGGCGGCTCGATTAACGCAACGTTTGCACCTCAACAAGTCCAAAAAAGTGTGATACAAAAAAAAACACTTGGGTATGGTAATGCAGACGAGGTGTGTACAGAAAAATTAAAAAGAACTGTGATGGTTGTAAAAGATAAGTGTGCACATTATTTTGGATGTAGAACACTGGTTGAAGGTACACAAGCTGGGAGAGAAAGTATGAATAGAGGTGGATGGGTGACAGATGGGTAAATAACATATACTGCATAGTGGAGTGTTGTTCTGTATAGAATTGCATCCATTTCAAAATGCTGTTGTAACACACTTCAATGTCATGGAATGCTGTCACACCATTCTGTGGTACAACAGCATTCTACAAGCTCTACAGACTGCATGACTCAGTTTAACTTTGAATTCTAAATAACTCACAATACACATTTTTAACACAGTACTATACAGTTTAAAAAATAACGGACGAGCAACTATATGCACAACCATTGTGTTTTGCCACATTGGGATTCTGATTCCTACTGACCTCTTGAGCTTTGCTATCGAGATCAGAGTGAATGATATTCCCTCTGTGGAAGAACACAGTGGTTCTGTATAGTTGCACATCTAGTATTCTGTATAAGTTACAGTGCATGAGGCATTAGGGACACCAGTGGTGGAGTAGGCACAAAAGTACAGCTGCAGTTAACAAACCGTTGCTGAAGGAGCTATCAGAGGTCCTGGTGGTGGTCTTTGCTGGCATGCACATTGCCTCAGCACACTGTGCTTCTGTCACTCAGTGTGGTGTCCTACTGTCAAATCCCACCACCCGGCAAAAATGAAATCCTCTCAGTACACAGTAATGTATCCTGTCCACCCACCCCCCCCGTATTCGCAACACACCGGCAGACCCCTTCAGTGACATGCACCAGGTCTCCACCTTGTGGCAGTTAAGCACCACCCCTTGAACAACCGCAGTCACCGACATGCAAGCGTCCCTGGGCTGCTCCTCACCCAGCAATCCTCCTGTCCTCAAAGTAGCAGGGTTCATTCATGAACCATGGTGTTTAGTAGCAAGACCTGGAAACACAGGCGACATCATACCGACATTTAATGATGAAATTATGCAATACTAGCATATGTCTCATTTCATGGAACTTACCTATTGTGGATTGGATCCTCAAAATATCATGACGAATTTCATGAAGGTGCACCAGGACACACCAGAGGACTTCATTGTCAAGGCAGACATTCTTAAAACCAGATGTGAGCGTCACACACTGAGCATCTGTAAAACAAGATTCATTACTTATTTTTTGCTTTGTCAACCACATTTATTGACCATGGTGGACCGTGGATTCCAACTTGACGGCTACGTCTACATTACCCTGAACCACCAAGACACATCACTGTAAGGATACACATCCTCTTCTATCACAACCAGACATGAGGAGGCCAAGGAGACAAAGGGTATAGGGTCTGGATTGTGGCACATGTACAGTGTGCTGGTGGTCGGCCCCTCCCCCGAGAACAATAGTCACTTCACCCGGCAATCCCTGGTATTTCCTTTTTCTCACCTCACACTGTGGCGTGCAATGATGCCTGCGCTCTACTGCCATTGTGGCATGAGCCGCAGTCCAGAGGTCTGTTATGGGGGTAACCAGGACACTGAACTACCCTCGAGTCCTGAATGGGGGAGGATAGCTGTTATCCACATGCAGAGTTGTGTCCCTACTCTGCCCACACCCGCAAACCAAATCCCGTCAACGAACACGGGTTAAATGAGTGACTCGAGTTGTGTCATCCAGCGCCTCAACCCTCAGTGCCACCGTACCCACTATGGAATTCATTATGTAAACTAAATGGAATGACATTAGTATATAGTACTGACTGTACAATTTAGCAACATAAATTACCATGACGCTTGTCATCAACAGCATCCATATCATGACAACAGATGCTTTCTCGCTCAGTCTGCATGACCTCACATGACCCACACATGCACCAATCAGTGTTCCCTGCTCTGTCTCCTGGCACGTCCATGTCCCTCTCACTGTCTTCGGCGTCTGAATTGGAAGAGTTAGCAACCTGGCTGCTTTCATGTGATGACTCACCGTCAGGGTACTCTGGCTCAAACATGTATGGCTGAAGATTTCTTTTGCTGCCATGTGCTGGAAGATTATCACCACTAGAATCCGAAGATCCAGACATTGCAATGTTACACACCTGTTTTGTCAAACAAAATTACAGTACATTAAATGCACAGTAGTAATAAAATTATTGTAAATGTTATCAAGCACAGTACCATAAATAAGTAATAGGACATGTCATGCTGTGTGTTCCAAAGTTGAAGCACATCACTATTGGGCATAGTGATGCCAGATGACCTGGAACAATGCATACTGTACCTCAGTCATGTAATACAAGTATCTTCCGTGCATCCACATAAGGGGCTCTTCAGCCTATATAATAAGGCTGTATATCGTAACTGTGGTTTCCATAGTTAGTCGTGTGTTACAGACTAGTACCACATGCCTAACAAAAATAGTGATCCAAACCATTTTGAACCATCATGGTGGCACAGAGGGTAGAGGGTTCAGGCAGTGGACAATACACCTCACACAATCATGGATAACCAGGTTGTGGAATGAACTCAGGACGTCGGAGGTCAACAGGGAACAGCACGTACAGAGTGTCCATGGACTGCTCTCCTATCCTGGGGTGTGTTTTTGAGCTTGCATCACTCTGTGGTGGGCTATAGTACAGCCCAGGAGCACTCAGAGTGTCCACACAGTGGGGCAAAATGAAAAAAAAAAACAGTGCAAATGGCATCTCGACTATCAGTGTGACTGAAGGCCAGACCCTTGCAGCCACAGAGCAGTCATACCTCAGTACCTACCTCAGCATCAACCATGGGCCAGAAAGGTATGCCAGAACTGAATTTCATTCAGGAAGGACAGGACGTGTCCAAGAAAGGGAGACCTCAGGTTAACCGGGTGGACAGTGCAATATGAGGTGAGGATGAGAGCTTTCATGTAGTCCAGTACAGACATTAGCGGACCAAATGAGAACATGGTCAAGACGCAAGAGGACTGCAAAACTATATAAGAGAAAAAACAATTTGTCTAACTTATAATTCATACTGAGGTCATATACACTGACTTTACAAACATTCAACCAAAAAACAATAGTTATGAAATTTAAATTAGCACTCACCTGGAAATTAGTAAGACACTGGGAGGAATGTTAGTAAAAAGTAGTGCCGCCCCGACAAGGCCATTCCTCCATTGGCACTGGTTAAGGACTAAAAGAAAGATAGTTAGATATCCACATATTTAACATACATGACAACAACATGATTATAACAGTGGTATAATAGTTTAAAGGTTGCAGACAAGGACAGTATGGATGAGTCTTGTCTTGCAATGAAAGAGTAAAGATTCAGTATGCAAACACCATTGACAATAAAGTATGAGATACTGTTAAATTGTCTGAGCCACTATGCACAATCACCGTGTAGTGCAACAGATGTTTTCTTTTTTAAATATCACCTATTCAGTAATGCTCAACAGGTCGGTGTGAATCACAATCCAGAGGTTTCAAGACACACTGATTGTGCATGAATTGGCTCATCCAGTTTATTTTTTTTTCTAATACCTTGGTCATTTACAATGCAGAGTATACATGATGATAGCAAGGGATACATACGTACACAATGTTTATGAAAATACATGGTATTCAAACGTGATGTCAGAAATGGACTGACAGGCCTACATACTGTATTTTGCGACTTACATGCTAGGTAACGACTTCCACCCCATCACAGACAGTTGACTATGTTACCTGTTGTTTACAATCATACCACTGTTCTCTCTCCAAAAAAATCCTCTTGGACCCTATTTCAAGTATCCACCACTCTCTCTGTGAAATAGTACTTCCCACTGTTCCCCTTAAACTGTCCACCCACAGTGTGCAATCAGTGCTGTCATTTCCTTTCATCTGGAACATGCTCTCTATTGCCACCTACTGTTGGCCCTTTAGGTACTTGAAACTGTAAACTGCCTCTCCTCTTTCCATCCTTTACCCTTTCGTCATACTAAACTTCATCAAGTTGTTCGGTGCAGGATGACAGTCAGATGGCATGAAATGAAAATTATTGTTTCATGACTTGATTCCCGACCCATAAGTCCCTCTTGCTTGATATTCTGCTCAATAAATGCGAATGGATCACTACAAATTGGTAACACTTCCACAAGTGTTGCATTGATTACTGTTTGTAACAATCACCCCAGCAGTCCATACTTCCACCATCAACATCCCCTATTACAGCTAACTCAACAGTATCTTTATTTCAGAAAGGTACTCCGTGATGTCAATCACATCATCATACTGTGTGGTTGTTCCAAGTAACAATGACTAAAGGGGGTGATGTCTCCACCACAGTGACATCAAAGAAGTGACAGACTGGAGAATGCATACAGCAACAGAATAGTCCACGTCTACTTACAATATTGAATAGACATATCATAACATCGAGGTACTAAGACAGATGTACACTAAGGACACACACAACAGTAGGTCAACTGACATGACATGCAGAGTAACACAAGCACTGCATAGCTGGAAATAATTTTCGACGGTGTCCTGGTCATAGGCAGGTTATGACCACAAACATATACAACTTGATGTCACATAAGGACAGAAAGACACATGCAGTCTCTCCATTTTTTTTATACCATATGAATGTGCCACAGGCCTGTTGTCTGTCAATGGCCTGTCCATTTATAGTCATCTGTATTGGTCCCTTATTACTATCCCATGTGTGTTTGAAGCCCTGCACTACATTCTTATCCACCACTTACTGAGGCATGCCATTCTATGAATCCACCACCCTTTCAGTGAAACAGAACTTCCTACATTCACTCTTAATAGGCCTCCATCAAATGACATGCTCTATCATGTTGTCATGCTATACTTCTCATGTTGAAACTCCTCTTACTATTTCAACTTATTTTAATGTTTCCATCCTATAACCCCTCTCCCTCATTTGCTGTACGGTATACATATCAAGCTCCGTTAACCTGTCCTCATATGCTCTGTGATTGGATTATGTGATACTATTTAGACAGAAAATAATCTCCTGAGAATGTGATGCATTGCTATCATGCTACACAAACAACAGATGATCATGTCAATGTTTGCCATGCCACAGCTGCACAAACTGCCAATCATGCTACATGAACTTAGTTTTTCATGTGTATGACAGACTCTCCACAGTGTCTGTGTGTACCCTTCCCAGCTAGCACAGTGATGGAAAATGCATAGCCATCTGGACAGAAAATTTAGGGACGTGCAGCTCGAACATACACTGTTGCATCACAGTGGGATGGTGAGAACATGTTCTAAAAACATTTCTTATACATTGCATTGCAGTATAGACATACCCCTTACTTCACCATCTAACACATGCCACAAATGACGTGATGAAATGGCATGGTAGAAAAAAAAAATCTGAACTTCCTTTACTGGGGCGCTGTTCTGTTGAATGAGGAAAGTTCATAATGAACAGTGCATCATTGCCCATAGCTTGCCTCAGCATAACACGGATGGGTAGTGTTACACAAAGAAAAAATTACATGAGGTGGAGCATTAATATGGCGGACAGAACTATGAACTCATGGCTACTGAAAGAAATTACAACGGGGCAGCTAGGGGGCTAGGGAAGCGCTGCTGCATGGCAGCTCCGGGGGCTCTCATTCCAGCACTGTACCTAACCCTGCAGTGGCCCAAGGGAAATTATCTGACCTGCAGGACTTTGAAACGAACATGTACATGCCAGGGTAATCAGGAGGGCAAAAAACAATGTGCACCATCAGTAATGGGTGCATCCAGATGTGGAAACGCATTGGGAGAGACGGTGAAGGAGTGGCGGTTGGGACTGGGGGTGCTGGAAGTAGCCTGAAGCTGGCATGAGGAGGCTACCACTGGGCAAGCAACATGGAAAAAAAGGAGTATCCTACACTCAGTTTACAGACATTCAGCAGTACATGAGATCCTCAGGTTTCTGCAGTAGTCAATGAACTATAACACAAAACTGTCTTTGTTTCCCTCACCAGTTGTAGAACAAATTCCACCAAAAGATACTGATGATTGAAAGCACGTTTGCATTTATTTATACATTGCACCACAAACTAATTCTATGCAGTACAGCAAACTAACACAGATGCACTGAATATCCACTGGCACACTGGCACCCGAAAAACACACTGCAGCCGCAGCACATACTACATACTACCACTTTGCAGCACGAATCATGAGTGTTATAACAACAGCTCCTCAGCACAACATAGTAAGACAGGTAATGAGGAACAATTAATGCTTACACATAAACTGCTGAAACAAATCCTTGTAGAGGTAGATCCTGTTTACCGAAGTAGACCATATCAGGAAGTAGTTACAGTATAGACATACACAATGGGTCAGCCCGTCGATTGAGTCATATCCGGTTACCGCGAGACGAGACTGATCCCAACATGGAGGACAAACAGCAACGGAGCTAAATAAGGTAAAAATAACTATTTTAATATGAATCTTGGCTCCAAAAAATGTATATGCGAGGGTACCCCACATCAAGGAACAAAGTTATGACCCTGGGCAATGTTTATTTCCCCTTTAACAGATGAATCTCTCTATCATAAATTTTAGGGGAGAAGTGTCCACTAGCTCCAGTTCCTCCGCTAGAGTACAGTAGAAGCCATTTAATTGGGACACCCTTGTGGTGGGCCTTTTGTCCCTGATTAAGTGGCCATCCCATTTAACAGAAGCCTATTTGCAAGGCTTATTTTTCCAGCATTACATAAAGTACTGAAATTATAAAGTTGACATGAGAGCTGACATAGCATGAAAAGTGCAAAATTTGTCTATCTCTCTCTCTCTCTCTCTCTCACTCTCTCTGATTTCAACCTCCTCTTCTCCTGGAGCTGGACAGAATGCAGGTATGAAGATCCAGCACAGGTACAGTAATTGATGGGATCTAGTTGGTTGAAATGCTCGATGGGAGTCTTTGGGCATGCTCCATTTTTAGTTTTGCTTCCTAAATTGGGATACAAACAATAATCAGTGGAACGAGGGAGTGATAGAATACTAGATGTAAAAAGACAGACTGAAAGGTCCAGTATATGTTTAACACTTACTTGTGTGGGTTCAGGACAAGCGTGATGCTGGTGGAGCTGATTGGCTGGGCAACTCCTTTCTCAGTGTAGCAGCTTCCAGGGGAGAGAATAGGGATTGAAAATGCTGGATGTAAGGGAGGGACACAGTTGGAAGGATTTTAAACAGATCTCTTGCTCTTTTTTTAATTGAATGAGCCTGCTTAATTGTCAGATGTAAGAGATGTTATGAAGCCGAAACATGCTTGGGAGGACTACAGATCAGAGACCAACAGCTGCGTGGCAGATTGCACTTCTCAGAGCCACCCAGGTTGAAATAGAAATGTTGTAAACAAATCTCTGTTTTTTGCTTTTTTTCTGAAAGAGATCCATTATGTATGTGGGTTCAGAAAAAAAAATAAACCACTTCTGGAGAAAGGAGGGAATAGGAAATGGGGAGAAATGGACACAGGAATTGGCAGATGCATGAGGCTGTTAACACATATGAAAAAATTACTCACCTTAGTAATGTTGTTTCTTCTAATGGAGTCTTGCTATATTATGACAATTGCAGTATGACCGCAGGTTAGAACTGCTCCAGAGGTGAAATAGTTAACTTTCCATGCAGGCATGAAACTTAGAGCGCGAGCTCAGTTGAAAACTCTGTCTGTTGTGCTTCAAACGCAAACTGTCAGATCTTTACGAGCTAAAACTCACTAAGGTTCTGTGTGGAATCTGTAAACCTACACTAGCCAACTGGCTACTAACATAAACACTCATTTTTGGCCTAAAATAAAGACTCAAGTCAGGAGACCCAAAAATGCAAAAACACAACACCAATTCACCCAAAAAGGTAGGTGAAAAACAACAAGGTGGGCATCAAAAAAGTGTCAACCCTGTACTGCCCACCCACACAGAGGTTCTGAGAGGGGCAGGCAGGGAGGGAGGTCATAATATAGCAAGACTCCATTAGAAGAAACAACATTACTAAGGTGAGTAATTTTTTCTTCAAACAACATGAAGTCTTGCTATATTATGACAATTGCAGACTACACAGCAGTACCCCCATGGAGGAGGGACAGAACCTACCTAGGAAATAGGTTCTGAAGCACGGCTGTGCCAAACTGAGCATCACTCCTAGCCTGGATGTCCAGGGAGTAATGCTTGGTAAAAGTGTGAACTGTTTTCCAGGTAGCTGCTTGACATATTTCTAGAATAGGAATGTCTCTGGCAGCAGCCAGAGAAGCAGCTGTACCTCTGGTAGAGTGAGCCCTCAGGCCTGAGGGGGGAACTTTACCCAACTTCTCATAGCAGAATTGGATACAAGAGACAATCCATCTGGCAATGGATCTTTTAGTGGCTGGCTTCCCTTTACCAACTTCGCCATAGGTGAGGAACAGTTGGAGGGAGTCAAACCTATGACCCTTGGTATGCTCTATGTAGTAACTAAGGGCTCACTTCACATCTAGGCTGTGCAGCATCCTCTCCCCAGAGGAGGAGTGGTCAGTGAAGTACACTGGAAGTGAAATAGATTGATTAAGGTGGAAATCTGAAACCACCTTAGGCAGGAACTTTCTGTTAGTCCGAAGGACCACCTTATCTCTGTGAAAAGAGATAAACTCCTGCTCCACTGACAATGCTTGTAATTCACTTATGCGTCTGGCAGAGGTGATGGCTACCAAAACACAGTTTTCCAAATCAAGTACTTGAGCTCAGCTGAAGACAAGGGCTCAAAGGGGGGTTGCATAAGCTGAGCAATGCAAACATTAAGATCCCAGGCAGGGCAGGATCCCTGAATGGAGGGTTGGTGAAACAACCCCTAAAAACTTGGAAAATACAGGATGAGCTGAAAGGAAGAGGATTTACCTGCTGAAATAAAAGCAGACACAGTTGCCAAGTGCACCTTCAGGGTAGCTGGTCTCAGCCCCAAAGAATTCAGGTGGACCATATAATCCAGGACTGTGGGTAGATCAGCAAAGACTGGGGAAATATGCTTTTCCGAGCACCATATAGAAAACCTTTTCCATTTGGAATTAATAATAATAAATAATAATAATTTTATTTATATAGCACCTTTCAGTATATCAAGGTGCTGAACAATTTTAAAAACAGTTCAAAACACTACATAAAAACAGAACATGTACATAAAATCAACATACAACGAAATAGAGTATTAATAATAAAATCCAAGCATTTATAAATAACTTAATTATCTAAAAAAGCCGTATTCCACAAATAAGTTTTCAAATCCCTCTTGAAAAGTTCCACGGAAGTGCACTGCGTAACCGACATGGTAGAGAGTTCCAAGATGGGTGCAGCATGCAACGCCTGCTGCCAGAAGATTTTAAACTCACTCTTGGGATCTCTAACAACCCATGTCGGCCGAGCGGAGTAATCGGTCAGGGCAGTAAGGAACCAGGAGGTCTTTCAGATAGGCTGGACCTGATCGTGAAGGGCTTTAAAAGTCAGTAAAATGACTTTAAAGGTGATCCGCCACCGCACAGGAAGCCAGTGCAGTTTGCGCAGCACGGGAGTGATATGACAGAACCGACTTGTCCCAGTCAAAACCCGGGCTGCAGCGTTCTGCACCAGCTGCAGGCGACCCCCAGAAAGCCCAAAGTACAGGGCGTTGCAGTAGTCCAAGAGTGAGGATACAAAAGCATGAACCAAAGTAGGCAGGGAGTCGGACGGAACAAGATGCCTAACCCTGGCAATATTCCTAAGATGATAAAAGGAAATCTTGACAACGGCTGACACCTGAGCTTTAAGAGTCAGCCTTTCATCAAGAATAAACCCATAGGCACGCACCCGTTCTGAGGACGGCAGAGATACTCCACCAAGGACAATTCCAGATGGAGCACCAATACCGGCTCACCATCCGACCACCTGGGTCCACTACCAGCACTTCTGTTTTCTCCGAGTTCAACTTTAGCCAACTAGAATCCATCCAGTCTTGGATCTCCGCAGACAGTTGTTAAACACCGAGAGAGCTCCATCCTGGTCGGGTGCAAAAGACAGAAAGAGCTGGGTATCATCAGCATAGCAGTGAAACCTCAGCCCATATCATCTAATGATACCTCCGAGGGGCAGCATATACACTGCAAACAACATGGGTGACAGCACGGATCCCTGGGGCACTCCACACAACAAAGGAATTGGGTCAGAGGAAAAAATCCCCGACACAACTCTCTACGATCTCCTGGTAAGAAATGATGTAAACCATTGTAAAACGGTTCCAGACATTCCACAAATTTGCCCCAGGCGAGCTAACAACACCATGTGGTCCACTGTGTCAAAGGCTGCAGAGAGATCAAGAAGAACAAGAATGGAGCGTCTCTTCTGATCCCTCGCCATCAGAAGATCATTTAACACCCGAACCAGCGCAGTCTCGGTGCTATGTCTTTTTCGGAAGCCCGACTGGAAGGATTCATAGACATTATGGATGGTTAAATGGTCATCCAATTGAACCGCTACGACCTTCTCAATAACCTTCCCAATAAAGGGGAGGTTAGAGATAGGCCGATAATTAGAAAAACAGTCCGGGTCCAAGGAAGCTTTCTTCAAGAGAGGAGTCACCACTGCCTCTTTCAAGGAGCAGGGAAACTCGCCTAATTCCAAGGAGCACCAGACTATTTGCGCCAGGACCAGACCGATGATATCAAAACAACCCAAAATGAGGGGAGTCGGACCGGGATCCAAACCACAACTTGTGGGACGCATAGAATGGATGATTCTCATAATGTCCACGAACTCAGGTCATTGAAAGGAACTCCAGGAGAAATGAGGCACTGTCATCTCATGCTGTCCAAGAGCATCGCCCATAGAGGTTACCGGACCCAGGTTCATCCTGATGTCGGCCACTTTAGTTGCAAAGTATAGAGCGAGCTCATCGCACTCTGCTTATGAAAAGCTTTCGAACATGCAGGCAGGCTGGGCTGCACAGTCTGTCTACAGTTCGAACAGCTGAGCCAGTCGATTCTGAGCAACTGCAATTTCCCTGGACAGGAATTCTGCCTTCTTATGGGTGATTGCAGATTGATAGCTAACATAATGTTCCATCAATCTAGAGTGGTCGGCATCGAGGGCGGACCTGCGCCAGCGACACTCTAACCTTCGCCCCTGTCTCCGCATCTCCCTCAGGGTCCCATCAAACCATGGGGCTCCGGGGCGAAGGGATAGGGGGCACTCACGAACAGAAGCAATAGAATCCAGCGCCATCATGACGGCCTTATTATAGGCCAGCACCAATGCTTCTGGGCTATTGCTCACCGAACCGAAAGATGAGAGGTCAAGGACCGCCACTAGACCTTGTGGAGTAACATTCTGTAATGGGCGGTACCTGACCATCTCCACAGGGGCTGGTCTTCTCAGGGGGGTGCAAAAATTGAACCTCACGATGTGGTGATCAGACCAGGCGACTGGTTCCACCCCCATGTCGGATACGTTGATCCCTAGAAGGAAGACTAAGTCTAAAGAGTGTCCAGATTTATGCGTAGCAGTGGAAACCACCTGTGTGAGGCCCAAAGAAGATATCAATTGGAGGAATTCATTGCCAAAATTTGAGAGTTCATCGTCGACCCATGCGTTGAAATCACCCAGAACCATCAATCTGGGTGATTCAAATGACCTGTCGACGAGGAAGTCTGCTACTTCCTGTAAGAAGCGTCTCCCATCTCCGGGTGGACGGTAGATGAGAACGATTCAAACGCCTACACCTGCTACGACTGTACACTCAAAAGACCCAGCCTCACCTACTACCACATTCGTGAGACCCAATTCTGTCTTAAAACAGACTGCAACCCCCCCGCCCCTGCGGTCCAATCTCGGGCGGTGTATCACCGAGTACCCGGCCGGAATCATGGCCTCCAAAATTGGGCCAGAGTTTTCATCCAGCCAGGTCTCGGTGATGCAAGCCAAGTCAGCTGAACCAACAAGATCGGCAATAATAGCGGTCTTATTCCTAACAGACCTGGCATTGCATAACACTGCCTGAGTTGGACAAACTTCGGGGGTTGTCACGCCCATCTGCCCACTAATTTCCGTAGTGCCCTTGGGTATGGATACCAGACAGGGAAAACCTTGATCTGGATTCCACTTCACCCCAGGGCGCCTTCTGGACCTGACTACCCCGATACGATGAACCCGCTCGTTCATCCACCCCTGTTCGACAACCCCCCCCTCTCCCCGAACAATGCCCATTGCTCTACAGCGCTGGTAGGTGTCGAAATGAAGAGAAGGAGTGACAAAGGGGCAAAGGGCGTGAAGCGAGGAGGATGAATAGTGCACCACCGTGGGGGCTAAAGGCCAGCACATGTTGCTACTTAAATAAAATAAACCAAAACCCAAGACAAGCTAATTAACAATTGGCTAACAAAAAACGTAAATATAACCTTAGGGAAAAAGAAAGAAAAAAGTCTACACCTGAACTATTACCCACCCCGATTGCTCTCACCACGGAAGAAGAGGAGAGGCACTCTCACTGCCTAGCCCTTATGGGATATAGTAACAGAGGACAAAGAACAAAACTCCTCCCAAGTTCTCTCACAACAGGGAGGGTGGTGTTATTGTTCATTCCCTCACAGGAAGGAAACAGAATAAATCAAAACTAAATAAACATAAAAGCTGAAGGACACAAAGACCTCTCACCCCAGTGTCCAAAAGCCATAATCATCAATCATCAATCACTCAAAACAAAACAAAAAAAACAAAACAAGGTTCCTTAGAATTAATATGTCCGTATCAGGCAGGAGACAGTTAGGTATGGTGCAGAAAAAGTCAAGGAATTTTGCCAAAGAAGTTCAGAAATCCATAAAATTTGGTCTGGAAGGAGTCTGCTCGACTCGTGCCCCATTTTCTCCCAGACAGGTAATCTTTGGAGGAGTCCAAGCTTACCCTTACCAAAGAATCACGAAAAGTACCACAGAAGTGGCAGTCCTCGTGGTTCAAGGGGGTTGGGTACTCCAGCCAGCTCCCCGACTAAGAAAATACCCCCAAATCCCCTGCAGCGTAGCAAAAGCTCCAAACCAGACACCTACCAGGCATTTAACAAACACGGGCTGGCACCAAAATTTCACAGCCAGTTAATAAGAAGAAGTCTCTAAAAAACCTTACTCAAACGAGGCACCTCAGCACTCTAAATTTTCGAGCTGTTCAATGTTTTAAAAATTTAACCTTAACCAAGTCAAACAGCACCAAAAGACAGGATTCTGAAAAAAAGAAGAAAAGGGCAAACTTAGCAAGTGTCACTCCATCACGAATCCACCACCAGGGTTCTGAGTAGCGTAGAAACAGCGGGCTCTTCAAGCCCTATTCCCACAGAGTGAACGCGCTTCTCAGCCACGAAGAAGTTCGGCTAAAAGCTCAGAGCCACTCGCCACAGGACAACGCAAAAACTCCACGACCTCTTCAGTCCACCAAAGAATCCCAGGAAGCAAGTCTTCACCTCCACACGGACTAAAGGGCTCCGCTCTCCTCCGCCGACTCGTCCAAGAGCTGAAAACTAAGGGAGTGAGCAGAAACAAGAGAGCCCTCCGCTTCCTCTCCGCTAAACGGATCCTGCCGAAACTCCGAAAACACCACCGCAGGTCCGTGGCAACCAAAAAGCCCAACCGATGTTCTTCATTCAATAAATCCTGCCGAAACACCGCAAACACCAACAAAAAGTCCATAAAATCCAGAAAAAGTAAATTGAATAGCGAAAACTAAAAATCGAACGAAACTCAACACTCAAGTGACGGCAACACGCCCAGCCTGGCGGCCATGTAAGTAGGGTAAGTAGCCCTGGTGGAAGGCTTCCTTGTGGCCTTCAATATATCCATTACACCTAGCAAAAGGTGTAAATCAGCAAACTCTAACTCTTCAAGAACCAAGTCTTGAGATTGAGAGATTTGAGATTCGGGTACCAGACCCTTCCCTGGGCACAGGTTAACAGATTGTGATTCCTGGGAAGGGACAGGGGAGGATGGACTGCTAAGGACAGCAGGAGTGGATACCAGGGCTGTCTGGCCCAATCCGAGCTATCAGAATGACTTTGCATGATTGGGATCTGATTTTGACTAGCACTTTGAACAGGAGAGGAAAGGGAGGGAAGGCATAGAGAAACTTCCCCTCCCAACTGAGGGCTAAGGCATCCAGTGGGAGTGAGCCCAACACTGGGGGCCTGCAGCAAAAAAGAGGAAGTTGGTGATTGTCTGGGGCTGCAAAAAGATCTATCTGCTGGGTGCCCCATCTGGCAAATACTACTCCCAAGACCAGGGGATCCAGTGACCATTCGTGGTGGCCCTAGGAAATCCTACTGAGAGCATCTGCTAGGACATTGTCCTTGCCTGGGAGGTGAACTGCCGTAAGAAAGGTGTTCAGGGAGTAAGCCAGAGACCACAACTTCATCGCTTCAGTGCACAAGGCCGTAGACCGAGTGCCCCTTGCTTGTTGCTGTACCACATTGTAGTGGTGTTGTCTGTTCTGACCTGAATACTCTTGTTCTGAATAGATTTGGAAAAAGCTTGAAGTGCTAGAAAAACTGCTCTGAGCTCCAACAGGTTGATGTGGAGCAGAGATTCCTGGGGAGACCACAGACCCTGGGTGGTGAGGCTCATGTGAGCTCCCCAGCCCAAGAGGATGCATCTGTAGTAAGGATTAGAGAATGAGACTGAGTGACAAAAGAACCCCTTGTCTCAGGTTGCTCTGATTCTGCCACCACTGTAGGGCTTGGATCAGGGTTCGAGTTACTGGGATCAGCTTGGTAGGAGGATCCTTTCTTTGAGACCAAAAAGCTCTCAAATGGAACTGGATGTCCCTCATCTGAAATCTTGCTCCTTGCACAACTGCTGTGGAAGCAGCCATGTGTCCTAGGAGCTGCAGAAAATGCCTTGCTGGCCGGGAGACCTGCAGGGTAAATGAGGAGGCCAGGGAGACTAGGGTCTTTGCCCTGTCCAGGGAAGGAGGGCCCTGGCTTCCTGTGTGTTCAGTTCTGCGCCTATGAAGGTAAGAAGCTGGACCAGCTCTAGAACTGACTTTGAGAGATTCAGAAGGAAACCTAGAGAGGTAAGCAGTTGCTGTGTTATCTGAAGGTGTAAACTGACCTGGTCTGGGACTGGCCTACTAAGAGCCAATCGTCCAGGTAAGGAAAGATGGCAATCTTTTGCCTTCTTAGGTAGGCAACTGCTACAGCCAGGCATTTGGTAACACTTGGGGCAGAAGTGAGGCCGAGGGCATTGCTCTGAACTGGTAGTGGCCTGAGGGCAGCTCGAACCTGAGGTACTTTGATGGGAGCTTCTGATGGGAATATGGAAGTAGGCATCCTTGAGGTCCAGGGAAGCTAGCCAGTCCCCTGGCCTTAGAGAGGGTAGGATAATCCCCAGAGTCACCATTTTGAACTTTGGCTTTAAAAGGTGCTTGTTTAAATATCTGAGATCCAGGATGGGCTGCCATTTCCTGTCTTTTTGGGGTAAGGAAGTACTTGGAGTACAAACCTTGCCCTGGTGTAGGGAGGAACCTTTCCACAGCTCTGACAGCCAGGAGGGTAGAGACCTCTGCCTCTAGGGTGAGTGCCTCTGATGGAGTTGCAGGTGGAGAATCTGGTTCTCAGCTTTGGAAATTTTTGAAGCTGAGAACCAGTCCCTGGCTTACTACTTCCAGGACCCACTTGTCTGATGTTAAAGACTTCCAGTCCTGGACAAAGTAAGCTAGCCTGCCCCTACAGGTAGAGGAGAATCGGCCTGGCAATCCCATCAGGGTGCCTGCTTGGCAGGGCTTTGGGCTGAGGGTGGAAGCAGACCTGTTTGTACCCGCCTGCCTCTCCCTCAAAGAACTCCTCTGAGCATAGGTGGAGGAGGAAGCTTGGCTTGGTAAAAGGCCTATGAAAAGGCCTGCCCTGCCTCTAGGAAGCTGCTTTGAGGAGTGGCCTGCCTTTCCTTGGCCTGTGCACTCCTATAGGTGGTCCTATATTCATCCATTTTCTTCATGTAATTCTCTGTTTGCTCCTCAAATAGAGAATTTCCCACAACAGGAAAATCCATGGCCTTAGACTGGGTATCCTGAGACAGGGTAGTACATCTGAGCCAAGCCATCCTGCGAAGTGCCACAGATGTAGCCATGACTCTTGATGAAACATCATTAGAGTCCACTGCAGCATGAAATTGCACCTTGGATGCCTCAATACCATCCATAGCCACCTGTTCCAGCTCCCTGGCAAGCTGGTCAGGGACTTGTTTCGCTAGGGTCAGCACAGTATCCCATCTGGATTTCTGGTACCTAGCAGCATAAGCCATATAATTTGCTTGTCTGAGTCCCAAAGATGCTGCCGTGTACTGTTTCTTTGCCATAGCATCAATCTTCCTGGAGTCCTTCTCAGGTGTGAAGCTAGGGAATATTAGCTTGTCACAGGCTGCAGCCTGCACTACCCCACATGGCTGCATTGTTGAGTGAGGAAATCAGTGTTGGAGCCTGATAAGGTATACCTCTTGTCCATCCTTTTATCCACAGGAGGTATAGTGAGGAGTTTTAAAACTTTTACTGTCTGTTTCCAAAAGATTTATGCAAAGGAATAGACAGTCTCCTAGACTCTGGGATATCCATCATTTCTACATAGTCTGGCTCCTCTTGGTCATCAACAGCTTCCTCAACAGGAGCTGGAGAGTTTCAGCAACTTTTTATAAAACATGAAATGAGAAGGGACTCAGAAAGCCTTGGAGGAGAAACCCTAGGGTCTATCTGGAGAGATGTCCGATCAATGGGCACATCCAGATCTTCAAAACCATATTCACTCTCCTCATATACCTCTTCCCTCCCCCGTTCATAAAATCCTCAAAATCATAATCTTGAATCGATGGAACCGGCCGAACCGAACTCTTACCTGAAGGTGTCGGTTCGGTCGAACCGGAGAGAGACTGGACAATTTGAATTGCTTTAGCTATTTCAGCAGTTGGGGAGAGAACTTTGGCTCTACACTAGCTGACTTTCTAGTCCTTTTTGCTGGAACCGGCCCCTCAGAACCGGCTCTTCGTTTGCCCGAGGAAGTATCGCCCTGGTCAGAGGGCACTCCCTCCTTTTCGGTTGGCACTGAACCGGGCTGGCCATCCGGGTCAGCGGACTTTTTGGCCTCCCTTTCCCTGAGCCTACCCACTCTCTTATCTATGGTGGCAGCAGGAAAATTGTGACAAATCTGGCAGTCTGAACTGAGGTGGTCAAACCCCAGACAATAGACACATGTGGTGTGTGGGTCAGGCTTAGTAAAAGCTTCCCCACAAACACTACAGTGTTGAAACCCAGTGGGTCCGGTTTTTCTTTTGGGTTTCTCAGACATAATGCCAGCCTAACCAACCTGCCCGTTTATGGCAATCCACCAAGCAAGACACCCTTATCGGTTCCCAACCGTGTCACTGGTCGTGGAAAAAACGTAATGAAATCCGTATTTTTTAGAACTGATAAGAACCGGGAACTGCACTCTAAAAAAGGACTAGTAGATTTTAAATACAACCTGATCAGTTCAAACCGAACCGATAAAGAATTACAAGTTCCACACAGAAAAATAAATGTAAAACCTATCTATTACTTACATTACACAGACAGAGCTTGAACCGACCGGTTTGGTTTAATTTAAGCTAAAAACCGAAAAATAATACTTTTAAACCGACAAAATAGACTGAGCAGAAGAAGAAATCTCGAGGCGACTGTTCAGTGAGGCGGAGTAAAGAATCTGACAGTTTGCGTTTGAAGCACAACAGACAGAGTTTTCAACCGAGCTCGCGCTCTAAGTTCCATGCCTGCATGGAAAGTTAACTATTTCACCTCCGGAGCAGTTCTAACCTGCGGTCCTACTGCAATTGTTATAATATAGCAAGACTTCCTGTTGTTTGAATCACACATATTCAGCAGCCCATTATTGACCAATCAGTGTGTAAAAAGGAGAAAGACTAGGAATAAATCATCCCAATAATCAGGCATTACTATCCCCATTAAACAGATGGGGACTCCATTTAAAATAATGGCCACTTAACTGGTTCCCAGAGGGATGTTCCAGTAAAGTGAATGTCCCCATCATCCATGCCCTGATTAAGTGGCTTCTACTGTATCAATGTAAAAATTAAACAATACTATATAAACCCCAAACTGATTTTCAGAATCTCTTTTTTTGGGTGACTCAAAAAGTAAAACATTGAAAATATGTCATGTATTCAAATGTGATCATAAATAATTCTTAAATGTACTATACAGTGGCGGATCACTTTCAAGATTGGTCTGTTGACCTATAAAGCCCTGCATGGACTGGGACCGAGTTACCTGCAAGCACTCCTAATTCCCTACAGCCTCAGCCGGCCTCTCTGCTCATCTGACGAGGGGTTGTTAGAGGTTCCCAGGGTACGTTTAAAAACATCTGAGGCCCAGGCATTTATGTTCGCGGCACCGTCCCTGTGGAACTCTCTACCTCATCAGATTAGGGAGTGCAGGACCGTGGAGAGCTTCAAAACTAGCCTGAAAACACATCTTTTCCAACAAGCTTTTAATGACTGATATTTGTAATTGGGGACGTTTTTTAAACCAATGCTGAATTTATGTTTAATTTTAAATTGTTATGATATTTTCTGTATGTGCAGTGCTTTGAAATATGAATTGCGCTATATAAATAAAAATATTATTATTATTACGACACTTACTAATGCACCTTTTATGCTTCAATTATTTTGTATAGCAGGGGATCATCCTGAGGAGGCAGATGCAGAACCAGAGGTGACAAGGAACGGATAAGTTCCTGAAGGTGGTAAGTTACCTTTTTTCTTCCGCAATTCACTGAACACCCCACGTTGTAATGATGTTGCAGATGTGATTCTACATCTTACTGAACCAATAACCCAGGTTATGAAGTGAGCCTGAGTCACTCCATAACCTGGGTCATTGTTTCAGCAAGACACAGAGCCAGAACTGCAACTGGCTTGGGAAGGAGAGTGGAGCATCCCAGAATACACTTGTCTCATCAGAGGTGGGAGTGTGACTGCTCCCCTCTTCCTTTGTTGCACCTTGGTGAGCACAGTTGGTGGTACATCTGGAGCCAGCATATCAAGTGTGGAGTGAGGGACTTTAGTAGAATGACAGTCTAACTCCTGGGAGTGCCTTATTGCTATTATAAAAATTATTTTAAGAGAAAAGTGTTAGAAGTGAATCTCTACTATGTTTTCCTCATTGAGAGAGAGAGTTCTAATAAAATACCTCATCTACCAACTGTTTAATAGGGCTTGTTCAGAATCAGAATGCATCATTCCAGTTATTTAGCAGTGACGGAGAGTGGAATGCTGACAGGAAGTATTCATGTGCGGTAGTAATCAGGCTGCGCATGACATTATAACAAAGATAAAAGTGTCTTGCAGGCTACCTAAACACAATTCTAAGGGGGTACACTGTTCCATAATCCCTCCCGTGGAAGCATAGTAGTCAGGGAGAGGTTTGGTATAATGTAAAACATTACCTTAAAATCCATAGCTTAATATGTTTTTGGTGCCTTTTTTGTAAATGCCCAAACCAGGAAACATTTTTTTAACGCTGCGCCAATCAGAGGCTAAAGCTGCTTAGGAGAAGAAAGGAGAAGGGTGATGTTGTTGCCCACCCCCAATACATAGAGCCAGCAGTCTGTGCCAACAGAAAAACAGGGGGGACATCAGGAGAGGGGAAAACATTAAGCTGGGAAAGCAGCTGGTGGGCCCTCCCACCCAGTCCTAGCAGAGGAGCCCCTTCCACCACAGCCTGTTCTCGAGCAGCCCCCAAGATGGTTGTCACTAAATTGCAGTGGGTAGTTGTAGACTTAAAGCAAGAGATGAGATAGCTGGAGAGTAAATTGAAGGTCATCCTTGCTTGGTTGCCGCCTTAATGCTGGGTCACTGAGGTATGTCTGTGGTGGGTGTTGTTTCCAGCATGCGTCAGGCCATGACATTAACAGCTTGGCATCTCCCAAGTGTCCTGTTACCCAAACCCTCAGTAAGAAATGCAACCAAATTCTAAAAAAAAATTGTCCCTGGTGCCTGAGGTACTTTGTTTCTTTTTTTTTTTTTTTTTGGTTTTCTTGTAAATATCATAATTTTGCATTTTTAAAATATATATTGTTTCATTTCTATAAAATGTCTCTAAATGTTTTTTTTTCCAATATCACTCATAGGAGATGGATGGATCTGAAAAGTGATAGGGCAAAGGATGTCGGGGTAAATTCCCCTTCCCCGGTTGAGTGGGTTCACCCATACCCTTATTTTTTCTAGATCAAATTTGTAATATGCGCAGTAACTCCCCCTCACTGACAGACAGCATCTCGCTGTGACTACTGCCTTGACCCCTACTCACACACACACTCACACAGAAGGCATGGCCCTTCATTTTCATTTTTAAATCTTGAACACAGTGCTTTAACTCAGTAGGCCATGACCAAAGCCCAGCATCAACACTACTCATGCATTCACTTTACAAAAATATGCTGACACTATGCAAGCCACAAAGAGAGTGATTAGTAACTAATCTTGTTTTCTGCTCATGCTGCATTCCAGGACTGCTAAAAGGGGGTGCAACCAATACACAACACATTTCAGTGCTACAAAATTATTACAGTTCTGCAAGCTTATAGCATTTAAACTCAGTACACAGGACACCCTGATCAAGCATTTGTAGGAAGTTACAAAAAAAAAAAAAACATTTCCTTCCTTAAGTGTTTTGAAATACACAAATTAATCCTTCCTAAATAAACACTATAAACTACAGTGACTGAAACAATAACATAAAAAAATAATTGCCATTTTTTTCTTGCAGATTTCAAAAGAAAAAATATATTTTAGGCTTTCTCTGACAGACGATTGAACAAGATTGCAGCTCTGTAGGTCTGACAGCTCCCTCTCAAATGCATAGAGACAGCTAACCAACACTAGAGTATGCTCAGTCTAAAATACAAATATTAATGGTTTACACTTCCCTCCTTTTCATTGGCATTGCGCTTATTTTACACAGAAATATTGAGCATTTCTAAAACTGTGCATTTGTAGAAAAGTTATGAAAATTGCATAGCTTTAGTCAAATTGTACCATAACCTGCATGGTTAGCACCAGGGGTGTGCGACTAATGAATAACATTTCCCAAATACCATGAATAATAGGCTGTTTGTTACTCAGGGAAAAAAATGAATAATCTGCACTATTCATGGCTATTTGACATTTTGCTATTTTTGGGGAGTTAACTGGGAAAGCAAACAGCTCCTGGTAGGGGACTCAATTGTTAAGGAGGTAGACCTGGGGGAGGGAAAGGAGAGGGAGGTAAGGTGCTTGCCCAGCACCATGGCTTGGAGGAACAGGAAGCAAATCCTCAGGATCGCGGGATCAGCTGTATGGGAGAGGGAGCTGGACATCATTGTCCACCTAGGGACAAGTGACCTAGTGGGGAATGTGATCAGAGCAGTGAAGGAGGAGCTTGTGGAGTTGGGGAGGGGCATTAGACAAGTAGCATGCACAGTAACCTTTTCAGAGATGCTGCCCTGTCTATGGCATGGGTGAGGCTAGGGTACTCTGCACCCCGGGTTTCAATGAATGGTTGAAAAACCTGGTGCAGAACACAGGGTTTTGGCTTCATTGGGGACAGAGGGTCCACCTGGAGGGATACAGGCCTATACTGGCATGATGGTCTGCATCTATCTGGGAGGGGAACCAGTATCATAGGTGATAGATTTAAAGGCTTCTTTGGCAAGGTTTAGATGAGCCAAGGGGAGAGGCACTGAAAAGGAGCAGGGAATTCCCAGCCTCCCCACAAAAAAACAGGGTAGTTAGCAAGGTAAACACCAAGTTAGTGGGATCAATAGGAGGCAGGGCAGGGGTAAATGGAGAAAAAGGCAAAGGCAGTAAGTACAGGGATGGGGCTAAAGGGGTAAGACTGTCAAAAAAATGGAGGGTGATGAGTACCAATGCCCATAGTCTAGGTAACAAGCCTCCTGAACTAGTGGCCTTGACAGTACAGGGACACCTGGATATCGTGGCAGTCACAGAAAAATGGTACACAGAGAACCATGACTGAGATGTCAACATACCAAGGTACACAATCTACAGGAGGGACAGGGAGGGTAAAAGAGGAGGAGGACTAACTCTCTACATAAGGGAAGGGATCAAAACAACAGAACTAAAGGGTAAACAAGGAGGAGGAGGAGAGGAGGCACTGTGGGTCACCTTGGGGACAATATATGGCACCACAGTCTGCATGGGGGTTGTATACAGACCCCCATCTCAGGAGGAGGAAATGGACAAGGAAAACATAGGAAGCATCCTTAGAATGGTAGAAAAAGGGGAAATATTGTTGATGGGGGACCTGAATATGCCAGATGTGAACCGGAGCACATTTGCTGCAGCCACAACCAAGAGCAGGGTCATTCATGATGCTCTACAGGGAGCATGCCTCAGACAGCTAGTGTTGGAACCCAGTCAGGAGGGAGCAATCTTAGACCTAGTACTCTCAAAGGGGTACAGTGAGAGGATCTCAGATTTAGAAGTGGGTAGCCATCTGGGAACAAGCAACCACTAAACTGTGGTTCACAATAAACACAGCCATAGAGTTGAGCCATACAAAAGTGAGGCTACTGGACTTTAGGAGGCCAGTATTTGGCAAATGAGCTAGTGCCTAAGGAATGCACTAGCAAATGAACAGAAAGGAGGGGTGGAGGAACAATGGGCAAAAATCAAAACTGCCTTTACAAAGGCAATAAGCCTTTGTATGAAGCAAATAAAAAAAAGGAAGAAACCACTATGGTTCTCAAAAAAGGTGGTGGGGAAGGTTAGGGAGAAAAAGATAGCATTCAGGAAGTGTAAGGAACCACAAAAGGAGCTGGAGAGAGAACTGTATCAGTTAAAGTAGAAGGAAGTGGGGAAGGCAGTCAAAATAGCAAAAGCACAAACTAAGGAAAAGATAGCCAACTCAGTTAAGAAATGGGATAACCCTTTTATACTGTAGGTACATTAGGGAGTGAAGAAAGACCAAGGGAGGAATAGTGAGGCTTAATAATAGGTAGGGGGTGGGCAGAATGTGACAGTGAAAAGGCAGAGATACTGAACAAATACTTTAGTGGTTCAGTATTCACAAAAGAAGAGGAGGGGAAGGTACCTAAATCAAACAATAGAAGCACTCTGGATAGGGGGCTCGATACCAGTTCATTCACAGAAGAAAGGGTTCTGAAAGAACTCCTAAAATGCAAGGTGGACAAGGCAATGGGGCCTGATAAGATTCACCCTAGAATTCCAAAAGAACTAAGGGAGAACTAGCGACACCACTGACTACCCTTTTTAACAAATCATGGGAGGATGGTGTGGTACCTGAGGACTGGAGGAGGGCAGATGTGATTCCCCTTCACAAAAGTGTGAGCAAGGCAAAAGCAGGAAACTACAGATGTGTTACTTTGACCTCAGTGGTAGGGAAAATGGTGGAATCACTTCTGAAAGAAAGAATTGTTGAGTACCTAGAGGTCAGCAGGGTACAGGACGCAAGGCAGTATGGATTCACAGTGGGACGGTCATGTCAGACAAATCTAATAGATTTCTCTGACTGGGTGACCAAAGTAGCAGGCCAGGACGGGGCTGTGGACATGGCCTACCTAGACTTTAACAAGGCATTCGACACAGCACCACACAAAAGATTAATAAACATGTTAGCCAGCCTGGGAGTGGGTCCCAGGGTGGTAGCTTGGATAAACAATTGGCTGGACAACAGGATGCAGAGGGTAATAGTAAAAGGAGTCCACGCTGAAGAAAGGGGGGTTACTAGCAGGGTACCACAGGGTTCAGTACTGGGGTCGGTCCTCTTTAATGCCTTTATGAGTGACATTGTGGAGGGACTGGAAGGAAAAGTATGCCTCTTTGCAGATGACACAAAGATCTGCAACAGGGTTGAGACACAAGGAGGGGTGTGTGGAAAGGATGAGAAGGGAAATATTTATGAAAGAATCCAGCACCTGAACTTCAAATTCAGTGAGAATAATTTTTATTTATTTAAAAAATAGAAAAAAAGTAAATGAGCAAGCTGATTACTTACAAAAATGTTTTATGCAAAAAATTTCAGGCTTAAATACACCTCAGACAAATAAGCCTCTGAGCTTCGGGCCTATGTGACCCCTTCTTTAGGAGGCATCAAAGGTTGAGGAAGGACTTGGCAAGGCTGGAGGAATGGTCAAAAGTATGGCAGCTTAGATTCAATACAAAGAAGTGCAAAGTAATGCACCTGGGAAACAAAAACTCAGGGGAAGAGTACACAGTGAGGGGGGTTTACTAACAACAACAAAAATGGAAAGGGACCTAAGGGTAGTCATATCAGATGACCTAAAGGCAAGTAAGCAATGTGAAAAGGCAGTAAAGTGGGCTGGGGGATACTGGGATGCATAGGGAGGGGGGTTTCCTTGGTGCATAGACCCCCCCACCACCCCTTATTCTCAATGTTTCAGGATAAATACAGTTGGAGATGCCTGTCTGCCGAATGCATAGCTGCCCACGTTAAGTGCCCAACACATTATTTACTTTCAGTGACAGCATCTCCACTAACTACGGATTTCCTGTTAAGTTAAACCTTCCATTGCATAAATCTAAATCAGGTAGCCACTCCTTTTCTATTGCAGACCCATTCTTTCAGAATGCTTTGCCTTGCTGGCTTCATAAACGTATGTCGTTAAGTCCATTTAAATCTAATTTTAAAATTTGCTTAAAGTCTTTGGACATTTGTAAATGTCATTTGTAACTGTGAATGTTTATTGTTGATTGCATTATGTCTGTCTTGCAGTTTCAGGTTGAGCCTGAAAAAGGACCTTTGATCCAGTGACCCTACCCGGTTAACAAATAAACAAACTGTTGAAGTTCCTCATGGCACATGCTGCGTGTGCCATGAGGATCTCAAACAGCCAGCAAGGTCATGACAGGTAATCCTCACTGTGAGCCACTTCCCACTCTCCAGCTTTCCTTCTAATTTGGACTCACAGCAGCAGTCTTCTCAGAAAGATTTGTCAGCTACTCATTCCGAGCTCTAGCCTGTCTGTTGGACCTGACGCAAAAACGACCTGGTACCATTAAAACAGCTGCTGTGTCAGCACTTTTACAATAAATTCTTTGACAGCAGCCAAGCAGTGATCAGCTGAATGAAAAGGTACTAATTATGTGTGTGTGTAAAGTAAAATATATTAACATGAAGACAACAAGATTTTTTTGGGGGGGGCTGTACTAACCAAGACTTAATTTGCACAGCATTTGGGGAGTTGAGCATTCTGGAAGGTTTGAGGCAATTCTGTTGAGTTGGGGGCAGTTCTGACATGTCAGTGGGTATTCCGTAGGTCAGTGTCATTCCAATGTGTCCATGAGCAGTCTGGAGGTGCAGGATGGGAGTTGTCAGTCTGATGGGTTGTGGTTCCATGTCATAACGATGATCACCATACAGTGATTGCTGTTAGAGTGAGTGTACTTTGCCGGAAAGCAAAATGGCGATGTACACTCCCAGTGAGAAAAACAACAACATGGGCAAAAACTAACAAATATATTTCTGCAGGGGGCTGTGCCCCACCCCCCTCAGGGGGGCTTTGTCTCCCGCACTGCCCTTACTTTAGATTGTCAACTCCAGGGGCTGCATGTCGGGAGGGGAAGCATTCATTAAAAAAAATTCTCCTGCCCACAAAGTACAAAAAAATACCCTCCCAGCCCCAACCCCAACCCCAACCCTGCACCTACCACACTGTAGCCAGCCACCCTCACCACCACACCACACAGCAAGATTGGCAACACCATACCACACTACCGCCCACATACTTTCTACCTTATCCCTACACTTCCAATTGCCATCCTAAGTTGTCACTCTACTTCCATCGCTACCCTATACCCTAGCTCTTCTTCCCTCGCTACCCTTTCAGGGTAGCTCACATAACAGGTGCTGAAATTGAGTCGCTGATATCTGAGTCACTCAATTTCAGTCATCCATATAATGGTATTCCATGGGGGAGTGGATTTATTTTACTGCTTTTACAGGAACTTCGACAGTTCTTCAGACTGCTAATTACCTTAAACTGTAGCTTTGATTTTTTAGAGGGTCTGAGCAGCAGGGACAGCAGAGACAATCATCTAATTGACTAAGTTATTATTATTGTTGATCAAATTGTCAATGCTATTATAGTATTGGATTGTGTGTTTTCTTTGCAGACAAACGTGTTGAAATAGAGCTCACTGAAATGTGGCTTTTCATAATTAAGGCCAGTTTATTCTGCTTCATAACATTTGTGTAATGCAGACAGCGGGGAAAATGTCAAAAGAAGAGGTTCCGAATTCCCACTCATTTAATTTCTTACATACAGTACAGTATTCTGCCTATCTACTCAGAAACTATAAATTCCAGGGCCACAGTCTAGTATTTGCACAAGCGCCATGATACTCCAGCTGTCAAAAATGTTCTTTTTTTCTTCTTTTGAAGAAGGCATTGGTGATGGCACAGGATGGCAAAACAGTCAGGATAAACAAGAGTCTAAAAACACAGTCAGAAGGGTTCTCTGCCTTTTAATCCCAAGAAAGCACTAAATATTTTGTTTCATTAACAATAATATGTGTATTCATGTAAAACAAAAAAAAAAATGCAATGAGTTAAACTCTAAATAGTTTGTACTCAACCTTGTCCAGCTCTGACTTAATGAATACTAATATGCGTATTCTGGGATTCTTATAGCTTATTTGCACAAATTACAATTTTAATTTAATAAATGCTCCTGGTATGCATTGTCAGGTTAGAAATGACTCCTCATGTGTGCACTGATTTCAGGACTGCCATTGCAGCCACTGAGGTGTCTATAAATTGGACAGTCCCATCCATCCAGATTTCCATGTCGAGTTGGATGAAGATGTTGTCTTTTCTTGACATTTCAACCCCTTCCCTGAAACATATCATTCATAATACAACCTCATTACCCCCATTGGCCAGCTTTGCTGCCATGAATTTTTGTTAGTTTTGAATTACAATAATTTTTTTACTATTGTAAGGGGAAAAGCTTTTCAGCTGCTCTTAAAGATTTTCACCCTTTCCTTCTGTTTTGAAAGCATCTTTGTTAAAAGTATTTTTTGGTTGTTGTTGTTTGCTCTTTTAGGTATTAAAGTTTATTTTCTTTTTAGATGTTTTTGATGCTGTATGAAGGGAAATAAAAAGGAGAAAAGACATCAGAGTCCTACTTAGTGACCTGTGACTGAGTGACGAGACACTCAACTGAAATTTGTTGCCTTTTATGAGCCTCTAGTTAGTGCCTAAAATGCACCATTGAACTCCTAATTTTTCATGTTTTTATGGGGAGGCATGCCCCTGGACCCACCTAGAGATAGTTTGGAAAGCTCTCATACTAAGTCCTGGCTATGCCCATGTGTATTATTTCGAAGATCAACACAGAAAAAAACGTGGACACTGGATGCAACACAGCAAGGTTAGAAAGGGAATATTAGTAGGGGAACAGTGGCAGTAGGAGACAGCTTTGATGGATTCCATTGCTTTACTACTACACACCCCTTAATGCATTAATGAATTAAGCTGAAAACAATGAGAGCCATCACAGCTTTTCACTATAACCGAGATTCGCTATCACAAGGGACATTATAGCGAAGGAGCGCTGTACTTCACCCCCCACATTATCAGTGAGTGTAGCCATATATTTAACTCCCATATGATGCATGTATCTCACAGTGCATTTGTTGGTGATAGGGAATTGTTTAGAAATGGTCACTCACAGAGACAGCATTTGCTGCAAAGTCATTGTGGCATACTATGTACGTCATTACAGGCCCAGAATGTACCAGTTAAGAAGGAGAATGTTAATGTATCATAGGCAGAGTAGGGCACAACAGTTAAGACTGCAGTTCTATAAGCTAATGGTTTTATTTCAAAATGTCACAGTCAGGGCATATATGGCTGACACTCTGGATAGAGGAATTGGAGCAGAGATAGAATCTCTGTGGTGAAACAATATTGTCTTGTGCACATGGCAAGATGAGGAATGGTTGAGAAATTTCAGAATGACAAAGAGCTCCTTCAAAGTATAGATAGACAGCAGCATTGTGGAGAGGTTGCCACACAGGGAACCTCACTGGCAGGTTTTTTTATGGGTGAATAAGCCCATTATTTTTACTAATTAAGCTTGGATAGCTTGGGACCCAGTGTACCAGTTTTGGTCATGTGGCCTCTGTTCCCCACTGCTAAGAGGAGCAGAAGACAGTAGCCAACTATGTGCTGCTGCAGCTAGGTCTGTAGCTGGTGTAGCCCTTTTGTGCTGGGCCAGTAGCAGTTTATATCACTTTTTAAAAGTGGCATACCTGCTAGAGTACAGAACAGAAGGTAAACTGTGTTTGGGGTTGCTAGGCAACACCCCTAAGGACTGGGACTTTCTGCTTCCACTTCACTCATTACAAATTCAGGGCCATAGTGAGTGGAGGTAAGCGCGGAGTGGAGGCAAAGTGGGCAGAGGCCAGTGGCATCTGACAGTGTCAGACAGGGAAGAAGGAGAAAAGGACCAGACAATATATAGGACAAGTTCCAGAGAGTGAACAACTGAAGGTGAATACCATAAGCTGTGAAAATAAAACAGACAGCATGGATAATATGTATGTTACTTTAATTGGGGAGGGATTAGAGTCAAATGCTGTTTATAAAATGGGCTTTTAAAATAATGAAATCTGATTGGCTACTAGCCCTCCAGAGCTATGTCCCTATCAGCAGATATCATACGCAACTGGCACTAATCTTCTCCCTATAACCCAATAACAAGAGCATATTACTGACCTCTGATCACTATAAACAAAAATATAAGTGAGTAAAGCTTCATGCAGTGTTTCTACGGGCTGCCCCCCCTTCCCACTGTCGCAACCACACTGCCACTAACACCCCTTCTATGCCTTGATATTCAAAAGTGCTGCTATTCCAAATCCTAACACATGATTAAAAATGTAATCCATTTTTTTTATATTCAGCAGGCAAATACCTAGGTGATATGCGACTGCTGAAATGGGAAGTGTTCATGTAGACAACATTCAGTTAATGCTTCCTGTCTCACTCCCTAGCGCCCTGCATGCCTGCATTCTCAAATGTAAAACAATTAAAAGTTGTAAACTAAAAAAAGTGACCTGCATTTTATGGCAGAAAGCCAAGAGCGATCCCCATTCACCATATCCCAACAGCTGTCTACCGTAGCCACAAAGGATCACGCTCAATCTGAGTGAACCAAAACTGAAGCAGGATTCAGAAACTAAATCAAACAAAGGAAGATAAAAAAAAATTAAAAATTAAAGAGATTTGTATATGTGTGGCCGAGGTGATACAAGAAACATCACAATCCACTGGAAGTCAGAAACACTTGCTACCACTCACTCTAGTGGGCAGTCAGTGTCAGTCACTCCTCAGACACATAGAGAAACCAATAATTGTTCAGAAAAAAAATGAAAACATTAAATGTTTAGGGCTTTTCCAGGAAGGGGAACCTTACATACACTGTCTGCTATTTTGCTGTTTTTCTAGTTTCTATCTCAAGAATAGGTAGAAAGTCTTCTGCTGTCAATAAACACCACTTTTAATAGTGGGACTATTTTTTCACTATTTAACCACTGAAGCCCCATTTTTTTTAACTTCTCCTTCTCCTTCTTCCAATTTTTGGGGAGCCCAATTTATAAGTGCAATAACACACTCAGAGGTGTGGGTTATCTCCTGATAAGAGCACACCCAGGTGCATAAGGCAGTTAGTGCAAGCACCTCATGCCTCATAGCGCACCTGGGCATGCTCTTATCAGGAGATAACCCACACCTCATTGTGTGTTATTACTTGCATTTGCCACAAGTTTAGTATATTGGAGATTAGTGAATTATCCAATTTTATGTGTGAACAATGTGTGGAGCTGAAAGACTCAAGGATAAAAATTATAGGACTAGAGCTGGTAGTTAAATGCTATAAAAACAAGACTATCAGCAAGCAACAGGCCCATGATACTGAAGATGAAGAAACTGACAGGGGGCAGGATCTGGAAGGGAAATGACAGAGGGACATAGAAGAGGATTGAGAACAGGTACAAACTGGGGCAAATAAAACCAAAAAAGGGAGAAGGGCGATGCAGTTTACAGTCCCAATACAAACCCAGTTTACACCACTAGAACAGTCAATGGAGGGCATTGAAACAGAAATAGACAATTTACTAGGACTAGTTCAGGAGGTTTGTAATAGCACAGAGACTAACCCAATGCAAGGCCATATTGAACCAATGGCAATGGAAACTAGCACACTAAACAGAAATGTATACATACTAAGGGACTCCATAATAAGGTATACTGATTACACAACTACAAAGATCAGCAAAGAATCTGTGGTCAGCAGTTGCTTCCCAGGAGCAGGAGTGAGGAACATGATTAGCATTACTGGGGATTTAATGTCAAAGGCACCGGGTAACTCCCTAGTGCTGGTCTATACAGGGGGTAATGATGTTAGAAACTCTGAGGCACAAGAGATTTTCAACGCTATTAAAGAAATTCACAGAAGGATCGAAGAGAACTACTGTGAGTTAATAATCTAAGAAATTTTGCCTATACATAGAATAAACCACAAAATCAATACTAAAATAAAAAAATAAACAATTGGATAAGACAATGGAGTTTGATGAGGGATATCAGATGTATTAGAAGTTGGGAACAGTTTAAAAAACAAAATCATTTGTTTAGCCATGACAAATTGCATCTTAGTAGACCAGGCAATGATCTATTGGGAAATTGTTCTCTAATACAATCAATGATGCTTTAAACTCGAAGCACCATGGAAAAGGGAATCAGTTACTGAAGCAAGCAATACCAAATCAGGAATATTAAAAAGAACTAACAAGAAAACCAAAACCACAATAACATCATTACAAATAATCAAGACAATAAACTAAACATATTGTTAACAAATGTGAGATGTTTGAGAAACAAGATGGATGAATCTAAATATATATTAGGTTCCCAGCATGTACAGACATGCACAATTACAGAAAAATGGCTACATGATGGTGACTGAGGTTTAGAAATCCCTAGCTGTAATCTGTTCCTAAAAACAGACAAAAAAATAAAGATGGGGTATAGCTATGTACACAGCAGAGGATTTAATAGCACATGAGATTTATTTATTTAGTTTTTGTTTACTGGGCAAGGTGTTGTAACCACAAAATATGATTATTTTCAGACAAGACCCAGGAGGTTACAATACAAAATTGGCAGACAAAACAAATAACAGGTATAGTTCAGAGGTAATCAACCATACAAGGAAAAATCTATACAATGTTCTGTGACATAAACAGTATTGCTAATATGACAGAGGCAATGGCAGAAAAATACACATCAGACAACTGATACACAAGATACTGAACTATTATGGATAAAGATTTAAATGGCTGGGAAGGGTATAACACTGGGCTTGGGATATAGCCCACCAAATCTAAATAGTAAAGAAAATAATAGGTTCCTGTCAGCTCTAGAAAATATGACAGTAACAGGTGATTATATTCTTTTGGGGGATTTTAATTTCCCAACCATCAACTGGGACAAACTAGAAGAGAATACCAGGCAAGAAATCAAATTTATTGAAATAATAGCACAAAAAGGTCTTGAACAGTTTGTAACAGAGAAATCAGGGGGTAATAATATACTCCATCTTGTGTTAAGTAATATCAAACCAGACGCTAGCTAGACTAAGGTAACTCACCCAGTAGGTGATAGTGACCACAATACAATACTGATAGAGGTAAATAGGGAAATTGACAAAATTAAGGGAATAACAAAATCAAAGAACTACCATAAAGCAGATTATAAGTCAGTGAAGCAGTATTTCACCAAATGGAACTGGGAAAACGACCTGAAAGACTCAAATATGAATACAATATGGACACAACTCAAAAAAAGAATAGATTATTGTTTCAAACCATGGGTGCTAGAGACAAATAAATATAACAGGAAAGGAAGAATACCTGCATGGTGGGATAAATCAATTAAAAACAGTATTAAAAGGAAAAAGAGGAAATAAACAAAATATAAGAGGAATCAGACTATGGAAAACTGGGCTATATATAAACAGGATGCAAATAAAATAAAAAGGTTAATTAGAAAAGCTAAGCAAAATGTATAAGTGCAAATGGCTACAGCAGTGAAAGCTAACAGGAAGAAGTTCTTCAGTTATGTGGGATCACTCAAAGGAAATCAAAAAGGTTTGCAAACACAATCAGGGACAATAAATGATGAACAGAACATAGCTAATGAGCTGAACAATTATTTCCTGAGTATATACCAACCCAAAAACCCACAGGATACTCCCATAGTAAATCGCACAGAAGCAGAGATAGTATTACAGTTTATAGAAATGGATGTTTTGGACAAAATCAATAAACTGAAAAATAATAAATTGGCAGTACCTGTTGGAATAAATCCAAAATTCCTCAGGGAATTAAACAAAGACCTTGTGGGACCCATTACAAAGTGGTTCAATGCATCTCTGATTGAAGGAGCTACATTGAGAGAATGGAGGGAAGCTACTGTTACACCAATCCATAAAAAAGGAGACAGGAAAAAGTCGAATGCTATAGGCCCATTAGCCTTACATCTATTCTAGGTAAAATGTTAGCAGGGCTAATCCAAGAATATATAGTCAAACACATTAAAACACATGAGTATACAGACATATCCCAGCATGGTTTCAGCCCCGGACGATCGTGTCTCACCAATTTACTGAATTTGTTTTGAGCCAGGAAGTGCAGTGCTCGATAAAGGTATGCCAGTTGATCTTATTTTTTTTGATTATGCAAAAGCGTTTGACTCAGTCTCCCATGAGGTACTACTTGAACAGTTAACTCTATTACAAATACCCTCAAACATAACTGCATGGGTGAAACTGTGACTGACAAATAATGGGTATGTGTTAGAGGTTTTTATTTAGATTGGAGTGAGGTGATAAGCGGAGTGCCTCAGGGCTCCGTTTTGGTACCTACACTTTTTATTATAGCGGTCTCAACTATGAAAGCATCTGCTAGAGCTCGGCTAGGAAAATACGCTGACAATAGCAAAGTGGGAGCCACTATAAACAATCACGATGCAGCAAATAAACTGCAGGAAGACCTAACTCAATTAGAACAATGGGAAATAAAAAAGAGATTCAAATTTAACCTAGATAAATGCAAGGTCATGCATTTGGGTTTAACCAATCAGTACATTTTATTACAAACTTAATGATACATTTTAGGGGAAACAACCAATAAAAATGATCTAGGAGTTATTATAACAAACAGTCTATCCTATAACTCTCATAAGGACCAAAGTCAAACAAGGAAACAGAATACTTGGATGCATCCTCAAGAACATTAAAAGTAGGAATGCATCAGTGAGTGTATCTCTATATGCATCACTTGTGAGACCACATCTTAAGTGCTGCTCACCCTTCTGTGCACCACAAAACAAGAGGGGTGAAGTGCTAATTGAGAGGGTGCAGTGAAGGGTGACAAAACAAACTGAGGCAGTATAGCAGAAGAGTTATGGTGAAAGACTGAGGGACTTGAGTGTGTACTCGATGGAGTATAGATGGCTGAGGGAAGACCTATGCCTGGTATATAGTGTGTCCAGAGATAAATATACTTGGGAAACTATTGGCTTAACATTGCATAACACAAAGAGATGTACACTGTTTGTGTTATGTCTTTGCAAAGCAGTATGCAAAAGATGGAGATTAGTGCCCAAGAGGTGGATAAGCAGAAAAGGGGCAAAATTCAGCAGACGGGCAGACAGCAAGGAGAACCAGGGATAAATGACAACCAAGGAAGGGGCTGGAGCAGAACAGTGAAACAGTCTAGGGAGGTCAAATCATGGAAAGCCATGTACTGTGTGCAAATGTCAGGAGCCTTAGCAACAAGATGGAAGATCTGAGGCTGTCATGGTGCAGTCAGACCTGGACATTGTGGCCATCACTGAAACCTGGTATAATGATAACCATGACTGGGAGATGGCCATACCTGGCTACAACATATTCAGAAGAGACAGAGCAGGCAGGAAGGAGGAGGAGGGCACTGTATGTGAAAAATGACATAAGGGCCACAGAGATCCAGGAGGAACAAAATGGGGGAGAGATACTGTGGTTAAGCTGGAAAGGAAAATGGGGACAGCCATCCGCACAGGTGTGCTCTATAGACCACCAGCCCAGGAGGAGGAAACAGATAGGGAGCTGATGCTAGCCATCCAAAGGATGGCAGACAAGGGTGAGGTAGTACTGGTTGGAGACTTCAATATTCCAGACGTGGACTGGAGCATCCCAGCAGCAGCATCAACTAAGAGCAGATTGATCCTGGACTCCCTTCAGGGTGCCTTCCTCAAGCAACTGGTCATGGAACCAACTCGGCAGAAGGCAATACTGGACCTTGTGCTCACAAACAGGGACAGTGTGATGGGGGTAACAGTGGGGAGCACCTGGGAACAGTGACCACCAGTCATTGTGGTTTGAAATCACAGAAAGAGCAGAACCAAACCACACAAAAACACGTATCCTGGATTTTAGGGGGCAGACTTTGGGAAAATGGGGAGATACTTGAAAGAGGCATTAAGGGGAATGGGACAGGAATCAGGGGTTGAGGAACAGTGGGCAGTATTTAAAATGGGGATTACAAGAACAACCGAATTATGCATTAAGCAGGTTAGCAAGAGGAAAAGGAAGAGGAGACCATTATGGTTTTCCAAAGAGGTAGCAAAGAAAGTGAAAGCCAAAAAGATTGCATTCAGGCAATACAAAAAGACACAGGCAGAAGGGGATAGGGAGAAGTACCAGGAGAAGCAAAGGGAGGCAGGGAGGTCAGTAAGGGAAGCCAAAGCTCAGACAGAAGAACACATTGCAAAATCAGTAGGTAGAGGGACAAAACCTTTACAGGTACATAAGTGAAAAAAAGAAAGACAAAGGGAGGATAGTGAGACTGAAGGGGAGGATGGGGGCCGTTGGAGGATGACAACAGTAAAGCTGACATATTGAACAGGTATTTCTGCTCAGTCTTTACTGAGGAAGAGGAGGGTAATGGGTCTGAAGGGAGTACAAGGGGTGAGAATGGTGCAGAAATGGACACAAGTCCCTTTACACGAGAAAGGGTCCTGAAGGAACTGGAAGTAATAAGAGTTGATAAAGCAATGGGGCCAGATGGGGTGCAGCCCAGGGTCCTTAAAGAACTAAGAGAGGTGGTGGCTGAACCTCTGGCTATCCTGTTTAGCCGATCACTGGAAACAGGGGAGGTACCCAAAGACTGGAGGACAGCAGATGTAGTCCCTTTATACAAAAGTGGGAACAAAGAGGAAGCAGGGAACTACAGACCAGTCAGCCTCACCTCGGTAGTGGGGAAGATCATGGAAGCACTACTGAAGGAGAGATTGGTGGAACATCTGGTTGTCAATGGACTACAGGACCCAAGGCAGCATGGTTTCACCAGGGGGAGGTCATGTCAGACCAACCTCGTTGAATTTTTTGACTGGGTGACTAGGGAGGTGGATCAGGGGAGGGCAGTGGACATGGCCTATCTGGACTTCAGCAAGGCCTTTGACACTGTGCCCATAGAAGACTATTACACAAACTGGGGAATATGGGTGTGGGCAGGACAGTAGTGTGGTGGGTAGGTAACTGGCTGGGTGGCAGGACACAGAGGGTGGTGGTAAATGGCTGTCACTCCACAGAGGGAAGAGTGACCAGTGGGTACCACAGGATCAGTGCTGGGACCGGTCCTATTCAACATCTTCATCAGTGACATTGCGCAGGATCTAGAAGGCAGAATTTCACTGTTCGCTGATGACACAAAGCTCTGTAACAGAGTAGACACACCAGAGGGTGTAGACAGAATGAGAAGCGACCTGCAGAAACTTGAAGAATGGTCAGGGTTTGGCAGTTGAAATTCAATGCAAAGAAGTGCAAGATAATGCATATGGGGCACAAAACCCTGGCACAATATATCAGTTGGGGGTGAGGATATAGCATGCACCAAGCAGGAAAGGGATCTTGGGGTTGTCATCTCTGATGACCTCAAGGTAGGGAAACAGTGTGACAAGGCAGCAGGTAAAACAAATAGGATGCTGGGATGTATAGGCAGGGGCATCACCGGCAGGAAAAGGGAGGTCATAATTCCGCTATACAAGACACTAGTGAGGCCTCATCTGGAGTACAGTGTACAGTTCTGGAGACCATACCTACGTAAGGACATAGACAGGGTAGAGAAGGTTCAGAGGAGGGCAACAAAGATGGAGCATGGATTGCATCACGAGTCCTATGAAGACAGGTTGAAGGAACAGAACATGTACTCCTGGAGGAGAGGAGGGAGAGAGGGATATGATAGAGACATACAAGTATCTTACAGGGAGGAACAGGGTGCAGAAAACACTATTTTTAAGCGAAAAGATGTTCCAGGACTAGAGGGCATGGGATGAAGTTGGAGGAGGACGATTCAGAGGAAACATGAGAAAGAATTTCTTCACAGAACGGTGGTGGACAAGTGAACACCCCGCACAGAGGAAGTGGTGGGGCTGAAACAATCACGGATTTAAGAATGCATGGGATAGACATAAAGGAATTCTGGAGGTCAGGGGTAAGGGGCAACAGACTTCTAGGAAAACAAACTGAACTTACAAGCTCAAATGGGCAGACTGGGTGGGCCATAGGCCCTTATCTGCCGACACTGTCTATATATCTATGTATCTATGTACACGTACACATGGGCTGAAAATAAACGGTGAAGTAAATAGAACCACCAAGAGAAATAAATGGTTCAGCCTGTGGGTGGTTACAGCCTGGAATACCTTACCAGAGTTTATAGTAATGAGTAAAACCATGGATTAATTCAAGAAATCATTAGACCAATACATGGGAAAAAAGAAATATGAGCATCACCACTGACTAAGTGGTGGGCTTACAAAGGGTCACATGACCTCCTAGCCCGTACTATCCTATAAATCCTATAGAAACATAGACTTTGATGGCAGATAAGGACCACTTGGCCCACCCAGTCTGCCCATTTCCCTACCTATTGGATAAGCTGCAGATTCTAGTTAACCAACAGCCTACTTCCTGCAACCCCCCACTATAATTGCCTTATGTCTGTCCCATGCATGTTTGAATTCCCCCACTGTTTTAGACCCCGAAAACTCTCCAGGAAGGTGGTTCCATGCGTCCACCACTCTCTCCGTGAAAAAGAATTTCCTCACATTAACCCTGAGCCATCCCCCCTCTAGCTTTAAATTGTGCCCCCTTGTTCTTACACATCTCTTTTTCTGAAAGATGCTACCCTCCTGGACTTTGTTGATTCTCTTGAGGTACTTAAAAGTTTCTAGCATGTCCCACCATCCCTCCTTTCATCAAGGGTATACATATTAAGCTCTCTCAGTCTCTTTTCATATGGTTTCTGATGTAGACCCTGCACCATTTTAGTTGCCCTCCTCTGGACTGCTTCCATCCTGTCTATGTCCTTGCGTAGATGAGGTCTCCAAAACTGCACACAGTACTCCAGATGAGGTCTCACCAACTGTCTGTACAGAGGGATAACCACTTCCCCTTTTCTACTTGTGCTGCCCCTCCCTATGCATCCCAGTATCCCCCTGGCTCTCCTTACTGACTTCTCACATTGCTTACCCACCTTTGGGTCCTCTGAAATGACTACACCCAGATCCCTTTCCATTATTGTTGTCATTAGTACCTCCCCTGCTATTGTGTACTCTTCTCCTGGATATTTATTTCCCAGGTGCATTACTTTGCCCTTCTTTGCTTTGAATCTAAGTTGCCATATGTCTGACCATTCCTCCAACCTTGCCAAGTCCTTTCTCATCCTTTCTACCCCCCTTGTGTATCAACTCTGTTACAGATCTTTGTGTCATCCACAAAGAGGCATACCTTTCCTTCCAGATCCTCCGCAATGTCATCTATAAAGATGTTAAAGAGGACTGGACCCAGTACTGAGCCCTGAGATACTCCACTGGTAACCCCCCTTTCTTCAGAATGTGTTCCATTCACTATTACCTTCTGTGTCCTGTTGTGCAGCCAGTTTGCTACCCAGGCTACCACCCTGGGACTCACTCTCAGGCTGGCTAACTTGATTATTAATCTTTTGTGCGGGACTGTGTCAAATGCCTTGCTAAAGTCTAGGTAGGCCATATCCACAGCCCTCCCTGGTCTATTATTTTGGTCACCCAGTCAAAGAAATCGATTAGATTTGTCTGACATGACCTTCCTGCTGTGAATCCATGCTGCTTTGGGTCCTCTGCCCCGCTGGCCTCTAGGTACTCAACAATTCTTTCTTTCAGAAGTGATTCCATCATTTTCCCCACCACTGAGGTCAAACTAACAGGTCTGCAGTTTCCTGCTTATGCCTTGCTCCCACTTTTGTGTAGGGGAATCACATCTGCCCTCCTCCAGTCCTCAGATACCACCCCATCTTCCCATGATTTGTTAAAAAGTGTGGTTAGTGGTGTCACTAGGTCCTCCCTTAGCTCTTTTAGGATTCTAGGGTGAATCCGTCAGGCCCCATTGCTTTGTCCACCTTGAGTTTTAGTAGTTCTTTCAGTACTCTTTCTTCGGTAAATGGACTGGTGTCAACCCCACTGTCCAGAGTGCTTCTACTGTTTGGTTTAGGTAACCTCCTCTTCTTCTTTTGTGAATACTGAGCAAAAGTATTCATTCAGTATCTCTGCATTTTCACTGTCTCCTCTGCCCACCTCCTCTCCTTTATTAATCTTCACTATCCCTCCCTTAACCTTTCTATGCTCCCTAATGTACCTATAAAAGGTTTTATCCCCCTTCTTAACTGAGTTGGCTATCTTTTCCTCGGTTTGGGCCTTTGCTTTTCTGACTGCCTTCCCCACTTCTTTCTGCTTTAATTGATACATTTCCCTGTCGTGCTCCGTCTGTGATTCCTTATACTTTTTGAATGCAGCCTTTTTCTCCTTAACCTTCCCTGACACCTCTTTTGAGAGCCATAGTGGTTTTTTATTCCGCTTTGTTTTCTTTATTTGTTTCACACAAAGGCTTGTTGCCTCCATGATGGCAGTTTTGATTTTTCTCCATTATTCTTCCACCCCTCCTTTCTGGCCATTTGCTAATACATTCCTCAGGTATTCACCCATTATGCCAAAGTCAGCCCTTCTAAAGTCCAGTATCCTTGTCTTTGTATGGCTTGTCTCCATGGTTGTGTTTATTGTGAAGCACACTGTGCAGGGGTCACTTGTTCCCAGATGTCTACTGACTTCTAAGTTTGTGATCCTCTCTCCATTTGAGAGTACCAGGTTTAATATTGCTCCCTCCTGAGTGGGTTCCACCATTAGTTGTCTAAGGCATGCTCCCCTGTAGGACATCGAGAATGACCCTGCTATTGGATGTGGCTGCAGTCCATGTTACCCAGTTAACATCTGGCATATTCAGGTCCCCCATCAACATTATCTCCCCTTTTTCAGTTATTTTGAGAATGCCCTCTATCATTTTCTTGTCCATTTCCTCCCCTTGAGACGGGGGTCTTTATACAACCCCTGTGCGGATTGTGATGCCATTCCCTGTCTCCAAGGTGACCCAGAGTTTCTCTTGTCCTCCCCCTTTACTTTTTAGTTCTGTAGCTTTGATCCCTTCCCTTATGTAGAGAGCTACTCCACCTCCTCTTTTACGCTCCCTGTCCCTTCTGTAGATTGTGTACCCTGGTATGTTGACATCCCAGTCATGGTTCTCCGTGTACCATGTTTCTGTGACTGCCACGATATCCAAGTGTTGCTCTTCCATCAGAGCTACTAGCTCTGGAAGCTTGTTTCCAAGACTACGGGCATTGGTACTCATTGCCCTACATTTAATGTTGGCTTTATCCTTTTTTACCCCATCCCTGCTCTTATTGCCCTTGTCCATTTTTCCATTTGCCCCTGTTCTGCCCTCTGTCAAGTTCTGTACCTCAGTGTTTACCCCACTACCTGCCATGTTTTGTGGGGAGAGGCTTGAACTTTCCTGTTTCCTATCAGCACCTCCTCCCTTGGCTAGTTTAAAAGCTTGCCAAGGAAGCCTTTAAACCTATCACCTAGGAGCGTGTTTCCCTTCCTGGACAGATGCAGACCATCATGCCAGTATAGACCTTCATCTCTCCAGGTGGACCAGCAGTCCCCAATGAAGCCAAAGCCCTGTGCTCTGCACCAGTTTTGCAACCATTCATTAAACTGCATGGTGTGCAGTACCCTAGCCTCACCCCTGCCATAGACTGGCAGCACCTCTGAGAAGGTTACCGTGCTTGCTACCTGTCTGAGGCCCCTCCCCAACTCTACAAATTCATCCTGCACTGCACTGATCTCATGCCTAGCTAGGTCATTTGTCCTGAGGTGGACAATGATATCTAGTTTCCTTTCCTGTGATGCTGCTTCTGCAATCCTGAGGATTCGCTTCCTTTCCCTCCAAGCCATGGCACCAGGCAGGCACCTTACTTCCCTCTCCTCTCCCTTCCCCAGGTCTACACTCCTAACAATTGAGTCCCCTAACAGAAGCTGTTTCCTAACAGAAGCTGTTTCTTTCCCCTGTGGTGTCCCTTGCCACTCTTTTGTGGGTCTCCCTTGTGGATGTCCCCAGCATTTTTCTTGGTCTCTAATGAGTACAGTATGTAAAGTACAGTATGCAGAACTGCATGATAGCATTGTTAAACAGGACACCCAGTTGCAGAGATCTGAGCCAGTGGAGAAGTGTGTGGCAATCACACTAAGGAGACTTGCCACACACATAGAATACTATACACAGGGGCACCTCTTTGGTGTTGAACATTCCACTGTGTGTGAAATTGTAATAGAAGTATGTAATGCCATTGTCACAGTACTGATGCCATGTGTCATGAGGATCACCAGCATTAATGAAGTGGTCACTGGGCTTGAAAGAGATTGGGGTTTTCCAAAAAGAGATGTGCAAGAACAAGGGGACACACAATTTGAAGATGGGGGGATGGCTCGGGGGCAATGTGAGGAATTATTTTTTCACAGAGAGGGTGGTGGATGCATGGAACAGCCTTCCTGAGGAGGTTGTGGGTTCTAAAACTGTGGGAGAATTCAAGAATGCATGGGACAGACATAAGGCAATTTTTGTGGGGGGTAGGAAGAAATAGGCTGTTGGTTAAATAGGATCTGCAGCTTATCCTCCAGGTAGGGACATGGGCAGACTAGGTGAGCCAAGCTGTCCTTATCTGCCATCAAAGTCTATGTTTATATGTTTCTATGTTTCTGTGGTGGTACCATAGATTGCATACATTTTCCCATTATATCTCCACCCCTTAATACCACCGAGTATTTCAATTGGAAAAGCTGTTATTCAGTTATTAGGCAGGCTGTGGTGGATAAAAGATTTTGTTTTGAGGATGTCAATACTGGATGGCCTGGCAGGGTCCATGATGCCCAAACAGTGCAATATATAGATACGGGCAATGTAAAACATTATTCCCAGCAAGTGTGAAGCAAATAGAGGGCTCCAGTGTTCCCACGATCATTACTGGTGACCCATTGTAACCTTACTCCCTGGGCATGAAGCCCTTTCCAGACTACACCAACCCATGGAAGAGGAACTTCAATTACAGACTGAGGAGAGCCAGAATTGTCATAGGATGTGCCTTTGGTAGACTCAAGGGACAGTGGAGATGTCTCCTGAAGCAGATATACCACTTCTCTCAGTGCAGTTTAACCCCTGCAAGGTATATATTTTTTTTATATCAAGGATGGAAATGAGAAAGGAAAATGTGGCCCCACCAGGATTTGAACCTCAGACATCTGGTATGCCATTCCAGCGCTCTAACCATTAAGCTACAGGCCTACTGGTTAAAGTGTCTAAAGAACTTCCTTTTTCACAGCTCCACACATTCCTTTCTCTAGTGTTGCGCAATCCTGCAACCAGGAACCAATTTAGAAATACCACTTCTCTCAGTGCAGTTTAACCCCTGCAAGGTATATATTCTTTTAAAAAGCAGATAGAATTTGCAATTGAACTTGTGCCAACAGTTATTGTAATTTTTTTTGTTCTTTGCTGTGCCAGTATGTCTCCAGAGGGAGCCCCCAGCCCTGTCCCCCGGCATTCACCATCCAGCACTGACCCAGCCCCAGGGTTTACCCCCCTGGTAGGGCTGGCAGGGTTCCCCAACCCCCACTGGAGACTGGATTCAGAGGACCAGTGCCATGGCTGGCCGGGAGCGGAGCCTGTGAGTCACCCTCCACCATTCTGCTGTGGCAGCTTGATTTTTTGAGTTTTACTCCCCAGGAGTCGAGGCATGCAGTGACACCTGTGGAGGGGAATGCGCACACATCTGCATGTGCACCCTCCAAGCATCTGCCCCAACTCCTCCCCCAACTTCAGCATTGTGCCCTGTCTCCCAGCCTCTGCTAGGAAGCAGACAGACACCAACCTCAGAATCCCCCCCTTCCCAGAGAAGGAGAGCAGTCCATCAGATGCTCAATCCTTCTCCACCCCTGCTGACCCCCGGTGGCCCGTGCTCTTTCCTGAACATGGGTTGCCGGCATTGCATGAGGTAAGGCATCCAGCGCCTCAGCCCTCGGCACCACTGGGCCAGCCACAGTTATTGTAGTTTGTTGTATTCACAACATATGTGAAGGGAAATCAGAGGAATGTTTACAGGAGTGGCTATGTGACACAGATGCTTTCCAACAACCTAATTAAGATCAGGCAAGCTATAAAGACACCACTGTTGCCGAAGCAGGACGTGTGGTACATGCCATATGCAAAGCCCTTGCCACACTTCTGGAGACCATATAAGACATTGATTGGTGGCTGTAACATGTGAGATGCTTCAATGAACGATACATGTAAGTTGGTATGACAGTCATTTACATTATGACATGCCAGAGAAATAGGACACAAATCATGTTGCAGTAAACTTTCTTTATTGACAGATTTGAGAATATGTCTTGCAACAATGAATGCAGCATCACAACATGTATACAACAGACACAGAAACAGAACTATGATTTGTTTTTATTTTTTTTTGGTGCAGGACATTTGTTCTTTCTGAACCACATACAACACACATTTCTGAGCACCATTCAGATGTTTTAACCATTAATAACCTATAGTTGCTTGAAACTAAGAGAGGAAAATGCTTAAATGAATTAAATATTAAATGTTGTAATGTTTAAAATTCTGCAACCATAACTTATCCTGTCTGATGAACTAGAGGAATGTGCTGCCTTGTTATGATAATATATTGTTCCAATCAACCTGTGTCTCTAATGTAATCCATATAAGTTTTTATCTTTCTTAATGATTCACACATAGACATTGTCTCTGGTTTTACAAACTTCAAAGAAATGTTAATTTACTTTTTATTAAATGTCTTTACAAATCACAGTTAGTCCGTTCTAAGTCATAAATGATTCTGTTAACCATATGTATTTAAAGAATTCAAATAATTAAACGCTCTGTTCAAATACAATTGATCAGTTGTCATGAATTATTGCAACAATCAAAGTACTTTATTTCCAACAACCAAAACAATAGGGGAAAAACAGGAAACTGTTTAAATCTGTATATCGTTCACACAGTTAAAAGATGTAATTTTTTTTTATACACATGGATCATACATTTGTCCATGTTATCTCATCACTATACAGCTCCTGAGTGATGCTATGGCCGGTGGAACATGTGGCATAAAATGTACCCTGGACAATCACATTCTGCCCTCCAGTGTCTGAGATGCTCACAGTACTGCCTGCATTTAGATGGCATGGCACATTGTATATCAAGCTATGTGTATTACCTTGTGGCACCTGCATTGGAGTGGGAGCTGGCTATTATGATACTTGCTGCTGTCGGGAGATGCGGAAAATTTGGAGCAGGTTGTTGAAGAAGGATGCTTATTGCTCAGCTTCTAGTCGCTGCATATGCTCTTCCATCTCCAACTCAGCTCTTGCCCATTCTTGTTCAGCCTGCATCATTTGTGGATGCTCAACAAGGAGTTTCCTTGTTGGTTCTAACAAGGATTCCATGATCTCTGGCAGTCTGTTCAGTTTTATTTTCTTCCTCAGATTCTGCAATGGTTCTGCCCCTCCAGGTGTTTTGCCTACTGAAGATACAGGTCTTCTGGTGGAAGGGCACATGGGGGACTGATCAGAGCTCTCTAGGAGAGTTTTGCAAAGCATTGTATCATCTCATCCACCAGATGCATCTGCTTGTGCTTCTTATTGCCATCAGCATCATGTTTGTTCTCAGAGTCTGTCAAAGGAAACTAAAAAAGACTAATTTGTGTTTCATTAAAGTACCTGCACTATATATAACATTTAAGTATGTACTGTAGATAGGGGTTCTTTTCTGGCAATATAGGGTTATTGTGAAGTTACTAGGTGGCCAAATGCATGAGTGTCCCACGATGGTAATGTAGCATCATGAATAGACACTTGGCCTTACCTCTGGCCTAGCAGTATCTTGTGTTAATAGCCCTGCATGCCTGTGATACAGCTCACAACCCTAGAGTGAGCTACTCCTTTTCAGGTATGTGTAAGTGTCCACATTGCAGAATCATCTGACAGCATTACTGAGTCAAACTGAATACAGTTATGCCTGCAAACACTTCATGGCCTGTGCCAGCTATGCTGGATAGATAACCTGATGGCATGCAGTGTCACACGTACTGTTGAGCATAGGGTTATCTTAGCAGCCACTGTGCAACTTGCTAAGCTTTGACAGAGGAAATATTTTATGCCAGTATTTAATAATACATGCAAAACAAACAATACAGCATTGCAATCTCATAAGAAATCTGAGCCCAGTTATATAAATAATGGTAAGCAACATCTGGTAAGATGTCAATGTCCAGCTAATCACCATCTGGGACAATATGGCACTCGATATGTGCCTAATTCCATGTTACGTCATAAGTGGGTGATTAACAGGACATTATCATAACCCCCATTGTTTCTTATTACTTAATAATACGAGTAGTGGAAAACAGTTACCTGATTGATATTGGCATGTCGAACTTCACATGTATGTCATTCTCCACACTTCCTTCTGCAGCTGGCTGTGTTTGTTTGGAGCTCTCCACCACTACACAGGTTTCTGATGTTGTTCTGGTAGCCAATATCCTATCAAGTTCATCAAAAAATGGGCAGACAATTCAACGTGCTCCTGATTTTTATGTTTGATTGTGCGCATATGCAAGAAACATGTTGCGGCAGCTTGCTGTAGTAACGAGTTGTGGAGGTGCAGCAGTGTTGTAGCCAGTGCCAGCCATCCATTTTGTGGCTGGACTCTTTGGCTCCAATGGAGGGGCATGCTGTTGATGACAGCAGTATTGTAGCATGTCACCAACTTGAAAGAAACTCGCCACTGCAATCAGGGATCGCCTCGTCATTTAACAATCAGCTGTTTTTGCTGCTGGGACAGTCCCTGATTCCAGTGGTGAATCACAGCTTGCCTTGTCTGGTGTCCCATTTCAATAAACATGGCAGCAGCTGTTGCCAGCTGCCTCTCACAGTCCCCATGAAAGCTGACAGGGGTGCCCAATCCCCCTGTTGGCATGCCCCTTCCCCAGTTAATTTGCCAATGGCGTAGCCAGATCCTCGTCGGCATAAGGTTACCCTAATTTATTTTAAATAAATGTGGTGGCGGCTGTCACTGTCCACCTCTCACAATCCTCATGAAAGCTGACAGGGGTGCTCAATCCCCCTGTTGGCATGCCCCCTCCCAAGTTCATTTGCCGATGGGGGAGCCCTATCCCCGTCGGCATAATGTCCCCCCCATTTGTTGTGTGCTCAGGGGGGTGCCTAATCCTCTTGGCTCATGTGCCCCCCAAACACTCTGTATGTGCTGATGGGGTGCCCAATTCCCATTGGCTACAGTCCCCCCACAACAAACACCCAGGTGGCATGCTGGGAGCCCACCTCAGCATACCCATTGTCCCTGTAATAGAAAAATCATCCTTCAAGGTCTTTTTTTTTTAAACCCTGTAAAAACAGAAAACCATTCCTCATTGTCTCTGATGCCCCTCCCCCAACCTGCACCCACTATCTGCGCACCTGACCTCACCACACCTCCCCTCACCCCTTACTTACCTGTGGAGCCCAGTGTCACAAACCCACTAAGCAGGTCAGGCCTTCTACCCCCAAAGTGCCAACCTCTGAGCGCAGTCTTGTGAACAGTGTAACAGATAAGGTAACCCTCTTGTCTGTTTTTGTGAGTTCGGATCAACCTTTGGTCTCAATTCTGGAGGGATTCAAACTGTTAACCTCTTGTTAGCATACCCAATGCACAGGCTCAGAGATATCTGTCTTCAGGGAGGCCAGATATCTTTGCCTACGAGCACCTAACCAGGTATTCAGAGATGAACCCTTAAAACTTTAATAAAGACCTCAGATTTAAAACGCTTCTCTTTCCAGTTTGGTACCACCAAGCAAGCTTATGTTCAGTATCTGCAATAACCATGTACTTTTCTTACAAAATAAAAAGAAGTCAAAGACAGACCAAGTAAGTTCTAAAAAGAATTTTACAAAAATAGTTAAAAATATGTGAAACACAAAATACAGAACTCTTATATCAAAAGACATACAAATCTTTTAAAATGAAACAAGGTTTAAACAGTGCAAATTCCTACTACAGTACTTAGTCTCTAAATACTTGCTTAAGTGCTCACCAATCTTGCTTGGTCAGAGTCTAGGTAAAAATGTGTGTCTCTGTAAAACAGAATTATTCCTTAAACATCTGTATTGGCCAACCCCTTTTTGGTGAGGTCAGTTAGCTCCTCCTCTGTCAGATTATATTTAAAAATATATATCTTGTACAACCACAGGCTGTATTTTCAAAGTATTACATTCTGCAATCCTCAGCATAACTCATGTGTGTCAAATGACATCTCTTTGATGTTTAAACAGTATCCTCTGTCACACAGACACCAAAGCATTTATGATCTCGCACTAATACATCACAACCTGCTTTTCTTCCTCTGGAAGCGTCATAAAATGGATATGCTGAGCTCAAGCTTCTTAACCCTATAATTAGCTTCAGGCTTTTCCACGTAACACATTGTCTCTAAAATCTGTTTATGTAAAATCTCACATGCTATCTCAGCATTTTTTTATGGCATCCATCCTTCAGCTGAAATGGAGGGGGGGGGTGAGTGAGGTTATTCCAAGGGCACTGGCATTTTTAACAGGCATTTCAATATCACATTTCCGTTATTTTAAGAAATAAAAATGATACAGCACTCAGAACATGGCTGTCTATGTCACACTCCTCCCCACCTAGACTGAATTTGGGGGATCGATCCCTTACATGGGATGAGCTTCTCAAATCACTTCACTCCTCATACACACTAGACAGTCCATCTGAGTTTTGATTATTCACTCCAGCCCTACGTACAATTTTTAGATCATACCATTGTAAAGCAAGACTCCATCTTAGCAGTCTCCCATTGTTCTTCCCCCTCTGCGTTAGCCAAACCAGGGGGCTGTGGTCAGTCTGCACCACAAATTGCTGCCCATACAAGTATGGCTCTAATTTCTTTAAGGCCCACACTATGACAAGACATTCTTTTTCCACCGTAGATTATGCTTGCTCCATGGGGAGCAGCTTCCTGCTCAGGTACACAACTCGGTGATCTGTCCCTTTGCTGGAGGTTTGGCTCAGTACTGCCCCAATACCCACATCTGAGGCGTCCGTCTGAACTATAAAGGTTTTGCTATAGTCAGGACTTGTCAAAACAGGAGCACTGCACAGTGCCTCCTTTAGTCTGGTAAAGGTTTCCTCACAGGCTGGGCCCCAGGTAATTTTGTTGGCATCTTTTTCTTTGTCAGGTCAGATAGGCGAGCAGCCAGGGCACTATAATTAGGAACAAATTTCCTGTAGTACCCTGCTGTTCCTAGAAAGCTCCTGACCTGCTTCTGGGTTTCTGTTCTGGGCCACACCTGGATCACCTCTATCTTTATTTGATTAGGATGGAGCTGTCCCTGGCCTACCACATGCCCGAGGTATGCCACTTCCCCATGGCCACCTGGCACTTTTCAGCTTTGACAGTGAGCCTGGCCCTCTGTATCCTGCCCAGCACTTCCCTAAGGTGGGATAGGTGTTCCTCCCAGCTGGTACTAAAGATGGCAATGTCATCCAGGTACGCCACAGCGTACTCCTCAGCACCATTTAACACCTGGTTCACCAACCTTTGGAAAGTAGCCGGGGCGTTCTTCATTCCGAAAGGCATTACTTTGAACTCAAATAAGCCTATCAGAGTGAGGAAGGCCAACCTCTCCCTAGCTCTGTCTGTCAGCTCTACCTGCCAATACCCCTTGGTCAGATCAATAGTTGTAAGGTAGGTCACCCATCCCAACTTGTCCAGGAGTTTATCCATCCAGGGCATCGGGTGGGAGTGGGACTTTGTGACTGTATTTAGTCCACAATAGTCCACACAGAAATGAGTTGAGCCATCTGGCTTGGGCACAAGGACTATGGGTGAGGCCCAGGAGCTGTGGGATCTCTGGATTACCCCTAAATCCAGCATCTTCTCCACTTCCCGCCTAATCTCCTTTTGGACAGCCTCTGACACCTGATATGCTGTCCGCTGTATGGGTGTCTGTGTCCCTGTCTCCACATCATGTGTTCCTAAGGGGGTTAGTCCAGGCTTGGCAATAAACAAGGGGGCAAAGTCTGCCAAAACCTTCCTCACTTTCTGGATCTGGTCCAGGGCCAGCTGGGGAGACAATTTTACTGCCTCCACAGAGGACTCTCATTTACTCTCTTCCAGCAAATCCAGAAGGGGATCTCCTTTGTCCATCCCCTCCACATGACTACACACTGCAAACACCATGTCGGCCCTATTTGCATATGGCTTCGTCATGTTGACATGGTACATCCTTTCTGTCTGTCTATGGTCAGGTAACTCCACAATGTAGTTCACATCATTTATCTTCCTAACCACTTTGTACGGTCCTGCCCACTCAGCTTGCAGCTTGTCTTTCCAGACTGGAATAAGGACTATGACTTCCTGACCCACCATGTATGAGCAAGCTCTGGTTCTGCAGTCATACCATACTTTTTGTTTCTGTTGAGCAGTTGCCAGGTTGCTCTGGGCTGTCCCCATAAGCTCCTTCAGCCTTTCCCTAAACCTAAGGACGTAATCCACAATGGGAGTTCCCTGGGTGGTGTGCTTGCCTTCCCAGTCCTCCCGGATCAAGTCTAGGGGCCCATGTACCTGGCATCCATACAAGAGTTTGAAGGGGGAAAATCCTGTTGACTCTTGGGCCACCTCCCTGTATGCAAACAACAGGTGGGGAAGGTATTTCTCCCAGTCCCTCCCATGCTGTTCAGCAAACACCCAGAACATTGACTTTAGGGTACCATTAAAGTGTTCCACAAGCCCATTGGTTTATGGGTGATATGGTGTCATGCATCTCTGCACCACCCCACACTTCTCCCATAAATATTTCATCAGGTCCGATATGAAGGAACCCCCTCGATCGGTGATTAGCTCCTGAAAAATCTCAACATGGGAGAAAATCCCAAGTAAGGCATCTGCCACTTTGTCTGTCCTCAGTGGTATAGGGTGACTGCCTCTGGGTACTGGGTGGCATAATCCACCACAGTCAGGATGAATCTCTTCCCTGAGGAGCTGGGGGTATTTGAAGGCACCACAATATCCACTCCCACCCTCTGGAATGGCTCCTCCACTATGGGCAAGGGGATCAAGGCAGCTTGGGTTTTCTTGCCCATCTTCCCTATTTCTTGGCACCGGTGACAAGACCTGCAATACTCCTTCACCTACTGGGTAAAGTTAGGCCAGCAGAAATTCTGAGCTAACCACTGCATTGTGCGCATGATTCCCAGATGACCAGACAAGGGAATATCATGGGCAATCTCGAGCAACTGCTCACGATATCCCTGGGGAACGACAAGCTGCCTGCCTAGCATCTCTCCCTCTGTCTGTACTGCCTGTGAATACATAAGTCCATTTTCCCAATAAGCCTTAAGTTTGCTGTCACCTCCCTGTGTGCCCTCTGAGTCTGCCCCAGCCCTCAGCTTCTCTAAACTAGGGTCACTCCTCTGACCAGCTGCAAACCCTTCACACAGTCCCAAGGCATGGTACAGGTCCCCTTCCATCACTAAACTAGGGTCCCTAGCATTACTGTCTGTGCTGTCAGGATCACGTCAATCCCAACCCTCTGACAAGGGGTCACCCCTCCTTCTTTGGAGTAACCCTCTGTAACTATGTGGTTACTTACTACCAGGAAAATTTCTACCTCCTTTTTATCAGTCTCCCCATCTGGAGACACAGGCTGGGGAATCAGCCTCTCAGTGGTTTCCACACTGGTTTCTGTGGGGTTCAGGGAACTATTATTTTCCCTTGCTGCTTGGTTATGGGTAACTGCACATATCATCCCTTGCTGGAGATTGTTACCCAGGATCACATCCACTGCTAATGTGTTGGCTATAACCACCTGTTGCACAGTTCCCCCTGTTTCATCCCAGTCCAGGAGAACACTAACGAGTGGCAAATGTTTTCTCTTCACCAGTAAACCCATGTACAGTGAAGTAGTTATTTGGTATAAGCTGACCAGGCTGTATCAGATCCCCCTTTACCAATGTCAGGGACACCCCTGTGTCCCTTAACCCCTATGTCTCTACACCATTTACTATGACTGGGTGCATGTGTTCCATCATGTTCACTGGCATGCTCTCAGGGACACACAAACAACGCACTTCTTTTCTAGCACCCTGTTGTGTATTATGGCTCACCTTTTTGGGGCACTGTCTGGCAATATGCCCAGTTTCCTTACACAACCAACAGGCATTTCTTACTTCAGAGAAATCTTTTCTTTGAAACCTGGGGCTAACTGGTTTCGGTGGAAGCAGTGAGGGTTTTAGCTGCACTGAAGGCGTGCTTTTCCCTTTCTGCACTGCCACATCTGCCCCATTCACTCTCAGAGTAGGTCTGCTCTTGGCATAGTAGTCTGAGAGTTCAGGAGCCTCTTGCACTGTTTTTGGATCTCGGCCCGCAAGCCCAATAAAACTGTTCTAATAAAATCACATTTTCAATTTATCAACAGAATTTGCCTCAGTTCCTTCCCACCAATGTTTTGAAAACTGACATTGTTTCGTGGCTAGCTCCTCTTCACAAAAGTGGGAGCAAGGCAGAAGCAGGAAACTACAGACCTGTTAGTTTAACCTCAGTGGCAGGGAAAATGATGGAATCACTTCTGAAGGAAAGAATTGTCGAGTATCTAGAGGCCAGAGGGGCACAGGACCCAAGGCAGCATGGATTCACAGTGGGAAGGTCATGCCAGACAAATCTGATAGATCTCTTTGACTGGGTGACCGAAGTAGTAGATCAGAGAGGGGCTGTGGGCATGGCCTACCTAGACTTTAGCAAGGCATTTGACACAGTCCCACACAAAAGATTAATATACAAGTTAGCCAGCCTGGGAGTGGGTCCCAAGATGACAGCCTGGGTAAAGAATTGGCTGGAGACTAAGACACAGAGGGTAATAGTAAATGGAGTCCACTCTGAAGAAAGGAGGGTTACTAGTGGGGTACCGCAGGGTTCAGTATTAGGACTGGTCCTCTTCAATGTCTTTATAAGCGACATTACAGAGGGACTGGAAGGGAAAGTATGTCTCTTTGCAGATGACACAAAGATCTGCAACAGAGTTGATGCACAAGGTGGGGTGGAAAGGATGAGAAGGGACTTGACAAGGTTAGAGGAATGGTCAAATGTATGGCAGATTAGATTCAGTGCTAAGAAGTGCAAGGTAATGCATCTGGGAAAAAAAAAAACCCAGGGGAAGAGTACACAATGGGGGGTGAGATATTAACAACAACAAAAATAGAAAGGGACCTGGGGGTAGTCATATCAGATGACCTAAAGGTGGGCAAGCAATGTGAGAGGGCAGCAAGGAGGGCTGGGGGATACTGGGATGCATAGGGAGAGGCATCACCAGTAGAAAACAGGAAGTTATTATACCTCTGTACAGACCGCTGGTCAGACCCCATCTGGAGTACTGCTTGCAGTTCTGGAGACCCAATCTCCACAAAGACATATACAGAGTGGAAGCTGTCCAGAGGAGGGCAACTAAAATTGTGCAGGGTCTGCACTGGTAGACATATGAAGAGAGACTTAAGGAGCTTAATATGTATAGCCTCGAGGAAAAGAGGGAGAGGGGGGACATGATAGAAATGTTCAAGTACCTCAAGGGAATCAACAAAGTCCAAGAGGGTAGCATCTTTCAAAAAAAGAGGTGTGCAAGAACAAGAGGGCACAATTTGAAGATAGAGGGACGGCTCAGAGGTAATTTAAGGAAGTATTTTTTCACAGAGAGGGTTGTGGATGCATGGAACGGCCTTCTGGAGGAGGTTGTGGAGTCCAAAACAGTGATGGAATTCAAGCATGCATGGGACAGTCATAAGGCAATTCTAGGGGGTGGGAGTAGGAAGAAATAGGCTGCTGGTTAAGTAGGATCTGCAGCTTATCCATTAGGTAGGGAAATGGGCAGACTGGGTGAGCCAAGCGGTCCTTATCTGCCATCAAATTCTATGTTTCTATGTTTCTCATAGCTCATATCAGGGCCTCTCCGGAGCTTACGGAATTTAGCTTTGTATGTTTCAGCAGTTAATTCAAACTTTTTTAACAGTGCAGCTTTTAGCTTTCTGTAATCATTACTGTCTTCATTGTCCATTTGACCCAATGCATCCTGAGCTCTCCCAGTAAGTAGCGTGGATACCTGGAAGCTCCAGGACTCTCTAGGAATTTTAGCCTGAATACAAACTTTTTCAAAAGAATTTAAAAAGGCGTCCATGTCCTCCCCTTCCTTAAACTCAGCTATTCATTTGGAGTTCAATTTTAACCCAGTCCTGCAGTCCCAGTTAAACCCAAGCCACTTACCTGCTCTGGTGCTGCTGGTCAGAGTCGTATCTTCTCCAGTTCGTGTTGCCTCTGGCACTACTGCTCCTCATGGTCTGCATCTCGGTGATCTTATTCTCTCTTTTCCTAGGCAGCTCACTGGTGCTCATGCTCCTCACGGTCTGCCTCCCTCTGCTGTTGCTCTGCCTCTCGCTGTTCCCTCTCTGCCTCTCTGTGTTCTCACTCTTCCTTCTCTTCTGCAGCTCGCTGATGCTCACACTCCTCATGGTATGCCTCCCTCTGTTCTCGCTCTGCCTCCAGTTCCATCCTGCACAACTCAATTTGCAGTTTGAGTACCTCTGGATTCAAGATACTGGTGGCCATTCCCTGCTGCTGTGGCCCTTCACTGACAGTGGCCCTGCTGTCCTTTTCAGTCACGGTCAATGACTCGCTGCTCTGGGTATCTGTTACCATCTGGGCCTCTATGAGGTTCTGCTTTTTGGCTGTCACTTCAAACGGGACTCCCCTGTCTCCACACAACTGCTTCAAGTAATCTACAGTGTGCCTGCTGTAGTCAGAAGCCATCTTCTTCTTCCCTGACTATGTCTACTCTGACTGCACTTTAGAGAAAAAAATAAATTGGGTAGGAACTTGACTGTAAGCCAAGTGATATATAATTCTGTTTCCTTTTTAAAATAAAAAAATAAAACTCTGCTTTTTTCTTTCTTTGTAAGACAGCTTACAGTCTCAGCTGATACAGAACAATAAGCTTGTGATACCAAAATTATGCCACTGCTGCCAACCAATCTGTCACAAACCCACTCAGCAGGTCAGGCCTTCTACTCCCAAAGTGCCAACCTCTGAGCACAGTCTTGTGAACAGTGTAACAGACTAGGTTACCCTCTTGTCTGTTTTTGTGAGTTTGGATCAACCTTTGGTCTCAGTTCTGGAGGGATTCAAACTGTTAACCTCTTGTTAGCATACTCAATGCTCAGGCTCAGATATATCTGTCTTCGGGGGGGGGCCAGATATCTTTGCCTATGAGCACCTAACCAGGTATTCAGAGATGAACCCTTAAAACTTTAATAAAGACCTCAGATTTAAAATGCTTCTCTTTCCAGTTTGGTACTGCCATACAAACTTATGTTTAGTATCTGCAATAACTATGTACTTTTCTTACAAAATAAAAAGAAGTCAAAGACAGACCAAGTAAGTTCTAAAAAGAATTTTACTAAAATAGTTAAAACTATATGAAACAAAAAATACAGAACTCTTATATCAAACAACATACAAATCTTTTAAAAAGAAACAAGGTTTAAATAGTGCAAATTCTTACTACAGTACTTAGTCTCTAAAAACTTGCTTAAGTGCTCACCAGTCTTGCTTAGTCAGAGTCTAGGTAAAAATGTGTGTCTCTGTAAAACAGAATTATTCCTTAAACATCTGTATTGGCCAACCCCTTTTTGGTGAGGTCAGCTAGCTCCTCCTCTGTCAGATTATATTTAAAAATATATATCTTATACAACCACAGGACGTATTTTCAAAGTATTACATTCTACAATCCTCAGCATAACTCATGTGTGTCAAATGACATCTATCTGATATTTAAACAGTATCCTCTGTCACACAGACACCAAAGCATTTATGATCTCGCACTAATACATCACAACCTGCTTTTCTTCCTCTGGAAACGTCATAAAATGGATATGCTGAACTCAAGCTTCTTAACCCTATAATTAGCTTCAGGCTTTTCCACGTAACTCATTGTCTCTAAAATCTGTTTGTGTAAAATCTCACATGCTGTCTCAGCATTTCTTTTATGGCATCCATCCTTCAGCTGAAACGGGAGGGGTGCAAGTGAGGTTATTCCAAGGGCACTGGCATTTTTAACAGGCACTTCAATACCACATTTCCGTTATTTTAAGAAATAAAAATGATACAGCACTTAGAACATGGCTGTATATGTCACACAATGATCTTCGGTGGAGCGGGAACAAGTCTGCACTCTTCAAAGTTGACCGTGAACTAAAAAAATGCAAGTAAGCACTATAATGGTATAAATGAGGGGGGGTTCAACTTAGGTGGATATCTTGGCCATTTTTGTGAATTTTGGCACCAGATTTTCAACATGGGGTTCCTTCGGATTCCATCTCATGAATTCAGTGACTGTCATTTGGTTATTCAATCCAAAAAGGTGATTTAGTGGTCACTGTGCAGAATCACCTTTTGGGACCAATTAATGAAACAACAGTTTCACTGTGTATGAGGTGGGCTCCCAAAAAGCCTATGTTGCCAATTTGCTGAAAAAATCTCAAAAATTACTGTGTTATGAGCATTTGTTGCGCAGTTTCCACATACACTCGTAATTTCGCGGATTTGTAATATTTTCACTCCTGATTTTCAACATTGCCATTTTTTCACAGCTCCTTATGAACAGTACAGCTGTTATTTTTACATCCTGGCCAAAAAGTGTTTTCGCACATCTAGCACACAATGGTGCAGTCGCTGTGGAAAATCAATGTTTGGGACAGATTAAGAAAATCGTAGTGACACTGTTCATGAGCAGAGGTCCCAAAATGCCTATGTTGAAAATCTGTTGAAATAATTCCACTAAATGACTGTGTTATGAGCATGCATTGCACAGTTTCCACATACACTTGTAAGTTTGAGCATTTTTAATATTTTCACTCCAGATGTTCAACATTGCCATCTCTTCACACCTCCCTATGAATGGTATAGCTGTCATTTTTCACATCCTGCCTGAACTGTGTTTTCACACATCTGGCACAGAATGGCATGGTCTCTGTCAGAAATCAACATTCGGGACAGATTGACAAAATCACAGTGCCACTGTTCATGAGCAGAGGTCCCAAATGCTTTCATGAGGTGGAGGGTCACAAAAAGGCCATGTTGTAAATTTGTAGTGCAAATACCAACAAACGCCTGGGGCATTAGGGTTTCTAATCATAATGTCCCACCCTGTACAGACTGATAGGCATCAGGGGTGTGCCTTTGGATTGCCAGCTGTAATGCTCACCCCATTCCACCCCCACCCCCCACCCTGAAGCCAGTGACAGGCATCTAGGTGTGCCTTGGGTTCTTCAGCCCCAGAGTTCACCCCATTCTCCTATACTGTACCCATTTCAGCATATGTCCTTATGAAATGGGGTGACAGTAAAACTGAACACCCCAAGGCACACATCAACACTTGTCAGTGTCTGCAGGATAGGGTGAGGTGAAATGACGTGAGCTTTATGGGCGATGACCCAAAGCCACACCCCAATGCCTGTCCATCTCTGCAGAGTGGATGTGGGGTTGGCGTGAGTTCAATACTTCACTGCCATTCCTATTCTGCATCTGTCTAACTCCTGCATGTCCAATGCTAATATCAGCAAGCAAACATTCAGCATTGACAAATGCTTGTTTATTTTGATCCTTTGTTCTGTGGTACTTGACCTTCAACCGCTTCATCTTCTCTTGACACCGTTTGGCAGTCCACTTGGTGCCAAGCTCAGCCAGGTATTCAGACACTTTTTGACATGCCCTTGTATTTCTATGAACACTGTTCAACTCATTCTTCACAGTTTCAGGTGACCAAAACTCAGAGGGAGCCCTGGTGGCTTCATCTGTCCAACTAGCTGCATAGTCAGTCATGACTGTAGCCTTAATGGAATCACACAGCACTGGAAGACTGGCTTTGCACAATTTTTTTATATTTTTTCCCTGTTTCTTCCTTTAATATTTTTTCCAGTTATGATCAGTTAATTTTATGCACTTCACATAGTATTACCTAAGTCAACTGTCACAATCATCCACTCTTTTTATCAGATTTCTTACTTGTTTTTACTCTGGTGCATATTCACACAATACCAAAATTCATATGACCTCATGATTTTTCAGTTCAACTAAACAGTTCCATACTCCTATAGGGATTCCCACAGACTTGACTGTTCTGTCACAGTTCTACAATACATTCTTTTAGCTGTATTGCAGTGTGAATGCACCTGTGATTACTTTTTCCCCTGTGCTCTTTGTATCTCAGTTTGACATGTACCTTCTGGTATTTGACAGGTCTGATTTCTTTAAACTTTCCCTCTTGATCTCAGTACATGCACAATACACTTCTTAGAGTCTCATGGGATACTGACACCGGCATTGTGGGAGCATGGAGGATGACGGGTCAAGGAGATAGCACCACAAGCATCCACACTGCAAGTAAGAACATTTTAACTAGCAAAACATTTTAAAAAACCTGTTTTAACCTTTCAGACTAGTGGGAAATGGATGGACACACACACCGAAGTCAGGCTGCAAAATATATATATATGTATATATTATGTATTATATATATGTAATATATGGACATGGTCAAATAATACCATCCTGTTCCATACAAAAAAATCACAGTAATACAATACTGTCCAAAGTGATAATACCCTTGTTCCTTCCTGATAATACTATCATTCAGAGCTGATAATACTATAATTTCAGCTCTCAATGATGGTAATATCACTACAATCACAGAGCGCATGTCCAGATCTTCCTGCCAACAAACCCAGATGCCATGGTCACACGTCCCTTCCTGCACAACCATACTGACAGTGTGCATCTCCATTGGCAGCTTTTCTCTAGTAGGTGGGCACAACAGCATGAAAAATATGGCATCTTTTTCCTCTCACTTAGTGAGAGGAATCTGTTCAGTTCGTCATTTCATTTTTTTATTATTTTTTTTGACAAATAATGGACTATGTCACTCATTCTGCATTTGCCGAATGACAAAAAACCTGAAAGGTAGGACTGCCTTCTAAATTAAAAGAAACAAAATTTTATTTGAAACGAGCGATGGGACACTCGTTAGTAGTGCGGGCAGCTCAGAGACAGCGCGTACTCAGTGCAGCGGCCGGCCAGCCCATTTCACAAAATGTACATGAAAAAAGGAATGTTCACAATGGGGTCCATGTATTACAAAAAATAACAAATAAAGGAGTAAGTATTATAAAGCAATCAGACCATCTCGGGTTTTGGGGACTTTGGGAACCTCTCAAGCTTAGCCTCGAGGTTCCAAGTCCCCAAAACCTCTCGATGGTCTTACTGCCTTATAATACATAGTCCCTCATCTATTATTCTATTTGTGTGTGTATATATATATATATATATATATATATATATATATATATATATATATATATATATATATATATATATAGATAAGTGTAATTTTATTATTTACATTAATAAAAGCAGACTGGATATGTCAAAATAAAAGGCGGATAAAGCAAAGTAAAATTACAGTTAACTTCACTGTTTGCTAATACAAAAAAAGCTCAAAAAGGCTCTAGTAGAAAGGCTAGAGTCCCACATGCTGGGTATGTAACCCACCTGAACTTATAAGGCTGAAGGAAATAACAGACCTTATCGACCTGGATCAAAACAGCACTGATCCCACAGCAAATCTGATGGGTGCACCAGGTTAGACTCCTTTATACCTAGAGTCAAACAGGTGACCACATCAGGCTCCACCCAGAACACAGAAGTTACAGCTTATTTCTTTAAACAACATTATTTTTCACATCAGATATTTGCAAACATAATTATGCACTGATATTTACTATCTGGGTGATAACTGGTTTGAAAAAACTGTCTAAACAAAAAGATAGTGCAAGTTTCAGGTGCAGACTCCTCCCACAGGAGGACTGACGGTATAGCCTAGAGGTTAGTGTAACGAACTGTGAACAAGCTTGGTACATCCAGCAGACCAGACCTGGGTTTGATTCTCACAGCCTCTATTTGCATACTGTGTAACTCTGAGCAAGTCACTTAACCACCCAGTGCTCCTTGGTCACCCCTGAAAACTGGTACTTGTGCATAGTGGGCCTTACCTGGTTACCAAAGACAAAAATAAAAAATAAAAATATAGATAAAAAAGGGGGAAAATTAACAGGGGGAGTAAAGAGAAAGAAAGAAACAAGGAGAGATTCTGCTGTAGCAGACGTGGAAATGATGGGTCTCTCAGGGAAAAAAACAGCACACTGTGACATACTCCTCCCCACCTAAGAGAAAAACAGGGGATTTACTCCCTATTATTTACAATCCAGGTTTCCTACCATAACATCATGGAAACACTGCACACTCAGGCACCATGAGATCAGATCTCTCAGTGAAAGAGAGATGGAGCTTCAGCCTGCCCACTCCCAAAGCTCCACCTCAGGGTCCCTAAACAAAAACAAAAATACATGACAATAACAGGTCAAGAGGTTTTCCTCTTAACCCTTCTTATCATTCATTATCCTGAGGTCTGATCATCCCTAAATGTCTGGGTCTGCCCCAAAACGGGACATAAATTCTCCATTTTTGTTTGAAGTACCTGGTCTATGTTTGATAGTAAACCTGTAAGGTTGTAAAGCCAGGTACCATCGCATTATGTACGCATTCTTGTCTTTCATAACCTGTAGCCAACACAGGTGGCTGTGATCTGTGATCAATTCAAACTTAGAACCCCAAAGATAAAATTTCACTGCTTCAATAGCCCATTTAATTGTGAGACACTCCTTTTAATAGTCGAGTACCTAGTCTCTCTTTTATGTAACTTGCGGCTAACGAATATGATGAGGTGTTCTTCCCCTTCATGCATTTGGGATAGTACAACACCTGTGTCAGAGGCATCAGTCTGCATTACGAAATGCAAGGAGAAATCAGAGCTCCCCAGTATCGGTGAGGAACACAGGCTTGCCTTTAAAGCAGGAAATGCCTCTTCACATGCTGGGGTCCACTTAACCTTGATGGGGTTATTCTTTTTTGTGAAGTCTGTCAGGGGACTAGCAAGTGTGGCAAAGTTAGGTACAAACCTCCTGTAATATCCTGCTAAACCCAGGAATGATCTGACATGTTTCTTTGTGGTGGGTCAGGGGCTATTAGCGATCATGTCCACCTACCCAATATCTGGTTTGACTTGCCCATTCCCTGTCAAAGACCCCAGATATTTGGTTTCCTGCATTGCCACTGAGCATTTCACAGGATTAATGGTCAAGCTTGCTGTAGTAATGGATTGTAGGGCAGCAATGAGGTGTTTTACTTATTCTTCCCAGCTGGGGCTAAAGACCACCACATCATCTAGGTATGCGGCGCAATTGTGTGTGGGTTTTTTTAAGGTATGGTCCATAAACTGCTGGAAGGTTGCAGGGGCCCCATGCAAACCGAAGGCATGGTCACGAACTGAAAGAATCCTGCTGGGGTGTTAAAGGCAGTTTCTCTCTAGAGGTACTGTCTAAAGGGATCTGCCAGTACCCCTTTGTGAGATCCAGCATGCTGATGAACTGCACATTTCCAAGTTTATTTATTAGTTTTTGGTAACCAGGTAAGTGTATTAGGCAATATCCCTACCTATTTTCAAGCATGACTCTGGACAGTACAAGATACAATCAAACAAACAAAGCTCAGGTAGAATACATACAGTCATTGAATACAGTAAATATCCACGTGGGGATGGTCAGGTAAATAATCCACACAACAGTAACCATCCACGCAGGGATGAAAAGGACAGGCAAATGAAACATACAGCAGTTAAGCATCCTAGAGGGATGAAAAGGCCAGGCAAAGGCAGGCCAGGAGGTACACTCACAGTTCTGAGAACAATATTTCTAGGCAGACAAGAGCAGGAAGAGAGGGTCAAGTGAGATTATGTACAGTCACAAGTATCAAGTGCATAAAGGTAGGAAAAAAGTGCAGTCTTGAAGGAGGAGTGAGATAAGGGGCACTTCAAGTTGGTAGGAAGGGAGTTCCAAAATTTGGGGGTGAAGTGAGAGAATGCCTAGTCCCCCATTTTTGTAGAGCAGTGTGGGACTGAGAACAATGGAGAGTTAGAAGATTGCAGAGGGGCTGGCCCAGTGCCACTGAGGGTTGAGGTGCTGGACGCCACACCTCACACCACACTGGTGATCCGGGTTCAGGACCAAACTCAGGCCGCCGGGGGGTGGCCAGGGAGAAAGGTTAGTGTGTCCAATGACAGCTCACCTTCTCCAGGGGAGGGAGGAGGGCTTCCTAGTCAGCAAACAGTGACCCCTAGAGGAGGCTGGGGGCACGACAGCGTACCCAGTTACTGGGCCATGGGGGAAGCTCCTTTGTGGAAGGAGGGGGAGGGACGTTGCAGGCATCGGTGTGCGTGCTTTGATGCTCAGGCATGCAGCATCCCACAGAAAATGGGAAAATCATCCTCCAGAGCCAGGTAGATGGAGTGCCGAGCCCAGTCCTGATGTGCCACCAACTGCCTCTGTCTCAGGGACCTGACAAGATATCAGGTATAGGGGTGTTCTGCCCACCCCAAACCCCACCTGGGGGGTAATCCATGGTAGGATGGAGGAACCTATGCAGCAGGTAAGTCGGTGGAAGGGATGGGTTTCATTGGTGACACCTGAAAGGGCAACTCTGGCAGGGACGTAGGTGGGGAGAAAAAGAAATAAAAAAAAAAAGAAGATCACAGAGTGTGGTAGTGGACCAAAGGGATAAGCATGACCCCAGGACAGGCAGGGTGAGGGTTTCTAATCATGGAATCAATAAAGCAACCCAGGGAGTAGTAGCGAAGGGACTTGGGAGGCAGCTAGTGTAGAGCAGAGTAAAGGAGGCAATGATGAGTAAGGCAAGGGGCCAATAGGGTGAATCTGCAGATGTTGTTGTAAGTGGTGTCTCATTTATGAAGGATACTAGCACTGGCATGAGAAAGGACTGGGAGCACATACTGAAGTCTAGGGAGTAAGACACCACTAGCTACAGAGATCCTGGCAGTAGGCGTTAGGGAGTGTTGCACATGGTAGGTGGCACCAATCTTGATGTTGATGGATCTGCATACCTCATTTATGTGGGAGGAGAAATCCAGTACAGGGTCCAGCATCACTCCAAGGTATTTGAAGGAGTCTGTAGACAAAACCGCTGACCCATCACAGCAAAGCACATGGAGCTTGGTGGATTCGGCCTGAACTTTTCTAGAGGACCCAAAAAGCATGCCCTGAGTCTTAGGTAGGTTGAGGATTAGGGAGCTTGAGGAGAGCCAGGATTGAGTAAGTTGGAACGCAGACCAGAGATGAAGGTTAAGTCAGGGATGGATCAAGAGGCAGAGTAGAGCTCTAAGTCATCAGCATACATGATGGAGTAACAGTGGGGAGAGGAAGTAGGAATATCATTAACAAAGATGGAGGAGAGCATAGGTCCCAGGATGGACCCTTGCGGGATGCCACAGGAGATTGGAGTTAAGGATGAAAGAACCTTGCAGAAGGAGATGGATTGGGTTCGGCTTCTGAGGTAGCTGCTGATCCAGGATAAGGTGGGTCCAGAGATACCAAGTGAGAGCAGTTTTTTTCAAGAGCAGAGGGTGATTAACAAGATCAAAAGCTTTGATGAGGTCAATGAACACAGCACCTGTAAGAAGACCTTTGTCCATATCGGACTTGACCTCACTGGTGAATAGGGTGAGCACAGTAGAGGTGCTATGACCAGTCCTGAAACCATGTTGCACAGGGGTCAGAAGATTGAAATTGAGTAAATGAGTAGAGATCTGGCGGTGAATAAATTTCTCCCAAATCTTGCTGAGGCTAGACAGTAATGCAATGAGATGGTAGTTAGACAGGAGTTTGGAGTCGCCTTTTTTTGAACACTGGAATAATCCTGGCTGACTTCCAGGCCAAAGGCACCATGGAGATGCTGATAGACATGTTAAAGAGCCGAGTAATGGGTGTAGTAAGAAGAGGGGCAGCAAATCTAAGGATCCTGGGTTCAAGACCATCAGGCCAGCACGTGATGCGTGAAAGAGGTAAGCACCAGGGCAGATAGTGAATCAAGTGGAGCTGGAGGAGAAGACCAAGGGCTGCCAAATGCAGAAGGGGAGATATTGGGGACCTTTGTGAAGAGGGAGTTACAGTAGCAGCCACAGACACTGCCAGATATTTCCAGACATTTCCATGATATTTCCAGAAATATCTCCTGCTTTCTGCATTTCCACAGTAGGGGCAGCAGAGAGAAACTCTTTAGAAATTTCACAAAATATCTGGAAATAGCTGCCAATGTCTCTGGCTACTACTGTAAAGGCATTGGCAATGGTGTGGTGTTGCTGCAAAGAGTGTCATTATTAGCATGTCCTTGGGAGCCTGTGGCTTGCTATTCCCCAGCATCTCATTAATCTGGGACCAGTATTTCTTTGGGTCAGAGGCAGAGGAGTAAAGGAGTTCTCGGTTGTAGATGCTCTTGGCAGCCCGGACCTCCTTCTTGCAGGTATTGTGTAAGACACGACATAGGTCAAGGTCAGCTTGAGCCGAGGAAGCTTTCCATTTTGATCACTGCTTGTCACGTTGCTTAAGCAGTTGCAGGAGAGGCTGCTTCAGCCACTTTGTCACCTTCCTTCTGACCCTATGTGTACAGAATGGGATATGCTTATGCTGTAATGCAAGCAAAGTGGAGTTGAAATAGTCGGTAGCCAGATTGAAGTCATTGGTAGTAAATAAGGAGAACCAGTCAACATGTTTTAGTTTTTGTAGGAAAATATCTGAGTCAAGATTGGAAAAGTTAGGAAAAGATAAAACTTTGGGAAGATCAGAAGGAGGGAACCTCCCCTCACACAATAGACTGGGTAGTGATCACTGATTGAGTCAGATAAAACCCCAACGGAAGAGTAGCAGTCCTTACTGTTTGTGAGAATCCAGTTTATCAGAGTTCGACCTGATTATTCTGTGAGAACCTTCTATGAAATGAGATGAGTTGAAAAAGGTTGGCTTTGCTGATTGTAGAAGCAAGGGAAGAGTAGTTTGGACCGAGTCAGTCGAGATAAAAATCACCCAGACAGATCATTTCGTTATTCTTGGTCAATGCAGGAATAAGTTCGATAAGCTCTTCAAGACCCAGCTTGCTATTGCGGGGTGGTAAATATACACCGTATATATGTAGTTTCTTGGCCCCACCAAGGAGTAGGAAAGAGTGTAGTTCTTCACTATTATTTACAGGGAGGGAAGGCTGGAGAGAAATGTTCAGGTGAGACTTATAATACAATGCCAGGCTTCCTCCCCCAATGGAGGAAGGTCTGCCAGCCCAATACATATTATAGCCTGGTAGTGTGCAGTTAAGGTCAGGTATAGTGGACTTTAACCAGGTTTCAGATAGAACAAGGATATCTGGATTATTGACCTGCACCCAGGCTTCCAGTTCAGGGAGATTGGCTGTAAGACTTCATATATTTAGATGGGCAAAAGTCAAGCCCATGGCCTGGGGCGGGAGATGGCTGGTGCAGGGATATGTTTCGTCTGAATTAACTAAAGGGCCAGGGTTGGGTTCAATGTCCCCAGCAAGTTGATCCACGATATTGTCTATCTGGGGCATAGGATACCAATCAAACTTGAAAATGGTGTTCAAGCATCTGAAATTGAGGCATAGACATATGCCCCATTCTTTTTTCTCCACCACCATTATGGGAAAAGCCCACTCAGTATTGGAGGGTTCCATCACTCCCAGCTGCTGCATATTTTTTACCGCATTAACCTCCCAGTAAACCTTTTCAGGTAATCAATAAGGATTCTGTCTAATGGGGTTACTCTAGGTGACCTCTATATGATGTTCTACCCCATGAGCTTTGCCTGGTGAAATGTGTGTTGGAATTGCTGCAACACCCTGTCCAACTCCTTATGCTGTTGTGGCTCCAGTGCAGGGTTAATGATTAAGTCTTTGAGTTCCCCCTGTCTCTCCAGCCTTTGATAAGCAACCTCCAGATCACTTTCTGGTTGTTCTGGGTACACGTACAGGGCAGGGGCAGATCTTTCATGCCATTGTTTCAGGAGGTTAGCATGATAAATCCACCTCTTATGCCTCCTATCAGGCAATTCTGTCTCATAATTCACAGGCCCCCGCCTGCTTGTTAATGGTGTAAGGGCCCTGCTATTTCACCATTAACATGTTTCCAGAGGAGGGCAGCAACAATAGTACTTTCTCCCCGGGTTGAAAAACTTTGTTGCCCACCCTCTGATCATAATGTACCTTCTGAGCTACCTGCTTCTCTGTGTTATGCTGGTGTGCTGCCTTGATGTACTTCATTAGCCTCTGTCTCAGATGAGCCATGTACTCTATGATGCTAGTAGGACTTATACCTTTCTCCTCCTCCCAGTGCTCTTTAATAACAACAAGGGGGCCTCGAGGGATCCGCCCGTACAACAGTTCAAAGGGGGAGAAGCTCGTAGAGGCCTGTGGCACCTCCCGGTAGGCAAACATAAGAAATGTTAGATATATATATCCTATGTCTTACCTTCATCCTATGGAAATTTCTGAAGCATTTTCTTCAAGGTCTGGTTGAATCGCTCGACCAGGCTGTCAGTTTGTGGATGATATGGGGACGCACGTATGGCCTCTATCCCAAGTGACTGGTATAGTCTTTTCAGTAGCTTAAAGCAGAAATTACTTGCCCAGTCTGTCAAGATCTCCCTTAGGATTCCAGCTTTACCTAACAGCTTTGGTAAGCTCATCAGCTATTTTCTCAGCTGTGATGGTCCTGGAGTATAGCCTCTGAGTATTTTGTGCAGTAATCACAAATGACTAAAACAAATCTATTCCCCTTTGAGCTTTTCTGCAAGGGCCTCAGGATATCCATTGCAATCCTGTCAAATGGTGTGGTGATTAAGGGGAAGGGCTATAGGGGTACCTTTTCCTTTTCCGTTTTTGGCAATTTTAGCCACCTGCTGGTACTCTTCACAACTGCGGCAGAATTTCACCACCTGGTCATGAATACCTGCCCAGTAAAATCAATTGAGGAGTCAGCTCAGAGTGTGGTCTCTACCCAGGTGACCAGCTAGGGGAATGTTGTGTGCTAGATGCATTAACTGGGTCCTATATTTACTAGGAGTAAGTAGCTCTTCAACTACTTCCCCAGTTACAGGATTGGTGCATTCCCTATACAACAACCCCCCCTCTTAGAACACATTTTGGCCCTTTCTGATCAGGCTTCTGGTTCATCTCCTGTAAGAAAAAAGCTTTTAAGGTTACATCATTCAGTTGTTCAGTACTAAATTTACCAGTTATAATCACATCAAGCATTTCAGTACTAGAGTCCATAAATGTTTTAGCCCATTGGACTCTTTCCATTCTTTTGTTCTTTTTAATTTTCCAGGTTTTCCCTGGGGGCTCATAAACTTCATCATCAAAAGGGAAGAGCTGTGACAATTGCCCTTCTTGTCTAGCCTGGGCTCAGGTGGTGACTGCACTTAGTCTGCGGGTGTTAGCCACAAGTGCCTCAAACTCAGGGTGGTCATGTCCAGTCATGACTGGGACAGGTAGGTGGGGTACAAGTTCAACTTCTAACAGGTGAACAGTTTCTTGCACCTGTAGGTCCACAGTGGTGAGGGGGTAGAAATGGGTTTCCCCATGGATACACATGACACTAGTCTTAGGGCCCTTAGTAGTACCATCCTTCACCAAATTAGCAATCACCAGGGTTTGTTTAATCACTAAGACTATTGGCCCAGTCACTTCTTTATCCCCTATATTCACAGGTACCACATATTGTCCCCAACTGGCCAAGTCTAACTGTGCCATCTCTGATTTTCTCTTTGGGCAAAACCTGGCAATATGCCCCTTTCCTTGTCACTCCCAATAGATAATATCAGGGTTGTATGGTCTCCTGGGTTTAAAGTTTTTATTCCCCCCTGTAATGTGCGTAGTAGTAGACAGAATAGTTCATACCATGGGTGGGGTAGCACTGGCCCCAGCATGTCCTTTCTGTCAGTTGGGTCTTGCAGTAAGGTAGTCCTCAGCGAGAGTGATGGCTTTCTCAGCTGTCTCCAGGAGGTGCTTCCTAACCCACACCTGTACATCCTGTGGCAACACTCTCACAAATAGTTCCATAATAATAGTCTCCAGCATCTGTTCCATGGTCTTGAGGCCAGGTTGAAGCCACTTATAACACAGTTCCTTCAGGTGGATGAAGGCTTCATAAGGGGTATCAGTTGCATGGAATTTAAAAGTCCTAAACCTCTGTCAATATATCTCCGGGCTAATATCATTACCTCTGTAAGATCTCCTGCTGAACAGAGTCATAATTCTTCACTTGCCGACTGTCCATGTGACTATAGGCAAGCTGGGCTTTCCCAGTCAGGTACGGCACCAACCTGATCACCCATTGCTCCCTGGGCCAATTGCATGCTCTCGGCATCCTTTCAAAAGTCTTTAGACATGCTTCAGTGTCATCTGAGTCACCCAGCTTCATGATTTTAATGTCCTTTGGGGAGTTGGTTGGTTGAGGGATGCGGGCAGTCCCCATGGCCTAGATAGCCTGGAGAGTGTCTGACCACCTTGCTTCACTCCTCTGCTGGTCTGTTTCCCGCTGTTTGTCCTTTGCCAGTTGTTTTAAGCATAGCCATCTCAACAGTTCATGTATGTCTTCTGGAGGGTCCTCCTCATGGGGTTCCTCAGTGTCCACATCCTCATCATCACCCTCCTCCTTCATCTGAGTCACCTTCTTCATTGTATCCCCTAGGCTAGGCAGTGGTGTCTCTCCGTACTTCTCCACCACGGTTCTGGTCAGAACCCCACTGGGTTTCACTGGGTCTAGTGGTACTGGCTGCATACACAGTCCACCTGGATCTCTGTCAATATTCTTGCTGAAGTACCACTGGCTCGAGTACCCCAATCAGTCCCACTTCTGACACCAGTGTGAGGCTAGTGGGAAATGGATGGATGGATATGCACACAGGAGTCAGGTTACAAAAATAAAAATTGTGCCAAGTGTAATTTTATTATTTACAGCAATAAAAGCGGACTGGATACATCAAAATAAAATAAAGGCAAATAAAGCAAAGCAAAATTACAGTTAACTTCACTGTTTGGTGACACCAAAAAAAAAGGCTCTAGTAGAAAGGCTAGAGTCCCACAGGCTGGGTATGTAACCCACCTGAACTTATAAGGCTGAAGGAAATAACAGACCTTATTGACCTGGATCAGAACAGCTCTGATCCCACAGCGAATCTGATGGGTGCACCAGGTTAGACTCCTTTATACCTGGAGTAAACCAGGTGACCACATCAGGCTGTACCCACAACACAGGCGTTACAGTTTATTTCTTTAAACAATAATATTTTTCTCATCAGATATTTGCAAACATAATTATACACTGATATTTACCATCTGGGTAATAACTGGTTTGAAAAAACTATCTAAACAAAAAGATAGTGCAAGTTTCAGGTGCAGACTCCTCCCACAAGGCTATCTAGAGTATAAAAGAATGGAAGACAGGGCCAGCTTGCTCTTATAGAGACACTGGAGGCTCTTGGGCAGGACTCTGCAGCCCTGGGATCCTTGCACTCGGTAGAAAGCACATTCACATTCATTTTAACAGCACATGCTTTTTCCTTGAGTGAAAAGCATGCTTAATTTTACAGTTAATGCTTTATTTATTTAATACAGCATTTCATTTATTATGCACCAAACATGTTGTGTACTCTCTGGCATTTATTTTGTTCTCCTTTCATTTTTGATACTTGATTTATACACTCCCTTGCAGAGTAGAGCTCCAGGAAGAGCCCAGGACAGCATAACTATGAGCCCCACAACAGTATCCCTGGGCTTACAGCAAAATAGGTTTGTGCTGTTGGTCGCTCTCCTTGGAGGTACCTCTCATTTTTTTATTTTATTTTAGTTTTTGTTAACCGAGTAGGTGCACTAGCCAACAGGTGACTATTTTCAGGCACGACCCAGGAGACACAATTACAGTACAAAATAGGTCAGTTTAGTTAACATAATACAGGCAAAGGAACAGTGGTACAAGTACAGACATACGATTTTCAAAGGCAGGCATACGGTTTCAAATAAGCAGAGAGTACTGGCAGGAGATCACATGTAGGGGGAGAGAGAGAGGAAAGGGAAGGTAAGGGGGATTTTAGGACAACAAGGGAGGGTGTGAAACTGATGAGAGGTGGAGGGTAATGAACGAAAGGACGGAAGATAGCAGCTAACGGCCTTGCGGTGCTGGGCAGGGATACACAGCCAGGCTAATGGAACCAAGGAACGGCAGAGCAGGGGGAAGGGGATGAACCACAAGTAGGAGGGAAGAGTGTTGCAGAAAGCAAGAGGATGAAACCAGAGGGTAAGGGGCAAGGAGGAGTAGAGGGACACAGTTTCAAAGTGCAGCGTTTAGTGGGAAGGCACAAAGGGATCCAATAGCAATGGAGCCGAATCAGGAGAGGCGGCTAGGCTGAAGCACGTACAGCAAGGGGCGGCATAATTACGGCTTTAGCGGGAAAAGGCACTAGGAAGACCCGGGGCTGTGGAACTAAAACCCGGCTGGGCTCAGGGACTCATGCGACGAAGTACGGCTAGTTGCGGCTTTTGTGGGAAAAGGCGCTAAAAGGACCCAGGGCTATGGAGATAGAACTCGGCTGGGCACAGAGATGCATACGGCAAAGTACAGCTAGATAACGTCAGGTAGGGGGGAAGAGTGTTGCAGAAAGCAAGAGGATGACGCCAGAGGGTAAGGGGCAAGGAGGAGCTGAGGGACACAATTTCAAGGTGCAGCATTTAATGGGAAGGCTCAAAGGGATCCAATAGCAACGGAGCTGGATCAGGAGAGGCGGCTAGGCTGAAGGCACGTACGGCAAGGAGCGGCGCGATTATGGCTTTAGTGGGAAAAGGCACTAAGAAGACCCGGGGCTGTGGAACTAAAACTCAGCTGGGCTCAGGGACTCGTGCAGCAAAGAATACGGCTGGTTATGGCTTTTGCGGAAAAGAGCTAAAAAAGACCGGGCTATGGAACTGGAACTCGGCTGGGCATAGAGACATATACGTAAAGCGGCTAGACACGGGTTGGCGGGAAAGGCGCAAAAGGGATTTTGGAACTGAGACCAGGTAGGACTGAGGGGAGAGGAGGAGAGGAGGGAGGGAAAGCAAGAGGACCAGTACCCATTAAAATTAGATACATCTTATGGTTTAGTACTACACAGTAGAACTGACGAAGGATAAAACAAAAGAAGGATTATGTCATAATTATACACAAAGTCAGAAGAGAATAAACAATGTTGGATATGCAGTAAAAAAAGGTCAGAATAATATACCTATTACAACGTTAAGACAATTAGGCAGCAAACATGATTGGAATAGAGTGTCCATATGAGAGGTTTGTAAGCATTACATTGTAAGTGCAGGCAGTCTTATAGACAGTTCATTAAAGTGCAATCAGACAAACCAGGTGACAGAGCAATCGAGGGAGGTAGACTATTGAGTATATGGCAAGGAGGATTGATTTAGACAGGTTACAAAGCTTAATGGGATCAAAACAAGTGCAATGGTCCTTAGAGTAGAAGTAATGAGCTAAGTCTCCACTTGAAGGCTAGGTGATGGAGCACTTCAGATCCATAGGCAGTAAGTTCCAGGTGAGAGGGGCAGCACACCTGAAGGCACCAGCACCCTTGGAGGTACGGCAGTGGGGAACTGATAAAAAAGACTTGTCTGATGACCTCAGGTCACGCGATGGTACTACAGGTTGGAGTAGTTCAGACAATGTGGCAGGTTTCAACACTCTGATTATGGAGTCTGATAGGCTGCAAAGGTAGCATAGCCTCATGGAGGAAGGGGATAGCCAACCTAACCCTTTGTATAGTTGGCAATGGTGCGTCAGACGTGGTACTTTAGCTGCATGTCTACAGACATTATTGTAGGTGGTGTCCCATTTCTGTAGAACAGTTTTATTTGCCATGGTGAGGATAGGTGCACAATAAGACAGAGTGGGTAATAGGATACCCGTGGCAATAGCAAGTTTGGTGGTGGGTGTGAGCATAAAGTTCGTCCTGTAGGCAGCACCCAGCTTACAGTTGACATTCTTACACGACTCCTGGATATGCTGCTTCAGATCAAGATTTTGGTCAAGCTGTATCCCAAGATAGCGGAAAGAACTTACAATCTCAAGGGTGGATCCATTGATATCAGGAATTGACAGTGGAGATGTGCAGGCTCTAAGCTTATGCTTTGATCCAAAGAGCATGGTCTTAGTTTTGCTAGCATTGAGTATAAGGCGATGAGCTTCAAGCCAGTGCTGTGTAAGGTGGAAGGCTGATGACAGTGTGGAATTCAAGTGAGAGATGTTGTCAGAGTGAGCATATATAACAAGATCATTAGCATAGAGTAGTGAGTTGCCTGATGTTATTACGGTGGGCAGGTTGTTGATAAATAATGAGAAGAGGAGTGGACCAAGAATAGAGCCCTGTGGAATGCCAATATTGATCGTGGTACTGTCAGAGATGGCTGAGTTAAGCTTTACAGCTTGAGACCTGTTGGTGAGGTAGCTACTGAACCAGGACGTTACCAGGGGTGAGAAGCATAGGTTTTTGAGGGTAGCAAGCAGTAGTGGATGATCAACAAGGTCAAAGGCCTTTGTAAGGTCGATAAACACAGCACCTGTTAGCTGCCCTTTGTCCATATTTGAGAGAACGTCCGATGTGAATTTAGTCAGAGCAGTTGTAGTACTGTGGTGCTTCTGAAGCCATGCTACCTTCTGGAGTGCATTAGTGGAGTCAATAAATTCAGTGATCCGGTGGCTACTACCTTTTCGAGTATTTTACTCAGTACCGAGAGTATGGCAATGGGTCTGTAGTTTGACAAGTCATTTTTGCTCCCTTTTTTGAAAACTGACGTGATTCTGGCAGCCTTCCAAATCTTGGGGACAGCGCCTGTAGAGAGAGATAAGGTGAAAATCCTGGCAAGAGGGCAGTATATGAGGTGGGCAGCTATTTTCAGGAGTCGAGGTTCCAGGGTGTCAGAGCCCAGGCTAGTGTTCTCAGATATCCCCAACAGTAGTTTGCAGACTTGATTTCCAGTAACACTTTTAAAGTAAAACAATCTTTTAGAGGCAAGTTGTGGATTGGAGCTTATCATGTTGGAGTATGGTTGAGAGTTATCAGGCAGAGATTTTAAAGAGGACGTGATAGCAGATAGGTCCGAGAATTGCTGGTTGAAGGCATTGGCAATGGTGAGGGAGTCATTGCAGTGGACCCCTTGTAGTAACATGTCTGAGGGGGTGAAGGATTGAGGGGTTCCGAGGAAGGTTTTTATATGATTCCAAAACCTTCGAGGATCATTAGCAGAGCTAGTTAAAAGGTCTTGGCAGTATCTGCTCTTCAAACCTGATATGTTTCTTATATCTCTTCTATGCTGTTTGTAAGCCTGATGATCACAGGGCAGCCCGTGGATTTATAATGTTTCCAGAGTTTGTCCCTGAGTTTGAGCTTGTGGAGAAGATCTTTGCTCAGCCACCTCAGTTTGTTGCCCCATGACCCTTCTTTTTATCTTAGGTACATGCCTCCTTTGTACCTCCCCAAACCTGCTGAGGAACACATCCAGGGCAGCCTCAGCACTTGTTGCACTGTAGATGTCGGACCAGTCAATAATAGATATGTCACTGAGAAATGCTTGTACATCGAGCGCTGCAAAGTTAGTAATGGTGATGAGGCAGGACCGAGGAGCAGGCGGCTGACAGGAACACCAGTGACAGACCGTGGGAGAGTGGTCTGTCAGAGAGGCCGCAAGTACAGTGGTTTTGGATACATGGTCAGGCCTGTTGGTGAAAACCCAGTCTAATAGCGTTCCTGTCTGCGTGTTACTCATTCTCGTGCATTCTGTTACAAGTTGGTGAAAGTTATATTTTTGGACCATAGATGCAAGGTTGCCTTGATTCGGCCTAGCCAGTTTAAGTTGACGCCCCCAACAGGATACACTCATTCAGTTTCACGGATTGAGACACATGTTGCAGTAAGATCTGGAGACTTTCCAAACCTCCAGTGGGTGGGTTGTACAAACACAGGATGTGCAAGTGTTTGGCTCCCTAGGGACAGTGTAGCATGTAGCGATTCACAGCGCATGTGGGGGCCAGGATTTGGAACCGCTTTTAATGAGAGGTGATTTTTGTAATAAATGGCAATGCCCCCATCCCTTTTTGAGCCACTTCGATCCTGCCGAATGATGGTATACCCAGGCAGGGCGCAGTGGGCATCTAGGATATTGGGTTTGAGCCATGTTTCAGTAAGGCACAGGATGTCAGGGTTAATCAGTTTTGCCCAGGCTTCAAGCTCAGCCAGGTGCCCCATAAGACTCCTTATATTCATATGGGCTAGTAATAGGCCTTTATTAGCTTTGGCTGTGCTTGGTGTAGGGATATTATGTGGTGGACCTGGGTTCAACTCGATGTCACCAGCTATCAGGAGGCGGCCTTTGGGCTGGGAGCTGAACAGGTTTCTAGTCAGAGTGTCATATTTTTATGTCTAGCCCTATGCTGTGGTAGTACAGGAGTGACAGGTAGGTACAGCCTTTCAGGAGTGCATGATGTAGAGCGGAAGGGGTGACGGTAGGAAAGGAGAAGATTAGAGAAGAAAAAGTCCTTTATAGATTTCGCTTTGTGATTAGGTGACAAGTGGCACAGATAGGAGACACGACTTAGACCATACAGGAGACACAGGCAGAAAAAAGGCAAGCCGTGAGAGATAGATAGTGACATAAGGAGTCATTTTAGAATGGGAAGAGAAGGTAGCAGGGGCACAGGAAAGGAGGAGTATCGGATAGAGCAGTGCTAAGTGTGGCAATGCGATATAGAGAGAAAAAACTGGTAGGTCTGGGCAAATACTTTGGAAGGAAAAGAAAATAGGATGCTGTGATGCAGGCCAGAAGGCGGGCTTGGTAAAAGAAATAACAGAGCCGTTAGTTTCAAAGAATAATGAGCTGCCCCTAGTGGAGGAAGAGTATAAGGAGCCAATGGAAAAGTAGACACTTAGTCATATGACCCCTTGGTGTCTATAAAGCTAAAGGGTTGACCAGGGTGGGTGAGGAGCCGGCGCAAAGCGCCGGCGGGAAGAGAGCTTCAGGGAGCTGTAGTTACTTGGCCGCAGTGGCAGCGCTCACAGTCCCTGGGGCTACAAAATAGTAGTCCAAATCCGAAAAATATAGAGTGAGAACAGCCGCCTTCTGTAGAGAGTGGTACTTGGTAAAGTCCCAAACCCAGCAGGAGAGGGCCAGCAAGATGGAGGTCGAGTTAAACGTACCTTGCGGGCTTTTGCGCCTTTAGCGGCAAAGGTACCAGGTGCGGCCGAGCTCCTGGTTCCTTCCCGGTGTATTTAGGTCGGTGCGGCCTCTGGCAACAGACTTTCTGGAGGAGTGCTTTTGTCTTCAGTGGGGGCCGCTTGTTAAACGGGGATCCCAGAGGCATCTTTTCGGTCCAAGGCTGGCACCTAGTTCCTGGAGAAGGGTGTCCAGAGCACCAGTGGGCTTGGAGGGATCCTTGCGGTCTTTTAGACCTTTAGCGGCACAAGGTACCAGGGTGCGGCCGAGCTCCTGGTTCCCTTCCCCAAGTGGCTTGCGGTCGGTGCGGCCCTGGCAACATACTTTCTGGAGGGGCGTTTTTGTCTTCAGTGGGGGCCGCTTGTTAAGTGGGGACCTCAGAGGCGTCATTCCGGATCAAGGATGGTTCCTAGTTCCTAGAGGAGGGTGTCCAGAGCCCGGGTGGGCTTGGAGGGATCCTTGCGGGCTTTTGCAACTTTAGCGGCACAAGGTACCAGGGTGCGGCCGAGCTCCTGGTTCCCTTCTCCGGGTGGCTTGCGGTCGGTGCGGCCCCAAGCAACAGACTTTCTGAAGGAGTGCTTTTGTCTTCAGTGGGGGACGCTTCTTAAACGGGGACCCCAGAGACATCCTTTAGGTCCAAGGCTGGTTCCTAGTTCATGGAGGAGGGTGTCCAGAGCCCCGGTGGGCTTGGAAGGATCCTTGAGGGCTTTTGTGCCTTTAGCGGCACAAGGTACAAGGGTGCGACCAAGCTCCTGGTTCCCTTAACTGGGTGGCTTGCGGTCGGTGTGGCCCCTGGCAACAGACTTTCTGGAGGGGAGCTTTTGTCTTCAGTGGGTGCCTCTTGTTAAGCGAGGACCCCAGAGGCATCTTTTCAATCCAAGGCTGGTTCCTAGTTCCTGGAGGAGGGTGTCCAGAGCCCCGGTGGGCTTGGAGGGATCCCTTGCGGCTTTTGCGCCTTTAGCGCACAAGGTACCATGGTGCGGCTGAGCCCTGTTCTTCCCCAGGTGGCTTCAGTGGTTGTGCGGCTACTGGCAACAGACTTTCTGAGGGGCACTTTTGTCTTCAGTGGGGCTGCTTGTTGCCGGGACCCCAGAGACATCTTTCCGTCCAAGGCTGGTTCCTAGATCCTGGAGGAGGGTGTCCAGAGTCCCGGTGGCTTGGAGGATCCTGTGGCTTTTGCACCTTTAGCGGCACAAGGTACCAGGGTGCGGCCGAGCTCCTGGTTTCTTCCCCGCTGGTTTATGCGGCCATGTGCAGCCCTTGGCAACAGACTTTCTGGAGGGCGCTTTTGTCTTCCGTGGGGACCTCTTCTTAAGCGGGGACCCCAGAGGTGTCTTTGCCGGTCCAAGGCTGGTTCCTAGTTCCTGGAGGAGGGTGTCCAGAGCCCCGGTGGGCTTGGAGTGATCCTTGCAGGCTTTTGTGCCTTTAGCGGCACAAGGTACCAGGGTGCAGACGAGCTCCTGGTTCCCTTCCCCGGGTGGCTTGCAGTCGGTGCGGCCCCTGCAACAGACTTTCTGGAGGGGCGCTTTTGTCTTCAATGGTGGACGCCTGTTAAGCTGGGACCCCAGAGGCATCTTTTCGGTCCAAGGCTGGCTCCTAGTTCCTGGAGAAGGGTGTCCAGAGCCCTGTGGGCTTGGAGGGATCCTTGCGTGCTTTTGCACCTTTAGCGGCATAAGGTACCATGGTGCGGCCGAGCTCCTGGTTCCCTTCCTAGGGTGGCTTGCGGTCGGTTAGGCCCCTAGCAACAGACTTTCTGGAGGGGCGCTTTTGTCTTCAGTGGGGGCCTCTTGTTAAGCGGGGACCCCAGAGGCGTCTTTTGGGTCCAAGGCTGGTTCCTAGATCCTGGAGGAGGGTGTCCAGAGCCCCGGTGGGCTTGGAAGGATCCTTACAGGCTTTTGCGCCTTTAGCAGCACAAGGTACCAGGGTGAGGCTGAGCTTCTGGTCTCCTTCCCGGTGGCTTATGTCGGTAGTGCCCTGGCAACAGATTTTCCTGAGGGTGCTTTTGTTCGATTGGGGCCGCTTGTTAAGCGGAGACCCCAGATACTTCTTTTCAGTCCAAGGCTAGTTCCTAGTTCCTGGAGGAGGGTGTCCAGAGCCCCGGTGGGCTTGGAGGGATCCTTGCGGGCTTTTACACTTTTAGCGGCACAAGATACCAAGGTGCAACCAAGCTCCTGGTTCCCTTCCCCGGGTGGCTTGTGGTCGGCGCGCCCCTGGCAACAGACTCTCTGAGGGCATTTGTCTTCAGTGGGGGCTGCTTGTTAGGCGGGGACCCCAGAGGCATCTTTTAGGTCCAAGGCTGGTTCCTAGTTCCTGGAGGATGGTGTCCAGAGCCCCGGTGGGCTTCGAGGGATCCTTGCGGGCATTTGCGCTTTTAGCGGCACAAGGAACCAGGGTGCGGCCGAGCTCTAGGTTCCCTTCCCCGGGTGGCTTAGTGTGTCAGCGCCCCTGGCAACAGACTTTCTGGAGGGGCGCTTTTGTCTTCAGTGGGGCTGCTTGTTGCTGGGACCACAGAGGCATTTTTCAGTCCAAGGCTGGTCCTAGTTCCTGGAGGAGGTGTCCAGAGCCCCGGTGAAGCTTGCAGGGATCCTGCGGCTTTTAGCGCTTTAGCTGCAAAGGTACCAGGGTGCGACCGAGCCCTGGTTCCCTCCCGAGTGGCTTGTAGTCTGTGTGGCCCCTGGCAACAGACTCTTCTGGGGGCGCTTTGTCTTCAGTGGGGGGGCCGCTGTTTGCTGGCACTCAAGAGGCGCCTTTTCGGGTCCAAGGCTGGTTCCTAGATCCTGGAGAAGGGTGTCCAGAGCCCCTGTGGGCTTGGAAGGATCCTTGCAGGCTTTTGTGCCTTTAGCGGCACAAGGTACTGTGGTGCGGCTGAGCTCCTGGTTCCTTCCCCGGGAGGCTTCCGGTTGGCGTGGCCCATGGCAACAAACCTTCTGGAGGGGTGCTTTTGTCTTCAGTGGGGGCCGCTTGTTAAGCGGAGACCCCAGAGGCATCTTTCCGGTCCAAGGCTGGTTCCTAGATCCTGGAGGAGGGTGTCCAGAGCCCCGGTGGGCTTGGAAGGATCCTTGTGGGCTTTTGCACCTTTAACGGCACAAGGTACCATGGTGCAGCTGAGTTCCTGGTTCCCTTCCCCGGGTGGCTTGCGGTTGGTGCAGCCCCTGGCAACAGACTTTCTGGAGGGGTGCTTTTGTCTTCATTCGGGGCCGCTTGTTAAGCGGGGACCCCAGATACTTCTTTTCAGTCCAAGGCTAGTTCCTAGTTCCTGGAGGAGGGTGTCCAGAGCCCCGGTAGGCTTGGAGGGATCCTTGTGGGCTTTTGCACTTTTAGCGGCACAAGATACCAAGGTGCAACCAAGCTCCTGGTTCCCTTTCCCGGGTGGCTTGCGGAAGGTGCGGCCCCTGGCAGCAGACTTTCTGGAGGGGCGCATTTGTCTTCAGTGGGGGCCGCTTGTTAAACGGGGACCCCAGAGGCATCTTATAGGTCCAAGGCTGGTTCCTAGTTCCAGGAGGATGGTGTCCAGAGCCCCGGTGGGCTTGGAGGGATCCTTGCAGGGCGTTGCGCCTTTAGCGGTACAAGGAACCAGGGTGCAACCAAGCTCCTGGTTCCCTTCCCCAGGTGGGTTGCGGTCGGTGCGGCCCCTGGCAACAGACTTTCTGGAGGGGCCCTTTTGTCTTCAGTGGGGGCCGCTTCTTAAACGGGGACCCCAGAGGCATTTTTTCAGTCCAAGGCTGGTTCCTAGTTCATGGAGGAGGGTGTCCAGAGACCCCGTGTGCTTGGAGGGATCCTTGCGGGCTTTTCCGCCTTTAGCGGCACAAGGTACCAGGGTGCGGCCGAGCTCCTGGTTCCCTTCCCCGAGTGGCTTGAGGTCGGTGCAGCCCCTGGCAACAGTTTTCTGGAGGGGCGCTTTTGTCTTCAGTGGGGGCCGCTTGTTAAGCTGGCACCCCAGAGGCGCCTTTTCGGTCCAAGGCTGGTTCCTAGATCCTGGAGAAGGGTGTCCAGAGTCCCTGTGGGCTTGGAAGGATCCTTGAGGGCTTTTGTGCCTTTAGCGGCACAAGGTACTGTGGTGCGGCCGAGCTCCTGGTTCCCTTCCCCGGGTGGCTTCCGGTTGGCGTGGCCCCTGGCAACAGACTTTCTGGAGGGGTGCTTTTGTCTTCAGTGGGGGCCGCTTGTTAAGCGGGGACCCCAGAGGCATCTTTCCGATCCAAGACTGGTTCCTAGATCCTGGAGGAGGGTGTCCAGAGCCCCGGTGGGCTTGGAAGGATCCTTGTGGGCTTTTGCACCTTTAGCGGCACAAGGTACCATGGTGCAGCTGAGCTCCTGGTTCCCTTCCCCGGGTGGCTTGCGGTTGGTGCAGCCCCTGGCAACAGACTTTCTGGAGGGGTGCTTCTGTCTTCAGTGGGGGCAGCTTGTTAAGCAGGGACCCAGAGGCATCTTTCCGGACCAAGGCTGGTTCCTAGATCCTGGAGGAGAGTGTCCAGAGCCCCAGTGGGCTTGGAGGGATCCTCATGGGCTTTTGCGCCTTTAGCGGCACAAGGTACAAGGGTGCATCTGAGCTCCTGGTTCCCTTCCCCGGGTGGCTTGTGGTCGGTGCGGCCCCTGGCAACAGACTTTCTGGAGGGGTGCATTTGTCTTCAGTGGGGGCTGCTTGTTAAGCTGGGACACCAGAGGCGTCTTTCCGGTCCAAGGCTGGTTCCAAGTTCCTGGAGAAGGGTGTCCAGAGCCCCGGTGGTCTTGGAGGATCCTTGCGGGCTTTTGCGCCTTTAGCGGCACAAGATACCAGGGTGCGGCCGAGCTCCAGGTTCCCTTCCTCGGGTGGCTTGTGGTCGGTTAGGCCCCAGGCAACAGACTTTCTGGAGGGGCGCTTTTGTATTCAGTGGGGGCCGCTTGTTAAGGGGGGACCCCAGAAACGTCTTTTCGGTCCAAGGCTGGTTCCTAGATCCTGGAGGAGGGTGTCCAGAGCCCCGGTGGGCTTGGAGGGATCCTTCCGGGCTTTTGCGCCTTTAGCAGCACAACGTACCAGGGTGCGGATGAGCTCCTGGTTCCATTCCCTGGGTGGATTGCGGTCGGTGCGGCCCCTGGCAACAGACTTTCCTGAGGGGTGCTTTTGACTTCATGGTGGGCCGCTTGTTAAGCGGGGACCCCAGAGGCTTCTTTTCAGTCCAAGGCTAGTTCCTAGTTCCTGGAGGAGGGTGTCCAGAGCCCCGGTTGGCTTGGAAGGATCCTTGCGGGCTTTTGCGCCTTTAGCAGCACAAGGTACTGTGGTGCGGCTGAGCTCCTGGTTCCCTTCCCCGGGTGGCTTATGGATGGTGTGGCCCCTGGCAACAGACTTTCTGGAGGGGCGCTTTTGTCTTCAGTGGGGGCCGCTTGTTAAGCGGGGACCCCAGAGGCGTCTTTTCGGTCCAAGATTGGTTCCTAGATCCTGGAGGAGGGTGTCCAGAGCCCCGGTGGGCTTGGAGGGATCCTTACAGTCTTTTGCGCCTTTAGCAGCACAAGGTACCAGGGTGCGGCTGAGCTCCTGGTTCCCTTCCCCAGGTGGCTTGCGGTCGGTGAGGCTCTGGCAACAGATTTTCCTGAGGGGCGCTTTTGTCTTCATTGGGGGCCGCTTGTTAAGCGGGGACCCCAGATACTTCTTTTCAGTCCAAGGCTAGTTCCTAGTTCCTGGAGGAGGGTGTCCAGAGCCCCGGTGGGCTTGGAGGGATCCTTGCGGGCTTTTACACTTTTAGCGGCACAAGATACCAGGGTGCAACCAAGCTCCTGGTTCCTTCCCCGGTGGCTTGCGGTCAGTGCGGCCCCTGGCAACAGACTTTCTGGAGGCGATTTGTTCAGTGGGGCCGCTTGTTGCGGGGACCCCAGAGACATCTTTAGGTTCAAGGCTGGTTCCTAGTTCCTGGAGGATGGTGTCCAGAGCCCCGTGGGCTTCGAGGATCCCGCGGCATTTGCGCTTTAGCGCACAAGGAACCAGGGTGCAGCCGAGCTCCAGGTTCCCTTCCCCGGGTGGCTTGTGGTCGGTGCGGCCCCTGGCAACAGACTTTCTGGAGGGGCGCTTTTGTCTTCAGTGGGGGCTGCTTGTTAAGCGGGGACCACAGAGGCATTTTTTCAGTCCAAGGCTGGTCCTAGTTCCTGGAGGAGGGTGTCCAGAGCCCCCGTGTGCTTGCAGGGATCCTTGCGGGCTTTTGTGCCTTTAGCGGCACAAGGTACCAGGGTGCGACCGAGCTCCTGGTTCCCTTCCCCGAGTGGCTTGCGGTCGGTGCGGCCCCTGGCAACAGACTTTCTGGGGGCGCTTTTGTCTTCAGTGGGGGCCGCTTGTTAAGCTGGCACCCCAGAGGCGCCTTTTCGGTCCAAGGCTGGTTCCTAGATCCTGGAGAAGGGTGTCCAGAGCCCCTGTGGGCTTGGAGGGATCCTTGATGGCTTTTGTGCCTTTAGCGGCACAAGGTACTGTGGTGCGGCTGAGCTCCTGGTTCCTTCCCCTGGTGGCTTCCGGTTGGCGTGGCCCATGGCAACAAACCTTCTGGAGGGGTGCTTTTGTCTTCAGTGGGGGCCGCTTGTTAAGCGGGGACCCCAGAGGCATCTTTCCGGTCCAAGACTGGTTCCTAGATCCTGGAGGAGGGTGTCCAGAGCTCCCAGTGGGTTTGGAAGGATCTCAGGGCTTTTGCACCTTTAACGGCACAAGGTACCAAGGAAAGTGCTGGAGTTCCTGTCTCCTTCCCCGGTGGTTTATGTTGGTGCAGCCCTGGCAACAGACTTCTGGAGGGGTGCTTTTGTCTTCATTCGGCCGCTGTTAAGCCGGGATCCCAGATACTTTTTTCAGTCCAAGGCTAGTTCTAGTTCCTGGAGGAGGGTGTCCAGAGCCCGGTAGGCTTGAGGGATCCTTGTGGGTTTTTGCACTTTAGCGCACAAGATACCAAGGTGCAACTAAGCTCCTGGTTCCCTTCCCCGGGTGGCTTGCGGAAGGTGCGGCCCCTGGCAGCAGACTTTCTGGAGGGGCGCATTTGTCTTCAGTGGGGGCCACTTGTTAAACGGGACAACAGAGGCATCTTATAGGTCCAAGGCTGGTTCCTAGATCCAGGAGGATGGTGTCAGAGCCCTGTGGGTTTGGAGGATCCTCGCGGCATTTCTGCTTTTAGCGGCACAAGGAACCAGGGTGCAACTCAAGCTCCTAGTTCCCTTCCCCAGGTTTTGCATGGTCGGTGGTCCCTGGCAACAGACTTTCTGGAGGGGCTTTTGTCTTCAGTGGGGGCCGCTTGTTGCTGGGACCCAGGGGCATTTTTCAGTCCAAGGTGGTTCCTAGTTCATGGAGGAGGGTGTCCAGAGACCCCGTGGTGCTTGGAAGGATCCTTGCGGGCTTTTCCGCCTTTAGCGGCACAAGGTACCAGGGTGCGGCCGAGCTCCTGGTTCCCTTCCCCGAGTGGCTTGCGGTCGGTGCGGCCCCTGGCAACAGTTTTCTGGAGGGGTGCTTTTGTCTTCAGTGGGGGCCGCTTGTTAAGCTGGCACCCCAGAGGCACCTTTTCGGTCCAAGGCTGGTTCCTAGTTCCTGAAGAAGGGTGTCCAGAGTCCCTGTGGGCTTGGAGGGATCCTTGAGGGCTTTTGTGCCTTTAGCGGCACAAGGTACTGTGGTGCGGCCGAGCTACTGGTTCCCTTCCCCGGGTGGCTTCCGGTTGGCGTGGCCCTGGTACAGAGACTCTGGAGGGTGTTTTGCTTCAGTGGGGCTTTGTTTAGCTGGGACCCCAGAGGCATCTTTCCGATCCAAGGCTGGTTCCTAGATCCTGGAGAAGGTGTCCAGAGCCCGGTGGGCTTGGAAGGATCCTTGAGGGCTTTGCACCTTTAGCGGCACATCACCATGGTGCAGCTGAGCTCCTGGTCTCTTCCTGTGGTTTTGCGGTTGGTGCAGCCCCTGGCAACAGACTTTCTGAGAGGTGCTTGTCTTCAGTGGGGCCGCTGTATGCAGGGACCCAGAGGCCCTTCCGGACCAAGGCTGGTTCCTAGATCCTGGAGGAGAGTGTCCAGAGCACCAGTGGGCTTGGAGGATCCATGCGGCTGGCGCCTTTAGCGCAAGTACACAAGGTGCATCTGAGCTCCTGGTTCCCTTCCCCAGGTGGCTGTGGTCAAAGCGGCCCCTGGCAACAGACTTTCTGGAGGCGACGGTCTTCAGTGGGGGCTGCTTGTTGCTGGGACCCCAGAGGCGCCTTTTCCGGTCCAAGGCTGGTTCCAAGTTCCTGGAGAAGGTGTCCAGAGCCCCGTGGTCTTGGAGGATCCTTATGGCTTATGCCTTTTAGCGGCACAAGATACCAGGGTGCGCCGAGCTCCTGGTTCCCTTCCTGGGTGGCTTGTGGTCGTAGGGCTCAGGCAACAGACTTTCTGGAGGCGCTTTTTGTATTCAGTGGGGCCGCTTGTTAAGCGGGGACCCCAGAGGCGTCTTTTCGGTCCAAGGCTGGTTCCTAGATGCTGGAGGAGGGTGTCCAGAGCCCCAGTAGGCTTGGAAGGATCCTTCCGGGCCTTTGCGCCTTTAGCAGCACAAGGTACCAGGGTGCGGCTGAGCTCCTGGTTCCATTCCCCGGGTGGATTGTGGTCAGTGCGGCCCCTGGCAACAGACTTTCCTGAGGGGCGCTTTTGTCTTCATTATGGGCCGCTTGTTAAGCGGGGACCCCAGAGGCTTCTTTTCAGTCCAAGGCTAGTTCCTAGTTCCTGGAGGAGGGTGTCCAGAGCCCCGGTGGGCTTGGAGGGATCCTTGAGGGCTTTTGCGCCTTTTAGCAGCATACAAGGTACTGTGGTGCGGCCGAGCTCCTGTTCCCTTCCCGGTGGCTTATGGATGGTGTGGCCCTGGCAACAGACTTCTGGAGGGCGCTTGTCTTCAGTGGGGGCGCTTGTTGCCGGGGACCCCCTGTGAGGCTCTTTTCAGTCCAAGATTGGTTCCTAGATCCTGGAGGAGGGTGTCCAGAGCCCCGGTGGGCTTGGAAGGATCCTTGCGGGCTTTTGCGCCTTTAGCGGCACAAGGTACCAGTGTGCGTCTGAGCTCCTGGTTCCCTTCCCTGGGTGGCTTGCAGTCGGTGCGGCCCCTGGCAACAGACTTTCCTGAGGGGTGCTTTTGTCTTCAATGAGGGCCGCTTGTTAAGCGGGGACTCCAGAGGCGTCTTTTCAGTCCAAGGCTGGTTCCTAGTTCCTGGAGGAGGGTGTCCAGAGTCCCGGTTGGCTTGAAGGATCTGCGGTTTTGCGCCTTTAGTGGCACAAAGTACCAGGGAGCGCCGACTCCTGGTTCCCTTCCGGTGGGTTTATGGTCGGTGTGATTCTGGCAGACTTCTGGAGGGGCGCTTTGTCTCAGTGGGGGCTGCTTGTTGCTGGGACCCCAGAGGCATCTTTTTCAGTCCAGGGGCTGGTTCTAGATCCTGGAGGAGGGTGTCCAGAGCTCCCTGTGAGGCTTGAGGGATTCTTAGGGCTTTTGCGCCTTTAGCGCATTGGTACCAGGTTGCGGCCGAGATTCTGGTTCCCTTCCCCGGTGGCTTATGGTCGGTGCGCGGCTCTGGCAGCAGACTTTCTGGAGGGGTGCTTTTGTCTTCAGTGGGGGCCCATGTTGGCTGGTACCCCAGGGGCATCTTTTCAGTCCATGGCTGGTTCCTAGATCCTGGAGGAGGGTGTCCAGAGCCCCGGTGGGCTTTTAAAGATCCTTGTGGATTTTTGCACCTTTAGCGGCACAAGGTACCACGGTGCAGCTGAGCTCCTGGTTCCCTTGCCCAGGTGGCATGCGGTTGGTGCAGCCCCTGGCAACAGACTTTCTGGAGGGGTGCTTCTGTCTTCAGTGGGGGCCGCTTGTTAAGCGGGGACCCAGAGGCGTCTTCCGAGTCCAAGGCTGGTTCCTAGATCCTGGAGGAGAGTGTCCAGATTCCAGTGGGCTTGGAGGGATCCTGCGGGTTTTGCGCCTTTAGGCACAAGGTACAAGGTGCATCTGAGCTCCTGGTTCCCTTCCCTGGTGGTTTAGAATGCTAGTGCCCCTGGCAACAGACTTTCTAGAGGGGCGCTTTGTCTTCAGTGGGGGCCGCTTGTTAACAGGGATCCTAGAGGCTTTTGTGGTCCAAGGCTGGTTCCAGTTCCTGAGAGGGTGGGTCCTGAGCCCCGTGGGCTTGAGGATCCTGCAGGCCTTTTGCACCTTTAGCGGTATAAGGTACCAGGGTGCGGCTGAGCTCCTGGTTTCCTTCCCAGGTTGCTTCATGTTGGTGTGACCCATGCATCATATCTCTAGAGGGGCGCGGTCTCAGTGGGGGCCTCTTGTTGCTGGAACCCAGAGGCTCTTTCCGTCCAAGGTTGGTTCCTAGATCCTGGAGCAGTGGGTGTCCAGGAGCCCGTGGGCTTGAGGCATCCTGCGGGGCTTTGCACCTTTATGGCATGGTACCAGGGTGCGGCCGAGCTCCTGTTCCTTCCCACGTGGTATGCGTCTGTGCGTCTTTGGCAACAGACTTTCTGGAGGGCTGCTGTCGCTGGGGACCTCTTCTTAGCGGGGACCCCAGAGGTGTCATTGCTGTCCAAGGCTGGTTCCTAGTTCTGGAAGGAGGGTGTCCAGAGCCCCAGTGGTCTTGGAGTGATCATTGCAGGCTTTTTAGTCTTTGCATGCACAAGGTACCGTGCAGATTTGTGCCCTGGTTCCTCTTCCCCGGTGGTTGGCGGTCAGTGCGGCCCTGGCACCAGACCTTTCCTGAGGGGTGCTTTTTGTTCCCATTGGGGCCGCTTGTTGCTGGGACCCCAGAGGCTTCTTTTCTGGTCCAAGGCTGGTTCCCTAGTTCCTGGAGTGCGGTTGGTACAGCCCCTGGCAACAGACTTTCTGGAGGGGTGCTTTTGTCTTCAGTGGGGGCCGCTTGTTAAGCGGGGACCCAGAGGCGTCTTTCCGGTCCAAGGCTGGTTCCTAGATCCTGGAGGAGATTGTCCAGAGCCCCAGTGGGCTTGGAGGGTTCCTTGTGGGCTTTTGCGCCTTTAGCGGCACAAGGTACCAGGGTGCGGCTGAGCTCCTGGTTTCCTTCCCCAGGTTGCTTGCGGTTGGTGCGGCCCCTGGCATCAGACTTTCTGGAGCGGCATTTTTGTCTTCAGTGGGGGCCGCTTGTTAAGCGTGGACCCCAGAGGCGTCTTTCTGGTCCAAGGCTGGTTCCTAGATCCCGGAGGAGGGTGTCCAGAGCCCCGGTGGGCTTGGAGGGATCCTTGCGGGCCTTTGCACCTTTAGCGGCACAAGGTACCAGGGTGCGTCGAGCTCCTGGTTCCCTTCCCCGCGTGGCTTGCGGTCTGTGTGGCCCTTGGCAACAGACTTTCCTGAGGGGCGCTTTTGTCTTCCATGGGGACCTCTTCTTAAGCGGGGACCCCAGAGGCATCTTTGCGGTCCAAGGCTGGTTCCTAGTTCCTGGAGGAAGGTGTCCAGAGCCCCGGTGGGCTTGGAGTGATCCTTGCAGGCTTTTGTGCCTTTAGCGGCACAAGGTACCAGGGTGCAGAGGAGCTCCTGGTTCCCTTCCCCGGGTAGCTTGTGGTCAGTGCGGCCCCACACTACAGACTTTCTGGAGAGGTGCTTTTGTCTTCAATGGGGGCCTCTTGTTAAGCTGGGACCCCAGAGGCATCTTTTCGGTCCACGGCTGGTTCCTAGTTCCTGGAGGAGGGTGTCCAGAGCCCCGGTGGGCTTGGAGGGATCCTTGCGGGCTTTTGCACCTTTAGCGGCACAAGGTACTGTGGTGCTGAGCTCCTGGTCTCTTCCCGGGTGGCTTTGATGATGCGGCCCTGGCAACAGACTTTCTGAGGGTTCTTTGTCTTCATGGGGGCCGCTTGTTAAGCTGGGACCCGGAGGTGGCTTTCCGGTCCAAGGCTGGTTCCTAGATCCTGGAGGAGGGTGTCCAGAGCCCCGGTGGGCTTGAAGGGATCCTCGCGGGCTTTTGCGCCTTTAGCGGCACAAGGTACCAGTGTGCGTCTGAGCTCCTGGTTCCCATCCCCGGGTGGCTTGTGGTCGGTGCGGCCCCTGGCAACAGACTTTCCTGAGGGGTGCTTTTGTCTTCATTGGGGGCCGCTTGTTAAGCGGGGACCCCAGAGGCGTTTTCGGTCCAAGGCTAGTTCCTAGTTCCAGAGGAGGGTGTCCAGTGTCCTGTGGGTTTGAGGGATCCTGCGGATTTTTGCATCTTTAGCGGCTCAAGATACCAGGTGCTGCGACTGAGCCCTGGTTCCTTCCCTCGGGTGGCTTGTGGTCGGTGTGGCCCCTGGCAACAGACTTTCCTGGAGGGGTGTCTTTGTTGGTTGGCCGCTTATTAAGCGGGACCCCAGAGGCATCTTTAAGGTGCAAGGCTGTTCCTAGTTCCTGGAGGAGGGTGTCCAGAGCCCCGTGGGCTTCGAGGATCCTTGTGGGTTTTGCATCTTTAGCGGCTCAAGTAGTACCAGGGTCGCTACCTGCTCCTGGTTCCCTTCCCTGGGTGGTTAAGGAATGGGTGTACGCCCCGGCAACAGACTTTCTGGAGTGCGATTTGTCTCAGTGGGGGCCGCTAATGTTGCTGGGACCCCAGAGGCGTCTTTTCAGTCCAGGGCTGGTTCCTAGATCCTGGAGGAGGGTGTCCAGAGCCCCGTGAGGCTTGGAGGATCCTTGTGGTCTTTTGCGCCTTTAGCGGCACGTGTACCAGGGTGCAGCCGGCCTTGGGTTCCTTCCCGGTGGCTTTGGGGTCGGTGCGCCCTGGCAGCAGACTTCTGGAGGGGCGCTTTTGTCTTCAGTGGGGCTGCTTGTTAAGGGGAACCTCTAGAGTGCTCTTTTCAGTCCAGGGCTGGTTCCTAGATCCTGGAGGAGGGTGTCCAGCCCCTGCAGGGCTTGGAGGGATCCTTACGGGCTTTTGCACCTTTAGCGGCACAAGGTACCAGGGTGCGGCCTAGCTCCTGGTTCCCTTCCCCGGGTAGCTTGCGGTCGGTGAGGCCCCTGGCAACAGACTTTCTGAAGGGGCGCTTTTGTCTTCAGTGGGGGCTGCTTGTTAAGCGGGGACCCCAGAGGCATCTTTTCAGTCCAAGGCTCGTTCCTAGTTCCTGGAGGAGGGTGTCCAGAGCCCCAGTGGGCTTGGAGGAATCCTTGTGGGCTTTTGCACCTTTAGCGGCACAAGGTTCCAAGGTGCGGCCGAGCTCCTGGTTCCCTTCCCTGGGTGGCTTGCAGTCGGTGCGGCCCCTAGCAACAGACTTTCTGGAGGGGCGCTTTTGTCTTCAATGAGGTCCGCTTGTTAAGATGGGACCCCACAGGCATCTTTTCGGTCCAATGCTCGTTCCTAGTTCCTGGATAAGGGTGTCCAGATCCCCCGTGGGCTTGGAGGGATCCTTGCGGGCTTTTGCGCCTTTAGCGGCACATGGTACCATGCTGCGGCTGAGCTCTTGGTTCCCTTCCCCGGGTGGCTTGCGGTTGGTGCGACCCCTGGCAACAGACTTTCTGGAGGGGCGCTTTTGTCTTCAGTGGGGGTCGCTTGTTAAGCGGGGACCCCAGAGGCGTCTTTCCGGTCCAAGGCTGGTTCCTGGATCCTGGAGGAGGTGTCCAGATCCCGTGGGTTTGGAGGATCCTAGCGGGCTTTTGCACCTTTAGGCGCAAGGTACCATGGTGGGTTGAGCTCTTGGTTCCCTTCCCGGTGGCTTGGTGGTTGGTGTGGCCCTGGCAACAGACTATCTGGAGGGGTGCTTTTGTCTTCAGTGGGGGCCGCTTGTTAAGCGGGGACCCCAGAGGCATCTTTTCGGTCCAAGGCTGGTTCCTATATCCTGGGGGAGGGTGTCCAGAGCCCCAGTGGTCTTGGAGGGATCCTTGCGGGCTTTTGCACCTTTAGCGGCACAAGGTAGTAGGGTGCGGCCGAGCTCCTGGTTCCCTTCCTCGGGTGGCTTGCGGTCGGTGCGGCCCCTGGCAACAGACTTTCTGGAGGGGCGCATTTGTCTTCAGTGTGGGCCACTTTGTAAGCGCGGACCCCAGAGGCATCTTTTAGGTGCAAGGCTGGTTCCTAGTTCCTGGAGGAGGGTGTCCAGAGCCCCGGTGGGCTTGGAGGGATCCTTGCGGGCTTTTGCGCCTTTAGCGGCACAAGGTACCAGGGTGCAGCCGAGCTCCTGGTTCCCTTCCTCAAGTGGCTTGCGGTCGGTGCGGCCCCTGGCTACAGACTTTCTGGAGGGGTGCTTTTGTCTTCATTGGGGCCGCTTGTTAAGCGGGGACCCCAGGGGCTTCTTTTCAGTCCATGGCTGGTTCCTAGTTCCTGGAGGAGGGTGTCCAGAGCCCCAGTGGCCTTGGAGGGATCCTTGCGGGCTTTTACACCTTTAGCGGCACAAGGTACCAGGGTGCGGTCTAGCTCCTGGTTCCCTTCCCCGGGTAGCTTACGGTCGGTGCCGCCCCTGGCAACAGACTTTCTGAAGGGGCACTTTTGTCTTCAGTGGGGGCTGCTTGTTAAGCGGGGACCCCAGAGGCATCTTTTCAGTCCAAGGCTCGTTCCTAGTTCCTGGAGGAGGGTGTCCAGAGCCCCGGTGGGCTTGGAGGAATCCTTGTGGGCTTTTGCACCTTTAGCGGCACAAGGTACCAAGGTGCGGCCGAGCTCCTGTTTCCCTTCCCTGGGTGGCTTTCAGTCGGTGCGGCCCCTAGCAACAGACTTTCTGGAGGGGCGCTTTTGTCTTCAATGGGGGCCGCTTGTTAAGCTGGGACCCCAGAGGCATCTTTTCGGTCCGAGGCTGGTTTCTAGTTCCTGGAGAAGGGTGTCCAGAGCCCCGGTGGGCTTGAAGGGATCCTTGCGGGCTTTTGCGCCTTTAGCGGCACAAGGTGCCATGATGCGGCTGAGCTCTTGGTTCCCTTCCCCGGGTGGCTTGCGGTTGGTGCGGCCCCTGGCAACAGACTTTCTGGAGGGGTGCTTTTGTCTTTAGTGGGGGCCGCTTGTTAAGCGGGGACCCCAGTGTTGTCTTTTCGGTCCAAGGCTGGTTCCTAGATCCTGGAAGAGGGTGTCCCGAGCCCCAGTGGGCTTGGAGGGATCCTTGCAGGCTTTTGCACCTTTAGCGGCACAAGGTACGAGGGTGCGGCCGAGCTCCTGGTTCCCTTCCCCGGGTGGCTTGCGGTTGGTGCGGCCCCTGGCAATAGACTTTCTGGAGGGGCGCTTTTGTCTTCATTGGGGGCTGCTTGTTGAGCGGGGACCCCAGGGGCATCTTTTCGGTCCAAGGCTGGTTCCTAGTTCCTGGAGGAGGGTGTCCAGTGCCCCGGTGGGCTTGGAGGGATCCTTGTGGGCTTTTGCGACTTTAGCAGCACAAGGTACCAGGGTGCGGCCAAGCTCCTGGTTCCCTTCCTCAAGTGCCTTGCGGTCGGTGCGGCCCCTGGCTTCAGACTTTCTGGAGGGGTGCTTTTGTCTTCATTGGGGCCGCTTGTTAAGCGGGACCCCAGGGGCATCTTTTCGGTCCATGGCTGGTTCCTAGTTCCTGGAGGAGGGTGTCCAGAGCCCCAGTGGGCTTGGAGGGATCCTTGCAGGCTTTTGCATCTTTAGCGGCACAAGGTACCAGGGTGCGGCCTAGCTCCTGGTTTCCTTCCCCGGGTAGCTTGCGGTCGGTGCGGCCCCTGGCAACAGACTTTCTGGAGGGGCGCTTTTGTCTTCAGTGGGGGCTGCTTGTTAAGCCGAGACCCCAGAGGCATCTTTTCAGTCCAAGGCTCGTTCCTAGTTCCTGGAGGAGGGTGTCCAGAGCCCCGGTGGCTTGGAGGGATCCTTGTGAGCTTTTGCACCTTTAGCGGCACAAGGTACCAGGGTGCGGCTGAGCTCCTGGTTCCCTTCCCTGGGTGGCTTGCAGTCGGTGCGGCCCCTAGCAACAGACTTTCTGAAGGGGCGCTTTTGTCTTCAATGAGGGCCGCTTGTTGAGCTGAGACCCCAGAGGCATCTTTTCGGTCCAAGGCTGGTTCCTAGTTCCTGGAGAAGGGTGTCCAGAGCCCCCGTGGGCTTGGAGGGATCCTTGCGGGCTTTTACGCCTTTAGCGGCACAAGGTACCATGGTGCGGCTGAGCTCTTGGTTCCCCTTCCCGGGTAACTTCTGCGGTTGGTGCGGCCCCTGGCAACAGACTTTCTGGAAGGGCGCTTTTGTCTTCAGTGGGGTCGCTTGTTAAGCGGGGACCCCAGAGGCGTCTTTCCGGTCCAAGGCTGGTTCCTGGATCCTGGAGGAGGGTGTCCAGAGCCCCGGTGGGCTTGGAGGGATCCTTGTGGGCTTTTGCACCTTTAGCGGCGCAAGGTACCATGGTGCGGCTGAGCTCTTTGTTCCCTTCCCCGGGTGGCTTGCGGTTGGTGTGGCCCCTGGCAACAGACTTTCTGGAGGGGTGCTTTTGTCTTCAGTGGGGGCCGCTTGTTAAGCGGGGACCCCAGAGGTGTCTTTTCGGTCCAAGGCTGGTTCCTAGATCCTGGAGGAGGGTGTCCAGAGCCCCAGTGGTCTTGGAGGGATCCTTGCGGGCTTTTGCTCCTTTAGCGGCACAAGGTACCAGGGTGCGGCCGAGCTCCTGATTCCCTTCCCCGGGTGGCTTGTGGTCAGTGCAGCCCCTGGCAACAGACTTTCTGGATGGGCGCTTTTGTCTTCAGTGGGGGCCGCTTGTTAAGCGGGGACCCCAGAGGCATCTTTTCGGTCCAAGGCTGGTTCCTAGTTCCTGGAGGAGGGTGTCCAGAGCACCGGTGGGCTTGGAGGGATCCTTGTGGGCTTTTGCACCTTTAGCGGCACAAGGTACCAGGGTGCGGCCGAGCTCCTGGTTCCCTTCCTCAAGTGGCTTGCAGTCGGTGCGGACCCTGGCTACAGACTTTCTGGAGGGGTGCTTTTGTCTTCAGTGGGGGCCGCTTGTTAAGCGGGTACCCCAGGGGCATCTTTTCGGTCCAATGCTGGTTCCTAATTCCTGGAGTAGGGTGTTCAGAGCCTCGGTGGGCTTGGAGGGATCCTTACGGGCTTTTGCGCCTTTAGCGGCACAAGGTACCAGGGTGCGACCGAGCTCCTGGTTCCCTTCCCTGGGTGGCTTGCGGTCATTGCGGCCCCTAGCAACAGACTTTCTGGAGGGGCGCTTTTGTCTTCAGTGGGGGCCGCTTGTTAAGCGGGGACTACAGAGGCATCTTTTCGGTCCAAGGCTGGTTCCTAGTTCCTGGAGGAGGGTGTCCAGAGCCCTGGTGGGCTTGGAGGGATCCAGATTAACATTCCCCTAGCTATACAAATATATCAAATATACCTAGGGCTCCAAGAACAGAGGTGTATGTACCTCTCACCTCTAACGTTGAGGGGGCAGCAGTGTAGAACCCTGAGATGACCCAAGAAACACAGGGATGGAAAGAAGAGACTTTTGCAGGTGGCCTGCCTGCAAAAAGGGGAAAATTAGCAGGGGGAGTATAGAGAAATAAAAAAAGAAACATGGAGAGATGCTACTGTAGCAGACTTGGAAAGGATGGGTCTCTCGGGGAGGGGGGGGGGACAGCACAATGTGACATAGCCTGGGTCATAACAGGGTTTAAACACCATTTTATTAAATTGTGTTACAATCCAAGTTAGGTGCGGATGCGAATCATGCTATGATGCTTTAAAATGGTTTAAGCAACTTAAGCTGTTTTAAGCACCACAGTCTGTACAGGGCCAAAAACAGTGCTTTCATTGCAGACAGAGCAAATTGCTTGCAGAAACAAAACTCCTCCTCTGCTATCTTTAAAACAAGTATGTAGCAGAATATTTTTGATATCATAAAGATGTAAGGTGACATTACTGTACCACTTTTGTTTTGACAGCAGGTGTTTTATATGACAGAGGTTTTCTTTCTTGCAGCCAATACACACCACAGCTGTCACACCTACTGTAACTGCACCACTCTACCCTATTGTGAACAGCTTGGCTTCTTCTTTGTGGATCAGGGACTCTGGTGGCAGAATCAGTGATAGGTTTTGAACAGGGTATCCACTTTATACAGGACAGCTGCACATCACATATAGCATCTGGTGGAGCAAAGTAGGACAGTCAGTTCACACTCCACAGTCACTTTTAAAAAAGTTTCCTCCTACTCTAATCAAAATAGCTGTTAACAAATTTGTTTAGCTTGATGTTTAAAAGATACAAGGCTTTATGTGGCTCTATATGTTTCTACTCCAGACCTTTTGGCTCGTGTTTGTGGTGAGGGTGTGTGCCGAAGAGCAATGATTGTGGCACCTGCAGTCATGGTAGGTGTAAGATTGTTGTGCAGTCATTAATTCGCCTACCTAACTGCAAACAGCAAGGTGCTAATAACATGAGGAGGTGTTAAAAAGCTATTTCTTCCTGTCTTCCCTGGCTAGTGTCCATCTTTCTGATCAGTGCCCAAATCAATCTCTGTGCCACTAACATGACATGACCAGTTGGGATTCTGCTAAATTCACAACTGGTTTAGATGAAGGGGAAGAGAGAACTGACAACTTCCTCATCTCGATTAAAAACCAGATAAGAAATAAAGATAGCCTCAAGTGAAGTGAGGGCATGTTTAGATTAAAGGTGGGGAGGGACACAAGGGGACACAGTCTGAAGCTGGAGGATGGAAGATTTAGGTGGGAAGTGAGGAGGCACTACTTCACAGAAAGGGTGGTAGTGAGGTGGAACACACTGCCAGAGGAGGTGATATCATTGAAATCTGTGGGAAGTTTTAAGAGGGATGGGAAAGGGTAAAAGATAAGGTAAAAACATGGGGAAGCTGAGGAGGGGGAGTCGCAGAAGGGGGTAAATCAGATGAATGGGCAAGGGTGGGGAGCAGCTGCAGTAGATTAGACTGGGAGCTATGCACTCGAGCAGACTCGATAGACCATATGGCCTGTATCCGCTGGCATTTTCATATGCTCATATGTCTCCTCTGCAGGGCTGGCACTACATCACAGAGCAATTGGCAACTGGCAGGAGCAAATATGGTGTTGGGGTTTGAGTACACAGGCTTGAGAACCAGGAGACCCAGGTTCACCTCCCCCCCCACACACACACACACACTAGTACCACGTACACACTGTGACCTTCAGTAACTCCCTGTCATTGCTCTCCAAAACTAAGAAAGTGTGCACTGGGATTTAGTTTGTGAGTACCTGGCCTCCATGTTTTGTTGTTACTCTCAGTGTAGTCCACTCAGCTACAGAAATAGGTTAAAGTAGAACTCGACTGCATACAACATTACATGCCACCACATTTGGACACATGGCACACAAGAACGCAGTCACATGCACACACAGCACTACCATAGAGAAATGCACACACACCACCACTACAGAGATACAATCACACTGCTACCAAACAGATGTATGCGATGAGGGTGGCTTGGTTGTTGGTGGCTGTTACTGGCTGGTGGCGGTGCAGTGGTTCAGCTTTGTCTGAGCTGAGGATATCTTCTAGCATACTAGCGAGCCCACTATAAGCTGAAGACGATGCTCCTGAGTCAGAGGGCCTCAGACTGGTGATGGGTTCACTCTGAAGGATGGAGATCCTGGATCAGGGTTAAGAAAAGGTTATTAATGATACAAGTTCACTCCTTCCCCCCAGCTCATCCCCTTCCCTCTGCATCTCTGGCACTTGGTCCTCTCCATCCAACTCCGACTGTGCTTACCCCCCCACCCACTTTGGGGGCTGTACCAAACCCAGAACTATCACTTACAGTGGGGGTGTGAAGGCATGAGATTTAGTGAGAGGAGACCATAGGAAGTCATGTTTCACAACAGTATACAGTACAGTAGGAGGCAGTATAGTGCAGTGGTTTAAGGCTCTGAGCTGAAAATCTAGAGACCTGGGTTGAATCCCACAGCCCCCACTTGCATATTGTGTGACCCTGAGCAAGTCACTTAACTTCCTTGTGCTCCCAGGTTGCACATGTAAACAAGCTTTCAGCTTAGTGTGTCTCTCCTGGTAAAATAAAGATAAAAAAAAAAACAATCACAAATTATTCATCTCACTATGCTTGCCTGCCGAGCACACTGTGAACGCAAACACTCTGCATTGACAAATCCTTCTTTATGCTATAGGGTGAAATTAGGCTTTTAAGAAAAGGAAAATAGAGGATGGTTTAGTGTTTGTTGAGAGAAAGCGAGAGAGAGAGAGAGAGACAGGCCCCAAATCGGCACATACGTGCGCCCACACACACAGGCTGTGTGCACTGTACTAAACAAATGAGATTTAAAGAGGATAGTAAATCTATTTCTAATTGGCAGCTGTTTATACAGTTCTTATTCTATGAAATTATATGCACTCACCTAAATTATCCATATTTAACTGTCCCTGAATAAAAAGTGATATGAGAACCTGTATGTTGCATAGTTTTGTTTTTATTGGCAGCATTCTGTTACAGTTCTCTTCATAGTACCAGTAATTTGGAATTATTAGCATGTCATAGTTTGTGTACAGAATTCTAAGCATGGTTCTGATAGGACAATTGCTCATATTTTAGCATTCTGTACACAAACTCCAAATTAGAACCTTTCAAGTCAGCCCTCAAAGAGCACATTCTCGCTTCACGGCACTGCCAATGTACCAGCTAGTACCAGGTCATCTATCTATCATCTTACGGGACCACCCCGCCACTGAGCTCCTACCGATAGTGCTACCAAACATTACCTATTAACAATGCCTCCTTTGGCTGCACTCACAAGATATCTGTCTAATTCTCTACTTTGCTGTAAATATCAAACCTGTTACTCCCTCCCTCTATCAGCAAACTTATTGTTCTCTTGAAAACTGTAAAATACAGCTCTCGGTAACACATTTAATGCAATGTATAGCTGATCTTGATTCTGCAATGTTGTATAACTGAAAAAACTGTAACCTTTAGCTGCCATTCTATGTCTATATGTATTAAGTGTTTGTATTTGTTTTTTCTGACGTGGAGTCTTTGTAAATGAGTCCCTGACTCAAAAGTTGTAATCCTAAAGTCTGTTAAATAAATAAATAAACTGTGGCATAGTAATCACTTCAAATTACAAATTCATTGAAGAGAACTGTAACAGAATGCTGCCCATAAAAACAAAACAATGCAAAATACATTTTTTCTTATCACATTTTATCCATGTACAGTTAAATATGATTAATTTAGAGGAATGCATTTCATTTCTGAGAATAAGAACTTTATAAACAGCTGCCATTTAGTGTAGATATCCTGTCCCCTTTAAACCTGCAGTGTAGTGTGTTTTAAAGACTAACAACTTTTATTTTATTTTTTATTTAGTTTTTGTTGACTTGGTAAGTGCACTAAACAAATCCTGCCTATTTTCAGGCACTACCCAGGGAAGGGGATACAGATGAATGCCAACTGACCTTGAACCAGATTAAGCTAAAATTAAGATTAATTTAAAGGGGACAGGAAATATGTGCTAATTGGTACCAGTTAGCAATGTTCCTAGTAAGAGAAATGAAAGCCTTAACCTCCAAATGAGTCATATTTAACTGTACCTTAATAAACATTGATGTGAAAAACTGTGTTTTCAATTCTTTTCTTTTTATGAACAACATTCTGAACATTTATTTTCCTGGAACCATTAATTTGGAGTGTGTACTATGTCACGGTTTGAGTACAGAATGCTAAACATGAACTATTGTTCTATCAGAATTTTGCTTAGAGTTCTTTCCTCAAACTGTGACATAGTTAAAATTCCAGATCACTGGTTCTGTGAAGAGAACTGCAACAGAATGCTGCCCATAAAAACAAAACAATGCAAAATACAATTTTTCATATCACTTTTTATTCAGGTACAGTTTAGGCTTATGGATATCATTTCTGTAAACTGGAATATTATAAACAGCTGCCAATTAGAGATAATTTCCTGTCCTCTTTAAAGGGTACCTAAACAAGCAGTGTTTTAAAACTGCAAACTCCCAAATCTGACTTTATAGTGAGGTAAAGTAAAGGCTGCTGTTTACATTTAGTCTAAAACTGCATTTATGTAAATAACATAAATGCAGTTTCATAGCTTTTGAAAAATGCAAACATCAGCCTTTCAAAAAAACAGCCTTGGTTTCTCCCTAAGATGTTTGCCAAGTGTATCAAGTGATGAGTCATGATGATATCATCAGAGCCAGAGACAGAGACCCACATATATTCCTATAGTGCTAACTATTTCATACTGTATAGTGGAGTGTTGTTCTGTATAGAATTCCATCCCTTTCAAAATGCTGTTCTACCACAGTTCCAATGTCATGGAATGCTACTGTGGTAGAACAACATTCTAGAACCTCTAGAGACTGCATGAGTCAGTTTCATTTTGAAAGCTAAAGAACTCACAAAACACATTTTTCACATGGTACTATACACTATAAAAAATACAGGATGAGCAACTCTATGCACAACCAGTGTGTTTTGCCACCTCAGGATTCTGATTCTCATGGACCTCTTGAGCTTCGCTTTCGAGGTCAGAGAGAATCAGAATCCCTCTGTGGCAGAACACACTGGTTCTGCATAGTTGCCCATCCAGCATTCTCTATTTCTTTCCCTCTTTGTTTTGAATTGTTGTACCAAAATGATCAACACCATATGTTAACTAATGGATTATTTTGATCAGTACTATGATTTTGTTCATTTTGTTTACTTTAACTTGCGGAAAATGTTTTGCAATCCAGCTGACTTTTTCTTTGGCAAACCACAGTACAGCACAACATAGAAACATAGAATTTGACGGCAGATAAGGGAAGCTTGGCCCATCTAGTCTGCCCATTTTCTTACCCGATGGATAAGCTGCAAATCCTAGTTAACCAACAGTCTACTTCCTCCTACCCCCACTAGGACAGCCTTATGCCTGTCCCATGCATTCTTGAATTCCTGCACTATTCTTGACTCCATGACCTCCTCAGGAAGGCTGTTCCATGCATCGACAACCCTCTCTGTGAAAAAATACTTCCTCACATTACCCCCCTCTATCTTCAAATTGTGCCTCCTTGTTCTTGCACATCTCTTTTTCTGAAAGATACTACCCTCTTGGACTTTGTTGGGTCATCTGAGATACTTGAAAGTTTCTATCATGTCCCCTCTCTCCCTTCTTTCCTCAAGGGTATACATACTAAGCTCCTTTAGTCTCTCTTCGTATGTCTTCAGGTGCAGATCCTGCACCATTTTGGTTGCCCTCCTCTGGACAGCCTCCACTCTGTCTATGTCTTTGTGAGATGGGGTCTCCAGAACTGCACACAGTACTCCAGATGGGGTCTCACCAACTGTCTGTACAGAGGGATACCAACTTCCTGTTTTCTGCTGTCGATGCCTCTCCCTATGCATCCCAGTATCCCCCCAGCCCTCCTTACTGCCTTCTCACATTGCTTGCCCACATTTAGGTCATCTGATATATTAGCCCCAGGTCCCTTTCCATTTTTGTTGTTGTCAGTATCTCACCCCCCAGTGTAATCTTCCCCTGGGTTTTTGTTTCCCAGGTGCATTACCTTGCACTCCTTTGCATTGAATCTAAGCTGCCATACATTTGACCATTCCTCCAACCTTGCCAAGTCCCTTCTCATCCTTTCTGCTCCATGTTGTGTGTCAACCCTGTTGCAGATCTTTGTGTCATCTGCAAAGAGACATACTATTCCTTCAAGTTCCTCTGCAATGTCACTTATAAAGACATTAAAAAGGACTGGTCCCAGTTCTAAACCCTGCAGTACCCCGCTAGTAACCCTCTTTTCTTCACTGTGGACTCCGTTTACTACTACCCTTTGCGTCCTGTTGCCCAGACCATTTTTTATCCAGGCTACCACCTTGGGACCCACTCCAAGGCTGGCTAACTTGTATATTAATCTTTTGTGTGGGACTGTATCAAATGCCTTGCTAAAATCTAGGTCGGCCATGTCCACAGCCCCTCCTTGGTCTACTACTTTGGTCAAATACCTGATGATCTAGTGGTTATGTGATGCCCTGAATTCTGTTTTTTTTTTTTGTTAACCAGGAGAGGCACACTAAGCTGAAAGCTTGTTCACAGGTGTGGCTTGGGAGCACAAGGAAGTTTAATGACTTGCTCAGGGTCACACAGCAAAGTACCAATCTGGTTCAATTCCAAAGCTCATGCTCTCTTGTTAATCCACAAATAAAGTTTTCTTTTTCCACGTGAACCCCCCACACCTAGCCTGCCTTTTGTTGAACACCCCACCATCCATACCCAGTCATTAGTGCTGCCTGATGCCACATACGTTCTTACAGTCTCATGAAGAGAATTATCACACCTCAGATTGTCTTCTTGTGCCTTAGAGAGTTGTGCACACCTGTACTGATATGCTTCATCAGCTGGCACTGTTAAAAAATGCCTCCCAAATCACTCTCCAGTCAACTTTCTCAATGTTTGACTTCTGCTCCCACAGTAAACATTGAATGGATCACTACCCTTCTGCACAGTGAAGGTAGTATGTACAGTTCCCCTGTTGTGTTTTTTCTCACCTCATTAACCAACAACTAGGTCTTCCTGGAGGGCCAAGCAATAAGCATCATGACCCACCAGAAAAAAACTACTGTTCACACCCTCATAAAGGCTGCGCTTACAATGGATAACAATATTATTAGCAGGAGAGGCATACTAATACCTTGAGCAAATCCACCGGACTTCCAGTATCAGTCTACTCCTTTACCTGTGATCTGCAGAACTCCACAGGACAGTTCCTAGCAATTCTCCTCTAGTACTTTTCTGTGCTCTACTCCACAATGCGAGTTGGCTGGCTACCACCCTTGAAATCTGGAATGAGCTATACACAGCTCCCTCAGTACTGTCCTAATAAATGTCAACCCCCTTACCCAAGGGTAATAAGTGCAGTCCTGCCACTCTGAGTATTTTCCATCACTGACTACTCTCATCCACAGTCAGGTAGTGATCACGATGCTGGCAGCCCCACATTTCAGATCTCACAGTGATCTGCTCAACGTCCTCCTTCCTGTCTTCAACTAACCTGAATATAGCTGTACCCTGCTGGAATGGCCTCTTCAGTTCCTCTCTGGCATTCATTCTTCTCACCTGCTCCCCACACCAAAATCTGGTGAGTTCACTACCCTTCTATATCACGAATGTGGTTAGTACAGTCTCCCGTGTTATTTTTACACATTAAGAATAAACATGATCTTCTGGTAACCCAGGCTGATAGCACCATGGCACAAGTGGAAAACTAGGCTTTCCTACCCATATGAGATCTAAGCCACCTATGATTAGGCACTATTAAATGACGTGCATAATGATGTGCACACCCATCACTTAATAGTGCCTAATCAAAGGTAGCCTAGATCTTTTAAGGATAGAAAAGCCCATCATTCCCTTTGTTCCCTGCTGCTATCAGCCTGATTTACTGGAAAGATATATTTATATTTGATACATCAAAAAAAGAAAAAACCGGGGACTGTACTACTTGCATTCATGATGCAGAAGGGTGATGAGCATAGCAGTTTTTGGTGTGAGGAGGAATAGTGAACAATGAATATCAGAGGGGGAACTGAGAAGGCCACTCTTGCAAGGTACTGCTTTATTCAGGGATGGGGAAGATAGAAGGAGAGAAATATGAACAGATTACTATGAGAAATAACATGTGGGTCTGCCAGCAACATGATCACTACCTGACCCCGTTGTCCTGGCCAACATTCCCTTTCCCATAAAACCAGTTCATGCAATTGTCCAAGGCTGTGTGTGGATATTAACATATGAATTGGCTGCCACTACACATTCAGTCACTTCACCACCAGTCTAGTATTGCTTGTAAAGCACTTTGGGATATAATGTGTGTGGAAACCACTATATAACTGCTGATTATTCTTCTTACTATTATTTCCTCTGGATAAAGAAGACAAGACAAGCATGTATTAGATTTTTGAGAAAGTATGAACTCTAACATTGGACTGCACAAGAACTTTGCTACAAAAAAAAAGTGGTGGATCTAGGGGGTGGTGAAGGGTGTGGCTGCAAATCCCCCTCCCCCCGCTGCTGCATTTCACTTTGTTGAAGAAGTCTGATTTATTGATTGTACAAATGCTTACATTCAAACTATGGATTACATGTGCAGGTTCTGTTAAAAATGTACTAGAAAAAAATTATAGCAGAAAATATAAATTTTCAATAAAAATGTTACAAAGTGCATATTAAGTATACACACCACCCCAGCACCCCCACTGTAGCATCCTGGATCCGCCATAACCACTAGACCACCAGGTTATTCAAGATTTGTACTGCACTGTGGTTTGCCACAGAGAAAGTCGGTTAGATTAAAACACATTTTCAGCATGTTGAAGTAAACTAAATGAACAGAACCATAGTCTGACGTGTATTATACAAAATAATGCACATGGTTTTGACCATTTGGGTGAAACAATTCTATACAAAGGGAAAAAAAGAACTAGTTAGCACTATAGAGAGCCATATATCGTTCTCTGACTTTGGCTCCAATAATGTCATCACATAACAATCAATCAATCAATCAAAATCTTTATTAATCTAGACGGGCACCATTGAGCAGGGCTCACTTGCAAGATGGACTTGGTCATACAAAAATCATAGTACAGTAACATGGTAAAACATAATGCAATGTTATACAAAAAAAAATATATATACATATGTATATCAGCATTTGAGTGAGAGGGCCTTTACAACAAATAGGTTTATAACTGGGTACAGCCAGAATGTTCACTTAAAAGGAGAGATAAAGGCAAGAAGAGGGATACCAGCTTAGGAAGAAATGACGGGGTTGGAATAGTTAACTGGCATACTTCAGGGAAAGGGGGTGGAACTTGGCCATGGCTAAAGAGAGGCAGAGAAGCCGGTATTTTGGTAGGGAGAGAGAGAGGTGGGGCAGAGGCAGTGTGAGAGGCAGGATGGGCAGGAGGGATACTGGAAAATAGGTGAGCTAGCGATGTGGGAAACATTTGCAGGTTTCCTTCACTGAGCGGTCATAAAACAACTTGAAAATATTCAGGCTAACTGGACAGCTCAGCTTCAAGTTTTTTTGCATATTGTTCCACAAGTAAGGCAATGAGAAACTTATGGCAGCTCTGCCGAAACGAGATTTGACCTTAGGTAATTGCAAGGCAATCAGGGAATAGCTTCTTAGAGCATAGGCACCTATCACACTCAGGGGAATGCAATCAGAGAAGTATAGGGGGAGCTTGTTGGTAACTGCTCTGAAAGCCCATAGAGCGGCATTTTGATTTCACCTATAATGAAGGGAAGTCCAGCCCACCACAGTGTACAAGGAGCAATGGTGTGGGGAAAGTGGAAAGCCCGTTATGAACCTGATTGCTCTGTGGTATAGGGTGTCCAACTTAGCCAGGGCAGAGGCAGTACAATGGCTACAGAGAAGGTCCTCATAATCTATTAATGAAAGGAATGTGGCTTGACCCAACCACTGCTTGGCATCCCTAGTAAGGAAGTGGTTAATTCTGTAGAATAGTCCTACTCTTTGTCTTAGTTTCTTCTGTAGTTCTTTGAGATGTTCAGAGAAGGAGAGTTTGTGATCGAGCCATACACCCAGATATTTGTATTTTGGGACAAACTCTAGATTTTCTCCAAGTACTGTGATAATCTGAGAGATAGTCCCAACACAAGTAGGGTTCACCGCATAGGAGGAAGGGGAAAAGAGCATCGCTTTTGTTTTTTTCACATTAAGCAGAAGCTTTTTGCTTATGAGCTGGTATTGCAATAGGTTAAATTCAGCTTGGAGGTCTTCATAGGCTGCTTCTGGCATAGGACGACTCAATAAAGTACTGTGTCATCAGCGAACAAGTGGATACTGGCCTTATTGACGTTATCATCGATGTTGTTAATGTAAACTGCAAACAACAGGGGACCAAGGATAGACCTCTGAGGCACACCTCTCTGTAGGGGTTTAAGTGGCAAAAGATCACCTTCAGCTTTAACCTGCTGTTTCTGATCTGTGAGGTAGTTGGCAAACCAGCACATAGAGTTAGGATCCAGACCTAGGTTACACAGGGAGGAAAGAAGCAGGCTATGGCCGACTGTGTCGAAGGCCTTACTTAGATCCAAAAAAAAGGCACAGACAAAAGTCAAGGAGTCAATCATTAGTCACTTTTGCTAGGGCAGTTATGGTGCTGTGCTTTGCTCTGAATCCAGACTGCACTGGGTTTAACAGACTCCTGGATTCAAGGTACGCCAAACACATTTGGTGGCCATTTTAGGAAGCGGATAAGCCAATGTTTTTGAAATTGGAAGGCTGATTTTACAATTTTCAAATACTCTGGAACCACATTTAGGTAAATTATATAAATGTAGTTTTAGCATTAATGAATACAGTAGCCTTTCCTTTAGTCATCTATGAAGTCAGATTTTTGAATAGTTTGTTGTCAAAATGTTGTTTAGATATCCTTTAATGGAGAAGGGAGGTTTTCTAAAGGGTTATTTTGATTGGAAATGTAAGGGTTTTTGTAACTTAGTCATCTGAAACAAAGAACAAGGCAAGTAATCTTCCTGAAATGCAATTAGCTTAGGGGCATGTTTTTCTATTGTTGTTGGTGGCTTTGCTTCATGACCAAAAATAATTATTTTTTTCCCCTGATAATTTAGTAAGGCTTGACGATTAGTTGACAGTACGACTTGTCAAATCAGCATTGCTGCAGTGACTTGAGTGATTTGATTTGATAATACATATAATTGAAAGTTAATATCAGAAATCTTCCAGTGAGGAACCCAGGCTTGGGTCCCTCCACAGCCACTTAAGCAGGTGCGGGTGCACCGTATCTGGTAAGGTGGGACTGGTCAGCTGACTACCACTGCTTCAGTTAGCTGTTGTTCTGTTCTGTGTGTGCATGGATGTGCACTCAAGACATTTTTTTAAGTTTGTGGCTGTGTACCCCATAAGAAATTAAAAAAATATATATTTTTTGAGAATTTAGTCAGGCTTGACTATTAGTCAGTGAGACTTGTCAGATCAGCATTGCTGTAGTGGCTTGAGTGATTATATTTCATAATAATATAATTAAAATTGAATGCATCTCCCTGTAAGGAACATGACCATGGCTGACAGAGGATGTAGTACCTGAAAATGTAGTTAGTCCAGCAGCTCTGCAAAGCTGTAGCAGGTTTAGAGCAGCAAGAAGTAGGAGAGGGAGAGCACACTGCAGAGCAATGCTCAGGGTATGCACAGAATTGCGTTTTACCCCATCAAAGCCTGCAATTTCCACCATCACCAGTATGGTGTCAGTTGAGAGAAGGGAAAAAAGTAAAAGTAGCATTCAAAGTGCTAGTAGTGCTGCTAGGAGGACATTGTCATTAACTGCTACTGATACTATCAATATGAATGTACCCTCTTCATCGCTTGCCCCTGCCACCACTACCACCAGGATAAGGACATTCTCCATAATAGCCACCACTCCTCTGATCCACCACCCACCAGTGACACTACTAGTATCCCAACTTCTGTTGCGACAGTGGCTCTGCCAGCCACTGGTGCCACTGTGACTGAGAACACTCCTGCTATTGTGACTCAGACCAATCCTGTCACTGTGACTGAGACCACTCCTACCACTGTGACCCAGATCCTTACTGCCACTGTGACCAAGACCACTCCTGCCACCGTGACCCAGACCACACCTGCCACTGTAACCATGGCAACCACCAATGCTGCTACAGTGACACTGGCCACTACTACCACTGTGGCCCCAGCCAGTCACACAAGTATTTCCAGTACTGTGTCCACCCCTACTGTGACACCTCTTGCTTCTTGGTCTGTCTCCTCTACCATAGAACTTGTCAGTGCAGATGAAGAGAAGGTGCAATTATCCAAGTCTGAGTACTCTCTGCCAGGAGATTTGCCCACTGATATATTATCAGAGGTGGTTAACCTAAGCAGCTTTGATGATGAGGCAGAGTATGGAAGTACCTTGAGAGCTGTAAAATGAGAAAGTCAGGTGGCCAGAAAACCTCAACCTCTTGAGGTCACAATGGCAAGAGGAAGAAGGATATGGCTCCTCCCCCCAAAAAACTCAGCAAGCTACCCTTCAGCACTTTGTTCAGTAGGCTCCATCCCAGCCTAAACAGCCAAGTGCAGCAGCTGCAGTGGCTCAAGTGGTGCCAGGGGAAACTCAGCAGATGGAAGTCCAAACAAGAAAGGCTAGTGAGGACAAAAAGAGTGGTGGTGATCCTGGTGACACTAGCCACAACAGTGGTGTCAGGAGCATGGTATGGTTGCATTTCACAGTACTAAAGGAAAATAACATAAAGGCAGTCAACACACAGTGCAGTACAGCTATCAGCAGGGGGAATCTCAGGAAAATTTAACAACCACCTCCTTAATGAACTAGCGGAAGGTAAAACATCTCAAGGTTTTTAAAGCACTAGGGTCTGTGCCTTTGGTTCCATCAGACCCGTCTCGTGGTGATGATGTGGGCAATGGTGCTAGTGGCACTGGCAATGCCATAGAATGTTCTGTCCCTAAAAAAACTGCTGCTGTGCCTCCTGCTGCTACCACTCCATCGCCCTCAACACCAAAGAGTCCTACTTGCACCCCAACCCTCCTGCCAGGCACCAGTCTCCTGCTATTTGCACACCATCTAGCAAGTATGGAACATCCCTCCATCTATGGTCAGTGCCAATAGTGGAAGTGTTCCAGGTCAGAACTATGTACCAGTCATCCCATTCAACAGCTCAGCACATCACACAGCTCATAGGTGAAAAGATGGTGTTGGATCTGCAACCTTTTTTCACTTGGTGGTAGACACTGGCTTTCAAAGAATTCTGCAGCTCTTGCAACCATGGTACCAGCTCCCATCATGTTCCACATTTTCATGCACTGTGTGCCAGAGATATATAAGAAAGATATATAAGGGTCTGAGAATGGCAGCTGTTACACTACTCTTGGAGGCTATGTGGAGAGTTTTCCACTGCACCTCAGACATCAGGAGCAGTACAAACTCCATGCATACATATCTTTCCTTGACTGCACACTGGTGTGTGCAAAACCATATGTCTCCTGCTGCTGAGTCCTCTTTTTTCCTCCTGTGTCACTGACTCTCCCTTCATCCCTCAATCTGGCAGTCACTTCAGGTCTGCTCTTCTAAATATTGGGCTAACAGAGAAAGACCACACATCATCGAACAGCCTGACATCCATTCAAGTCATGCTGCATTCATGGACAGTTGGTACCAATCTACATTTTTTTCATCATGGACAACAAGGCAAATATGGTGAAAGCAGTTGCTGATAGAAATTTTCTCAGCATTCATTGCGTTGCCCATACTATACCTTGATGATTGAAATTTTCTCAACATTTGTTGCTTTGCCCATACTATACCTTGAATCTAGTGATCACATTTATGTTATGTCACAGAACTGTGGCTAGCTCCAACTGTGCTCATTTTCATCACTCTTTAGAAGGTGACTCACCAGCTACAAGAAGTGTAACAACACCTTGATCTTTCTCAACATCATTTAATACAGGATGTCAGTACCAGATGGAATTCATCAGATCTGATGCTGTCCAGACTGCTAGAACAGAAGCACACATTTCATGACATGACAATAGAGTGTGACATTGGGGGAGTCCTAGGCCACAATGAGTGGTCACGGTTCATGCTATGGTGAGAGTAATTGGGTCATTTGAGAGTAGCAACTATGATGTAAGTGCATCCACCGCTATGCTGAGTCAGGTGATTTCAACAGTGCATATACTAAAAGCATGTATGGAGACATGTGTAGAGGAAAACAGAGAGATTCCAGATAAGGCAGCTGTACTCATTGAACACTTGCAAGCTGAACTCGATGCAAGGTTTGCAAAAGTGCAGACACATTTTTGCAGCCATGTTGGATCCCTGGTTCAAATGTGAGCTCCTTCACATGGCTATGGATAGCCACAGAGTAATTCATTTTTGTCAACAGCTGTGTAATGAGCTGACGGGTTGCATGTGGGGACTGGTGATAATGGCTGGTGGTGCAGAAGGTCATGAGACACAGGGAATTCCATCTGGCAGGTCTGGTTCCACTGGTGCATATTGGGAAGAAATACTGACAGTAGCACTGATGGGAGTGGGCACTGCTCAGCACATCCTTACACCAAGAGCAACAGAACAGGACATAGTCACAGCCTTTTTCTGTGAAAAATATATCAAATTGCTATTTTGTAGAGTTTCTTGAGCTGTTTCAGATTGATCCATTAAGCTACTGTGCACAGAAGATACATTAATCCCCCACTTCATGTGATGATACTATAGGCAGGGAAAAATAACCAGACTGTGTGGGCCAAGTGGTTCTTATCTGCAATCAAATGCTGTGTTTCTATGTTTCTACTTGGTGCAACTGGCTATGAGACACATCAGTTGTCCCTCTGTGAGTGTGCCATCTGAGAGGATATTTGGCAAGCTGGTGATGTTACATACAAACATAGAAGCTGAGGACAGATAAGGGCTGCATGGCCCATCCAGTTTGCTCTTTCTTGTTGCATTGCTTACGCTATACATCCCTACAGGTCTACGGCACTTTTTCTGCCACCCCCCTACTTATCCCTTATAATTCCCTTGTGTTTATCCCAGCTTTTTTTTGAATCCCACCACTATTTTGTCCCCACAACCTCCACTGGAAGACAGTTCCAGGCATGTTGTTGAGCCTCATCATTAAACACTAGACTATGAACACATCCAGCAGCGTGTTTCATCAAGCTTAACTTGCCATTACTTAGGAGCAAATATGTGTAACCCCCATAAAAATAGACATATAGTCACTCAAGTTTGCTTTTGCTGACTGTTTATCTTTATAACATTAACCTGCATATTTTTCCCCTTTGCTTCCTTCCTTCCTGCAGTGTTTAATGCATGCACTTTCATTATAGTACAATTAAATTCATTACTGTAACCCCCTTATAAATGGGGGTTCCTGAATGTCTTCCTTGGGTGTGCCTAAATGCCCACTGCCAGGCTGGTATCCTGTATCTTAGAGTTTTAAAAGTGTTTGTATGAGAGTGCCTTAATGCCTCTGTGCTCAGTCTCTTTTAGAGCTTCCTATTTGTGGTGTAAAACTAATTTGGGTAGGGGCTGGGTAGTTTCAGGCTCGAGTCCCACCTGGGTTACCAGATAATCGCTCCGTTCTGCCATCGTTAGTTGTGCAGAGGGAGCTCCATTAAAGCTGTACTTATTTGCTGATTATCTATAGTAATAGTAATGATATTGTAGTTTGTCTAACCTGCCTTCTTTGCAGCATGGACAGTTCTGTTTATCACCACCATCTTGGTCCTGGACTGCTAGAATGGGCCAATCAGTACCTTTGGGGACCCTAAAATGGAGTCTGTCCCCAGGGGTCTTGTGGGAGTGAATTTCTGTAGGAATTGTAGTTTTGAGACGTTGACACCTAAATGCACCTAGAGGGGGAGCTCTTGCTTTGACAGACAGATGAATCAATGAATCAAACCTTTTGGACCAAAGGGAACTTCCCAAGCTGCCTGCTGCAGTGAGTCAGTCTGGAGGTAGAATTTGGACAATGAACAGCTCGAGTGATTCGAGCAGCTGCTCCTGCATAGTTTGTGTGGGAGATTGGTGGAAAGGCTGAGTTTGGCCTGTCTACCTGCTGTTCTTTGAGAGGGAATCCTTTGAAAGGTTTAACAATCGGACTATATCTGAATTGGAGTGTGACAAAGCCACTGAAGAATGACCAGATTTAACCCTGAAGAAGACTGAAGATTTACTGTATGCGATCGGCCTGTGAGGACATCCAGTTGCCACAAAATTCCCGGTTTTGCACAGAGACACTGATATTGCTGCCGGACTGCTATCCGCATTATGGTATGGTGATTGCTTTACTATAAATGTGCTGTTTGCTATTAGTGGGTCACAATTTGGTTCACCACTGTTTAATTGTGCTAGGCTTGCTGGAAGCTGCATCCAGCCTTCCTGAACTGATATCCAAACTGTCTTACCTGGCCTGAGCCCTGCCACACTGGCCCAGCCAACTACTTCAGGCACAGAGAACACCATCAATGAGAGACATGCCTGGGGATCAGCTCCCTACTCAACATCATGAACAGGAATGACACCATGGTGAATCCTGTGGGCCCTGCTTCTCTTGGCAAACCAGCAAGTCATCCTGCAGTCTCCATTTCATCCATCCTGTGCCCTGTTCTGGGTAGCGTGAGTAAACATCAGGGTAGCTCCCTGCAACAACAGCTCAATCAGAGTGTGGTATCTGATTTAATTGTTTTGCCTAATCTTCACGAACTGAGCCTCCTGGCTCTGGATTACAAATTGTGTGTGGTTGTGCATGCCTTTTCTTTTCATCACAGGACCCCAACCAGTTGTGATGCCAGCCTACCCCGGGCAACGTTCCAGGCTAGCCCACCTCACTTCTAATTGCGTACCCAGAGCATGTGACTGTGCAGGGACTAAAAGTGCATGCATAACTGCTTGACTAGATCAGTTTTAAAATCAATCAATCTGATTATGCCCCTCCCTTGTTCAAGTCCCCTGAATAAATCAGATCTAACTCTTTTTGCATTTAATCTGACTGTGGTTCCAGTTTGTACCGAAAGCACTGTACTGTTGTCATTTGCTGTGCCTAACCTTGTTTTACAGGGGGTCTCCAGGGTCGAACTGGTGGAACCAGCCCTGGTGGTACGTGCAAACAGTGTGAGATGTGTATGCTGAATAGGGCTACTGTGAAAGTGTTTTGTTGCATATTGTCTAGGCCACTAGAGGGAAAGAGGGGGTTACAGTGTCCTGAGGGCTGCAAATTCCGTTACTTTGTTGTCAACCCTGTCCTCTGGGTGGAGGCACCTGTTTCAGTACCCAGGCCTCTTAACCTGCTACCAGCCAAGCAGGCAGGGGTAGTAGCCCTTGGGATAGCACCACCTAGGGGTTACATGTTGGAGGAACCAACGCTGGGGTTTGCACCTTCTAGTGATCAGAAGTGGGGTACTACAACCCCAAGCCTAAAAATCGTAATAAAATGGAGGCACTTGCTACGCCTAACTTTAAGATTACCCCCATAATCTGTTAGTGTACCGTATGATGGGGTGGAGCGAGGCACAGGGAGTAGACCCTCAACAAGCCATTTTGTTAATGGTCATCCCGTTAGGGACCACTAATGCAACTATTATAGAGACTGTTGAACAAGTTAAGTGTTTGGACAAGGTTGAGGTGAAAGGAAGGGATTCCGACCTGTTTGATCAAACTATGGTGGCCCTACTCTCCTACATCCTGCCATTGAACCAGAGAAGGTACCCCCTGTCATTTTGCCTGAAGGGTCCCAAAAGTGATGAAGGGTCATTCACTTACATAGTGACCTGGCTGCTCCTGGAGGGTTCCCCCGCATAGAGGGATTTAAAGACAAGCTGCTTAAACTGTTAACCTCTGAGGGGTGCCCTGCTACAGAGCTAGTGAAAAAGTTAGAGCTTTCTGAGGATGTCACTCCCATGCAGTCCCCATAGCCTCTCCCACCACCCCTACAGTTGCTTCCCCCATAGTGATACCTACTATGCATTTGGACTTATACCACAGACTTAGGATCTTCTTGGATATGGTCCTGGTGCCATGATGGAGGACAATTTGGAAACGTGGATGGACTGTGCCACCCCACTGGTCCAGAAGTGGCAGTGTGCTGAGGGGGAAAAGAAGAAGAGGCTCATGGAAAGTTTGAGTGCCCTGCACTGGAGGCCATTCACTTCCTGTGATCCACCAGCCCAGAGGCCACAGCCGCTGAGTATCTCTCTGCCCTGGAGGGGGTATTTGGTAGCACCGAGTTGGGAGATGACCTGATATGGAAGTTTAATTCTGCAAAATAGTAGAAGAATGAAAAATTGTCAGTGTTTATTACTCAAATTGAGTGAGCTTTGCAGTGGGCCCACTGTAAAGGAGGGGTGCTCACCAGTGAATTGAATAGGGTCAGGCTAGAGCACATCTTAAAGTCAGCAAGGTAATCTAGCGTGATGTTGTTGAAGCTTAAACTGCAAGACAGAAGGGGAAATCCCTCCCAATATTGTGACTTAATGAAAGAGATCCGTGAGATTGAGAATGATGAAGAGGGATGAGAGTTCTATGCTGGGGCTGCCCACGCCTGCCAGGCCCCTGAGAGAGGTGAGGAGGCCGAACTGCAACAGATGAGGGAACTGATCAAGGAGTTAACTGAGTTGAGAGTCAGTCAGCAAGCTGCTGAGGCAGCCAAATATGCAAATTCCTGTCCAGCCCTCCCTGAGACAAAGAGAGAACTCCTGCCAGGAGGGGTGGGGGTACACATTGTTTCATCTGAAACCCAGCCTGAAGACAGCCTGCGGGAAGAGGTATGAGAACTGAGAACTGTGGTGGAAGACCTACTCCAATTCTGAGCTACCCGAGACACTGACCCTTGGGGGAACTCAGAAAGTCAAGAGAGCAAACCCCTGACCAGAGAGAGACCCCGAGACTCCCCCACTATGTTCAAGCAGGGGAACAGCTCCTCTTCCCCTAGAGACTCTAAAGAACCTGTTTTCTGTTACCACTGTGGAGAGGATGGGCACACCCGATTCATCTGCCATTCACCTGAGAATCTGAGAAAAGTTACTACTGCTGGCATTCATTCATAGAAACATAGAATTTGACAGCAGATAAGGACTGCTTGGCCCACCCAGTCTGCCCATTTCCCTATCTAATGGATAAGCTGCAAATCCTAGTTAACCAGCAGCCTACTTCTTTCTACCCCAACCCCCTAGAATTGCCTTATGACTGTCCCATGCATGCTTGAATTCAACCACTGTTTTTGACTCCACAACCTCCTCTGGAAGGCCATACCATGCATTCACAACCCTCTCTGGGAAAAAATACTTCCTTACATTACCTCTGAGCCACCCCCCCCATCTTCAAATTGTGCCCCTTTGTTCTTGCACACCGCTTTTTTTGAAAGATGCAACCCCCTTGGACTTTGCTGATTCCCTTGAGGTACTTGAAAGTTTCTATCATGTTCCCCCTCTCCCTCCTTTCCTCGAGGCTATGCATATTACGCTCCTTTAGTCTCTCTTCATATGTCTTCCAGTGCAGACCCTGCACCATTTTAGTTGCCCTCCTCTGGACAGCTTCCATCCTGTCTATGTCCTTGCAGAGATTGGGTCTCCAGAACTGCACACAGTACTCCAGATGGGGTCTCATCAGCTGTCTGTACAGAGGGATAACAACTTCCTGTATTCTACTGGTGATGCCTCTCCCTATGCATACCAGTATCCCCCCAGCCCTCCTTGCTGCCCTTTCACATTGCTTGCCCACCTTTAGGTCATCTGATATGACTGCCCCCAGGCCCCTTTCCATTTTTGTTGTTGTTAGTATCTCACCCCCCATTGTGTACTCTTCCCCTGGGGTTGTGTTTCCCAGGTGCATTACCTTGCACTTCTTAGCATTGAATCTAAGCTGCCATACATTTGACCATTCCTCTAACCTTGTCAAGTCCCTTCTCATCCTTTCCACCCCACCTTGTGCATCAACTCTGTTGAAGATCTTTGTGTCATCTGTAAAGAGACATATTTTTCCTTCCAGTCCCTCTGCAATGTCGCTTATAAAGACATTGAAGAGGACCGGTCCTAATACTGAACCCTGCGGTACCCCACTACTAACCCCCCTTTCTTCAGAGTGGACTCCATTTACTATTACCCTCTGTGTCCTATTCTCCAGCCAATTATTTACCCAGGCTATCATCTTGGGACCCACTCCCAGGCTGGCTAACCTGTATATTAATCTTCTGTGTGGGACTGTGTCAAATGCCTTGCTAAAGTCTAGGTAGGCCATGTCCACAGCCCCTCCCTGATGTACTACTTTGGTCACCCAGTCAAAGAAATCTATTAGATTCATCTGACATGACCTTTCCATCAGAATCCATGCTGCCTTGGGTCCTGTGCCCCTCTGGCCTCTAGGTACTCGACAATTCTTTCCTTCAGAAGTGATTCCATCATTTTCCCTATCACTAAGGTTAAACTAACAGGACTGTAGTTTCCTGCTTCTGCCCTGCTCCCACTTTTGCGAAGGGGAATCACATCTGCCCTCCTCCAGTCCTCAGGTACCACCCCATCCTCCCATGACTTGTTAAAGAGGGTAGTCAGTGGTGTCACTAGTTCTACCCTTAGTTCTTTTAGAATTCTGGGATGAATCCCATCAGGCCCCATTGCTTTGTCCACCTCCAGTTTTAAGAGTTCTTTCAGAACCCTTTCTTCTGTAAATGGGCTGGTATCAACTTCTGTATCCAGAGTGTTTCTATTATTTGTTTTAGGTACCTCCCTCTTCATTTGTAAATACTGAGCAAAATATTTGTTTAGTATCTCTGCCTTTCACCGCCACCTCTTCCCACCCCTGCCCCTTTATTAAGCTCTTCACTATCCCTCCCTTGGTCTTCGCTTGCTCCTGATGTACCTAAAAAGGTTTTATCCTTCTTAACTGAGTTGACTATCTTTTTCTCAGTTCGGGCCTTTGCTGTTCTGACTGCCTTCCCAGCTTCCTTTGCTTTTAACTGATACAATTTTCTGTCCTGCTCATTCTGTGATTCCTTGTACTTCCTGAATGCTTTCTTGTCTCTTGAACTTTCACTGCCACCTCCTTTGAGAACCATAGTGGTTTCTTACATCATTTGTTTTGTTTATTTGCTTCACACAAAGGCTTGTTACCTCTGTGATGGCAGTTTTTATTATTCCCCATTGTTCTTCCACCCTCCCTTCCTGCCCATTTGCTAGTGCATTCCTTAAGCACTCACCCATTTTGGCAAAGTCAGCCCTCCTGAAGTCCAGTACTTTTGCCTTTGTATGGCTTGACTCTATTGCTGTGTTTATTGTGACCCATACTGTTTGATGGTCGCTAGTTCCCAGATGGCTACCCACTTCTACATCTGTGATCCTCTCTCCCTCTCCATTTGAGAGAACCAGGTCTAAGATTGCTCCCTCTCAAGTGGGTTCCAATACTAGTTGTCTAAGGCATGCCCCCTGTAGGGCATCTAGAATAACCCCACTCTTAGAAGTGGCTGCTGCAACTGCACTCCAGTTAACATCTGGCATATTCAGATCACCCATCAGCAATATCTCCCCTTTTTCTGCCATTCTAAGTATACTTTCTATCATTTCCTTGTCCATTTCTTCCCCCTGAGAGGGGAGGTCTGTATACAACCCTGTGCAGATTGTGGTGCCATTGCCTGTCTCCAGATTGACCCACAGTGCTTCTTCTCCTCCCTGTTTACCCTTTTGTTCTGTTGCTTTGATTCCTTCCCTTATGTAGAGAGCTACTCCTCCTCCTCTTTAACCCCCCCGTCCCTCCTGTAGACAGTGTATCCTGGTATGTTTATGTCCCAGTCATGGTTCTGTGTATACCATGTTTCTGTGACTGCCACGATATCCAGGTGTTCCTCCTCCATCAAGGCCACTAATTCAGGAAGCTTGTTACCCAGACTATGGGCATTGGTACTCATTGCTCTCCATTATTTGATGACTTTAACTTCTGTAGCAGCATTTCCCACTGACCTTTCTACCTTGGTCTTTTTCTCATTTAGTACCCTGTTTTGCAGGGGTAGGCTGGGATTTTCCTGCTGCTTATCAGTGCCTCCCCCCTTGACTAGTTTAAAAGCTTGCCAATGAAGCATTTAAACCAATTGCCCAAAGGACTTGTTCCCTTCCTGGACAGATGCAGACCATCCTGCCAGTATAAGCTGGTATCCCTCCAGGTGGAACCCCCAGTCAGCAATGAAGCCAAACCCCTGTGTTCCACACCATTTTTTCAACCATTTGTTAAATTGCATGGTGCAAAGTGCCCTCACCTCACCCATGCCACTGACAAGCAGCACCTCTGAGAAGGATACTGTGTGTGCAACTTGTCTTAGGCCCTTCCCCAACTCTACAAAGTCCTTCTGCACTGCTCTAATCTCATGATGAGCCAACATAAGGCCGCAAGGTAGGGCTGCCCAGAAAAGCTATTCATCCAAGGCAGCTGTAAAGCTGACGTCCAAGTCCAAGTCATCTGAGTGGTCCGAGGTGGTAGGCCCTTCCATGGAAACTATAGTGACAGTGATCGGTGTGTCTGCCCGGGTTGTGCTTGACTGTGGATCTCAAGTAACCATAGTATTTCAAGATTGGTACCAGAAGCATCTGCCTGATGTGCCCCTACAACCCCTGGAAAGTTTGTATGTATGGAGATTGAGTGAGAACTCCTATCCATGCTCAGGGTATATCAGGATCTGGCTGTCATTCCCTACCACCATGGCTGGGGTAGATGAACAAGTTGAGACACTTTCCCTAGTGTATGCCCCCACCAGACTGTATGATGGAGTTTGCCTGTTAATTGGAATAAACACTCACATGTTGTTTGGGAGACTAGCACAACTCTGTCATGAGAAACAAGGGCAGCAGACTGGATGGGCCTAAGAATTCCAGCAGTAATCAAAAGGGCTTATGACTTGCAATGGAAACCCAAAGAAGTGGACTGAGATGAGCCAGCGGGGAATAGTGTGGAAAAAGGATCCTGACCCTTTGGTGTTGGCCCCTAACGCCAAATGTACGATCCATGGAGAAGTCCGCCTAAGGAGAGATGTAAAGAATAAAATATTGATGATAGATGCCCCTGGTGAAGGGAAGCTGCCAGAGGGGTTGATGGTTAAGCCCAGTATACCACCTGCATGTACCCATGCCTATACACACTGAGTGATGGTGCAAGGTGAGAAACATGTCTGACAGGGAAGTTCGTGTGAACCGGAGATGTACTCTGGCTACTGTACACTGCAAAGACACTGCAGTATTACCCAGTAACAAGTACTCTGGAAAAAGGGAGAAAGTGACTCCAGACTTATTTGACTTTGATGATTCCCCCTTGTCCACAGAATGAAGGACCTGAATTAGCAAGAATCTTGCTCAAAGAGACCAAGTGTTCTCACTAAAAGAGTGGGACATGGGGGGTGTCCATGGTGCCAAGCATAACATACACCTGCATGATGACTGGCCATTTCAAGAGAGGTCCTGAAGCCTTGCCCCAGTGGACATAGATGATTTTAAGAGGCACCTACAGGAAATGCTCGCTGCTGGCATTATTCAAGAATCAAGAAGCCCATATGCATCCCCCATCATAGTGGTGCATAAAAAGAATGGATCTATGAGGATGTGTGTGGACTAACAGACCCTCAACCGATGGACTATCCCAGATCAATACACCGTGCCGCACATACAGGATGCCCTGGATTGCTTGAACGGGGGTCAGTGATTCTTCATACTGGATCTCCGCAGCGGATATTATCAGATTCTGGTATCCCCGGAGGACTGTGACAAAACAGCCTTCATCTGTCCTTTGAGGTTCTACAAATTCCTGAGGATGCCACAGGGGATTTCAGATGCCCCTGTCACCTTCCTGAGATTGATGGAACGTGCAGTGGGAGACATGAACTTGTTGGAATGTTTAGTGTTCTTGGATGATGTCATTGTTTTCAGACACATACTAGAGGAACATGAGACCAGACTGTTCAAAGTCCTCAATTGTTTAGAAGAATTCGGCCTCAAGTTATCCATAGACAAGCGCCAGTTTCTTCAGATGTCTGTGAAATATGTGGGACCCATAGTGTCTGCAGAAGGGATACAGACAGATCCCAGTAAAGTTGAATCTTTGACCACTAGGCCCCAGCCCAATAACCTAAAAGAGCTACAGTGTTTCCTGGGGTTCTGTGGCTACTAACGCAGATTCATCAAAGACTATTCAAAGGTGATTTGACCGCTCCTTAACTTTACCCAAGGCTACCCCCCTACCAACCAGAAATACAAAAAGGGAGCTATCAAAGACCTAGACAAAGTGTATTTTCAACAGGTGGTCCTTTTTGGACTCAGTGAACACCCAAATGTGACACAGCATTCTTTGAAGTCATATACCAGCTCACACACACCCCAGTCCTTGCCTATGCCGATCCCACCAAGCACTATGTTCTGCATACAGATGCTGGTTTGCAGGGCATTGGGGCTATGCTATATCAAGACTACTAAGATGGCTTGAGACCTGTAGCTTTCACCAGTAGGAACTTGACCCGGTCAGAGTGGAACTATCCAGTTCCCAGGTTGCATTTCCTCACCCTAAAATGCGCCATAGTTGACCAGTTTCATGAGTACCTCTATGGGACAAAGATATTAGTGAAGACTGACAATAACCCACTGACCTACGTGCAGACTTCACCTAAATTGGACGCCACTGGGCACCGTTGGCTTTCTGACTTATCAACTTATCATTATGCTGTTGAATACAGACTGGGACTAAACCACATTGATGCTGATACCCTGTCATGAAGGCCAGCTTCCAAGGACAATTGGATCAGATTGTCTGAACCTGACATCAAAGCATCATGCCAAAAGTTTGATAAAGATGAACAAATGTCTGCAGACACAGTGGACTGCCTAGTAGATTGCTTGGGCCCTCCTGATACCTGCATACTGGCTGCCTATTGCCATTTCTCTACTCTAGATATTAGTGCACTACCTCAGTTTGATAATGACAGTATTCAGTGGGCTCAATCCCAAGATCCCATGATTCAACCAGCACTTGACGCCCTGCGTGCAGAGAAAGATGTGTCCAAGTTGCATTCCCCTAACTTGCGAACTGCTCTGTTGTTCAAGGAAGGCCCCAGGTTAAAGCTGCATGATCAGTTGTTATACAGAAAGACAGTGGATTGTCATGGTCAAGTAGACAAACAGCAGTTGGTTCTACCCACAACCTTTAAACAGCTGGTACTGAGGTCTCTCCACAGTCACATGGGGCACCTTGGTATTGACAGAACTCTTGACTTGGTACGATCCCGATTCCACTGGCCAAAGATGGGGGCAGATGTTGAGCAACATGTAAAGACCTGCAGTCATTGCTTCCAAAGAAAAGCCCTGCCTCAATATCACTACCAGCGCCCCCTAGAACTGTTCTGCATAGACTCCTTGTGCTTAGATCCCGACCAAAAGAACATTGGCAGTGTGTTGGTAGTTACTGATCATTTTACATGGTATGCACAAGCCTTCACAACTAAAGATCAAAAGGCCTCTACCGTGGCCAAGGTGCTGGTGGAAACATTCTTTGTCGACTATGGTGCTCCCCCCAGTGGATCTATTCTGACCAAGGCAGAGACTTGGAAAGTAGGTTAATCAAAGAAATGCTCTCTCTGTGGGGGGAGTGCAGAAGTCAAGAACCACCCCCTATCACCCTCAAGGGAACCCTCAACCAGAATGCTTCAAACGCACTCTTCTGGACATGCTGGGCACCCTCCATCTAAAAGATAAGCATAAGTGGAGCCAGCAGATTAGCACCTTGGTACATGCGTATAATTGCACCAAAAGTGATGCTACTGGGTTCTCCTCCTACTGTCTCATGTTCAGGAGGGAGGCCCAACTACCAATTGATGTCTGCTTTGGGGTCTTTCCAGATGGGGTCCAAGCCAAAAACTACTTGCAGTACATACAGAAATTGAAAGATCAGTTGAATCATGCCTATCAACTAGCTCAAATGATGGCTGCTAAGCGAAATCTTGCCAACAAAGAAAGACATGATTGACAAGTAAAAGCCCAGAAGTTGTTTCCTGGAGGTAGGGTGCTATTATGCAATTTGGGACTGAATGGAAAACACAAAATTGCCGATAGATGGCACCATCTTCCCCATGTAGTAGTTGGTAAATTGGATGATCTGCCGGTGTACAAGGTGCGCCCAGAAAATAATTCCAAAGCTGTGAAGACCATGCAGCATAATCACTTACTGCCCATCGGCCACTTTATTATTGATGCTGAACCAACACCTGACATTTCTCCTGGGCCAGTGACTCATGCTGCTGCAAAGAGGAAACAGAGCCAGCCTGTCCGTGTTGTTCCAGAACTAAGGCCTTCCCCTCAGCAGGCCCAGAGTGATAGTGATGACTGTTTGTCTGTCTCTGAAAAGAGTGACTGTGATAATGCCTATTATCCCTCATATGAACTGAGTCAGTTGTTTCGAGGCAATCATGGGGATGTGGCTGGGCCTTCAGAACTGCCTAACCCCCCCCAGCTTCTTCCCTGGACTCCATGCCCCCTCAAAGTGAGGTGCAAAGTGTCACATCTGAGGTTGGAGATTCTCTATGTCTTGTAGAACTGTTTGACTTGCCCGAAGAAGGGGCTGATGGTCTGAGTCTCCATGGTGACATGTCAGAACTTGAAGAGCAATATGAAAGTGTTGGCAGCACCCCTTCAGTGCCGCAAAGCCTAACTGTGCCAGAGACTCCTCAGAATGAGCAACCTGTGCCCTTTTCAGAAGATAATAATGAGCAAAGTATTGTGGAAACAGAGTCTGCAGAGCAAGGAGCTGATAGTGTTCCCAATCTGGACATTTCAACCATTGCAAAGGCATCCCCCACTACAGGAGAAGAAATCGATGCCAGTATTGACCACCCAGAGCCTGTGTCTGTTCCCCCCAGAAAATCTGGGTGACCTGTTAAACCAGTGCTACGTTTCAGTTATGATTCCCGTGGGAGGCCTATGGACTTGCCTTTCAGTGTGGTCCATAAAGGTGTTTACATTTCCCAGAGCTCACTGCCCAAACTGAGCTTGACTGCCACCTCCCGATTAATTGTTCTTCCTTCAGAACAAGGTGTCACTGTCCCATCTAGCCCCAAGTTAGCTGATAGGGAAGAGCCCCCTTCTACATTGTTTACTGTACAAGAAGTTATAATGTGAAGTCATAGGTAACTGTTCATAGCATGTTAATCATAATAGAATCAATATAGAATGTATGAAACATGCATAAGTTTTGCCAATGAAGATATGGTATAATGAAATATAGTGAAATGTATAGTAATGTGTTAACTGGCACATCAGATACTATTTCCATAATATGCTAATGTCACATATGTCTCATATATATTGCTTCTTCAAAAGCACTGTACTGTTGTTATTTTCTGTGCCTAACCTTGTTTTACAGGGGGTCTCCAGGGTCGAACTGGTGGAACCAGCCCTGGTGGTAAGTGCAAACAGTGTGGGGATGTGTATGCTGAATAGGGGCTACTGTGAAAGTGTTTGTTCAAGAGAAAAATAAAGCATTCAGAAAGTACAAGGAATCACAGAAGGAACAAGACACAGAACTGTATCAGTTAAAGCTAAAGGAAGCTGGGAAGGCAGTCAGAACAGCAAAGGCCCAAACTGAGGAAAAGATAGCCAACTCAGTTAAGAAGGGGGATAAAACCTTTTATAGGTACATCAGGGAGCGAAGGAAGACCAAGGGAGGGATAGTGAGGCTTAATAAAGGGGGGAGGGTGGGCAGAGGGTGACTGTGAAAAAGTAGAGATACTAAACAAATATTTTTGCTCAGTATTTACAAAGGAAGAGGGGGAGGTACCTAAAACAAACAGTAGAAACACTCTGGATACAGAAGTTGATACCAGCCCATTTACAGAAGAAAGGGTTCTGAAAGAACCCTTAAAACTGAAGGTGGACAAAGCAATGGGGCCTGATGGGATTCATCCCAGAATTCTAAAAGAACTAAGGGTAGAACTAGTGACACCACTGACTACCCTCTTTAACAAATCATGGGAGGATGGGGTGGTACCTGAGGACTGGAGGAGGGCAGATGTGATTCCCCTTCACAAAAGTGGGAGCAAGGCAGAAGCAGGAAACTACAGACCTGTTAGTTTAACCTCAGTGGCAGGGAAATGATGGAATCACTTCTGAAGGAAAGAATTGTTAAATATCTAGAGGCCAGAGGGGCACAGGACCCAAGGCAGCATGGATTCACAGCGGAAGGTCATACCAGACAAATCTGATAGATTTCTTTGACTGGGTGACCAAAGTAGTTGATCAGGAGGGGCTGTGGACATGGCCTACCTAGACTTTAGCAAGGCATTTGACACAGTCCCACAAAAGATTAATATACAAGTTAGCCAGCCTTGGAGTGGGTCCCAAGTTGACAGCCTGGGTAAAGAATTGGCTGGAGAATAGGACACAGAGAGTAATAGTAAATGGAGTCCACTCTGAAAAAAGGGGGGTTAGTAGTGGGGTACCGCAGGGTTCAGTATTAGGACCGGTCCTCTTCAATGTCTTTATAAGTGACATTGCAGAGGGACTGGAAGGAAAAGTATGTCTCTTTGCAGATAACACAAAGATCTGCAACAGAGTTGATGCACAAGGAGGAGTGGAAAGTATGAGAAGGGACTTGGCAAGGTTAGAGGAATGGTCAAATGTATGGCAGCTTAGATTCAATGCTAAGAAGTGCAAGGTAATGCACCTGGGAAACAAAAACCCAGGGGAAGAGTACACAATGGGGGGTGAGATACTAACAACAACAAAATGGAAAGGGACCTGGGGATAGTCATATCAGATGACCTAAAGGTGGGCAAGAAATGTGAGAGGCAGCAAGGAGGGCTGGGGGATACTGAGATGCATAGGAGAGGCATTACCAGTAGAAAACAGGAAGTTATTATCCTCTGTACAGACAGCTAGTGAGACCCCATCTGAGTACTGCGTGCAGTTCTGGAGACCCAATCTCGCAAGACATAGACAGGATGGAAGCTGTCCAGAGGAGGGCAACTCAAAATGGTGCAGGGTCTGCACTGGAAGACATATGAAGAGAGGCTTAAGGAGCTTAATATGTATAGCCTCAGGAAAGGAGGAGAGGGGACATGATAGAAACTTTCAAGTACCTCAAGGGAATCAACAAAGTCCAAGAGGGTAGCATCTTTCAAAAAAAGAGGTGTGCAAGAACAAGGGGGCACAATTTGAAGATAGAAGGGGGCGGCTCACAGGTAATTTAAGGAAGTATTTTTTCACAGAGAGGGTGGTGGATGTATGGAACGGCCTTCCAGAGGAGGTTGTGGAGTCACAAACAGTGGTGGAATTCAAGCATGCATGGGGCAGTCATTAGGCAATTCTAGGGGGTGGGGGTAGGAAGAAGTAGGCTGCCGGTAAACTAGGATCTGCAGCTTATCCATCAGGTAGAGAAATGGGCAGACTGGGTGGGCCAAGCGGTCCTTATCTGCCATCAAATTCTATGTTTCTGTTTCTATGTCTAGGCCACTAAAGGGGAAGAGGGGGGTTACAGTGTCCTGGATGGCTGTACCCAGTTTAGCCTGTTTACTAACAACCCTGTCCTCCGGGTAGAGGCACCCATTTCAGTACCCAGGCCCCTTAACCTGCAACTAGCCATGCAGACAGGGCTAGTAGCCCTTGGGATCGTGCCACCTAGGGGTTACATTATGTTTTTCTGAACCAGGTGTAATTTCTCTTCTTGTTGTTTTAATACATTATTATCATGTATCTTACAAACAACACAGATGCTGTACAAAAACACAGCTATAATAGCCCCAAGGTAAATTGACACCCAGTGAGTGCTAATAATGTAAAGACTTCATAACAATGAGGTTGTAAAACTGTGTGTACTGTGTCACAAACCCACTCAGCAGATCAGCCCTCTACTCCCAAAGTGCCAACCTCTGAGCGTAGAATTGTGAACAGTTTAAAAAAACAAGGTAACCCTCTTGTCTGTTTTGTGGGTTCGAGTCACCGTTGTCCCAAGTTCTGAAGGGATTCAAACTGACAACCTCTTTTAGCATACCCAATTATCAAGCTCCGATAATTCTGCCTTCGGGGGGCCAGATATCTTTGCCTACTGGCACCTAACCAGATTTTCAAAATGAACCCTTAGAACTCTACGCAAGACTTAGAGAACTCTTATCTGTTTCCCAGTTTGGTACCACAATAAGCTCATGCACAGTGTCAACTATAACCCTCTAAGCTTCACTTATATAAAAAGAAGTTTCATGGCACACCAGGCAGTTTCTGTTTTTAAAATATATATCTTTACTTTAAAATAGATAAAATAGGAAAACAGTAAAATACAGAACAAGATATCTCAACACATACAGCCTTGAAAACAAAACAGGTTTAAAAGTGCAAATTCCTACAATCCATACACTCAGACTGGTTTTAGCTAATTGTATTCTTACTTCTTAATCTTTCAGTGCTTTGTTGTTCCTCCTTTCTCAGTCAGAAATTAATGTCCTCTCTGTAAGGTCTGCTCAGTATATTTAAAGCAGTATTGAGCTGGCCTTCTCTCTGAGGTCACCTAACTCCACCTTGGTGTATTAAAATTTATATTTTATAACACAGGATGTCCTACTAATATATTTTAAAAAATAATAGGTGACATAATGAATCGCCTCTTTTTATAACTGGTCCAAACTGGTCTGGGATCTGCCTTACCCAACATCAAAAGTCTCTTTGATGTAATCCACTGAATACCCTAAGCAAATGCATACTGGACTTTCTAGTTTAGTCTGGGACCTGCTTCACAAAGACATCAAAAGCTTCTTTGATGTAATTCACTGGCTCTCTTGGGAGACACACCAAACATGCATATTCTCCTTCTTTCATGTCACCTAGTGCAAATCAAAGGATTTCTCTGAGGACGTCATGAATGTATATTTTATTTCTGGTGCTTCAAAGCAAATTTTACAAGCTAATTGCACCTCAGATCTCTGCAGTTTGACCTATGTCCTGTTCTTTGAACTTATGCCTGGTGGGGTTTGATGTGTCATTTTAGCCAGACAGTAAGTTCTTCTTGACAGACACTTCCCTACATATTTTATATGTATTAAAAATGATACAGCACTCAGAACTGGCTGTCCACATCACAATTCCTCCCCACCAATTCTGAATTTGGGGGTTCTATCCCCTACATAGGATGAGCTTCCCAAATCAGTTCACTCCTCATAGACCCTAGACAGCCTATCTGAGTTCTGTTTTTTGGCTCCAGCCCTATGTACGATTTTCAGATCATACCCTTATAAAGCAAGACTCCATCTTAGCAGTCTGCCATTGTTTTACTCCATCTGCATCAGCCAAACCAGGGGGTTGTGGCCAGTCTGCAGCACAAAATGCTGCCCATACAAGTATGGCTCCAATTTCTTTATTGCCCACACTACGGCAAGACACTCTTTTTCCACTGTGGAGTATGACTGCTCCCTGGGAAATAACTTTTTACTCAGGTAGGCTATTGGGTCTGTATAATTCAGCAGTTAATTCAAACTTTTTTAACAGTACAGTTTTTAGCTTGCTATAATCATTGCTATCCTCATTGTCCATTTGACCCAATGCATCCCGAGCTTTCTCGGTAAGTAGCGGGGATAACTGGAAGTTCCAGGACTCTCTAGGAATTTTAGCTTGAATACAAACTTTTTCAAAAGAATTTAAAAAGGCATCCAGGTCCTCCTCCTCTTTAAACTCAGCTATTAATTTGAAGTTCAATTTGTAACCCAGTCCTGCAGTCCCAGTTAAACCCAAGTCACTTACCTGCTCTGGTGCCGCCGGTCAGAGTCATATCTTCTCCAGTTCGTGTTGCCTCTGGCGCTCCTCTCTCTTCTCCTCTGCAGCTTGCTGGCACTCATGCTCCTCACGGTCTGCCTCCCTCTGTTGTTGCTCAGCCTCCAGTTCCATCCTGCACAACTCAATTTGCAGTTTGAGTACCTCTGGATTCAGGATACTGTTGACCATACCCTGCTGCTGTGGCCCTTCACTGACAGTGGCCCTGCTGTCCTCCTCACTGGATCTGGACACAGCACTGCCCACTAGCTCTGCCACATTTGAGGTTTGGTTCTTTTCAGTCTGTGACTCACTGCTCTGGGTATCTGCTACCATCAGGGCCTCTATGAGGGTCTGCTTTTTGGCTGTCACCTCAAATGGGACTCCTCTGTCCCCACACAACTGCTTTAAGTATTTTACAGTGTGCCTGATGTAGTTGGAAGCCATCTTTCCTGACTACTGCTAATCTGAATTGCACTTTAGAAAAAAAAATAAAACGGATAGGAACTTGACTGTAAGCCAAGGGATATAGTTCTGTTTCCTTTTGAAATAAAACACAGCCTTTCTTTTTTCCAAGTGAGCTGAACAGTCACAAGCTGACACACTGATCAATAAAGTTTATACCACCAAACTTTTTATCCCACCTCTCCCACCAATCTGTCACAAACCCACTCAGCAGGTCAGCCCTGTACTCCCAAAGTGCCAACCTCTGAGTGTAGAATTGTGAACAGTTTAACAGAACAAGGTAACCCTCTTGTCTGTTTTGTGGGTTTGAGTCACCGTTGTCTCAAGTTCTGGAGGGATTCAAACTGACAACCTCTTTTTAGCATACCCAATTATCAGGCTCAGATAATTCTGTCTGTGGGGGGACAGATATCTTTGTCTATGGGTGCCTAACCAGGTATTTCAAAATGAACCCTTAGAACTCTATGCAAGACTGAGAGAACTCTTATCTGTTTCCCAGTTTGGTACCACAATAAGCTCATGCACAGTGCCAGCTATAACCTTCTAAGTTTCACTTATATAAAAAGAAGTTTCAAGGCACACCAGGCAGTTTCTGTTTTTAAAATATATATCTTTACTTTAAAATAGATAAAATAGGAAAACAGTAAAATACAGAACACGATATCTCAACACATACAGCCTTAAAAACAAAACAGGCTTAAAATTGCAAATTCCTACAATCCATACACTCAGATGGGTTTTAGCTAATTGTATTCTTACTTCTTAATCTTTCAGTGCTTTGTTGGTCCTCCTTTCTCAGTCAGAAATTAATGTCCTCTCTGTAAGGTCTGCTCAGTATATTTAAAGCAGTCTTGAGCTGGCCTTCTCTCAGAGGTCATCTAACTCCATCTTGGTGTATTAAAATTTATATTTTTTAACACAGGATGTCCTACTAATATATTTAAAAAAATAATAGGTGACATAATGAATCGCCTCTCTTTATGACTGGTCCAAACCGGTCTGTGATCTGCTTTACCCAGACATCAAAAGTCTCTTTGACATAATCCACTGAATACCCTAAGCAAATGCATATTGGACTTCCTAATTTAGTCTGGGACCTACTTCACATGGACATCAAAAGACTCTTTGATGTAATTCACTGGCTATCTTGGGGGACACCCCAAACATGCATATTCTCCTTCTTTCATGACACCTAGTGCAAATCAAAGGATTTTCCTGAGGACGTCATGAGTGGATATTTTATTTCTGGTACTTCAAAGCAAATTTAACAAGTTAATTGCACCTCAGATCTCTGTAGTTTGACCTATGCCCTGTCCTTTGAACTTATGCCTGGGGGGTTTTGATGTGTAATTTTAGCCAGACAGTAAGTTCTTCTTGACAGACACTTCCCTACATATTTTATATTTAATAAAATATGATACAGCATTCAGAACTGGCTGTCCACATCACACACTGCACAGTGCACCACTCACCACTGCACTTGTTCATAAAGCCTACAAAAACAACATTCCCAAAATCTTCTTGCTTCCCAGTTCCCACATTATCACAGCGTTTCGCAGATATTGCTTTTCTAGGGGACTGTTTTTGCTGCTTTCATCAATTTGATATCTGTTCTTGCTTGGGATTATTCCACAAATAAAAAAGGCTGCCTGCTTTTATTACTCTTTTAAAATCCTTTCATTTCATTTTATTTTTTTGCTGATCCACTTTGCTCATCTGCCACCACCAAGCACCCAGTTTATGCTAGAGTACCACAGCAGTCCCACAGGGGGACACTGTCTGTGCCTTCACTTCCAAGAGAAAAGCCATTCATGGAATGCTCAGTCCTCTCTCTCTCTCTCCCCTGGCTGGCTCCTAAGCAACCAAGGTCCATTCGGAAACTTGGTTCATCTGAGTAGTTGGCAGTACTGATGGTACTGTAGTGCTATTGGGTTAGCCCTTTCTTTTCATTTTAGAAATCAAAACGTTGTTTGCTTTTTTTTAAAATTTCCCCTCCTGTTGTCCACCAGGGATATACCCTATAATCAGATAGGGATGTACCCTCAAAACAGGCAGGGATATACCCTGCCCTGTAATCAGACAGGGAATAGGCTCTATGAGCCGTCATTGAGACAGCAGGGAGTTTTTTCAATCAGGAACCCATTACACCACATGGCAACCACCCAGCTCTGTTCACCCTGAACCTGGCCACCAGGGCAGCCACACAACCAAAACAATTTCACTGCACCATCCTGGACTCCTTGTGAGTTACGGAATCCTTGCAAGGAGACCAACATGGCACTTTAGTAAAAATGTTCTGTGAGGCATTGCCCTTGGGCTCTCCTTGAAAACGAAATGAAATGAAAGGATGTAAACAAAAAGAACCATAAAAGTAGGCAGCCTTTTTATTTGTGTGATAAATTATTACAAGAAAGGGATAACAAAATGATGACAACATTGAAAACATACAAGAAAGGGATAACAAAATGATGACAACATTGAAAACACTCCTGTAAATAAGCCCTATGGGTGAAACATTGGGTTAATATGTGTGGTTTTAATAGGAAAAATATAACTATTTGATATTAGGAATGTTCTGTATTTTTTTGGCTTAGTACAAATTCCAACAGCTAACTGAGTAGCCTCTCTTAAGCCCTATCAGTCAGCCCGTGATTGATGGCTTTTGCTTGCACAGTAGAAACAGGCCTAGTATTTATGGAAAAAACACTACTATCGCTGGCCTGCTGGCCTAGCGGTACTGTTACCACTTGTGGTGCTGATGACCTGGATTCAGAAGTGAGCCCAGTGCATCAGAAGGCCAGCCAGGGGAGGTTGGATAAGCATCCTAGGGACAGCTGTCTGCCTCCGGAGAGAGGGTCAGTTGTGCCCAGCATTCAGGTGACTCACAGCAGAGGCTGGGAGTACACCAATGCCAAGGACCGTGGCACAGGTGGAGGCAGCAGTGGACATCTATGGGGCATGCATGGGAGCATGCATGCCCATGTGCTGGCATCATTGCATGTCCATGCCTGGGGGACTGATGCAGGTAAAACCTTGTGCAACAGCAGCAGACTGACCCACTGAAAGATGCCGGACAATAAGTCTCAGGCTGGGAATCAGGTTGATCTCAGTCCCTCCCTTGGGAGCCCCACTGTAGAGTGAAAGCTACAGGCCTCCAGTCCAGGTTGCTACTGGTGGATGCCGATGGGGAAAGGACAGAGAACAGAGTCAAGGTATACCCCCACCTGCAGCACGGAGCATAAATAGTATTGATAAAAAAAAAAGAGAAAAAAAACTATCTGTTTTTCTGATAAACACTGAAAATTATTTACCACACAAAAGTGTGACAAAAATTACTGTCTAGCTTAGGATTTAGATAGGGGAAGAGAACTAAAAATGCCAAAGATTTCATATTTTTGTCTAGTTTTAACAAGTGGATGGAAGCAGATTCTTTCTCTGCAGCAGCTCTAGTTGTCTGTCTCTTCTGCCTGAACCTTTTGTGAGTGGTGGGTCACATGACCTGCCTTCAATGAGCCTCCAAAGTGGCCTGGGATTGGACAGGAAGTCTAAGGAGATCTTGCAGTTTCACAGCCAGCTCCAGCAGCCAAACAACGAATAGTGAAGCACAAATAATTGGGACCCCAGAATACAAATGCTTGGTGAATATTTAAAATAAGGTATTTGCATACCTCTAGTTAGCACAAAGTTAGTACCAATATCACAAGTTAACATTTATGTGTGTCCTGCAACCTCTAACACTATTCAGTTTGTGCAAAATGAATGAGAATGCACATTGTTTCATAAAACAAATGTATTGGTATGTAGAAATTGGGCTTTTAAATAGTCATTTCATAAAATGTCACCAAAATTCACGAAAATGCTGCATTTTCACAAAAATGGCATGAAACAGATTTGCGCAATTTCACCCACCACTAAGCCTGACTGACTTTAAAGTGAACAAATATTTCAGGATATAGACCTTTCTCAGAATTCCACAGAGTCTGTCCATCTTCTTGTTACAGAAACAGTGATGTGGTCTAAACTAAAAGTCTGTGTCCCCTGGCTCTGTCGGCCTGTTCTAGAAGGTACAGTATGTTTGACCTTTAGATCACTCAAACCAGGTAATACATGCATGTCATTAAGCTAGTTATCACTGTGCTTAATTCATTTTCAGTCAACAGCTAGCTGGTGTTTTACTTTATCCTGCACTGGAATCCTTAAAGGACACCTAAACCATCTATTTACACATTTTGTTTTTTAAGAAATGACTCTACAAGCTTGTAAAGGAGAGGCTGCTGTTTACATTTATACTGAAACTGCATTTATTAAAGTAGGATAAGTGCAGTTTCATAGCATTTGAGAACTGTAAACACAGCCTCTCCTGATTCAAAAATCCTGCTCTCAAAATCCTAAAAGGGCTGTCGTAATAACATACATGGGAGAGATGCCAGCTGTGCAGATGTATTCTAGCTCAACTAATCATATTCAAATGCGGATAACTTTAAAATAAAAAATCATAGCATGGAAGTGAGCATGAAAGTTGTTCAGCACAAAAATATCTACAAAATGAGTGGTGTTTCATTTATGATTCCACCCTCACATGGCACCAGCGTTAGGGCACTGAGTCACTACAGCGCCAAATGTATTTGTCAATGACCTCTCTTTTTGCAGGGGGCACTGCACTGACACAAAGATCTGCAACAGGGTTGATACACAAGGAGGTGTGGAAAGGATGAAAAGGGACTTGGCAAGGTTGGAGGAATGGTCAGAAGTATGGCAGCTAGGATTCAATGCAAAGAAGTGCAAAATAATGCACCTGGGAAACAAGAACCCAGGGGAAGAATACACAATGGGTGGGGAGGTAGTAACAACAACAAAAAAGGAAAGGGACCTGGGGGTAATCATATCAGATGACCTTAAGGTTAGCAAGCAATGGGAGAAGGCAGTAGGGAGGGCTGGGGGTATACAGAGATGCATAGGGAGAGGCATCAGCAGCAGAAAACAGGAAGTTATTATTCCTCTGTACAGACAGTTGGTGAGACCCCATCTGGAGTACTGCATCCAGTTCTGGAGACCCCATCTCCGCAAGGACATAAACAGGATAGAGGCAGTCCAGAGGAGGGCAACTAAAATGGTGCAGGGTCTGCAAGAGAAGCCGTATGAGGAGAGACTAAAGGAGCTTAATATGTATACCCTTGAGGAAAGAAGGGAGAGGGGGACATGATAGAAACTTTTAAGTACCTCAGTGGAATCAACAAAGTCCAAGAGGGTAGCATCTTTCAGAAAAAGAGACATGCAAGAACAAGGGGACACAATTTAAAGATAGAAGGCGGTTCAGGGGCAATGTGAGGAAGTATTATTTCACCGAGAGAGTAGTGGATGCATGGAACAGCCTTTCTGAGGAGGTTGTGGGGTCTAAAACTGTGGGAGAATTCAAGAATACATGAGACAGACATAAGGCAATTCTTGTGGGAGGTAGGAAGAAATAGGCTGTTGGTTAACTAGGATCTGCGGCCTATCCTGTAGGTAGGAAAATGGGCAGACTAGATGGGCCAAGCGGTCCTTATCTGCTGTCAAAGTCTATGTTTCTATGTTACCCCCCAACTAAATATTCTAACTTCAGGGGGTGTGGACCTCAGGGAGGAGCAGACCTCAAGGAGGGAGCAGCGAACCCAGATTTTGGCATTGTAGTGACTCAGTGCCCTAATTCCTGCGTCCTTATGCCCTGAAGTGTACATTTATAGATACCTTTTAGTTTTTCAAATATATTAGCAAAAATAAAATCGGAAGGAAATTCAATTGTTTGACACTTTTTCAACAGACAGATGCAAATAACTTTAACACAAAAAAAATGATAGCATGGTACTGTGAGTATAACATTTGTTCACCATAAAATATCTACAAAATGAGTGGTGTTTCTTTATATATACCTTTTAGGGCTCTTTTTACACTTGGCAAAAAACAGCAGAAAATTCCATTTTTTCCACCTTTTGCAACACATAAATGCAAATAGCTTTAAAATGAAAACTACAGCTTGGTACTTCAAGCACAAACATTTTTCAGCACAAAAATATCTACCAAATGAGTGGTGTTTCATTTATACATACCTTTCAGATTTTTTTTTATAATCAGCAAAAAATAGCAGGAAATTCAATTTTTTTTCACTTTGTTAGCGGTATGGCATAAATGAAATATGATAACTCCCTACTGGAAATATTGTTGCATAAGTCGTTTTGGAATTGGGCCTATGGTTCTCAGTGTTGTTGATCTTTCCCACACAACAATGGAGATAACCCTTCTGGAAAAGCTTATTTAATTGAAACAGTTTTTTTTTCTTCTTGAATCTGAAACAAACATTTTCCCCACAGATCTGGGCTTTAAAAATGGTTGTTAAACTTAATGTTCCTTTATTGTGGGCATTATTCCAAATAAAAAGTGCCTGAAACTACTTCTTCTTGGACCAAAAGCTCAATTGGGTTTCAGTATGTTCACAGTAAGATGATTTTCAGAATTCTGAAGCCATGTTTACATTTCAGGGACATTTACAGAGGAGACAATATTTTTATTTAGTTACAGTAATTATTGAATTTTGTTGAGTGGGTGGACCACTGAGACTGAATGTTCAGTTTACAGGGGTGACCAGGAATTAATTACATAGCAGCATTACATAATAAGAAGCTGAGAAACAAGAAGTTGAGTCAACAGCAATAGTACAGTAGTTACAAAATGTGCACAGTAGTTACAACATTACAGAGTTAGGAACAGTAGTGCAAATTACAACAGGTACAAATTAAGAACAGTCAAACACTGATTAGCAACAAATTCAGCAAGTGAGCATAGATCAACAGTAGTAGGAGCATTGGTTATGTTCTAGCAGCAGGGTCTTAAGCTCTTTCTTGAAGCCTTCAAGTGAGAAACAGTTTTGTAGGGTTGCTGGGAGAGTATTCTATGGGGGCTGAGGTTGCAAAGGTTCTTTTGCCAGAGCTGAACAAAACCATGGGCACCTCTAGCAGATGACATTTAGAGGAGCAGAGTGTTCTCCTCAGGGTTTAGTTACCAGAAAGCCGTGGAAGCTTGGGGAGGTAGCAATCTTAACCAGTTTAAAGGCAAGGGAGACAAGAAGGTACTCTAGACTCCCCTCAAGAGAAGGCCAATTTAAGGACTGGGGAACATACTAACATACTATTTGCCAGCAGATTAGGCCTTACGGTCTATCGAGTCTGCTCGAACCTAGATCCTTAGTTGGGTGCCGAGACCCTCCCATCCCTTGTGCTCCAGAAACTCCTATCATCCATCCCCACCCACCCAGGACAGGCCATCATCTGATACATCCACTTTCTGTGTCTGTCCAACCCTCTCTTGAAGCCCTCCACTGTGGATCTCTGAACCAGCTCACCAGGCAGTGCATTCCAAGGGTCCACCACCCTCTCAGTGAAAAACCTCCTCCTCTTTTCCCCCCTCACCCTTCCACCTTCCAACTTCAAACCATGCCCTCTGGTGATACTTCCCTGCTTTAGTCTAAAGATCCCTCCATGTTTCCCTATTTATTCCCTTGAGGTGCTTGAAGACCTCAATCATGTCCCCGTCTCTCCTCTCCTCCAATGAAAACAGGCAGAGCTCCTCAAGTCTGTCCTCATAAGTCAAATCCCTAGCCCTCGTATCATCTTAGTTGCCCTCCTCTGTACCCTCTCCAGGAGCTGTATGTCCCTCTTCAAAGTGTGGTCTCAGTACTGTACACAGTACTCAAGGTGTGGTCTAACCAGTCCATTGTACAGCGGCAGAATCCTTCCTTGCTCCTAGAGGTGATCCCCTTACGATGCATCCCAACATCCTGTTTGCCTTGCTAGCTGCTCTTCTGCACTGCTCAGAGTTATTCATACATGTATCCACCATGACCTAGGTCTTTTTCCCCTATTGAGGCCTCCAGTGCCTCCCTCCCAGGAGTGTACCTGTGTTTAGGTTTTCCCGACCAAGATGCAACACCTTGCACTTGGTGATATTGAAATTTAATTTCCATGTGTGAGCCCAGCTTTCCAGGGTGTCCAGGTCCCCTTGCAGGGCCAACCTCCCTCTTCTCCCTCAACTTCTGCTCCCATCTTGAGTCATCCATGAATAGACTCATTTCACACCTATACCTTCCCTGATGTCCGATATGTCATGCATTAAACAGGATCGGACCCATGACCGAGCCCTGTGGATCCCCACTACCTACCTCTCTAGGGTTCGAGAGCTCCCCACAGACCACTACTCTCTGAGTGCGTCCAGCTAGCCAGTTTTCAATCCATCTGACCATCAAAGGGCCACTCCTAACCCCATCTGTTTCTCCACCAGACCATTGTGGGGACAGAGTCAAACACTTGCTGAAGTCCAAGAATAATACACCCACAGGCTTACCCTGTCCAGTTCTGATGTTACCCATTCATAGAACTCACAAGGTTGGTTTGACATGATCTACCTGGCACAAACCCATGTTGCCGACTATCCAGACCTCCCACCTCCTCCAAGTACACCCCCAATCATTCCTTTAGTATACTCTCCATTAATTTTCCCACCACCGAGATCAAACTGATGGGTCTATAGTTCCCTGGTACTTCCCTCGACCCCCCACATCACAGTGGTGTTCCTTGGGTGGGGATCTGGCAGCAAAAAGTCCAATTGTATTATAAAGAACTTTGTGCTTATTTATTTTGGAGCACCTTAGAGTCTTGAGGATTGGGGGGACCATACAGTAGTAAGGAGAGCAGCATGCTGTTAGCAATAGCTAGCTGTAAATCTTTGGTGAGGTAGTTGCTCAGGCATTAGAGTAGACCGGTCTTTGAGCCACGTGAGGTCTAAAACTAATTTCCTGGTCCAGGATCACCCCAAGGTATTTTAAAGAGTCAACTACCTCCTTTGTGATTCACAGGACATCAATTGGGTTAGCAAGTGATACCTTGCTGTTCCCAAATGGCCAGATAGGATTGATTTGGTCTTTTGTACATTCAGAATAGGACCAGATTATTGGCAGTGTGCAACTTTTCTAGCTCCCTGAAGTCGCTAGCAAGCTGACTGCTGATTTGATTTACATCAGTAGAGCTTCTATAAAGGACTGTGTCATCAGCGTACAGTTGCAAATTAGGTCCTCCACAGTTGCCTGGCAACATATACATACTATAACATATTGCATCACAGTTCACAAGCTGGTTGATGCTGATTGGACATTTTTGAATCATGGAGGGGTAACGTCCCTTCCTCCTTCAGATTACTTTTCAAGTGGAGGTCTTTTCCTAGGAATGCAGTTTAAACCTTGCTTTGATTCACTATTTCTTTACAGTGCCTAGTGTTTGACAGGACATAGACATACTAATAAAAAACATAGTCCTTTAGGAACTTTTTAAAGTGAATCTCCTCTCTGCATCCTTTAATCTTGAGGGAAATATTGTATCATAACAACTACTTTTCTGAACTTGATACAGCTCTGAAAAAGCCTAATAGTTTTCTGAGTTTTTCTTCAAAAACCTAAAGTAGGATAAATATTATAAAATGGGTAGGTTAAAGACTACATCCTCACTAGCTCAGAGGCTTGCGCTGTGGGAGGATAGTGCACGGGTAAAACAAGTAAATGATGGAATCATTTCTGAAGGAAAGAACTGTTGAGTACCTCAAGGCCAAAGGGGCACAGGACCCAAGGCAGCATGGATTCACAGCAGGAAGGTCATGTCAGACAAATCTAATAGATTTCTTTGACTGGGTGACCAAGGTAGTAGATCAGGGAGGGGCTGTGGACATGGCCTACCTAGACTTTAGCAAGGCTTTTGACACAGTCCCACACAAAAGATTAATATACATGTTGGCCAGCCTGGGAGTGGGTTCCAAGATGGTAGCCTGGGTAAAGAATTGGCTGGAGAACAGGACACAGAGGGTAATAGTAAACGGACTCCACTCTGAAGAAAGGGGGTTTACTAGTGGGGTACCACAGGGTTCAGTACTAGGACTGGTCCTCTTTAATGTCTTTATAAGTGACATTGCAGAGGGACTGGAAAGAAAAGTATGTCTCTTTCCAGACGACACAAAGATCTGCAATAGAGTTGATACACAAGGTGGGGTGGAAAGCATGAGAAGGGACTTGGCAAGGTTGGAGGAATACAAACATATGAAATTTGCCAGCAGATAAAGGCCTAGAGGTCTATCAAGTCTGCTCGAATGTGCAGCTAGCACCCCTTATTCTGCAGCTGCCCCTCCCTTCCACCCTTCCCCTTCATTAACCCTCCCCCTTGTCCTGTCCATCCTCATTTGAAGCAGTCCACTGTTCTACTGCATACCACTTCAGCAGGTAACGCATTCCACCCAGCCACCACCCTTTCTGTAAAAAAGTGTCTCCTCATCTCCCTCCTGAACCTTCCTCGCTCCAGTCTCATATCATGGCCCTGGTGTCCCTCCCTCCCTTACTTTGAACAGCCCCTCTGTACCTGTCTTGTTTATTCCTTTCATGTATTTAAAGGTTTCAATCATGTCACCCCTGTCTCTCCTCTCCTCCAGTGAGTACATGTTCAATTCCTTCAACCTCCTCTCGTATAATAAGTCCCCCAGCCCCTTGATCATCTTTGTTGCTCTGCGCTGCACCCCCTCCAGTAACTTAATGTTCCTCTTCAGATATGGATGCCAGTACTGCACTCAGTACTCCAGGTGTGTCTAATAATGACCTATACAGTGGCAGAATCACCTCCTCCTCCTCGAGGATATACCCTTGCAATACAACCCAGCATTTTGTTGGCCTTTGCAGCTGCCTTCCTACATTGTGCCGAGTTGTTCATTGACCCTGTAATGAGCACACCCAGATCTTCTCCTCCTCTGTCTGGGCTATCTGCACTCCCCTTAGCTGGTAACTCCTCCTTGGGTTCTTCTTCCCAAAATGCAGCACCTCGCACTTTTTGGCATTAAAGCCCAGTTGCCAGGTCTGACCAGGTTTCAAGCTTTGCCAGATCATCCTGCAACCCCTGCCATCCCCCTAGGTCATCCACCACTGCGCCTACCTTGGTATCATCAGCAAACAGACTGATCTTGCTCTTGATGTCCATGATATGTCTGCAATGAATATCCCAAACAACACTGGTCCCAGCACCGAGCCCTGTGGAACACCGCTTGTCACTGCCCTTGGGTGTGAGAGCTCCCCACCCACCACCACCCTCTGTTGCCTTCCTGCAGCCAGTTTCCTACCCATCTCACCAGTTTTGCACCGCCCCTGTGCCTACTAACTTCCTTCCCAGCCTTCCATGTGGCACTGAGTCAATGCCTTACTGAAGTCCAGATACAGGACATCCACTGCATGGCCCCTGTCCAGTTGCCTAGTTACCCAGTCATAGAACTCGACCAGGTTGGTTTGGCAGGATCTGCCACATATGAAGCCATGCTGTCTGCTGTCTTGTAGTCCTTTGGTCTCTAGGAGGGCCACCAGCCTTCAGGATAGTCTCCATTAGCTTACCCATGATGGATGTGAGGCTCACTGGTCTGTAGCTTCCCGGTTCATCCTTGGGGCCACTCTTGTAGAGGGGCACCACCTGAGCCATCCTCCAGTCCTGAGGTACACATCCCGAATGTAGTGAGGCATTAAATAGGTCTGCCAAAGGTCCTGCAAGGACCTCTGCCAGCTCCTTCAGTACCCTGGGGTGGATGCCATCTGGGCCTGGCGCCTTGTCCACCCTCAGTGCCTTCAAACCCTCTTGAACTCTGCTCTCCATGACCTCCCCATCTGTCACCACTTCCCACCCTGCTTCTGCCATTTCTCCCACCTTGGGTGTCACCCTCCTCTTCTCTTTAGTAAATACTGAGCAGAAGTACTCATTTAGTGCTTCTGCCTTATCGCACCCTGCTTCCACCCAACCCCCCTCCTTCCTAATCCTTACTATGTGGTCCTTACAGCTCCTTTTCTCCCTGATGTACTTAAAGAAGTCCTTCTCCTCCTTCTTAATGCCTTGTGCCAGCCTAGGTTCCGAGATGCTTTGGCTCCCCTTACTGCCCTTGTCACCTCCTTCGATTCTGTCAAGTACTCCTCCTGTCCTCCCCTCCCTGTTTCTTGTACTTCCTAAAGGCAGCTCTTTTCCTCCTTACCTTTCCATGACCTCCTTGCTCAACCAGATCGGTTTCTTAGCCTAGCCTTCTTGCTCTGGGCTTTGCAGCAGGTTGTGGTTGCCTCCACTATCCCCAGCTTTATGAGCTCCCACCTCTGGTTAGTGTCCATACTAGACTGAATTCTGGCCAGGTACCCTTTTACCACTTCCCCCCATCCTTCCAAAGTAGGCCCTCCTGAAGTCCAGCACTATTGTGCCAGATTCCACTCCTTCCCTGCCCATATCCAATGTGAGCCATACTGAGTGGTGGTCACTCCCCTGACAGCGGTTCCTCCACTGTAAGTTCTCTCACAAAGTCCCCATTTGCCAGCACAAGGTCAATGGTATTCCCTAACCTGGTTGGTTCACTGACCATTTGCAGCAGGAAGCTGTCCTGGAAGGCATCCAGCAGTACCTGCTCCCTTCTGTTCCTGGTTGTTGGGGTGCACCAGTCCACTCCTGGCATGTTGAAGTCCCCCACAATCACCACACTACCCTTCTTACAGGTCCTCCTGATCTGTCCCGCTAGTTCCCTGTCTAACTCCTCCGTCTGAGATGGTGCCCTGTACACCACTCCCATTCTAAGAATCCTATTCTTGGAATCCTGGATTTGCATCCAAAGTGACTCCGTACTACCCTCTTCCCCTTCCTCCCTTACACACTTCAGTCCTTCCTTCACATATAGTGCCACCCCCCCCCCTTCTTTCCCAATCACCCTGTCCCTATGAAATAACCTGTACCCTGGTACAGACAGGTCCCAGTCATTGTATTGGGTGGCCCATGTTTCCGTGATGGCTGCAATGTCTACCTCTCCCTCTGCCATGAAAACCTGTAACTCTGCAGTTTTCCTCCCAAGGCTCCTAGCATTAAGGGTAACCACCTTCCACCCTTCCCCCCTCCCGTCCTGCCCTCCTTTCCTAGCATCACCAACAGTACTTGCCATTTGTCCTTTGTCACTGTTATGGGAGTAAGCTCATATGGTTTCCCAACCTGTGGTCTCTGCATATCTCTCCCCAACTGCCACCCCCACCCTAGTTTAAATTCCCAACTTCCTCTATGTACTCCTCCATCCTCTTTTCAACACTTTCTTTCCTCCTCACTCAAGTGTAGTCTGTCCTTGGCATAGAGACTACTGTCCTCCCAGGTCCCCCACCCCCCAACAGCCCATACCCTTTAGCACAACACCAGGTTCTTAGCCATCCGTTAAATTCCCTATTCTCAGCTTTCTTGTTGTGCTTGACTTTGGCACGAGTATCTCTGAAAAAGTTACTGATCTTCCTGCCCCCTCACATAATTGTGCTAGTTCCTCAACCCTCCTCTGGACTGTATCTACTGTCTTGTCAGTCAGGTCGTTTGTCCCAAGATGTATAATTAAATGAGGCTTGTCCCTACCCCTTCTAGCATATTTCAGAACAGACTGTCCCACCCTTTCCGCTGTCATTCCTGGCATGGCCTCCACCCAAATGCAGCTATGCCTCTCCCCCTTGCTACCCCACCTAACTCCTCTTAGTATTGAGTCCCCCAGCACTAAGATTCCACCTCTCTTACTCCCTGCTTGCTTCCATTCATCTCACTCTCTCATTTCCAGCTCCTCTTCTTCCTCCTGCACATTATTTCCCCCTTTCACCCCTGTTGCAATTCTCCCAGCAGAACTTCCCCCAGCTCCAGTTTGGTCCAGGCATTTATCAATTACTCCTCTAATTTCATAATTTCCCTCCTCCGCTTTCTTCCTCTCTAGCAGTGCACAACTATTTTCTGAAGGCCCTTCACAAATGCCCGCTCCCTCTTTCTTCATAGTAACCTGTTCTCTCCTTTCCACTCCATGACTTTTGCCACTTCTTCGCCTCCCCTCACAAGTCCCTATCTCCTCCTTCCATTTGTCTTTTGTCTCTGACCTGGTTTCCCCAGCAATTGTTCTTCCTGGCCTGCCCTTGTCTCTGCTTCCTTCTTCTGACCCTCTCCTCACCACTGTTGGCTTAAATCACCCTCCCTCATCTCCCCTTCCTCCCCTCCAGTATTGGGCTAAACCCACCCCAATCTGCCTTGCCTGTCTTAGTTCCTCCTGCAGAGCCTCAATCTCCTTTCTAAGTTTTTCTATGTGGTTACACACTAAACATCCTCCCACACTCCAGGCAATGTTTAGAAAGATTGGTGCACCGCAGTTGTTGCAGCCTACCACCCTACCCATTGCTGTTGTTGCCCACCGGCAACCCCCCACCCTTCCAGATGCAGGATACCAAACACTCCCCCAAGTCTCCCCTCTCCCTCCTCTATCAGTGCAAAACATTTTCATTATTTCACTTGCCTCCTTTGTTGTACACGTTTAGAAATATTGAGCAACTGCTTTTTATATTCCTATCCTTCCTATCCACACTCAAAAACAGACTTTAAGTAGCCATTGCACAGCCTTCTTCAAACTCCTACTCCTACTCCTCCTTTCCCCAATGCAATATCAATGCGAAGAAGTAATAATGAAAGCTTCTAGATTTGCATTTACTTCCCTTCCACTGAGAGAGCAGTCACCTCTTCACTTGCTGCTGTTCCTTTCCTGGTATGCCCCTCCTACTCCACACCCCTACTATACCCAGTGTTTAGCTCCTGTCAATCAGATTTAACAAGGCATATAATCAAGAGTTGGGGGAAGAGGGGGAAAATTTGCAGCAACCAAAGACAGCAAAGAATACACCACCACTACGTTTTAAATCCTCAACAGCCCAAAAACAATTCTAAGTAAAGACAACAAAGAAAGTACAGTGTCACCAAAAGCCCACAATCCAAATCTAAAAGAAAAACAGCAATTACCAGTTACTGTAAATCATTGAATTGAATATGCTTCCTTCCCCCCTTCTGGCTTCTATAACATTCAAAAATACATACATTTCTATCTCAGCTCTTTACCCTTACCATCAAAAGGTAACTACAAAGGAATGGTCAAATGTATGGCAGCTTAGATTCAGTGATAAGAAGTGCAAAGTAATGCACCTGGGAAACAAAAACCCAAGGGAAGAGTACGCAATAGGGGGGTGAGATACTAACAACAACAAAAATGGAAAGGGACCTGGGGGTAGTCATATCAGATGACCTATAGGTGAGCAAGCAATGTGAGAGGGTAGTAAGGAGGGCTGGGGGATACTGGGATGCATAAGGAGAGGCATCACCAGTAGAAAACAGGAAGTTGTTATCCCTCTGTACAGACAGCTGGTGAGACCCCATCTGGAGTACTGCGTGCAGTTCTGGAGACCCAATCACCGCAAAGACATAGACTGGATGGAGGCAGTCCAAAGGAAGGCAACTAAAATGGTGCAGGGTCTGCACTGGAAGACATATCAAGAGAGATTTAAGGAGCTTAATATGTATAGCCTCGAGGAGAGGAGGGAGAGGGGGTCATGATAGAAACTTTCAAGTACCTCAAGGGAATCAACAAGGTCCAAGAGGGTAGCATCTTTCAGAAAAAGAGGTGTGCGAGAACAAGGGGGCACAATTTGAAGCTAGAGGGGGGGACGGTTCAGAGGTAATGTGAGGAAGTATTTTTTCATTGAGAGGGTTGTGGATGCATGGAACAGCCTTCCTGAGGAGGTTGTGGAGTCAAAAACAGTGGTAGAATTCAAGAATGCATGGGACAGTCATAAGGCAATTCTAGGCGGTGGGGGTAGGAAGAAGTAGGCTGTTGGTTAGCTAGGATCTGCAGCTTATCCATTAGGTAGGGAAATGGGCAGACTGGGTGGGCCAAGCAGTCCTTATCTGCCATCAAATTCTATGTTTCTATAGTGTATCTAGATTCTAGAATATCGATGAGCAGCTTTGAAAGTAACATGTCAAACAGCAGCCATTTTTTCACACTCCCTAACTGCAGTTAGAGACAATGGCAGAACTAACTAATATTAGCTTAATATATACTTAATACTAATATTAAATAAATATACATTATTGTTTACAAATCATGTTTGTGTCAGTGTCATATCTGCAAGGGGTAAAAGAGATTTTTTTGTGCCATTTCATAAGTGCAATAAGACACTCTGGGGTTTGTGCATTGTGCTACCACAGCACTCGCCCAGGAGCTGAAAATACTCTGCATACAGTGTTGTGTCTAGCAATGCCCCCTGGTGTGCAATGTGACAGCACAGCGCACACCCCATCATGTCTTATTGTTTATGTATTTTATTTATTTTATTTCTTTTTTGTTTATTGGGTAGGTGCATTAGCCAAAATTCTTCGTCTAACTCTCGACGAGACCCTCTCTCACCTCACCAAAATATTAAACTGCTCCCTGCACCTAGGTCAATTCCCTAGACTCTGGAAAAGGGGAATTATCATGCCAATCTTAAAAAAGGGTGATCCAATCGACCCTAGTAACTATAGGCCCATCACTATTCCCCCCCCCCAAAGCACTCGAAAGAATTGTGTCAGACCAGCTCACCGAATACCTGGCCAAGCACAATCTGCTTTGCCCCGAACAACACGGGTTCAGAGCAGGTCACAGCACTACCACTGCCCTTCTCGAATTTACCTCTTACATACATGAGGCGCTGGATAAGGGGTCAATAGCAGGAGCAATCTTTGTTGAATTGACCAAAGCATTTGACACCATCAGTTACCCTCTACTTGTCCACTCTCTCCCCTCCCTCTATCTCACCCCTGACGCAGTAGCCTGGTTCAAAAACTATCCCACTGACCAGACACAACAAGTCAAAATCAACACCACCCTATCCACCAAGCTACCAGTTCTTGCAAGTGTCCCTCAAGGGTCGATTTTGGGCCCTCTACTTTTCACCCTCTTTCTGAACTCCCTCCCAAAGGCCTGCAGTGGTAAACTATTGCTCTATGCAGATGATGCAGTAGTATACAGGAAAAATACCAATCCTAATTCTCTTCAAAATACCCTGCAAGGCTGCCTTAGAGAACTACAGTCCAGGTTCACCGATCATCGATTAATACTAAATTACAGCAAAACTAAATCTATGATCTTTGCCCACCGCCAAAAACCCAACAGTAATGCCCAGCTTACTATCTCAAATTCTCAGGGCATCCATATTGAACAGGTCCCTAACTTCAAATATCTAGGCATCACACTGGACACATCCCTCACCTACCACAGACACATTGACCCTCTCCTCCTCTGTAAACACCCGGCTTGGGATTCTCTACAGACACAAACACTGCCTTCCCCCAAGGCCTTACGGCTGGCAGTAACCAGCTCAGTCCTATCACTGGTTGATTATGGGATAATAATCTACGGTACAGCTGACCACACAGCCCTTAACAGTATCAATCTAGCCCTCAACAAAGCCTGCCGACTAGTCACAAGCAGTGATAGATTAATCCATACGTGCAAACTCTATAAGCGAGCAGACTGGCTGACCTTTGAAGGGAGACTAAAGTACCACACGTGCCTCCAAGCCAAAAAGATCCTAATAAAGCTTGCACCCGCTAGCCTTCACCCCCCTCATCCAACCAACCCCTCACAGGAGCACCCCTAGGCACCTGGCTAGCACCCCCCTCTTAGTCCCCCACTGTAGGACTACACTAAGGAAAAGGTCTTTCCGTTATCGTGCTCCCCTCTGACTTAATAACCTTCCCTCTTCCATCTCCCTGGCCCCTAGCCTTGGCCTATTTAAAAATGGCATTAAGAGACTTCTCCTTAAATCGGAGTCATGTGGCTGCTAAGAACAATCAGCGTGTGCTGACAGAGACCTGTGCTACTACAATTGGTGGCTGGGAGGTCTTGAAGAGCAGGAAACTGGTCCGTTTTCTGGCGATTCTGCAAAAGCCTTTGGACTGCATACCTGCGCAGTGTGAGAGACTGCAAGAAGGTGTTACGTGTTTGGGAGCCTTTGTTTAAAGTGAACTGGGGGGAGCTAGGACCCATGTGTCCTGGGGCGAATTGCTTTAAAATCTCGCACCACTCTCAAGCACGAGCGTAGCGCGAGCGTAGTGAGTGGCGCAAGCGCCACTCGGCACTGGAAATGTTCAGCTGATATAGGAGGGTTAGGCTATGTTTTAGTATCTGTGTTTGAAATTGAAATATTTTAATTATATAGCCTTTATTATGTGCAGTTGAAGAATCAGTCACTCTGAGGGCACGGCTATTTGTAGGTTGTTATATTTTAGAAGTTAGGCTTGGTGGGCTATTTTATATTTAGTTTATTATTTTTATCTAGATAATTTTGTATTTGCTGTGCCTTAGAGATATATATGTTATATGGGAGGATCGAAAGGGGCTAGAATTGTTTATGATAACCTGATGCTGCGCGACCTGTGCCCTTTCATCCCCCTTCCAGTTTCTGATGTTACTATCAGACACTGTCGGGAGATGGGGATTGGTAGGGATAGTGTTGGTCGCGCACTATCAAGAAATTCAGTTTGGGTTATGGGAGGATTGAAGTTGTCAGGTCCAGGAGGTGCCCTGGGTTGCGTTGGGCACATGGGAGAGTACAGTTGTGTTTGGTGTCCATCCCCAGGGAGCCTATTAGATCAAATGGCCAGGTAGCCTGTGGGGCTGCATCACCCCCAAATCCCCTGATGGCAGTGCTTTGTAATGCCAGATCGATCAGAAATAAGACAGCAATTATTGCTGCCTTGATTTCGTCGGTCGATCTGGCTTTTATCATGGAAACCTGGGTGGGAGACGATGCGGGCCCAATTTTTGAGGCTGCAGTCCCCCCTGGGTATACCGTGGTGCACTGCCCCAGAGTGGAGTGCAGGGTTGGTGGTGTAGCCATCTGTTTTAGATCCAGCCTGACCTTCACCATGCACCCGGTGAGAGCCCTGGGTTCTTTTGAATGTGTGGCCATCCAGGGAGGACCTGATGCGGGCTGCAGGATTTTTCTCATTTATCGCCCTCCTGGGTCGATGGGAGAGTTCCTGCAGGAGGTTGCAGATTTCGTTGCCGTTGCATCATTGGAATCTCCCAGATGTGTTTTTCTGGGGGATTTCAATGTTTGGTTCAACGATGTGAATCATGGACATGGTCATGAACTTTCCCAGATCATGTCCTCCCTTGGTCTGACACAGGCAGTTACTTTACCAACTCATCGGGATGGCCACATGTTGGACCTGATGTTCTCACTGGGACTTGATATTAGTGATCTTAAGATCAATCCAGTTCTCTGGTCTGATCATTGCACAGTCCAGTTCACCGCAGGGGCTCCCGCCATAAGCCCCTCCCTATTGAGATGATTCGCTGTCATCGCTTACGGGGTTTGACCCCTGAGGGTTTTCTGGCTGACAGCAATTTGTCTAAGTGGTGATGCATGCAGGGAGGTGTTGTGGTCGAGTTGATGCCTATAATGAGGTGCTATCCGACACCGCAAACTCCCTACGCTGCGGTCGTGTCGACCCAGGACTTCCTACCTGAGGTCGCCATGGTTTGATGGTGAGCTCAGGGAGATGAAGAAACTGGGTCAGAGATTGGCACACTGCTGGAGGAGATTCCGTCTGGATGCGGACAAATTGGCCCAGCGTGCCCATTATGTTGGGTACCAGGAGGCAATCAACCGCAAGAAGACAGTGTTTTTGTCTGGGGAGATTGCTGCCGGAAGGAACTGACCGGCCTCACTCTTCCGGACCATTGAAAGACTTTTACATCCTGTCTGTCTATGGCTCGGGAGGGTTTTTTCCAACACAGACTGTGAGGATTTCGCTCGGTTCTTTTCGGATAGGGTGTCTGCGATCCGGCAGGTGGCTCCTTCAGCCAGCAATGTTACAGCTGGCAGTGATCATCTGATGTGTTCTGAGTGCACTCCGTCTGGTTGGGGAGAGTTTAGACCAGTGGAGGATAGTGAGGTTATTGAGGTAGCAACCAATGTGAGGCACACCTTTTGTGAACTGGACCCGGTGTCAACGCGTTTCTTAATGAGATGCGTTAACTCTGTTGGCCCAGTGTTTGCCATGATTGTACGGTGCTTCCTTTCTGAGGGTGTCTTTCCGGATGCCTTGAAGGAGGCTCTGGTGAGACCCCTCTTGAAGAAGCCATCTTTGGACCCGGAGATCAGGGCAAATTACCATCCAATCTCTAACCTTCCATTTTTAGGAAAGGTTATTGAGAAAGTGGTAGCGCTTCAGTTGGAAGAGCACCTCATATCCCACAAGTTGTATGAACCCTTCCAGTCGGCTTTTCATGCCAGACATAGCACCGAAACTGCACTTGTTCGGGTGCAGAATGACTTACTCAGGGCTAGAGATTGGGGAGACAAGACAATTCTTGTTCTCCTCGATCTCTCATCAGTATTTGACACTGTGGACCATTGTGTGCTGCTTGCTCGCCTTGGGGACCTATGTGGACTCACCGGTAATGTCATCAAATGGTTTGAGTCCTTTCTAACTAACAGGAGGCAGTGGGTTATGATGGGAAATTTCTCATCTACACCCAGTCTGCTTCTTTGTGAAGTTCCTCAGGGATCAGTATTGGCTCCAATGTTGTTCGCAGTGTATATGCTGCCTCTGGGTGGGATCATTAGGAAGTATGGCTTGAGTTTTCATTGCTATGCCGATGATACTCAGCTATATTTATCCTTTGCCCCAGGAACATCCAATGCAGTGGATGTGCTTAATATCTATCTGACCAAGATTAACGACTGGATGGCCTCCAGCTGGTTGCGGCTGAACCCTGATAAGACGGCGGTATTAGTAGTGGAGTCAAACAGAGTTCGTGATAGGATGGCCTCTGACACAGAAACTGGGCTTGTCCTAGGGTCTGTGCCATTGAAGGCCTCCTCTTGGGTGCAAAATCTTGGTGTGATTCTGGACAGAGATTTAACCATCGAGGCTCAAATATCCTCTGTGGTTCATACCTGTTTTTACCATCTCAGAACCATTGCCAGAATTAAACCCCTCGTTCCGCCTCTGGACCTCCCTACTTTGATACATGCCTTAGTCACATCTAGGCTTGATTACTGTAATGCGCTCTATCTCGGGGTCACGGGAGGATCTCTCCGCAGATTGCAGCTGGTGCAAAACGCAGCTGCCTGATTGCTGACCGGGCAGCAAAAGTTTTGTCATATTACACCAGTTTTGCGTGAATTGCACTGGCTGCCAGTCAGGTGGAGAGTCCTCTTTAGGTGGGTCTTCTTACCTATAAGGCCCTAACGGACAGGGGCCCTGATTTTCATTAGACCTTCTGCCACCTGCCTTCTCCTCGCGCCTCTTCGCTTCCTCCAGAATGCCTCCTGACCATTCCCAGAACTAGGCTGAAAACAGCCGCGATAGAGCATTTAGTGCCGCAGCCCTGCTCTGTGGAATTCCTTACCAACTATGGTCAGAGAGGCTTCATCGGTGGATGTTTTTAAGGCCCAGTTAAAGGCCTTTTTCTTTTCTAAGGCATTTAATGCTTAGATAAAGATTTATAGTTAGGCTTAGTTTTTGTAATGATCTGTATCTATGTGTAAATTTATATATTTATTATGTTAAAATGCTTGTTTAAATGCTTTGTACGGCGCCCAGAGCCTCTGGGATTGAGCGTCTTTTAAATAAATTTTGCCTTGCCTTGCCTTGCCTAATTCGGTATACGATTGAGAAATAGCGTCTATCATTACCCAAATCTAGGCCTCCAATCCAGACGGGACTTTGAACCACAAACTCAAGGCCTAGGTAGGCCTACAGAATCAGTAAGCTGTCTCACTTCACCTCAATGACCCAGGGTCAACAACCCTAGAGATACTAACCAAGCATTGTAAATTCCTGTACGATGTAACCATGTAAAATTGTCTTAATGTGATGTTCAGCTTAGTGTAGTATGTTCAAAATTGTCTTAAGTAATGTGTCCATTTTGTATTGACGTGGAGCCTTTGCAAAACAGTCTTTGACTCAAAGGACTGTAATTCCGAAACTTCAATAAAAAAAAAAAAAAATGACTATTTTCATGCACGACCCAGGAGAGTACAAAACATGGTGAAAACAAGTACAGAACATTTCAAACGGAATGTGAAACAAAACCTTGCACTTTTAGTATCTATGACAGTTTTCCATTACATGCATTTGAAACATTGTAGAAAGCAAACATATAATGAGACTGAGAAAGCCTCTGGCAAACTGCATTCTTGTGTAAATTTGACAATTTTAAAAATGACAAACTGTCAAGAGTTTGGCCTTGTTAGTCCAGTTAAAAATACGCATTTCTTTTAAACTTGTGAAATTCCTTTTAGGAATAACATTTCTTCATGAAAAAAATCACCTTTTTTTGCTTTCATCTATTGCCTGCTACCTCCTAAACTTAAAAATCCTGAATGACTCTGTACACTCAACTTTGGGTAAAAACTCTTTTACCTGTTGCCTTAACTTTTTTTCCCAGCTAGTGTAGTTCTTGTTGTACTGCATGCTGAGCTGACTCCGAAAAGAGTGACACTAGTGGAGGGGCTGGGCATGGCTATTGAAACGCCAGTGTTTTGAAGTTTCTGTAAGTGCTTTTGTCTAATGTCTGCTGCCTCCTGATCACAGAAGCACTGACTAACTTTGTGCACTGTGCTGGGATACAGACTTAGAAACATGAAAACACAGAGAAACATTGACAGATGTAGCAAAAGAAGTCTTGAAGTCCATCAAGTCTGCCCAGGGTTATTACCTGTTTCCCCATCAGCCTCCTGCCAGACAGAGCCAATCTACTTGATTAACACCTCGATTGTCTTAGCCTCTCCAACTTGTATCCACCCCACCTTCCTTTTTGGTATCACAAAACAATCTGAATTTGTCCCACCTGTCCTTGGATCCATTTATATTCCCTACCTCTATCGCCCCTTTTAGTTATTTATTCCACTGACCCACAATCTTCTCCATGCAGAAGAACTTCCAAACATCCTTCCTGAACCTCCACTCGTGACCTCTTGCCACCACAGTTGCATTTCTAGTGAAATGGTCCACACTGTCAACTTTTTGTATACCTCCAGGAATTTGTACATCTCAGTCCCCCACATCATCCTGACGTCCATTGAGTGCATACTGAGGTCTCCAGCATTTCTGCATATATCCTACTCTGTCACCCCTGCAGCATCATGGTCATCTTCTGTTGCACCATTTCCAGCCTATCTTGTCTTTCTTTAGGTGTGAGTTCAGGAACTAAGCACAGTATGCCAGATGGGGTCTTGCCCTGGTCCAGTAGAGGGGCAATATCATCTCTTTCCTCCTTCTGTTGAAACCCCTGCCTTTATACCCCAACATCCTATTTACATTACTGTATGCTTTGTTGCAGTGCTCTGAAGCTTTGAGTCTGTCACTGACAGTGAGCATGAGATCCCTCTCCTCCTCCTCTGTCTATGGTATCCTTACCCTCCCCCCACCCATTCCAATTCTCCATGATGCGGTACTTCTTGCCATCATTGCGTTGCACTTCTTGACACTGATAGCTGTCATATTTTCAATTACCTTTCAGTAGTCAGCTAAGGAACATTGATCTGGGGATAACTATTACACATTACTTCAAAACCACAAAGTGAACTGATAAGATCTTTGGGAAAACCAACCAAATAATAAACTGTATCAAAAATCTATTGTTAGTCGATCAGAGGACATTATCATGCCATTATATCAATCACATGTCAGCCCTCACACTGATTATTGCAACCAGCTCTGGGGTCCAACAGCAGCCACTTAAAACAATGAAATAGAAAGGATTCAGAAAAGGGCTACTAAATTGGCTAGTAGCATAGAGAACAACACATACAAGGAGAGACTGGCATATCCAGGACTACATACCCTTCAAAGGTTAAGGATCAGGGGAGACCTCTTACTAATGTTTAAGATGACAGCTTATTACCATCTTTTGGTTTAATGAAAAAGATGGTTGCACACGATATTAGGAGACATAGAAAAGCTAATAACTAAAAATGTTAAAGAGCTAGTGTACTGCCTGAAAACTGTCTGCAATTAACTGTAACTTTCAGATGTACTGTAGTCAACTATCACTTCTTACATCTCAAGTATTTATTCTTTTCTGTTTGCTAATTAGAAGATTTTCCACCTGGCAGTACTGCAGTGATCTGGGGAGCACTACTTTGACTGGAGGAGAAACAAAAGTCAGTTATGTTCCTCCCACTACATCAACACTGAAACCACATTGACTATGACATCACTAGTAACCAATGAAAACCATTTCTCACTGCCAGGTTTCACTTTCACATGAAGCAGTAGAGACTGGCTCTCCCTGGTTACTAGTGATGGCACAATTTCCTGCATTTTGATTGGTAGCTTGTGAAAGTCACTGCTCAGGCTGTAAGGATTTTGGTGCTTCAAGGTGTTTGGTCTCATTTCTGATGCTGTAGTGGGAGGAATAGAACTGACTTTTTTTCCCCTCCAGACAGAGTGCTACTCCACAGAGTATTCCAGTACTGCCAGGTGGAAAATCTTCTAATTAGCAAACAGAAAATAAAAAGATACTTCAGATACTGGAAGTGATAGTTGACTGCATCTGAAAAGTACTATCAATTCTAAGCAGTACACTAGCTCTTTAAAATATATTAAGAAGTTTTCCTTTACACAAAGGATCAAAAATATATTGAACTATCTACCAGAAAATTTGATAAACTGTGCAAACATCAATACATTTAAAAATGTACTCTATCGACTTAAGGACCAAGGGAATTATACAAACTGCTACCACTGAGGAGTGGTGGGCAAATATAGTAGGCTCCTGTACCTGCTTTCTGTCCTAACAATTCTGGTATGAATGCAGCTTTTTCAGGTCCTTCTGAAATTCTGACACCCTCCTCAGTGTCAACCCTGCAGCATAGTTTTGTGTCATCTGCAGCAAGACACATCTTGCCCTGTATACCCTCCCCAATGCCACTAATGGACATATTGAGCAGAACAAGCCCCAAGACTAACCCTTGCTGCACTGTTGGCCTTTGATTCCATCCCATTCACTGCCACCCTCCGTTTCCTCACCCCATCCAGTTCCCTGTCTACCTAGTTAGCTGTTTCCCATCCCCACACCCTTTATCCTTTTTAAGAGCCTCCTATGCGTAACAGAATTAAAGACTTGAGGTACAGAACATCGACAGCCTGTCCTGTATTCACTGCTCAGCTGACCCAGTAAAAGAAAACTATCAGGTTGGTCAGGTGTTATCTTCCAACAACAAACCCATGCTGTTTGTTGTCCTTTAACGTGTTCTCTTCCTGCTGCTCTAATATTTGCTTTTTAAAGAGCCACTGATACCTCAAGAAGAGCTTTGAAAAACAATGTTTGGACATAAAGCAGCTTATATTTCTCATTGGCTCCGTATTTCTTATCCCCGTTTCTTATTACTGAGGTCATTTGCTTCAAAAACAGGATAGTTGTTTTTTGAGGGTTCATCAACTCCTACTGCTTCTTCCCAACCTGATGACATAATGCTCTGCCTGTGACATCACAGCTGTACCCATGGCAAAAGACTATGAAGTCACAACAGGGTATTATGATTTCAAGCTGGGAATAAGCTACAGAGGCAGATGAACTCTAAGGGCTAAAGATTTTATTTTTGTGGGAATTTTTTCAGTAATAAATAATGGAGAGAAGAAATCTATAGAATATATATGAAATGCAAGCTGAACCGTGTTCAGCTATTATGTTTTTCAAAGTTTTCCCAAAGGTGTCAGCTGCTCTTTAATTATGGTCTCCGGGAACTAACCAACAATTGAGGAATGACTAACCAGTCCACTGTTTCCTGGGTTCTCCTTGTGGAGTGGGATCACAGTTGCCAAACTCCGGTCCCCTGGAACTACTCCAGTCTCCAAGGAACATCTGAACTGATCATCATGCGTGCTGTCAGATCTAGCCCCAGCTCTTTCAGTACTCTTGGAAGTAATCTGTCGGGACTGGGTGCCTTGTACACTTTGAGTGCTGGAAGCCATTTCAATATCCTATCCTCCATGATCTGCACAAGCACCATTTATCTCTCATTCCCCTCATGTATGCTTTTACTGTACACTACTTTCCAACTGTGCAATCTGACTGTAAAAACAGAACAAAAGTAACTGTTCAGTTAGTTTGCCTTCTGCCTATCATCCTCCATCCATCCCCTTCTTTAACTTGATAAACCCCCTTTGACTTCTCCTTTCCCTAGTGTACCTAAAAGCTCTTATCCATCTGTTTAACCCCTTCTGCTATTGTTAAGTCCATACTTGCCTCTGTTCTCCTAATCATTTTCCTGGTTTCCTATAGTTTCCTTTGGTAATCCTTCCCTCCTGATCACAAAAACCCTGAGTGACTCTGCAAAATGTGCTGGGGTAAGGACCTATTTCCCTTTTGCCTTGTATCCCTAGGCAATCTATTTCTTATTGTGCTGCCTGCTGAGTTTGGCTCTGGAGACAGTGACTTCTGTGGAGGGAGTGGAACTAGGTTATTGAAAAACCTGTTTTGCATCTTCAGTCAGAACTTTTATCTAATGTCTGCTTCCTCCTGATAACAGAAACCCTGACTAACTTTGTACACTGTGCTGGGGTAAGGACTTTTTCTCAGTCCTTGTTGTGATGCCTGCCAAGGCTGGCTCCCATGAGCATGATGTCTATGGAGGGGGTGGGGTAGGGCTATTGAAAAGCCTCCTTACCCAGCAGCCATGTGCAAAGCAGGCCGGAGTTGAATGGATCTAAGCAGAGTGGGAGTAATTGATGGGAGTTTGTGGTGGAAGGCTGTGGGGAGGCTGTTTTAAAAATTTTGTTTGTTTTCATTTTAAGGTTTACAAGTTGTCTTATACATTTGACACATTGAGGTGTCTATTTATTCTCCAATATGGTTGTTTGATTGTTTTTTTATTCTAAAGGTCAATCTTCTGTTATGGCTGTGTAACTCCCCTGTTACCTGGGGTTACAAGAATCCCAGTTCGACCTAGTGGCAGGCAGGAAACGCAGCTTGTGAAATTCCAGTTAAATGGATTTCACACTGTCTCACTCTGTTCTCAGTCTCAGCTGAGACTGAGGGATGACATCATTTTAGAACTGTCACAGCTGTATAAGCCACTTTGAAATGTTGCAGCTAGGGAAGTTATGATAGAATGTTGGGGAATTTGAAGTCAGTCTGTAGTAGAGTGTTGAAGAAGGAGGAGGTGTGCTGCAGCCAAAGGCCCTCATAGCCCTCAGCTCTGACAGAGAGCTATATTTTTGTTTGAGGTGTGTGTGTTCTCACCTGAAGAGGAACACAAGAAGAGCCAAGTGAAGTGGTAGAGACCGCTTCCAGGGGTTCAGTGCCCCATCCCTGTGGGGATGGGGGGGGGATTCAGCCTACTTCCAGGGGCAATCCCCTGGTCCGGCTAGGGAAAGAAGAAGCTGCCGAAATCTAAGTTTGTGCTGATGCACCAGAAGTTTTGGATGGGATTTCTTTGAAGAGATAAAGCCTGTGGGGCACCTGCAACCAAGGGGTGAGTTTGTTCTGCTAAAGGGCCAATGTGTTTTCACCTGAGACAAAATTAATTTAAGTGACTGCTATTGTGGGGTCAGGAAAAGACAGCCAAGTATAGCTTTAAAAGTTGTGGGAATTGGACTGCTTAACTCTGTGGGCATCTAGAGAAATGGACACATCCACACATTAAGTATGTTTCAAGTTCAGCACATATGGGACGGAAGAAACAGTAGATTAAATGTGACATACATTTAAAGAGAATCTACACAGTAAAGTGTTTTCAGAGATGAGGTGTTAAAGTCCAGAGAAATGGCCAGGTATGAATTATGGGAGCAAGAAGTGTGAGACCCCCCATCAGTAGTAATCAAATTCACCTCTACGGGTTTGCTTTGGGACACCTGTTGCTTTCTCTCGGGTATTTGGCCAGTGCCTGAGGAAAGTATCCAGACGTGGGATTGTTGAAGAAGATTACCTGATGGAGCCAGAAGTGCTCAGGGGTGGTATAGGGAGCCACTGAGAAATGTTCCATGCCATATGGAAAGTGGTCAATTTGCTAGCCGGATGTGCCACGGAAGGAAGAAGTCCAAGGCTGGTCAGATGTGCCAGGCCAGGGGGAATCCAGAGAAGAGTACAAGTTCGGGCTGAGTGCCCAGAGTGTTTCTAAACCTGAGGGTTTCAGTGTAAAGAGGATGTGTTCTGATCTCCATAAATCTGCATTACCAGGAGTGTAGCCCCGTGAGGGTCCATCTATGCTTTATTGTTCCTTTTTGTTGTGAATAAAAGCCACACTCTAGAATCCCACTCCTGGTTTGGACATTACAGTTATTGCTTCCTGTGTCCAGAATTACTTGGGTGCCCCAGACTAGAACTCAAACCTAGCCAAAATATCGAGCAACAGTTTTATCCCCGAACCCAGGTCCCAGGTTGGGGGTTACATGTGGAGGCACCGCACAACGCTAATAACACAAAAATACCATCAACCCGGCCCCTGGGGTTATAGCTGCTAACAAATGTTCTACTTTCTCTCGCTTTCTCTCCTTAGTGTAAGTTTAATGTTGCTATTATTACTTACATGTTGTTAGATTACTCAAAGTCTATGTATTGATTCATAAGCACATGGCCTGAAGCACCTTCTAAGTGGTTTAAGTAATTATCCTTATTCAGTTACTGATGGTCCCAATTTTAATAAGTCTTGTCCTAACTGTATAACTTCTGGTCAACTTATTTCAAAAACATTTTTCTTTTCACTGACCTTATGAACGGTTGTTTTTAACACTCAGGATTTCATTTCTGTCCTCCAGAACTGTATTTGTAGGAAAGTAAAGAAACACACTCTGTATTGGTTGGGAAGGGGCATAAAGTTTAGGAAATTTGAGCTCTGGTACATAAGGAAGACCAGTTTATTTCTGTGGCTTTTACTTTGTGGGGATGTCCATGAAAATCCAGGCCCTATTCAGACTACAAATAATGTTTGAGTTTTTAAACACCGGAGTATTATCCTTTGTCCAGTTTAGTGCCTGTAGTTTGAATCCTAAAATGCACTATGTATGTGAGTGGATAATAACTTTTTATCTGGACTTTGTGAGCAACACAGAGTTCTGACTGTCAAATAGGACTACAGACAGTTTAGTGGATGTAAATGGTTATCAACACTGGGGGAGAGGTTGAGGGAAGAGGGGTAAGGGTATTATTGTTTATGGACTATCTTATATTAAAATTATGAGTTAAAATTCCTATTGATATTGCTGAGGTCTTTCTTTCAGAAATCTCTCACACAACCCCCAAACCTATATGTCTCATGTTGTCGCCCCTAAAATAACCCTGACGATATTAAACACATGTTTGACTGTATGTCATCATTTAAGGATTTCCATGTATGGACCTGACATTTTAATATCAATTGGGGAAGGGGAGAGGTGGTACTGAACTGTTTAATGAATGTGGTGAGTGAACTGGGATTCAGTCAGTCACCCAGTTAATAAAAGAGCCTATGAAATCAAATCCCAAATCACCTCATTTGTCTACTACTGTAAACGTATATTTCATTAGTAGACCTGATCAGCTTAGTGCCTCTGGGGTCCTAGCCAAATTTATCTTAGGTCATCAATTCATTACTGTATTGAGGCTAGAATAAAATATAAATTATAAAATGGAGAGGGGAAATCCTGGAAGCTGATTAACTGAAGCAGTCTTTGACCCATGATGATATTTCACAATATCATCACAGTCTAAAACTTGATTACCAAGATCAACCATTTACTAACACTTTAGGGCCACTTTATAATTGCAATAATACACTTCAGGGTGTGGTATTTCATGAGATATCATCACTTCTTGGGTGCATGTGACACTCGGCCTCTTGCCTCACAACTCACCCAAGGCATGACAATAACTCATGATATACCACAGCCTGCTGTGTATTATTGCTTAATAAATTAACACTGTTTGTAAGCGTCTTTCTTATAAAAACAATTTATTACATTAATTTTCTGCTGGATCTCAAAGATATTAGGTTTTATTTTATCCCAAATGTAGGAAATGCTTGGCATTTTGGGGGGGAGGAATTTATGGTCATTTATGATACAGTAGACACACTACAATTTATGTAAGGAGAGTGAGACAACATGATGTCCATGGTTCAACTCAACTCTTTTTAAACTGCACAAAACTAGAAAGAGAGAGAGAGAGAGAGCATAGGAGTCAGTAAAAATGTTAAATTGTGTCCAGGTTTGGGTATGGTATAGGGCAATCTGAAATACATATGTCAAAGAGGTTTGTTTAGCAAAGGCTGAATTTTTTTCAGAAGGAGCTAACTAATAGTAGAGTGCCACAACCACAAATTATTTGATGAACATTAAAAAAAAACTGGACAAAAGTGCTATGACTGATTTGCCGTCCTTCTTTATTACTAAAGGTGAACGTGTGAGTGAGGCACAAAGGTTGGCAAATATGTTTGATAAACAGTTTGTTACTAGTGGTTCACTGTCTCACTAACCATTACGAGGAAAAGGGGCCCCCAGTTACTATCTAGCATTACCAATACTACAATAATGCAGAAGAGGAAAAATAAATAGGTGCCTTAGCTGGGATTTGAACCCAGGTCACTCAGAATTCCATTCCGGTAGTAGCTGCACCACCAAGGTAAATGGAAATCTGGGACGCTCAAAATTACCTTACTACCAGGTCTCCAGTTGCCTTGGTTGTACACATACAAACAGAGGAGACAAAGAAGTAAGTGCCTCAGCTGGTAGCACAACTGGAATGGTATGGTATTCCTGGCAGCCTGGGTTCAAATCCCAGCAAAGACACTTATTTCTTTCTCTCTTCTGTTTCTTTGGATTCAGGTGCCTGATGGTTGACCCATGCCCACTTTTCATCACCAAATGACCATTGCATTCTAAAAAAACTATTAGAAACCTGCAGCCCAGTGACTATAGTGGAGTGTGCCCCTTCGCTCTCCCTAACATCGTGTCATAACCTGGCTGAGCGCAGGGGCGGAGTGTGGGCAGCAGTTAAGATCGGGATGTCCTGGGCATCCAGTATACCTAATTTTATGAGTGTTACAGCATTTTAGCCTGTGAATTATTTCAGGGCATCTCTGCAGTTACAGTTTGTTCCTGAGGTAAGGCACCCATATATTGGGTGCACATGCTTTTTCAGGTAACTTGGTGAATCTCTTTAAAGAGGGACTCTGGTAAACATACCTTGCTTTTGGCAGTGGACTTCATGTTCCCTAAGTAGCAGAATCGCAAGTGAAATACCTTTAAAAAAGTATTGTTCATTTTTAATTTTAAGAAGTATTAGTTGCAAAACCGGAAGTGCAAGCACTGTGCATGAATCGCGTCGGTCTGAGCTCAGCGGTGCGTGTGACGTCTTCTCCTGAGCCACCTGTCCGGACCGCAGTAATGGCTAGCACTGAAGAAAGTTGCAGCTCATCAGACGAGAGGGAGATTTATGCCTCTGATCTTGTCACTGAAGATCCATATTGTTTGGACCCGCTCTGCAGTGACGAGGAGTTAGTCACGTCCTCCAGTCCCAGCAGTTGGGAATCAGGGAGCCGTCTTGACTCTACCTCATGGTGGGTGTATATTCCTTTACCTCACTGTTCTATCAGTGCCTTTGTGTAAAAAGCAGGCAGTTGTGACCTAATATGTCCCCTGAAACATGGACTTTCTGGTGCTGTCAAGGGTTATCTATTTAAATAATATACACTATAGTTGCAGGCCATCCAACATTTGTCAAATCAAAATATGTATATTTCTGTGTTGTGGTGAGTGGGGGGTGGATCCTGGGGGAGACAGGGGGAGGGATGACTACTGCCCCCACTTTTGTTACACATAACTTGAGTATAATTTCAGCAAAGTTTTGATGTGGAACAAAGTAATTTGTAAAATAAGCCGGGCGTTCCTTGTGGGTCAGTCAGGAAGCTGAACTGCATGAAGCAGCACCATTGCAAATGCACCAAGTGTTATGGTTCAGCAGCAAGCACTTAGTTAACCCCTGAATGCCAATGTGCCCCAATAACATTAGGTTTCCCTATGGAAGATACATATATGATCCAAGTTCCTTGGTCATGCCTGAGCCAATGATAGTCAGACAATAAATGACCACCAGAGGCAGAACTTTCAGCAATTCACTTAAACTTTTCTATCAATTTAATTTTATACTGAACAAGATCGCATTTAGTATATCTTATGCAGCTTGATGAGCAGGGGTGCTCTGTGCCTCTGTAATTCGTATGCCGGGCGCTCTATGCAGCACTTAAGTTGCCACTAGTGAGTGTTGGGGCCAGAGGATGATCCGCTGTGGGTCTCTCCACTCACCTGGTCATAGGTCGGTCTGGTCACACTGTAAAAAACTCTGAGTCCTGCCAAGTCACTTACCCAGCATGCTTCACCCTGGACCTGTAGTCACTCTAACGCACAAGTGATAGAACTACTTGGGGAGCCGTGGACCCGGTCCCGCACTGATGACTTCTGTGCGCCGCCAGTAAATAAAATAATGAATTGCCACAAAATGCGCTTATGGCTCAGAGCATGCTGGAGCGAGAAGACAGAAAACAACAGTGACGTATCCAGTGGTTATTCTCCTGGGCCTGAGAGTCTGACTGTCACGCCCACCAAGACGGTCAAGTGTCAGAGGGTAAAGGCTGCAGCACTCTCAGCTGCTTCCAGGGTCATGCAGTCAATGTCAAGCGCCTGCCCCTCTGCCAGCAGTGCCACAGTATGTTTTGACAACCAGATTCAAGTAAGTGGACATGGTTACCTTGGGGACCGTTGGACACTCCACTAGCTGGCACTCACGGCAACTGAGCAGAGACACAAAAGATCATTTGGGGGAAAAATTAAAGCAGGACAGAGGCGGATGAAAATTCAGTACACAGTACAGACTAGGCAGGATCCAGAACCAGTGTTACAAATGTGTTATTGTACCGACAAAAATGGTACAGTTGGAGGGTCTGCAGTTGCACTGTGGCTGTGATTAGATCCACCACCCCCACACACATATACACATAGACTGAGTAATGTGTCCCATGGAATGTTATGGCATGGAGTGGCCATTTGCAATTGTCTCTACCAAGACACAAGCAGCCTAGATGCAGGATTCACACCACCAGATATCATACTGTTTTGTACAGTGGACACTAACTGAGGTAATGTACGGTGCCACTGTAGCTGTGACTCAGGTCCTCCCCCCCCACAGACACATACACACAGACACTGAGTAGTGTGTCCTAAGCAATGTCATGGTCTGCAGTGGCCATCTTTGTACAGTGGACAGTACATGAGGTATGTACGTGCCAGCACGTAACAAATGACTAATGTACAGTGGTACTGTCTCTGTGACTCAGGTCCTCCCCCCCCAGACACATACACACAGACACTGAGTAGTGTGTTCCAAGCAATGTGATGGTATGCAATGACCATTTTTTTGCAGTGGAGAGTAAATGAGGTATGTACGTGCCAGCACATTACAAATGAGTAATGTACAGTGGCACTGTGACTGTGACTCAGGTCCTCCCCCCGAGACACGTGCACACAGTGGTCAGTACATGTGGGATGCACCTGCCAATATGTTTACTAATGTGTAATAAGGTGGCACTGTGTGTGACTCATTACCCCACCCCACAAACATGTACACAGTGGTCAGTGCATGTGGGATATACCTGCCAGCACATTACAAATAAGTAATGTACGGTGGCACTGTGGCTGTGACTCAGACCCCCCCACAGACACAATACACACAGAGACTGAGTAGTGCGTCCCAAGCAATGTGATAGTATGCAGTGGCCATTTGTAATGGTCTGTACCCTGACTCAACCAGTCTAGATGCTGGATTCGCACCACCACACATCATACAGTTTTTTACAGTGGACAGTACATGAGGTATGTACATGCCAGCACATTACTTAAGCAATAACGCACAACAGGATGTGGGTTATGGGAGATTTACCCACGCCTTGTGTGGTGTGTCACGAGGTGCAGCCGAGTGATTTAACCACCTAAGAAGTGGTTAAACTGCCCAATAACTCACACCCTGGAGTGCATTATTGTGATTATACAATGGACTCATGTGCAAAATAAATTTAAAATGTGTTTAATTCTTTTTTTTATAAATGCCATTCTTCAACTGTGGGTTATGCAGAATTTACCAACGGACATGTGACATGTTTCGACCACTGAGGTCACAGGCCTTTCACACACCATTGTATAAAAATAACTAATGTACAGTGTCACTGTGGCTGTGACTCAGGTCCTCCCACCCCCCTTCCACAGACACATACACACAGTGGTCGGTACATGTGGGATGTACCTGCCAGCACGTTACACATAATTATACAATGGGGTATGAAAATCCTGTAACCTCATTGGTCAAAACACATCACCTGACCGTGGTATATCCTGTAATAACCCACACCCTGTCATGCCTTATTGCTTAAATAATGTATGGTGTGACTGTGTCTGTGAGTCGCCCCCCCTCCCCAGACACATACACACAGACACTGAGTAGTGTGTTCCAGGCAATGTGATGGTATGCTGTGCCTGGAGACCTGGACTGAGTCATCATCCAATGTGCTTTAGACTGTTCTTGGAAGTTGCCCATAGTCCGTGGGTGCATGACTGTAGGTAACAAGTATTGGATGGCACTTCCCTAAGGGCAATGCCCAGGATGGTCTTAGCAACTAATTGTTATGTGGACGGGGAATGGACACCCATGCAATGGCACTGTAACGTGTCAATGGCAAAAACAATAATGTCAATTGTCATTACATGTAGTACTGGCATTTGTCTCCGTGGCAATTATGTAGTGATGCCCACTGAGCTTGAATGCCTCTGCTGCCAAGAGATCAATCAAGTAGTTGTAATGATGACTGATCTCCCCAATGTTGTACCTGACTCTGATGTACCTTCCTGCATCACTGAGCACCCTGGATTTGCTGAAGTCTGCTTAAGTATATCGGTTCTGGAGACAGTTCATGCCAAATACAGACAGTACCACAACAATGAAAGCCTGCCTGTGAATGAGTACGAAATCTATTATTTTTTTTCTACATAAACTGAATCATGTACCCTTTGCTACTACATGTAAATAGTGGGGATACTTGTAGGTCAACTTTACCTGGGCCAGCACAAATTCTTTCCTCTTAATTGTGTCATTTGTTAATTTTTTTAATATTGGTGATAGGCAAATTTTTAAATTTCCAGATTTTTATTGAGCAGTGCTGTACAGTGTTGGTCCACTGTTGCAGCTGGGTGAGGCACTGCATGACTTACCTCACTGTACTGCATCGTCATTGCTTTCATAATGACATTACCTTGACATGGGATAGGAGTTGCTGGCAGTCACAAGGGAAGAAAGAGACTTGGCATCATCATCACCAATGACCTGAAATCATCCAAGCAGACCACTAAAGCATTAGGCAAGGCTAGGGGGATGTTATAGTGTATTAGTAGAGGAAACACAAGTCGGAGGGAGGGGTAATAATCCCGCTTGACAAGACGCTGGTTAGGCCCCATCTGGAGTACTGTGTGCAGTACTGGAGACCACACCTTCACAAGGACATTAACCAAATTGAGGCAGTCCAGAGAAAGGTAAACAAAATGGTGCAGGGACTACATCAGAAAACATATGAGGACAGATTAACAGAGCTCAATATGTTTACCCCAGAGCAAAGGAGGGAGAGAGGTGATATGATCAAAACATTCAAATACTTTAAGGGCATGAACAAGGAGAAAGTGTCTAACATGTTTCAATATAAGAAAAATAGGACAAGAGGACACAGCATCACATTAGAGGAAGGCCGATTAAGGGGTAATGTGAGGAAGTTCTTTTTCACAGAAAGGGTGGTGGATGCATGGAATGGCCTACCTCAGGAAGTGGTGGATGTGAATGCAGTGCAGGGATTCAAACATGCATCGTATAGGCATAAGGGAGCAACACAGATGAGTATGAATAGATAGGCCATTGACATAGCAAAGGCCAATGGCACATTTATGAGGTAGAAAACAAAACTGGCATACTGGATGGGCCTTGCGGTCCTTATCTGCTGTCAGCTTCTGTGTTTCTATGTGTCTGTGTTTGTCATGTTCTGCGAACAAAGAAAAACATTATAACACAGTAATAAAAAAAGTTTCTTTACAATAATAACTTTTTATTCTGGAAAAACAACAAACCATTGAATAATAGGAATAATGCATGACACTGCGGGAGTTATGGTGTTGTTATATCCCTTCTATGATGTTTGATGCCCTGGGCCTGCAGACTGGGGCACAACCAGCACAGACGGGATCTTATGTCAGCATAACACCAAACCTGTCAGTCATTATTCCTTTATTTACCACCCACAATACATCATTGCAACAGTATTTCATCCTGTCAATAGATATTAACAGTCTGCTGTAATCAGCTTGCAGTCATGGGTACAGTACCAATCTTGTCATATTATTGGATATGTATACATGCAGTTGTTGTGTGACATGTAAGTTGGTTCACAAAGTTCATTAACAGAGTGCAATAAAACAATCGATATTCATTGTAAAACAGCATGTTTCCTAAAGAACATTAAAACATATAGTGAAATTTATTGACTTTGCAGAGAATCATGAAAAATCCATGACATGCAATTGTTCCCTGCAAACTGAAGTGAAATGCAGTAACTTTTTTACAGCACCACATGTTCTGACATTTCATAAATGCCATTCCACGTATGACCCATGCAATCACTGCTGTCATTATTACTTCAATTGGGTACAAGCTGTGTTATGCATATTGGAGCAAACACTACACTTTGTGTGTTGTGCGTCATTAATGTCACTTCTTAGGTGTTCAACGTACTCGACCAGCATCCTCCTGCTTAAGTCCCCCAGGGTATGACATTATCATGGCACAACACACACTGTGGAGTACAATACTGACTACTTACTTTACTGTGGGTTATTCTGCCCTTGTTCATGTCAGTGGTCATGTCCACTCCTCATTATGTACAGTACTTCAGTAGTCTTGCCCACCTGTCATAATAAAGTGAAATCACCATACTGTGGCTGGTTTATTGAACAGCCTCATATTTGACAGTATAAATTGGTCCTTTTATTTGCTTCATTCTGATGGGTTGTACCCCCATCCCAACGTGGATACTCATTACATACACGTTACACATTACATGCTTTCATTCCTCGGTGATTTCTGTACAGGACTTGGAACACAGTACCTCAAAATGTGTCAGCATCCCTATTGATTGCAAACAGCAAATTATCATGGAGTCCCCAAGCTGTAATCCACCTAGATATCAGAAATTGTGACATGTAAGCTGGGAGAGTGCGTGGCCAAGGACATTGTAAGTATGTAGCTGCTATTTTGTAATAAAGTTTTCTGCGATTGTAAAGCATCTTAACAGACAGTGACAGCAGTCACTTAACTACTATGGTTCGTACTAGTTAACTGACTGCTGTAATATTCTCCTAATATGCTTTACAATGGGGAAAAAAACCTTGACAAATAGCACCTACATACTTAAATGGACCTCGCTCCTGTGCTCTCCCTGGTCAGACGTTACAATGTCACAGAGCATGTGTGCGGAGTAGGGGCATGGGGGGGGAGCAGTAATCTGTAAGGGATCATCTGTCTGATGATTCCATGCCACTTACGATCCATTCAGAAAGAAATAAGCTGTTTTGTAGTAAAAGTTTGGTTCCTGCCAGATACAGACAATGTAACAGATTGGGCTATGAAGCCCAATACCTTAGGTTGGACATTTCATTTAACAATGATTTGTGTTATACGTCACATTACATTTCAATTACCGAACAACGTTTATGTTTGTTTTTTTCAGCCATCACAGATTCCTGTCCTACCGCAGCTTCATCCACTGGTGTTGGGGCTGGTTGGGAAGGAAAGTTAGAGTGCTGTTGCCAGCCTGTGTTGTGAACCAGATGGAGAGGTGGCCATCTGAACAGTATGTGGGTTTCTGCATGCTGACTGACCCAGACAGCCATACTATGGAATCATTGGTTTCTTTTCCAGCGTTCAATGGCCATCTGTTTGTCCACTGGTGGAAATTTAGAAGTTAACGGAGGTGGGACTTCCTTGTTATACCACTCTTGCTTTTGTTTGCCCGCTTGGACAGCACTTTCAAGGGTTGATAGCATGTCCTTCACAAAGCTGAAATTGAAAAAACAGGCATGAGTAACAGTTTGTTACTTACTGTTTTGTACTTCATATGGCAATGTGTTGTTGATCTGTCATCTCAAATATTGAGATACCATCATGAACTAAGTGTATAATATTAATGCAAACAGTATGCTATGTATATTGAAAGGGACGGTTGCTTTGGAGATACTTTGTCTCCCTCCCCACCCTGCTTACCACAAATAAACACAGGTTGCTGTTTTGTTATGTTACAGTGATGATGCAAACAAATGCTATCATGTACTGGTCTTCATAGCCCACTACCTTTTAGCTGTGTGAGCAGACATGAGCAAAAATAGTTACTTAAAAGTGATAGCATTTTCTTGTTGAACGGATTGTAACTAGAACTGAAGCATCTGCCAGCCTATCCCTTACAGCTTCCTCGTGCTGCGGTGGGGTCCTCAAAAACTGCAACCCCAATGGCGACCCCTGTTCGGAAACGGACTCGGGTGCTGATGAGTAGACAGGGGTGGGAGTTTGACCGAAGGGGTGAGAGGAAGAAAAAGCAAATAAAAATTCAACCACATGCTATCTGATATGGTGACATGTGGCCATGGCAGGTGCGTGGAAGGGCGAGCACAATCAGACTAAATAGTGACTATTTTTGAAGCATCTTTTTAGCCATTTTAAACAGTCTGAGTGGAAAAGTGAAGCAGTCACTTAATAGGGACAACATGCAGTTGTTTGGTGCTTGCCCACCCCAGTGCTTTCTCTGGTCACACATCACAATGTAATCGAGTGACTGGTACCGAAGTTGTGGTGCAGCACGGGGTACCGGAAGCTGTAAGGGATTTGATGACCGATGCTGTGGCACCACTTACGATCCATTCAGCAAACAAAAATACAAACTTTTGATGTAAACTTTGGCCATCATTCAGCACAGTACGACATAAGGTGTTGTACTATGAACACCATTACCTTATCTGTGGAATGTAATTTCAAGGTAAACGTCCACGTCAAAGCGTGCCACGCCTCCGTGTGAAGTAGGACCTGACTATGACTTCAAAAAGTTGTATACAGTGAACCACCCACCGTGCAAGTTTGTCTTTGCAAATGTGAGAAGTGCAGCACATCTGCACTCTATCATGTCTGCTGAGTTGCTTGTTATTGGACTGTGTGACCTGTGCATTACTCAGTATTGGTATTGTGGTTCCCTTGTTGTGACTTTTGTCAGTGAAAGAAACACTGCGTAGACAGTGGCACAGTGTTGCCAGCAACAAATACAATACATGGTATCATTCACAGCTTAATTGGACATGTGTCCATTGATATTTCTGCTGCAATATTATTCATGACTTAACGGGAACATTGTTGGCTGCTGAATAAGACCTAGTCAGTACCAGGGCAGTTACATGCAGTACTGTGATTCATTGTTCTGTAATGACTAATTTTGGTAAATAAAATTGAAAGTCTGCCATAAGATGTGTTCATTTTCTTTGGTCTGACCACTTCTGCACCACCTTTATACTTTGGTATGTCAACAGTGAAGCATGCCTCTCCTTCAGCAGACACTGCCTGTTCTCTGCCCGAGTTGCTGTTGAAGTGAATGGCTGGTAGTAGCATTCTGTGAATACATGAAACATAGGTGAAAACAATTAGACTTAGTAATAGGAAAAAGTTTGCAATACGTTGAATATATTTGTCATAATACTGATAGTCACACATGTAAAAGTGTCACTTTGCAGTACATGGTTAACAAATAATATAGTATTATACTATGAAGACAGCACATTATGCCCTATTGTTTATCAACTGCACTGTCACTGCATTCACTGGTGACCAATTGTAGCATCCACTACATCCCTACAAGGTCCTCCATTTCCCATTGTTGCTCAGGGGTGCAACCTTACTCTGTATCTATCTCAGCATTTCTTGAACCATTTCCACAGTGCCACCATACATCAGCTCCCCGTGCAGTGCATTCCAAGGTTCCACTACCCTGTCATTGTAGTGGTGGTTCCTTCTTTCCCCCAAAAGACTCCCATTGAATGTATTTCATTTGTACACCTTGAAGCACAGTACTTTTTAACCCACGCTGAACATGGTAAATTACATGTCAAGTATATAAACTCAAAGTTAATGATCGCCTTGTGTACATCCCTTTGTAGCTGTATGCTAAACTTTTCGGTGCATACTGGATCACAAGGCTGTAAAAGCTCTCCAACAACGAGGTGTGATGGTTTGGGGACAGCTTTTTGACATCGCATTTCACCATGGCTGTGCCAAGGGCCATTTCAACTTTCTCATATGCCTTCTCAACTGATTGAGACAATTGGAATCAATTTATTTCTGCACTACAGGTGTTCATTGCAACATAATTGTAATTTTTCATTTGACAGTTTAGGTCTATAGCAGCAGAGGACCTATGCTGTGTGATATACACATGACTTGTGTTGTTTTCCAGGACTGACGACAGCAGAAGACATGTGTTCATCACAGTGCTACACATGCCATGAACTTCATTACAGCTATTATAACATGAACCAGTTGTTTAACATGTTCAGGATATGAACGAGTTATCTGTTCAAGGATTTGCACATAAATTATAGGCAATCAGAAACCCAGCAATAAGCTACGACCAAGGGTTATGTTAATAGTCAGTTTACATCACATAGCCATGTTATGTGGCACGAGGTGGATCTGAGTGCTTAATGGCACTAGAGATTGATCAAGTTACCTTTAACAAAACCCCTGTGTGTGCTTTATTGCTATTATAACAATGTTTTGGAAATAGTGGGACACATTGTTCAACATATTACTAGGCTATACATGTATGTTAATGAAAGATTAACAAAGGGATGATCGAACATTTGCAACCATCAGAAAGCTGTATTTCTCAGCCACTTCTTATAATGTCGAATGTGGCTTGATTGCCACGGTCCTGACAATACATTGATGGAGTTATGTACACTGCAATGTAATGTTACCATTTTCATATGACAATGAAACATGCAAAAGATTCTTACGGGGTGTCATCCACTTCCTCTTCTGAATGATGTCATCCAGTGGCCCACGTGCACAGTTTGGAATAAGTGAGTTATCATGGTGGTGAACTCCCTGTATATGGTTGGCGATGGATTCCATCTGGCAAGCATCAGTTCACCATTTCCATTTGGTGTCAATCTTGGAATCCAGTATAACATGTTTTTAATACTGGGAATCCACTCCCGGATGCTCTCACACTGCTTTTGCGCAGTGTATGACTCCAGCTTCTTTGTTATCCCTACAAGGAGTTAACATTTGAAAACAGGGACTTCATTTATTTGGTTATAATTTTTCCCATGTCACGGAGTGTGGAGCAATTTGCCACATTGTGATGAATTAAAAGTTTGTTATATTTAGGGGAGTAAGGATGAATAGGAAGGATGGGAGTAGTGGGTCAGGGAAATTTCCAGAACTTATGTGAATGCTAAGCTTGAAGACTGGAGGGGTGGGACTTCCTAGGTATGAGGTGGACATGAAAGAAGAAAGTCATGGGACAGTACAGTTGAGATATGATGCGCGAATGCAACCGTAGGGTACATTTTGTGAAACAAGAGTTGGTAAATATCTACGTTTTGTGGATTAACATAATAGTAAATATACACCTTTTACAAAGTGCCACACATCATATTGATGAATAAGTGATGGTTCATTCTCACACATGTACTTCTGTATCTGTGGATGTCGATTCATGATTAGGGTGGATGGATGCAGACCACACTGGTTGATATCTTGTAGTCCGCTTCTTAGGTCCTCTAGCTCCATGTGATACGCACTCTTCACCTCATTGCTCTGCGGTACAAAAAGATATGGGAAAGTGGTGCAGCCAAAAGTGACTGTAAATGACTTGTATTTTATCAAAACATAATGGAAAGTTGGTATTTAAACAGGTGGCCGTGGATATTTCACAGTTGTAGGTCAGGCAATACACTGGAACATATGTGGCAACAGTTTCAAACACCGTACTGCGATGCAAGCTGCTTGCGTCAAGCAAGTGTCATGCAAGAGCCACCAGTCAGAAAGGTAAGATACCAGACTAATTTTTGAATGAAGCCTGCTTCACCCACCAGGCTGCCTGTGACAAACTGTGCTACCAACTGCTTTGTGCCATGAAAGCGGGAGCACCATGGCGTTAGGGGGTTTGTGGCACAGTGACAATGATATAGTGCTCAATTCCCAACTTTTACGAACTGCCCATGAACTATGTATCAAGTAGTGTCACACCACCAAAGCACTGCTGTAACACTACTTAGACATGTCACTGGACAGTTGTCCACTCTGTGCAACTGTGCGTCCCGACCTGAGCACTCACCAATGTGTGTTCCCTGGTGATGTACACTCCACCCTTCCCCATCCAAACTGTCACTGTAAATAGCCTCCCTGGTGCTGTACTGACACCCCACACCAAGTGCCCCACACCCACAGTTGATACCTGTCAATCCTGACTTGCACATGCATCCATACGCTACCATGTGTGGACAAGGAATGAACTGTCAGTGCATATACCATACACAGTACATGCACTGACAGATCATTCTGTGGCTGGATGTCATGGTGTGTGGAGGGCTGTGCTGGTAGCAGAATCTCATTTATGAACTGAGGCCATACAGACCCAGTGGAGGGGGGGGTCACTGTAGTGCCACTAATGGGCAGATATAATCCATGGCGTTGAGAGGAGGCACCAGCATGGGCCATTGTACACAACACTTTGACGCACCCTTTTCATTGTCACAGTGGCAGTAACCAAAAGGAAAAAAAAGGATGACAAACCTGTCTATGCCACAGTTTGTAAACAGCAATTCCTGTAGTGATAACATCAGTGATGAATACTAACCAGAACAAGGCTGACAATTATGATCTTTTGGTGTTCCATCTCCATCAAGGTGTAAGTGCCAAATGTGGCCGAGTGCCCTGGACTATCACATCTTGAGTCACCACACAGAACTATATTACGATTCTGTGCTGTGATACTGGAAACAATGTTCTCCTTGCTTCTCTTCCACACATCATGGATGGTTGGTTGCACAAAGTGTTTTGAATGTTCATAGAAAGTTGGGTCTGAGATGCACTGAATCCTTATGTGTTGCAGCACCCTCGGTACTTTCTGTGGTGACACTCCACTGAGCCCAGTGGTTGCTGATAGCAGTACATTTCCTGCTGGATTGTCACCAATGAGAGGCTGTGATGACCATGTTCTTTCATAGCCACAATTTGAACAACTGTGCTGTACTACAATGAATGTCCCCTTTATTTTAGTCACAGCTGGACTGTTTGCTGACTGGCACTGCATACAGATGCTAAACAAGCGCAGTAAGCATGACTCTAACACTATAAACTTTCTTTCCTGCCACTGCCACTCACTTGTTGGTTTAGATGTTTCTGCCTGTGATAACCTAATGAGGGACAGCAGAAATAAGATGACTGTTGCAGCAAAACTGTACATGTAGAACACATATATTGACTTGTGACCAATAAGTACGTTACTGTGATGTACTTTTACTGAGTGTTACGCATCCACGGTGCACTTCTCTTTCACCATCTCACTGCCTTGCGCACATTGCAGGAACTTAGTAACACAATGTGCCTTGTATCACTCTTCCTCTTTTTATATAACTTATTAATAAGTTAACCATTGCATAGGTAGTGTTTCTACATGTAACGAGTAAATCTGACATCTGTGTGCCATGTGTCATTGACACATGATTTCTACAATGCTGTTGTCAGTACACATGGAAATATCAATACAATTATTTGCTGTTGTTGTGGTAACTGCACAACAATTGCAATGCAATACACGCATGGTTGTGGTTAACGGTTAACCACATGGCAATGTGAGTATTATTCATGCAAGGCGCAATGGTCCCATTTGCATGTCATCATGGCAACAATTCCATGCGGCATGAAGTGATGCACCACACTCAATGCGCTACACAACCTGTCATGGGTGAGGTGCCCAGTGGGAGCTCCATCCATTCCACAGCCACCACTCCATCCAGGGGTGACTGCATGCCATCCACACATAGGTGTGTCCCTGGTACGACAATTTGATGCACAACCTGGACAGCATGCCCTGTCAGGATGACACTTCCTGTGGCACACAAGTAAGGACACACCACCTATCCCCCATGCTTGTTACACACCCAGTACATGTGGGAATTCATTGCAGTTCACAGAAAAACCAAAACCTGTGCGAGTCATACCCATCGACCAGTAAGTCAACAGGAAGCCCCCCCCACTTCCCCAGCACACATCACAAACCACACCACAAGAAGACAATCACTACCCACCACACTCCCATATGCCTGCATATCTCCCTCTCAGCAGTCAGCACAACCCACCCTCATACCACCACAGCTTACCACCAACAGATCTGTGTGCGACTGTCGGGTAATGTACATCCTGTAGCCCATTGGTGACACTTTGAAGTACACACTACAGGCCCACAGGTCAACAGTGTCCACCAATGGCATTCAGGATGTACATTGCCTGTCACTTGCACAGTGCTCTGTTGGGGAGCTGCCATGGTTGTAGGAGGATGTGTCATACTGCACAACGCAGTGGGACAAATTCAGGGATGTGTGAGTGGGTTGGGTGAAGGCACATTGCGTGTGTGGGGGGGTGGATGTCTGCTGGGAAAAGGGGGCACTGTTGACGGCATGGTGGGTTGTCATGGCTTGGGGTCTTGGTGTGTCTTATGTAAATTGAACAGTCTTGCCGCAAGTAGTGGCCATGAAACAGACAGTGCATGCGTTGGAGTATGTGTGACAATTGAAAGTGCTTCACTCATGTATTGGCTGTGCAATGTAGATACCAGCGGATATGGCACACTGGATTGCCAGGGTGAGCAGCATGCCATGCTGAAGTGTGTACTACAGCAGCCTGCATGTGGATCATGGATCACAGAAGTGTACTCCTTTACGCTTATGCTTTGAAGGCACATCTCCAGGCATGTCCAGGGGGTGCATATCCAAGTTTGGTGGCAAGAAGAAACAGGCATCATGGTTTAGCAGGTGTGATCCTGTCAAGTAGCACCCCAGAATGCAGTTTTGCCACCACAAAATAGTGCCCTTAACATAATGGAACTGTTCATTCCCCTTTAACCAGCCAGTCAATCATTGCACAGTCCAATGCACATTCAAATGCTTGGTTGAAGATCAACACCATCCATCAACCCACCAAATGCAGTGGTACAGCTTTCCATTTCCACACTACCCTTTCAGTGAAGTAATGCCTCCACATCTCACTCCTGAACCTGCCACACATCCAGTATTAACAAGTGCACCCTCGTGTCCCTCAATGACCACATCCACAACAGCCAATGTGGCCACATTTGTTGCTCACCCACAAATATTTGCAGGATTCAATAATATCACACCTATACCATCTGTCATAGAATGTGAACAGACTGAAGTAAATCAGCGTTAGTTAATATGTTGTGTATTACATGACATGTAGGTTTCACAGGGTTTGTGCCATGTATTGCGTTTAGCACACTGATATCTCTCCTCCAATATAGAAACATAGAAACATAGAATTTGACGGCAGATAAGGACCGCTTGGCCCACCCAGTCTGCCCATTTCCCTACCTGATGAATAAGCTGCAGATCCTAGTTAACCAGCAGCCTACTTCTTCCTACCCCCACCCCCTAGAATTGCCTTATGACTGTCCCATGCATGCTTGAATTCCACCACTGTTTTTGACTCCACAACCTCCTCTGGAAGGCTCTTCCATACATCCACAACCCTCTCTGTGAAAAAATACTTCCTTAAATTACCTCTGAGCCGCCCCTCTTCTATCTTCAAATTGTGCCCCCTTGTTCTTGCACACCTCTTTTTTTGAAAGATGCTACCCTCTTGGACTTTGTTGATTCCCTTGAGGTTGCTTGAAAGTTTCTATCATGTCCCCCCTCCTTTCCTCGAGGCTATACATATTAAGCTCTTAAGTCTCTCTTCATATGTCTTCGGTTGCAGACCCTGCACCATTTTAGTTCCCTCCTCTGGACAGCTTCCATCCTGTCTATGTCTTTGCTGGAGATTGGTCTCCAGAACTGCACACATTACTCCAGATGTGGTCTTACCAGCTGTCTGTACAGAGGATAATAACTTTTGTTTTCTACTGGTGATGCCTCTCTCTGCATCCCAGTATCCCCAGCCCTCCTTGCTGCCCTCTCACATTGCTTGCCCACCTTTAGGTCATCTGATATGACTACCCCAGGTCCCTTTCCATTTTTGTTGTTGTTAGTATCTCACCCCCCATTGTGTACTCTTCCCCTGGGTTTTTGTTTCCCAGGTGCATTACCTTGCACTTCTTAGCATTGAATCTAAGCTGCCATACATTTGACCATTCCTCTAACCTTGACAAGTCCCTTCTCATCCTTTCCACCCCACCTTGTGCATCAACTCTGTTGCAGATCTTTGTGTTATCTGCAAACAGACATACTTTTCCTTCCAGTCCCTCTGCAATGTCACTTATAAAGACACTGAAGAGGACCGGTCCTAATACTGAACCCTGTGGTACCCTACTGCTAACCCCCCTTTTTTCAGAGTGGACTCCATTTACTATTACTCTCTGTGTCCTATTCTCCAGCCAATTCTTTACCCAGGCTGTCATCTTGGGACCCACTCCCAGGCTGGCTAACTTGTATATTAATCTTTTGTGTGGGACTGTGTCAAATGCCTTGCTAAAGTCTAGGTAGGCCATGTCCACAGCCCTCCTGATCAACTACTTTGGTCACCCAGTCAAAGAAATCTATCAGATTTGTCTGGCATGACCTTCCGCATGTGAATCCATGCTGCCTTGGGTCCTGTGCCACTCTGGCCTCTAGATGCTAACAATTTTCCTTCAAGTGATTCCATCATTTTCCTACCACTGAGGTTAAACTAACAGGTCTGTAGTTTCCTGCTTCTGCCTTGCTCCCACTTTTGTGAAGGGGAATCACATCTGCCCTCCTCCAGTCCTCAGGTACCACCCCATCCTCCCATGATTTGTTAAACAGGGTAGTCAGTGGTGTCACTAGTTCAATCCTTAGTTCTTTTAGAATTCTGGGATGAATCCCATCAGGCCCCATTACTTTGTTCACCTTCAGTTTTAAGAGCTCTTTCAGAACTCTTTCTTCTGTAAATGAATTGGTATCAACTTCTGTATCCAGAGTGTTTCTACTGTTTGTTTTAGGTACCTCCCCCCTTCCTTTGTAAATACTGAGCAAAAATATTTGTTTAGTATCTCTGCCTTTTCACAGTCACCCTCTGCCCACCCTCCTCCCTCCCTCCCTTTATTAAGCCTCACTATCCCTCCCTTGGTCTTCCTTGCTCCTGATGTACCTATAAAGATTTGATCCCCCTTCTTAACTGGGTTGGCTATCTTTTCCTCGGTTTGGGCCTTTGCTGTTCTGACTGCCTTTCCAGCTTCCTTTGCTTTAACTGATACAGTTCTCTGTCCTGTTCCTTCTGTGATTCCTTGTACTTCCTGAATGCTTTCTTTTCTCTTGAACCTTCACTGCCACTTCCTTTGAGAACCATAGTGGTTTCTTACCTCATTCGTTTTGTTTATTTGCTTTACACAAGGCTTGTTACCTCTGTGATGGCAGTTTTATTATCTCCCATTGTTCTTCCACCTCCTTCCTGCCCATTTGCTAGTGCATTCCTTAGGCACTCATCCATTTTGACAAAGTCAGCCCTCCTAAAATCCAGTACCTTTGTCTTTGGATGGCTTGACTCTATTGCTGTATTTATTGTGAACCGTACTGTTCGATGGTGGTCGCTAGTTCCCAGATGGCTACCCACTCTACATCTGTGATCCCTCTTCATCTACATTTGAGAGAACCAGGTCTAAGATTGCTCCCTCTCGAGTGGGCTCCAATACTAGTTGTCTAAGGCATGCCCCTGTGGGGCATCTAGAATAACCTCACTCTTAGAAGTGGCTGCTGCAACTGCACTCCAGTTAACATCTGGCATATTCATATCACCCATCAGCAATATCTCCCCTTTATCTGCCATTCTAAGTATACTTTCTATCATTTCCTTGTCCATTTCCTCCCCTGAGAGGGGTCTGTATACAACCCCTGTGTGGATTGTGGTGCCATTGCCTGCCTCCAAATTGACCCACAGTGCTTCTTCTCCTCCCTGTTTACCCTTTTGTTCTGTTGCTTTGATTTCTCTCTTATGTAGAGAGCTACTCCTCCTCCTCTTTACCCTCCCTGTCCCTCCTGTAGATAGTGTATCCTGGTACGCTTATCGTCCCAGTCATGGTTCTGTGTGTACCATGTTTCTGTGACTGCCACAATATCCAGATCTTCCTTCTCCATCAAGGCCACTAATTCAGGAAGCTTGTTACCCAGACTACAGGCATTGGTACTCATTGCTCTCCATTTTTGATGGCCTTACCTTCTAGCAGCAACCCCACTGACCTTTCTACCTTGGTCTTCTTCTCATTTAGTACCCTGTTTTGTAGGGGAGGCTGGGATTTTCCTTCTGCTTATCAGTGCCTTCTCCCTTGACTAGTTTAAAGGCTTGCCAATGAAGCATTTAAACCGATGCCCAAAGACTTGTTCCTTCCTGGACAGATGCAGACCATCCTGCCAGTATAGGCTGGTGTCCTCCAGGTGGAACCCCAGTCCCCAATGAAGCCAAACCCTGTGCTCCACACCATTTTTCAACCATTTGTTAAACTGCATGGTGCAAAGTACCCTCGCCTCACTCATGCCACTGACAGGCAGCACCTCTGAGAAGGATACTGTGTGTGCTACTTGTCTTAAGCCCCTCCCAACTCTACAAAGTCCTTTTGCACTGCTCTAATCTCATGATGAGCCAAGTCATTTGTCCCTAGGTGGACAATGATGTCCAGCTCAGACTCCCGTGCAACTGTTCTCGTGATCCTAAGGATGCGCTTCCTGTCCCTCCAAGCCATGGCACTAGGCAGGCACCTTACTTCAGTTTTCCTGCTCCCCAGTCTATCCCCTAATAATTGAGTCCCCACCAGGAGCTGCTTTCTTTCCTGTGGTGCCCTCTGCCTCCTTCCTGAGGGCCTCCCTGTGACAGTTGTCTGCACCCTCCTTAGTCTCTCTTCGTGTGCATCCATAGGGGAACTATGCTCCCCAGAATGGTGTATGGATTGTGGAGTGTAACAACTGACTAGGTGTGCCTCTGTTCCACCACCCTTACCCTCCCTGAGCCCACTGTGGTCCAACTGCTGTGCTTTCTTGCAACCTCTGAGGTAGTGGTGGTGGCTGTGGTGCTCCTGGATGGGAGGTTCCTTGCCACTGTCCAGTGCGGCCTGAAGATGAGCAACTTCCTCCCTCAGGGCAGATAGTTGTCTGCAAACAGGGCAGCATCTCAGCCTCCAGAAAGACTCCCAGAAGACTGCTGCCCCACAGCCATTACATTGTACTACTCCCCACATAACTGTCTACAATGTTTAGTTGTTTTTTTGTGTGTGTGTGTGTGTGTGTGTGTGTGTGTGTGAGTGATTGGTGCGTTACATAGAAATATATGTATTTATATAATGTGTATGCTTATATTATCAGTGCAGTGTGCTAGACAGGATATGACAGTGATGTGTACCTTGCCCTCTTGAGGAAATGATGTCAGAACCCCAGGTATAAATGAACTATTTCCAGGGGTGGGTGTGGTGGTGGTAGGGGTTGGGCCTAAACTGTGCCCTCACGAAATAATCAGCTAAACGCTCTGACCTACCCGATGCGTTGAGTGCCTTCCTGTCAGCAAGATGCCATACACGCACAATTTGTAATACTGCTTCAAACCAATTTGACAGAGAAAATACCCTGCTAATCAAACAGAGAAAATCCAAACATCCAAGTCAGACACTAGGTAAACCTCCCCAGCCCCAAAAGAGCCTGGTGACTTGTGCTCTGAAAACAGTCAGCCCAAAACACGCTCAGCTGTGCAGAAGGGCAGACACAGAAAACAGTATTTAGCTATGTGGGCTTAAACTCTTCCTGCACTGAAAACCTTAACACTTGTAACACAAGTAAATCAAACTCCACCTCCTCTGTTGATTGAAAGACTGCCTTTTCTGATAATTCTAAGTTGTTTATTTCACCCTTCAGTTAGAAGTATCCTCCACCTGAAGAATATTAACTTTCCTAAGGAATCTGCTTCAAACCAAAGACAATTATAAATTGCAAGGTTCACCTCCCTCTGTTGTGAGCACTACTCACTTTCTTGCAAATCTTAAGTCCAGTGTTGCAGCTTGCAGCCAGCGGTAGCTTCACCTGAAGACTATGAGGTTATCTGATGAGCCTGCTAAAATTAGTACTTTTATCAAGGTCTGTAAGATTCTTCCAGAGCTATTGGCTGTTAAGTAGCTGTGATGTAAGCACTTCCTGACACAGTCTGGCTTGGCCTTATAAGGCACACTGAGGTAAACAAAAGAAAAACCAGTTTCCACCCCCTAGGGACTGTCTGGGTCCAATACACAGCCTGTAACCTGCTCTCAATTCAGGACTTATGACAAATTCTTAGCCCAGTGACTACTCACAGTATTACAAATATTGCAATGCAAACAGTCAATCACTAACTCCAATCAAGTCAGAAGGGCAGAAACACAGAAAACAGTAACATCTTAACAATTGTAACAAGTAAAGCAAACTCCACTCTCCTCTGCTGATTGAAAGACTGCCTTTTCTGATAATTCTAAGTTGTTTATTTCACCCTTCAGTTAGAAGTATCCTCCACCTGAAGAATATTAACTTTCCTAAGGAATCTGCTTCAAACCAAAGACAATTGTAAATTGTAAGGTTCACCTCCCTCTGTTGTGAGCACTACTCACTTTCTTGCAAATCTTAAGTCCAGTGTTGCAGCTTGCAGCCCGAGGTAGCTTCACCTGAAGATATGATGTACAGTTTTGCATGTAATATGACAACTGATGCCGGACTATGCACCTGTACATTGGAGAAATGACATCCTTGTGCCTACACATCAGACCACATGCAATAAATTGCAGTTCCAGTTCCCTGTATCTGATGCACTCCAGAATTAAAAAGACTTCTTCATGCTGCACATTATTATGACCCTCAGATCCTTCTCCTCAGTGACCCCTGGCCACAACCGATGTAAGCAGTACTGACGTTTACTGTTCCTGTACCAGAATTACATAACCTGCAACTACCTTGTGTTGAAACACAGTTGGCACATTCACGACCAGCACTCAAGTATGATTACATGACTATGTGTCCTATGCATACCCGTCTGTGTTATGAACTGCTGCACAGATGTTGGTGTTACCCAGTAACAGGCTGAGCCAGGTACTCAAATGATCAGTCATGGGTATTCCTTGTTCATCTAATTTCATGGTCCCACATTTGAAATTCTGAATGTATTGTAATAGTTCATTGTTTATTACAATAATTTCAAAACAATATCTTACCTTGCTTCTGGATTACTTATGTCTACCTCTAACTCACTATCTGAGCTGGTTGGTACATAGCTGACATCTTTAGCATCAGGAAGTGGCTCACTGTCTGACTCAGACTCTGAACTAGGTACAGGTGAAGATGTGAAAAGGTGGTGTACCATGACATCTGTCTGTACACTTGCATCCTTATACTTTGGTACTGACTGAATGGCTGAGAAGAGATATCAAGTGCATAATACACATTAGGGCTTTTGACAGTGGTCACCATAACTGTAATTTTTCACTTGGAAATATCACAACATATATTACTTTGACACCATGTGCAACTCTTTAGTTATGTACAAAACACAATATGAAGACTCAACATCACTTCTTTGTTGAACAGTAATCATGATGTGCTTGCTGCATGCCTTGGCACATCATGAAGTGGGACAACAATCCTGTACATGTGCCACCTGTACCATGCGTATCTCCGTTACATCATACTGACCATGTACAACATTGCTGAAACATGAAACGTGGATTGTGATGCTACCATCAACGACTGTCATGTGACACCGTTCAATTCCACAGTCGATGTGTGCAAAACCAGCACGGGCCATGTGATAACAATAACCAAAAACTATGTGTTATGACTACAAGGCAATAATGTGGTATGCTTCATAGCATACAACATTCCAGGTAACACAGAATAGCACTGACCAGGTAAGACAATGGTGCAACACCGCATATAGTGATATATGTGGTATTACAGCATTCATACTATCCCAAGCACAGTACAAGACCTCTGCTGGGACTGGCTTCTGCCAAGCAGCTGCCATGTCTCAATGGAATGAGACACAGCAGCAGGAACACAGGCACTGATTCTGGGAATGTGTTTTTATTCCAGATCCCAGAAAATTGAAATATTTATTTTATTTGTGCAGTCCCCAAATTGCACACCACACCTGCCGGAGATGAAAATGTTTATTGTGGGGTATTTGGGGGGCTCTACCACATGCCAGAAATAGAACTGTACTGTCAGCATGATTTTGCCATGCGTCATAATGTCAAGCGACATTGTGACCCAATGCCTGGGGTCCATATGGCCTTTGCACAACATAATGCATACAGGGACTAAAATCCATGAGTACTCAAAGTACCCTTGGTGACAGGTGACCTCATCTGAACAGTATTATATACATCTGCCATGTCCACACAAACTCATAAGCACTGCAGACGTCTCACGGCAGCACAAAGGCCAAGGCAGCCACCATGAAAATGTGGATGGCAAAGTCTTCCATTGTCAAGTACAGGTGGACGAGGGTGCCATGCTGCTGCTCTTTAAACAACACGCAGTTTAACAATGTAAAAAAAGGTCACAGCACCACAACAGGTTCACATGGTGGAACAGTGAGTGACCACAATGCATTGAATAACACCGGCTAAAAGTGGAGTTATATGCAATCTGCATATAAAGCTTGGCACAGGTACAGCACGTTTTATGGTACAGCAGCTGACCAACACATGGTAAACACATACCACTTATTGTAGTGATGCCATCAGCTCTATTCATTTAATATTTTTTAACAGAACCCATATGTAGCAATCTTAACATGCTAATGGTTTCTAACAGTTGCACTGATTAATAAGGGCTGTGGAAAGCTAACATTTTACAACTCACCCTGACAGTACTGTACTTGAAGTTTGAACTTATCACATTTGTAAGAAGGAAATATTGTTTGTTTATTGAGGGCATATAATGAGATTGACTTTACACATACTGTGCCCAATACACTACACAGCTTTATACCCCGATTCTTGTGATGGACACCGAAAAACACAGCATTATAGTAAACGATACTTACCTATGCTTTTACATGGTGGTCTTTTGTAGGATTTTTGAGTGCCCTGTGTCACATAAGTAGTTTCTGACACCTCGCTGTCTTCCTGGACTTCATGGTATGTTATATCTGAGGTGACATCAACTGCTGGATTACAGGTATCATCAATGTCTGGCGCCACATCAGTATCAATGGATATCAGACTGGTAGTGTCATCCACATCGGCAATATCCTCGTACTGGCAAATTATCTTGGGAATGAAGGGTAAATCAAACTGAAATTAAGTCATGTCATTTTACACTAATGTCTAAAGTGAACATTACATGTGTAAGTAGTAACACATGTTATGCAGTTCACATGCCAAATGTTACACAGAACTACTGTATGTAGACACCATAACTGCAGTACGCCAGTTACACACAGCTTTACAGCATCAAGAAAATGATATGCACACACTTTGCCATGGTAAAACTGTCCCAAATGTGCCTGCTACTCACAGGTTGTACACATGCGTAGACAGGTGAACAGCACCATACCGTTGCAGGACTGTAGTGGTGTGAACCTGTAACTGTCAACAGACAGGTAGCCACAATACAGAGTATTAGCAGGCAGCTATACTTTCAATAGTACATGGTCAGAAACATTACTTATCCAACATATGCAGTACAACAATCCACATTCACGTGACCAAGTAGCCCTATCCACCTTACTGTGCAACATAACAGACTGCAACGCCGCAACAATTGCGGGCACACGAAGAGGGAGCATGCGCTATGGCAACATGATTGTGCATTATTTAAGCAATAAGGCACAACAGAGTGTGGGTTATTGGGGATTTACCCACGCCTTGTGTGGTATGTCACGTGGTTAAATCACCTAATAACTCATGCCCTGGAGTGTCTTGCTGCGATTATACAATGGACCCATGTGTAAAATAAATGTAAAATATGTTTAATTATGTTGTTTATAAATGACATTCCTCAGCCGTGGGTTATGCAGGATTTACCCACGGTCATCTGACATGGTTACACGAATGAGGTTACAGGATTTTCGTACACCATTGTATAATATTCCATACTGCATGGTAGGATGTCAGAGAACAGTACAGAAACACAGGTTGGATTATTTCTTTATCAGCTACTTCAGGACCCGGGGGGGGGGGACAATGATGTGCACACTATTTCATACATTGATAGTCATCTACATCCATACATTGTCATGTCACACACGCGCACACACACACACACACACACACACACACACAGAGTCAGTCCAAAACAGCAAGACACACACACACGCATACGTAAACATAAACTCACACGAAAAAGATGACAGAAACACAGGCACACACACACCCACACACACATATACATAAACTCACACCAAAAAGCTGACACACACACACACGCGCACACACACACACAGTCACACAAAGACAGGAAGACACACATACAGAATCACACACAAAGAAGCGCAAACACACGCTCATACAGAAGCATGTAGATGTGTGAGTGCACACAGTGAAACACACACACACACACACACACACACACACACACACACAGTGTTTGCAGCAAGAAGCATACCGTGCCATGATTCACTACCCAGGATTTGAAACACCCACCAGAACCATACATTCACTTTACCAGTACTGAACAGTCACAACAGGCACACATTCACAAGCAACATAGAGTCAGAACCACGCACAAATACATAGATACGTAAATACAGTCACAGAGACACAGCAACAGAAAAACACACGCACATGCATATCCATGCACGCACATTCACACAGATACACACACACACACACACACAAAACCACACATGCATATACATACACACACACACACAAAGAGACTGCATGTTCCATGACAGTAAATATGTTTGTTCCCACAAAGGAACACACTGTCACTTGCCACAGGAAAATGGAGAGTAAAGAAGAGCATGATAATGGTTACCTCGGCCAACTGTCTTTTACGAAACGCTCCACCAATTTTCTTCCTTTTAATACTTGGTTCTGATTACGATGATCCATCACTGCTGCCACAGGTACAACATAGCATGTCAACTGTTGATTCAGCAACCTGCAAAGTAACACTCGGAGCGCGTGGTGGTGAATGAATTATTGGCATGTCCATAGGCAGCAACCGAAGGCACTTGACAAATTTCATCCTGTGCCAAAGCAATATGGAGGGATCATAGCAATCCTCAGTAAAATGTGCCGAACAAAGCACACTGAACTCACTAGGCCCCACCCAGTCAGCACGCTTTGTTTTCACAAAAGTATTCCACAGTCGAAGGTAATGGGGTCCTTAGGGAAGTTAAACAAAGAAAACCCCATTTTATGGATGTTCCCACAACTGGCAGCAACACACCGGGATGGCATTATGGAGAAACAAGATACACTGAGAGTCAAGTGTAATGAACGACTACAATACCTACAGCTATGAATTTGAATGAAAAGTTAACAGTGCGACCACTATAAGCAGAAATAGTTGCACAGAACACAGCTCTCCAGCAATTGCATAAAGTAATGCTTATTATTTTGTTCTGAGGATGCTGTAAAAAAAAATTGCCCAGCACATATGCTTTACACTATTCATAAAATAAATACCAAGAAAAGGCAAAGGAAGAAAGGTAGCAATTATCAATGTAGCATACAAGTCAATAACAACTGAGACAGAAAAGTGAATGTCTCAATACAGTAAGGTACAGTAGCATAAATAGCACATGAAAAACACTGCAGTGACTTTTATGGGTGAGGCAACATGGTACCATAACAAACCAGTGACACAGAAACCACACTACACATCAGGACTAAGAATTACATATCACTACATAATCAGCTGTAGTACACAGCAGCACACAGGGGTATTAGCAGAGGAAATGTGAACTCTATCATAACTCTCACCTCAGTTACAACCCGTACACAAGGCAATGTGGGATAAAATATCACATATGAAAGTAATGCACCTCAGGAATCCAGACACAATTACTTGTGAGCCACAGAATAACGCAACATGGACTGAAACGTCCCACATGTTGCATCATGACAGACAGATGGCAAGATTATGCAGGATGAACAATGCAGCGCATCAGCAATGAACTACAACCATGTAAATTATACTTTAAGTACAGCACACGATCCCAAAAAACAGCAAGCCACAACAATAACTCCTATTCTGCCCACACAGATAACAGCTGAGTTGTCAAACCATCACAGTGCAAATGACTCACTGACTAACAAGTAAACGGTAGCCACAGCAAACTATGCTCTCTGCTGAGTAAAATAAAGTACTGTTCGGCACTGGGCAAGGTAATTATCTAGACGGATTTAGACTCTCCACAAATAATACATCGAACACATACAATACTCATGCATCTCCTATGAACATTCCAGCACCTGACAGCTAGACCCACTAGACCCAAATAAGTGCTGTCAGTGGTTACCTCAGGAGAATGCATCGCTTCCGGTCGGCGAGACAAATCAGGCGGCTGCAGCTCACGGGTACAGCATGGTACTACACATTTCCAAATATTTTATTGTGCAAATCGATTATTACTGAAATCCTGCTGCATTTCTACATGGGGCCACATCAACTATGGAACGGTGAGTCAAACTACTACTTTGTAAACCACCAGAGTCCCTCTTTAATGTTTCTCCTTGCTTTAACTCAACTTGTCAGTCTGCCTTCTCAGTACAACTGCCATCTCTCAGGAACTCTCTCCCCCTTCTCCCTTAGGCTTGCTCCCTCTTACCTTGCCCTTAAGTCACTGATGAGGTCCCATTTCTCTTTTGCATGCTTCTGTCCTCACCCATCAGGCACCTGATTAAGCCTCTCCTTTGCTTTCATCACACTAAGTGCTTCTCCAAGATTATTTCACACACTTTGTAGTACATATATATATATATCTATACACACACACACAGTATATAGATATAAATATAGATGTATACCCACAGTTCTGTGAGGTAGAAAGATGTAGTAAAAATGAAAATTAATAAATTAACATCCTTACCTTGCAAGCTACAAAGAATAAGCTAGCAATAACCCACGACAGGGTATGGGCATTTAATCCACTCCTCGGGTGAGCATTGTTCGCCTCTGCTTGCCACAGGATTTTTACTTTACACTCAATGTTTGTGATTGTTACAAGTAAATTCTTATATGTATCTTAACCTGTATATGTACTTATTGCACAGACTGTATCAAATATTGTAAATTTTGCTTATGATGTCTGTGCCTTCATAGCCAGGTCATCCCTGAAAAAGAAAATTTTTGGCCAGTGTGCTTGCCTGGTTACCAAAACGAAATGAATACATAAATAAATCAATCAGTCTCCCCTCCTCGCCCTCCATTTTTGGCTCACAGAGAATATTAGAAAAAAGTGTTTTTTCCAGTATCTTAGCTTTCCTTCCAATCCTCAAGTGATTTATTTGCACAGGAGAGTTAGAAATCTGTAAACCGGGAGTCACGTGATGGCAGTCTGAGTGTGTGGACGAAGCTATCCTCCACTCTCGCCCCTCCTCGCTTACAATCTTATTTCAGATTTGATCAAACCCCAGTTGTTAGTAATAAATCCTAGAGGAACAGCTTACCTGAACTTCGTATATCGCTCCAGGGCAAGCTTTTACGTGCATTGCCCGTCTGTTTAACTTTCTCTGTACTTCTGACCTTTCTGAACTTTCCTTTACTCAGGGTTGGATTTCACTTATTCCTAAGCCAGATAGAGACCCATTGCTACCCAGTAATTATAGACCCATTTCCCTCCTCAATTCGGATATCAAAACTATGGCTAAGGTTCTGGCCAGTCATCTGCTTCAGGTGTGGTCAGGCCTTATTAGTCCCACAAAAGTGGGTTTTATGGTGGGTCAATCTTCTTCAGATCACCTCTGCAAGATCTGGTATTTAATTTCTGTGACGGATGCGAGCAAGGTCCTGGCGACGTTGGTATCACTCGACCTGGGAAAAGCATTTGATAGGATTTCATGGCCTTTTCTTTTTGCCATGCTCCATAGGTTTGGCTTCCCTGCTAGCTTTTGTGCCTGGGCGAGGGCTCTTTACTCCCATCCAATGGCTCAGATCCATTGCAATGGCATCCTGTCAGCCCCTCTGACCCTGCAGCATGGTACTTGACAAGGATGTCCCCTTTCTCCCTTCTTATTCAATCTCTATCTGGAGCCTTTACTGCATAGTCTCCAGAATAATCCCTGGGTGGAGGGTATCAAGGTAGGTGGGATCAGCTGCAAGTTCTCAGCATATGCTGATGATCTGCTGCTGCACCTCCTAAATCCCCATTCATCAATTCCAGCAGCCTTTGCCAAGATCCATAGATTCTCGTAGGTGGCAGGATATCAACTTAATCTGGACAAGACCAAGGTGCTACCTATCAGTGTCCATGTCCCTCACAAGCAAATTTTAGATATGCGGCTTCTTTGGGAGCCTCATTCTTTGAAATAGTTGGGCATAAGAGTTACTCAGACTCTGACCACCATATAGAAGGAGAACCTGACCCCTTACTCAAGGATATTTCTGGGGATCTCCAGAGGTGGATGCACCTACCCCTCTCGCTTTGGGGCAGGGTGCACGTAGTCTAAATGAATGTTCAACCCCATATTTTATATCCCATGAGTATGTTAGGTCCCTACCTACCTAAGTCTTGGTTTGCTGAATTCCACTTGATAATTTCGGCCTTTCTCTGGAAACAGGGGACCCCACGAAGGGCATACTTTAAACTTACCCTGCCCAGAGAGAGGGGTGGTTTACATCTCCCAAATTCTTTTCCTGTACTATTGCACCCTGCACAGCTCCAAAGTTTTTTTATGGGACTCCTCCCCCCTCCATTGGCACCCCATGGTACAGAGTACCAACCCCTTTGGCTGATGATAGAACAGCATCTGTGTACTCAGGCAGGGCTACAGCATCGCAGTCTAGATATATTAAACTCTCTCAATTGCCTCAGAAACTCAGGGGTACACCTATGTGGTGGTCCCTGAGATCTCTTAACCAGCTCTGTGCTTATATGGGATGGGAGTGGGGAAAAGATTTATCTCAACCCTTAGTAGAGAACCCTAACATACAAATTGCCTACCGGCCAATTCCTCCTGGTTTCTGCCCTCGACTTCATCTGGTTACACTTTCTTCTGTAATTGACAACAGTGCATTAGCACCTCCCCCTGTTATACAGACCAGATTTGACCTTCCAGTGTTCCACCTTTTAAGTGTTTGCAGCTAGCAGGGCAGTAGCTTCACTTTTGGGTGCCTCTCGAATTTCTACTAAGGCGTTCTGTCCCTGCTTCTTCATCTGGTGGACCAACCTCATGCAGTGTCTGGGTTTTACCAGTTCTATCAATCAGGGGACCAGCTAGTCTGGAGGGTGTTTGTTATTATTGGCAACATGCATTACACCTTCAGGCGATGGTCAAAGTCTGACAAAGCATATGGAAACACTTGTATAGATTTATCAAGCAAGACCGTTATCACCTACTCCAGTTCTGAATTCTCCCTAATCTTTATGCCCTCCATGCTTTATAAGATGGGTAAGATGGTGTTTCCTATCAGCTCTCATTGTGGGATGGCGGAGGGGCATCTCAAACATGTTGTCTGGGATTGTCCCAAGGTCATTCCCTTCTGGGCTGAAATCTGGCACTCCCTTGACCCCCTCCTGGGTTTAGATTCCTTTATTACCCCTGAGGTTTGCCTATTTGGTATTCATCCAATGGATCTGTCTGGGCCACGCCGGGACTATATGGCCTTGATATAGATTATGGCAAAGTTGATTATTTGTCGACACTGGTTAGATGATGCTGTCCCAACATTCTGGGAGTGGCACCAGGAAATCTTGATGGCGCTGGAGATGGAGAAGCAGAGTGCTCTGTGGACTGATAGATTACCCAGGTTTCAATCTCAATGTGAACAGTTATATGCCCTGTTGGTCATCTCTTCCCCCCATGGTCTACCTAAATTATTGTGTTTCCCCATGACTCCTGGGGAAATGCTTCCATGGGGAATCCATCCTGGGGTTCATAAACTGAACAACCTTCCTTAGTTTTTACTGGGTAAATTGTTTATTTGTGGATGTGCTCTAGGGAGGGGGGGATCTGACTTTGTTTTTTGTTTTGTTGTTTGATATGTTTATCAATGCAGTTCTCCCTTCTTTTTTATGTTAGCTTTCGCGCATGCACAAGAAACATTATGTGACAGCTTAGGAGAGAAGCGGGTTCAGGAGGCACGGCAGTGTGGCAGCAAAGGGAGGCATTGCATTTAGGGGCTTGGCTGTGATGCACCAATGGAGGCACAGTGTGCTGATGACACTGGTTTCCAGAAGTGCCACCAACTTGTAACGTTTTCACTGCAGCAATCACAGACCACCTCATCATTGCAGCATCAGCGATTCGCTGCAATGAGGGAGCGACCCATTATTGCTGGGCAGAACGTTGCTACTGTAATATTATTTGCGAACATGGCGGCGCCCTGCCACCATGTTCATAAACAATATTAATCTGGCCCCAGTGCTGAGGGGGTGCCCAATCCCCCTCAGCAGCACATGCCCCTCCCCACAGCAATGTGTTTTTCCCGATGGGGGCCCTGATTCCCGTTGGCTTCCACCCCCAGTGGCAGTTGACTTGCTGATGGTGGAGCCCAATCCCTGTCGGCATTATGTCCCCCTTCCCTGGTTGATGTGCCGATGGGGGATCCCACTCCCTGTCGGCATCAGGTCCCCCCAAAAGAGTAGTGGGAGGGTTGTGCCGAGGGGGTGCCTCAATCCCCTCGGCTCTTGCGCCTCCACCTCCCGCTTTGTGCCGATGGTTTTGCCTAACTCCCATCAGCTACACCCCCTAAAACATTCAGGTGGCATGCTGGAGCCCACCCAGTGTGCCCAATGCCCCTGTAAAGAAAAAAGTCCTGCAATGTGTTTTTTTAAATTTAAAAAAAGTCCCTTGCGGTCTCCCTGCCCTCTACTACAACCCGGCTACCACCCACTACGCACCCTGCCTCCCCACAACCCTCACCCCATACTTACCTCCGGAGTCTGGTGCGATGATTTTCCGAGGACTGGGAACATGTCTGCACTCTTCAAAGCTGACCGCGAACTGAGGAAATGCCGGTAAGCTGTATAATGGCATAAATAGGGTTTTTTCAAGTTTTTTGCATATCTCAGGCATTTTTTGGAATTTTGGCACCATATTTTCAACATGTGGTTTTTGGGACCCCTCCTCGTGAATTCAGTAACTGTCATGGTGTTAATTGGTTTTGAAAGGTGATTTCGCGGTCACTGCATGGAATCACCTTTCGGGACTGAGTAATGAAACGACACTGCCAGTGTTCATGAGGTGGGCTCTCAAAAAGTGTATGTTGCAAATTTGGTGGAAAAAATCCCAAAAATGACTGTTTTACAAGTGTACGTTGTGCAGTTGTTACGCACGCTCATAACTTAGCAAATTTACAATATTTTCAGTCCAGATTTTCAACATTGCCATTTTACTGCACCTCCTTATGAACAGTGCAGCTGTCAATTTTCACATCCTGGGTGAAATGTGTTTTCGCACCTCCAGCGCAGAATAGCGCAATTGCTGTGGGAAATCTGTGCTCGGACACGTTACGAAAATGACAGTGACACTGTTCATTAGCAGAGATCCTAAGATGCCTATGTTGAAAATTTGGTGACAAAAGTCTATAAAATTACTGTGTTACGAGCGTGCATTGTGCAGTGTCCACGCACGCTTATAACTTCGCACATTTACAATATTTTCACTCCAGACTTTCAACATTGCCATTTTTCTGCACCTCCTTATGAATAGTACAGCTGTCGTTTTTCACATCCTGGCCAAAATGTGTGTTTGCATTTCCGGCGCAGAATAGCTGTGGGAAATCAGTGTTCAGGACACATTACGAAACTTACAGTGACACTGTTCATTAGCAGAGGTCCTAAAATGCCTATGTTGAAAATCTGGTGATGAAAGTCCATAAAATGACCGTGTTACGAGCGTGCATTGCACAGTTTCTATGCATGCTCATAACTTTGCATATTTGTAATATGTTCACTCCAGATTTTCAACATTGCCATTTTTCCAGTCCTCCTTATGAACAGTATAGCTGTCATTTTTCGCATCCTGGCTGAAATGTGTTTTTGCACTTGCAGCGCAGAATAGCTCAGTCACTGTGGGAAATCAGTGTTTGGGGCACATTAAGAAAATCACAGTGACACTGTTAATTAGCAGAAGCTGTAAAATGCCTATGTTGAAAATTTGGTGATGAAACTCCATAAAATGACTGTGCTACGAGCGTGCATTGCACAGTTTCTAGTCACACTCATAACTTCGCACATTTCTAATATGGTCACTCCAGCTTTTCAATATTGGCATTTTTCCACACCTCCTTATGAACAGTACAGCTGTCATTTTTCACATCTTGGCTGAAATGTGTTGCTGTGGGAAATCAGTGTTCAGGACACATTAAGAAAATCACAGTGACATTGTTCATGAGCAGAGGTCCTACAATGCCTATGTTGAAAATTTGGTGACGAACGTCCATAAAATGACTGTGTAATGCACATGCATTGCGCAGTTTCCACATACCGTATGCTCGGACATGCGAGCATTTTTAATATTCCCAGTACAGATTTTCAACATTGCCATCTCTTCACACCTCCCTGTGGATGGTACAGCTGTCATTCTTCACATCCTGACCCATCTGTGTTTTCGTTCATGTGGCGCAGAATGACACTGCCGCTGTTGGAAGTCAATGTTCAGGACACATTGACATAATCACACTGCCACTCTTCATGAGAAGAGGTCCCACATGCTTTCATGAGGTAGGGTCACAAAACGGTCATGTTGAAAATTTGTAGTGTAAATACCAACAAACGCCTGAGGCATTAACGTTTCTAACCATAATGTCCTACGCTGTACAGACTGACAGGTATTGGGGTGTGCCTTTGGATTGCCGAATGTACTGCTCATGCCATCCCACCCCCACCTTCAGCCATTCACAGGCATCGAGGTGTACCTTAGACTCTTCAACCCCAGACTTCACCCCATTCTCCTATGCTGCAACCATTTCAGCATATGTCTTTATGGAATTAGGTGACTGTAAAGTCAAACACCCTAAGGCACACCTCAACATGTGTTGCTGTCTGCAGAATAGGGTGACATAACATGGCATGCCCGTCATGGGCGATGACCCAAATACTTACCCCAATGCTTGTTCATCTCCACAGGATGGAGGTGGGGTTGGCGTGAACTTCAATACTTCACTGCCATTCCTATTCTGCACCTGTCTAACTCCTGCATTTCCAATGCTAATACCAGCAAGCAAACACGTGGCATTGACAAATGCTTGTTTCTCTTTTTCTCTGTTGTCATTGTACTAAGAAAATGCTAATAAAGTTTAATAAATTGAAAAAAGAAATCTGTAAAATGCTTAACAGAGTCAAAGCTGTTTTGCAGACTACCTGTCTGCCACTCTTACTCTCCTCCCTTCCCCCATGCTCCATTTTTGCTAACAGAAATTTAACTTCTCAGTTCGCCTCTAATTTGTTTTGCATTAAGTAAAACCATTAAAGAAGAGATTTCTTTTTTTTTTTAGTAAGTCAGCCAGCCGCTGCCAAACGCAAGTTTTACAAGCAACTCAGAATGAGTGAGGTACTGTACCTGAGCTGCTTCCACAACAGTGTCAACCTGCTACAAATTGAGAGCTGAAGCACTAGTTGTTGCAACCAATAAGAGAAGCATGTGGGCTCCCCAGTTATGAACTGATTGGGTGTCCACTTACAAATTGTAAAGAACCTTTGTAGCCAGCTTTACTCTAGTCTTCTCCAAATCCCATCATTCCCACACCACTCACACACACACATCCCTCTGCTGCACAGCACATCAACTCAATCTTGGAGTGTGTGTGTGTGTGTGTGTGTGTGTGTACATTGCTCCCTGCTCCCTGAGAAACAAGCTCCCTGAACTGGTGGCCTTGATGGAAGAGGGATGCCTGGATATTGTAGCAGTCACAGAAACATGGTACACAGAGAACCATGTCTGGGATGTTAACATACCAGGGTACACAACCTACAGGAGAGACAGAGAGGGCAGAAGAGGGGGAGGAGTAGCTCTCTATGTAAGGGAAGGGATAAAAGCAACCAAACAAAAGAGTAAACAGGGAGGAGAGGAGGCACTGTGGGTCACCTTAGAGACTGGAAATGGCACCACAATCCGCACAGGGATTGTATGTAGACCCCCATGTCAGGGGAGGGAATGGACAAAGATATGATAGAAGGCATACTTAGTATGGCAGAGAAAGGGGAGATACTGTTGATGTGGGACCTTAATATGCCAGATGTTAACTGGAGCACCTTTGAGGCAGCCACATCCAAAAGCAGGGCCATTCTTGATGCCCTTCAGGTGGCATGCCTCAGACAGCTAGTTTTGGAACCTACTCATGAGGGAGCAATCTTAGACCTCATACTCTCAAATGGGGACAGTAGAGGATCTCAGATCTAAGTGGATAGCCATTTGGGAACAAGTGACCACCAAACAGTGTGGTTCACGATAAACTCAGCTACAGAGTCAAGCCATACAAAAAGTGAGGGTTCTAGACTTCAGGAGGGCTGACTTTGTAAGATGGGAGAGTGCCTTAGAAAAGCACTAGCAAACAGGCTAGAAGGGGGTGGAGCAACAATGGGGAAATATCAAAACTGCCATCACAGAGGCAACAAGCCTTTGTGTGAAGCAAATAAACAAATCAAAATGAAAGAAAAAGCCACTATGGTTCTCAAAAGAGGTGGCGGTGAAGGTTAGGGAGAAAAAGATCGCATTTAGAAAGTATAAGAAAACACAGAAGGAGCAGGACAGAGAACTGTACCAATTAAGGCAGAAGGAAGCAGGGAGGGTAGTCAGAATAGTAAAGGCACAAACTGAGGAAAAGAAAGCTAACTCAGTTAAGAAGGGGATAAAACCTTTTATAGGTATATCAGGGAGCGTAGAAAGACAAAGGGAGGGATAGTGAGGCTGAATAGAATGGCTGGTGGGTGGGCAGAGAGTAACAGTGAAAAAGCAGGGATACTGAATGAATACTTCTCTTCAGTATTCACAAAAGAGGAAGTGGGAGTGCCAAATCCAATAACAGAAGCACTCTGGGGGTCAATCCTCGTCCTTCACAGAAGAAAGGGTTCTGAAAGAACTCCCTAAAACTGAAGGTGGACAAAGCAATGGGGCCAGATGGAATTCACCCCAGAATTCTAAAAGAATTAAGCAGAGAACTAGTGACACACTGACTACCCTTTTTAACAAATCATGGGAGGATGGTGTGGTACCCAAGGACTGGAAGATGGTGGATGTGATTCCCCTTCACAAAAGTGGGACCAAGACAGAGGCAGAAAACTACAGACCTGTCAATTTGACCTCTGTGGTAGGGAAAGTGATGGAATCACTGCTGAAGGAAAGAATTGTTGAGTACCTAGACGCCAGTGGGGCACAGGCCCCAAGGCAGCATGGGTTCACAGTGGGAAGGTCATGTCAGATGAATCTAATTGATTTCTTTGACTGGGTGACCAAAGTAGTAGACCAGGAGGGGCTGTGGACATGGCCTACCTAGACTTTAGTAAGGGCATTTGATACAGTCCCACACAAAGATGTAGTCAAATTAACCAACCTGGGAGTGGGTCCCAGGGTGGTAGCCTAGGTAAAACATTGGCTGAACAACAGGACACAGAAGGTAATTGTAAATGGAGCCCACTCTGAAGAAAGAGGAGTTACTAGTGGGGTACAGCAGGGTTCAGTACTGGGTCCTGTCCTTTTTAATGTCTTTATAAGTGACTTTACAGAGGGACTGGAAGGAAAAGTATGCCTCTTTGCAGATGACACAAAGATCTGCAACACGGTTGATATACAAGGAGGCGTGGAAAGGATGAGAAGGGACTTGGTAAGGTTGGAGAAATGGTCAGAAGTATGGCAGCTTGGATTCAATGCAAAGAAGTGCAAAGTAATGCACCTGGGAAACAAAAACCCAGGGGAAAATTACACAATGGGGGGAAGTAGTAACAACGACAAAAATGGAAAGGGACCTGGGGGTAATCACAACAGATGACCTTAAGGTTGGCAAGCAATGTGAGAAGGCAGTAGGGAGGGCTGGGGGGATACTGGGATGTATAGGGAGAGGTATCACCAGCAGAAAACAGGAAGTTATTATCCCCCTGTACAGACAGTTGGTGAGACCCCATCTGGAGTACTGCGTCCAGTTCTGGAGACCCCATCTCCGCAAGGACATAAACAGGATGGAGGCAGTTCAGAGGAGGGCAACTAAAATGGTGCAGGGTCTGCAAGAGAAGCCATATGAGGAGAGAGACTAAGGGAGCTTAATATGTATACCCTTGAGGAAAGGAGGGAGAGGGGGGACATGATAGAAATGTTTAATTATCTCAGTGGAATCAACAAAGTCCAAGAGGGTAGCATCTTTCAGAAAAAGAGATGTGCAAGAACAAGGGGACACAATCTGAAGATAGAGGGGGGATGGCTCAGGGGCAATGTGAGGAAGTATTTTTTCACAGAGAGGGTGGTGGACGCATGGAACAGCCTTCCTGAGGAGGTTGTGGGGTCTAAAACTGTGGGAGAATTCAAGAATGCATGGGACAGACATAAGGCAATTTTTGTGGGTGGTAGGAAGAAATAGGCTGTTGGTTAAATAGGACCTGCAGCTTATCCTCTAGGTAGAAAAATGGGCAGACTAGGTGGGCCAAGCAGTCCTTATCTGCCGTCAAAGTCTATGTTTCCATTGTACTCTAATAATGATCCATGAGAAACAAGGAGCTGGAGAAGAAAGCAGGCATCTTCTGCTGTACAGCACTGTATGTGGTAAGAAAAAAAATTAAAGCCAAATATCTGAACCAAAACAGTTTGGAAGTGGCTCGATTGCCCATGATGTTGCTGGTTTGGGAGTTTGGATAGTTTCCAAACTGGTTCACCCATTTCAAAACTGGAATTCAGCAGGTTCACAATAAGTTGATTTTTCATGTTCTGAAGGTGTGGTTCTACTTTAGGGACATTTCTAGGTGTGACGATGCAACAGCTTTTTGCATCACAGTTGACAGGCTGGCGGACAGTGATTGGGTATTTTTGAATCACAAAGGAGTAACACCAGCTTACTTTTCAAGGGGAGGTTGTTTCTTAGGAATGCAATTCAAACCTTGCTTTGATTGAAGGTTTCCTTACAATCCATAGCATTAGGTAGGACATAGACACACTAGTATAAAACATAGTCCCACATTAGTTATGACTTTAGGAATCTTTCAAAGAGTCTTCCACTCTTTATCACTTTTAATCTTGAAGAAATCATGGTATCGTAAAAGCTACTTTTCTGAGCACTTTATAGTTCTAAAAAAAAAATCAGTTTTCCTGTTTTTTTTCTCCATGAACCCCTGTAGGAGGAGTTACTATATGTATGACAGTTTTTCCTACAATATGCATTTGAAACTTAGTAAAAACTAAATCCATTGTGTGAATGAGGATATTTCAGTCAAACCGCATACTTGTGCAACTTTACCAACAATCATAAATCCACAAACTGTAAAGAGTTCAGTCCTCTTTGTTTAGTATTGAAAGTTGCTGTTTTTAAACTTGTATATTTCTTTTTAGCAATAACATTTCTTGATGATCACAAAAAGTGTAATATATGTAACCAATGCAGTTTAAGAGATAATGATTCCAATCTATAATAGCTTTTGAGCCTTTATATGACATGAAAAAGACTTTGTTATGATATGTTCATCATCTAAGTACTGTAGAAACTATTAAGGTTTGTGCCTCAGTTCTGAGGCAAATAAATGGGGCCTGTCTCACCTTTGGTACGCAGCATTTTGTACCAAATGGTACAGGAAAACTTGAATGCTTTTAGCATCAAATGACCACAGCTCAGAGCATGGAAGATGGTACATCCTTTTTCTATTGCTGAATAGAACTTTTCTTGTAAATGTAGCTCCTCTTTGCATTATTATTCCAATAACGTCATTTTATTCTTTTTGTATCTGTCAAAGCACTCTTCTTTCATCTTCCACCTCAGAATACAGTATTGTTCTCCAGATAAAAAAAATAAGAGTAATAAAAATATGGTCCCTGAGGAAGCGTGCATGCACAAAACTGGTCGGGCCTTCTGGAGTGTGTAGCACCTATGTGGCACTTGGCTGTGGGGTTTGTATTTTGCCTTTGTGTTTTGGCAATAAAATGCAGTTTGTGGAATTTTAAACGGTGGATGGTGCCCTTATTTCATGTGTTGAGTAATAAAAAATAAGCCAGAAATAAAAATAGTAACCACATAAAATTTATATTTTATTAAATATTTCAAACTGTAGTAATTTTCTTTGACATCACTGTGTGATTTGAGCTACAGTATCATGCAGAAGAAGTGGAATATTTAGTGTGATTATCAGGAATAACAATTTTAACACAGAGAAACCCATTCTAAGAAATATTCATAGCAGGAAAAGTAATATAATTAATGGGTTGCGTTTTTTCCCATTGAAAAGGAGTGTATTAAATGCCATAATACACACATGTGTATTATGGCATTTTTTTAATACACAGCTCTTTGTGTCAGACTGTTGGCGGTATCTGAGAAGAGCGAGTGGTCTGGATCCCTGCTGTGTGCTAAGGTTCCCCATTTGCTTTATTATTTTAAAGATAGCATTGTTCCCTCTTCAGTAATCTCACACAGTCCGTCGGGCTGGAAGAGACAGAAGCATCGAGAGCAGCAAGGCCTCCAAGTCATCCCTTCTACTGTCTGTCTCCAGCACCCCTCACCAGCCAGCATCTCTTGCCTCCTTGTCCCCTAAATTCACCCCAGGCCGGGTGGTGAGTAGGCGGTAGCACTACTGGCCAGGTGCTCGCTGCCTGGATCAAAATAATTAATTTTTATTTCCGCATCGCACAGTGAGGGCAGACAGGAGTCAGCGAAAAAACACAACCACTTAAATGATATAAAACAAAATATGGGATACAGTGTATACACTTGAATTTAATACACACCCTCGTTGTTAGATAGCTATCATAAACCCCTCAGGCTTTGCCCTCGGGGTTTATGTGCCATCCAACAACTCGGGTGTGTACTAAATTCTCGTAACACACTGCACCCCATACTTTATCCTATATATTATATACAGTATGTCTGTGTGGGGAACCTATCTTGGGGGGTAAACACAACACAGTGGCTGGCTTACATGCCTTCTACACTGCACTTACATTTTTTTTTTAAATATTGCTTAAAACATTCTTCTCTGCAGTGGGATTTAGCCACTCCCTTATTTTTATGAATGGTTCGTAGTTGCTAAATGTGACCCATTCAAGAATTAGCTGTGTGAATAACTTGAAATGGTTTCCATGTTTACAGCCATCTCACCCTTTCTGTGATGGTTTGAGAAGTTTGGAGACATACATGTTTGAAATTTGTGTGTATATACTGTCCTGGCAGAAAATCAGTTTAGCTGGTCTGCTGCTCACTGACTGAGGAACTCAGGAGCTGCTGGATAGTTTAATACCAGCGACTCCTGTTTTCTAGGGACCCATATGGCTAAAATCCAGTGATTGAGAAACTGAAACATTTCTGGTCTTTTCATTTGGAGTGTAAACACAAAAACTTAAATACCAACATATGAATGTAGGAAAGAAAGAAGACCAGTGGTCCATCGAGTTTTTACACACACCAGCTCAGTAGGAATACCCTTGTTGCCCCCTTTTCTTCAACATATGTATCTAGTTGAAGCTTGAAAATAAAAGCAGTGTTGACTGACACAACTTCCTCTTGAAGTCAGTTCCAAGTTTTCAGCATTCATTCTGTGGAGTACCTCCTCCTGATAGTTCCCTTAAATCTGTCTCTATTCAAAAACATTGAGTGTGCCCTTGTTCTCTCATCCTTGAACATCTGGAAAAGCACCATTTGGTCTGATGGTGTTATCAGCACAGTGTTGTTTCAAAAATAACTGTGTATGCTAACACTTTAAATTTCCTTAACTACACTGTAGTTACAGTGTAACTACAGTGTAACTGATTGCAATTGAAAACATGCAACAAACATGTAACTACGGTGTAATTACCTCATTGCTTGTAATAAATTATTACTACCACACAGTTACATTGAAACTGACACTTAAAATAAAGTGTGACCCTGTATATTTCTTCCAAGTCCTATTATGCTGTGTCATCATTTTTAATGATTCGCCATTTATCCAATCTTTTAAAGCAGCAGCAGCACAATGAAATTAGGCAAAAAAGTGACCCTGACTTTCTTCATTATAAAATATTTCAGGCATCTTCCGGTTTTACATGGTGGTGACATTTTCTAATTCCACCAACATTTTTATAAATGTTTTAATGTAGTTTTTCTCAAGAAAAAAAATCACATCACATTTGACTTAGAAATACCATTGCAGACAAGGGTTTGGATCAAGAAACTGGAAAAAAAAACTCATGGCGCTCAGCATAGAACAAATCTAGAAAAGTAACTCTGACAGGTATGCTAATATTTTTATTAACTTCAGCTGAAACTGGCTTTTTTGAAAAATATTTTTAATTTCACTGCTGCTTTAAATCTCCCTTAATTATCATATTTCATGTAGGTGCAAATATATCACAAATCAAAGAAAATTCCTGTACATTATGCAAAGCAATGGTAGGGTTTGTGACACTACTTAAATTGGACCCAGTTTAGGACAGAAACTGTATTCTGCACAGCCTGAATCTTAGCCTTTGGGAGGATACATGTGAGAATTAATTCAGGTTCCACTTTCATGCACCTTACTGACCAGGTGCATGATACTGGTGAATGGTAACTTTGTGCATTCGGGAGCTCACATATGTCTCTGACCTGCCCTGGTTGAGATACCAGGATCCAGTACAGAAGCATCCCTGTACCCATCTGATAGTTTCCTCTGGTGAGCTCAGTAACTATCTGTGTCAGGTTTAAATCAGTAGAAACATCCAACAGTCTCCTACTGTTATTACTCAACCAAATAACATTGAAGTCTCCTACAATTACCTGCTCTTGCTTGCATTTTAATTGCCCAGCGTGTACTACAAAATTCTTTACAACTGCTTCCTGTATCCCCGGAGGGATATACTGTCATTAATGGCTAACTAGATCTTTCCCACCCAATTTTATATTAATAGCTACAATTTCACATGATACTGTATGTCTTTCCCATCAGTTTCAATTTTCGTACCTAACAAAAAGTCCTTACTGTATATAAAACAACCCCCAACCCATTTCCCCTTCCTATCCTCATGTAATAATTGATAGGATAGAAGATTAACTTCCCTATCAGAGCTTTTACTTGACAACCTGAATTCAGTCAGTGCTACTACATCGGTGTTGTACTGTGCAACCCATGCTTCAAAGTTAGTAAATTTGGGAAGTTAGCTACAAATAGTAAAGTGATCTCTGTGCAAAGCTATAATTTCTAGAATCATCATAATAGGAATCATTATTCACAGTAATGATACTGCTAACGGCTGTCAATTTATACATACATAGATATGTAGAATGTGACAAAAGCAAAAGACTCAAGGCCCAGCAAGTCAGCCCTTAACTAATGCTGTTACATGTATATTGTGTTTTTCATGCATCTCTTTGTGAATAAGTCCATACTCTTGTGATAGGCCCAGGTTCTTCATGGGTAAAAAACACAGACATAACAGAAAGAGATTTGTGAACCTAGCCATTGTTGCAATTATAAGAACTGCTGTCAGTAACAAACAAACTGCAAAAATGAGTCCTAGGGAAGAAATTAATAATATAACTGGTCCAGTGGACCAGACCCAACCACCACTCTATTGAGAAAAAATAAAATAATGTAACCAGACGATACAAGTTAGTAAAAGTAAGGATAAGACATCATGTCCCAGGGGTGACACTTTCGCATACAGACAAATGGGATGAGACAATGCCCAACCTAAAAAGGTTAACTCTTCAATTAATAAAAAGTTGCAAATTAGGCCACAGGTGATTTGTACGCTACCATTAGTCAGCCATGGGACAGATTCCCTCCCTATATACACACACACACATATATATATATATATATATATATATATATATACATATACATATACACATATATATATATATATATACACACACACACACATATTATACTTATCCATGACAGTGGAACTGGAATTAGGTAACCAGTGGGGAGGATCCCTCCACATACCTGCCACAGTGGAGATACCCTCCCTTTGTTGAAAATACTGGGATACTACCAGCATAACGATGAGCTCCAGCACCCACCTCTCCTCGCTAGCACATCTGCGACTAACAGATATAACAACCACTTTAGTAACACATGTATAAGTCATCCAAGAAACATTCACAAGCTCTCATGACTACTACCCCTGAAGTCCAACAGACCAGATAAAAATACACCAACAAAAACTGCCCTAACCTCCTAACCTACAACCCTGTCACTCACACAGCACTCTCCCCACACTTACATACTGCCATGTCCCTCAGTACTGCAGTTTTCTCTCTCCTCCACAGCCAAGCCCTCCATGCTGCTAACAGTGGCTCCGTGCTGCTGCTGACTCATCACTGCTGTTGCCAACTTCCACAATGATTCCAACTCCAAAAACCAGGACATCCCTCACCGCCACTCCAGACCGTATGACACAACAGCAAAACCCCTCCTCCTCAAGCCTACCACACCGAACTCAACACTGATGTCATTTCAGACCACCACTACTGACTGCACATGTCATGCTGAACTAAAGGAAGTACTGCCCTTCCCATGCTCCTTCTTAAGTTACAAACAACAATGTACATGAACAGATGTGCTCATGCTACACGGAGGTGTGTGCACCCAGTACACAATGGAAAAAATGACACTACAGAAAAAGACTATAAAACATGCCCTCACAAACCTCTACACTAAGGAAAAATACTAGACTATGCGAAAACACTACAGGGACATACAAAAACCAGGAAATGATCAGAAACGGTTTTAAAATGACCATCCAGATGCAATGTATGAAACATCTGATGGCAAAGTCCTGTTCACTCGTAAAATATCCCCATCTTGGGGAACTAATTAGCTCATAATATCAGTTGCCCTTTCGACTCATGAGTTTTGAGCTAGGTATTCCCCCGATTGAGATATTTCCATTTTAATTTTTATTTATTTATTTAAAAATTTGTCTCCAGGAGGGCACACTGAGCGAGGCCTGGGGAAATGGGAAAATAAGCAATAAATACACATACAGGTAAATACAGTAGGTATATATATATATATATATATATATATATATATATATATATACTGTATACATACAGGTAAAAATTATAACATTGCAGTAATAGGGGAAGGGGGAATGCAGCAGTAAATATATACATATGTGCAGGTAGAAAAATTACAGCAGTATAACAATCCAAAGCTGTAGTAGCAGAACAGTGATTGGTGACCTGAGTACAGAGATATAAATTGGCACAAGCATAAAATGGAGAGAAAGGTGTGCTATAGTTGAAAAATGTACTTAGAAATTAGGTTGCCCATAGAGAGGGCAGAAGATGCAGAGTAGGATTTAGGAGCAGGGTAAATTAGATGGGATAGAGAGGGAGAGTTAGTTGCAAGAGCAGTTGTGGGGAGGGAGTTTACGAAGGAGAGAGAGCAGCAGGTGAGAGGGCATGATGAAGGGGGCAAGGGAATGGAAATCTACAATTTAGGCAGATGGTAAGAAAATGTGTATTGTCCTTTGGAGACGGATCTTCTGGGACTAGTTAAACAGTGGTGGTCATAACTGTGGAGAAAATGAGGGAGGGGAAGGAGTGGCGAGAGTGAGGAGAGATCGAAAGGGAGGGAACCAAATCAGTATTTAGCTGTGAAGGAAATACAGTGTGAGCGTCTCTTATCCTCAAGAGAGAGGAAAGAGAGGGAGTTATAGAGGTCACAGTGATGAGAGAGAGAGGGGGAAGCATCCAGTGCAAAGCGGCAGAAGGAGTTGCAGAGGGTGTCCAGTCTGGGAAGGGAGGTTTTCGAGGCAGCACTAAAGACTACATCACTGTAGTCAAAAACTGGGAGGGTCATTTTCTGTACTACAGTGTGGCGGGCATGCAGCGGGATGCAGCTGCAGTTACAGTAGAGGGCACCAGGCTTAGGGTGGAGTTTTTTGGCAAGTGCATCCATGTGTACAGAAAAGTCGAGGTGCCTGTTAAGACAGACACCAAGGTACTTATATACAGCACTTTGCCATCAGCCACCTGGGCCCAGGACAGTTGTGCTGGCTGTCCCCCCCGTCAGCACCCAAGTGATGGTTTTAGCCCTCCTGCTCCTGGCTTTGGAAAGCTCCCAAAGTAAGTGGTAAACTTAAAAGCAATTTGCTCCCTTACTCCCAGTCCTATAGTAAACCCACATTTTCTTTCCATGGATGAGGAGAGGGCCCTGGATGGCCCACACTTGTAATACCAAGCAGCGCCAGGCCAGCCATTGTCACCACCAGCTGAAGGAGGATCATGTGATGATCATGGGAATCATGAGGTCTGGTTAGGAGCCAGAGACGGAGGTGATTTTATTTATTTATATATTTATTTGTATTTTAGTTATGATGGGAAGGGAAGGAGCAGTAGGAAGAATAGGTGAGCATGCAGGAGCTCAAGCCCTCCCAACTCCCTGTAAGCATGTGGGTTCAATAACAGACAACGCTCACAAAATAAAGTGCATAAAAAACGCTGATAAAGTGTTCATCATTTTATTTTCAAAAATAAAAATAAAAAAATATATACAGAAAAGAAATAGGTTAACTTTCACCAAAATAAAAATAAACAAAAACCCAGGCAAGTCTTGCAGTCAGACTCCCTGCTCTTCTCTGTATCCAATACTTCCAAGCTAGTGTGTAGGCATTCACACTTCCATTCCTTCACCTGATCAGCAGGTACTGACCAGTCTCCTTCCTCTCCCTATCTGACAAGGTCTTCTGGTGGAGGCCTTACATAGTACTCAGAAGGGGCGGAGTTTGAAATTAGCCCCACCTACTCTCTGACATCACTTCCTTTTGGTTGCTATAAAGGCACCCATTTCATGGGCTGCCAACCCTATAAGAAGGGCTTCCCAGATGACTTCACATGGGTAATTAAACCATAAAAGAGAAAAGAGAAGTAACCTAAATATTACATATAAAGAATCTAGAATCTTTAACCAAGGGAAACAGATGAGGGGCGCGCTCCCTATCTTGTTTCTTTAACATATAGACAGTTTGATGTTCTAGTGCAAAACTCCCCCAAAAAACAGTTTTTTTATTTACAATACAGTAATCTTCTGTTTCCATTCTGTAATTCTAGCTAACAGAGTTTTTTTACTGTGTTTATTTAACAATATGGAATTCCTTCTTTTGTTCCCCAATGGCTGCAATTCTCAGCCGACAGCTGTTCATTTTTCAGCCTTTTAACAGAAAGGCAGCACCTTCTTTAAGCAATTATAGCCCCTTTTGAATGAATATAGGCACTGCAGGGCTTACTTCTTTATGCCCTCAGTGTCCTTGCATAAATTCAGCTCCTTTTTATTTCCTTGGAACGAGCACCAGAACAGGACTTCAGGGTTACTTGCTAGGCAGCGTAGCACTGCTCCTTAGCAACCATATGCTGTTGCATACTTTCGGCTTTTTCTCCAGCCACATACTTCACCTAGCCACTCCTGGGCTAAATCGCTTAACAGGCGGTTCTGCGATTTGTTTTCAAATCAACTACTAATTTCCAGCTGCTCTTTTCTACCCGCAATCACGCGGGGTTCACTGCAGTGTGTGCACATAGGCATATTGAACATGTGCACACTCCGCCTGCTGCTAAAATTTAAATAGCGCAAAGTGCTTTAAACAACAACAAACATTCTCTTTTCTCTTCTTTACTGGTGTAAACCCTCTGCATAGAGAGCGGGGGGGACTCCTTTAACAACATGCTTTTGCTTTGTCTGAATTTCTTAAGAAATGCTTTTAAGGGCAATTACACTTTATTTTAAAGTCCATTGCCATAACTACTATCAAGATGTACAAGCAAGATTGGGTAACAAGGGATAGTAAAGCTTTAAGAATTGCCAGGTTGGTCACCCTGACAAGAAAATTAGTATAGATAGGAATTTAGAGGAGTAGACAGGAGAGAGTGAAAATGAAAACAAAAAGGGGAAGGGGACAGCTTGAATTTCTCTTCTTTTTGAAACATTTTATTTTCTGCATAACAGGACCCTGTTACACTCCCCAAGAGGGGCAAGGGGGTAATGTGCAAGCAAACTTTTCCAATAGTGTCTATCAATTTTTGGGTTAAAAAAATTAAAATTGTTTGGGTCCTGCTTTTGAAGTATATGGTATACAGTATATCTGTTTCATTCATGCATTTCTGGTAGATTTTCATGGATTGTATTGCAATGGCTGTGGCTGGGTCTGGGAATACCTAGTTTGAAAACTTTAAACAAAGAAGGAGGACCTTTTAAACTGAGACCATCTCCTAGTTCCTTTCCATCACAGTGCAGCGACAGGTTGCCTTGCAGATGTGAGTTTTGGAGATGGCTGGAAGGACATGAAGAAGTACTGTTTTACAGAAAGGTGGTAGATGATGGAGCACTCTGCATGTTGAGGTGGTGGCCACAAAAATCATTAATAGTTTCAGTCACAGTTGGGACAGAGTGAAGGGTATAGTACTCAGGATTACAGATACTGGGAGAGGAATGGGGGTGGATGGGGTGGGCTAGGACCCAGTGTGGACATTAGATCCTGGGGTTAGATAGGAAACAGTGGGCAGACTGGATGGACCATTTGTTTTTTTTTTCTGCTGTCATTGTCTATGTTTCTATAATTTAGCAGAACAACCAGCCATCTACCCTAAAGCGTCTCTCTAATCACTATGAGGCAGCCATTATTGTTTGCAGCTGCTCTGTGTTGGAAAAGCAACTAGAAGATTGAGGAATGATCCACATTTTGCTCCTGAACCTGCACCATTTCACACATTACATTTTCAAAAGTTCCAAGGGGGCATGCCCCAGTCCCCCCTAGAGAGATTTGTGTTTTTTTTTCAGGATAAGTGTGCACCTCTCCTGTAAATCCCTGGGTCCACAACTGCTATATGACCCCTGAGCATGTCAGTTAACCTCCCTGTCCTCTGAGATAAACCTATACTAAATACTAAAATAAAATAAATAAAACACTAAAAATATGTCATGGTTTCTGAAAGAAATGTGTTTAGTGCCACTGTTTCAAAATTTGAAGGAGCTGTAACCATTGAACACTTAATTTTAAGCCCGTTATGGCATTGCAAACATTTCACTCTCGCCTCTAGCAACCCCTATTCTTCCTTGATTCTGCAGGCTTCACCTGCAAAACTACCAAAAGATATATAGAATAGTGTATGGGTGACCATACACAACAAGGTTGTGTTTCCATTGAGGGAAGTGATGACATTACAGAGACCTTGAGAGTGAAGCTCAAGAGGTCTCTATGATGTCATCACTTCCTGAGATGGACCCACAGCCTTAGTTTTGTATGGTCTCCCATACACTGTTTTTATATAGTCTATGGTGGAATGCTGTTGTGTATGGAAATCCATACACCATAAAAAGTCATTCTGTTGCAGTAGTGATGTAGCTACTAATGCAGAATGACTTTTTATTCTGCTTTAGTAGCTACATCACAATGCAAGCTTCCCCATCAGCACTGTGGATAGGGCTAGTGGCGGTTGAAGGATTGTGCTGGTGAGGTGACCGGCAAGCATTTTGTCAGTGAAGTGCAGGCTACCTAAAGTAAGGAGAGCTTTTGGGACCATAAAAAGTAAGCGTTCTTAACAGCATTCTACCATACACTATACAGAAAAGTGTATGGTAGCCCCGATACACAACCACGCTCTTCTTACACCTCATGGTTATCATGATGTCAAGGGATCTCCTGAGCTTTGCTCTCAAGGTCCTTGTCATCCTGGTAACCACTCAGTGTAAGAATAGCATTGTCGTGTATGGGCTAACATACACTGTCCTATATACAGTACGTGCATGGTTCCACACACAAGGCTTTAGGTACAGTATTAAAAGAAAGACTACAAGATGCAGTTTCATTTTCCAAAGTGTCTGTATTGTGAACTCATTTAAAACACAGAAACAGCAAACAAACTTCTGTAAATAATAACTGCCACAGGCACATGAAATGTTAATTATAAGGATACAGTTAGGAGTTATCTGTGATGGCTTGACTCTTGGCATTATCTAAGAAGAAAAAACTGTTATAGAAAAGCCACTTAAATTACACATTCACCCCTCGCCCACCAGAGCCCATCAGATGACAATTCTTGTGTCACACTACATTGGGTTGCTAAACCGTGTCAGATCCAAAGAGTTCTACGTGAAAAAATGTATTTCAGTATAGTGTAGTGGTTTAAGGCTCTGAGCTGCAAATTTGGAGACCTGGGTTTGAATCCCACAGCCCCAACTTGCATAATGTGTGACCCTGACCAAGTCACTTAACTTCCCTGTGCTCCCAGGTCGCACCTGTAAACAGGTTTTCAGCTTAGTGTGCCACTCCTAGTTACATAATTGAAAAGAAAAGGGGGGAAGTAGGCACTTACTTTGGGTTACTCACTGTTTGATGAGTCGTCGTGTGTCACGGTGATTCTTCTGTACTTTTTGGGTGCATAATGGTGATGGTGGTTGATGTCTGCCTTTCGCTAATCTCTTTAGAAAAAAATGTGGCTGCCATGGTTTCTTTTTTTAATCTTTGGTTAGAGAGTGATTGCAAAGGACACTGTGAGACCACTAACAGAACATCTCTAGAGGCTGTGGCATGAGAGGATAGTGCAGCCACATGATTCATAGGGAAAAAGTTGTGGTATCAATGTTATGTTAGAATGATAGCACAATAACTTTTCATGACCTTTGAACTGTTCCACAACTAGAATATTGCTTGTTTGCAAATCCATACATAATAGACCTTAACCTTGTATGAATGAATGAATGAATTCATTCATTCATTCATTCATTCATTCATTGTTTCCATTCCAGCAGCCCTTACCTTGGCAGTCTTTTTGTTCATATCAAGCCCATCATCTCTGTACCACACCCCTAGCCACACATTACCAGGTCTAATCGTTGTCTGCCTGGCTACTCCTGCATGAGGCACAGGCACTATTTCTGAAAATGCCACTCTTACGCTTCTAATCCTCAGACTACTTCCCAGCTCTCTGCATTTATTCGGCAGGACCTCCTGCCTGCTTCTAAATATTAGTGTCACTGAAATGAGGGACACAGACACTTAAAATGGAGGACAAAGTGAGACGTTGACCCACATAATGAGGGACACATTCTCAAGCACAGACACTTAAAATGGAGGACAAAGTGAGACATTGACCCTCATGATGAGGGACACGTCCTCAAACATGGAAATATAAACTCAGAATACTATGGAAACCATTGTGTTTAGTTGTACAAAGTTTATTTTTTATTTAGCATCTTAGAATATTAAGAATGTTCGCTTTAAAGTCTGCAGGTGAATGTCTGCTTTAAAGTCTGAATTTACAGCACTCTGGATGAGCAGAACTTTTTACATGAGGTACAGAAGAGGAACAGAACAACTCTGAGGTGTAAAATCAGGGACATCCCTTGTAACCATGGGCAGTTGAGAGGTACAGTATATGTCTACATGTACTATGACCACTCATTCCTTCCCAGTCTGTGAGGTCTAGGAGTTAGAGAAAATAACTGTGAACCAGGAGATACCACGTTCAAATCCAACAGCACTCACTATACTACATCAACTTTAGCAAATCTGTCAATCTAACTGTGATTCAGTCATCTCAGCTGTAAAATGTATTTATTTATTTTTATTTATTGAAATGTTTCACAAGGAAAGCAAACTGAGCAACAAGTTGCTCATCTCCCGGTGAGGCCTGGAGGGAGGGATGCAGAGGATGAACAGAAATACATAAAAGGTGCAATAATACATCAGTTACATTCAGTGAATATACAATAGGTAATTGAAATACATCCACGGTACATAAGACAACAGTTCTATTACAAAGAACATACAGCTGGCAATTTACAGTAGACAATTTAGAGAATTGGGAGGGGAACAAAAGGACATCACAGGCATGTACCTCTTACTAAAAATGAATACAATAGTAGGGATTACTATGGTATGGGCAGAGCAGGTAAAATACAGCAGAGGTGGCAGTAGCATAGAGGTGCATAGGTAATTAACAAGAGCTTGTGATATAGGGGAATTATTAAGTGCCATGGGGAGGAGGGATTGGGCAATTTGGTATCAAGTGCAATGGGAAGAACAAGGGGTGGAGATATAGGAGAAAGGGAGTGAGAGCTGAACCCAGGGACTAAACAGGATGTTTAGAACTCTGCAAAGGGTAGGGACCACTAGACAAGGCTGGGAGACTTGAAGTGATCCTGGAGGAGAGGGGATTGTGCAAGAAGGTTTACAAGTGCATTGGGTGACGGGGGGAGAAGGGGGGAGCAGGAAGGGAAAGACAAGCTCAGGGGCCCAGTCAGAATGCAGGGAGGAGGGATGGGGGAGCTGAACCCTGGGGCCCCTCCAGGATGTTGAGAACCCTGCAAGGAGTAGGGAAGGCTGGAAGAGAAGGGGGACCCTGTCAAGAGGCAGGGAGGAAGGAAGGGGGAGCCGAATCCTGGGGCCTCTCCAGGATTCTGAGAACCCTGCAAGGGGTAGGGAAGGCTGAAAGAGATATGGGGAAAGAGAGGAAATGTCAAGGGGGGAGCAGGTAGGTAACAAGTGATCAAGGAAGAAAGAGGTAAGAAGAGGGGGAGGAGGAGAAGGAGAGCCATGCCCAAGGGGTACCCTTCAGGGTGCTAAAGAACCCTGCAAAGGGGCTAGGGATGCAAGAAGGGAGGAAAGGAAATGTTAGGCAAGGAGTAGGGAGGGGAGAAAGGAGATCCAAGCCCTAGGGACCCCTTCAAGATGCTGGGAACCCTGCAAGGAAGCAGGGGAGGCATGGAAAAGATAGGGGGGAGGAACGGGTGGACTAGAGTAGAGATTAGGTTAAGGTGAGTCAAGTCAGATGCAAGGACATGGTTTAAGGAGGGTCATGGCAGGAGCAGCTGGATGAAAAATAGTTGTAATGGGCAGAGCTGATGGAGTAGGAGGAGGAGGAGGAGTGGCAAACTTGAGGAGGCAAGGAATTCCAAATATTAGGGAAATGGTAATAGTAGCCTGATTGGTCAATGGGGGTGGAGCAACGAGGGATCACCAAAGTGTGAGAGTCGTTAGATCTAAGGGAGTGCGAGGGAGGGGGAGGAGTGACAAAAGAGGAGGAGCAGTAGATTGAAAGTTCACCCAACCAGTATTTAGAGGTGAACTTTGCACAGTGGGAGAGGCATCTGTTTGTGAGAGAGGAGAAGGACAAGGCATGATAGAGGTTGCAATGATGAGTGCAAGAAGGAGCATCAAGGGCAAAGTGTCAGAAAGAGTGGAATAAGGTGCCCAATCTGGTCAGGGAGGATTTGGGAGTGGCACTGTAGACTACGTCACAGTAGTCAAAAATAGGGAAGATCATTTTCTGGACAAGTTTACACCTAGCCACAGGAGGGATGCTCCTGCGGTTCCTGAACAGTGCGCCAAGCTTGGGGTGCAGTTTTTTCAGGATGGCATCAATATGTCCAGAAAAACTGAGGTGTGGGTCCAGCAAAACTCCAAGGTATCTGAAAGAGGAAGTGTCCTCTAAAGTAGTCCCATCCAGAGTGTGGAAAGAGGGCAGACTAGGGAGCCTAGAGAGTCTCTGCCTGGTGCCAAAGGTCATGGAGACTGTCTTGTTGGCATTTAGGAGGAGATGATGGTTTGCAAACCAGAGCTGAATTTGGTTGAAATCATGCTGTAGGGTGGATGCAACCTCAGCTGGACTTGGGCCAGAAGTGTGCAAGACCGTATCATTGGCATGCATGTGGATGGAGGAGGAAGGGGAGCAGACTGATGGCAGGTCATTTAGGAAGATTGAGAATAACAAGGTGCCAAGCATCGAGCCCTGTGGGACACCTGTGATGATCGGGGGGTTGGGGGAGGTAACTCTTGAGATCCTAACCGATTGAGTTCTACCAGTAAGGTAGGCCCAGAACCAGCTAGTGGCTGAGAAAGACAGTCCAGCTGATGAGAGACAGTCCAGGAGAAGGGAGTGGGAGACAGTGTCAAATGCATTGGCAAGGTCGACAAAATTTGCTGAGGTGATAAGGCCATTGTCCATCCCTGTGAGGATGGAGTCAGTGAGCCTAAGCAGGGAGGTGGAAGTGGAGTGGTTTTTCCTGAAACCAGATTGGAAAGGGGTGAAAAAGGAGGAGTCGGATAGATAGGTGGTAAACTGGGTGAGAACCAGGTGTTTTGGGAGTTTAGCAAGAGTGGGGAGGAGAGAGATGAGGGTGATAGTTGCTAGGGGAAGAGGTGCCCCTGCTTTTAGGTAAGGGGAGGACCACTGCATGCTTCCATAAGGTGGGGACTATACCAGTACAGAAGAAGAGGTATAGAATGAGACGGAGGGGGTAAGCAATGGAAGGGGCTGAGAGAGAGAGGAGTTTGGGGTCAAGGTTGTCTGAGGAGGAACCTTTTGAGGGGTTGATAGAGAGCAGGGCATTTAGCGCTTCGTCAGTGTGATGGAGGAGAAGGAAAAGGAGGCGGGGAGAGGCTGTGGGTGGGGTTACAGTATTTGAGGTGGCTTGAGGGGGTAATAAGGGAGGGACTTTAGGAGCACAGCAGCATATGAGGTGTAGTAGGAGTTAAATTCCACAGCCATCTCACCCAGTTTGGCTACAAGAGTGCTGTTGCTTTTTTTAAGGACCGGAATGGGGGGTGGGATTGGGGTGTGAAGTGTGCATGGACCACTTTCCAGAATTTTGATGGAGTATTTATGTTTGTGAGGAAGACCGTTCTAAAGTATTCAGATTTAGCTATGGTAAGTGGCGAAATCACTAAGAAGCTGGGTAGCTTTATGTAGCTTCCAGGCTTGATCTCAAGCTCTCAGGCAGGCCAAAGTTTCTGTGGTAATCCAGGGGGAGATTACTGCCCCTGACTTTGGTTGTTTTAAATGGGCAAAAGTATTCCAAGTGTCCAGGAATATACCTTTAAAGTAAGTAAGGGCCTGGTCGACCGAGGAAAAGGAGGCATGGGGGGACAAGTCAGAGAGGGTAAGGTTGCGCTGTATTGGTTCAAGGTCCAGGGAATTGAATTAACATAGTTGCAAGATTTTATGCAGGGATTTGCACATGTGGACTTTCCTGACTATGAAGATGGGTTTGCGGTCGCTAAGAGCGTCAGGAAGGATACCAGATTTGATAACTCGGTGAGGATGGGAGGTGAGTGAGTGCCCAGTCAAGCAGAGAGTGATTTAGTGTCTTGTGGTTTGGGTGGGTGGGTTCTGAGATCAGCTGGGTAAGATTAAGAGAACCTATATCATTTAGTTTTTTAATGAACTTGGGTGATAGCCAATTTAAATTGAAATCACCCCTGATGTAAAGTTCATCAGAGTAGGAAAGGGCTGAGATAGAGGTTACTAGGTTGAGAGCTATAGTGGGCTAGATGTTTGGGCAGCAATAGATGCTGGCTATAAAGATGGGAAGAGTGAAGGGTAGGGACACTTGTATGGCTAGGGCATCATGGGTGGCAGGACTGGAGGTAGTATATATAGTTGAATAATTGAATGTGGAGAGAATATAGATGGCCATGCCACCACCCTTACCAGCCCAGTCTTGCCTTAGGATGGAGTAGGCAGGGATGGAGACCGAGTGGTCAGGGATCGTGTCCTTCAGCCAGGTTTCTATTGTAATTAGTATATCTGGTATAAGCATGACTGCCATGGTTTGCAGGAGGTCAGTTTTTAGTTGTAAACTGTGGATATTTAAATGTAGGAACTTGAGACCTATAGGCAGAGCAGAGGAGGAAGAAGAGGGAGGGGTAGTTGTAGAAAAAAGGCCCAGGTGTCAGCGTGGCTCAGTTGGTAGCACATCCGCCTCTGGACCAGAAGGTCGTGGGTTCTCGTCCCACACCGGGACTGGACTTGCACCTAAAAATCGCTGGCATCTGAATGCAGTATTGGGGGGTGCTGTACTGTTGGGGTGTGCCATCCTTCGGATGAGACGTTAAACCGAGATCCCTTCTGCCCATCCTGGTGTTGTCCTGGTGGGTGTCCAGGTGGAAGTAAAAGAACCCAGGGCACTCTTCGCAAAACAGCAGAGAACATTCCTGGTGTCCTGGCCAACATTCCCCTTCCCACAAACCAGTTCATGCAATTATCCAGGCAGTGCGTGGGTGATGATGTGCGATATGGCCGCCATCACACATTCAGTCACTTCACTACCAGTCTAGCATTGCTTGTAGAGCACTTTGGGATACTGTGTATGAAAAGTGCTATATAAATGCTGATTCTTCTTCTTCTTCAGTGTGAAGGAGGCTACTGGATCTGGGCTGGGGTGCATACTACCTGAGGCAAGCAATAGGAGGACAATAATAAGGAAGTGAATCTTTGGGCACTTATGAGTGAGTGTGGAGGAAGCCTTGGGCCTGGAGGGGTCGGGAAGGAGGACAACGTTAGATGAAGGAAGGCAAGATTACTAGACACGGGGAGTAGGGAAGCATGGGGGAGGATAGGAAAATGTGACCAGGGTTCGAGGGGGGAAGGAGTGACTGCAAGAATGAAAGTGGGAGACTGGAGAAGAGGGGTAAGGGGAGGAGTTTGGTTGTTTAGTAGGGGTGAGTAATTTGCAAGGGGGGTAGAGAGATGGTTAGGAGCAGTAAAAGGAGGAAGGAAAAAAGGTGAGGATGCATAATGAGAGAAGGTGGAGAATTAGGCAGATCTGAAAAACAAGAGAAAGCAGATGTGTAGGGAAGTGAGAAGAGAAGGTAATAGGCAGTAGTTATGGCAGTGAGCTTAAGGAGGTGTTAAGATGGGATGTGGCCCACTAGTGGATGAATTATATAACCTGCAAAGGGGGGAGTAGGTACTTAGTAATTTACAAGGGAAGTTAGTCACACCAGGGGCTATAAATATTTCTTTTATTTATTTTATTGAAATGTTTCACCAGGAAAGGCACACTGAGCAAACAAGTCACTTGTCTCATGGTGTGTCTGGGGGAGAGGAGTACAAGGAGTTCTTAACATACATGTACACAAAACGACCAATTAGTAGTACAAAATTGAAGTGATACAAGTGTAAATGGCATACAAGTAAAGCAAGTATTGAATAATAAAAGTGCAGCCCTAAAATAGCTTAAATTCCAAGCTAAGGACCCCAACTAGTGCAGACCTGGAAGATCATTGAGACTGGCTTGAGTCACTTAGGAGGAGAGCATAGGTGTGATGGGCAGAGAAAGGGGTGGTATTAGTCACCGGTACAGTTTACCGACAGGAAACTGTGTAGGGCTAAGGTAAAGGAGCTGGAGAAGGAAGAGTGACGAATCTGTGGGGGAAGTGTATTCCATATCTTAGAGAAGCGATGAGAGAAGGCCAACTGGCCTATGGCAGTAGTCCAGCGAGGGACTTCCATCAAAAGCACATCGTAGGATCTGAGGGAGCGGGCAGGGGGAGGGAGGGAGGATAGATGGAAAGTAAGGTATTTTGGGAGAGTGCCAAACCAAAATTTAGATATGAATTTAGCACAGTGAAGGTGACAGTGATTTTCTAATGAGGAGAAAGCTAGGGAGTGATAGAGATTGCAGTGATGGATGTGAGGGGGGCATCAAGAGCAAAGCAACAGAAGCAGCTAAAAAGGGTATCAAATCTGGTAAGGGAAGACTTGGGAGTGACACTGTAGACTACATCACAGTAGTCAAAGATAGGTAGGATCATCTTTTGGACAAGTTTGCGTCTAGCCAGTAGTGGGAGACAGCTACAGTTCCTGTAGAGTGCACCAAGCTTGGGACGCAGCTACTTCAGAATGGCATCCAAATGACCACAGAAGTTAAGGTTTCGGTCAAGTCAGACCCCTAAGAGCCTAAAGGATGCGGTGTCCTCAAGAACTGTCCCTTCAAGGGTATGGAATGAAGGCAGGGTGGTGAGCCTAGTGAGTCTCTGCCTAGTGCCAAAGGTCATTGAGACTGTCTTCTTGGTGTTAAGAGAGAGTTGTTGGGTGGAAAACCAGAGCTGGACTTTGTTGAAGTCGTGCTGAACTCTGGTTTCAACATCCATGGAGGACTGGCCAGAGGTAAAGAGTACCGTATCATTGGTATACTTGTGTATGGAGGTGGAGGAGCAGACCGTGAGCAGGTCATTTAAAAATATGGAGAACAGGATAGGGCCCAACATGGATCCCTGGGATACGCCGGTATTGAGGGTAGAGGGGGAGAGATGGAGTCAGCTATTCTGATTGACTGTGTTCTTCCTACTAGATAGGCACTGAACCAGCTTATGGCAGAGTTGGTTAAACTAGCTGAGGCCGAGGAAAGGGAGTTTAAGAGAAGTGTATGGGAGACAGTGTTGAAAGCCTTAGCAATGTTTACAAAAATTTCTGATGTGATTTGGCCACTGTCTATCCCAGAGAGGATAGAGGCGGTGAGCTTAATCAGGGAGGTAGTGGTGGAATGGTTCTAATGGAACCCAGATTGGAATGGAGACAAAAAGTTAGAATTAGAGAGATAGGAAGAGAGTTGAGACAGGACCAGATGTTCTTGGAGCTTAGCAAGGGTGGGTAGGAGGGATATAGGGCGGTAGTTGGCTGGGGTGGTAGAATCACCTTCCTTGAGCAACAGAAGGACAGTGGCATGCTTCCAAGTTAATGGTATATTTGCTGATGCAAAGGAGAGGTTCAGGAGAGTGGATAGCGGAGCAGCAATCAATGGAGTTGATAGGTAAAGCAGCTTCAGGTCCAGACCATCAGGTGAACTGCCTTTGGAGGGATTGAAAGAATAGAGAGCATCCAGGGTGGAAGAGGGAGAAATATTTGAGAAGGAAAAGGAGCTAGTTGTAGAGGGTAAATAGGGAAGAGAGGCGGGGCAGTGGGAGGAGGCGGCAGGGAGGATAGGAGAGTAGAGGCACAGGAGGTGAAGTAAGAATTAAATTTAGAGGCAACACCAAGGTGGTCAGTGATTTGAGTATTGTTAATATTAAGAAGAGGGGTGGAAGGGGCAGAAGGGGGGGTGAAAAGGGAGTGAATAACTGCCTAGAATTTGGAGGTATTATTGATATTGGATTGGAAGGTAGAGCAGAAGTACTCTGCTTTGGCTAGACAAGTTGCTTTGGTACACCTATTACGTAGAGAGAGGTAGGTGTCATAATCATGAGAAAGATTGGCTATTTTACAAGCTTTCCAGGCTATAATAGACCAGATAGGGTGGGAGGGTGGGGAGCCGGCACAAAGCACCAGCAGGGAACAATAACGGCTGAGGGTAGCGCAGGTGGCGACTTCTGAGGAGCCATCTGCACCACAAGTTGTCCCGGGGAGAGCTGGATCACTAAAAGGCTGAGCCAGAGCAGAGCACCTGTTCAGTGCCTCCTCTAGAGAGAGAGCAGAAAGGGCAGAAATTAGAAGGGGTTAGAATTGTAGGCTGGTGGCTTCAGGACAAGAGCACAGCAGGGGCTGAGGGCATGAAGAGCAGAGGGAAATGTTCAGAATAGGGTCGCTGATAAACGGCATTTAGAGGGCAATTAGGCAGGAGAGGTGAGAATTAGTAGCAGTGGGGGGTGAAGTCTAGGGGGCTTAGTGAGGCGTCAGAAGTGGCAGGAGAGGGGAAGCAAGAGACTAGCAGAGGGGAGTATCAGAGAAAACAACAAGGCAGTAGAATTACATTTGCACTTAACACACTCTAATCAAAAAAATTCTTAAAGGAGCTGTAAACATCTAAAAACATCAAAGGCAGCACTGGAACTGTACACCCTTAGACTATAAGTTTAGACTGTAGGAAGTTTGTAAAAACACAGTAAACTTAAGCCTATAATGTGGTAGAGGTACAGAATTAGGCTGGCTGGTATGAGGCCGTAAAGCACAATCTAAATAATGCAGTAGCTAGAATAATATGAGGAAAAATTAGAAAGCAGGAGTCGGAGATACCAGAAATGTTCAAAAGTTAGAATTGTCCAATAGAAAGGCGGCAGCCAGGGAGCCAGCCAATCAGGGACCAGTGCAAAACAGCACCAGAATCCGATTGGTCTGGAGAGTCACTGTACCTGGCTTGGTTCCTTGCGACCAAGGGTAGCGCAGGCGGTGGCTTCTGAGAGGCCGTCCACACTGCAAGTTTTCCCAGGGAGAGCTGGATCACTGGAAGGCTGAGCCGGAGCTCACTCAAACTGACTCAAGGAAAAAAGTGCAAAGTACATTGTAGGTGGTATATTGACAGATATCTGAACTCTGAATTAATGTAGCTCTGAAAAACTCACATGTAGGCATGAAATGGACTTCACCAAAGCTAGAAGTTTATTCCTTAACCTCAGTGTAAGTGAGAATTCACCAAACTGCACACAAGCCCAGTATATTGCACAAGAAAAAGTATAACGGATTGTGAGTGAGAGTATGTGGACCAGTCAATCTGCTTGACATTCTGCATTGTGCACTGTTTTGATGTAGTTCTGTTTTCTAGACCTGTTGTATGAAGTCATAGACTAATTATTTTTGCACACTTAGCAATTGTAGCAACACAGTTGCAAAACCCTTTATATTTTTTCTTGTGCAATATACTGGGTTTGTGTGCAGTTTTGGAGAATGCTCACTTGCGCAAGTAAGGATAAAGAATAAACATCTGGCTTTGGTGAAGTCCTGGTCATGTCTACCTGTGAATTTCTTTGAGCTACGCTAATTTAAATTTCAGGTACCTGTCGAATTCCCACCTAGAGTGCACGTTAGACGTTTTTCTGGAATCGGCTGTTACATGCTGAGGGGACTAGCCACCCCCTGTTTCAGTGCACCATTACCATGTTTTATTAATTTGCAGTTCACATGCTAAGTTGCTGGAATGGTCTGTAAAATTAGTTAACGCAATGGAATGCTGCACCTCAGGTGGGCTACCCTGAGTAAAGAGTTTGTTTTTTTTAATCCACTATTTCTTCCCCATGACACCTCAGTGATTGTGTAGTTTATCAGATATGCCCAGCATCTGCAGAAATTTCATAGAGATCCTCAGTAGGTTGCCACAACATGACGCCATAGGTTGCCACGCTGTGACGTACACGTCTCTTTTACGGACAGTACGGTGGAGCGTAAACTGTAATAATGCCTGATTCAGCCACCACATAATAACAGAGATGTCTACACCAGTTGTTCTATATGAGTTGGGGGACTTCACCCCCACTCCCCCTTTTAAAAAAAACAAGCAAGTGCAAGCACTTGGCCAAATCAGCCTTTCTGTTATTTTTTATTAGTTTATTTGAGTAGGGAGCTTTGCCCCTACACCCCTTTTAAAAAAAGTAAGGGGGCTGTGGGGGGAGAACCCCCCCAACTCAAATAAACTGACAAAACAGAGCTGAGCCAAGCAACGAAAATAGCATAGCACATACTGATGTTGAGTCGAGATGCAGTAATGCAATGTAATGTCTAACACATAATAACACAGAAACTAGTGGAATGCATGTGACCAAAACAGCATTGTATTCAGGAAGCTTTTATGGCAAGCTTCCTATGCATGTCTGATAACCTACACAATCACTGACACCCCTACTCTTGGGACTTGACCCCAGCCCTGTCACTTGCCTTATCCAGGTCTTACCCCTCCCCCCTGTTCATGCAGGATGCCTTGTCAACAGTGCAGAACCTGTGAGGTGTCCTGCCATCATCCTGCTGGCTGGGGTTGTTATCTTCCTGAGTTTTTCCTTGTCCCTACCAGTTTCCTCCTGAGCTGAGTCATGTGGAGTGACATGCATGTGTGTGCAGATGCATGTGCACATTTATTTATTTTTTAATTATTTATTCATTACTAGGATTACAAATACCTTTGAACCAGGGGTTCTTTTACTAAGGTTCCACATCAAGGAGAGAGACAATGTAGTACATAGGTGAAAATAACAGTAAGGTAAGTGACAAAGTCGACAATTGCAACAAGTGGTACAGAGATGTTACAAATTGGAAAGACAGGTGGTACAAATGATCCAGTAGGAAGACGACTTGACAACAATAATGCATAACAATATTACAACAGACAGGGTAGCAGTCCAAAATATAATAGAATTTGTCCAACTAAGAGCTAAACAAGGAGTAAAAAAGGCAGGAGAAGAATGCTACAGTGGTACTGGAGGAGGAAGGAGGGTGGGAAGAGGTGAGGTAATAGAGGTAGCAGCTAGAGGGGAAGGGCGGGGGTAGTTGGGGTAGGGGAGGTGACAACTAGAGAGGCAAGGGGCAATGGGGAGCAACAGAGATGGAACTAGAGGGCACAGTCACATTTACTTAGTGTTGCAAGGTGTCCACAAAGTTTGGATTTCAAAGTTACATTACGGGTGTTTGTGTCGGGCCCCCTTCCCCTGGCACTTGCCTATTTCACCACCTAACCTCCACTAGGTGATTATAGTAGATCCACGGATATGTATGGTAGACAAGTATGTACTTGGATATATATGGTAGGAAGTGGATTAGAGTTGTAGTTTATGCATATGGATTATTGTAGTCCATTATATATGTAAGTTTCTGTCATGCTCAGGAAGTTTTTCTTTGTGTGTGTCCAGTGATGCAAGACCACTATCTCTGAGTAAAATAAAGATGGCCACTGAACTGACACATCATCTATAAATCGCTTCCTGCACTGGCTCAATATATTACATTTGGCAACGAAGGCTACAGAAAAAACTCCTACGAGTGCAAAAGAAGGGTCATGTAAACTAATGCATGTTTTTTTTAAACTGCTCTGTAAATCTTTCCAGCTAGCTCGCATCTATTCTGTTTGATGGGGCTTCCTTATCTGTCCCTCTCTGCCTGGCTACTTAAAACACTGTAAATTGCTCATGTGTACACTCTGGCTATACATTTATCTAAAGAAAGATAAAACAAAAGGGCAACTGTGCACTGTTTGGCTACTTTGATGTGTTGAAAAAGCTATAAAATACTTTCCTGCCCTGCTCAGAGAGGCCACAAAACTCATCTCTGAAAAGTGAAACTTAAAATTCCATTCTCACTTTTGGCTGCTTTACTTAGCCAGACATCAACAGTTTTTTTTTTCATAGAAACTACAGCTGCAGCACCATCTACCAGGAAAATGGCTACAATTGGCAGAGTACCTGAATTTGATGAATCCAAGGAAACATTTGATTTATATCTAGTGCATTTCCAGTGCTGGCTTAAGGCAAACAAAATAGCAGAAGATGAACAAGTAGATGTCTTCTTTTTTTTTTTTGTATATTCTTTTTCTCCGCCCTCCTCATACTTGCTGGCCCCTGCTTCTTCAGGCTCCACAATTCCCCCGCTAGCCCCTGTCCTAACCCAGCCCTCCTCTAACTCCATGAATTGCAGCTGATCCCAGGGATTTCCCGGCGTATCCCTTTCGCTGGGCGGGTCCCCCCTCCTCCGAGGGGGAAGGCACCGGGGAGAGGAGATGGCCCCAGCATACTCTCTACTTAGGGTCCAGGGATGATGCTGCAGAGAAGGAGGCCCCGGGAAGGCACTGGAGGAATTCGGGGACAGAGAGCCGTCATCCAGCGGCCAGCGAATAGTATTTCCTGGTTTTCCCTAGGTGCATGACGTCGGAACGTCATGGCATTAGCCAACATCTGTCATGCACCGCCCAGCAGTGAACCCAACGTGTTGCCCTACCCCTGGCCTCCACCAGCAGTAACCCAACACCGGATCATAGCCCTCCCTTCCTCCCTGGTGACAACGATCAGTCGTGGGATGGTCAAGTTGTCTCCCCCGGCTGGCCCTCTAGTGACCCGAGCTCATTCCTGAACCCGGGTCGCTGATGTCGCAAGCGGAAATCCAACTGCTGCACCGGCAGGCCAGCCAGATGTCTTCTTAGCAGTTTTGCCACCACAGCTTTATGTCCTTCTATGGAATTTAACAGCCCCAGCTGAAATCCTGACCCTTATATATGCTCAAGTCCCTGAGGCACTTGCACAGCATTTCAAACCTCAACCATTTCTCATTGCTGAATGGTACACCTTCTATCATCGCAACCAAGGGTAATGGGAACCTATTGCTGACTACATCATCACATTAAAGTGCCTAGCACACACTTGTGAGTTTGGCCAGTCCCTTGATGATGCCCTCCAGGATCTCTTTTGTCTGAGGTCTGAGGGGATGATTACAGAAAAAGGCTTTTGCAAGATAAAAAATTAGACTTCAAGACAGCTTGTGACATTGCAATCACAATGGAGCTCACTCAGAAAGGTTCTCAAGCATTGGCGGGACATTCTGAACCCTAAGAAAGTGGAGTTCACAAGGTTACCCGTACTCTAGAACAAAAGGGACATGCCACACCAAGCAGTGGTCCATCACCTGTTTCTCAGCAACCCCAAACATTTAGGAAGCCAGCAACAGAGGGCACCTCCATAAAGTCAAAACCATTTTACCGATGTGGAGGTAACCACCACCAAAGCATGTTCTGCTTTCGACATGAGAAATGCCACAGCTGAGAAAAAGCAGGTCACATGAAAAGGGTGTACAAAAGTAAATCACAGACTGCTACTGCAGGGTATGTTACAGATGGCACTGCAACCACTGAAACAGAAGATCAGGCATTGCACCTGTTTATGGTTTATGCAACCCAGTCACAAGCAGCTGAAATTTACCTCCAGTCCGAGCCAGCAGGAAACCCAGTGAGCATGCAGCTAGACACTAGAGCATCAGTATCTCTTGTGCCAGAGAACATCTACAGAGAGAAACTTCAGCAGTGTCCATTGCAACCATCATATATTCAGCTCTTGACTTACATGGTAGAGCAGATCCCCATGCTGGGGGAAATCCAAGTGCCAGTCACCTACAAGGGGAACATGGACCTTGCCCCTAGTGGTGGTACAAGGAGAAAGACCTGCATTACTAGGCAGAGACTGGCTCATGCAGATCAAATTGAACTGGGAAAAGATCTTCAGCTTAAATATGGTGACCAAGGCACTGCAAGATGCACTAAATTAAGTATTGGACAAACATGGTCCTGTTTTCCAGGACAGTTACGGCATGATCTGAGATTTCAAGGCAAAGATCCTAGTGCAACCGGGAGCTGTTCTAGTTTTCCACAAGTCTCAAACAGTATCATATGCTTTAACTCATTCAAGCTTAGATATGCCTATGGGGGGAGTCTGAAAGCATAGCCACTCAGGCCAATAACAACTGTAGACGTACTCAGCTGACTTTCACTCAGGCCTGGAAACATCTGAGGAAGTCAGCAGTTTTTACCTTAATATTAAACAAACCAAATTGCTTAGAATTGATTGCATAGCACCGTTACAAAGGTGATTTTGTGCTGAACAACTTTGCTGCTGATACTTTGTGTTAATCACGTACACTTTAGGAGTTATTCGCATTTGTTTAACATACGGTGAGCATGGCTGACTTTTATCTCTCAAGCCTCACCTAAGCACCTTGAATAAATCTGAAATAAACAAAACAAAGTTTTTTGGTATTTCAGCTAGTATAAAATAAAAATCAAATTGATTACAATTGATCGCATAGCACTGTTATAAAGGTAGTTTTGTGCTGAACAACTTTATCACTGATACTTTGTGTCTATCATGTATACTTTGGGAATTATTCACATTTGTTTATGGTATGGTGTGCATGGCTGACATTTGTCTCTCAAGCCTCACCTAAGCACCTTGAAAAAATCTGAAAAAAAAAAACAGTTGTTTGGTATTTCAGCTAGTATAAAATAAAAAACAAATTATTGCATAGCACCATTGGAAAGGTAATTTTGTGCTGAACAACTTTGCTGCTCATACTTTGTGTATAGCACTTACGGTTCAAGAGGTATTCGCATTTGTTTGTGGCATGCTGATTATGGCTTGATTTTGCTTAGAAAGGCACAAGATGCAGTGCTAAGAGTATACAGGACACAAGTGGTGGAAGTCTCAAAGAGCTCTTGTGGTGTGAATGAGTTAAGGGAAGCAGTAGAAAAGGAACTGGACCATCTCAAAAGCCATGGTGTTATCTCATGAGTAGAGAGTAGCGACTGGGCTGCCTCTATCATTGTGGTACCAAAACAAGATAAAGCAGTGAGGTTGTGTGGTGATTACAAGGATACAGTGAACTGTTGTATACAGCAAGATCCATACCCATTACCCAATGCAGAGGACTTGTTTGCTACACTCTCAGGAGGCACGTTCTTTAGCAAGTTGGACTTATCTTTTGCATACCAGCAATTGGAACTGGAACCAGAGTCAGAACCGTATCTAACCATCAACACCCACAAGGGACTTTACCAGTATCATTGCTTGGCATATGGAGTTTCCACAGCACCGATAATTTTCCAGAACACAATGGACCAGATACTGCATGGACTAGACCATGGAGTATGCTTTATGGATCATATCTTAGTAACAGTACCCAGAATGGAAGAGAATCTGGCAATCCTGGACCAAGTTCTGACCAGACTGCAATGGTATGGACTGAGAGTAAAGCTAGCAAAATCCCAATTTCTGTAAAATTCTGTTGAGTACCAAAAGTCCCCCGATCGATGCCCAAGGCCTACACCTAACAGACAGCAAGGTGTATGCTATAGTCAAGGCACCTGCACCAACAAATGTGACAGAATTAAGATCATTCTTAGGCCTCTTGAACTATTATGGATGGTTCCTAGCTCATCTGTCCACATTGTTGCAACCACTCCATAAGTTGCTACAGAAAGAAGCTCAATGGAATTGGTCACCACAGTGTGAGGAAGCATTCCAGGCTTGCAAGAAACATCTTGCAGGCAGTAAATGGTTAGTGCACTATGACCCAGCCAAAACTCTGAGGCTGGCATGCGATGTGTCACCATATGGAGTGGGGACTGTGATCTCTCATGTTTTACCTTCTGGAGAGGAACACCCAATCGCTTTGCTTCACAGACCTTGTCCCCACGCGAAAGAAGCTATGCTGAGATCGAGAAAGAAGCGTTATTTTTGGTGTCAAGAAGTTCTATAAGTACTTGTATGGACATTCACTCTGCTAACAGATCACAAGCTTCTACTGGCAATTCTGAGGCCAAAGACCACAATACCAACTTTTGCAGCACTCAGAAAGCAGCAATGGGCCCTGATTTTGTTGTCTTAAAAATATGACATTGAATACAGACATTCTCATGATCATGCAAATACAGATGCATTATCGAGATTGCCATGCAAAAATGCTACAGAGAAGGAAGACGATGGAGCAGTATTCCATCTTTCACATCTAGAGGAATTACCCATTGCTTCACAGGATGTCGCAGTAGAGACATGGTGAGATCCTGTCCTCTCTAAAGTCTTAGATTTCACCCTAATGGTTGGCCTAAGTTTATGAGAGACCCAACCCTCTGACCATTCTTAGACAAGAAGGACCAGTTGTCCACAGAGCAAGACTGTGTTCTGTGGGGAACTTGAGTTGTGATACATCCAAAGTTCTGCAAGAGGTTACTTTCTGACTTACATGACAGTCATCCCGGAATCTCTCTAATGAAGGCATTGGCCAGAGGAAACCTCTGGTGGCCAGGACTTGATTAAGATATCCAACATCTTGTCAACCAATGTGTGCCATGTGCAGTTGTCTACAACCAACCTGCTACCACACCCCTACATCCTTGGTCCTGGGCTACCACACCATGGGACTGCATCCATGATGACTATGCTGAGGTGGACAAACAATACTTCTTGGTAGTAATTGATGTCCACTCTAAATGGCTGGAAGTGTTGCCCGCACAAGTCATAACTATTGAAAAGACTATAGAGCTTTTGAGACAACATTTTGGCTCTTATGGCCTACCATGGGATTTAGTGTCAGAGAATCGTCTTCAGTTTTCTTCCCATGACTTCAAACTGTTTTTAAAGTAGAATGGTGTCTAACATAGTTTGACTCCACCTTACCATCCAGCATCAAATGGCGCAGCTGAAAGAGCTGTACAAACATTCAAAAAAGCTTGGAATAAACCAGATTCATGACACGTGCCTACAGCTCAAAGGTTGGCTTGTTTTTTCTGTTTGCTTACAGAAACACTCCTCACACAGTCACAGAGCAAACACCTGCTGAGCTGTTCCTAAAATTTCAACCTCGTACCCGTCTGTCATTGCTCAAGCCAGACTTGGCCGACATTGTCACAAAGCATCAACTACAACAATAAAAGGGTCATGACAAGTCAGTACGGATTTTTCATCCTGGGGAGAGGCTGATGGTTCGAGACTGCAGACATCCCAAGATTTCTTGGATTCCTGGGGTGGTGATTGAAACACATGGACCTTTGAGTTATGCAGTTCGCATGAGACAGTGACTTGTTCACATACATGTGGATCACCTGCTGCATTCCAAGGTTCCAGCAAATGCAGCAGAAGACCTCATTCCAGCTGAGGACAGTGACACAGAGGACTTTGCTCCTGCTCATGAAGTTCCCCTGGCATCTGTGCCAAATAATAAGGCAACACCTGTTCCACCAGCAACGGTTGTTCCAGCCCACAGATATCCCCTGAGGCACGGAAGACCACCACAAAAACTTGACGTTTAAAGTCATTTACTGAACCTGTATCTCTGTGTAATTGAACTCTTACTTGGACTGTTAGTTAGTGACAAGTTCTACCCAAGGGGCAGAATAATCCCCTGAACTTGTTTCTGAGTACCAAACAGTCTAATTTGGACCGGAAGTTAGAAATCTTACTGTTGAAGTATTTTAGACACATTTCTGTCTAAAGGGGAGTAGTGTAGTATATGCATGGATATGTATGGTAGTATATACGTGGATATATATGGTAGGAAGTGGATTAGAGTTGTAGTTTCTGCATATGGGTATTGTAGTCCGTTATATATGTAAGTTCCTGGCATGCCCAGTGGGCTTTTCTTTGTGTATGTCCAGTAATGCAAGACCACTAACTCTGTGTAGAATAAAGATGACCACTGAACTGACATACTGTGTATACATCTCTTTCTGCACTGGCTCAATATATCACAGTGATGATAGTGCAGAGAGGTGTTGACCCCCCCTCCAGAGGAGTAGAGCAGTCCATCGGATGCTCAATCCTCCTTCCCCCAGCCGGCCCCCAAGTGGCCCTGGTTCATTCCTGAACTGGGGTTGCTGGCATGGTAGGAGGTAAGTTGTCCAGCACCTCAGCTGTCCATACCACCAGGCCACCTGGAGTAAAGAAATTCTTAACAAAAATGCTTGATGTGCTGTCTTCATCTTGCTCATCAGGGACTGAAGCAAGTAATTGTTCATAACAAAATAAAAACCTTGTTTGTCTCCTTGCAGCTCAGTGGCAGTTGATTGATAGATCCTTGAAGCATTGCAAACAGTAGAGAAAGCTTTCATGATTGCCTTGAATTTTTCCACACCTGCATATTATTTTTAACTACAGTACTTAGCCCATCTCACTGCTTCCATGACTGCTGCAAGAGGTATATTTTGCTCTTCTGCTCTGGCTCCACACTCATTTTGCAAAATGTCAATACAATTGCTGGCATTTGATATATTTAGTTGCTTGGGATGATTGTTTGCTTCATTACCACTTTACCACTGGTTGCTCTTTGTACAGCTCATTGATGTTATATGGGTGTGGTAGCAGTGGTTACTAACCCAGTCTAACTATCCCGATGTATTTCATATGTTCATTGACCCTTTACTCTCATAACCATGGGGCCTTAAATACACTGTTAATAACACTATTCCCATCATGCACTTAGGCAGGTAGCTGCCAGTTAGCCAGTCTGGTGCTAAGGTCAACTATAACTACAAGATGGCCCAACCTCTCTAAATCTTGTTTTTTTATGATGAGAAGGTTTCTGGCCTCTGGAAAATCCCTCTCCCCTTAATGTTAAAAAATGAGTGTTGTAAACCAAAGGTGATCAGGATAGGTAGTGGCTTAATGCCTTACCCAGGTGAACTTCTTGCAGTCTTACTGTACAGTGACTGTCCACTGTGAGGCAGAACATTAAGGGCCTTCAACTATGTATGGGGGCCAGTCAAGCATCTATTCTTTCAGTGTGTGTCTTGGAGAGCACAGGGCCTGGGAGGGTCACCAAACTGCTATCACTGTTCTCTTTAAATAACCTCATTGTCCACAGCAGCACTCATGTTAGGCAAGCACACATTCCTGTAGTTAGTGTTCCTTCCTGGTAGCAGGACAGGTATGGTCTAAAAAGTTAATTTTAGTAGAGCCCAGACAAATTGATTATTGTCATGTTCATATTTTAAGAAGTAAACAGCCCCTAAGAGATTCTCCATTATGTCATCCTCCTTGGATGTCTAGGGGAAATTCCACCTTTAATTTGACTGTACTGTTAGACATTGCAGACTATGAGCATTTGATCTGGCATGGAGGGAATTTCACTTTGGTGGCTGCATAGTGGCACCAGTATTCAATTAAGGGGTGCTCATGGCTATCCTGACCCTTGAGCAAACTCTTTGTCTTCCTGAGGACCTAGGTGAGGGGGAACCTTGGCACATCACAATACCTGCAGTACATGTGTTGATCTCACCTTCCTTAACAGCTGTAGTTGCTAGTGTTGTTGTTGGGACACCTGGCTGGAAGTCCCAGACCCCTAGAGGGGCAGTTTGATCTGCAGCCTCAGTCACTTCAACTCTAGGTGTCACCAGGTCTGGTCTGCTCAAGAGAACTAGCAGGTCCTGAGGCTTTCTGGCACCTAAAGCACTCACAGGCTGAAACACACTCTCCTCTCTGTCACCACCCCTTTCTTTGGTACCTCCCCCTTTAATACTCCAGGCCAACTCACAAGACAAATGGGGGATAGGTGGACCATACCAAAATAAACCCACATTGATGGCAGGGGCTACATTAACATTTCCCATTTTATGCCAACTTAAACAGCAGATGGGGGTCAGTAGATGTAGTTTTAAACCAGGATCAAACCCAATCAGATCTAAATGCAGTTAAACAATGGGCCATCTGTAATGGTATGGCATTTTGTATTGGCAAATGCATAGCACTATAGTTCAGAAAGAAAATACTACTGTACTTAAATGGAAGTGAAATCATAGCAGCTGACTCAGAAAGGGACAGTGGTATTATTTATTTATAAAGTTTCACCAGGAAAGACATACTGAGCTGCTAACAGCTCATTTCCAGATGCGTCCTGGGGCTAGATGAGGGAAGTGGAGAAAGATCAAGAGGTGGAAAAAACTAAACAGTAATAACAATGTTATATTACAAGACAAAAGTCATATACAGCAGTACAGTATATCAAATGAGCATAATCATAAATATTGAAGGTAAATCAGTACAACAGATGTAAAAATGAGTTATGCTAGGCAGGGGGAAACTACTCATAAGGGTTTAACAAGGGGATGAGAGGAACAAAATGACCAGGGCAAAATTAGTGGCAGGGAGGAAGACAAGAGGTAAAGGGTCATGATCAGCATTGTTAAAATGAATGTGCTCCCCCGATTATTTTACCCTCTCCATATTATGAGCATTACACCCCTCTATCCTGGTTCAAGTCTGTTCTTAGAATAATCTTCGACTTTATCTGGCAGGGAAACCCCCCGAGAAGGGCATACCACCGTCTGTCAGCGCCTAAGCCCATGAGGGGCTTAGGTTGCCAAATTTTCTCCTTTACTATCTTTACTACCTTGCCATTCATGCTAACAAATACTTTAGGAGGCCAACTCGGTTCCTAGAGGGGGGCATAGTTCTTTACACTCCCATTTGGTTGAAGTTAGAGAGAGCCTTGATCAAGAAGGCAGGATTTTCTTTTTCTGCTATATTCCACATTTCACTTAAGTCATTACCAGTGCATCTCTGAGACTCTGTAATAGTTCTTTCCCTACGTGCTTATGCTCAGCTATGCAAGTGTATGTGTTACAAACCCCTCAAAGATGTAACCCAGCCAATTCTCTGTAATCCTAATTTTAAGAAAGGAGGAATGATGTTGATGGAGGCTTGGTTACTCCAACTTGCTGGGAACAGGGTGTGCAGCCTGCTTTGGGAAGACCACCTTAAGTCCTCTCATGATATTTTGGCATTGTATCAATTAAATAATAGGTTTGTTTTATAGGTGTTTTAGCTCTGCCATATTTTAGTACATTGGTTCGGCCCCATGCCTTGGGAAACTAATTGCAGTGAGTTCTTGCAGTCTACCATCGATTTGGCGATACAGCTGCACTCAGCATCCTATATATCTGTTTTCCTATTCCTTAGATTCTACCCCGATGTTACAGGACAGTCCACATATTGGTCCTCAGCTCTCCCACAGTGTGTTTTCAGTTGGAAGTCAGTTTGGGAAGACCTATATAGATATGTTTCAAATGACAAGCTCCATCTTACCCAGTTCTATGTTCTACATATTTATTTTACACCTTTAAAGTTGGCTGGGATGGGGAAATGAGGCTCTCCTCTCTGCATAAGAAGTGGTCATAGGTGCTGGAACTAGGGGTACTGGGGGTGCTGCAGCACCCCCTAGCTCGAAGACAAGCCCCTCCACCCCAAGACCCATGGCACACACTAATTTCTGTGATTCTGAATGATCCTGCATGACCAGGAAAGGAGCGGACTAAACCCATGCAGGAATGCAGCTTTAGATGGAAGGCAGTTAATGGCAACTGTTTTAAAGACAGAAAGCTGGAGGTCCCCGATGAGACATTTTCTACACAACAGCTGAGTCAGTGCTACTTTAATGCAGAGCAAAGTCTTTTCCAGTTGCTAACTACAATTGAGTCAGCAATATTTCTAATTAGCTAGTATAAGCATAAGTCAGTCTTTGAGTTTCCATGCAGTTATGCCATGCCAATGACAGCACTTGCTACCAGTGTTAACTGGTTGGCTATGCCCTTTCATCCCCCCCCAAAAATTTATATGGAGTGATCATATTGTTTTTTAGCCTCAACTGTAAGCACTGCGATTATTACCTTGTACGGTTAATGTAATTGATGCACATGTGTACCTGGAAAGTACACATGTGGTGTACTGGGGAAAAAAAACTAGAGCATATGTACCTGAAGTAAAGTACTGTATATGTGTATATAAAAAGGCTATGGTAGCAGGGCACTGAATACTCCCACAATTAGTCTCAGTTTTATATGGTTAAGTCTCCGTATTTCAGCCAGCAAGCTAAGGCACAGAACGAGCTGCAGACAGCTGAAGGAATTGAGAAGAGGAGAAGGTCTTCTTTCGCTATATAAGCGAGAAAAGGGACAAGAAGAATGGGACTTTTAGACTTAAGAAAGGAGAGGAGTGAATGGAGGATAATAGGGAAAAGCAGAGAGACTAAATGAATACTTCTGTTCTGTCTTCACCTGGGAGAAGGATGGACCAGTGCCTTCAGGGGGGAGAACAGGAGTGGGGGGGGAGGGAACACAGATGTAGTGACAGAGAAGGATGGAGTGAGGGAGGGGCTGGTAGCAATGGAGGTGGACAAATCACCAGGCCCAGGCAGAGTACATCCAAGGGTACTAAGGGGAACTGGCTAAGGAGCTTGCAGGGCCACTGGCAGGCCTGTTAAATAGTTCGCTGGAGGGTGCTGTACCGCAGGACTGGAGAACAGGACATGTGGTGCCCCTCCACAAAAGTGGTCCCAAATATGACCTAGGGAATTATAGATAAGTCAGTCAGACCTCATGTGCAAGCTCATGGAGACCATACTTAAGGAAAGGTTGACAGAATATCTAGAGGAGCAGGTCTCCAGGATGCGAGGCAGCATGGGTTCATTGGGGGGGGATCATGTCAAATTAATCTGACTGACTTCTTTGACTGGGTCACTAAGACAGTAGACAGGGGTCAAGCAGTAGACATCCTGTATCTGGATTTCAGCACAGTCTTTGATTTTGTGCCCCACAAAAGGTTGATCATTTCATTTTTCATTTTTATTAGGGTTAAACCATTGAGCAAGCTCATTTGAAATGGTGACCCAAAGTAAATAATTTACAAACAATAAAGTCTTATTACAATACATTTACCAATACATTATAAGTAATAACAATCATACACAATAAAACCATTCAACAGTCATAAAATTAACTGCAGCAACATTTAATCTGACTAGTAATATTATCTAAAAAACATTGTTTTACTGAATTTATTGAGAAGAGGTTGATGTTTAAACAATAAGGCATGACAGGGTGTGTGTTATTGTATAATAACGTCACTCCTCAGGTGGGTTGAAGCACGAGGTAAAGTCTTATTGCTATTATACAATGGCTCATTTTAAAATAGTAATATAAAGTTTTTTTATTATTTTTGTTTATTACATTTTTATTCTTTTTTTGTATGAAAGACATTTATTTGAAATAGAAGATAAAGTAGCCCAGTTTATGGTGGTCCTGCTTTATGAACCTCTCTCCTTGCCCAGTATGTGGTACTCCTGCTTTATGCACTTCTGTGCTCCTCCATCTGTGGTTTTGGTCTCTCTCTCTCTCTCTCTCATTTATTTTAAGTCCCCCCCCAATGCAGTTGCAGTTTTATTTTTCACAATGGGGCACTTTTAAAGACCCTCTTTCAGTGAGGGTGGGCAAAGGAAAGCAGAGCCATCAATCGGTAAGTGAGCATGGTGGTTTAAATACCACGGTTACCATGGTTTCTTTTTTTTTCAATGTGTGGTGACTACGGAGGAAGACCCAGGGGACAGCAAAAATGTATGAAGCCATGAGGGTTTCAGTACTAAAACTTTGTTGTGCCAGCTAGACAGTGACTGGTTGACTAGGTGGAGAGGGTCTCATTTGAAACTTCCTTACTATCTTCTCACTGAAGTGGGCAGCTTCAGTGAATCATGTGACCGGTAGTTATGGTTAGCGCGGTTTACTGAAGCCGCTTGTATCAGGGACAAAATGTTGTGCTCGTTTCAAGGAGTAAATCAACTACATTAAATAAACTTTAGGGCCTGAGTTTTGGTGTGACTGCTTAACAGCAAGACAAGTAATTGTGTGGGGCGGGGGTAGCAGTGACAGTTTAAGTTGAAAGCCGCGGTACCTTGTGCACTGGTGCATGATCTGTGTCTGTGTCAGAAGGTGATGTGTCTGCCGGACTTCATACAGTGATGTTACTGTTCAATAACATCACTGTCCAAGGCACTCACTGACCAATCAGGGAACCAGAAATGTTCTTGCCATAGTATAATAAACAATTGAAACTTGTGTGAATTAATTGTTCCAGTAAAAGGGTACCATTTAATTATAGAAATGCATTGACCTTTGTGTTTTGGCTATAGGACCAGTTAATTCACAGTAATCCAAATTCCTGAGAGATGAGTTTATCTTTCTTTCCTACAATTTAACTACTAAATAATCTGGGACTTTATCCAATCCACTTTAGTAGGCTAAGACAAATGTATGTTCATGACGTCTATTTCTAAGAGAATTCTACCCTAAACATTTATACATACTACATTGATGATTCTTTTTTGGAACATTTCAAGTTCAGCCTGGGCAATCGATTATATAGTGTATCTAATTTCTGTAGTTTACTTTTGTTTGAATAGTCATACAAAACATTGCCATAATCGAATAAAGGAAAAAGATGAGTTTCAACAATTTTTTGTATAACATGACTACCCAAACAGTTTTGGTTATGGTACAAAAGCCCCTCTCTCCTGTCAGTCTGTGAAACAAGTTTGTTTAGATGAACACTGCCAGAGCCAAAAGAACCCAACCAATATCCTAAATATTTATAGGAATCTACCTGTTCCAAATGTGTCCCATCAGCATTCAGAATGGTCAGGTCTCTACTGCTTCTAATTTTAGTTGTGGTTCCAAACAATATGCATTTAGTTTTAGCTGTATTCGTTTTAAGTTTTGATCTTCCAAAATAGGCCTGGAGACCATTAAAACTAATCTATAGTTTACTTTGAACTTCAGACAATGATGATGCAGCAACGTAGAGTATTATATTGTTGCCATATAAATGATATGCCATGTCTGTTACACTTTCTCCCAGACCTTTTAAATAAATCAGAAACAATAATGATCCTAGGACTGAGCCCTGTGGGATTCCTTGGACTACTGGTAATGGTGTAGATTCCATGCCATTTATAGCAGTTAATTGCTTTCTGGATAGAAAATATGAACAAAACCATTTCAGAGTTACTCTAGTAACCCCCATTTCCACTAGCCTGTGTAGAAGGATTTGGTGGTCAGCTGTATCAAAGGCCTTGGAGAGGTCAACAAGGATGGCCCCGGTCAATTGCCCTGAGTCCATAGCTTTGTTGACATCATCCAAGACCCTTGCCATGGAGACCACCATACCATGAGTTTTATAGAGTCCTAACAGATATTCATCAAGTTGATTGTTTTTATGTAAAAAATTAGTTAGCTGCCTAGTCAGTAGCCTTTCAAATAACTTTGAGACTTAAGACAGTACGGATATAGAGCAGTAGTTGGTTAACTGGCCAGGGCTGCCCCCCTTAAAAATGTGGACAACCCTAGCCAGCTTCTATTCCTGCGGGACCACCGCCTCAGACAAAGATCAATTAAACAAATAAGTAAGCGGTACAGCAATCTGGAGTGCAGAGTATTTTAAAAGTGAAAGTGTTTATCCATCTGGTCCACTACTATGTTGGTTTTCAGTTTCAGCAGGAACTCCATAGCTTCATATACCTCTGTTGTTCTAAATGTGAAAGATGGGGCCTCTTCCTCTCCTTCCCAGACTCCAGGGATAACTAGGTTAGAGTCAGAGTTGCCAAAAAGTTCCCAGCCTCTAAAAAGCACTTATTAAATTTATCAGCTGCAGACTCCTCATCAAAGCTACCTGTTGTCTCAAAAATATGTGCATTAGTCATTTTTTTGATTGGCCATTTATTTCTTTTATTATGGACCAAACATTTGGACTCGCCTGCTGCATCACCAATTTTTGCAATATAAAATGCTCTTTTGGCATCTCTGATTGAGGTTGCATATGCATTTATTAACTTCCTATAAATTCCCCAGCCTTAGGGTCTTATGTGCTGTATCCCATGATAGATTTTTAGCTTTTTTTTTTCATTTTCATAATGAGGTGACAAACCAGGGGGCAGATTTATTTTTTAATTTTCTTTGTTTTGATTGGCAGATACAGGTTATGCACCTTCATTAATGCTGATGCAAAGTTGGCTGATCTCAGGATTGGGGAGAAGATGACCAAATGGGTGGAAAACTGGCTGAGGGACAGAACCCAGAGGGTGGTTGTTGGGGGAGAGGGAGTTATCTGGCACCAAAGAGGTCACCAGTGAGGTTCAGCAGGGCTCTGTGCTGGGGCCACTGTTGTTCAATGTCTTCATCAATGACATTAGGGATGGCATTAAGGGCAAAATGTGCCTTTTTGCAGACAACACCAAGCTCTGCGGGAGAGTGGACACAGCTGAAGGAATATAGGACCTACAGGATGATCTGGAAAAGCTGGGGAGGTGGTCCAGGATCTGGCAGCTTGGCTTCAATGCCAAGAAATGCAAAGTTGTGCACATTGTATTACAAAAGACAGTTGGATGTCCAAAAACAAACCTCTGCATTCACAAGTGCGACATCCATGGTTGCGAAGGAAACACAGCATTTTTGAGCCTTCTTAGAAACACTGGAAAACCAAGCCAGGGCCATGAATTTCCAGATTATGGGGCTGCCTGAGGACAATGAGGAGGATCTCCCCCTAATGTTTGTGAAGGACTGGCTTGATGAAAAACTGTTTTACAGCTTTGGGAAGTATTTTGAACTCTTCTCTCTTTTTTATGGGACTCAGAAACACCTTGGGACATTTTATTTCTATCATTTGGTTCCAGATTCTCACCAATAGACTTTTGTCCTTAGTGTCCCAACTGATGATTGTATATGTCAAGTTCTTTTTGAAAAGAAGACCTCTGTGGTTTTAACGTAACTTATATTGCACTTCCTAAAGTATGTTCATAGATCAGTGTTACCAACCCTGTAAACTGTTTTACTTTTGTGTTCTCTAGGGTTATCTGTTTTCCCCTGTATAATAGCTTAGGAAGAATTGGGGTCTGCCTATTTATGTACTTATGCTGTTTTTTTTTTAGCTTTAGGCTGAATGCATGACAATACTTTTTGTCCGATTGGGATAAGTACTCTGTTGGACTATCCTAATATGGAATTTTTCACATCTCACTCACAGTCATGCTGCTCTTGGGCACCATATCAGTGAAAAATTGTTACTTTAGTGTGTGTTCAAATTGCAATATCTAAGTGGATCATAAAATTATATGCTATTTTTCAATTTGCTTGCTCCAAACGTTTTATAGTATGCATGTTGTAAATAGTGTAGCAAGGACTGTGGATAAAGCATTTTTACTTAAACACAAGTTGATGCTGTTGTCTTCATTTCACTTACATGGTTGGGGGGTGCAGCTGCAGGGTGGGGGGAATATCCAACCGCAGGAGGGTCGGAGATACAAGCATTGAAAATTGTGGCTACTTGTGTAAGTTGAATGTATGTAATTTTTTCCCTAGAGTCAGGAGTAGGGCAGACATAACAAAAGTAGGTTTTATCTTCAATAAAGGCCCCCCAACTCACCACAGTGCATCCAAAACCCTACAGCTTTTGGGGGCTTATCGGCCCCCAAACCCAGCCTTAATATAAAAATCTTTCACACTGCATTACAATAATGTCTATGGGGTGAATAGCTGATGGCATTGTTAGTCAGCCAGCTGCCCACCCCAGTTGAAGCTGCAGACTCCAAGGCCAGCCAGAGTCTCCCACACTGCTGACTCCAGGGAAAAAAACTTTTTTTCCTGGAGTTAGGGGTAGGGAAGACATAACAAAAAAGTGTGTTTTATCTTCAATAAAGCCCCAAAACTCACCAGAGAGCATCTAAACCCCCAGAGCTTCTGGGGGCCTAGTGGCCCCCAGACCCCTGGCCTTCATGTGTCCCAGTTGAAAGGATTTTCAGCACCCCTACTATAAAAACTGTTCCAGTGCCACTGGATGTGGGCAAGCTGAAGGGTCTTTGTTCCATGTCTTTTGGGACTACCCTAAAGTGGCACCTTTGTAAGGGCAGATTAAAATTAGGGATGACCCTCTTCTAGGCCTTGATGAGCTTTTTACACCCAAAATCTGTCTCATAGATGAGGATCATTACAGTTAGGAATACGCTGCCACAAAAAAATTGTAAACAGTAATATTATGAGCATGTTTACAAAAGAATTGGATAATTACATCGGAGTCAAAAAATGGTCATACCACCACTAGAACCTAGTTTCGAGTTCCACTAAAGGCTAACGCCTATTAGAACTCATGAAAAGTAGGATACTATAGTGGGATAACTGTTCAGAAAAGGAAACACCACATGGCTATGATTCCTCTGTCAGTAAAGTGAGTTGTTCTCTGCCACTGGACTGATCAGACATTGATTCCTTACCATGAATAGCTGCAGGAGTTCCTGTTCAATCTGCGGTTAGAGAAAATGACAGCTAGTATTTATAATAGAATTGTTTTATGTAATAAGACATGGAGCAGGCTGCACAACCTGTAATTCCCTCTGGAGTGGCACCTTTCCAAAATGGTTTTTTATTCTCAATAATAGGTTTAATGCTATGATAGTTTTGCCATAGAGTCTTTTGTGTTTTTTTGATTTTGATTATGTTCCATAAGAAATTGTAATATTGTTTTGTTGCCATACACTCCATTTAGGGTGGGGGGAAGGGTGAGGGAATTGGGATTAGATGTTATGTTATATGTTATATGTCATGTATACATGTTTGTTTGTTAGTTTTGTTTTGTAAAGTATATTGAATTAAAAAAAGAGGTAAAGGGTCATGGACAGTTGCAGGTGGGAGAAGAAAAGTCATGAAGAAGAAACTTTAGGAAGAAAGCAGAAGAAGTAGAGCAAATTGACAGGGGAAGGGAGGACCAAACTTTGGGAGTGACATGATAAAGCAGATTGACCAACAGTAGATTTTCCAGAAGCAATAGAGAGGGAATGGGAAATATTACTGAGGAGAAAGTAGGAGAAAAGGGGAGAAGAGGATAGTAGGAATGTAAGGTAAAATGGAAGGGAACCAAACTAGAATTTGGATATAAAGGAGGCACAAGGGGAAAGATGTCTGGTACCAAGAGAGGGGAGTAAGAGGGCAGAGTAGAGTGAGCAGTGGTGGGTACAAGGGGGACAGTCTGAAACAAAATGACAAGAAGAGTGAAAGAGGGTGTCCAGTCTGGCAAGGGAGGATTTGGGAGTTCCACTGCAGACTATGTCACCATAGTCAAACATAGGGAGAATCATCTTTAAAAGAATAGTTCAGCGGGCAGGAAGTGGTAATCTTGCTTTGTTCCTGTATACTGTAATGCACCAAGCTTGGAGTGGAGCTTATGGTTTATGGCATCAATATGCACCACAAAATCAAGATGTCAGTTAAGCCAACTGCCGAGGTACTTAAAAGAGGATACATCCTCAATCATAGCACCATCAAGGGTGTGAAATAAAGGGAGAGGGGTGAGTCTGATAAGTCTCTGTTGGGTGCCAAAAGTCATGAAATCTGTTTGGGTTTTTGGGGGCATTGAGGGACAGTTGGTTAGACTGGAACTAGTTCTGAATGCTATCAAAATCCAGCTGTAGTTATGAGGTAAGGTCATGTGAAGAGGAGCCAGATGTAAAAAGAACTACATCATCAACATAATATGAATGGACACAGAGAAACAGATAGAGAGGGGAGGTCATTCAAGAATATGGAAAAAAGAAAAGGGCCCAGGACAGACCCTTGAATGACACCTGAGCAAATGGGGAGTGGTGATGAAATGGAGCTTCCTATCCAGACAGCTTGGAATCTTCCCTCAGGTTAAGAACAAAACCAAATGACTGCAGTGTCAGAGAGAGATCTGCTGTGTTAAGCTTGTCCAGAAAGAGGGGATGTGCCACAGTGACAAAAGCTTTAGTAAGATCAACAAATAAGGCAGAGATGATCAGTCCCTGATCCATACCTGAGATGATGGAGTGAGTGAGCCAGAGAAGAGATGTGAAAGTAGAGTGGGATTTCCTAAAACCAGACTGGAAGGGGATGAAGGAGGAAGAGGAGTCAAGGAAGGAAGACAATTGAGATAGTACAAGGTGTTCTTGTAACTTAGCTGTGGAGAGGAGAGAGAAAGGACAGAAGTTACCAGGAGAAGAGGAATCACTACCTTTAGTGGTCTTTACAGTTGGGATGATTTGCACCTGAGCAGAAGGGAAAGTATAGTACTTGGGGGTATGCCCCCACATACAGTGATACCAACACAGCGACCTACATCACTGTCGACAAAATCGACATTTCGTCGACAGGTTGCTGTGTCGGTGCGCCTGAGACAGGGGCACACAGTCTCCCGGTCCTGCACCCCTCCCCCACCCGAATCAACTCCAACTTGAAAAACGGACCAGGAGACAATTGGGATTTATGTCAGCCACAACTTGCGGTCGACATAAATCCCGTCACTGTGATGCAGGTCGACAAAAGTGTTGTCAAACCAGCACTGTAGAGCTGTACTTGGGAAACAAATTTAAAAATTCATAGCAAGTGCTTTAAACTAAATCAGAAGGGGGCTCAGGAACAATATGTATAACCCAAAAGGAAAAATTCAAGAAAATTGTAGCAGCACAAACTACAAGTTGCTGCTGGCAAATTCTGGGAGTCTGAACATACTGAAGAAAACATCTAGAACTTATCGTGAAGAGAGATTATGTAGATATAATTGCATTAACTGAGACTTGGTGGGATGAAACCAGTGATTGGTCAAGATAAATTCTAGGATATAAATTATGCTATAAGAATAGAATACAAAGGAGAGGAGGGGGTGTTTGTAGATACAGTATGTAAAAGACAACATAATGTGTATTGAATTAAGTGGCATCAAAGACCAAAGTGAAAATATTGAAACCATATGGTTGCAATTAAATGCAAATAAAGGGCAAAAAGCGGCAACTGAAGTATGTTATAGACTGTCAAGCAATCAAGAGTATAACAAGACCTTAATAGAAGAAGTAGCAAAAGCATGAACTCTACGAGTCATTCTGATGTTGGGAGATTTTAATCTCCCAGGTATCAACTGGTAGGACTTTACTGATACAATGCTTGAAGCAGAATTTATAGAAACACCTTTAATGTATGAAGTAGAACAAAAAATAATGCAACCAACCAGGGGAAACAATATTTTAGATAAAAATCATAACAAATCTTGACTCTGAAACAACAAACATACGTGTTGGGGTGATATAGGCACCAACAACCACAGTATGTTAGAATTTAGTTTGCGATGGGATTATAGAGGAATTATGGAGCAACTGAATCAAGTAATTATTTATTTATTTATTTATTAAAGTCTTGGAGTTACAACCCTTTGATTCAGGGACTCATTTCCAAAGGCTCCATGTCATAATAGAAAACACAGACATAATATATTGACTAATACAGTACTTAGAACAAACAGCTACAGTGAAATATTACAGAAAGTGCATACAGTGAAATTCAAGTAAACATTTGGATTTTTGATATGGATATAACAAAACAGGGAGGGATGGGCCAAACATCAGCCCTTGGGGTTTCAACCAGAGGGCAGAAGTAGAGAGCAGAGGAGGAGCGAGGGGGAGGAAGCAAGTGGGATTATCGGCAGTCACAGTGGGAGCTGGACTCGATGTAGTCATGCAGCTCAGTTTTGAAAGGCCCCATTCTGGGTATGGAGAGGAGGTGAACCAGGATTGAGTTCATCCAGAGAGGAGCCCTATATCGAAAGGACCTTTGGCCAGCTTTGGATTTGGCAAAGGGGATGTGAAAGGCAGCAGTATCAGAGAATCTTGTAGTCTGCCTCTGCAGCCAAGACTGAAGAAGCGATAGACAGCCAGGTGGTGACAGGCACAGTTGGATTTTTTTGGCAAGTAGGCAGGTATGGTATTGTAGTTGCCCTTGGAAATTGAGCCATGCTGATTGTTGGTATAGGTCACAGGCATGTGTGAGCCAGTCGCTGCCAGTGGCCAAATGGCAGGCCTTATTTAATGCACATTTGATTTTGGACAGGGCAGTGTCTGAGGCAGAACCATAGATAACTATACCGTAGTCAACCAAGGGTAGGATAGCACTAGAGCTAGCTAGTCGGAGAGCATCGGGGGGGCGGCAGGGTCTGAGTCTGTATAGGAGGCCAATTCTAGAGTTGACTGCAGAGCAGGTAGACACAATATGGTGGCAGAAGATGAGAGCTGAGTCAAGGGTGATGCCTAGATATTTAAAGCTAGTGACAGTATCCAGAGTGGTTCCTTGAGAAATGAGTATAGAGAGGACAATGGAGTGGTGTTTCTGTTGGGAGTGAGCAAATAGCATTACCTTAGTTTTTTTTATAGTTAGGGACAAGCTTGTGAGAGGCAAACCAGGATTCTATTTCTGAGAAGGAGCTCTGTAATGATAGTTGGAGGTGGTCTGGGTCTGGATGCCGACTAAAAATCACTGCATCATCTGCATAGAGAATAAGATGTCCTGTGGAGGCCAGTGGTAGGGAGTTTAGGTACAGTGAAAAAAGGAGAGGACCAAAGATGGAGCCTTGGGGGACACCTGAACGGACAGGGAAGATAGTAGATAGGGTGTTTTTTATACTCACTTGCTGGGTACGTCTATGCAGCTAGTGGGAGAACCAGACAGTGGCCTCCTGGGATATGCCAGCAGTGAGGAGGGAGTCAATTAACATAGGGTGCTTGACCACGTCAAAGGCCTTGGAGAGATTTATATAAACAGATCCAACCAAGGGCCTCCTGGTCAAGGGCATCATGGATATAGGAGGTATACTCCAGAAGGGCAGTGGTTGTACTGTGTCCTTGCCTGAAGCCATGCTGTTGTTGGCAATGTAGGTGATGCGAGTCCAAGTATTCGGTGAGTTGGTCAGCAACAATTTTTTCTAATGCTTTAGAGAGGGGAAGAAGGGTGGAGATGGGTCTATAGTTACTGTGGGAGGTACAATCTCCGCTCCTATGGACAGGTGTAATGACCACCCTTTTCCACAAGGTAAGAAACTGTCCAAGACATACCAACATATTGAGGATTTTTGTTAGGGGGGTTAGCACTGCATCAAGAGCCAAAGAGAGCAGCTTTAGATCTAGGGAGTAGCTACTCTGTCTGGTTTTACTAAGGGACTTGGAGAGATAGGGGCGGGCGATGTTAGGGGAGATTGTCTCAAAGCAAAAAGATGGGACCCCGGGGGGGAAGGGAACCAACCAGGAGAGGTAGAGAAGAAATCAGGGGGGAGGACAGAACTGAGGTCAGTGAAAGAAGCATTAAAAGCATTGGCAATCTTGCCAGGGTCTTGGGTGGGAGTCCCATCAATGATAAGCAGGGAGGGGGGAGGACTTACCACTGAGCTCCTTTATATTCTCCCAGAAGTTCCTCCCATTACCCTAGGCAACAGTGAATCTAGCCTGGTAATAGTTAGCCTAAGCTTGGTGGATAGCCCAGGTGCAGGAATTGCGGGCAGTGCAATAAAGCTGACGATCAACAGGGCGGCCAAATTCCAAGGCATGGTACCACAGATTATCGCGGGCAGTCATTTTGTCGAGCAAGGACTGATTTATCCAGGGAGAGGATTGTTTTTTAACAATCTGCTTCACGTAAGGGGTAAAGATGTCACAGGCAGCTTGGAAGGAGCTAATGAAGAAGGACAGAGTGGCATCCACTGAGATCAGGTGCTCGAGGGGGGACCAGTCAAAATTTAGGAGGTAATTGCAGAAATGTATTAGGGAGCCTTTTCTCAGCAGGTGGTGACTCAAAATCATAAGGGAAGGAGGTTTCCAGCTGTTGAACCAGTGGCAGGTGACAGGGGAGTGATCACTAAGTGAATCAGATAGGACCTGGACATCCTAGATACGCTCAGTATGGTTAGTGAAGATGAGATCAATGAGGGTGCTGGTACCCCTGCTGAAGTTTGCCCTGGTAGGGGAAAGGACCATTTGTGATAGATTGTGGGCAGTAGCAGCATCCCTGAAACAGGACATCTGTGGGGCAAGCCAATTTATGTTGAAATCCCAAGTACAATAACTTCATGGTTTTGGGGGAGCTGGGCAATGATGTTTAGGATGGATATGAAAGCATCCTTCTGATTACAGGGGGGAGGGGTATGTAGACTGACAGCAGGTAAAGAGATTTGCCAGAGTTACCAACAGCTACCTTCAAGGAGAGAGTCTGGGGACCAGCACTAGGGGGTGCTGTTTCAATTGGTATGCCTTGCAGGGATTCCCAGAGGTATACTGCACCCTCCACACCTTTTCCCCAATCTATCTGATCAGAACAGTGTATAACCCTGCATGGTAACAGCAGAGTCTGGGGTACAATGTGGTAGCTACATTTTGACTACTGCTAGAGCATCAGGGTTATGGAGGCATACCCAGGCTTGGAGTAGGGTGAATTTCTTTAAAAGGCTGCAGATGTTGATGGTTGCTAGCATGAGGCCTTTAGGCTGCTTTGAACTGGGAAGGGGGCAGACATGGGGCCAGGATTGGGGTGTATATTACCTGAGAGGAGCAGGAGAATGATAGTGATCCTAGATAAGATACGCTGCAGAATTCTCTTTTGAGCTAGTTGTGGGGGCCCTGCTGGGGGGGCTGTTTAATTACTATGTGAGATCAGACAAAGCCCAGGACTTCAGGGCCACAAAGTAGCGCTGGATGAGGAACGAGGTTTCTGGGGAGGGGTGGGTGGGGGCAATCAGGATGAAGGAGAGTGGGACATTGTGATGGAAAGGTGGGTGTGGGGGTAATGGCAGGAGGGAAAACAAGTGGGGTGGTGGGAGGTTGGAGAGGTGGGGAGGTGCTAGCAGGGAAAATGTAAGGTGGGACAGGTTGTGAAAGTGAAGGGACAGAATGGGGGAGCACATACAGAGAAGAAGAAGAAGAGACACAAAGAGATGAAAAACCAAGGGATACATTTCTTGGCAGTAGGTCAGTGACTCAAAGTAGTGGAGGAGCAATTAAGAATAAATTCTAAGTAGTGATTGAAATTGAAACAGAATAGTTAGAGGCCACCTAGTGGCAGGCATTGATAACCTGCCTATGGAAATGTTAGCTGATTGGTTTCAGATCACCACGTGACCGTCACTATAAAAGACCAAGACCACCAAGGGTGGCGGTGGGGATGGTGGAGTAGCCAACACAAAGAGTCGTCAGGGCCTCCTTCTCCATGCGAACTGGGAAAATCAGCAGGGCTTGTATGCTTGCCATCTCCAGAATCATACCTGATTGCAGAGAGAAGGGGGTCCGGCCCAGGTAGGCTCAAGAGAGGGTATTGGACCCTCACGACCTGCACCGACGAGGGGAGCTTGTACTGTAGGAGAGAACAGAGAAGACAGAAATTAGTAAGGTGAGTGGAGTGGCAGTGTCTTAGAGAAATAGGGGGAGGGGAATTCTTATAGGAACAGACTGCAGAGGTTTCAAATAACAACTACGCGCAGAGTGGGAATTAAGGGGTAAAATTAATCTGAATTGGAATAATGCAGTTAAGGCCTTGCAGGATAAACTATCCTAAACCAAGCTTAGTGTACAGAAGGAAAATTGGCTGAAAAATATCACATTTGAACTGCTATACTTACTGGGATTTAAAGACTGGGAGGTGGCGCCAAACAATTCTATTTAAAATAGTCTCAAAGCAAGCTTAGCAAAACAGGTAAAAATTAGGTTAGAAAATTCACTGAAATGAGTCTAACACATTGGGAAAAACACTAAAACATTATTCCAAAGGCAATTACAGACTGATAAATGGAAGACTAAAGAACTGGAACTGGAAACAAGAACTTCGGGAGAATTCTATAGAAGAATGGTAGAATATGATAAAGAATAAATTGTAAAATTAAGGGACTCCATAACTCTTGGATCACCCCCCCCTCCGCTCTTTCTGCAACTCATGACCACCAGAGACCATCTTTGGCACAGAGCCAAGGCCACTGGCACAAAGGCAGACATGCAGAATTATAGATCTGCCAGAAACATCTGTACCCACAAGATCAGACTCTCGAAATCTCAATATTTTAAAGACTGCTTCACCCACTCCTGGGGCGATGGTAGAAGATTTTGGGAAAATATGAAGGACCTTACTGGCAAAAATAGCAACACCTCACCTTCCATGCTGCTGGTCAATGGTGAGCTCACAGAGGACCCTAAAACCATTGCCAATACCTTTAATGATGCCTTTACTGACCTTAGCAGCATACTGCCGACTGATCCCCCTGAATCATCTGTTGAAAATGCACCAGGCCCTAAGACAGCACACTGCCAGTCTCCCTCACATCTCCCCTTCTACCTTAAAGCAGTCACTGTTCCTGAAGCTAGAAAGTACCTTTCGCATGTGCTAGGCAAAACTAGACACAGTAGCGACTCACTGGACCTTAAGTTACTGGCCCTTTCCCTTGAAGAAGTGCTCCTTCCACTAATAAAACTGTTGAACCTATCTCTTCAGCTGGGACAATTCCCCCTGCTTTGGAAAGCCGCAGTGGTCACCCCGGTCCATAAAAGTGGTGACAGAGCCGTACACGTGAATTACCGGCCAATATCTATACTGTCCCCTCTCCAAGACATTAGAAAGGATAGCTGCTGCCCATCTGGTCAACTATTTGGATAAGTATGGAATCCGATGCCCACAGCGACATGGTTTTTGCAAGGGGCATAGTACCTCCACCACCCTGCTAGAGTACTCAAGATTCCTGCATGGGGCTTTAGACAGTCATTAAGTTGCCGGGATGTTTTACTTCGACCTTACCAAGGCATTTGACACTGTCAATCATAAAACACTTCCTGCTGAACTCCTCTCTATTGGCCTTTCCACTGAAATGGTAGGAAGGTTCCAGAGCTATCTCAGCAATAGGTCACAATGAGTAAAAACTGATGGTACCCCCTCCAGTAGTCAAGAGTACTCATGGGTGTTCCCCAGGGGTCAATTCTTGGCCCATTCTTGTTCAGCCTTGTTATTAACAAACCTCTCTGCCTGCAAAGAACACATCCTTCTCTATGTAAATGATGCTATCATCTTTTCCAAAACCTCTGACCCACACCAACTTGAGTACCAGCTACAAAGTGATTTCACTGCAGCAGAAGCTTGGTTCACCAAATAAAAGCTCCTAATGAACTATAAAAAAACTAAATCAATGTTACTTGTGACCCCCTGCAACAAGTATTAAGACTTTCAGCTGACAATCCACAGTAACCTTCTTACCCCAATAGAACAAGTTCAAACCTTCAAATATCTTGGTGTTACTCTGGACAGCTCTCTTTCATTTGCTCAGCATACAGAACAAATTGTAAAGGTAGTCAACCCTAGAACTTGCCTACTATACAGGAACCGACACTGCCTGTCCCAAGATGCCCTGTATCTCGCCATAAAAAGCTCCACACTGTCCATCACTGATTATGGTTTGGTGGTTAATGGTGCTGCGTCAGACTCCACCTTCATAAGGATTTCTGTTTCCCTAAATAATTCCTGCTAACTGCTCCTTGGTGTGAACTGCCTAATCCACACCTGTGACCTCTATGCGCAAACAAACTGGCTAAATCTTCAAAGCAAAGTACAATACCAAGTATGTCCACTCGGGGAAAAATCCAGGGACACTGATTTACTGGGACTGAGAAAAGACAAATTCCATTTTGCACATTAGAAACATAGAAACATAGACTTTGACGGCAGATAAGGACCGCTAGGCCCATCTAGTCTGCCCATTTCCCTACCTACAGGATAGGCCGCAGATCCTAGTTAACCAACAGCCTTTATCTTCCTGCCCCCCACAAGAATTGCCTTATGTCTGTCCCATGCATTCTTGAATTCTCCCACAGTTTTAGACCCCACAACTTCCTCAGGAAGGCTGTTCCATGCATCCACTACCCTCTCTGTGAAATAATACTTCCTCACATTGCCCCTGAACGCCCTCCTTCTATCTTTAAATTGTGTCCCCTTGTTCTTACAAGTCTCTTTTTCTGAAAGATGCTACCCTCTTGGACTTTGTTGTTTCCCTTGAGGTACTTGAAAGTTTCTATCATGTCCCCCCTCTCCCTTCTTTCCTCAAGGGTATACATATTAAGCTCCTTTAGTCTCTCCTCATACGGCTTCTCTTGCAGACCCTGCACCATTTTAGTTGCCCTCCTCTGGACTGCCTCTATCCTGTCTATGTCCTTGCGGAGATGGGGTCTCCAGAACTGGACACAGTATTCCAGATGGGTCTCACCAACTGTCTGTACAGAGGGATAACAACTTCCTGTTTTCTGCTGCTGATGCCTCTCCTATACATCCCAGTATACCCCGCCCTCCCTACTGCCTTCTCATTGCTTGCTAACCTTAAGGTCATCTGATATGATTACCCCAGGTCCCTTTCCTGTTTTGTTGTTGTTACTAGCTCCCCACCCATTGTGTATTCTTCCCTGGGTTCTTGTTTCCCAGGTGCATTATTTGCACTTTTGCATTGAATCCTAGCTGCCATCGTCTGACCATTCCTCCAACCTTGCTAAGTCCTTTCATCCTTTCCCGCCTCCTTGTATCAACCCTGTTGCAGATCTTTGTGTCATCTGCAAAAAGGCATACTTTTCCTTCCAGTCCCTCTGCAATGTCACTGATGAAGACATTAAAAAGGACTGGACCCAATACTGAACCCTGCGGTACCCCACTAGTAACTGCCCTTTCTTCAGAGTGGACTCCATTTACAATTACCTTCTGTGTCCTGTTGTCCAGCCAATGTTTTACCCAGGCTACCACCCTGGGACCCACTCCCAGGCTGGTTAATTTGACTATCAATCTTTTGTGTGGGACTGTGTCAAATGCCTTGCTAAAGTCTAGGTAGGCCATGTCCACAGCCCCTCCCTGGTCTACTACTTTGGTCACCCAGTCAAAGAAATCTATTAGATTCGTCTGACATGACCTTCCTGCTGTGAACCCATGCTGCCTTGGATCCTGTGCTCCACTGACCTCTAGGTACTCAACTATTCTTTCCTTCAGAAGTGACTCCATCACTTTCCCTACCACAGAGGTCAGACTGACAGGTCTGTAGTTTCCTGCCTCTGTCTTGGTCCCATTTTTGTGAAGGGAATCACATCCGCCTTCCTCCAGTCCTCGGTACCACACCATCCTCCCATAATTTATTAAAAGAGTAGCCAGTGGTTTCACTAGTTCCTTCCTTAATTCTTTTAGAATTCTGGGGTGAATTCCATCAGGACCCATTGCTTTGTCCACCTTCAGTTTTAGGAGTTCTTGCAGAACCCTTTCTTCTGTGAAAGGACTGGGATCGACCCCCCTATCAAGAGTACATTGTAAAAAATGTTAATGTCACCGGTGTCTGCTAAGCCAAACTCTGATTTTACTGGTGTTTGGTTCTGTGTACTTTATTTAACAATTTTTAACTCTGCTAACATGCATTTTAGCAATTTTTTTACCTCCACTATTGCACATCCTTCCATTCTAATACCAATTTAAAGTTATTTTAGATACAAGATGTGATGGCAGCAGCAGCAGCACTACAGCCCCCATCCCTAAGGTGTGATGGAAGCAGCACTACGGCCCCCATCCCTCAGGTGCGATGGCAGCACCAACAGCACTATGGTCCCCATTGCTCTGGTGTGATGGCAGCACCAACAGCACTATGGTCCCCATCGCTCTGGTGTGATGGCAGCAGCAGCAACAGCACTATGGCCCCCCTCCCTTAGATGTGATGGAAGCAGCAGCACTGCAGCCCCCATCCCTTAGGTGTGATGGCAGTACTACTACATTCCCCATTCCTCAGGTGTGATGGCAGTATCAGCACTATGGCCCCATCCCTCAGGTGTAATGGCAGCAGTACTACATTCCCTATCCCTCAGGTGTGATGGCAGGATCAGCACTATGGTCCCCATCCCTCAGGTGTAATGGCATCAGTATTACATTCCCTATCCCTCAGGTGTGATGGCAGGATCAGCACTATGGACCCCATCCATCAGATGGTATGGCAGCAGTACTACATTCCCCATCCACCAGTGGTGATGGCAGAAGCACTATGGGCCCCATCCATCAGATGGGATGGCAGCAGTATACATTCCCCATCCACCAGTGGTGATGGCAGAAGCACTATGGGCCCCATCCTTCAGATGGGATGGCAGCAGTACTACATTCCCCATCCACCAGTGGTGATGGCAGAAGCACTATGGGCCCCACCCCTCAGATGTGATGGCAGTAGCAACAATGCAGTCCACATCCCTCAGGGGTTACGGCAGTAGTGACAGCACTATGATCCCCTTCTTTCAACACCCACACCCCACATGCAAAAGTTACAAATTACTTGGTCTCTTTGCTTGTTAGAACTCAGAAGTGTATTAACCTGAACCACCACCGCTAAGGTGGACCACCTTTGTTTTTTCCTGTCTTATCATTTAACTGCCTGAATTGGATTTCTGTCTGTGACACCACTGACCAGGGCTTAGGAGCAAACTTGGGTGTTGGAGGGCCGGCCTGGGGGGGTGAAGGCTTGAGTGTCAAACGACCACTCGCCTTCTCCTGGGAGGGATGGTATGTTCATGGCTCAGCATTTGCTTGCCCCTGGTGGAGGCCAGAGGCACAGCAATATGTTGGCCCTCACTGCGGGAGGAAGCGTGATGACGTCTGCTTGTGCCTTGACATCATGTGGCCTGTCACGCTCCCAAGAAAATGGGAAAATGCCCGCTGGCCAACCAGAGGATGGCTTCTGATCCCTCCATAAGCTCAAAGCCCCAGACACATGTGTCCATTCTGACCCCTGCTGTACCCGGTATGCACAGGAAGCTCTTTGAGGTGATTCTTCTCTCCTCTCCTCTCCTCTCCTGGTAGCCTCCCACAGGGATAGGGGCTCTTCGGGTTACCTGGTAGCACAGCAATAAGGGGCAGTGGATGGTGGTCAGGACTCCACAGCAGTGGTAGGGGGCCTTGGCAGGCCTGAAGGAGTGGATGGCCAGGGGTTAGGAGGAGCAAAAAAAAACTGCCTGAATTTGTTTCTTTAAAGTAAAGTGTCTTCACCTAAAATCCACCAGTGATTATTGGAGGACCTTCAAATGGAAACTCATGCATCTCCCAAACATGTGGGTGCTTTTTCTTACTTGGTCTCTATGAAAAGGGTGTCTCCCAGTTTTCATGTCTGAGCTCAGATGTGAATTGAGCACCACTCTGCACACCAGCACCATACAGCCGCTGGGGTCTTACCTTCTGTGTGTCATTCCATGTGCTTGCAAAATCCATTGGCCAAGCATAAGTACACTTAAACACTTAACATTTGCTTTTTACAGCTGCAGTAGATGGAGCCTGCAGGTGTTTTCCATGTACAAAAGGAGTGATGTCATGTTTTCTGTCCATGGAACTGACTGAAGGTGTAAATAGTCTCCTCCGCCTTACCCTCCTCCAAGAAATGTTTTCCGCCCTCAAATAAATACACTTTCTTGTTAGTCAATGGTTGCAGTGCACTATTTTCTTTCTTAAGTGGGAGGTACAAGAACTGAACCTGAGTAGTGGGAGGCAGCATTAGATTTTTTGGGGGGAGTAAGACCTACCCCCACTTCCACGCAAGAAGCTCCTAAAGATCCAGCCCACCTTTTTTTTGGTTTATGTGGGAGGGACATGAAGTGGACCTATCATGCTGGAACAATGGACTATCAGAGCTGCCTGGGGCATCAGAGCTTAAGCTTCAGAAGGAAAAGCCTGAAACTACATCCCTATACAGCACTTGTTTAAACAGCATTGGCTCAGCTTACATTCCTCTCCTGGTCACACATTTTCACAAATACATTCCAAGAGATGGAAAGTCCTTCCCGGTGGGTATATGGTGTTATTCAGACCTGTCCTCCAACCCTGCCCCCACCACTTTACTCTGTATTTTGCATCAGCTGAAGCATATCAGTATAGTAAGAGGCTGCAGTGTATATTTTTGTACTGAGCTTGCAGTTTTAAAGGAGTAGTCCACAGTCCACTCAGAATTTACAAAAACATATGTTATGCAGTGTTTTGATTTGTATGTTAAGTCCTAGTATGTCCCTCCCTCTGTCTGCTAGTAGGAGTTTTTCCTAACTTAGCCTATTAGCAGATACCTGAGAGCTAGCTAACTGGGGTTTCTGTAAGAAAACCCCTACTAAATTAAGCTCTAATTCATTATTGTTGTTTTCTGTGTGTGTCAGGTCTAGCTTGCAGGAGTGTTTTAATTTTAACACTTTTAATTTCATCAAACTATACACAACCATAAATGTACAGAAATTGCCCAGATCATTAGCATTATAATTAGTTAAGACTCTAGCTGTTTTCTTACAGAAAACCCACTCAGTTAGATTTCAAATATTTGCTAAACTATAAATGTAGGTACCAGCTTTCTATTAGGTAGAACTAGCATTTAGTATGGATTTTGGTCTTTGACATGATTTTCATTTTTTTTTTACAAATGAAGTGTATGGTATGAAGCTGCAGCCTAGAAACTGCAAAATAATTTAAAGTCACTTTTTCTCCTGTGTGTGGTGTAGCATGAACACAACAGGATGACATTGACTATTTCAGCTACACATGTGATCCCATTTTACAATGGTTTATTGCACTACACATTTAGTAGCTTACATTCCTCTCCTGGTCACACATTTTCACAAATACATTCCAAGAGATGGAAAGTCCCTCCTGGTGGGTATATGGTGTTATTCAGACCTGTCCTCCAACCCTGCACCCACCACTTTACTCTGTATTTGGCATCAGCTGAAGCATGTCAGTACAGCAAGAGGCTGCAGTGTATATTTTTTACTGAGCTTGCAGTTTTAAAAGAGTAGTCCACTCAGAATTTGCAAAAGCTTATGTTATGCAGAGTGTTTTGATTTGTATGTTAAGTCCTAGTGTGTCCTTCCCTCTGTCTGCTATTAGGAGTTTTTCCTAAATTAGTCTATTAGCAGACACCTGAGAGCTAGCTAACTGGGGGGTTCTGTAAGAAAACTGCTACTAAATTAAGCTCTAATTCACTATTGTTTTTTTCTATGGGTGTCAGGTCTAGCTTTTAGGAATATTCTAATTTTAAAACTTTTATTTCATCAAACTATACACAACCATAAAGGCACAGAAATTGCCCAGAACATTAGCGCTATATGGAGAATAATGGATGGGGAAGGGTTTGATATGAGAATTGAATGCACACCCGAGTTGTGGGATGCTACATAAACCCCAAGGGTGAAGCCCGAGGGGTTTATCAAAGCATCCCACAATAAGGGTGTGCATTACATTCTCATATGAAACACCTTCCCCATCTTTTATTTTTTATAATAACAGACCAGCAATTTTTCTCCAGCAGTTTGTGAGACTGTTTGGCCCCGCCCACATACAGAATGTTGACCAATGAGGCAGCAGCATAGTTTGACTGGCAGGGCTCATGAATGTCATAACAACCTGGTCAGTACATTGAGAGAAATTGCTGACCAGTTATTATAATTAGTTAAGACTCTAGCTGTTTTCTTACAGAAAACCCACTCAGTTAGATTTCAAGTATTTGCTAAACTATAAATGTAGGTACCAGCATTCTATTAGGCAGAACTAACATTTAGTGCTGATTTTGCTCTGTGACATGATTTTCATTTTTTTTTTACAAATGAAGTGCACGGTATGAAGCTGCAGCCTAGAAACTACAAAATACTTTAAAGTCACTTTTTTTCCTGTGTGTGGTATAGCATGAAAACAACAGCATGGATGGCAGTGACTATTTCAGCTACACATCTGATCCCATTTTACAATGGTTCATTGCACTACACATTTAGTGTATCCCACTTTTTCAAATAATAAAACAAATATTTGCCAACCTAAATAACTCTCACATACGTATTTTGATACTTTATTAAAAAAATATTTCACATTTGTAACCCCAAAAATGTAAAATCATGTCATAGAGCAAAATCAGCACTAACTGACAGTTCTACTTATTAGAATAGAGGAGGCAGTATAGTGCGGTGGTCTAAGGCTCTGAGCTGCAAACCTGGTGTCCTGGGTTTGAATCCCACAGCCTCCACATGCATACGGTGTGTCCCTGAGCAAATCACTTAACTTCCTTGTGCTCCCAGGTCACACCTATAAACAAGCTTTAGTGTGTCTCTCCTAAAATAAAAAATGCTGGTACCTGCATTTACAGTTTAGCAAATACTTTAGTGCTAACTGAGTGAGTTTTCTGTAAGAAAACTGCTATAGTCTTTATTAATTAGCAGTGATGATCTGGAGCAATTTCTGTGCTTTTTATTGTTGTGTGTAGTTTGATGAAATAAAATTTTAAAATGAAAACACATATTACTGCTAGCTAGACATGACATACTCAAAAAACACAAATAGTGAAGTAGAGCTATTTAGTAGCTGTTTTCTTACAGTACCCCAGTTAGGTAGCTCTCAGGCATCTGTTAAATTGTAACTGTTGCCATTTGTGCTCACTGAATAAGAACAGTTACAAAGCTCTGCTGTCATGAACTGATTTTAAAAAGCACTGCATATGCTAAATCTATGGGCCTGGCTACATCACTGTCACATGAGACAGGGTGCATTGTAGGAGGCAGAAGGCAATAAACCTATTTGTGATGGAGATCCAAAGGGGTCATAAAACTACCCCAGAGCTAGCAGCCTAATTTAGGAAAAACTCCTAATAGCAGACAGAGGGAAGAACACACTAGGACTTTACATACAAATTAAAACACTCTGCATAACATATGTTTTTGCAAATTCTGGGTGGACTACTCCTTTAATTGAGCCATTCCCAATCTGTATCCTTCCAAGAACCACTTTGTGGTGTGCATACCAGCATGGTTATTTCACTCGTATTTACAGCTTTACACCTTTATCTGTTTTTAATTGCAATTGTGTCTAAATGCTGCACCATGTAGCCTCCAGTCTCCCACTATACCTGCATGCATTGCAGCACTGTTTCACTGTATACAGGGAGATCGGAGGCTACCAGGACATATGCAGACGGCAGTGTGGAACACGGATGTAGGCTGCAATACTGGGATGCCTCCATACCACAGTAATCTGACATCTGTATGAACACCCCCCCAGGTGTACCACCATGTCCCCACCTAACCTACCTTTCTGTCTGCACTTGCCTCCCTGAGGGCCACCTCCTGATGGTATCCATGTACTGTCCTTGGTTACTGTTCTCACTGTGCCGAGTGTTGGGAGTACTCTGCCTGCCCATGTATGATGTGGCAGCAATACTACCTGCAGAGCAGTGCCAGTAGTGAACACATACATTAGTGGAGCCCCTGAGTGCATCATGGAGCACTGCTGCGGTGGACAATAGACATGTGGCACTGAGTACAGTGGAGCAGTGGGGAACACTGAAGGCAGTAGTAGAGGGTCTGCCTTCAGCCATACAGCAGCAGTACATGAACATCTGTTGTGCCCAGGTGCCCTAATACTGGCAGAACTGATGCCATGTCTCCCCCCTCTCTCTCTCTCTCTCTCCCCCTCCCCTTCCCTCCCTCTCACTGATGTAGCCCCCTATTCCAACATACAGATCTCCCCCTCCCTCGAACCTCTCTCTGTTACCTCCACAACATAAGTGTGTCTCATAACAATGAAATATGGTTATTTACATAATATGACTGTGCCATATACACAGTACTCTATAGGACATGTAGGAGGGCATCTCAAAATGCAGCTGTCATCACCGAGTGCACCATGGGATGTGCACTGCTACTACAGGATTGAGACCACACACACGATCGCACTCAGTGTGGACAGGCTGTAATGTTTTCAAACCATTATCCACACTGCTCACTGGCTTGAATTTGAATCCATTACAGCTTTTTTGAGTGTAGTGCGGACAGAGCCTGCATGTCTATGTAATTATCTATCTTTCTATCAATTGCATGTATCACTATTTTTACCTTTTTCTAAAACAAACCTGCGTATCACATTTCCCTGCACTCTGAGCACATACTTATGAAACTGTGCATATTTGTACTCCCCTTCTGCATAGACCTCATACTTTCCTAATATTCCCATTATCACAAGCATAACTACCTTGCCCTTATCAAAAGCAACCCCCTCTGAAAGTTACTATCACATTTTCTCTACTAACAGTCCATCATCATCATTACACCTGACTTCCTGACATCAACACATTGCTTAAATATAACTTACATCACCTCATGGACAAAAACCCTGTTTCTCTAAAAAAAAAAAAACCTGTGTAAATAATCCCAAGGCTGAACATATGCAGCCATTACTTTTTCATGCACTTCCACCTTCTGTACCATCATGGGGATTTTCATATGTTTCCCATAATGCTTTGCATTATTGGGGTATGTGCAATTGTGTTTTCTTTAAAATTTGGTTGTCTGGCCAATATCATCTAGGATAACACATACATCAGCAGCATTTGCTCTGGGGTTCTTTTGTAAACCTACAGTGCTTCCTATTCCTTCCATTAAAATGTACACCTCCATGTATTTTCCTAATAACGTGTATGCCTTCCTTAGAACAGAAACTAAAACAAATCTTATTACTTACAAATCATTGTGTTGTTTCTCCATACCTCCTTAACAATTTCACACAACTTCACTAACCTCATTACGCAGCCATGGTGGATCTGACCAGAATCTGTTGTTGAAGCAGTCTATCAGAAACCTTTTTGTTGTCACAGAGACTGAAACAGCAGGTGGGAGAAAAGGTGCAAATGATCCCATTCACCTTAATGGGGTGCTAACTGTGAAGTCTTTGCAAGTAGTAAGGCAATTTCTTCCTTGTGAACATACTTTCATTCAGACCAGTTTTCATTCAAACAACTGAGGAATCTGGATGGCCCTGCTGATTATAAACTTGAATAAGTTAGTTGGTAACAGTGATCCTGCATTTAGCAATCTACAACTAGATGCTCACATGCAAAGAATACAATAAAAACCTGACTAAAGTCTAAAAACAAGCTTATAAAACACATAAAATGTATTTGAACATTTATCTTTACCTATACAAAATCATTGCAGCCTGAGTAAAACTCTGGTAAATTACATGGTACCCTGACTACTGTATGTTGTAGTAAACATATATTGGTATTTTTTTTTTAATATTCTTTGTAAAGCAGGTAAGGCCCACTAGGCAGAATTGCCTGTTTTTAGGGGTGACCCAGGAGCACTGGGGAGGTTCTTGCTTGGAGTCACACAGTATGCAAGTGGAGGTTGTGGGAATCAAACCCATGTTTGCCGGATATACGCAGTTGAATCACTGCTTGTTACTCAAACCACTAGGCTTTACTGCCAGCCATAATAACACCTATATATAATGTTTTAATAAATAATTTCAATAACAGTGCACAGTACCTATAGTGCAAATTATGAACATTAAACACTTTACAACATTTCACTAAAACTGAATTATTTGTCACTTCATCTGCTTATTTTTTCTTACACCAAAGTGGGTGATTGTTGACAGAGCACTGTAAATTGCTTTTAATCAGGCTTCATTATTCTACATCCAGAAACAGATAATTTGTTTATTCTGGATTTATTTAATATTGATTTTCTGTGGCTCACTAAATAGAATCTATGTAGCACTGTATGAGGCAGATATTTTTACACTTTGGAAGAGAGGCAACAAATCTTATCCATTTAAGATTTATGTTAGGAAACAAGTTTTTCTTCATATTTAAAACATATTCGAGTGTCAGTGTATTCATTTAGTAGTTTATGCTGACTAATATATGCTGCAGAAAACAGTAAAGGATTTATTGTGAAGCACTCAGGATCTATAGTAGAACTCCTGCAATTTCCCAGCAAGTTTTGCAAAAAATCTCTGCAATTTCAGGTTACTTTTCCTGCAATTTTCCAGTGGCTCTGCCCATGCGTGCTGATACTTGTATTTTTTTGTATCATCCAGTGTAATATAAATAGTAAAAGAAGTTTAGGCACATACTAAATTAAAACTGTGGTTTCAGGAAGGAAAGCAGCCCTCAGCTGATAGAGAGGTTGGTGGGAAGCATGGGTGGTTAAACTGAATGGATGGTTACAACAAAGCTGTGTGGGTGGTTTCCCTACTGATTCTATATGCAGCAAAGCAGAAAAAATGTGAAGCACAGCAGCATTCATTTTAAGATGCTGAAATCTGGGTCAGTCCGCTGGCACTGTGGTAGTGCTACTGCTTGCAGTGCCAGCGACCCGGGGTTGTAAGCAAACTCAGGTTGCTGGAGGTCTGGCCAGGGGAGTAGGATCGAGCACCTGAGGGGCTGCTCTCCTTCTCCATGGAGGGTGGGCTGCAGGTCCTGCTGTGTTACTACCACCTGGGTGACCACAGGTGGTGGTGGTGCAATGAGTCTGCAGAGCGATCAGGAGGGGAGGACGCTAGCCGGGATCTGGAGCAGTGGCATGTCTTTATGTGTCCTACCTCCTTGGATCTCCTCTCATGCCAAAGCCTTCAGGGATAGAGACCAGCCCCAGACTTCATAACCAGGCTCCATGAAGGACCCAATGGGCTGCCCGACACACACTAAGAGACTGTGGAGGGGTGACCAGGGGTCCCCTCCATTCCCACCTGGGAGGTACAACCCAGTCAGGATGGGGGCAGGCCCACAGGAGCTCCCGAGCATTACCAGGGGTGAAGCTAGGAGACACCTAGCCTAGGGGTCTCTGAAAAGTAGAGACTGATGCAATGAGAAGGGGACATAGAAAGAGAAAATAAAATAATTTAAAAGATGCTGAAATCTCAGGGATTCTGTGCAGTGACATGCAATTTCCATGAGGCACAAGAACTCAAAATCTGCAAACCAAGCAGGATTCCATGATTTTTACCACGGTATTACCAGTAAAAATGAAAAACCAGGGTCATTGAAAATAACCTGTCTAGGATTATTCCCCCAGTCATCCAGAAGCTCTTTGTTACAGCCCCAACCCCCACTACACAAGAAGCAATACCGGACAATATCTTATTTTCCCCTTCTTTCACACCTCACAGGCGCAAAGGACATTTGTATACTGTGCCCCTTTTTGGCTTAATGACCCCCCTCCCACCAGACATAACTAATGAGTCCAAGCTGGGGTCATTTAAAAGAAAACTCCCCCAACATCTCACAAATCAGAGCAGTTGTGATTGCTGGCTAACCTGAGTAGCTGTGACTGCTTACCCTGGTCCCTTCTTTTTCTTACCTTCCTCTCACCCTCTTCTCCCTCTCCCCTCCTACCCCCCCGGTGAGCCCTATTTTATCCCCTACCTAGTCTCCTCCTTGCACACGTCTTCTTATTTACTCCTTGATGCACTTCTTTCCATCCCTACATCTCTCTTTCCTCCCTCCCTATACTTTGACAATGGAATGTTATTTCTGCTTAATAGTTCAAGTATTTCAGCTCTATTCTCACATTGTATGCAACCCTATATTCATATAGAATAAAGTATGGGTCAAGGTGTGTAACAAGAAGTTTACACACACCCGAGGGGTTTATGCATAGTATCTAACCCCGAGTGTGTGTGTAAACTTTGAGTTTACACACCCTGATCCATATTTTATTTTATATAATTGCTGGGTTTCTCTTTTTTGCCTCAGCAATTATATAAAATAAAAAAGGTTGCTGTGCAGCCACAGCCTGATTACGTTGTAGCACGCGGTCCATGGTCGCCTTTCACTTTTATTTATTATTTTTATTATTGTGTGGCTAGTCAGTCCAGTAATCCTTGTGGTACATTTACTTTTATTTAAAATTATTTACCACTGAGCCTCAGTGATGGTTTTGTCTCCATGTGGGTTTGTGGTTCGAGAAGAAGGAAAAGGGACAGTGGTCAGGAAGTGAGGAACGCGAGCGGGCACATGCACAGAGCGAGGAAAACCATGCATGTGTTTGCTGTAATAAACACTCCTTTATTAAAGTAAATAATGCTATGATTTCCCTATGGGAAAAAGAGGAAGCCAGTAATTATACCTGCATTATTAACTGTTCAAGATTTCCACCACACTTACATTTTTGTACAGTCCCATTTTTTCGAAATTGATGTATTGTCATATGTTTTTGATTGCATTGTCTGTAATTGTTATTTTCTACTGACGTGGAACTTTTTTAAACAAGCTTCCAACTCAAACATGTATTCCTAGATCTCAATAAATAAATAAAAATTCATATGAAACGTCAATACATACCGATCAGGAAAAAATATAGCAGTAAGGGTCCAATTTGATTAACAAATAGGGTAAAAAAACAAATTAAAAAGGCAAGATCATATATAACATTTTAAAAAGAATCCACCAAACAAAATCTAAGATCCTCCAAATGGGCGTTAAAACAATCAAAATAAATAATCAGGAATGAAAGGAGGCAGACCGAATTTAAAATTGCACACAAAAAAGATAACCAGAAATCTTTTTTCTCACATGTGAACAGTGCTAAGGGATGCAACAGATCACTTGGGCTGATAACTCATAGTAGGACTGTGTTAAACGACTCCAAGGAAATGGCTGATACCTTTAATGAGTACTTTCACTCTGTTTGTAGTAAGAAAAGTAGTTATCAAGCTATAAATGTGCATAATACCAAGACAGAGTATATTTACAAAGGATAACTAAAGACCAAAGTCTGGCACTCGACCAAAAGTCATTTATAAGTGATACTACAAAAAAAAAATACTTACAGCAAAACAACCCCAAAAGGTAGGACCACCCACCAATGGCTAATAATATTACTAGCAGATGCTTATAGTAAAAAGTCAGCAGGCGATGTCAAATTCACTTATATCTTTTTATTTCATGGCAAAAATATCATTACAATATTAAAAAAGCATCTGTAACAACAGCAAGATTTACAAAAAGACTTATAAAAATCACCAGGACTCCACAGGGGGAGGAACAGGCAGAACCCAGCTACAGCAATGCCCTAAGGTGTAAAAACCTTATGTTTCACTCAGTCTAGGCTTTTTTAATATTGCAATGAAATTTTTGCCATGAAATAAAAAGAAGATGTAAGTGAATTTGACATATCCTGCTGATTTTTTACAATAAGCATCTGTTAATAATATTATTAGCCATTGGTGGGTGCTCCTACCTTTTTGGGGTTGTTTTGCTTTATTTACAAAGGATAAAGTCCTGGCAGTCCTAAAGTCAATTAAGGCTAATAAATCCCCAGGTCTAGACAGGTTACATTCTAGACTCCTCAAAGAAATATCATCCATTTTGGCAGACCAATTAATATACCTATTCAAGAAATTCTACAATCATAGGAAGGTTCCCTCCAATTAAAAAAGGGCCATTACCATTCCAATTTACAAAAAGGTGTTTGAAACAAATTGTGGGGAATTACAGGTCAGTTAGCCTAACATCTGTTCTAGGAAAGGTGATGGAGAGGCTGCTGAAGGAAAGGCTAGCAAATAAATATCCGACAAGCAGTTAAAGGACAAATCACACCATGGCTTTCTACTGGACGGATCTTACACCACTAATCTCATATCCTTTTACAATAAAATAAGCATCAGTCTGGACAATAATACACTAGTCAGCATTATAGTCTTGAATTGTACCAAGACTTTTGATAAACCACCACATCCTGAACTGAATTGTAGAATATGAGCACAGTATTAACATTAAATTAATTCACTGGGCAAATTCATGGTTGGCTGATAGAACCCAACATGTCTGAATAAAGGGGTATAAATTCAGACAAGGGTTGGATGTCCAGCGGTGTGTCCCAGGGGTATGGTTTAGGACTAACATTTTCTGGGCTGTACATGAGGGTGGGAGGGGAAGTAGATACTGCAGACAAACTCAACTCTCTGGTAAAGGACTTAATGGAGATAGAATTATGGGCACACAACAGCAAGATTTTTTCAACTTCAATAAATGCATGGTGCTTCATCTGGGCCGCAAAAATCCAAGGAATAAATATAAATTAAATTATTTCTATCTATGACAAGTAGAAACAGAAAGAGACCTAGGGATCCTTATTAGTAATAACCTGACACATGAGAACCTCTGTAAGAAAGTAACCCAGACAGCTAATAGATTAATAGTTTACCTTAAAAAAGCTTTTGTTTCAAAGACAGAATTATATATATTACCATTATACAAAACATATATCAGACCACATCTGGATAACAATACACCACTCTGGAGCTCTCACCTTAAAAAGGATAGTAAATTGCTAGAAGGTATACAGAGCAGTACAATTAAACTAATACCCAGATTGAGGATTATGTCATATGAGGAGGGAATGAGGGAGCCGAACATGTTCACTCTGGAACAGAGAAGACATAGGGGAGCCCTCTTACAGCTGCATAAGGTTTTAGGGGATGAGGAACTTGTGAAATATTTGGCTTAGAATATGCCAATAGAGTTGTATCATTAAGATCTCACAGTAGACAGTTAACTCCGACTGGTGCAAAAAAAAGATAAACTGGGGCGAGTTCTCTAGGGTAGTGCTGTGCAAAATTGGAATATTTCACCCAGCAAAATATTTCACGTAATTAATGCATTTCACAAAATATTTTGCTGGGTGAAATGCGAAATTTTGCCCATGGTTGTGAGCAAAATTTCGCCCCCAAGCCGAGGCAGCGAAATTTCGCCACGGTGGGCAAAATTTCGCCCCTGCTGATGGAATTTCACCACCCAAGGGCAACATTTTACCTCCTACAGGTGAAATTTCTCCATTGGTGGTGAACTGGTGAGCTGGCACAATTTTGTGGGTGAAATTGCGAAATTTCACTGCATTTTCACAAAACATTTCATGCGGCAAATTTGCCCGATTTCACCACAATTTCGCTGGCAAAATTTAATTTCGCTGCATCTCTACTTTAGAGTAAGGACAGTCAGAAAATGAAATGTGTTACCTAAAGAAATAGTCAAGATACCATCACTTATTAGGTTCAAGGTACAACTGGATAAACATCTGATAAAAACACAAGGCATGGCAATGTAAACCCACTAAGAGTGGAACTCAGTCTAGAAGAGCAGTTTGCCTACTTCCGTGTAAACTACCAAGTAAACCAAATAAACCAAGCATGTCAGTAGGCTGCACCCAGATTTCAGGGGCAGTTGCAGAGAAAAAAGAAAGAATGAGGAGTAGGGTAATAGGCAGTGCAATGGCAGGGTCTGAGAGAAGTAGAAGCTTAGGATCAAGGCCATCAGGGCTACCTCCCTTGTGAAGATTAAGGGGAAATAGGACCTTAAAGGAAGCAAAGGGAGTGGCAGAAGAGAAGAAAAAAGGGAGAGAAGCATAGAAGGCAGAATGAGGGAAGTCAGGGAGAGGTGAAGGAGGGGATGAGAGAGAGAGGGCACAGGTAGTGAAGTAGGAGTTAAAGGAAGAGGCAACAGCAGAACAGTCAGAGATGGGGGAGTCATCAACCTTGAGAACAGGAGGGGAAGACTAGGTAGAAAGGAGAAAATGGAATGGATAACCATCCAGCACTTGAAGGGGTGATTCATGTTATTTTGGAGTGTGGATGCAAAATATTCAGGCTTTCACAAGTCTGATGGCTTTGATACAGGTATTGTGAAGGTGCCAATAGTTGTCCAAAGCAGCTGGTGAGCCAGTGATCTTAAATGAACACCAGGCAAGGTATCTGGTATGGAGGCAAACCATCACCTCAACTGTTATTTTTTTTAATTTAGTTTTTGTTAACCAGGTTAGGTACGCTAGCCAAAGCTGACTATTTTCAGGCATGACCCAGGAGAATACATAGACAAAATGAAATGAGATTATACAATACATAGTATATAGTACAGGTACATAGTATATAGTACAGGTAGGTTAGAATACAGATCAAGTCAGACAGTACTCGAGATAATACATATAGCTATACAGAGATGACAAAAGTGACATTAGTACATGCAAATAACAACTGAAACTGGGCTAAGTGGTAGCCATAAAGACATTTTATAGCAAAGCTTGTTTAGAAGTGCAGCAGTGTCTTGGGCGAAATAGGGTGGTTAGCTGTGAGGCATTAAGTGGGATCAAAGCATGTGCAGGTGTCCCAGGATAGGTGGCAATATAGTTCTTTTTTGAAGATTGGGTGGGAGTTAGCCTGCCTCAGGGCAGGAGGGAGGGAGTTCCAGGTGGCTGGAGCGGTGCACTGAAATGTTCCAGAGCCTTTTGAAGTAAGACACCTAGGTACGGTAAGTAGAAATTTGTTTGCTGAGCGTAGTCCGTGGGCAGGTGTCTGTGGTACAAGTAGAGCTGCAAGGGAGGAGGGGATTTGGTTACAGATTACAGAGTCTGTGAGGGTCCCTAGGGAATATAGTCTGTAAGCAGTTGGGAAGAGCCAGCCTAGGTCGCTATATGGTGTGCAGTGGTGCTTGAGGCGATGGGAAGAGGAGGCATATCGACATATGCTGTTATACACGACATCCCATTTGTGAAGAGCAGTCTTATGGGCATTAGCAAAAGTGGAGACACCATATGCCAGTGCTGGAAGCAGAATACCTTTGGCAATTGCCAATCTGGCAGATGGTGTTAGCAGGTGGCAAGTCTTATAGGCGATTCCAAGTTTGCCACTTGTTGCTTTGCAGGTTGACTGGATGTGCAGACTGAAATCAAGGGATTTATCAGGGAGGACTCCCAGGTATTTGAAGGATGAGACACAGTCGATGAGAGACCCCCCAGAGTCATGGACTAGGAGGGGTTCCCTACAGGCCCTGAGTTTGGGGGCAGTGCCAAATAGCATGGCTTGGGTCTTTTTTGTGTTGCGGATGAGTTTATTAGCATTTAGCCATGTTTGCACATTCCTGAAATCCAAGGAGAGATTTTTGTTAATGATGTTAACTTTGTCAGTGCTGGAGTAGAGGACGCTGGTCATATCCGAGACAGCGGAGTTGAATTTAACAAGTTGTAATCTGTTTGATAGGTAGTTGTTAAACCAGTCAACTACTGAGGATGAGAAGTTAAGTTTATGCAGTGTTGAGAGAAGCAGGGGATGATCAACAAGATCAAAAACTTTGGTAAGATCGATAAATACTGCTCCAGTGAGTAGGCCTTTGTCCATGTTGCAGAGTACATCAGTGAAGAATTTGAGAAGAGCGGTTGAAGTACTGTGCCCTTTTCTGAAACCATGCTGAGTGTCTGAGAGAAGGTTGTTCTTTGTGAGATAGTCAATGGTTTGGGTTACAACAAGCTTCTCCAGTTATACAAGGAAGACGAGAGCCTCACACTCTGGTTTTTCTCAGGGTGCATGACGATCCCATACAGCCATGAATTTGGACTGAAAATATTGCAGGGCAAAATTTATATTATTGACTGCAGAAATGGGGCACCAATCAGATGCCCATAGGTCAGCTAGGGGGAAACAACAAGTCCAGTGACCTGAAAGACCTGAGATCGATGAATTTAGAGTGGGAGCCATAGATGATGTAAGTTGCGCACACAGAAAACCATATGATGGTCACAGAGGATGTCAGAAAGGATTCCTGCAACCAAAATATGGTGGGGATGAGATGAGAGGACCTAACAGACAGCAATTTAAAGATTTCAAATTTAGACAAGTAGAGTCAGAAATCAATTGAATCGGTTGTAGTGACTTTACATTTTGAGATCAAATTTATATTAAAGTCACAAAGGTTAAGTAGCTCACCTCCAGAAGTGTTAGATCAGATAAAAGAAATGAGCTCAGTAACTAAAGCAGGGGGCATACAAGGGCAACAGTAAACACCAGCAATAAAGAGGGGAACAGAGAAGGGAAGGGAAAGTTTAAGGAGGAGCAGTTCATAGGAAGAGGGGGAAGACACAAATCGGTTCCTGGGGGATATGTAAACTACAAATTTTTGTTTACCTGACCAAGGCCTTTGACCTTGTGGACCACTCCATGTGATCCATAACCTTGAAAACATACGAGTGGGAAAATACACACTTGACTGAATTAGACAACAGCCCCTCTGCTTGAATGTGTGGAGTGGCTACACGGCGCACATCCCCAGCATGTAGCCACCCCGCACCCATTGTGCACCCTGTGTGGAATGCACATTGCAGGGTGCGCTACCCCTCTGCACCCAATCCCTCACCCGCATGGACCACAATGCACAGGGGGCAGGCAGGGGACATGTCAGCACTACATGTGATGCACAATGGTGCGTAGTGCTGGCAGCGGGGATGCGGAGGCAGACATGGATTACACCAGGGAGAACCCTGCAGTAAGCCCACTATGCACCCCGTGCCTCTGTCCCTTAACAAGGGTACACAACACCAGAGCAGTGATTGGCTGACTGGGGCCACCCAGCCATGCCCCACATCTCCCCATGCATGCCAACCCCCCATACACACACACATATGGGAGCACTGGGCCTGGACTGCAGACCCCACCACAACACAACACCTGCCCACTTCATGTCCCCTCGCCCCACTGGCAAAGTGGCCAGTGTGATCCTTCCCCCCAACATACACCCTCATGCCAATGCCCCCGACCCCAGTACCACCCCTTCTGGTTGGGGGCAAGGCACAGCTGGTAGCACATCCCACCTCTCACCTCCATGGCCACAGGCTGTGCAGACATCTATGGGTGAGCACAGACAACATGACCCACACACACAAGGGATCTACTGTTGGTCCTAGGATGAGCAACCAATTGGATGCCCACCCAGGTCCGCAACTCCACCCCCCAGCCACCTCGCAAAATGCAGCGTGCTGAGGGGGCATGCCCATGGACAGGTCGCGGCCTTTGGAGAATATCGGCAGTGCACACTGTCCGTGGGTGAGATACGCACCTCAGGTGTGTAAAACCAGCTCATTGGAGAATAGGTCCCAATATTTGTTGAATAGAAGACAATTAGAACTGGATCTGTAAAATCATCCATGAGGACAGTACATACTGGGGTGCCATAAGGTTTGGTTTTAGGTCCACTCCTGTTCTCAATATTTGTAAATGATTTACTGAAAATCTGCAATGAAGTTTCAACCATAAGGTATGCAGATGATACAGTGCTTTATTGCACTGAAAGGATGGGAGTGGACCTAGAAGCAAAAATGCAACCAATGCACAACATTGATTTATGGATAACAAAATCTTATTAAACAAAAAGAAAACCAAAACCATGGTCTTTGGAACCAAGCAAAGATCTGAAGGAAATTACACACGAACATATGAAGAAGCCAGCAGCAGAAGAAGGCCATTTGGTCTATCAAGTCTGCTCGTGTTGCAGGGTCCACAGCTTGAGCTACTGTCCCTGACCCCTCTCCCGACTCCTCCCATCCTCCCTACCCATGGCACTTACCTTCCCCCTATACCTGTTCCAGCCTCTCTTAAAGTTACCCACTGTCTTCAACGAGATTACCTCTTCTAGCAGCGCATTTTAGGTGTCCACCACCCTCTCTATGAAGAAGTGCTTCCAGACCTCCCTCCCAAACCTCCCACCCTCCAGATTAATACTGTGCCCCCTCATGTTATGGTTGCCACTCAGCTTAAAGAGACTCTCCTTATCAACCATGTTTATCCCTTTCAAGTACTTGAAGGTCCCAATCATGTCCCCTTTCTCTCTCTCTCTCTCTCTCTCCTGTTTTCCAGGGAGTACATGTTCAGTGCCCTCAACCTCTCCTCGTATGCCTGACCCTGCTGACCAGCTGTCATCTTTGTAGGCTCCTCTGGACCTTCTCCAGTAGGTTAATGTAATTTTTGAGGTGTGGGCACCTGTACTGAACTCCATACTCTAGATGCAGCCTGACCAGTGACCTGTACAAGGGCAGTATAACCTCTTCTCTCCTACTACTGATCCTCCTAGATATGTATCCCAGCATTTTGTCTGCCTTTGCTGCTGCTTTCTTGCACTGCGTGGAGTGCTTCAGGTCATTAGTGATCATCACTCCCAGGTCCTTCTCCTCCTCTGATACAGATACTCAGACTCATAGATACATAGATACATAGATACATAGACAGTGTCGGCAGATAAGGGCCTATGGCCCACCTAGTCTGCCCATTTGAGCTTGTAAGTTCAGTTTGTTTTCCTAGAAGTCTATTTCCCCTTACCCCTGACCTCTAGAATTCCTTTATGTCTATCCCATGCATTCTTAAATCCCGTGATTGTTTCAGCCCCCACCACTTCCTCTGGCAGGGTGTTCCACTTGTCCACCACCCGTTCTGTGAAGAAATTCTTTCTCATGTTTCCTCTGAATCATCCTCCCTCCAACTTCATCCCATGCCCTCTAGTCCTGAAACATCTTTTTTGCTTAAAAATAGTGTTTCTAGGGACATGGATATGTTGTTCATCCACACTCATTGGCAGGTATCCTTGCCGCTTTAAATCTTGCCGGAAGGTCTTCAAGCCTGCCTGCCACCCACCGGGTGGTATAACTCGCTCCGCCCCATGGCCTAGATCTTCCACGGCAGAGCTAGGTTCCCTCCTTAACGCTCTGCGTTTGAGACTGGTTCCTATTTCTCCGTTTTGCGGTTTAAAAATAAATTTTGCGAAAAGACTTCAGTCTTGATCCCTCGCGGCTGCGATGGACAAATCGACTCCCGGATTTCGGAGATGCCCATGCGGACAGAAGATGTCTCGGACGGATCCACACTCCACGTGTGTCTACTGCTTAGGCCTTGAGCACGACCCGCAGGCTTGCGACCTGTGCTCATCTTTCTCGGCCTACGTCCTCGAAGACCGTGCTGCCCGATTGCAACTGGGCCGTCCCGAGAAGCGTTTCCCTCCGGTGAAGTCCAAGGAGGCCCGGTTGGTGGTGTCCGCGGCGGCGGGCTCGGCGGATCAGCTCGAGCGGATGGTCGCCCTCGAAGAGGAGGCGGCGCGGGCCGTATCTTCCTCGGCCGCGGCATTTATCCCGCTCTCTCTGGGTTCTTCCTACACGGCTTCTTTTAAGGAGCTTTGTCTGTCCCTCTCCACTAAGGAGAAGGGCCTGCGTCTGCTGGACCTTATTCTCGGTCCAAAAAGAAGGACAGGGGTAAGTCCTCCGTCGGCGCTCTTGGGGGCGGGAAAGGTCCCTCTCCCAGTGCGTCGACCGTCGACCGGTCGACCGCTCGGCTCGACCACTGGCCTCCGCGGTGTCCCGTCAGGTCAGTTGGCCGAGACTCCCACCGGCCAAGTCGAGATTTTCTCGACCCGTTGGACGGGCTGTCGCCTTTTGGCCGAGATTCCCCTCTCCCCGGTTCCCCCGGGAGGAGTTGGGGATCCCGTGGGCTCGCCTGTGCCTCCGGTTCCGGAGCCCTCGGATGGACCATCCGAGCCGAAGGGAGTGCCGGTTCCGGCCGACACCTCCCCGCACCGACCTCGGAAATTCCGGGACTCTCGGTCTCGGTCTCGGACCTCTTCGCGGTCCAGCCGATCCCACCGTCATAGGCGGTCTCGGTCTCGGCACCGCGGTAAGCGGCGTCGCCGCTCGTCCTCGTCCTCCTCCTCGGACGAGGCGAGGCTTCGGCGTAAGTTACATTGGCCAGTCGAGGACCTCATGTTGCAATAGCTCCTCCTGGCGGGGAATGGCGACCCGATCGCCTTCCCGGCCATTAAGTAACTGTCACCGGGCGGCCGACACAACCCTCGACTTATCCAGGGCCTATACCCAGGCGGTTGTTGTGACCAACTGCTCACCGATTCGGTGGAACCTCCGCCTCCACAGCCACCTATTGGGGCTCCGACCAAGGATTCTCGGTCGGCTAAGGGTCTACCCATCGGCTGTCAGTTACCCTCACTCCGACCGACCTCGGCAGGTGAAGGGTGGCTCAGGCCAGAGGCAGCTCTTGAGGACTCTTCCGAGTCCGAAGATGATTCCTCCTTTTTCTCCAGCGACTGGACTTGGGTCCTCAGGAGGTCAGTCAATGGGCGATAGCCGTCGTCCTTCCTAGGACTGCTTGGCTCATCTCGGAGTCTACCGGGATGGAGCTCGAACCCGTTTCCAAACGGGCCAGGTATCCCCTCACGGAGATTCTGGACCGAGGGGATTCTCCGACGGAGGCCTTTCCGGTGGCCGAGGCCATAGTGGGTCCGGCACTGGAGCTTTGGCAGCGCCGCCTGCCCTGCGCCTTGGCCAGGATGGCCAGGAAGTATCGCGGTCCCTACCGGTTCCTTGTCGGTTTTGGAACACCCCTCGGCTGAGGGTTGGTTACCGACAGCGTTTTCGCGCCCGCAGCGCCAGGGATGTGGACAAACCTCCTGACAAGGGTCCAAGAAATTGGACTATGTCGGGCAAAAAGTCTCGCTGCGTCCTCTCTCGTGTATGCGTCCAGGCCAGTTCGGCCGTCCTCATGGCACATTTTCTCATGCCCTGTTGGGCTCCTGGATGAGGTCATCCCTCATCTTCCGCCCGATCTGCAGACTACGGTTAGCAGGTGCGGGACCAGGGCAGGGCAGTGGCCAAACAGCAGCTCAGACTGCTTTGGATATAGGGGACTCATGTGCCAGATCGGTGGCGGCCGCAGGTGGCTATCGTCGTGAGCTTGGCTGAGGATATCCACCTTTGCCGGATACCCAGCACAAGTTGGCGGATGTTCCCTTTTGGGGACTGACCTCTTGACCCTGGGGTGGAAGGTCACCTGCAGAGGATCGAGGAGTCAATGCTACCTTGGACTCGGTCTCTTCCGCTCAGAAGGACAAGGCTGCAAGCCACAGCCTAAGCCCTTGTCCTTCTGTGCCCCGGTAGCGCTCGACCCAGCAACGTCAGGGCCAGCAGGCTCGACCTTGGCATCCCAAACCCAAGCACCGGCTTCCTCTAACAGGAGGCAGGAAGGAAAAGGCCCAGGAGGTCCCTGGCGGTCCACTCCTCCAAGCCTGCCCAGTGGCGGGCTGAGGGGGTGTCGCCCCCATTCCGTCTGCCCACCCTAGGTACCCCGTGGTGGGTCGGCTCTAGCACTTCCGTTCCGCCTGGTCCGCTGTTTCCCACGGACAGGTGGGTCTTGAGAGTGGTGGGAAGAGGCCTGCCTCTGGAATTCGAGCAGGCACCACCCTTCAGAGCCGTCGCCCCTCGGGGGGCTTCGGGATCCCCAGCCTCACTGGTGGCTCGTCGAGCCGACATCGCTCTCCGCCTCCAGAAGGAGGTGATAAGAGAGGTGGCGGACCCTCCTTCAGACCCAGGGTTTGTGTCCAGGTACTTCCTGGTTCGAAGCGGGCCGGGGCTGGCGCCCCATTCTCGAAACCTACGACCTAAACAAGTTCCTAAGGTCCTCGAACCTTCAGGATGGTCACTCTGGCTCAGATAATACCATCCTTGGGCAACGGCATGTGGTTCTCTCTCTGGACTTGCAGGGCGCGTTTTTCACGTCTATCCGTCCGTCTCACCAGAGATTCCTTCGCTTCAGCGGAGGATCCCTCTTCGAGTTCCAAGCCATGCCCTTGGCTTGTCTCCAGCTCCCAGGGTCTTCACCAAATGCATGGCAGTGGTGACAGCATTCTCTGTGGCGCCAGGTCCGGGGTACTTACCTGACGACTGGCATGATAGCAGCTCCTCCAGAAAGGAGGCGGAGGGTCCAGAGATCTGGCCTCCAGGTCTGCTCTCAACTGGGCCTCCATATCAACGAGGCCAGAAGTCGGAACTCGAGCGAAGCAGGTGATTCTATTCATCGGGCGCAGCTCGACTCTCTTCGAGCCAGGCGCTGCTCCGGACAGGGCCAGGTTCTTTCCTCCTTTGCCCGATCATTTCTGGTTGGGCAATCTGCACCCTGCCGGGACTTCCTGCGCCTCCTGGGTCTCATGGCGGCCTGCACCAGCGTGGTCCATGGGCCCACTGGACATGCATCCTTCAGTGGGGACTGGCCAGCCAGTGGTCACAATGCTGCGATCCTTTGGACCAACGTAGCCGGTGACACACGGGATGTGGGCAGCTCTCCAGTGCTGGACCGTTCCAGATCATTTGCAGGAGGCATCCCGTTAAGTCCGCCCGAGCCGACGGTCTCTCTATCGACCGATGCCTCTCTGATGGGTTGGGGTGCCCATCTGGGGAACACCGGGCTCATGGCTCTCTGGTCCCCGAGGTCCCGATGCCACATCAACCTGCTGGAGCTCCGGCCGAGGTCCGCCAGCTCTCACCGCCTTGCTCCGTTCCTCGGGGTCAAGTGGTCCAAGTCCAGATGGACAATACCACGACCATGTACTATCTAAACCGCCAGGGGCGGGGACGCTCACATGCTTTTATGCAAGGAAGCTCTCCGCATTTGGTCACTCGTCGCGCAGCCTGGAGGCGGATCTCTAGCCATTCCATGGCAGGAGCGTCCAACACCAGCCCGATGCCCTGAGCCGGATAGGGGCTGCATCCCGAGTGGCTCTCCTGCGGAGGTAGTACAGCATCTGTTCTCCCATTGGGGCACACCTCAGGTGGACCTGTTTGCCTCAGGAAGCGTGAAGCTGAGTCTGTTCCATGCCGCCCCCCTCAGCAGGGCTCGCTGCAGGGGATGCCTTCTCGAGAGTGGACCCGGGCCTCTTTTCACGCCTTTCCCCCATTTCCCTTGATCCACAAGGTGCTTCTCAAAGCGAGGAGGGACAAGGCGCAGGTGATTCTGATAGCCCCAGACTGGCCTCGCCAGTTCTGGTACCAGATCTCCTTCAGTCTCAGCTCCAGGACTCCATGGCAGCTTCCAGCTCGCCGGACCTGCTCTCAGTCAATCAGGGAAGGTGTTCCATCCGGACCTTCAATCCCTGCACCCTGACCTGGTTCCTGGCTAGGTTCCAGGCCTTGGGTCTTTCTGACGAGGGTCCTCAATGTAGTTGAGGCGTCCTGTGAGTCGACCAGAAAATGCTATGCCTTCAAATGGAAAAGGTTTTCCATTTGGTGTCAGAAGCAAGGGCTTGGACCCTTCCTCCTGTTCCTGGCAAGCATCTTGGACTATTATGGTCCTTTCTAGTCAAGGGCTTAGGTCGACCGACCTGAGGGTGCACCTGGCAGCCATCTCTGCTTACCGGGCGCGGGCCGGAAGCAGTCGGTGTGCGAGGAGAAGGTGGTCTGGCGCTTTTCAAAGGCCTTGATCACATTTCCTCCAGTCTGGGAACCCCCACCTCCATGGGATCTACTGCTGGTACTGGAAAAGCTCATGGGCAAGCCATTCGAACCTATGCACAGGTGTGTCTCTCTCACCTGTCGTGGAAGACCGCCTTCTTGGTGGCTATCACGTCAGCCAGAAGGATGGGAGAGCTCAGGTGCTTCCATCGAGTCTCCTTACCTGGTCTTCCACAGGGACAAGGTTGTCCTCGCGCCCCACCCGAAATTCCTTCCGAAGGTGGTGTCGGAGTTCACCTTAACCAGGTGTTGACTCTGCTGGTGTTCTACCCCAATCACACCTGGAGGCCGATATAGGCTCCATACTCTGGACCCCTAGAAAGGCTTTATTATAAGGGCTGCGGTTGAAATTCCCAGGAGAGTTACTGCCCAGCTGTTTGTCACCCTCACTGAAGCCGCATCTGGCAGACCTGCAATGGCGGACGATAAGCAGGTGGGTAACCTCCTGCATAGATCTCTGCTATAAGTTGACGGGCATGGAGCCTCCCAGAGGGATAAGAGCTCATTCTACCCGCCATACTGCTGCAACAGTGGCTGCTTCCATGAGACGTCCCTATCCAGGAAATCTGCAGGGCTGCTACCTGGAAGTCAGCAAACACCTTCATTACCCATTACCACATCGACCTTGAGTCACGCCCGGGATGCTGGTTTGGGGCCTCGGATTCTCATCTCTCTTTCCCAAGTAAGTATTGGGGTGTGCGTCTTGCCTCCCTCCTCCCGGAGAACTGCTAGGAGTCTGCCAATGAATGTGGATGAACAACATCCATGTCCCTAGAAATACAGGTTACTCACCTGTAACAGGAGTTCTAGGAATGGTATATGTTGTTCATCTGATACAAATTTCCCCGGCTTCGACGCACAACCTTGAGCTTCAGCAGGGCAGATCTGGCGTCATGGGAGCCGAGTTATACCACCGGGTGGGTGGGAGGAGCAAGCTTGAAGACCTTCCGGCAAGATTTAAAAGCGGCAAGGATACCTGCCAATGAGTGTGGATGAACAACATATACCATTCCTAGAACTCCTTTACAGGTGAGTAACCTGTATTTTCCTGCACCCTGTTCCTCCCTGTAAGATACTTGTATGTCTCTATCATATCCCTCTCTCCCCTCTCCACCAGGAGTACATGTTCAGTTCCTTCAACCTGTCTTCATAGGACTTGTGATGCAAACCATGCACCATCTTTGTTGCCCTCCTCAGACACTTCTCTACCCTGTCTATGTCCTTACGTAGGTATGGTCTCCCAGAACTGTACACTGTACTCAGGTGGGGCCTCACTAGTGTCTTGTATAGTGGAATTATGACCTCCCTTTTCCTGCTGGTGATGCCTGCCTGCCATCCCAGCATCCTATTTGCTTTACCTGATGCCTTGTCACACTGTTTCCCTACCTTGAGGTCATCAGAGATGACAACCCCAAGATCCCTTTCCTGCTTGGTGTACCATATCCTCACCCCTCAACTGATATATTGTGCCAGGGTTTTTGTACTATATGCATTATCTTGCACTTCTTTGCATTGAATTTCAACTGCCAACCCTTGACCATTCTTCAAGTTTCTGCGGTCCTTCTCATTCTGTCTACACCCTCTGGTGTGTCTACTCTGTTACAGAGCTTTGTGTCATCAGCGAACAGTGAAATTCTGCCTTCTATCCTGTGCAATGTCACTGATGAAGATGTTGAATAGGACCGGTCCCAGCACTGATCCTGTGGTACCCCACTGGTCACTCTTCCCTCTGTGGAGTGGCAGCCATTTACCACCACCCTCTGTGTCCTGCCACCCAGCCAGTTACCTACCCACCACACTACTGTCCTGCCCACACCCATATTCCCCAGTCTGTGTAATAGTCTTCTATGTGGCACAGTGTCAAAGGCCTTGCTGAAGTCCAGATAGGCCATGTCCACTGCCTCCCCTGATCCACCTCCCTAGTCACCCCAGTCAAAATTCAATGAGGTTGGTCTGACATGACCTCCCCTGGTGAAACCATGCTGCCTTGGGTCCTGTAGTCCATTGACAACCAGATGTTCCACCAATCTCTCCTTCAGTAGTGCTTCCATGATCTTTCCCACTACTGAGGTGAGGCTGACTGGTCTGTAGTTCCCTGCTTCCTCTTTTGTTCCCACTTTGTATAAGGGACTACATCTGCTGTCCTCCAGTCTTTGGGTACCTCCCTGTTTCCAGTGATTGGCTGAACAGGATAGCCAGAGGTTCAGCCACCACCCTCTTAGTTCTTTAAGGACCTGGGGTGCACCCCATCTGGCCCCATTGCTTTATCAGCTCTTATTACTTCCAGTTCCTTCAGGACCCTTTCTCGTGTAAAGGGACTTGTGTCCATTTCTGCACCATTCTCACCCCTTGTACTCCTTCAGACCCATTACCCCTCTTCCTTAGTAAAGACTGAGAGCAGAAATACCTGTTCAATATGTCAGCTTACTGTTGTCATCCTACACGGCTCCCATCCTCCCCTTCAGTCTCTCACTATCCCTCCCTTTGTCCTTCTTTTTCACTTATGTACCTGTAAAGTGTTTTGTCCCTTTAACCACTGATTTTGAATGTGTTCTTCTGTCTGAGCTTTGGCTTCCTTACCGACTTCCCTGCCTCCCTTTGTTTCTCCTGGTACTTCTCCCTATCCCTTCTGCCTGTGTTCTTTTGTATTGCCTGAATGCAATCTTTTTGGCTTTCACTTTCTTTGCTACCTCTTTGGAAAACCATAATGGTCTCCCTTCTTTCCTCTGCTAACCTGCTTAATGCATAATTCTGTTGTTCTTATAATCCCCATTTTAAATACTGCCCACTGTTCCTCAATCCCTGATTCCTGTCCCATTCCCTTAATGCCTCTTTCAAGCATCTCCCATTTTCCCAAAGTCTGCCCCCTAAAATCCAGGATACGTGTTTTTGTGTGGTTTGGTTCTGCTCTTTCTGTGATTTCAAACCACAATGACTGGTGGTCACTGTTACCCAGGTGCTCCCCACTGTTACCCCATCACACTGTCCCTGTTTGTGAGCACAAGGTCCAGTATTGCCTTCTGCCGAGTTGGTTCCATGACCAGTTGCTTGAGGAAGGCACCTGAAGAGTCCAGGATAAATCTGCTCCTAGTTGATGCTGCTGCTGGGATGCTCCAGTTCACGTCTGGTATATTGAAGTCTCCAACCAGTACTACCTCACCCTTGTCTGCCATCCTTTGGATGGCTAGCATCAACTCTATCTGTTTCTTCCTCCTGGGCTGGTGGTCTATAGACCACACCTGTGCGGATGGCTGGCCCCATTTTCCTTTCCAACAACCCCACAGTATCTCTCCCCCATTTTGTTCCTCCTGGATCTGTGTGGCCCTTATGTCATTTTTCACATACAGTGCCACTCCTCCTCCTTCCTGCCTGCTCTGTCTCTTCTGGAATATGTTGTAGCCAGGTATGGCCATCTCCCAGTCATGGTTATCATTACACCAGATTTCAGTGATGGCCACAATGTCCAGGTCTGACTGTACCATGACAGCCTCCAGATCTTCCATCTTGTTGCTAAGGCTCCTGGCATTTGCACACATGGCTTTCCATGATTTGACCTCCCTAGAATGCTTCACTGTTCTACTCCAGCCCCTTCCTTGGTTGTCATTTATCCCTGGTTCTCCTTGCTGTCTGCCCTTCTGCTGAATTTTGTCCCTTTTCTGCTTATCCACCTTTTGGACACTAATCTCCATCTTTTGCACACTGCTTTGCAGAGATAGCCACTCCTCTGGTTCACTGGTTCCATTACTAGCTGTGGGGGTGAGCAAGTAGGTATCATCCTTGCTGGCCTGCCACCCCTTTGCTAGTTTAAATGCTTGTCAATGTAGCATTTAAACTTATCATTGAGTCTGGATTCCTCCAGGATGGATGCAGGCCGTCAGGCTTGAACAAACCTCCATCCTCCAGATGGGTCCCCAGTCACCAATGAATCCAAACCTTCCTCACAGCACCAGTTCTTCAACCATGAGTTAAAGTTCCTGGTGAATGCACTCCTATGCTCTCCCTTGCCTCTCACAGGTAGTACTTCTGAGAAAGTGACAGAAGTAGCTACTTGCTTGAGACCCCTCCCCAGTTTCCTAAACTCTTCCTGAACTTCCTTTGGCTCCCCATTTGCCAAGTCATTAGTACCTAGGTGGATAATGACATCCAGCTCACCCTCCTGTCTTGCCTTCCCAGTGATCCCCAGTATCTTCCTTCCATCCCTCCATGCCGTGGCACCTGGTGAGCACCTCACCTCCCTGTCCTCCCCTCCTGTGTTCCTAGCTGGATCCCTCTTATGATGGAGTCCCCACCAGGATTTGCTTCCTCCTCCTCTGGGGTCCACTGCTTTCCCCACTGAGGTCACCTCCTTGCCTAACCTCCACATCCTTTCCTTCCACTTCCCTGGGTACCTCTATTTGGTTGTCCTCATTTGCCAGTGTGGCATATGAGTTCTTAAGAGGAATAGGATCTGGGATGTGCCTCTGCCTGACTGCTCTAACCCTCCCTGAGCCCACTGTCATCCAAGTGCTCCTCGTTCTCGGCATCCTTTGAGGCAGCTGCATTGGACTGGGTGGTTCCTGGACAGGGGTGATGGTACTCTGACCCAGTTTACTTCCGCTCTGAGTCTGGCTACCTCATCCCACAGTCCCGAGAGATGCATGCAGATAGGGCAGCACCTCAGTGTCCAGAAGGTCTGCCTGAATATGGCTGCCCCACAGCCACTGCATTGCACCACTCCCCACATTATACTGCAATTCCACTACTTATCTGCTACTGAAGCTCTCTTAGTTCTCTTTTTATTTATTTACAGTACTAAAAATCATGTAACTGATCCTCAGACTCCACCCAGGTAGTACTCTGTCCTAGGATTCTTGGCTCCAATATGCATAACTTTGCATTTCTTGCATTGACACCAAGCTGCCAGATCCTGGACCACCTCCCTAGCTTTTCCAGATCTTCCTGTAAGTCCTGTATTCCTTCAGCTGTGTCCACTCTCCCACAGAGCTTGGTGCCATCCATGAATAGGCACATTTTACCCTTAATGCCATCTCCAATGTCATTGATGAAGACATTGAACAACACTGGCCCCAGCACCAAGCCCTGTTGTGCCCCACTGGTTATCTGTCTTGTGCCAGATAACTCTCCCCCCACAGCCACCCTCTGGGTTCTGTCCTTCAGCATTTTCCACCCATCTATCCATCTTTTCCCCAACTCCAAGATCCACCAACTTCTAGATCAACCTTTTGCAGGGCACAGAGTCAAAGGCCTAGCTGAAATCAAGATAGAGGATGTCTACCACTTGGCCCATGTCTACTGTCTTAGTGACACAGTCAAAGAAGTCATTCAGATTTGTTAGACAAGATCTCCCCCCCTCCATGAACCCATGCCACCTCGTATCCTGAAGACCATGCTCCTATAGATATTCCACCAACCTTTCCTTTAGTATAGTCTCCATGAGCTTGCCAACAATGGAGGTCAGACTGACTGGTCTGTAATTCCCTAGGTCATCCTTGGGACCGCTTTTGTGGAGTGGCACTACATGTACTGTTCTCCAGTCTTGCAGTACTACACCGGTCTTTAGTGAACTATTAAATAGGTCTGCCAGAGGCCCTGCCAGCTCCTCAGCCAGTTCCTTTAGTACCCTTGGATGTACTCCGTCCAGGCCTGGTGATTTGTCTACCATAAGTGCCAGCAGCCCCTCCCTCACTCTATCCTCCTTCATCACTACATCTGTGTTCCCCCTGACCCTGCTCTTCTTTTCCCTCCTGAAGGCACTGGTCCATACTTCTCCCTGGTGAAGACAGAACACAAGTATTCATTTAGTATCTCAGCTTTTCCCCCATTATCCTCCACCCACTCCACCACTTTCTTAAGCCTAACAATCCCTTCCTTCCTTCTTGCCCCTTTTCTCACTTATATAGCAAAAGAAAACCTTCTCTCCCTTCTTAATTCCTCCAGCTATCTGCAGCTCCTTCTGTGCCTTTGCTCACCTGACCTTTTTACTTGCCTCACTAGACAAACTTAGGTAATTTTCCCTATCCACCTCTCTCTCTCTTGGTCTTCCTAAATTTTCTATAGGCCAGCCTCTTTTCCCTTACTGCCTGGGCAACCCCAGAACTGAACCAGCTGAGCACTTTGGCCCTTGTGTTCTTACCCCTGAGCATAATGCACTCATCTGTGGCAACCACTATTACTTCCTTAATGATGGACCACCTTTGTTCCACCCTCATATCTGCTTTGATGCCCATCAGATGGCTCCTTAGCACTTTGCCCATTTTTCTGAAGTTCGCCCTCCTGAAATCCAAGATTTTGGTCTTAGTCAGAATGCTTTCCCTGCCCTTATCCAACTGGAACCACACTGTGCAATGGTCACTTCCTCCCAGTGGCTCCCTGATCATTATTTCCTGTACATGCTCCCCATTTGTGAGTACCAGATCAAGAATTGCCTCAGCTCTTGTTGGTTCAGTGATGCCCTGAGCCAGGAACCCACTCTGCAGTCCTTCCAAGATCACCTGACTCCTAGCACATGTCGTGGATGGTATGCTGCAGTCCACCTTGGGTAGGTTGAAGTCCCCAACAATTACCGCCTCTCCTTTCCTGACAGTTTCTGATATTTGTGAGCTCAGTTCCCTGTCCCTCTCCTCATACTGACTGGGTGGTCTATAAACCACCCCCAACCTCACCTTTCTCCTTCTATTGGACCTTAACTGAACCCATAATGCCTCCACCTCCTCTTCCTCCAACTCCTCCCTCATGCAAGTTATTCCCTCCCTGATATGAACTGCCATCCCTCCCCCTTCCCGACTACCCTGTCCCTCCTGTATAGTTTATGTCCAGGGATCACAAGGTCCCAGTCATTGTGTGATGTTGCCCAAATTTCAGTTACTGCAGCTATGTCCACCCTCCTGTCCACTAATAGTGCCTGCAAGGCTTCCATCTTGTTTCCAAGACTCCGTGCATTCAGAAACACCACCCTCCACCTAGAATCCGACCTTCCTTCTCTTTCCTCTGTTCTTTCCTCTGTTCTTCTATTCACTTTTATCCCCTCTGTGTGCACCCCTCCACATACCCTTGCTATGTGTTCCTCATCCCTCCACCCTTTGCTAACTGTGTTCTTGCCCCTTCCAACTCCTCCCTCCAGACCTCTTCCATCACCATGGGGGGGAGGTTCACTGACCTCCTCCTCTTGGAGTCTGTGGGTCTGCACACCCACTGCCACCCCAGTAGTTTAAATTAAGTGTAGTGGTTATGTATTCCCCCAGTTTGTCCCCAAGTACCCTCAAACCCTCCCTACTGAGGTGTAGCCTGTCTGGTAAAAAGAGTGCTTTGTTTGACCAGGTCTCCTCCCAGTCCCCAATACAGATGAATGTCTCCTTCCTGCACCATTTCATCAGCCAGTCATTGAAATCCTCTATTCTCTTTTTCCTGGCTATGGTGGCCCTTGGTACTGGTATCACCTCTGAGAAGGCCATAAACATGGTTATACTATGGAAGAATGGTCTAGGCCTGTAGGAGGTACTCCGTTTTAATTACATAGGAGTAATGCTGGACAATACATTGACTTTTCATGAGAATGTTATAAAGGTAACTGAAAACAATAACAAGTTGGACTACTGATATAGGAATAAAAACAGCTTAACATTGTGGGTTAAAAGAACTATAGTGAAGTTCTCCTATCAGCCCTGAAATATAATGAGGAGGGACAACTTTGCAAAGATAGGGGAATGCCTCAGGGACACCCTGGCAGGGGGAGGACATGGGTAGAGTAGAGAGGTACAGTGGATGAAGCTAAAAGGGACCATAATGAAGGCAACAAATCTCTGCATCAGGCAAGTAATCAAAAGCAAGAGGAAAAAGAGACCGCTATTGTTCTCAAAAGAGGTAGCTGGGAAGGTAAGGGCAAAAAAGTTGGCATTCAGGAGGTGTAAGGAGACACAGAGGGAGAAGGATAGGGAGGTGTATCACAAGAAGCAGAGAGAGAGAGACAGTCAAAGTGATCAGGAGTGCAAAGGCACAAACCAAGGAAAAAATAACCCAGGCAGTAAAGAAGGAGGACAAGACTTTTTAGGTACGTGAGCGAAAGGAGAAAAACCATGGGAGGGGTTGTAAGGCTAAGGAGGGAAGGGAAGGGAAGGAGTGTGTGGAGCGGGATTAGGAAAAGCAGACATCCTGAACAAATATTTCTGTTCAGTGTTCATGGAGAAAAAGGAGGGTGAGGTACCACAGTTAAGTGATAGGAGCATCGAAGGAAGGGAGTTGGACACTAGTCCATTTACAGAGGAGAGAGAGAGTCTTGAAGGAACTCACAAATCTGAAAGTGGACAAAACCATGGGGCCAGACAGGATACCACCAAGGACACTGAAGGAGCTCAGAGAGGTGCTGGCTGCACCTCTGACAGTCCTGTTCAACCACTCACTGGAGAAGGGAGTGGTCCCAGAGGACTGGAAGACAGCAGATGTAGTCCCACTTCACAAAAGTAGTAGCAGGGAGGAAGCTGGACATTACAGGCCAGTCAGCCTGACTTAGGTGGTGGGGAAATTAATGAAATCACTGCTGAAGGAAAGGATTTTTTTTTTTAATTGCATGAAATGGGGGTACCAATGTGCCAAATACAGTACTTTGTACATTGATTTAAAAAAAATTAATAGCCACTGCAGTCATGATAAGTGAATTTAAAAGATAGCCACAAGTACAGATATAGTTCATAGTTTGAGAAACTCAGGTGCATCCATTTTATTTTTATTCAATGTTCAGCTCCAAAATGTTACAGATTTTTCCAAGCAAATTGTAACATGCAAAACCACAGTACATTCCACTGCTTCTATGCAGACTTTACTTTAGTTGCACTGCAGTAAAGTTATGTTGAAAACTGCCTCTGATGTCTTTTGTTAATGAAGACATTGTCACCCTAGTTTTTCAATGCATACAACATTTCTGGTTCACTCAAATGTTTGTGTGGCGCATGCAGCTGTGGTATCCAAGCAGACTGCATTTTTTACAGCTTCCCCAAAATTTCAGCAAATGCTTCCAGCATTTTATGAGTGCAGATTTTCTTTTGGGACAGGGTCTTAAAAGTACTGCAGGACTTTGGTGAGAGAGGGGTGCAGGCAATGCTTTCTTAACTTAAACAGTTGTGTGGTGTGCACCGTTGCACGTGCAACATTTTGTGTCCACCGGTACATACGCAACACTGAAGGTGCTTTTTTCTCAAATCTGATATGGAGTTATCCCACAACATAGTCCATTTTTCACTTGTGGTTCATAACGTCTTAAAATGCTTAGTAAAATAAAGTAAAGAAAAGTAATTTTTTTTTTCAAGTTAGACACCTGTTGGGTCCACTGTTGCATATGCAACGTTTGGTGTCCATTGTTACAGGTGCAACACTGAAGGTGATTTTTCTCAACTCTCTGCTAGGGAGTTATCTCACAATCTGGTCCTTTTTTCTCTGGGGTCACAGTGTCTTGACAAGCTTATTAAAACTGATCTATTGTGGATATGAAAAATTGACCCTCACCTCACACTTTGGTAACCCCTTTTCATGGACTTACCTGATTATGGAATATCTTGAAACCAGCAGCTTACAGGATCTGAAGCAGCATGGATCCACTTGGGGGAGGTCATGTCAAACAAATCTGATAGATTTCTTTGAATGGGTAACCAGGGAAGTAGATCAGAGTAGAGAAGTGGAGGTGGCTTACCTAAATTTCACTAAGGCCTTCGACATCGTTTCACATAGGAGACTAGTAAACAAGCTAGGCAGCCTGGGAGTGGGTCCAAAAGTGGTAAACTGGGTAGGAAATTGGTTGGGGGATAGGCATCAGAGAGTGGTGGTAAATGGAGTTCACTCTGAGGAAGGGAGGGTAACCAGTGGTGTGTCACAAGGATCAGTACGGGGACCGGTCCTCTTTAATGTCTTTATTAGTGACACTGCAGAGGAGCTAGAAGGAAAGGTATGCCTTTTTGAAGATGACACTAAAATCTGCAATAGGGTAGACAGTCCGAGGGGGGTGGAAAAAATTAATAGAGATCTAAGAAAGCTTGAGGAGTGGTCAAGAGTGTGGCAAGTTAGTTTCAATGCACAGAAGTGCAAAATTATGTACTTAGGGCATAGAAACCCAGGGACAGAGTACAAAATGAGGGTAGTAGTACTGACAACCCCCAATCAAACAGGAAAGAGTCAAGTCAAGTCAAATTTATTTAAAAGACGCCCAATCCCGGAGGCTCTGGGCGCCGTACAAATTATAAAAGAACATAATGCATAAAAATAAATAGAATTACAAATTATAAATAGATCATAGTCTAATGTAATCTAAACATCAAATGCCTGAAAAAATAAGAATGTCTTCAGGCGAACCTTAAAGATATCTACAGTCGAGGCCTCTCTGACCAAAGCTGGTAATAGGTTCCATAAAGCGGGAGCCGCAACACTAAAAGCTCTGTCACCGGCTGATTTCAGCCTCGCTCTAGGAACGGTCAGGAGGCCACTGCTGGAGGATCGAAGAGGGCGGACAGACGGAGCAGGTGTCAGGAGGACTGACAGGTAACCAGGGCCCTGCCCGTGTAGGGCCTTAAAGGTGAGATGACGCACCTTAAAGAGGACTCTCCACCTGACTGGCAGCCAGTGCAATTCACGCAGTGCCGGTGTAATATGGCAGAACTTTTTCTGCCCAGTCAGTAACCGGGCAGCTGCGTTTTGCACCAGCTGCAGTCTGCGGAGAAGTCCTCCTGTGAGACCTGGGGTAATCATATCTGATGACCTAAATGTAGCTAGACAGTGTGACAAGACTGTGGGGAGAGCCAGTGAGATGCTAGGGTGCATACAGAGGGGTATCTGCAGCAGAAAGAGGGAGGTGTTGATACCGCTGTATAAATCATTGATGAGACCTCACCTTGAGTACTGTGTCCAGTTCTGGAGACCACCTCTCCGGAAGCACATAGTCAGAGTAGAGACATTCCAGGGAGGGCAACTAAAATGGTGCAGGGTCTTCACCAGAGACCCTATGAGAAGAGACTAAAGGACTTTAATATGCACACCCTAGAGAAAAGGAGGGTAAGTGGGTATATGATAGAGACTTTCAAATACCTCATGGATATAGTAAGTAAGTAAGTTAATTTGTTTGGCACCCAATCCCAGAGGCTCAGGGCGCCCTACGGTAAAATTTGACACAGTGATACAAAACATTCAGACTACATGAAAAATATATGAAAAAATATTGTAAGGTTAAAATACGTCAGCAAGAAAGGCTATGTTAAAAAGATGAGTCTAAATAAGCTACAAGGGGGAAGCATTTTTCAAAAAAAGATGCTCAAGAAAAAGGGGGCATGCTATGAAGCTTGAGAGGGGTTGATCCAGGGCAGATGCAAGGAAGTACTTCTTCACAGAAAGAGCAGTGGATGCCATGAACAGCCTTCCAGCAGAGGTAGTGGAGGCAAAAACTGTAACAGTATTTAAGAGCTCATGGGATAGATATATGGGAACCTTAGTCCTTAGGGAAGGGAGGGCTAAGCCGGAGATCAAATAGGGTTGACGGTATTTCAGTAGGTATGAAAAATGGGCAGACTGGATGGCCCAAGAGGTCCTTATCTGCCATCAAACTCTATGTTTCTATGAAACACTTCAAAATTACATTTAATAACATTATTAGGTTTGCTATCAACCAAAACAAACAAGAACATCACTGTGATTTACATCAGAAATTCAGAATCTTGTCGCCTGAACAGAGAATTCATAATTACTCAGCATTAATGTTTATACGCAAGGTTTTGAAATCAGAAACTCCTAGAATTTTAAGTGACAGGTTAATATGAGCAAAAGTTAAAACGTTGCGTACATCTTCAGCAAAACAGTATCAAGAAAGTTGGATCAAAACCAAGGTGGCTGATTGATCATTAACTTTTTATGGTCCCAGATTACTAAATGATTTAATTAAACTGGGAATAGACAATCACTGTAAGACACGTGTTTAAAAGAAGTGTAAAAAGTCACTTAAATGCATTATCAGCATGTGGTTGCTTTGACAACCCTTGATCAGTTTTTAATATACTGTATGTTTATCTGCTCATCCACTTACATCTGTACTTATGTATATATTGTATATCTCATTTGTGAATGTATTTTGTTCTGTTTTGATTTTGCTTTGATTTAATGTTATGTAACTTGTACTTTCTCCCAATTCTCCCAATCTTTGATTTTGGAGACATAGTTCACAAAACTTCCCTTACCAGACTAGACACTCTACTCAACTCCATCTGTCGCTTTGCCCTTGCCTGTCCGCCACTTACATAACACTGTGACCTCTACACCGCTGTCTCCTTCCTCCCTCTTGGGGCCAGACACCATACTCATAGTGCCTCTTTAATTGGGAAGTTCTGGTTTGGCTCCCTATCTCTCTACCTCAATGTCTTCCGCTCCATACCCTCTAACCTCACCTACTCTCTTCGCAACTCCCCGATAGGACTCTTCCCCCCCTTTCCATATTTCCACTTCAGGGAGAGCTGCCTTCTCCTATCATTTTCCAAACATTTGCTGCTCCCTCCCCTTAGATATCAGTTCTGCTCCATCTACTCATTTGTTGTCCTATCTTCTTTGCCACTACATTTCCCCATCCTGCAATTGCACCTGACCCTCCTTCTCTTTATTATTCCTTTCTGCCTTTCTTCTGCTCTTTTTCCATTGCTTTTCCCCCTTTTACCCCTCCCTGGGTATGCCAATAGCCTATAGCACTAGCTGGGTTTACATTGAGTAGTATTTATACCCTTGGGGTTCCTCTCCTTGGGTAAGGTTAGCCCACCCCTCACCTCCTCACTCCTCCTCAATTTTTCCCTTTCACAATTTTCATAGCACCCTTTCCTTCCCCCTCTCTTCCCATATTCCCCCCCTCCCTCCCCTCAACTTAGTCTATCCTCCTCTCTTGTACCTCTCATTTTCCAAACATTTGGAACTGCCTCCCCTTAGATATCCTCTCTGCTTCGTCCACTCATTCGTTATCCCATCTCCTTCAGCACTACAATTGCCCCTACTGCAATTGTATCTGACTCATCTCCCCTTCTTTATTCCTCTCTGCCCTTTCCTCTATTCATTTTTATACTGCTCAGCTCCTTTCTTCCCCTCCCTAGGCATGCAAATTGTCTTTAACACTAGCTGGGTTTGCATTGAGTAGTGTTCATACCCTGAGGTTCCACTCTTCTGGGTAAGGCTTGCCTCCCCCCCTACCTCCTCACTTCATTTAAATTCTTCCCTTTTGCAATTTCCAATCTCCACCCTCTCCTCCCTGATCACATACATCAACCACCTTTTCTCAGTTTAGCCACTTCCACCTATTTATCTCATTATTTTGTCCCTCAATCCATCCCTTATTTGTTCCCCCCCCCACCATTCCCCTTGTGAGGTTTACATCCCAGAGGGGTGCAGGCCCAATCCATCTCTTATTTTCACTCCTCTGCCGATCCCCTTGTGGGGTTTACATCCCAGGGGGGGCAGGCAAATCTGCTATCCAACCTTCTCCCCATCCTCCTATTATGACAAAGTCCTCACTTTCTTTCCTCAAATGTTACAAATATAACCACCCAGTCCCATGGGGTTGCTAGAATCCTGTCAGTGTTAGTGTTAGGCAGGTAGAACAGGCAGCTGCTAAGGGGCTCATTTGGGGCTTCTTAAATAATGACACCATTGCTAACGCAGCTAGCCTGAGGGAAGAATGATTATGTTGTTTAGAACTCTCACAGCAGCATAACCCTTCCCTGGTACAGCTGCTCTGAGGAAGTTTTAGAATGTTCAGTTAGTCTGAGTGTAACAGTGAGAGTGGCAGGATCTCTGCCAGTGGGTTCTGAGTCTAGGGCTCTGGATTTCTCACCTTAGTTTGGATTACAATTACCAGCTTCCCGTGAAGTGGTGCAGACCTTTCTTCAGCAGGATTTTCTAATTTTCACTCCAGGAGAAGTGGAAGGGACTGCTAGGTCAGTGGATCCAAGGGGCAATCTCCTGAAGGTTCTTGTTGTGTTTACAGCTGCCTTTGAAAAGAACTTTGTGAGAGACTGTTCTGCCAAGCTACCAAGGGAAAAAGTGCTTTCTAGTTGTTTTCTATGCCTAAAAGAAGGAGCAACTGTCCTGTGAATACTGTTCTGGCAGACATGTTCTCCATTTAAGGGTTTGCTCTGAGCTGTATGTGCCCATAGATGAGGTTGGATCACACCTGTCAGTGCCCTTTGTTCACCCAAGTAAGTGAAGTAAAGTGTTCACCCAAGTGAGTGAAGTAAAGTAAAGTTTGGAGTCTTTAGCATTTCAGTGAGGAAAGGAGGCTTCTGTGGTGTAATCCTGAAGGAGTGGCAGAGACTGTCGGTTGGGGCAAGAGGGTGAGAGGAACACCATCTGGAAGCTTACAAGGCAGGGCTAACTGATTCATGGAAGGGTGCCAGTTTTACCTGAGCAAAAGCCATTGCTGTGAGTTCAGGGGTGTGGCACAGTTCCACAAATACACACCTATCTGGGAAGAAGATGTTCTGAGTGTGTGGCCCAATTCCACAAGTATACACTCTGAGGAAATAGAAATGTGTTTGATTGTGTGGTGCAGTCCAAGTGCATACACCATGGGAAGAGAAAGGAACTGTTGTTTCTCTGGAGAAGTGTACTGCCTAGCTAAGATAGTTCTGGAAGTTGCATTTGTTTGCCATGACTGACCTTTGGGAGTCCAGTGATACTTTGGTAACAACTTTTGAATAAAGCCATACTGCAAACTCCCAGCTACTGTTCTGGACATTCTGTTCCTTGCTTCTGGTGTGGAATTACAGGGGCCCCCTCAGCAGTTAGGTCTAGCATACGCCTAGTTTCCTCTCCCCTGGACCTGGTTGTAGTTACAAAGGTTCATGGTTTTGTTCTTGTACCCCAACCCCCACCCACCTCTAGAAAATTAGCCTGGTATACATCCTAACACCAAGGGTGGTACCAATCTTGGAATTTCTGCTGAAAGTAAATTGTATACCTGCCTGTGGGTATATGGTCCTGTTTTATGTGGGGTGTACAACTTACCAAAAGAATGGGGGCTTGTCCAAAGGGATATGTTTTGGGTGAGATGTAAATGCTGAGGGTCTGTCTAGGGATTTTCTCTCCGGTGGCGGTGCACCCAAACAGAAGATCGTTGCCAGAAAAGAAAAGTTTGTGCCAAGGAAGATGCCACTTGAAAATATTTTGCTGCCTGTGTTTCTGTGAAAGTAAGTGGAACAAATGTGCTGCTTGTGTGTTTAACTTGGGAAAATAGACTGTTAAGCCGAGCAATGATTGTTCTTGCCTTGCCATTAAAGTGCTTAAAAGAACTGTTAAAGGTTGCACATTTCCAAAGAAAAGTATTTGTGGATTTTGTTAACAGCCTTTTCTAAGTTCCCAGAAAGTTTTATATGTGTACTATAGAAATCGGGAGAGTCGCTAAGGAAAATGCACCAAGAACTGTGTGAAATTGCCTTAAAAATGCTTGCCCCACTGAAATTGCCAGCCAAGAAAAAAAAGTGACAGTCTGCATTTTAAATTTGCCTTCTCGACAATTGCCATGCAGGAGTGTGGCTGAGAGAGAGAGAGAGAGAGAGAGAGCTCATTTGCATGGTGTCATGTGATTGGTCCAGTGAACCTAAACCCCTCCCTTTGCCTGAGTCTCAGAGCTGCGGAGCATTCGAGGAGGAGCAGCCAACAGTGTGTGAGCAGTGTACTAGTTCGTGCAGCAGCAGGAGGAATTGCTAACAGTGAGAAGCATTTCTAAATCAGCATTTTTTCGAACTTTTCACAGTAAAACTGGGCTCAACCTATTTTCTAACCAACAGTAGCCATGATAGCATTGTTTTTGTGACCAATTCATGGGTCTGCCAGCCCAATCATCAGAAAGGCCTACAAAACCGGCAGCAGACCATTCTACGTCAGCGGGGGGAACCAGCTACTGCTTAGTGAGTACCATGTGTTAAAGTAAATGGAGTGTTGTGCCAAAAGTCGGGAAACTGTAAGAACTGTAAAAGCAATGCAGCAAAGTAACTGAGAGAGAGTTCTGTGAACTTTAAAATATGGACTGTGTGTGAAAGAACTGTTTCAAAGAGAGAAAGCTCCAAGGCAGAAATGATCCGACAGGTCCGAAAGAAATGTAGCGACAGTATAAATCTGCTGGATGGTGCTAAGAGTAAAAGTGAAGTTGTGCTTAGAGTAAATCAGCAAAATGCAAGATCCAACAAGATTTCTAACAACTTTTGAACTGTGTGTGTAATGGAAAAAATTGCAGCCACCATTTTGGGCTGCAGTCAGCTAAAGTAAACAATGCACTTCAAGAAAAAGAATTAGCTCATTTTGAACATCTGTATAATTGTGAGTCAGCACTATCTGATGTGGCTTTACCAAACTTTCCAGTTAATGTGTGTGTTGTGTGCATGAAGCCAGGAGAGATGTTCTGCCAATCCCTCATTGCACAGACTGTCACAAAAATTTTGGAATGAGTGAGACAGGTGGCACAATGGTAGCTAAAGCAAAACACATCAGTGTAGCTCCAACTTGGACATTGGCAGGGAGCCCTGTCAGATCAGAGCAGCAGAAGGCTGAGTGCAGTCAGAGCGACCCCACTGAGTTTGTCAAGGAGTTTTTGGAAAATGTCTGTGCAGATTCTTTGCAAGGCCAGGATGACATTGAACTTTCCATGCCATAGAGGGTGGATTTGGACACCGCAGATGCAGGTTCTGTAGATCCTTGGGTGGAAGGCCCAAGTCCAAGCCTCATGGGAGAGTCTCAGGTAGAAGAAGCTTTGAGTTGGGAGGCCAATGCCTCTGAGTGCAGTGAGGAATGGACAATTTCAGGAGCTGGTGCAACTGTCAGCTCCTGGGCATAAATAGTGGACGAAGAAGCTGCAATGGCTATGGTGGGACCCAGTGAGTCACCATTAGCATTGGCTTCAGTGGAGCCTTCTGAGATAGAAATGGAGGAGGGCTCTAGAGATGTGCCTTCAAGTACAGAGGTGGACTGCTTTTATTCTGCACTGTGTGTTCAAAGCTGGCTCAACCAGGAATGGCCACCCCCAAGCCGTGCCACTATTTTGGAGTTGGTCAAGCAGCAAGAAAGAAAGAATAATTCATAGATGAGCTGTTGCTGATTATAGACATTCATACCCTTTCTTCCATCAAGGAATCTGGGAAGAAACTGAGGAACACATGCATGCCTGGTTGTGGGAGGCCCTTGTGCCAACCTGCATCCAAACGTAAACAAATTTGTCAGAGTAAAAGTGTGCAATGAAAGGCTTCAATTCTGGAAGCTTGGCAGGACTTTATTAATTGATTCTGTGAGAGTTGTGGACAAAGCTGGCCAAGAGACATTTTACAATGTTACTGCAGTTCACCCAGATGGGGAAAAAGTCTATGCCCCACACCCTGAGTGGTACTACCCTTAATGGTGCCACTCATCAGAAAAATGTGCCCGCTTGCCAAGTGAATGCAGTAATGCCAGCTCAATATCTGCCACCGAAGAGGCAGCAACCGAGGAAGAGGTGCTTTTCTTCTGGTGTTCTAGGTTTGTCTGCAGCAGCATCAAAGTTCAGCTCCAGCAGCATCCAGGTTCATCTGCAATAACATCCAGGTTCGTCAGCCCAGCAGTAGGGGAAGATTTCCAGTCCAGGTCCAACAGGAGGTTGTGGAAGCATCTGATCCAAAGATTTCATCTGTCCAGTAGCCGAAGATAATCAGGATGCAGGTCCAGAGAGGTGATGTTGACATACATTTGTTGCTTAGAAACTTGTAAGGTACTTTTTGAATTTTAATTTGACTTTTCTTCCTACAATTGAGGATGTCCTTGGAACTTTATTCACCTATTGAAAATTCTAAACTGGACTGCAGTGCTAGCAGGCCTTGTGCCTGTCCAAGAATTGTGCTTCAGCAGGCTCTGGCCTAGGAGAGACTCTATGTGTAGTGCCTTGGCATTCTGGACTCCTCCCTAGAATATCGAACTAGTAGGGTTTCCCTCCCCCAAAATGTTTTTGTAAATGATTTTATGTTTTCTATTTTTGTGCTTTTATAGAAAACCTCTTTTAAAATGTTTTTTGGGATTGTGCAGTATCCACAGTGGGAGGGTTTTGGTCACTGTATGGTTTTACAGGTGCTGTTTGTTTTCAGAATGTGTTTTGCAATGTTTTCTTTTGCAGATGTTCCTGAAAGAAGACAAGAAAACCAGAAGAGGATATTGGGACTCATCAGAGTCCCCTTGTTTAGAGTTGCTAGGTTTCCTGTAATTGTGTATTACGATGTTTAACCATTTCTGCTTTGCAGATGTAAAGTGTTTTGCAGTTCTTAGATTTAAGCCCTGTTCACACTATAGCACAGTAAGGAGAAATATTTTTTAAAACGAATTAAGCCTTACAGTGCTGCTGCGCTCGCACTGTCTAATCCATTTTTAAAAGCTTTTCTTCCCAAGTGCGCTTCTACATTCACACTGGTGCCAGTATTTGTTCTATCTGTAGCATGGTGTGGTAGCATGTTTCCAGGTATTAGGGGTCAAAGCAGAGAACAGTGGGAATATAGATCCACCACAACATGGATACAGGGAAAAGAGCGTTCGCACTGTAAGTAAAAATGATTTACTAATTGAAGCATTTTCAAGAACTGTGCTATAGCCTAGGTCCAATCAGGGTTTTAGCATGGCTTGTGAAAACGTGTCCCAAAGCAGAATAGGTGTGAACACCAAGGGTGCTGGCACTGATCTGAAATGGTTTAATCAACGAGAACCATTTCAGATTGTACAGCGTGAACAAGGCCTTAAGAATTCCTGGTAAATGCATGTTTCTAAACTAGGCTACAGTGTTTTTGATATAAAACGTTTTTTAGGTTTGGGCACCTGGTAGGTAGCAAAGGTCAGATAGACTTTCCGTAGAGGGCTAGGAAGGAGGGCAGGTTGATGGTCCTGAGTAGGGGTCACCAATGTTATCTGTTAGGACATGCTTCAGGCAGTCTGTTAGAGCCACTGAGAACTCATAGATAGTACAGTAGTAGGGTAGGAGCTGAGGTTTCTTCAGCGGGCCTCTATCCTTTAGTGTTCCCTGCCTCTGCCTGGCACATGGTAGGGGAGGGCCTGATCAACCCTCCCCGTAGGGAGCAAGGAGGTAGGATGGCCTGGAACTAGGTCATAATCTGGCTGTGGACAGCCAGTGGTCTGGTTGCAATGAGTGTAACCACCCAGTTCCCTGGGGTTACTAGAATCCTATCAGTGTTAGAGTTAGGCAGGTAGAACAAGTAGCTTGTAAGGGGCTCATTAGGGGCTTCTTACATAATGACATCATTGTTTACTCAGCTAGCCTGAGGGAAGAATGATTATGTCATTTAGAACTCTCTCAGCAGCATAACCCTTTTCTGGTACAGCTGCTCTGGGGCAGTTTTAGAATGCACAGTTAGTCTGAGTGTGACAGTATCTCTGCCAGTAGGCTCTAAGTCTAGGGCCCTGAATCTCTCACCCTAGTTGGATTACAATTACCAACTTCCAGTGAAGTGGTGGAGATCTTTCTTCAGCAGGGTATCCTGATTTTCACTCCAGGAGAAGTGCAAGGGACTGCTAGGCCAGTGGATGCAAGGGGCAATCCCCTGAAGGTCCTCATTGTGTTTACAGCTGCCTTTGAAAAGGACTTTGTGAGAGACTGTTCTTCCAAGCTACCAAGGGGAAATGTGCTTTCTAGTTGTGTTCTATGCCTAGAGGAATCAGCAACTATCGTGTGAGTACTGTTCCGGGAGACAAATTCTCCATTTAGGGGTTTGTTCTGGGGTGTGTATGCCCATAGATAAGGCTAGATCACATCTGTCAGTGCCCCTTGTTCACCCAAGTGAGTGGAGTAAAATAAAGTGTTCACCCAAGTGAGTGAAGTAAAGTAAAGTTTGGAGTCTTTAGCATTTCAGTGGAAAATAGAGGCTTCTATGGTGTAATCCTGAAGGAATGGCAGAGACTGTCGGTTAGGGCAAGAGGGTGGGAGGAATGCCATCTGGAAGCTTACAAGGCTGGGCTAACTGATTCATGGAAGAGTACCAGTTTTACCTGAGCAAAGGCTATTGCTGTGGGTTCAGGTGTGTGGCATAGTTCTACAAGTATGCACCTATTTAGGAAGAAGATGTTCTGAGTGTGTGGCCCAGTTCCACAAGTATATACTCTGGGGAAATGGAAATGTGTTCAGGTGTGTGGCACAGTCCAAGTACATACACGATGGGAAAATAAAGGAATTGATGTTTCTCTGGAGAACTGTACTGCCTAGCAAGGAGAGTTCTGGAAATTGTACCTGTTTGCCATGACCGACCTTGGGTGTCCATTGAATCTTTGGTAACAACTATTGAATAAAGCCATACTGCAAAATCTTAGCTACTGTTTTGGACATTCTGATCTTTGCTTCTGGTGTGGAATTACTGGGGCCCCCTCAGCAGTTAGATCTACCATATGCCTAGCATCCTCTCCCCTGGACCTGGTTGTACTTATCAAGGTTCATGTTTTTGATCTTGTACCCCCACCCCCTTCCGCTAGAAAATGAGCCTGGTATACATCATAATGCCAAGGGTGGTACCAATCTTGAAATTTCTGCTGAAAGTGAATGGTATACCTGCCTGTGGGTACATGGTCCTGTTTTATGGGGGGTGTCTAACTTACCAAAAGTGGCATGGGGGTTGCACAAAGCAAATATATCTGTGCTGAAGTGTTCTGTGGGTATGTTTATGATTATATATATGAGTACTAAAAAATGTTTATTTGCTTTAGTGTTTTACACATAGACTTGCTATATGTATATTTTTATTTGATTCTGTATTCATAGTGTATCCCCATCCCCTTTCCCTCAGGACACATCTGGAAATGATCTATTGTAGCTCAGTATGTCTTTCCTGGTGAGGCTTTTCAAAATAAATAAATTAACTTGGTATTGTATACCTGTTGCTACCCCATTCTCCCCAGTCATGGCTGAAAATGGGTCTTTGATCCAGCCCACCTTCCTGGTAAAGCAAACAAATAAATAAATACCAACCCCTGTCACCTCCTGTATCTGTTCTTCCTCCTAGTCTACCACTGACCACAACATGCCATCAACTCCATTTTATGGTACACCACTATAAAATCTCTTGCTCTCTTCATTGTATTTATTGTACTAGTTTGCATTTGGTTGTACATTTTACCTGGTCTGTTGTCCTGTTATTGTGTTATTTCAGTTGTATCTGCTGACTCCTGTACCCCCCCCACCCCCATGCCACACCTGAAAACAAGCATCTGCTCATGGTGCCTTTCCCAGTTATCAACTTTTAAATAAATAAAATAAATAAATACATACATACATGCACACAGTATATAAATAAATAAACACCACCATCCCTCTATGTGTGATTCTGCCTGACTAAGGTGTAACATACATAGAAACCTAGAAAGTGATGGCAGATGGGGACCAAATACCCATCTTGTCTGCCCTGAGTGCCACCCCCTTAGAATTTCTTAGAGACAATCCCCTTATGCCTATCCCAAGCAGATCTGAATTGCCCTACTGTTTTGGAGTCAATGACTTCTGCAGGTAGGCTATTCCATGGTCCCACCACCCTTGCTGTAAAGAAGAACTTTCACATGTTATCCTAGAACCTCCCTCTCCTTAATTTCATTTCATGACCCCTTGTCCTTGTGGAGCTGTTTGATCAGAAAGAGTTCCTGGGTAGGGACTCTGTTTATGCCCTTCAAGAACTTAAATGTCTCTATCATGTCACTCCTATCTCTGCGCTGCTCCAGTGAGTACCTGTTGAGTTGCTGTAATCTGCTTTTGTATGGCAATTCATGGAGCTCTTGTACCATTTTTGTTGCCCTCCTCTGTACCATCTCTAGTCTATCCATGTCCTTCCTGAGATAAGGCCTCCAGAGCTATATGCAGTACTCAAGGTGGGGCCTTACCAGGTACTTGTATAGTGGCATGATCATTTCCCTCTTTCTACTTGGGATGCCCCTTCCTATGCATCCCAGCATTTTTCTGGCTTTTTCCACCACTTTCTCACATTGTCTGCCCACTTTTAAGTCATCAGAGATGATTACCCCAAGATCCCGCTCCTGTTTGGTGGCTGTTAGCTGCTCCCCTCCCAGATAGTAGATTGTGAAGTCAAAACAGCCTTCTGGAGGAGGTTGTGGAGTCAAAAACAGTGGTGGAATTCAAGCATGCACGGGACAGTCATAAGGCAATTCTAGGGGTTGGGGCGTATGAAGAAGTAGGCTGCTGGTTAACTAGGATCTGCAGCTTATCCATTAGGTAGGGAAATGGGCAGACTGGGTGGGCCAAGCGGTCCTTATCTGCCATCAAATTCTATGTTTCTATAGTAGACTGCCCCTGGGTTGCTCTTGCCCAGATGCATCACATTGCATTTTTTTGCATTAAATTTTAACTGCCACATGTTGGACCATTTTCTAGCTTGAGCAGGTCACTTTTCATTTGTTCCACTCCCTGAGCAGTGTCTACTGTTTTTCAGACCTTTGTGTCATCTGCAAACAGACTCACCTTCCCGCTTAGCCCCTCAGTGATGTCACTTATGAAAATATTGAAGAGTAAAGAACCCAGGACAGACCCCTGTGGCACCCTGCTGGTCACCCCTATCCCCTGATGCTGCCCCATTGATCATCACTGACTGGTTCCTCTGACTAAGCCAGCTCCTAACCCATGATACCACTTCCTGTCCCACTCCTGTATGCTTGACCTTCTTTAGTAGCCTTCTGTGTGGGACCAAGTCAAAGGCCAGGGATCATCACAGCAGAGTCCTGCACCTCAAAGGAGAGCCAGGATTCAGATATAGCCAGAACATCTGGCTGTAGGTTAATCATGATAGGTTGTAGTTGAAAGCAGAAGGAAGCAGGGAAGGCAGTCAGAATAGCGAAGGCCCAAGTCAAGGAAAAGAGAGCCAACTCAGTTAAGAAGGGGTATAAAACCTTTTTATAGGTACATCAGGGAGTGAAGAAAGGCCAAGGGAGGGATAGTGAGGCTTAATAAAGGGAAGGGGAGGTGGGCAGAAGGTGACAGTGAAAAAGCAGAGATACTGAACGAATACTTTTGCTCAGTATTCACAAATGAAGAAGTGGGGTAGGTACCTAAACCAAACAATAGAAGCACTCTGGATGGGGGGGTCAATACCAGTCCATTCACAGAAGAAAGATTCCCTAAAGAACTCCTAAAACTCAAGGTGGACAAAGCAATGGGGCCTGATGGAATTCACCCCAGAATTCTGAAAGAACTAAGGAGAGACCTTGTGACCCCACTGACTACCGTTTTTAACAAATCATGGGAGGATGATGTGGTATCTGAGGACTGGAAGATGGTGGATGTGATTCCCCTTCACAAAAGTGGGAGCAAGGCAGAGGCAGGAAACTACAGACCTGTTAGTTTGACCTCAGTGGCAGGGAAAATGATGGAATCACTTCTGAAAGAAAGAACTGTTGAATACCTAGAGGCCAGTGGGGCACAGGACCCAAGACAGCATGGATTCACAGTGGAAAGGTCGTGTCAGATGAATCTAACAGATTTCTTTGACTGGGTGACCAAAGTAGTAGACCAGGGAGGGACTGTGGATATGGCCTACCTAGATTTTAGCAAGGCATTTGACACAGTCCCACACAAAAGATTAATAAACAAGTTAGCCAACCTGGGAGTGGGTCACAGGGTGGTGTCCTGGGTAATAAATTGGCTGGACAACAGGACGCAGAGGGTAATAGTAAATGGGATACACTCTGAAGAAAGGGTGGTTACTAGTGGGGTACCACAAGGTTCAGTACTAGGACCAGTCCTCTTTAATGTCTTTATAGGAGACATTGCAGAGGGGCTGGAAGGAAAAGTATGCCTCTTTGCAGATGACACAAAGATCTGCAACAGGGTTGATACACAAGAGAGGGTGGAAAGGATGAGAAGGGACTTGGCAAGGTTAGAGGAATGGTCAAAAGTATAGCAGCTTAGATTCAATGCAAAGAAGTGCAAAGTAATGCAGCTGGAAACAAAAACCCAGGGGAAGAGTATACAATGGGGGGGTACTAACAACAATCTGGGGTAGTCATAGTATATCAGATGACCATAAGGTAGGCAAGCAATGTGAGAAGGCAGTAAGGAGGGCTGGGGGATAGAGGGATGCATAGGGAGAGGCATCACCAGTAGAAAACAGGAAGTTGTTATCCCTCTGTACAGACAGTTAGTGAGACCCCATCTGGAATACTGCATGCAATTCTGGAGACTCCATCTCCACAAGAAGATAGACAGGATGAAGGCAGTACAGAGGAGGGCAGCTAAAATGGTGCAGGGTCTGCAACAGAAGCCATACAAAGACAGACTAAAAGAGTTTAATATGTATACTCTTGAAGAAAGGAGGCAGGAGGGAGAGGGGGGACATGATGGAAACTTTCAAATACTGTACCTCAAGGGAATAAACAAAGTCCAAGAGGGGAGCATCTTTCATAAAAAGATATGTGCAAGAACAAGGGGGCACAATTTGAAGATTGTGGGGGACGGCTCAGGGGCAACATGAGGAAGTATTTTTCCATGGAGAGGGTGGTGGACACATGGAACCACCTTCCTGAGGAGGTAGTGGGTTCAAAACCATTGGGGGAATTCAAGAATGCATGGGACAGACATAAGGCAATTATAACAGAGAATAGGAGGAAATACGCTGTTGGTTAATTAGAACCTGGATCTTATCCAATAGGTAGGGAACTGGGCAGACTAGGTGGGCCAAGGAGTCCTTATCTACCATCAAAGTCTATGTTTCTATGATTTGACAGGAGGCTTCAGATGTTTAAATGGGCGACCCTCAGTTCATTGGGAAGTTGTAAGGGTGAAGTTGTGATGTGGCCAGGATTATGTTCAGTGTCTCCTGCTACCAAAAGTAGCAAAGTGACAAGAAGCTTTAAAGAACCAGTATTCTGCTGGGACAAGGGGGATGAGGAAGGTGATCATGGAGAATAGGGGGAGAAAAGGGACAGAATGTGTGGAGAGCTTCAAGGTGAAGCCAGTGAACAAAAAGATTTGACACCTAGGATGCCAGGGGGAATGAAGGATGGAGGGAAGGGGAGAGAGAAGGGGAGAGTATGGGATGAGAAAGGGGAAAGGCTAATAGAGGGGGATGGGAGAAAAACAGTAGATTGTGGAAGAGAGAAGAAAGAAAAGAAGAGGGTGAGAAAAACCAGAGAAGTTAACAGCATAGTAGATAAAAGTGGGAAAACAATTTAAACAAACTAAGTAATAAGTAAAAGTAGGGAGACAGATAAGGTAAAAGGAGAAAGCTAAACAGATAGGGAGAGAAACTTAAATGGGCCTTATCAGACAGTGAATTAAAAACAAAGGTCAAACTAAAATAGTGAATTACAGGGGCGTAGGCCTGACCAAGATGGAGAGATAACAGGGGTGACAGCCTATCTAGAAATTTTAATGAAAAGTAGGCCTGTATCAGGATAGGGTGTTATGGGTAATGTTAACCAGGCCCAGAGAGGCAACATGGAAGCAGTCCAGACAGCTAAGACTGAAAAGGGAATGATGACCTGGGCAAAAAGGGAGGGACTCTAAACAAAAATACAGTAAGTAAAAAGATTAAGAAAGAATGATCACCAGTCGTAAATCAACAATAGATGAATAGATAGATAGAGTATACCGTTATAAGAGTGACAGAAATATAGCATCCCTATAGTGACAGCTCAATAGCAAAGGCACCAACAGCTATAGGGATGCTATGTCAACAGATGTAATGCAGTAATTGGGTATGTAGGTGCACTGTCTGCCACTATCTGAATAAACACCAGTTTCACAATCAGTCCTGTGACATTGTCGGGTGGTTATGTGTTTTTGCGGCTGGGGAAACAGCACTTCTCCACAGTCTGTGCAATGTGGAGTTGGTAATCTATAATATGGGGGGGTGGAATTTAGCCCCTTATTCATAGATGTGTTCCTGTGTTTGTCGGTGTGTTGGTGTGCCATTGTGTCACCATGCTGCTGTTGGGGCTGTAGTTGTAGAGGTGTCGATGTAGGGGTTGTCAGCAAGATTTTTGTCGAACCGGCTTGGTGGAATAGATAGATAGATAGATAGATAGATAGATAGATAGATAGATAGATAGATAGATAGATAGAGATAAAAAGGGAAAGGCTAAGACACGCAGATGGTTGGTATATTCACTATTAAACACATATTTCCATACTACAGGCAGATTGTCAGACAAATACAAAGAAAATACCCTCTCGCCAAAAGAAGAGAATGTTAAGGATAACAAACAACAGCGGTTAAACAAAACATGCAATTGTAAAATAAAAATGCACAAATAACTAAGCAGTTTATGTACAAATATTCCCAACAGACTGAAAGTTGCAGCAGAGACTCAACTAAAATAATTATTATCAACAAAAAAGGCCTAGCTAGTAGCAGAACACAAACAGCTAACTGAAAGGATGACAATATATACTTACAGTGGTGACATAATAACACTGCAATATGATGCTGTAGATAAGAGTGTCACACTCAGTATGTTTACATGTAGTCATATTTCCAAATCAAGTGGGAGTTTTGACATTTCTTTTAAATGTATCGGAAATACAACTGTCATGCAGAGGCAATTTTCCTATTTTCTGCATTTCCTGATATCATTAGTTATCAGATTTTACCTGGTGGAGATCGTCGTTTCGTATCCGATAAGTGTGTAATGTAAACGGGCTTAAGGGACATTTCCTATTGTAGTTGAGCAACACATGCACAGTGCAGGCTTTGATTGGAATGTTATCTTTGTAAACACTGGCACGCAATGAATAGTAATTACTTCCGCATTCTCCGTTGTCGCTTGCCAGTTGTCAAGTCCATACCCTCCAACTGTACCAGTTTTGCCGGTACAATATCGTTTTTTAAACAATGGTACCGTATCCTGAGTCATTTGTACCATGTATCGAATTTGGGGAACTTGGAGGCTTTTGCTTCAAAATTCGTTTTTTTGGAGCCAAGAAGCCACAACGCTGACTGACGCTAAGCAGCACAGTCCCAGTCGTGGCACATCCCATCCTCGCTCCTCGCATTGTAACCACCAGAGAGAGAGTGGTTTGCTGGCGCATTACTAGGTGCCCTACAGAGGGCACCTTACATCGCAGGATAGTTCCTGACCATGACCGAAGTCTGCTGCTGACACTCAGATGATCTCCTCAGCTCGCTGCTGACCGCGCTAGTCAAGTGCTGATAACAGAGTCACTGGCGGGAGAACGAGCAGCCCTGAGTGGTTACTTGCCTTGTGTGAAGGCGTGAAGCCCGCGTGCAGCACTGAGGTGTCAGTGACTAGAGGATGTGACAGTGTGCAGTAGACAACAAGTCGCGGTAAAGTAATCTGCAGATGAGATTTCGGAAAAGTTTTAATTATTTGTTTTGGCAGGCTCTGGTGTTTCAGACGCAGCGCTGAGTCTTTGGATCCACTTGAATTGCATTCTCCTTCACTCGTCACTGCTCCACAGCCATCCTGTGTTGTGTGGTGCAGGTAGTCAGCTGCTCCGTGACCGTCCTGTGTTGTGTGCAGGTAGTGGTGTCCCGGACTGTCCCTCGGTGACCCACTGGTAGGTCTCAACCCCCCCAGCTGTCTGGGCCGGATCAGAGCTGTCATCTTCAGAGCTGTTATTAAGCGGCAAAAGTAGAACACACCAGCTGACTGTTTAATTTCAGTCAGGGGTGTGACAGAAAAAGCAAATAAGCAGCAGAGCTCACTGCAGGCCAGAACTGTGCTCGGAGGGACAGAGAGAAGCCGAGGACTGGACAACTCAGTAAGTACTGCCTAAAATAAGCAAATAATAAAATCTGAACAGGCTTCCTGTGTGCTGTGCCTTGACTCACCCCACCACATCATCCAGGGCACACAACAACATTCTTGGGAGGGTGAGAGGAGGTGACCAGAGATGGTCACAGCACTGTTGTTGGTCACTGTTGCTTGCAAGTGGTGGGGGCACTGCAGTCAGGACAGGCACTCCTCCTGCAGAATGCTGGATGGGGCTAGTGCTGCTTGCAGGTGGGGGGGCCAGGACCCCTCCTGCAGAATGATGTATGGGACTTCCAGGCCCATGTGTAACCCTTCCTCTGTTATAAAATTAGCTACTTGGGGTCCTAACATCAGCTGTGATACTATGGCCCCTTGAGAGCCAACTGATACCCCTCCTTGTTACTTACTGCCTGCCTTCTGCAGGTTTTATATTTAAGCAATATACCCCGACAGGGTGTGGGTATACTGGTGGATTTACCACGGCTGGTGTGGTTCGGTCAAGAGGCACAGCCGAGTGACTTAACCACACCAGGAGTGGCAAACTTACCAGTACACCCACACCCTGTTGGGGTATATTGCTATTATACAATGGTTCCATTTTTTTGTATACTGAAAAAATAGTAAAGAAAGTTTCTTTTATATTTTTATGCAATTTTTGGGTGATTTTATTGCTCTGCCAGAAGATAAGTACTGCTGGGTTCTGGAGCTATGGAGTATTGCTTTGTGCTTCATAGGGCAGTGTGGTTTTATTTTTTGGGGGACGACTAGGAAGTGTTTGAATCTGGTGCTAGATTGTTTTTTTGGTTGTGTCCCAGCTGCTTTTTGATGTATGAGCCAGGACAGGATTCAAATTTGTTGCTCGTTTGTTTTTGTTTTTTTAGCACGGAGGTACTACTCCATTTTTTGCTACTTGTGCGCATGTGTGGCAGCATTGGTAATTGCCGTGGTTACTGTTAGGTGTGTTTTTAAGTTCTTCCATTTTGGGCGGAAAGAATGCAGTCCATTCTGTTCATATTTATTTCTTTTTGTTCTGCTTTGGCTAGGTTGAGAATGGTGCAGACTGTTTATGTGTCACCTTTAGCGTGTGCTAAGTGTGTGCTAAGTAGCGACAGCTTCTTGTTATCATTTTGGTGCATGGTGACGAACTATCGGATGTTGTCACAGGATTGGGGAGACAACACTATGTTGAAAGGAATGGGCAGGTACACACTTGGTGTTTTAAAAAAATAGAAGTGTTGGAAATGTATTTTAGCTACAGGTTGTGGCTTTAAAGTACTGTTTGGAGAATTACAGTGCCAGGCCAGTTGGGACACTGGTGTTTAGCAGGCATCCAATATGGCAGATTTTGGGTTTTTGTTGGGTGCTCGGAGTGTTTTTTGAGAGATGAGGCTGGACAGTGATCTCATTCCATGCCATCAAAATGGAAACATGTAATGTTTTTTTTAAACAACTGTATGCAATCATGGTATAAGAGGGGTTGGCATGTCTCTGTAAAGGCACTGGTTACATAACTGTTCTTTTTTGTATTTTTCTTAGCCATTATGTGATGCAGCAATTAGAGGTCGAGGACAGAACAGTCATGTAAAATAAAGGGTATACGCAAATATGCATATCAGTCAGTGTTTTAGACTTTAAAAGGATATATTAACACCTCTTATACCATATTGTCCACAGTCGTTTAAAAAACATTTTTCCTGTATGACCCAAAATTTTGTAGTATTTGCTGAAACAGCTAATTCTTTAGTATCTGTTGTTATCTGCCATAATATTTGGTGTGATAGATGGGCAAATATGCACAACCAGTGTGTTCTGTCACAGAGGGGGTTTGATTCCCTATGACCTTGAGACAAGCTCTAGAGGTCAATGGGAATCAGAACCCTAATGTAGCAAAACACATTAGTTGTGTGCCTCCAAGTTACTCATCCTGTAGTGTAATACACTATGTGAAATGTATGTTGTGAGTTCTTTTGATTTCAAAATGAAACCAACCCCTGCAGTCTCTAGATGTTCTGCCAATGTAGGGTAGAATCACATTCCATTAGCTTTGAACTGTGGTAGAACAGCATTTTGAAAGGAGTGGAATTTTGTACAGGACAACACTCCACAATATAATTAAGCAATAATGCCCAACAGGGTGTGTGTCGTACTGAGATAACGTCATGTCTCAGGTAGTTGGGCACAAGGCCGTAGGCCGAGTGCGTCCAATACCTGAGGTGTTACATTATCCCAAACGACACGCACCCTGGAGGGCATTATTGCTATTATACAATGGCTTGTTGTTATATATAAAATAAAAAAATAATTTGAAAGAATGTTTTTATTAGTGTGGAAAAATAATTTTGTTTCTTAAGAGGAGATGCAAATAAAGAGAGTATGCTAGCGGTCATCCATAATGTCATCTACATTGGTTCACAGTGAGGCTGAGACTAGACCCATGATGATGTGCTGGGATAACATCACGGATCCAGCCCCAAACTGACCAATCACAGTCCAAGATTCTTTCTTGCCATTGTAAGATATAAGGTTATGTAGCGCCTTTATTACACAGTGTATTAAAAAAAGGATGGATTGCTTATTGCACAAAATGGATTTAAAAATGAGCTTATGTACATACAAAATTGCCAGCAGATACAGGCCATTCCAGCTGTATAGTCTGCTCAAGTACCAGTTATCAGCACTCCCAGATGCTTCTCCTCCTTGGATTTGGTTAACGGGACACCCTCCAGCCAGCAATTGTCTCCTGGGTTCTTGTCTCCTAAATGCATCACTTTGCACTTTTTGGCATTGAAACCAAGCTGCCAAGTATGAGACCACTCCTCAAGTTTTACCAAATCATCCTGAAGTACTTTTGTTCCCTCCCCCATCTATCTCGGCACAAATCTTTGCGTTATCTGCAAAGAGAATGATCTTGCTCTTAATTCCCACTGCATTGTCGGCTATGAAATGTTAAACAGAACCAGTCCCAGCACCTCTCCAAACTACTACCTTCTGCTGTCTACCCTGCAGCCGGTTCTCGACCCACTTGACCAGTTTCTTCTCTGCTCCCAGACTCTTCAACCCACAGGTCAGCCTTCCATGTGGCACAGAGTGAAAGCATGTCCCCTGCCCAGTGCCCTCATAACCGAGTCATAAAAATCAACCAAGTTCATCTGGCAGGATCTGCTTGAGACAAACCCATGCTGCCTGCTGTTCTGGAGATTTTAATCCTGTTAAACAGGGATCTTGCTCTTCTGGGGAGGGTCCATAGGAGGGCAACCAGGATAATAGTGGATCATATGATTTCAAGGTAACTGGTCCCATCTATCACGGCCACATGTGTCACCACTTCAAATTCATAAGTATCCTATCCCTGGTTTATGACCTCTCAAATATCCACAACTGTGATGAGGTGTTTTCCTGGGCTATTACCTATATTTACCATGCAAGCCTTTATTCATAGAGATCTACAACCTGCTTATATAGTTTGATCTGTCCTGAACACAATTCATGCCATTCAAATAGTAGCCCCATCCTTCCAGACACTGTGGTAGTTATTAAAGTTTCATTTGCATCACTATACTGTGTGTGTACCTTTTGTATAAGCCTCGAAGTGCTGGATTTCTGTCTCTGTGATTGTATGCAATATTTATCAGTGAAGTGCTGCAAGTGAAGTTCAAAAGATGAGCCCCGGCATAACTCAAGTACTGATGATGCTGGTTGTGGTATTAGTAACTGTTACTGTTTTTAGTACTGTATTAAGAAAGTTGCTGAACTGTAGCTTGTCATATTGCAGGGGAAGAAAGTGAAGGTGACAAGACTGAGAAGAAGAGTAGGACAAGTTTCAGATAGATTACAGTAACAGGAGAGAAAAAGAGAAGAAGAGGCAGATAGAGTAGACGTTATAAAGAGGCACGACAGAAGTGTAAGCATCAGGGTAAGCAGAGAGGTTACAGAAAAGTGAGGAGAATCAGCCAGAGTCAGAAAGACCAGGAGAGTCAGAGACAAAAAAAAAAGGTTGCAAGAAGGATCAAGCAAAAGCAATAAAGTACAGGCTAGTAGAAAAAAGTAGGAACCATTAGCCCATTCTAAATCAACACCATGTCTCAGTCTAAACAACTGCGTTGTGATAATACTTTTAATGTTTCTTACTCAGCAGAAGGCAGGGACTTCATAAAACCATCCCATAAAGGGAACAAGCATGCATTTTGTGAACACTGTGCTTGTAATTTCTCCATTTCTCATGGTGGCATTCACGATGTGAAAGTCCACATAAAAACAATCAAGTACTGGTCAAACGCTGAACTAAAAAATAATTTAACCTCATCAAGAGGTCTGATGAATGCCTGGGCCAATCCACATAACCCAGTGAATGATGGAGCAACAAAAGTGGAAGTTCTTTTTCAAGGATTTGTATTGCAGCATAACCTTCCACTTGCTGTGAATGATAGCTTCAACAAACTGGTTGCCAGGGTGTTTCCAGACAGTGATATATCCAAACGATATGCATGTGGTCACACAAAGGCAAGTCATCTAATTCAGTGTATTGGGAAAGAAAGTATTGATGAGGTCAGAAAACAACTGATACCAGACACTGAAGAAGACAAGAAATGGTATTCCCTGAGCACTGATGAAAGTTCTGATAATGTTGACAAATACTTCCCCGTACTGGTTAACTGTGAAGATGCAGAAGGGATAATTAGGACTAGATTCCTGGACATGCCCACAGTCAATTATGCTGTTGCCAGAAACATTGCAGAATCTACGGAGAGATGTAGAACCACTTCAGGGCTTAGTCTCAGCAACTGTGCAGCTTTTGTCTCTGACAATGCATCAGTTATGATTGGCAAACACTGAGGAGTTCTCAAACTCTTACAAGAAAAACATAGTGGAGGAGAAATTTATGGAGCAGGTTGTGCCTGTCATCTTGCACACCTTCCTGAAAAACAGGGGGCTAAAGCGCTGATCCACAAGATTTTCTAGTAGATATATTCTACCATTTTGACAAGAGTGCAAAACGGAAGGAGTTGCTGAGAGAAGACATTTCTTTCTGTAATGAAAACATTAGGAAAGTACTGAAGCATGTGTCAACTCGATGGCTGAGTATGTCACATGCACTGGAAAGAGTCCTAGAGATCTGGAATGGACTCCGATGCTATTTTCTAACCCACTACAATAATGACGAGCCTGGTCCATCAAAACAGAAGACAAGGGTACAAGGTGATACTGGAGCCAGGGAGAGAAGATTGGTTAACATTTTCAGTGGAGCCATCTACAAATTGTATGTGCTCTTTTTACATGCCATCATTCCCAGATTTGACACATTCAATGTGCTGCTTCAGCGTGAAGATCCCATGATCCACAGACTACAACCAGCTATGATGACGCTATATCAGGAGCTGTTAGGATGCTTCATGAAACCTTCTGTGATCATGGACAATGAGGACGACCTCCTTGCTATAGATGTCACTGAAAAAGATTTGCAGAAATTGAATGCAGATTTATTTATTGGGTTTTCTGCATCTCAAATGATTAGGAGACAAGATCTTGAGGGATCCTGTGAAGTTGCCAAGTTCCATGCTGAGGTGAGGGGATTTTATCAGAATGCTCTGGTGTACATGAAACAGAATTTCCCCATCAATGACCCTGTACTTAAGGCTGTTGTTGTGTTTGACCCACAAAATCAACTGACATCCAACTTCTCCATGATCGAAACTCGGCTGCAGAACTTCCCTGATGTAATTCCACAGAACCGAACTAACAAACTGTTCATGGAGTTCATGTTATACCAGACATCCACTGATCTACCTACCTTCTGTCTTGAAGAGGACAGGATTGATAGATTCTGACACAATGTGTCACAAATGACAGAACCAGCCACTGGGCAACTACAGTTTAGATTGCTGTCACAGTTAGCTAAATATGCTCTACTGCTCCCACATAGCAATGCTTTCTGTGAAAGCATATTTAGCATGGTCAGGAAAAACACTACAGAGGTTAGAAGCTCATTAGGAAAATCGCAGAAGGACATGCAGTAACGGAGCATATGCTGAGCATACAGGCATCAAAAACAACCTCTGTGCAGTGATGGCTTCTAAAATCAATGTGTTCAAGAACATACCATGTACAGCATGGTCACCATCCAGTGACCTCATCCAGAAGGCTAAATCAGCAACATATAAGAGTCTGATGGCAAGAAAAGAAACAAAGAATTAAGAAGGAAATAACGGACTTCCGGTTCAGCTTCCGGTTAGGTGGCAGCTTAATTCATGAGCTCCAAGCCCATGCCCCTGTTGTAAACCCTAAAATAACAGACCAAAGCAGAGGGGAAAAATAGACTGAAGGCATGACAGTCGAGCATGATAGACACCAAACTTGACAAAATACTGTTGGAGCTGCAAGAATTCAAATCAGACTTTCATCAATTCAAACAAAATCAAGAATCTTCAAAAGGACCTCGCAGATCTACACATCACATTTTCCTCCTTGGAGAAAAACATGCAAGAGCGGGCCTCAACCAGCTCACAACTTCAGCACACACTTAATCAAGTAGTCCACCTTTGCCAACTTATGGTGGAGCACCAGGAAGATGCAGAGAATCGTAGCCACCGCAACAACCTATGGCTCTATGGAGTTCCTGAAAATAGCGAGGGTATTGACCTCCAGCTGTTCATGGAGACGTTCATCTGAGAGACACTAGAGCTGAGAACTGACTTTGATTTTGAGATAGAACAGATTCATAGGACCCCTTACCCTAGCTGGTGGTACAGTTTCCCTCGGGTCAGCAAACCTATGACAACGCGGAGGAAGCTTACGCAGACCTGAAGAAGCAGAGCATATCCATTCCAACCTCGGCTCGTCTACCCCAGAAATCTACAGTAGAATGTGGCCCTACTAGGTGAACTCCTCCAGGCCCACGAGTCAATCAGCAGGCCACAATCGACTCAATCAAGTGGATGCTGGCCCAATTCTCCAGGAATCCCAGCTGAGGCCCTTTTTGCACTCCGACTTTGGGTTCACAGTGAGTACAGAGGTGGGAAGGGGATGTGGGTCCAGTGGATGCCCTGGCTGACATTGTGATGTGGGGAGGGTTTGAGTGAGATTCCTGGGGGTCGATGGGCTGGTGGCATGGGACTCTTAGGACAGTTGGAAGCACCTGCTCAAGGTGGGGTGGTGGCGGGAGGTGGCCGCCACAGTAGGCCTACCTTCCTGGTTGGGACCAGAGAGTGAAATAGGGAGGATGTTTTACCCAATTCCCACAGTCTGAAGTAGACAAAGGGTCATGCAGGTGAATGGTAAACCGCCGGGTCATTCACGGCAGGAGGATATGGGCTCCGATCTGATCAACGCCTTGCTCGGATATGAAATTTGATCTGCTATTTGCCAATTCCCATTATATAGGGGCTTTCAGGGGTTCCCATGCTTGAGCTGAGGCTGGTGGGCCTTAGACAGTAATTTCCCGCCTGGCCGGGCCCGGACACCCTTGCTGAATTTGGGATCTCACCCCATCAAACTGTATCATAGCAGGCTATACTGCATTAACCCGCTAAATAGGGTGCAGTTCTGGGGTCTCCTCAGTCACAAGTGGCATGTCGGCACCGGTGCACACTTGAGAATAAGTGACCCTTGGATATGTAAAGGTTAGTGCACTTTGGAGATTGTCTGGAACATTTTCAGTGGGCATAGTGTCTCACACTGTCTCTGTTAGACTTGGAAAGGATCGGTTGATAATAAATAGGGCCTGGTGGTTGGCCACCTATGCCGTCCTCCCCTCTCGACTAGTACACCATGACAGGGTGCCTCTGATCTAATTGGATCCACCCCAGATGTTGGGATACGATCAAAGGTGCAAATGGTATTTGACAGACATGGATCCCATCCCTCCCTCATCCTTCTCCCCACATGAGGGTCACCTCTCCTCCACTGCAGCAGCTAGTGGAAGGACTGGATGTCCCCAGAGACCCCACTCCCCCTGCTGGCCCTCAATTGCTCCCCAGAACTATCTCCTCTCAACAAATTCTGTGACTCCAGCATGGCAGCATACACCGACTGAATGCACCTATAAATTTGTGAACAGACTATTTATGTGCCATACATCCTACGCTCTTACAGACTTGGAAAGAGTCCACATAAATAATAACCTTTACCTCCCTGGAATATTTGGGAGTGTGGGCAACTGGGAGAGCCCCTGGGAGGATTGGTGCTCCCCTCATATCAGATACCTTAGTAGGTCTTTGTGAATATTTTAGGGATATCCGGTAATATGTTATCTCCTTCCCCCCTCTCATCTATAAAGGGGAACGGGCTTCTGGTTAATCCACATGCCACACTTGAGTCAGACCCTGCTGGAGCAGCACCTTTTTTCCCCATACCATATCTTTTCCCTAATGCCACCCCATTTTTTTTGTCACACAGCTCTCCCTGTTATTATTTTCCCTAACTCTCATCCTACCCCATCCTGAATTTAGGGGAAAATATTTCCCTGGGTTTTCCTCTCACTCTGTGGTCGGGAAACCCAATCCCCGGACAGTCAATTGACTTGTCCCCAATGCACATTCAATCTGAGTGCGCATTATTGTAAGTCACTGTTCACCCTCTTTTTGAGGGTTTGTATATAGTTCTTGTGGCATGTGGACAACTGGTTCTGATTACAATATGACATTTTTTCTGCAATATCAAATATGTAGGAGGGTGTCTGTCAGGAGAAACTACTGTCTTGCTGAAACTGACACATCAAAACCCCCCAGGTATAAGTTCAAACAACACGACATAGGTTAAACTACAGATATCTGAGATACAGTTACCTTGCAATTAGTTTTGAAGCCAGGAACCAATATATCCATTTTGTAATGCCCTCAGGGAAATCCTTTGATTTGCACTAGGTGTCATGAGGAAAGGGGCATATGCATGTGTTGGGGTGTCTTCCAAGAAAGTCAGCTAATTACATCAAATAGACTTTGATGTCTGTGTGAAGCAGGTCCCAGACTAAATTGGGAAGTCCAATATGCATTTGCTTGGGGTATCCAGTGATTTGCATCAAAGGGACTTTGATGTCTGTGTGAAGCAGGTCCCAGACTAAATTGGGAAGTCCAATATGCATTTGCTTGGGGTATCCAGTGAATTACATCAAAGAGAAGCAGATCACAGACTGGTTTGGGGGAAGTCAAATGAAGAGAGGAGAGTCACTGATGTCACCAATTTTTTTTAAATATCTTATTAGGACATGCTGTGTTATAAAATATGAATTTTAATACACCAAGTCGGAGTTAGGTGACCTCAGAGAGAAGGCCGGTTCAAGACTGCTTTTAAGTACACTGAGCAGACCTTACAGAGAGACATTCATTTCTGACTGAGAAAGAGGAACATCAAAGCACTGAAAGATGGTGTGCCTTGAAACTTCTTTTTTTTTTTATAAGTGAAGCTTAGATGGTTATAGTTGACACTGTGCATGAGCTTATTGTGGTACCCAACTGGGAAACAGGTCAGAGTTCTCTAGGTCTTGCATAGAGTTTTAAGGGTTCATTTTGTAATACCTGATTAGGTGCCTGTAGGCAAAGATATCTGGCCCCCCCAAGACAGAATTATCTGAGCCTGTGCATTGGGTACACTAACAAGAGGTTCACAGTTTGAATCCCTCCAGAACTGAGACCAAAGGTTGATTCAAACCCATGAAACAGACAAGAGGGTTACATTGTTCTGTTAACTGTTCACAATTTTACGATCAGAGGTTGGCACTTTGGAAGTAGAGGGCTGACCTGCTGATTGGGGTTGTGACAGTTCTCACCCCCTTACATATCCTTTTAGAAGAGTTTCTTAATTTAGTCACAGTAGTTAAGCACAGTTGGCCTATTAGTCCCTTCTCAGCTTTCACTGACATCCCTTCCCTAATTACTGTATGGGACGCAGAGTATCAAGTTATTGCACACTTTCTCCTCTGTTACTGTTTAAAATTGTAATTATTTTTGGTATCTACCTATAGAACAGTTCAGTTCCTGCAAACGTTCTTGTAGATGACAACTTTAAAAGTATCAGAATATTATTGTGTAGAAATTATTGAGTCTGTTTTGAATGTAAGTTTTGAATTTTCATCTTTAAACAATTAAATTTGCAAAAGCATTTAGAAACATGATGCACAATTAAAAAGACACACTAATTAATACACCTGCTGTCTGGTGACTCGTAGCTGTATGTTTTCATCCAGCACTGAAAAATGGTGACTCATGGTCCCTTTGAATAGTGGGAAACCAGAGGTGGGGGGATTGAGCTGCCAAACATCCTGGTTTGACTGGGACAGTCCTGGTATCCAAAGGGTTGTCCCAGTGTCCAGAAGCTTTTCCTAAAATCAGAATTTAGTTGTGTAGAGGTTGTGTTATCCAACCTGCCTACTGCACACTCTCCTTCTCCCTGCATGCCAGCCAATAATGATCCTATTACCTGTTGCCTGCCAGCATGTGTCCCTTTTATTGAACAACCAATATCAGGTAAAGGGACCAGCTAGGAATGGCCCAGTTGGACCGTCCATAGTCAGTGATGCGCATAAGCCAATTCAATTGGAAAACAGAACTTGGGAATTTCAGTTGTATTGGCTGTGAATCACCAATGGCAGGTGAGCAGCACTGTGCATCAGGTGATCCATCTGGGGGTGGGTGCCCAATGAAAATCCACTCCCTGCTTAAACAGACAGCCTGCCATATTTCTGCTTGTAGAGACTGCCATTACTCTTTTGGTCCAGCTGAAGTCTTCATCTGCTTTTTTTGTTCAAATTTGTTTGAGGCTCATTTGTGAATCTGTTGCCTTGTCTGCCTGTGGGAATGGGTTGGATCAGGATGATATGGTCGGATGGATAGAGGCAGCAGCAGCAGAGCGTACCACACAGCAACGGCCCTTCAAATCTGAGCTGCATTATTGAAGGAGATCAAGAGAAAGACAGAGACTGGGGAGAGAAGACATCAGGTGAGGCCTACTCCTTTTATTCTTACAGATTAACAAGAGAAGCAGCTAAATCGTGGCCATGGTGGTACAGTGGAACTGTACTGTAACTTATCTCTATAGGAATGTCACCATTTGCAAAGCAACCCAAGTACATAATTGCAACATTATTTATTATTGTAGTGCTTCAAAACAAGTGTGTTCAAGTTTATTTACATATAGCGGTGGGGGCATATTGTTGACCTTTGTCCTTGTTTTTGAGAAGAAGAAGTAGAAGAGGAGGAGGAAGAGAGGGAAGGGCAGAGGGAAGAGGAGGGGTTAGAAGAATCATCACAGGACATGGCAAAAAAGGTCATAAGGTGGAGGGTTGACATTGTTGGTCAGCCAGCTGCCCACCCCAGTTGCAGCTAAAGACTCTAAGCCAAGGTTAGCCAGAAAGACACCAACATCCCTAACTCCAGTGGAAAACAATGATTTTCCCCCCTGGTGTCATGAGTAGTGAACACATAAAAATAGCATATTGTATCTTCAAAAAAATAGCCATAAAACTCACCACAGATCAGACTAAAACCTAGAGCATCAAAAGTGTGTTTTACCTTCAGTAAAAGCCCCAAAACTCACCACAGAGCATCTAAGCCCCCAGACCCCCGACTGTAATATGCCCCCCAACTCACTGAAACACAGAAGTGTACCTATTTTGACTAATGAAATGTTGGAGGGTCTGCAAGTCTCTCCCCTGAAGTGATTCTGACTGCTAGAACATTTTCTAAAATATTTCTTTTAAAACTACTTATTCAATATTCTGTCTTTTTTTGTTTTTGTATTGAACTGGTCATGCGCATTTAACGAGTTTAGTATAAAAATCTTATGTAAGACTCTACAAATTTCAGTAGACAGACTTGAGGTAATTCTTTGTTTTTATCCTATATGTGAGCTTAAGAAGCTAGTTTGTTTGATGTTTTGCTCAATTCATCAGAAGAGCAGACAGTATATGTACTGCTGCTTACATTTTGTGTCTACAGACATCTGAGTTGTGCTGAAGAATACCAGATGAAAACAGTTGTTTAAATGTGCAGCTCTGTATTTTAAAATTCCGATCAAATGACCAGAATATTGATGCACATATAACAATAACAACATCTATCTCAGTTGCACAAAAATCATGTAGTCTTCAACATTAAGTGTAACAATTTGCTTTTAAGCGTGTTTGCGTATAGAAGCATTTGCTGTTAAATGATTTTCATGCCTTTTGCAGACAACAGCTTGTTTATTCCCATTTGCAGTTTCCTGGGTACACATCTGTTTTCATCTGTCAGTTCTACTGCTCAATTATGTCTGTACTCAAGCAGCACATATTATTCAATTGTTCATCAAAATATATGCGTTTCTCAGTTGGCGTTTGTTAAATGCACAAGTGCCAAAAAAATATTTTTTTACTGAAACGTGTTATAGCTGTACATATTTAACAAATGTGTTGGTCACCAGTGTTTATTATTTTTGATGGTCAGACTGACACGCTCGACTTTCCTAGTTTTATTTTTTAAAACTCTAGATTATTACTTATGTCCCTGATTTTTTTGCCTTTGAAAATTTCCAGTGTCTCTTCTTAATAAGGACATTTAATTATCCACTGAGGTGCATTTGATTGAGGGGCTAGTGTTGAGAGACATTCAGTGTGTCCATGATGTTAGTCAGCTGCTCATTTTTTTTAAGTCTGTGGTCACAGAAGTCCCAGATCCCTTACTTACTTACCCAAGTGTGAGGTGTAATGTTAACAAAATGTAATATTTGAGCTTCGAGATGGAGTCTACAATGTGATGCAATGCTACCATAATACTGAAGTAATGAAACCTAAATATTATTTAGTTATTCTGTAGCTTTACACCCATGATCAAAACCTAAGCAGGATTTGCAACTAATAAAAATCACATTATTTATTTGTGTGGATCATGAGGTATATAGTCAAGGGTGTTAACGGTATGTATTTTTCCTTTCTCTCTTCCTTCCCCCCTTCTTCCCCACAGTTACCAAAATGTCCCATTCCTGCTGGGTCAGTGAGGCAAGAGGGGCATCAAGAGCAGTCAGGGCAGCCAAGGCATCATGTTAACTCTGGATAGCAGAGGGCATGAAATATGGCTAGAAAGACTTCTTCAGGTATGTCAAGTATAAATTGTGCTGCAGGGACCAAATATTAAGGATATAAAGGGATGGAGGTTGGGTGAAAGATGGAGCAGAAAAGGTAGAAGCAGTAAACGAGTAATTCTTCTCAGTATTTATGAAAGAGGATGGAGGAGCAATACCCAAGTGGGTTGAGGGTGGGCATGGGAGGTGAGGAGGAGACAGATAGGGAAATCCCAGCTGGCAGGGAACTGAAGGGTTTGAGAGCACTGTGGGTGGACAAGGCACTGGGGCTGGATGGCATACACCCCATGGTGCTAAGAGAGCTAGCAGAAGTCTTGGCAAATGCCCTGGCAGACCTTCTTAATGCATTCCTGTAGTTGGGAAGTATTCCACATGTATGGAGGATGGCACAAGTGGTGCCCCTCCACAATAGCAGCCCCAAAAATGAGAATGGGAAATACAGATCAGTAAGCCTCACATCCATCGTGGGAAAGATGATGGAGACTAACCTGAAGGAGAGAATGGTTTCCCTCTTATAGGCTAATGAACTGTGGGTCAGCAGGTAGTATGGGTTTGACAAGTGGAGTGCGACACTGCAACCTTCAAGTACATGAATGGAATACATTTGGTGAGCAGAGGCGCCTACACAATTATGGAGTGGGAGTGACACCCAATGGCACAATATGAGATTGGAGGGTGTTGGGTGGAGGTTCAAGAGTGAAATGAGAAGACATTTTCTTACAGAGAGGGTAGTGATAGGGTGGAACATACTACCAGAGAAAGTGGTATTCTGTAAGACAGTTGGCTGCTTCAAAAGTGGATGGGACAGGGTAAGGGGGATTGATTCTGGAGTGGGGAGACAGGGTAATGGGGATGGTTACTGGAGTGAAAGTTGGATGGTGGAGGGGAAGCCGAATTATAATGGCTCCTAGCTGCTCAAGTGATCAGACTCGCTAGACCAAAGGGCTTTTTTCTGCTGTCAAGTTAGTATTGTTGTGTGTTTGTAGTATCTGTAAACATGGTCTATTCCCTTTTTATTCTAGTTTGAATTATTCAATACATATTGGTACTACTTTCAGACTTGTACATCATAAAAAGCTATTTTAAAATTCCCAAACTTTAATATGTACTAATGTAGTCTGTAATGTGTCTATGTAATCTTTAATATGCCCACTAGGGGCTTGTGGATATCAGACTGGCCTGTTCAACACCTCACTTGATACATGGTGTGCACAACTGGCATGAAGATTGGATTAACCTAATAGAATACTATGACTGTGTGACAAGGGTGTATGACAAGGGCCATGCAGTGGATGTCCTATTTGGATGTCAGCAAGGCCGTATATTCGGTTTCTTGCTGGTGACTTTGGATATAACATGGGCAAAGTAATCCCGGTGTCCTGATTGGATGAGACTTGGTTCTAGACATTGCTCCCTCCCAATCAATCACACAGCAGGACCAAAAAAAACTCCCTTCTACTGCTGCTGTCCACCCTGCATCCTCCATTCTTGTCTACTGCAAACATTGGGGTGCTTAATCCCCATGTCAGCATGTATTCCCCTTCCCCCCATTAATGTTGAACACTGGGAGCCCAACCCAAGTGTGATAAAGCATATTTATTTTTTATGTTTCCGACACCTGGATGCCCACTCCTGGTGTCGGATGCATCAACCCCCCACCATGCCTCTATGTTGCCAGTCAATCAGTGCACAATCCCCAGATCAGCATTGATCCCAACCACCCACCCACCCCCAGTACTCTGGCACACTGCTGAAATCCATTTTGAAATATTTTACCTGTAAAAAAGAAAACAGTCCCACAACGTATTTAAGCAATAAGGCATGACAGGGTGTTCGTCCTGACTGAATATCATCACACCTAGGGTGGGTTGAAGCATGAGGCTGCAGGATACTTGCTTCTGCCACTCTAGGTATGATGTTATTCATCCACGATGCACATCCTGGAGTGTCTTATTGCAATTATGATATGGTTGTGAAAAAATCCAACAAAGACTTTAATGATTACGCAATAGACATAAGAAACAAATCTGAAGTTATTAACCTTATTATAGCTAATTCAGACATAAAATAGAGATAAAAAAGTCCCTTCAAGAGCTATACTGCATCTCTCCAAATCTTGCTGCATCAGAGGCATCCATATGGTCCATTTCTGTGTTTCCTTTTGTGGTGATCTTATCAACATGGTGCTGACCACAAAGATCGCTTGTCCCAGCTGCACACCCAGTGTCACCTCAAGCAGGTGTACTGGTGAGACAACACTGTGATTTGAATATGTTTTGCTGAAAGGAAACACCCTTTAAGGAGAGGCAGGAGACAATCTGGAAGTTTGATGCCCGTCTGGCTTTTATTCATATACAGGGAAGGTAGTCATGGTCACAAGGGAAGGAAAGGGGACCAAACCTTAGAAGCAGTAAATAGCACTCTACTTACTCTACTTTCCTTACTACTCTACAGGTGCACCTTGGCTTATGGCCACTTTATAATACTCTACAACTCTATGATATGTTGCTATAAGGTCTATGCACCAAGGGGATATAAACTTATATTACTTTATCACAATATATAACAAGCATACAGTGTACAATAACCACCAGACAGTATAACACTTTCAAACTCTATAAGATCCAGATGTTCCATCACCTTTGTGCGCAGCTGAGAAGTAGGAGTAAAGGGAAAAGGAAACTCCTGCTTGGCGCCAAGCTTACCAGTGGAACCTATGAGAGGATGCAAGGGAAATGAAGAGATTTGTAAGCAGACCTTAGTCATCGGCCAACCCACTCTCCAGAGTTGCTGGAATATCAGAGAACAAACGGACTGAATTGGGCTAAGCTCTTCCCTGGCGCAAACCCTTGACCAGGGCTGCCAAGGATGAAGAACACGGAATGTGGCAAGGAATCCACCTGCAAGATTGTCACAAGAGAAGAATCTTCTGCTGTCTCCCCAGCACCAACCCCTGAGCAGGGCTGTCAAGGATGAAAAAGACAAACTGCTGCAGGTTTTCTGGCACTGACCTTCGACCAGGGCTGCCCAAGATGAAACACAGAACTTGGCGAAGAATCCACTCAGAGGATTGTCAAGGTTGAAGACGCCAACTGCTGAGCTGCTTCGGTGATGGATCCACTTGGAGGACCACCAAACTGGATCCTAGAAGATTGCACAGGTGTTGCAGGATGGATCAAGCAGGAAGAAAAGCTAGAAGATGAAGATCAGGATTCCACATGGTTTAGAACAAAATAAGAAATAGTCGGCCACGAACACACCTGGGACTCAACAGACTCGATTTTTGGTGGGCGTCTGGGAGTGACAGACAAGGCTTCTTCCAGTCGTCTCACTACCAACTGACCAGGAACCAGCAGCCGTGACTCTCCAGGGACATCAATTTTGGCTTATGGCAGATGATATGGCAAGAAGATGCTGAAGTTCTCTGCTAGCTAAAGACTGCTGAGTTGAAGAGTTAATTAAGGCTGAAGACAGAGTTACAGACTTTGCACTGAACACTGGTACATATATTAGCACTGTACACTGGAATTTCACTTGCAGGTGCAATTGTTCATTTGCAGGGTCAATCTGCCTGGAGCAGGGGCAAATTGCAACAATCCAGAGCAATTGTTCACATGCAGGGGCAATTTGTCTGGAGTAGGGTCAAATTTCAACAATCCAGGGCAATTGTTCACTTGCAGGGGCAATCTGCCTAGAGTAGGGGCAAATTGCAACAGTCTGGTGCAATTGTTCACTTGCAGGGGCAATCTGCCTGGAGTAGGCGCAAATTGCAACAGTCTGGGGCAATTGTTCACTTGCAGGGGCAATCTGCCTGGAGCAGGGGCAAATTGCAACAATCCAGGGCAATTGTTCACTTGCAGAGTCAATTTGCCTGGAGCAGGGGCAAATTACAGCAATCCAGGGCAATTGTTCACTTGCAGGGGTAAATAACCACAATCTTAATGTATCACAATACAGTCTCGGTGCTTTTTGCAATCAACACAACACTTTAGTTGCTTAAAGAATAAACAATTTGTAGAAACAGTACATTAGCTAACAGTCACTTTATAGTAAGTTGTGTGCTAAGCACCCCTTGGTTGGACCCTTTTCCCTCTTGGGGTCTGTCTTTGTTAGGATCTGGTTACCCATGAGCACTTTAATATGAATACCCCAGTTACTGAGCCTGGATGCACTAATTACCCCTGGGCCTGCTGTCCTAATTACACTGGGCCTGGATGCCCTAAATACACTGGACCTGAATGCCCTATTACTACGGGGCCTGGCTGCCCTAACAAAAACTGGGCCTGGCTGCCCTAACTTCACTGGGCCTGGTTGCCCTAATTACTACTGGGCCTGGCTGCCCTAACTTCACTGGGCCTGATTGCCCTAATTACTACTGGGCCTGGCTGCCCTAACTGCACTGGGCCTGGTTGCCCTAACTACCACCGGGCCTGGCTGCCCTTCTTACACTGGGCCTGGTTGACTGGGCTCCTGCACACACTGAGCCTCTCTACCTGAGCCCCTTTTAACTTGCTGGGCCTCCCTGAATGGGCCTCTTTAAATCGTTGGGCTGGCTTGCTCCTTTAAATCTTTCAGGCTTTGTCTCAGCCTTCTGCCACTTTGTCCCGTTGTCCCTCCTTATTCCCAACCCCCTTATGAATATTTAAAAGGCCTCCTGTTTGGCCTTGCTTGCTGGCTCCTCCCATGGGTGTCGCTATACCCTGCCCACTCTTGAATATTAAATTAAGGGTCCTTCTGACCCGACCCTCCGGTTGTGCTCAGCCACTTTTCCTTGCACCTACCGCGCATTGTTAAAATAAAAAAAATAGTCTTTTCCTTTTGTTGGGCAGACAGCATAAGTCAGGTGCTGCTGCCAACTCACCACTCCTGGGGGCTCTGGATGCAGGATCGGGAGGTGGGAGGTTGTCTGGCAGAGGGAGGGAACAATTTCAGGCAATGCGGCGGATGTCAGGGGGCCTCAGGAAGGCTGACAACTGAACCAACGATGTGACCCTTTGCTAGCCGCCGACGGGAAACCGGGGAGCTAAATAAAAAATAAAACAGTGCACTGAGACCTACAGCCATGCAGCAGAATGTTTCTTCACTTTCTGGTGCCCGATGGCACCTCAGACCACACCGGAGCTACAGGACAACTTCACTAGCTGGAGCCAGAGCAGGCACGCCAACAAACCCTCAGGGAATGGCTTCAACCCACCAGGTAAGCCCTTTCCAGGTTCCCCTTAGCTTGTTGCATCCCTCTCCTCTCCTCTCCTCTCCTCTCCACAGCCAGCCGGATCTCCCCCAACTGAACAGTTTAAAATTGAAAACTTAACTTCTGGTTCTAAAGTGCTTGGAATGGAATGCTGTGCATGAACAGCTCAGCACAGCATTCCATCCAAGCCATTGTTTCATGTGCTGCATAATAAATTCTGCTTTTTGACAATCTTTTAGTGCACTGGGCACATTTCTCTATTTTTTTTTTTTTTTACTGTTGTTTCCCCACTATATGGAGGGGAATTTACTCACAGGGCCCCCCTTTTTGAATGTACCCTGCAGCTCATACATCAACAGGGCACCCTGGGCACCTGCAATCCCTTATTCTTTTATTGTTGCCTTTCATTTTCTGTAGTGACACAACTTTGGGGCATTACAGATTTAAGCCTGCCTAAAAATACATGTCCCCATGTATTCCCTTTAGACAATTTATAAAACATTTTTTAAATATTACTTCTATAGACGTTTATAATATCTCTTACCACTTTAACATTTTACTTATATCTATATAATGTATGGTAGAACACTGTTAACCATGGCAAATCATCATTTCCTAAGGTTGTTATACTATCGATGTGACGTGGTAATGTTGTTAACCTATCGATGCTACATCACATGGATAGGTTAACAATGGGGCATGTCTTTTTTTACACTGGGAACTGATGGATGCGTAGCGGTAAGGGAAGGACTGAACGGCCGCGGCGGTGACTCCGTTTCGAAAAGTAAGGAGCCGTTTTCCCTTTTTCTTGGGACCATACACTATAAAAAACAATGTATAGTCCTTCTATCGGCAACCGGTTACTGTTAACCATCTCAAGGTTGCCACGGCGACGTAAACCTCTCGAGCTTCGCTCTTGAGGTTTATACGGTCGCCCTGGCAACCTCTCGATGGTTAACAGACTGGTTACCAATAGAGGACCATACATTATCCTCTATGCAATCTTACTTTAGATAAAACACTCTTAAAACATCTATAACTTTAGAAAACTTTCTTATTTACTTAGCTACTGTAAGTGACCATGTCTGGGGTTACTCTGAACAGGTCTATCCATGAAAGGACGGTGCTACTGGAAGAGCTTCTAGTATGTATCTCTTAGGAGGGATACCAAAATTACATCTCTGAGATCTATGTGGCTGAAAAGCTACTGGTTCTAAAGGAATATGTTCTGGCTCTCTAGGACTAACTGCTGTTTCTAGTAAATAAGGAGGTTCTGGCATTGCTATTGGTTCAGCTAAAGGGTGATTATCTGATTGTACGTGTGCATACCTAACCCAAGGATCTATACACCATTTTGTCGGTAAATCTATTTCCATCACTTTGCGGGTAGGGTTCTCCTGCCTCTCCTCTGACGTAGCTTTCTTTGTAGCATTTGTTAGAGCACTGTATCTGAAGTCACAAGGTTTAAGAAGATTTCTAGGCACTGTTTTTGTGCCACTACCAGTCTCTTTTTGAATCTTGTACATGGGTAAGTCAGGGTAGGGGATTTCAACAATGATGAAAGGTTCTGTTTCCCATCTGGTAGCTAACTTGTGACACTTCTGAGTCCTTTTTAGCAATACCCGTTCTCCAATCTGCAATGGGGTAGCATTGGCTTTAGCATCACAGGTCACATTTTGCTTAAGTTGTACTTGTTCCATGCGTTGACTTACATCTGACCAGCTTCTTGTATTCCTTTGCTGTGTTCTTGTACCCAGTCTGTAAAAAGTGATTTGTTTGGTTGAACTTCAAGTACTAGATTCATGGGGAGTCTTACCATGGCAACCAAACATTAGGTAGTGCAGTGTGTATCTAGTCGAACAGTGGACCCGTATTATTGTACAAATAGGCAAGTTGAGGAAATAAGGCTGGCCAATATGGACGTTTGTATTCAGCAAGAGCTCTTAACATTCCCAGGAGTGTTTGGTTTGTTCGTTCAGACAGTCCATTGCACTGAGGTTGATATGCGGTGGGTTTTATTTTTTCACTGCCATACAAGGTATAGAGTTCTTTGAAGAGCTGCAGTTCAAAAGTGGTTCCCTGATCAGTCAAGCTCTTGGTTGGATACCCATAAGGATGGACAAAGAGTTTCAAAAAATGTCTCGGCTGTGGGTCTGGCAGACAAATCTTTAACAGCACTGACAACCATGAACTTGGAGTAATGATCTACCATTGTTAAAACGTATGTTTGACCATTAACACTGGGTTCTAGCTTGAGGTGATCCAAAGCAACTAATTCAAGTGGTGCAGAGGAGCTCGCTGGTTGCTTTCATTAGGACATTTCAGACTGCAGGTTGGATATTCTTCACACCATTTAATAATGTCACTTCTCATCCCAATCCAGTAGACTCTCTTTCTAATTATGGCTTCTGTCTTTTTGTTACCAAAGTGTCCAGAGTCATCGTGATATGCCTCAAGTACTACTGATGCACTCGTTTTGAGAACAATGGTCTGGGAGATCTCACAGTGAGTGGTTGGGTCTCGGGTGTGATGAATGAGTTTAGAGTATTTTATGGTCAACTGAGTCCTGTGTCTCCATAACTTTATGGCTTCTGGATCCATCTTACTTTGTTCTTGAAGTGGTATATTTTGTTTTGTTGAAACATAGGTCTTGATTTGCTTAACTACTGGGTCTTGGTCTTGCAACTATACCTACAAGATATTCTGTTTTGCAAATTGGTCTGGACATTCTGGTTTCTGTTCTGGTTTTACATCTTCAATTACATTGACTTGACAACAGGCCTGAACAATTTCTGATGGTACCTGAAGAAAAAGTGGCATTTCTACAATCTCTAGAAACGTATCGTCCATCTCACTCTCTGTCTGATTGGGCATTCTGGATAGCACATCTGCATTAATATTAGATCTGCCTGAGTGATACTTTATAGAAAACTGGTAGTTGGCTAATCCTGAAGCCCACTGCTGCTCTAAAGCTTCCAGCTTGCTGTATTCAAATGTGCCAGAGGATTATTATCTGTAAACACGGTAAAAGGAGTGACTGCTAGGTAGTGCTTAAACTTTTCAGTAATTGCCCAGACCAAGGCTAGAAATTCCAATTTGAATGAACTGTAACAAGCAACATTTTGCTCTGACCCTCTCAATCCACTGCTTGCATACGCTATTACATGCTCGATGCCTTCCTGCTTCTGCACCAACACTGCACCTAGCCCTTTATTTCTTGCATCTGTGTACAGCTGGAATGGTTTGGAATAGTCAGGGTATGCTAGCACAGGTGCTTGGGTAAGAATTTGCCTCAGTTTGTCAAAAGCCTCTTGTTGCTCTGCAGCCCACTTGAATGGTAATTTCTTGGGTATCTCCCCTGCCTTGGTTCCTCTGGGAAGTTTGTTTAGCAGTAAAGCTATCTTGGAGAAGTTCTTAACAAACCGCCGGTAGTACCCAATGAAACCCGAGAATCTTCTGACATCTTGTACTGTAATGGGAACTGCCCATCCTTTTACTGCTTTCAGTTTTTCCGGATCAGGTGACACACTGTTGGCAGACACTCTGTGACCCAGGTAATTCACTTGAGACTGTAGAAGATGACACTTGGAGGGTTTCACTTTTAAACTATACCGGATTAGTCAGGTAAAGACTTCATCTAAGTGCTGCAGGTGCTCTCAGTGGGTTTTGGAATAGATGATGATGTCATCAAGGTACAATAGCAAAATGTCAAATTTACGACTTCCTAAGCAATGTTCCACCAGCCTCTGAAAAGTTCCTGGGGCATTACATAACCCAAAGAGCATGCAGGTAAATTCAAATAGATCCATTGGTGTTATAAAGGCATTTTTTTTTTGTTCTTCTGGAGCCATGGGTACCTGCCAATACCCATTTGTTAGATCAAGGGTGGAGAAAATCGCAGCAGACTGTAAGGCAGTGAAAGAGTCCTCTATCCTTGGTAAAGGGTAGGCATCTTTGTGCATTCTACTATTCAACTTCCGATAATCCACACAAAATCATATCTTTCCATCCTTCTTCTTAACTAGGACAATGGCAGCAGCCCAAGGACTGTGGCTTTCTTTTATCACCTTGGCTTCCGTCATCTCCCGAATCACTTCTTTTATAGGCTGGTATATGGCTGGGGGAATCATTAAAAATCTCTCTATAGGTGGATGTCAATGAGTATGGATATGATGCTGTACCTCTTGAGCCAACCCAAAGTCAAGGGGATGCTGACTGAAACCTTCCTAATTCTTCCATAAAACTTGGATAACACCCTCTTTTTGTTGCACTGTGGTTTCAGGGTTACCCAGGTTAATCTCTCGTATCCATGCTGGTATGCTGGAGTCACAAGGGGTCACTTCCTCCTCTCCGATGTCTGGTATTTCGGTATTCTCATGAACTTTATCTTCTGGTTCTACAATGTCTTGCAAAGACACAGTGTGCAACTGAGCCACTGGCTGATTTCTATGGAGTCACACATCATGGTTTCCGTAGTTAATGACTCGCACAGGGATCCTTCCTTTGGTAACTGCAGCCACACTCCTAGCCACTAATAAGGACTCTGCTTTCTTTGTTGGGCATGGTTCAACCAGGGCATCGTAGTCCTCACCAAGAGGTTCTACCTTGGCCTTACACTACAGGGTAGTCTCAGTCCCTGACTTCAGGATAATAGGTTGAGTGTCAAAAACTCGAACTTTCCCAATTTCACCAGCACTGCTCGCAAGTCGTTGGTGACACTGGCGGAGATGTATTGACTGCTGTAGAGCTCATTTCTCAATACACAGAGGCCTTTTTGTTTGGTTTTGTAAGATATGTACCAAGTCTTCAAGACAGTGTTGAAGGAAGTTCATCCCAAGCATAAGTGGTGGCAAGCAATCACTTTCTGCCTCGCTGATGATGATCCCTTGATCTTCTTGTACATTTTTCCCCAGTTGGATGCTCCCTTCCAAATATCCTGAATATGGAACCTCACTCAATTGCTGGCAATTAAAGTGGTCCATGACTTGGGAGGTGGCTGAAGATCTTCCATCTTCCAATGTTGTGGAAAATATCATCCCGGTATAGTCGTAACCTGAGATCCGGTGTCTAACAAAACCATCAACTCAATTCCATCCACCAGCACTGGAACAGTTGGACTTTTTCCAATAAAATTGGATTGGTTCATTACTGGTATTGGACTTGATTGATCATTCTTAGAGGATCGGTCCCCGAAGATTCCCTGTTTAAAGCCACCACAGGTTCTGAAGGCTGCTGGCATCACCTTTGCGCTATAGCCACTGACTCCACATCTACAGCATATTGGTCTGCCTTGGCCATCAAACTGGTCAGTTCGGTGCCTTCCTTCTCCCCTACTCCTGGACTGGGGTTCGTCGAACTGTCTTCCTCGTTCATTTTGCATCTGGACAGCTTCTCTTCTCCAGCCCTCCTTGAGCCCTTTTACTTCCTGACAAACTTCTGTCATAGCTTGCATCAAAGTAGCAATTTGTTCCAAGTCTGAGTTTTGGCTGGAGTTGGTTGCCATTGGGTGAACTGGTGCTTGTGCCGTTTGATCACACAAGGGTTAAGCGTCTAAGAGATAACCTGGATGCCTACTCATGGATTCTCGACTGTAAATCCACTCTTTGCCTGACAGTTCCTCACTTAGTGGCCACCTGCACCACGGGTCTTCTCGTGTCGATTCTTCCATCGGATACCCCAGCCATGCTGCACTCAGAGGCGTCACCATCTGTGGGTAGGTTACCACATCCTCTACCACTCTACCTGATCCTAGCACATTTATGGCTTTGCCCTTAAAATCCAGAAAGTCTGCAACCGAGTTTGGAGCTGTAATATCTGCAGTTCCCTTGTCAGAGCTTCGCTGTGTGCCCCCTCCACAAACTTTTCTGTCAGAACGTGATCTGGATCGGTGATCTCTCAGAAGCCCACTCTTTCAATTGCCCTCAGTAACTCTTGCAGGCACAAAGCGTACTTCGGAGGGTCTCCTGAGGCCTCTGGGTACAGGAGAAAAATTTCATTTTTAGACTGGATACAGTGCGAGTGTCAAAACTTTGCTACAGCCACTGCAAGATCTGATCAGCCATGGTCTTTGCACCTGCAGGCCATGACTGAAGCTCTCTGTGATCAGTCCCTTTTAACTGTCTGATAAGTATCTCCACCTTCTGTCTTTCTGGAACTTGATGCAATTGGAACATGGCCTGCATTTTGGAATGGACTCTCCTAAACTACTGGTTCCATTTCCATCCTTCTCCCCTGTGAACTGGGGAAGCCAAGGTGCCCCAAAGTAATATGGCATTGTGAGGGGTGAGGGAGGTTTATTTTCTCTGTCCTTCATCCCAATTTATATATTTCCGTTCCTGATGGATGCGTTATCCCTTCCGGACAATCCACTACCACGACCTGGTACTGCTTGCATCTTTACTCCAGAAGCTCCAGCTTTGGACTCCTTAAATTTAAATCCTGCTGACTACACCTAAAAATTTTTTTACAGTGTGGTCATCTTATCAAATGGGTGCTGACCACTGGTCATGGGAGTAACAATATTTTATTAAATCACTAGACAGACAATGACAGTTACGTCAGGAGTGGGAGGAAAAAATGAACAAAAAATGATGAAAGAGTTCAGAGAGGCTTCCACCAGTGTGGCAAAGGAAATGATGACCTCATTTTTCCAGAACCTAGTGTTTCCAAATCAACCAAACTTTGCAAATCAAAAAAGGTAACTATACTTACATTAAGTATGAAAATATAAGGACTACTTGTGGAGATTTGATATGTAACTTTGTTCTCGAGGTTTGACCAGTCGCCATGGCACCATCTCGACAGCCACGCTTGCTTTTTGCAGATACCTAACATAATAACAATATGCCATGATATGGTGTGGGTAATGGCAAGATTACCAACTTCTGGTGTGGTTTCCTCACTCTGCTGTGCCTTGTGAGCAAACCACACCACCCTTAGGTAAATCCTGCCATCACCCACACCATATCATGGTATATTGCTTAATAAGTATGCATGCAAAAAAAATAGGTAATATACAATGGCCTATCTCAAAAATATGCAATTTATCCACATGAGTAAGGGGGGTGGATCAAAACTGCAACCTACAGATAAATGCTTATCTGTGTGTACAGTAAAGACAGAGGGATATACATATTTATCAGCAAACTGTTATAACCAGAGGTGTTATCAGAATATATTTAAACAGATATAGTTTATTTTGAATTTGTCATATAGTGTATGGTGGAATGTAGTTCAGAATGGATTTCTATGCCATGGTAAAAGTCGTTCTGTTGCACTAGTGACGTCCATACTGCAACAGAATGACTTTTCATTCTGCTGCACTAGGGATGTCAGCAGACAATGCGCTCAAGCCATTTGGCACTCAAGCAAACAGAGAGACACAGACTACCGGCTAACAGAGAAATGGCAGGATCTACCAGATAAGTTAAAATTAGTAGTACAGTAATGCAGGATCAACCAGATATCAACCAGGTCCCTAACAACCACGCAGCGCACCCTATCAACCAGGGCTAACTCTCGACAGGCAACATTGAGTTTTCTACTTAATAAAAAATAAGCATATATTTTTACGTGCCTTGGAAGACACCATACACTCTATAGAACAGTGTATAGCTCACTATACACAACAAGGCTCTTTTCAATCTTGTTGTTACTATGCCAACCAAGAGACCTCTCGAGCTTCACTCTCAAGATCATCCAGTCAGCATAGTAACCATTCGGTTGAGAATAGCCTTGTTGTGTATAGTGAGTCATACACTATCCTATATTTAAACAAAAAAAATAATTGATCCAAATTCTTGGCACCAGTATTGTGCACAGTACTCCAAGTAGGCCATGATACAGTTTATTTACTGTTATTTTGCAACTGCATAAGAAATGTTATATTCTGGAGCATGTGCTCACACATAAGTTATTTTGCAGATCAGAAAGACATGAACCTATGGTACCAATGTATCAACACAATTCGAAAAGCAGCCTGTATCAAGGTCAGAAAGCATGTAGTGGAGAATATCAATGGATCAATTCACCATATGTTCCAGCTTTTCCCCAAAGTTATACTCCACAGTACAACATGAGAGAAGATGGTGAGTCAGAGCCAATTGACGAGGTTGACTACATTCTCAGAAAACTGTAAACTGAAACATTTATTAAAAAATTAATGCAATGTAAAACTGAAATATTTATATTTTTAATTCTCATTTATTAATAAGAATTCATGTAACATTAAATACCATTTGACATTTCAGTGTGTTTGAATGGATATTAGCACTAATAAATATATTTATTTAGTTTAGGCAAGGCAAGGCACATTTTATTTAAAAAGACACCCATCCCAGAGGCTCTGGGTGCCATACATCAATTAATAAATACAACACATCAAAGTAATAATCAATTAAATACAATGCTCTGAACAAATTAAAACAAAATTTGCTATACAATTAACTACCTTCAACTTCAGCTGCATTTAAAGTCTCTAAGACTAAATTAACAACAAATTTATCTTTATTAAAAAGACAGGTAAAAACTATAAAACATAGTCCAGGAAGGCCTGATTGTACAAAAAGGCCTTGAGGTGGGCCTTAAAAACCTCAACAGATGGCGCCGCCCTAACAGCTAGAGGAAGCGAATTATACAGGATGGGCCGGCAACACTAAATGCTCTGTCACCAGAAGCTCTTAGCCTCATCCTGGGAATCGCTAGGAGGCCCCTAGAGAAGGAGCGGAGGGAGTGGACCGAGACAGTAGGTGCAAGAAGGTCCTTTAGGTAGCCAGGGCCCAGGCCATGTAGGGCCTTAAAGGTGAGCAAACCTACCTTAAAGAGGAACCTCCACCTAACCGGCAGCCAGTGCAGTTGATACAGCACCGGGGTAATATGACATTATTTAGACTGTCCTGTCAACAGCCTTGCTGCTGCATTCTGCCCCAGCTGCAGTCAGCACAGGGTACCCCAAGAGACCGCGAGATAGAGTGCATCACAGTAGTCAAGCCTGGACATCATGATGGCATGCACCAGAGTGGGGAAGTCCAGTGGTGGAACTAGGGGCTTTATCCTGGCAATATTCCTCAGATGATAGAAACTGGTACGGACAACAGATGCCACCTGAAACTCAAGGTCAAACCGCTGTCAAGAATGACACCAAGATCACACACCCTAGAGGAGGTCTTCTATGGTACGGAGCCAAGACAAAGTCCTGTCTCTGCACCAGAGGCCAACCTATCATGCCCTCTGTTCGACTCCTCCACCAGCACCTCCGTCTTACCGGGGTTCAGTCGCAACCAGCTGGAGGCCATCCAGTCTAGCGTGATATGAACAGTTAATCTCATCTGAAGTTTCATTGCATGTTTCTGTAAATAATTATTATAGCAATAGTTATAAATTAATGTTGAAGTAAAAAAAAGGGTGAAGATTTTAAACCATTTTTTCATTCTATTTTACATTACACCTTAGCTACTGCATTGTATGATATCCTTGTTTACACAAATTTTAGTCCAATTTTGATTGCATGCTAGTTCATTTGAGACATAATTGAAGTGACCATACACAACTGAAGTACAAAAACAGACATGTACACAAATGAAAACATGTTACAAGCAATATTAAAAAGGTGCAATTCTTTTATTGTTTCAGATGAAAATAAATATACTATAACTGACAAACGGTTGAATGAAGGGCATCATATAATTTATAATAGAATAAAGACGTATATGTGAAATTGTTCATCATTTTCTTGCAATACTGCTTTTAACAGATGTTATTAAAAGAATAAATATTAAACTGACATATTGAAAAAGATGAACATTAATTTAAAATTGAAGTCTATGTTTAATAAATATATTTAATGAATATATGCAAACTTTAATGATAGAGTATATTGTTAAAATGCTGCTTGTAATAAAATCATCTTAGGATATGTTGCATACAACCATTTATTTTTTTACGCAGATCATTGTATATCAGAGATTTTTCTGTTAATAAATGACTTGATTTTTGACAACTTCTGTTGTATGAGTTTTACTTGCAAGCTAAATTATGTTAGTAACTATGTATGATGCTGTCTTCTTAGTGGATAATTTGCAGCCATATATTCAGTCAATATTTTTTCAAATTTGACTTGCAGTACACAGTACAGCATTACATGAAGTGCTAACAGGCTGTGGTTGGCCAGTTTTGATTCCATGTACCTTCTCTATCCATCCAGCATGCACCTGTTCTTTCTGCTTCTCACAGTAATTGTGAAATCCGCAGCATGTTGCAATCACATAAGGGGTGAAAGTATAATCAACATCATTTTTTTTCCTGAAGAACCCTCCAACGGCCTTTAAATGCCCAAAAGCAATTTCCACTGCTATGCAGGTGGAACTCAAAATATACATTGAATGACTCTTGCGCTGTAGTCAGACTAGGTGAATTAATGTAGCCCTTAATTAACCAGTCCATCATAGGATATGCTGGATCACCAACGATGTATGTATTAAGTAACCTGTTGTTTATCAGCCTTGGTTCCTGCACAAAATCAAATACAAAAGAAAATTTAAGTGACAATACTTTGAATTTAGTTAGCGTTACATACTTAATGAACAAGTTTAACACTATTATGATTTATGTTTGATGAAGAATTACTCAATATGAAAGGGGACAAGTTATACACTTCTATGCATTGTGCCACATTAAGACTATATATTGCCATTGTTTATTACAATTATACAACTGACCCTTCTATTTTTGGTGTATTCGTACACCCTCATCCCTGTCTCCGATACTCCATAAAGTGACAGACACTCATTGAGTAGAATGGGGATATACTTACTGTTATGAGCAGTGTGGTACGATGCTTGGAATGGGAAACCATCATTATGTTGAAGCCGGCAGCTTTATTTTGCATTTACGAGCATCAAAGATGAGGATGTGTAAGGAGTACAAAACTGGTATACAAGATGTGGCAGGAAGCTTTGCTCCTGTATGCACTACCTTATTTAAAATAAAAATTGTAATACAATATGCACTGCCAATTTCCTGAAAACGTTCTCCTTTATATGTAATGTCAAACAACTAAAACACACAACATGAAATAATGTTATTTGAAATATAATATTACTTTTGGTACTTCATCAGAACGTGAAAAAATTGATGAGTTCCTCAAAACTTTTGCATCATGGGAGCTTCCAAGTGAACCACAGTTAATATTCCAGAAGCTGTAAATACAAGGATCACATACAGTATTATCATTACATTTAATTTGATTCAAACTTCTGATTCACTTGATATCGTTAGTCATCATTCAGGACTGGACACATGTGAAGTATGGAGTTCTCATGTGTAAGCAGCATAATATTTATTATAATATGGCTACAAAAAAATCCAGTTACTCTGAGATGGCATGTCAGTGCTGGGATGTGCTGTGACTGTTTTACAAAAGTCATAAAATGCTTCTTTTTGGATTTGGTGCATTTCTGTCACCCCTCCAAAAAACAACAACTTGGACCCAATTTTATGATCACAGTAAGACACTCCAGGGTGTACATTGTGGTGGGGTAACGGCAGTTCTCAGGTGGTTGAAGTGAAGGCACTCAGCGATGCCTCATGCCACACCCAAGGTATGCCACTATCCAACCAAAACACATATCCTGTAATGCCTTATTGCTTGTTTTTTTCTGTTTGTTAGAACAGAATTCACTCCTTTTAAAAAACAACAACAAGGAAACAGAAAATAATCATGTGGATGCCTCTGCTGCGCACAATTGTCCTCTATATGGACAGTAAGTGGGACTGTCAATATTAATGTGTTCAATTCTGCAAAGTGGAAATGAGATAAAACCAAGGGTATAAAAAATATTGGAAATAATGGGCCTGCTCACCCAGAAATTCTTCAATACAAAATAATTTTATTTTCATAACATCCAGATCAACAATGTCCTACGTTTCAGGGAATACCCTTCATCAGAGAGTCTGGTTCTAATAATAAAAACTTATATAACACAGTATTATTTACAATTTAACATCCATGCTATCTACTTCTAATATGGGGGGGGAGACATATAACAACAACACTTACATCAAGTAATATGCTTTCTTTCTTTGGTTTTAGATTTACCATCAATGTACTTTATAGTTTGTGCTTCCCTAAAATAAACAAACATGTTAGCTAGTCAATATTTAACATTTTTTATTATGTTTATCACTTCAAAAAATATATGCGTTTAAAATAATTTGCGATGTATAAAAACAATTCATACCCTTAGGTGCTGTATCAATTCATATTTTGTAAATGTATCCTGTCTTTAAATAGCTCCTGCAAACAAAAAATATATGCATTTACCAATCAAACATTTTTTTATATCATTTATCTGATTTCTTTTAAATTAAGCATCCCGTTACTTCAACAAGTGGTTTAAAAGGTAGTGTGACCTATATTTTGTAATGTGTTTCAACAGCCTTCATTTATAATTTATAGCAGCTCTTTCTAAGGGAGTACATCATACTTGTTCATTTAAAACTTAAGTATCACTATCCTGAAATATATATATCTAGACATGTTTCCTTCATCACGGGAAAAGATTGCTTCACTATGTAAAGCATAAAAGGCTGTAAACATCTCATGCATACAATGTTATTCTCTTTACTAGCTCAACACTCCTTAACTTGCTGTTCAGGTTTAACACTCAAAACTTAAAATCTCTAACAACTCCCTCTAAATTGTATGTGTGTATTCTGCAAGACCTGTCTTCCACGCTAACCCCACAAGTTCTCTTGCATTTAAATCTATTCAAATTCTGTTTGCTAAGCTATTTGCTTCCACCTCACTGCTTATTTATAACAAACTTCCCACTTCTTTACAAAGTTCCTTTCCTAACTTTCAAATCAAATAAACAAATGCTAGCCATTATGTAACAAGAAGTATTGAGCTTTAGTGAGTACATCTCTTTCAAAGGGGAAGAAACTGAACCCCTGGTGTTGCTGTTATTTATATCCCTTCCCCTGCAACAAAATCTGGCCGTGTTACACCCATTGGATCCCACTGGAAACAAATGTGTGTGTGCGAGCGTCTGTGTGCTCGCTTGCCTGCCAGACCCGCTTTGCAGTGGCACCTACTGTTGGGAGGTATCTGTTGCAGAATATTTTTAAAAAAACTTACAGAATAACTTTTTCTTATAAATTTAATACATGTCCAAATGAAATGCTAGGTGCTTTCTTTAACACTGGATCTTGTTAAAGATTTCCTAACTATCAAGAAGTCACATTCCAAACTTTATGATCGATTCTGCACCTCTCTTGAGTTCCACAGTTTGAACCCCCCCCCGCCACTAAATGAAGCCAATTTTCCAATTTTATCCAGTAAAAGAATGAAACAGTGCATTTATCTCATTTTAAACTCCCTTAATTCTTGGGTCTTGACTGTGATATTTTGACTATATATGGTAAAGCAAACAAACTTATAAGAAATCATAACTCGAGAAGGAATCTTACATGCACCTTAATGTATGCTTATTGCTTAAAGCTATAGTGTCACTCCATGGGATGTTTAATACATACTTCCATGTGTCCCTGAACATGTATATGGGTTTAAAGACCCAGCATATTAAAAAGTATTTTTACTTTTCTATTTGCTTAAACTGAATACTATCAGTTGAATGAATGCATTTATATTCTTAAAAAATAGATTGCCAGTCAATCATCTCATTCATGCAAAATCTAGAATTTGTGGCTCTAAACAAATCAATGTAGAAGGCTTCTCTGTGAAGCAATTTCTGATTATAATCCCTCCTCATCTATTTTTTTACTACTTTTTCAATTCCAAAAAATCTAAAAGTAGGTAATTGGTGTCCCATTTCTAAAAAGTGTCTCATTATGGGGGAAGTTAGGTCTTTATTCCTTATATAACCTTTATGCTCCCCTATCCTTTGTTTTAACTGTTGTTTAGTTTTACCAATGTAGATGCGGTCACAAGGACATTTTACTGCACAAATTTCTCCCATTGTCTAGCACGTAATAAAGTCCTTAATCTCTATGTCTGTATCTCTTCCTACATTTCTGATTATTTTTTTTTTATTTTCTGAGTGCTACTACGATGTACACATCTACCACAAAGGTAGTTTCCCTTTAAATCCTCACTTGTAAAGTATGTGCTTTGTCTTTGTAGTGATATAATATGTTCTGCGTGTAAAGGTTTGTCTTGAAGTGAATGGACTTTTTTAGCTATTATCTGTGGATCAGCTCCAAATGCTTGTTCCCCAAAATTTGTAGACTTCAGGACAGTCCAATGCTTTTTTATTGTTTTTCTTAATGTCAAAAAATATATCATTGTACTTCAAAGTCAACATTATTTTTTTATTTTCCACAGTTTGTACTGATTCAGGTTCAGGTGGTATTAATAATGTATTCCTCTGTTTTTGTTGCATTTTTGTTTCAGCCTCAAATAGAGTTTTGTCATTATAACCTCTTTCCCTGAATCACATTTCCATCTCTTGCACAGATTTTTCCAGGTCTTTCTGTAATGAACAATTTCATTTTACCCTTAGAAATTGGCTATAAGTTATCAATTCAACCAGAGTTTTTGGGTGGAAACTATCTGCTTGTAAGATAGTGTTTCTGTCTGTATCTTTCCTGAAAAGTTTAGTGCATATTTTACTTTCATGTTTAAAAATCATGACATCCAGGAAAGAAATTTCTTGTCTGTCATGGTTCATTGTGAATCTTAAATGGTCATTCCTTGTGTTCAAAAAACTATGAAACAATGTTAAATCTTCTTCACTACCCTACCAAATAACTGCCACATCATCAATGAAACATTTCTCGGGCTGCTCTAGGGCAATGTCCATCCCAACCTGGGTCCTCCTGGATTGACCTTATGCCCTCAGAGCAGAAGGGTGGGCTCCCTCACACTGACATCTATCAATGACTGTAGCCTCCTCAGCAAACTAGATAGCCTCCAAACCTGGATGCAGCAACATGACCCCGATATCCTATCTGTTGTTGAAACATGGCTTAACCCTAGGATACCTGCCAATGCAGTCGCCATCCCTGGATACAATATCTTCAGGCTGGACAGGACTTCAAAATGTGGTGGGGGCTGTGCCATCTACCTGAGAGATTCCTTAAAGGGGCATGTTATTCCATTCCCAAACTATGAATTGCCATCCCGGGTCCTCGCTATCAAAGTACTTTTTGGTGCCCACAATAAGGTGCTGACTATAGCCTCTGTATACTTACCCCTAAGGACCAGGCCCATGGCTTCAATAGGGTCATGGAGTACCTAAGGGGCCTTCATCACAATGCAGAAATTATAATACTGGGTGACTTCAACATCAATTGGCTTTCACCTGAGGCCAGCATATACAAGGATGCTGCCACAGCACAGCACCTCACTCAACTTGTCTCCACTCCCACAAGGTGCAATTATAGGACTGGGCCACTTTTGCTAATTGACTGGGTTCTGTCAAATCATCCAGAACAAATCTCCAAGGTCTCAGTGCTCCCTGACACCATAAGTGACCACTCACTTGTTATCTGTACCTGGGCCTATAAATTTGCTAAACCCCCTCCTAAGGTAATTTATACTAGGGTCATGAAGTATGGGAACCTAGAGCTACTAAAACCCATCTATGCAGACTGGATTGGTCTACACTTGACTCAGACAATGATATCAACCAAGCCCTGGACATGTTCATCAACTGCTTTACTGTGGCCTGTGACATATATGCACCTGTGAAGAAGTTCAAGGTCAAAGGAAGGTCCAACCCATGGATAACCCCCAAGCTCATAACACATCTCAAACATAGGGACCACCTTGGGCTCCATGCTCAATCCACATCCATGTCTGGGGATATAATTAAATATAAAACAGCTCAAAATGAATGTACATTTGCCATATGGAACACGAAAAGCAAATATTTCAGGGAGGCACTCTCCAACGCATGAGGGGATGTGAAAAAATTCTGGAGTAACATGAAAGACTTCACAGGGAAAGACCCTAAATCTCCACCCACCATGCTAAACATCGATGGAACTCCTATGCTTGACCTTGGTACTATCACTAACACCTTCAATAATGCATTTTCAGACCTGAACAGTGTACTACCACAGGACTTTTTCGACACCCCTTCCACCAGCACTCACCATTACACTGCTGGCAACAGTTGCTCACTTCCAAAATTCTACTTCAAAGTGCTCCCAATGCACTTAGCCCATACATATATTCACAAAGCCATCCACAATTCAGGGTACAGCAGTGACGCCCTTGACCCGAAGCTGATTGCACTTGTCCTAGATGAGATCCTTGAATCCCTGACAAAGATCTTCAACCTCTCTCTAAGGCTGGCCCAATTCCCATCTCTCTGGAAATAGGCAACCATTACACCTGTACACAAAAGCGGTGATAGGTCACTGCATACCAACTACAGACCCACCTCCATCCTCCCCCCTTATCTAAAGCCCTGGAACAAATTGTATCAGACCAGCTAACTGAGTATCTGGTAAAATATGATATCCAGTGCCCTGAACAACATGGATTTAGAAAAGAGCACAGCACTACCACTGCATTACTGGAATTTATGGGATTCATCCACACCACCCTTGACCAAGTAAACTGTGTGGGTGCAATATTCATTGACCTTATGAAGGCATTTGATATTGTCAATCATCCACTCCTACTCAGGCAACTGTCAACTATCAGGCTGTCCAAGGATGCCCTGCTCTGGATAACAAGCTACCTTGAGTGAAGGGTCCAGCAAGTTAAGATGGCTGATGTCACCTCTAATAAGAAACTGGTCCTCTCAGGAGTACTGCAGGGGTCCATCCTTGGACCCCTACTCTTTAGTCTCTTTCTGAATAGCCTCCCTAGCATCTCCCATCAGAGAATATTTCTGCACGAAGGTGATGCAGTCCTGTTTTCTAGCCATCATGACACCAAGCATCTAGAAGGGCAGCTACAGCGAGACTTCAAACATGTTGAGGAATGGTTCAGCTCTCACAAACTTGTCATGAACTACAGCTCTCTACCCTTCATCATCACTAACCACTCTAGGTTTCCACACAAGCAGGTTCTTCAGTTCAAATACCTCGGCATTACTCTGGACTGTTCCCTCTCCTATGCTCAGCACATTGACAATGTTGCAAAGGCCGCTAACATACAGAATGGCCTGCTCCACAGGCACAAACACTATATGACCACAGAGGCTCTTAGACTGGCTATCTACAGTTCTGTCTCCTCCATCATAGACTGTGGGCTCATCATCTATGGCTCTGCCTCTCCTTCAGCCCACTGCAGGATATCTGTGGTGCTCAACAAAGCATGCAGACTTCTTATGGGAGCTGCCCACCTAACACATACTTGTGACTTGTATGCCCAGTCTGCATGGCTCCCTCTCATCAGCAGGATCAAATACCAGACCTGCCTCTTAACCAAAAAGGTTTTCCTTGGGCTCATGCCACCTGGGGTTGAAAAACCTCTGACTGCCCACTGCAGCACCCAACACACCCAAAGTACGCTAAGTCAAACCTTCCAGGTCCCCAGATGCTGGACCACTATGGGCCAGAGGTCATTCACCCACAGGGCCCCCCAGTGGTTTAATTCACTCAACAAGGAATCCCTTTCAGCTACTACGCTCAGCCCATTTAAAAGGCAACTACAGCTTCACCTCTCTACTACCAGCCAATGTGACTGCTTCTCCTAATTGGTCAACCTCTACACTCATGCCTGGCATTGTGTGGCCCTAAACTCCCTCTGGCCAATTATCCTTGTCCTCCACTTTCCTCCCTCTCACCTTGTCCCTCCCCCCATTTCTCACCTACCTCACCCACACTCTCCCATCTTTTAGCACCTCAGACTTCTGTCCCCTCTACCTTGATCTTCTCATACCAACCATCCCCTCAGACAATGGCCCTTCAGCCTGCCAACTCCCTCCTGACCCCCCCTCCCCACCCCTACTGGCTGCTCATCTGGCCTTACTATCCATTTGCTGTCGATCTGCTTGAAATACGGTATTTTGTTTTTTGAGACTCTGTATTAATGTTTACCTTTGTTTGTATGTTAACCTTCCATCCTTTGACATGGAACCTTTGTAAATGAGCAGTTCTTGCTCAAAGGTATTTGTAATCCTAGAGTTTAATAAATAAAAATAAATAAATAAATTTCCACATAATTATCTTGTCACAGAGCTGATTATTGTTATATATAAATCTTTCCTCAAAATCATTCATGTACAAGTTAGCATACGATGGAGCCATGCTAGACCCCAATGCAGTGTCTCTCACTTGTACAAAAAAGATATTTTAAAACTTAAAATAATTTTGATTTAAAACTACCTCTTTAAATTTTAATAATAATTCATTTGGAGGTTTTACATTTTTCCGTTCTCTTTTCAATGTATTTTTCAATATTTCTACCCCATTGTTATGGGGGATAGAAGTATACAAATCTTTCACATCAAATGTGACCAAAATAACGTTTTCCATCTCCAAAGCATTGCATGTTTAGATCTGCTAAAATGTTCAAAAAGTGGGTTATGTCTTTAAGGTATGAATCTGTTTGTTCCACATATTTTCTAAAGTAAAAATCCATATAAATGGAAAATGGTTCCAAGATGAAACCTACCCCCAGACACAGTAGGTCTGCCAGGTGGATTTATGGGGTCTTCGTGCATCTTTGGTAACATATAAAAGACAAGAATAAATGGAAATTTCCTCAATAAAGCTCCAAGTTCCCAGTCAGATATCCAGCCCTGCTCCAGATCATTGTCCAATAATCCTTCTATCAACTACTTATTTCTTGTGTTGGATCATGTGTTATTCTTAGGTAGTTCCTGTCATCATTTAGTAAGTCTAAACATTTTTGTTTGTATTTTAAATAATCTTCTAGCACAATCCCACCACCCTTGTCAGTTTTCTTGATTATAATAGTATAATTGTTTTCTAAATTTCTTAAAGCTCCAAATTCTTTTGGAGTCATGTTAAATTTTGACCTACTATCCATGTTTTTCTCTTTCTTCAACAAATATTCAACATCTTTACTGACTAAACATATGTAAGATTCTGTCTCATGTGGGATGGTGCCTGGAGGTAAGAACTCTGACTTAAGTTGTAAACGTTGACTCAACACTATTTTTTTTGGTTTTTTTTCTTCTTGACTCTGTATTGGAGTTGGATCATTTTCAAAAAAGTATTTTAACCTATGTTTTCTGAAAAATCTGTTTAGTTCAAGTTTGATCTCAAACTCATTGATCTTTTCATGTGGGCAAAAGGAAAGACCCCTCCCCAGAAGACTCACTTCATCAGTTGTTAACATTCTGTTAGACAGAGACAGACAAATATTTTGCAACAGACACCTCCCAACAGTAGGTGCTGCTGCAAAGCAGGTCTGGCAGGCAAGTGAGCATACATGCACTTGCACACACACATTTGTTTCCACTGGGATCCAATGGGTATAACACTGCCAGATTTTGTTGCAGGGGAGGGGTATAAATAACAGCAACACCAGGGGTTCAGTGTCTTCCCCTTTAAAATCGATGCGCTCACTAAATGTAAGTACTTCTTGTCACATAATGGCTAGCATTTGTTTATTTGCTTTGAAAGTTAGGAAAGCAACTTTGTAAAGACGTGGGAAGTTTGTTATAAATGAGCAGTGAGGTGGCAACAAATAGCTTAGCAAACAGAATTTGAATAGATTTAAATGTAAGAGAACTTGTGCGGTTAGCGTGAAACACAGGTCTTGCAGAATACATGCATACAATTTAGAGAGAGTTGTTAGAGATTTTAAGTTTTGAGTGTTAACCCTGTATTTGCTTATGAACAACAAGTTAAGGAGTGTTGAGCTAGTAAAGAGAATACCATTGTATGCATTAGATGTTTACAGCCTTTTATATTTTACATGCTGAAGCAGTCTTTTCCCGTGATAAAGAAAACATGTCTAGATATATGTATTTCAGGATAGTGATACTTAAGTTTTAAATGAACAAGTATGATGTACTCCCTTAGAAAGAGCTGCTAAGAATAGAAAAGAAGGCTGTTGAAACACATTACAAAATACAGGTCACACTACCTTTTAAACCACTTGTTGAAGTAACAGGATGCTTAATTTAAAAGAAATCAGATAAATAATATAAAAAATGTTTGATTGGTAATTATATATATTTTGTTTGCAGGAGCTATTTAAAGACAGGACACATTTTCAAAATAAGAATTGATACCGCACCTATGGATATGAATTCTTTTCATACACCTCAAATTATTTTAAAAGCATATATTTTTTGATGTGATAAACATAATAGAAAATGCTAAATATTGACTAGCTAACATGTTTGTTTATTTTAGGGAAGTACAAATTATAAAGTACATTGAGGATAAATCTAAAACAAAAGAAAGAAAGCATATAACTTAATGTAAGTGTTGTTGTTATATGCCCCCAGTATTAGAAGTAGATAGTATGGATGTTAAACTGTAAATAATATTGTGTTATATATGTTTTTATAATTGGAACCAGACTCCATGATGAAGGGTATTCCTGAAACATAGGACATTGTTGGTCTGGATGTTATGAAAATAAAATTATTTTGTATTGAAGAATTTCTGGGTGAGTGGGCCGTTATTTCCAATCTTTGCTTAATGTGCTTTAGCTTTTGATTGGATCTATGGCCACTCCCCTTAAAGTATGTTTTCTTTTTGGTCTACTTCTCTGAGGTTTGACTGGATCATAGTTTTTGGTCTTTATCTGGATTTCACAAGCACTTGGCTAGGTGCTTTTCCAAGGGGTCAGACCAAGGGATTCTATAATGAACAAGATGGAAGATATGAACATAAAAGGATTATCAGCATAAAAGAAAAACTAAACATTTCTGAAAGGCACTGGATCATGAAGGTTTCTAACAGAGCAACAGAAAAAGAATATTAACATTTTGGTGCTTCCTGGAGGTTCTATTGGCTTGGGAACCCTTTATGGACACACTGAGCCTATCTACTCTGTTTACAGTGTTGGCTATTTACATGGGGCCAGTCTTTTATTACTCCAGATGGGTTTCAAAAAAACAAAGAACTGAACAGAGGTTTTGATGTTAAAGTATATAATCATTTGTAAAGTATATAGTTAATAAGTTGTTTAAGTTTTTTGTTAGACAAATATACAGTTGATAACAAAGGTCCCTTTCTCTGAGACTTTTTCCTCCTATCCTCCACCCTCCCCATATTATGACTGTAGTTACAGAATGAGAGAGCTACAGTACATAGATAATAGGTCTTTACCTATTATAATTAGTGACCCTGATGAACAGAGAATCTTAGAGAATTATAGGTTCATAAGTTCATAGGTATGATATGAGTTAAGTGGGGGGTCCCATTATAAACTCGTCACCTATTTGCAAAATTCAAATTTCTTATCACCCATATGATTATCTAGCTCATATTTAAATTGTGCCAGATTATTGCTGGCAACAACCTCGGTAGGTAAGGAGTTCCATATTGGAGGTAATCTTTGTGTAAAAAATCTGTTTCTCTTAGTGGTGTTGTTTATCGCAGTTTAAAACTTTAAATTATGTGATCTAGTATTATAACCTATAGTGGTTTTCTGGAGACAAAGAGCCTCACATAATGCTTGATCCTTAACTGATCTGTATGCTAAACATAAATCTCCCCTAAATGCCCTATATTGAAGAGAAAATAAACCCAGTGATCTCAATCTAGAACTGTAATCTAAATCAGTTAAGCCTTTTATCCTTTTAGTCAGTTGCCTTTGTACCTTCTCCAATGATACTATACCTCCCATAGATGTTGGAGTACAAAAAGGGGCACAATAGCCAATCTGTGACCTCACCAAACTAGTATACAGTGTAATCAATACTTCGGGTTCTGTGCTCTTAATATGTCTAAAAATACAGGAGAATGTACCATGGCATTTTTTTATAATATTATTGTTGTGTGAAATGAACTTTAGATCATGTGTAATGCTAATACCCAAGTCTTTTTCAGATGTGATAGATTGTATGTTACAATTTTTGATTTTATAACTTGCTAATAGATTATTTTTTCCTAGGTGCATAACTTTGCACTTGGCAGGGTTAAAGGTCATTTTATATTTAACAGACCACTTAACTAAATTTTCAAGGTTAGTTTGTAAAGAGCAGACTGCATTAGAATAATTATTAACAATACTGCCAAGTTTACTATCATCTGCATATTTGTGAATCCATACATCATTTGTAGTTTGCATGCTAGCTATTAGTAAGTTAAACAACAAGGGACCCAACACAGATCCCTGGGGGACATCACTGCTTACATCACCCCATTCAGAGAGATGTCCTTTAATACTAACTTGTTGTTTCCTATTGGTGAGCCAAGAGTTTATCCAACTAACTATATAAGTATTAAAAACTAAATTTACCAATTCCTTTATCAAAATGCCATGTGGTACTGAATCGAATGCTTTTTCAAAGTCCAAGAAGATTATATCAACTGGAAGGCCCTGATCCAGTGCTAAACTTACTGGTTTGAAAAAGTTAATAAGATTAAGTTGGCATGATCTTCCTTGAACAAAACCATACTGACTAATGTCTGAAAAGCCTATATTTTGTAGATGGTCTAACATTTTTTTTTCTTTAGGATTCTCTCCATTAATTTACCTATACAGGAGGTTAAGCTGATTGGTCTATAATTACTTGCTAGTTTTTTATTTCCACCCTTGTGTATAGGCACAATAGTAGCTGTAGTCCATTCTCTTAATGCATATCCTTCTTTAAGAGATACATTAAATAATAAAGTGAATAAATCCACAAAAAAAGGAAGCTAATTCTTTAATGAAGGTTATTGGAATTCCATCAGGTCCTGCAGATGAATTTGCCTTAGTAACTTGTATAGCAGCCTTATCTTTGTCAGAGGTAATCAAAGCATGTTTTTGATTAACATCAATATTATCTAAACAGGAAATGTCTTTAGTTTTAAAGACGTTGAGAAAATATTCATTAAATTCTTTGGCCATATCTAACTCATTATTAATAAGCACACTATCTTTAAATAGTGGACCAATAGTGGGGGCCTTTCCTCGTAATGAACCAATGTAATTGTAGAATTGTTTTCTGTTGTCCTTTGTTGCCTTAGCTAATTTTAATTCTAAATTTTTCTTTGCAACTCTGATTGTTTTTTTACACTGATTAGGTATCCTAATAAATTTTAGCCATTTCTCCTATGGGGAGGGTTATATTTGGTGTAAGTTTTCTTCTTATTTCTTATTAATCTTTTAATTTTACCATTTAGCCAAGGGGGAACTCTTTTATTATTTGGAGTGTATTTCTTATTTACTGGGACCCATGTATTAATGCAGTGATCGATATTCCTTTTAATAGCTGCCCAAATCTGCTCACTATTTTGATTTATTAATTCTGACTTCCAGTCCCAGTTATTAAAATGATATTTAATAGCCGAATAATTAGCTTTATGAAAATGTTTTGTCCTAGTAGTACCACAATTGGCAAAAGTAAAATTTTTCATATTCAAAAAAACATGTTGTGGTCACTATCCCCCAAAGGTTCTAGAACTTTAGGTAATTCTTCTATATTAGTAATATCTGTGAGGATAAGATCAAGAATATTTTCTTTTCTAGTGGGTTCTAGGACAAGCTGATCTAAATTATGCAAAGGGGATAGTTCAATGAACCTGTAGTCTAATTTAGTTTTTCCAGTTAGTGTTGACCAACAAATAGTGGGTAAATTAAAATCCCCCATTAAAATTACATTTTCATATTCCTCCAGCTGTTCAATTGTTTGGAAAAATAGTTAATTACAAATGGCATCCAAATTTGGTGATCTATAACATAAACCAATGGTTACTACTTTATCATTTTTTATTTGAACTAGGTTCTCAGTATCAGCATTTGAATCTGAAACCATAGGAATTTGCCTACTTTCCATATGGTTGTTCACATATAGAACAACACCTCCTCCTTTGGAGTTTTGACAATTTTTTCGATATGCTGAATATCCCACAATATCAGTACCCCAAGTTGAATCAGAAAACCAAGTCTCTGAAACTCCACAAATATCTATTTTGTCTCTACATAAAATATATCTTAATTCATCCAGTTTATTATTTAGGCTTCTGGCATTAAGCAATAGTATATTCAGATCACTACTCAAGTTTTCAGAAAAATTATGTTTTAATGTTTCTCTTACTATAGGTGATGGAATGATTGAATTATTTTCTTTAATTGGCCCTACTAGGAAGATCTCATTCCCACCCACTCTTATGTCTAGTTTAAATTAAGCTGAATAAAGTCAAGGATTTGTTTACCTAACACTTGATTACCAAATTTGTTTAAATGTAGGCCATCCCTACATATTAAATCTGGGTTACAAAAAACATGTTCCCAGTGAGTAAGACAATGTATGCATTGTTTAAGACACAACAGATGAAGCCAGTTATTTAAGGATTTCATTTTTTCATTTATCTGGTAGTCACCCCTTGGAACTGGCAGAATTTCAGAGAATACTATCTGACAGTCAAAATTGATTAAAAGGTTTATAAACCAAGAAGACAGTTTACAGGCCCAGTGTCTTCTAGAACAGCAACAAATTATTGTGAATTTAACAAACAGTGTCAGTTAAGGCTGGACTGGCATGCTGTAACCTTGACTGAATATCTGAAACAGAAAAGAATCCCAAGGGGCCTATGGGTCCTGGTTGAGCCCACTCTTGGTTTCACTACAACAGATTGAGAGCAGAATTGGGATGGAGCCAAGTATCACTGCTCCAGAGATTTTTTTTATTAATTTTGGTTGATGCCCTAACAAAATACATTTTTAAAATTGATAAAGAAATTGATACTTTACAGAAAGCGGTCAAAAATACATTTTCTCTGGAAGAATATAATGCATTTTTGACAAAAGTCAGTAAACAACTATGAGAGTGAGATTAGGGCCTCCAAAATCTTTTAATTTAAAAGGGATTTAAAAGATTACCAGGATAACAAAGTTTACAGTTGGTTTAAAGATAAACAGAATGCCCCTAGAAGTAATTACATTTATAATGTAGACTGTGATGCAGCACTGTATTCATCCAGCAGTGACACTGAAGGAGAACAATCAAGATATAACAGAGGAGGATGTTTAATATGGAGAGGCTGGTCGAGGGGCACGGGGACATGGAGGGGACGATGGGGAGGGAATCATGGGTATCAGTATACCAGACTGGACATGGAAAAGGGAGACCTAGACCCAGGAGAAGGAGGTTCAGGATTAGGACAAGGATGAACAGAACTGCCTATAGAACCAGGCACAAGAAAGAAAGGAGACAAAACATAAGAAACAACATCATAAGTAACAATAAGGTCTCAGGGGAAAATATAGCTTTTTATCTGTCTAACAGAGTGTTAACAACTGATGAAGTGAGTCTTCTGGAGAGGGGCAATTCCTTTTGCCCACATGAAAAGATCAATGAGTTTGAGATCAAACTTTAACTAAACAGACTTTTCAGAAAACGTAGGTTAAAATACTTTTTTGAAAATAATCCAACTCCAATACAGAGTCAGAAAGAAAAAAAAAAAAGAAATAGCGTTGAGTCAACGTTTACAACTTATGTCACAGTTCTTACCTCCAGGCACCATCCCACATGAGACAGACTCTTATATATGTTTAGTCAGTAAAGTTGTAGAATATTTGCTGAAGAAAGAGAAAAACATGGATAGAAGGTCAAAATGTAACATGGCTCCAAAATAATTTGGAGTTTTAAGAAATTTAGACAACAGTCACACTAACATAATCAAGAAAGCTGACAAGGGTGGTGGGATTGTGCTAAAAGATTATTTAAAATACAAACAAAAATGTTTAGACTTACTAAATGATTACAGGAACTACCTAAGAATAACACATGATCCAACACAATAAATAAGTATTCTGATAGAAGGATTATTGGACAATGCACTGGAGCACGGCTGGATATCTGACTGGGAACATGGAGCTTTATTGAGAAAATTTCCATTTATTCCTGTCTTTTATACATTACCAAAGATGCACAAAGACCCTATAAATCCACCTGGCAGACCTACTGTGTCTGGGGTAGGCTCCATCTTGGAACTATTGTCCATTAATGTGGATTTTCACAATAGAAAATATGTGGAATAAACAGATTCATACCTTAAAGACATAACCCACTTTTTGAATGTTTTAGCAGATTTTAACATGCATGCTTTGGAAATGGAAAACCTTATTTTGGTCACGTTTGACATGAAAGAGTTGTATACCTCCATCCCCCATAACAAAGGGAGGGACATATTGAAAATTACATTGGTAAGAAAATGAGAAAATGTAAAACCTACAAATTAATTATTATTCAGGATTAGGACAAGGATAGGCAGTATAGTGCAGTGGTTTAAGGCTCTGAGCTGCAAATCTGGTGACATCCAGCAGACAAGACCTGGGTTTGAATCCCACAGCTTTCACTTACATACTGTGTGACCCTGAGTAAGGAACTTAACTTCCTGTGCTCCCAGGATGCTCCTGTAAAAAACCTTTCAGCTTAGTGTGCTACTCCTGGTTAAACAACTAAAAAAAAAAAATTAAATTTACAGAGGTAGTCTTAAATCAAAATTATTTTAAGTTTGAAAATTACTTTTTTGTACAAGTGAGAGGCACTGCAAGGGGGTCTATCATTGCACCATTGTATGCTAACTTGTACATGAATGATTTTGAGGAAAGATTTATTTATAACAATAATTAGTTCTGGGACAAGATAATTCTGTGGAAATGTTTCATCGATGATGTGGCAGTTATTTGGCAGGGTAGTGAAGAAGATTTAACATTGTTTCATAGTTTTTTGAACACATGAAATGACCATTTAAGGTTCACAATGAATCATGACAGACAAGAAGCTTCTTTCCTGGACGCCATGATTTTTAAACATGAAAGTAAAATATGCACTAAACTTTTCAGGAAAGATACAGACAGAAACACTATCTTACAAGCAGATAGTTTCCACCCCAAAACTCTGGTTGAATCGATACCTCATAGTCAATTTTTAAGGGTAAAACAAAATTGTTCATTACAGAAAGACCTGGAAGAATCTGTGCAAGAGATGGAAATGCGATTCAGAGAAAGAGGTTATAATGACAAAACTCTATTTGAGACTAAACCAAAAATGCAACAAAAACAGAGGGAAGCATTATTAACACCATCTGAACCTGAATCAGTACAAACTGTGGAAAATAAAAAAAATGTTAACTTTGAAGTACCATTATATATTTTTGACATTAAGAAAACAACAAAAAAGCACTGGATTGTCCTGAAGTCCACAAATTTAGGGGAACGAGCATTTGGAGCTGACCCGCAGATAGCAGCCAAAAAAGTCTGTTCACTTCAAGACAAACTTATGCACACAGAATGTATTATACCAGGGTTTTATTTAACTCTAAAAATTGATTAGCGTTTTGCTCATAAAAGTGCTAAAACATTATGAAAATGCATAGCACCTGCCTCACTGTGTTTAACAAACATAACACTTCTAGAAAACCTATATAAATACTTTCTGAACGGTTAGTATTGTCCTAAGAAAAAAAACTGCTAATCAATTATTTAAAACCCTGTTATACCTCTACAAAGACAAAGCACATACTTTACAAGTGAGGATTTAAAGGGAAACTACCCTTGTGGTAGATGTGTACATCGTAGTAGCACTCAGAAAATGAAAACAATCAGAAATGTAGGAAGAGATACAGACATAGAGATTAAGGACTTCATTACGTGCCAGGCAATGGGAGTAATTTATGCAGTAAAATGTCCTTGTGACCGCATCTACATTGGTAAAACTAAATGACAGTTGAAACAAAGGATAGGGGAGCATAAAAGTTATATAAGGAATAAAGACCTAACATCCCACATAGCATGACACGTTTTATAAATGGGACAGCAATTACCTACTTTTAGATTTTTTGGAATTGAAAAAGTAGTGAAAAATAGACAAGGGGGTATTATAATCAGAAATTGCTTTACAGAGAAGCCTTCTACATTGATTTGTTTAGAGCCACAAATTCCAAATTTGGCATGAATGAGATGATTGACTGGTAACCTATTTTGTGAGAATATAAATGCATTCATTCAACTGGTAGTATTCAGTTTAAGCAAATAGAAAAGTAAAAATACTTTTTAATATTCTGGGGGCGGGATATTCAAATGGGTTGCGCATGGCGCAACAGAGTTGTGCCATGCGGAACCCACTGATGCACCCCGGCGTGATATTCAATGGTGGAACATGTGCAGTACAAATCCCCATGCACCGGGGCGCATCAGTAAAATATGCGGTGCAGGTAAGGGGGGGCGTGCCCAGGCATATTCTGCACATCCCGATATTCAGCCCAGGATGTGCTGTGAATAAACAGACACAACTGCTACATGCGCTGCACACAGTTACATCAAAAAATAATGGAGCAACAGCTCGCTACCCACAGGTGAGCTGCCATAATGCAGGGCACAACATGGCAGCTGCCAGCTGTGGGTGACCACACGTGCTCTGGTGGCATGTCCAGTGGAGTAGTGCCCCTCCATGCCCGATCACAGGCTGTAATAATAAGGAACCTCCCTGGTGGTTCAGTGGACCTATCTTCTTGCCTGATCACAGGCTGTCATATTAAAAACACTCCCTGGTGGTCCAGTGGACCTATCTCTTTGCCCAATCATGGGCTATAACATTAAAAACACTCCCTGGTGGTCCACTGGACCTATCTCTTTGCCCGATCATGGGCTGTAACATTAAAAACACTCCCTGGTGGTCCAGTGGACCTATCTCTTTGCCCAATCATGGGCTATAACATTAAAAACACTCCCTGGTGGTCCACTGGACCTATCTCTTTGCCCGATCATGGGCTGTAACATTAAAAACACTCCCTGGTGGTCCAGTGGACCTATCTCTTTGCCCAATCACGGGCTGTAACATTAAAACACTCCTGGTGGTCTAGTGACTTATCCCCCTCCAACCGCCAACTCTTTTCCCACCCGCTCCCCGGTCAGCGGCAGGCAGCAACACCCACCCACAAACCACCCAGCAGCCTGTCAACTGACAGCATACAGATGGCTGTAAGCCATTTGGTCCACAGTGTGGGCCAATGGGTGTGCAGACTCATGCAGTACTACACAGTCCCGATATGTGAATGGATCCATTCATATCGGGACTGTCGTACACAGTCCCCATGCCCATTGACCCACACTGTGGATCAATGGGCGACAGCCATACTGTACGGCCATCGGGCGGGTGGCCGAGTGGTTTATGGTGGGTGTTGCCACCCGCCGCTGACCGGGGAGCTGGATAGCAGGAAAGATTGGGCGGTTGGGGGGTAAGGTACCGCTAGATCACCAGGGGAGTTTTTAATGTAACAGCCCACAATTGGGCAAGGAGATAGGTCCACTGGACCACCAGGGAGTGTTTTTAATGTTACAGCCCACGATCGGGCAAAGAAATAGGTCCACTGGACCACCAGAGAGTGTTTTTAATGTTACAGCCCAAGATCAGGCAAAGAGATAGGTCCACTGGACCACCAGGGAGTGTTTTTAATGTTACAGCCCATGATCGGGCAAGAAGATAGGTCCGCTGGACCACCAGGGAGGGTACTTATTATTACAGCCTACAATCGGGCAAGGGGATAGGTCCACTGGGCCACCAGAGTGTTAATTACTATTTACGGCCCGTGATCAGGGGTTGAAGTGCGTTGCCGGTGGGGGAAGGGGGCGTCAGTCCCCGACGGCTGCTGCCTGGCAGGGCACCAGGTGCAATTTGCTGGGAATCAGCGCACCTGCATGCAATTGGGGCCATAATGACATGCAAATGGCCCCATTTGTGCCTTGCATGCATTATGACCCCATTTGCATGTCCACCGCTGAATATCATGGTTGGTGCACCTAGCGCAATGGCACTTGTGCTAGCGCATCCCCCTGCTCCTCTCTGGCCACTTGCGCTGGTGCAGTGCCACTGCGACATGCGCTATGTGAGTGGCCACGGAGCGATGTTCAATGGTGCTGAGCCATGGCGCAGCACCGTGGAATATCACCCTGTCAGTGCCCTGGCACATCCCAGTTGCGCAGTGCCCAGGCTTGCACCACAGCCTGGCACAGTCTGAATCTCCCACCCTGGATCTTTAAACCCATATATCTGTTCAGGGACACATGGAAGTATGTCTTAAATGTCCCATGGAGTGACACTGTGGCTTCAAGCAAAAAGCATAAATTAATGTCCATATAAGTTAAGGTACATGTAAGAGTCCTTCTTGAGTTATGATTTTTTATACGTTTATTTGCTTTACCATATATAGTCAAAATATCACAGTCAAGACCCATGAATAAAGGGAGTTTAAAATGAGATAAATGCACTGTTTCATTCTTTTATCGGAGGGGGGTTTCAAACTGTGGAACTCAAGAGAGGTGCACAATCAATAATCAAGTTTGGAATGCGACTTCTTGATAGTTAGGAAATCTATAACAAGATTCAGCGCTAAAGAAAGCACTTAGCATTTCATTTGGACATGTATTAAATTTATAAGAAAGTTATTCTTTAAGTTTTTTTTAATATTCTGCAGCTGACACTTCCCAATGGTAGGTGCCTTGCAAAGTGGGTCTGGCAGGCAAGCGAGCATACATACACTCGCGCACATATACATTTCTTTCCACTGAAATCTATGGGTGTAACACTGCCAGATTTTGTTGCAGAGGAGGGGGTATAAATAACAGCAACACCAGGGGTTCAGTGTCTTCAACTTTGAAAGAGATCCGGAAGCAAATGATTTGATACCTTTTAATGGATCAACATAGATGTAACAACAAGAACAGAGAGCACGTTTCGGCCCAACCAGTCCTTCTTCAGAAGCTAATGGCAGTTGTTTAGAAAATACAATACTTTTAACAACTAGATCATGCAAAAAAACAGAAAAATCCCCTTTGGTTTAAAACACTCATTTACAAAAATACAGAAGATGATGTACCATGTTACCTTAATTACCGGATTAAATAAAGACTTTGATTGATTGATTGATTGATTGATTAAGCTAGGAGGGTCCCAGGGTCAAAGATGCTTGGTGCAAAACACATACAAAGAATCCTACTGCATATATCAATCGATCCCTTATCGCAGGTGCCATCCCGGAACAATGGAAACTGGCCCATGTAGTCCCCATCCACAAGGGTGGTTCAAGGGAGACTACCAACAATTACAGGCCCATCTCCCTGCTATCTAGCCTTGGTAAGATTCAAGAGAGACTAATTTATGGACGATTCCAGGACTACCTAGAGCTCCACCATTTACTTGCCCCCTCCCAGCACGGTTTCAGAACCAATCATGGGACTGACACCGCGCTTATCAAGTTCTCCACTGATGTTCTCAGAGAACTGGACAAGGGATCCCCCACTGGGGCAGTCTTCATTGACCTTTCCAAGGCTTTTGACCTTGTAAACCACAACCTGCTCCTTACAAAACTGAGCCAGGTTGGGTTAGACAGCCACTCCCTATCGTTGTTCAACAGCTACCTCACAGGGAGGACACAGAGGGTAAAATGGAAAGACTCCCTGTCGGAGCCTCTCCCCAGAACAGATGGGGTGCCCCAAGGATCTATACTTGGCCCCCTTCTCTTCTCTCTTTTCACAAACGATCTCAGTAAACACTGTGGGGGTAGCTCAGTGGTACACTATGTGAATGATGCGGTCATATACCGCCCCTCCTCTAATCTGGGAGATCTCTGCTCTAGGCTACAGGAAGACCTAGATTCCCCTGAGCAATGGCTTGTCACCAACAGAATGATCATTAACCCTAACAAGACCAAGGCCATGCTATTTGACCCAAGAACCTTCAGTCAGGACAGAAGCCCACATCTCATGCTGATGACCAAATCAGGAAAAAGACTTGAGGTGGTTGAATCGATAAAATACCTTGGCCTCACCCTGGATCAGTGCTTCTCCCTCAAGGATCATGTCGACCAGGTAACCAAAAATATTCATGCCAAACCCAGGACCTTGTATAGGTTGAAAGACCAGTTGATACCAGCGGCCAGGGCCTCCATCGCCACAAGTGTCCTCCTCCCTACCCTCTCCTATGCAGCCCTGGTGATACAGGGAGTTGCCAAACAAGAGGTGAACAGATTGCAAGTTCTCTATCACAAGGTGGCTCACTTCACCACCCTATCCGGCTCCCGGGCTCACCACTGTGACACTCTGTCCCAACTAAACTGACCCTCCTGGGAGGCCCGGCTCCAATACCCCCTACTCTGCCACACTCATAAACTACTCAGCCCATCCCCTCCTCCCAGCCTCACTGGACTCATTGCCCAAAAAAGAAACCCTAGGCTCCTCATAACAATGGACAGAACCCTCCTCGCAGTGCCAAGGGTTAGAACCAAGGCAGGGGTTAAGTTGTTCACCATCACAGCGCCCACCCTATAGAACTCCCTGCCCCCTGATGTTCAGGATGCTACCTCTAACCACACCTTCTGCACAAGGCTGAAGGCTCATGTGATGGTCACCTCCATATGCAACTGCTAAAGTGAGAGGCTCCTAAGTGGAAGCCCACCCCTCTCCTCATATGGAAATAGTGACTATCATTGCACCCCATCTATATAGCACTGCACCCCATCTGTAGAGCTTACTCAGGAAATGTTAACTACTAAAAAGCTACTATGTCTTACCTCTTAAATGTAACTGCTGAAAAACTACTATGTATTATGTTCCTTGCTGTCTAGTGTAATGTACCTGTGCTGTATGCTACCCTATGTATTATTCCATGTAATTCCCTGGGTCGCCCCTGAAAAAGGGACCTTCGGGGCCCAGCGGGCTTACCCGGTTATCAAAATTTAATAAATAAATATAAATTTAATTGACATAGGATAACACTACTCGAGCAGATGACTCTTAAATCAAGCTATGAGTGTCACAATCTGTACAAGGATGTGATTACTGAAAAACGAAACCCCACCCAGATTAAAGACATATTAAGATTGTCTTAAGACTCCAAGAAGTTTCAATGTGTGTGTTACAGACAAGAAATTACCAATAAAGCTGTCTTAAAAACATCAGTGCACACTGTATGATGTGTAAAAGTTAGCTGGACCCATTACCCAGCTATACTCACCAGCTAGATATCACTCCCCATACACTTCAAAAACCTATAGTGTAGTGACAGGACTTTATAAATGACAATATAACTATAAATTGACAGTATTAGTGTCAAACAACAAACTATTGTCAAGGACCACTAATGAATAAGACCATGCAGCCTGCTATGTACTGATGTCAATAAATTCTCAGTGTATAACAATTTGATGTACCGAAAGTGTCTAAGGAATCTGAATAAGAGATAAAAATTGAATTTCTCTCCTCCTCTTCACACACACACTACACACTACCCTACCCCACCCCACATCCCCATAATGTGGGAGGGGGTGAGTAGTTTTAAGGAGATACACACACACACCTAATGCACCTTCATTCACATCAGTCACTGCAATTGTTCCCCAAAGGAATTCAACTTGTCATAAAATCCCAAGTAAAAAGGGTCATGTGTCCTAATACCTACAGAGCAAAAATGTGACACTATTTAACCTTACTTCTATCTGCGTAGTAACATCTCCAAGGATTCTGGATAGAACCACACTGAAATAAAACTGGCACCTTCCCCAGGGTAAGGTAACTAGAAGTAAATATAAAGTATGTGTATAAGACAAGAGGTCTTACATACCTACATTTCCACAAATCACTGTAATATTAGCCTAATGTAAAAAGATCTGTCCAGGACCCCCATGCAAATGAGATCTCACACCTCAATATGTTCAGAGTTAAAAAAAATATGTGACAGTATATGATAACACTACTGTAAGTATATTAACAGGCTATGGAATCTGAATATGGCGCAATGGAATCAACCCCATTCCCGGGTGAAGGTAAAAAGTAAGGAGGAATTAATATTCATTATGTGTGTGAAGTAAGAGTAGTAACACACCTGTAACTCCATGTATCTAAATAGAATCCTACCTCTACGTGACAGCAAGCCCCACACCTGCTATATTCACATACCTCACAACACATACACACACATACACCCATACACACACACACACACACACACACAAACACACACACGCGTGCTCACCCCACACATGCTGAAGTCCTACAATATGCCAATCTGAAGAAGAAGAGGTCTGTGGATGTTAATTTCTGCAATGTCCCATGAAACGCAGATCTATGTTCATCCCATCTTCTACCATATTGAAATGTAAAATAAGTTTAATCTCAAAAGCTCATCTCTGTTGTGTGTTTTTGAGATTTCCTTTTAAGACCATTACAGACATATCCGTAATTGAGTGGTCAGGCTGGGAGAAGTGGTCCCCCACTGGTTTTTAAGTCTTCTTTGTTTTAATAGTATGTCTGTGCGAGTCCATCCTAGTGCGGAGCTGTTGGCTTGTCTCTCCAACATAACCTGTTTGTGGACATCTCTTTCACCAAATGAAATAAACAACATGTTGTGATGTGCATTTATAACTCCCATGTACAATACCTTTGAAAGAGATGCACTCACTAAAGGTCAGTACTTCTTGTTATATAATAGTTCATATTTGTTTATTTGCTTTGAAAGTTAGAAAAGGAACTTTGTAAAGAAGTGGGAAGTTTGTTATAAATAAGCAGTGAGGTGGCAGCAAACAGCTTAGCAAGCAGAAATTGAATAGATTTAAATGTAAGAGAATTTGTGGAGTTAGCATGGAGCACAGGTCTTGCAGAATACATGCATAAAATATAGAGAGAGTTGTTAGAGACTTTAAGTTTTGAGTGTTAAAACTGTATTTGTTTATGAAAGACAAGTTTAGGAGTGTTGAGCTAGCAAAGAAAATAACTTTGTATGCATTAGATGTTTACAGCCTTATATGTTTTACATGGTGAAGCAGTCTTTTCCCGTGATAAAGGAAACATGTCTAGATATATGTATTTCAAGATAGTGATACTTAAGTTTTAAATGAACAACTATGATGTACTGTCTTAGACTGAGCTGCTAAGAATAGAAATGAAGACTGTTGAAACACATTACAAAATACAGGTCACATTACCTTTTGAACCACATGTTGAAGTGACAGGATGCTTAATTTAAAAGAAATCAAATAAAAAAATCAAAACATTTTTGTTAAATACATATATTTTGTTTGCAGGAGCTATTTAAAGACAGGGTACATTTTAAAAATATGAATTGATACAGCACCTAATGGTATGAATTGTTTTTATACACTGTAAATTATTTTAAAAGCATATATTTTTTGAAGTGATAAACATAGCAGAAAATGATAAATATTGACTAGCTAACATGTTTGTTTATTTTAGGGAAGCACAAACTATAAAGTACATTGATGGTAAATCTAAGAAAAAAAGAAAGAAAGCATATAATGTAATATAAGTGTTGTTGTTATATGTCTTCCCCCCACCCAGTACTGGAAGTAGAGAGAATGGATGTTTTTTTTGTTTTTTTTCCAACTCTATTTACTCCAGTCGCAGCAAGGGGGACCTCCCTCAGGCATCCTCTCTCTGTGCCTCCCACCTGAGATCTGCTGCAGGTCTATGCCCCTTCTCTCTCCACCCCTTACACTGCCAGCACCCCTGGTTTAACCCACTCAGGGAGGGTAGCCCGACCAATTACTTGGTCTCCTTGAAAGACAGACTCTGACACAGGAGGGGACAGGCTGAGGAGTGATGAGGGCCGGCCCCAGTCAGCTCCACCGCTGGGCATGGTGGAGATATGCTGTCACCTATCCCCACCTGCCGGGTTTTTTCCGTTTTCTTCCCCACCTTCCCATGCGTGTGCACCTCCTGATGCTTGGTGCACGGCAACCCTGCCAGCGTCGGGCACACTGTAACGTGCTTGCCCATGCTTCTGCTACACCCTGGTCTCCACCAGGTGTCACCAGAGCTCCAGACAACCCCACGCCCTCCCCCTGGGACAGGACAGCAGCCAGCCAGGTGCTCGATCCGATCCCTCCCCTAGTGACCCCCAGCACCCGAGCTCACTCCCGAACTCGAGTCGCCAGCATGGCGCAAGGTGTGGCATCCAGCACCTCAACCCTCAGCACCACCAGGCTGGCATAGAATGGATGTTAAATTGTAAATAATACTGTGTTATATATGTTTTTATTATTAGAACCAGACTCCCTGATGAAGGGTATTCCTGAAACATAGGGCGTTGTTGGCCTGGATGTTATGAAAATACAATTATTTTGATTACCATATACCTTGGGACTGACAAATCCCATTCCTGGTACTCGGCGGCACACGTTTCTGTGATGGCCGTTATGTCCATCCTCCCTATTGCCAATAGATAGGAAAACAGTATAAGAAGGCAGTAAAGATACTGGGATGCATAGGAGTGGCACTGTCAGCAGAAAATAAGAAGTTGTTATCACTCTGTACAGACAGTTGGAGAGACCACATCTGGAGTACTGCGTGAGTTATGGATATCTCATTACAGAGGTGGTCCAGATGAGCCCAACTAACATGGTGCAGAGTCTACCCCACAAATCATATGAAGAGAGACTAAAGGAATTTAACATATATACCCTTAAGGAAAGACGAGAGAGGGAGAACAAAATGCTGAAGTACCTCAAGGGAATCAGATTCCAAGAGGGTAGCATCTTCAGAAAAAGAGATGTGCAAGAACAAGGGGGCACAATTTTAAGATAGAGGGGATTTGGCTCAAGGGGCAACATGAGGAAGTATGTTTTTACCACAAAGAAGGTGGTGGACACATGGAACAGCATTTTCTGAGGGGTTTCATGGGATCAAAACAAGTGAGGGGAATTCAAGAATACATTGGACAGACATGAGGCAATTATAGTATGTGTGGGGTAGTATGATGAAGCAGGCTGTGGGTTAACTAGGAAATGCAGCTTATCCAATATGTAGGAGAATGGGAAGACTGGGTGGGCCAAACTGTCGTCTGCTGTCAAAGTCTATGTTTATATGACTGATATGGTATTTGAGTTCATAATGAATAAATAGTATGATATACAAAAATTAACATAAAATAAAACAGGATTACTCAGCCCCCTGGCTACTCTCCTTTATGGGTCTGTAAAGATGTAACCTTTTTGTAAGGTTAAGGTGACTACTCCATCGTGCACAAAAAGAACCCACGATATAAACATTGTTTCAGAGAAGTGGGTCGGGGGTGGTAGTGGGAAACTGATAAATAAGAAAAGAGGCAAAATAAAAGTATTAATCACAATTAGAAACTTTTTCTTGTAAATATTCCAAGTGTTCTATTTTTGTGACTATAACATTTGCTTGGTCTGACTTTATAAGCCAGCTAATGGTAACCAAATCACCTTTGCCAAATAATGTATCATGTATGGGTACGGGGCCATCCACACTGGGAATGTCAGCAATCTCTGGGTCATGAGGCATATCGGAGGCCCAATCTATAAGCCCTTGCCTGTGTTCAAATTTGAGGCAGAAAGTTTTGAGCAATCACAAAAAGGTTAAATTGTTTTTTCTCCAGCTTGTATATATATACCACTAAAAGGCATACATCATTTACATATGCTGTGGACTTAGCTTGTAAGGTCCCATCTGGAGTGGCTCTTCCTTTTATTACCATACAATTGCTGACAGTATCTGTCTGTTTACAGTATCTATCTGACTGTCCATCTGTCTACCTGTGATGTAGCTCAACAGGATTTGCAGGTACACTGAGTTACCGTTAGTAAAATATGGTTTTATATAGTGCATTTTATGCACATTGTGGCCTAAAGAGCTTTACAAAGCAATGTTACATGCTGTTAATAACGGGTATGTTAAACAAAACTAAAATGAAACAACAACTGTTGCGGCATCCTCACATTATAAATCTGGCTTAAAATATATGGGGATGACAATATATCATAATAATTTGTGACAAGATGTGAATGTGCTTGATACTTCAAACCTACAGACCTGGGTTTGAGCCCCACAACCTCCGCCTGCAAACAGTTTGTAACTCCAAGCTACATTTCAGAAATGTATATTGCTGCAGAAAAGTAATTAAGAGGATGACATTAAGAAATATAAGTAGTAAAAGGGCAAAAACAGTCCAAGGAAAAACTAAATTATTTCAGATGAACTTGTTTGATTTGGAATAGTCCATTCTTAAAAAAAGACCCTGTCAAAATGTTGTCTATTTTAATGCCCCCCACCAAACAAACATCAAGTCTCCTTTCACATCCATAAACTTCTAGCTCACTACATCAATAAGCAGTACTGTACTGGAGCAGAACCATAACCTTGAGATATACAAATCAATATTTATAAACTTTTTTCACTCTTCTAATAGATTTGTTTTTTTAAATGGGGTATTCCAAATCTGACGTGTCTCCGAAATAAATATCTCTCAACATAACAGTCCTCGGTATATACCAAAATAGCAACAACTCTTCCTGCTACAAAACGCATCAATCTCTCACTGCAGTGCAAGCTCTCCATGGCAATGGTAGCACATGCGCATAACATCTTTAGACCGTGCATGCAGATAGCACACAGGAAAAGTGAACTCTGTCTGGTTTTCTGATATAGCTTAAAATAGCATGTAAATGGCTGATGTCTCCATTGCTATCCAGTACAGCGTCATGTAAATGAGACATTAAGGAATCAGAAAATTAAATAGGGTAATCAGATTCATCTTATTACTAGATATCTAGCCGACATGTAAATGTTCTGACTGTGGGTGCAGAGTCTCCTACCGATTGCCACCCTATGCTGATGCCCACAGAGTGACGCCCTTATACTCTGGACCTTAGGCTTGGAACCACAGCAAGCACTGCTAGCAAAAGAAGTTAAAAAGGGCACTATAGATCCACCCCTAGGCATAGTGGCCTTTCGACTGAAGGAGTGAGGCACACACGGGGAAAACAGCTTCTAAGTAAAAAGTCAATCCTGCCTGCCTTAGCAGGACAATGGGGGCAGCAACACATGTCACAGAAGCCAGACTGGCTTCACATCAAGTCCTGCAGGATAGCAGACAAGGGGGAGATGGTGCTGGTTGGAGACTTCAATATTCCAGACGTGTACTGGAGCCTTTCAGCAGCAGTATCAACCAGGAGCAGATTTATCCTGGACTCCCTTCAAGGTACCTTCCTTAAGCAACTGGTCATGGAACCAACTCGGCAGAAGGCAATACTGGACCTCGTGCTCACAAACTGGGTCAGTGTGATAGGGGTAACACTAGGGGAGCACCTGGGGAATAGTGACCACCAGTCACTGTGGTTTGAAATCACAGAAGGAGCAGAACCAAACTGCACAAAAACACATATCCTGGATTTTAGGAGGGCAGACTTTGGGAAAATGGGGACATGCTTGAAAGAGGCACTAATGGGAATGGGGAGGGAATCGGGGTGGAGGAACAGTGTGCAGTATATACAGTATATAAAACAGGTATTATAAGAGCAACAGAATTATGCATTAAGCAGATTAGCAGGGGGAAAAGGAAGAGGAGGCCATTATGGTTTTCCAAGAAGGTAGCGGAGAAAGTGAAAGCCAAAAAGATCGCATTCAGGCAATACAAAAAGACGCAGGCAGAAGAGGATAGGGTGAAGTACTAGGAGAAGCAAAGGGAGGCAGGGAGGTCAGTAAGGGAAGCCAAAGCTCAGACAGAAGAGTACATCACAAAATCAGTGGGTAGAGGGGACAAAACCCTTTACAGGTACATCAGTGAAAAAGAAGGGCAAAGGGAGAGATAGTGAGACTGAAGGGGGAGGATGGGGGCTGCATAGAGGATGACAACAGTAAAGCTGACATATTGAACAGCTATTTCTGTTCAGTCTTTATTGAGGAAGAGGAGGGTAATGAGCCTGAAGGGAGTATGAGGTGTGGAAATTGTGCAGAAATGGACACAAGTCCCTTTACATGGGAAAGGGTCCTAAAGGAACTGGAAGGATTAAGAGCTGATAAAGCAATGGGGCCAGATGGGTGCACGCCAGGGTCCTAAAGAAACTAAGAGAGGTGGTGGCTGAATCTCTGGCAATCCTGTTTAGCCAATCACTGGAAACAGGGAAGGTACCCAAAGACTGGAGGACAGCAGATGAAGTCACCTTATACAAAAGTGGAAACAAAGAGGAAGCAGGCAAATACAGACCAGTCAGCCTGACCTCAGTAGTGGGGAAGATCATGGAAGCACAACTGAAGGAGAGATTGGTGAAACATATGGTTGCCAATGGACTATAGGATCCAAGACCAGCATAGTTTCACCAGGGGGAGGTCATGCCAGACCAACCTCACTGAATTTTTCAACTGGGTGACAAGGGAGGTGGATTGGGGAGGGCAGTGGACATGGCCTATCTGGACTTCAGCAGGGCCTTTGACACTGTGCCACACAGAAGGCTATTAAACAAACTGGGGAATATGGGTGTGGGCAGGACAGTAGTGTGGTGGGTAGGTAACTGGCTGGGTGGCAGGACACAGAGGGTAGTGGTAAATGGCCATTACTCCACAGAGGGAAGAGTGACCAGTGGGGTACCACAGGGACCAGTGCTGGGACCGGTCCTATTCAACGTCTTCATCAGTGACATTGCACAGGACCCAGAAGGCAGAATTTCTCTGTTTGCTGATGACATGAAGCTCTGTAACAGAGTGGACACACCAGAGGGTGTAGACAGAATGAGGAGGGACTTGCATAAGCTTGAAGAAATGGTCAAGGGTTTGGCAGTTGAAATTCAGAGCAAAGAAGTGCAAGATAATGCATATGGGGCACAATAACCCTGGCACAATATATCAGTTGGGGGGTGAGGATATAGCATGCACCAAGCAGGAAAGGGATCTTGGGGTTATCATCTCTGATGACCTCAAGGTAGAGAAACAGTGCAACAAGGCAGCAAGTAAAGCAAATATGATGCTGGGATGCATAGGCAGGGGCATCACCAGCAGGAAAAGGGAGGTCATAATTCCACTATACAAGACACTAGTGAGGCCCCACCTGGAGTACAGTGTCCACATGACGGCTTGTGGGAGAACAGATGGACAATGAGGCAGTGATGGCAGTCAAAATAAAGTCATATTTATTAAGCAGAACAACATAAAAGTGAACTTCAAATGGCAAAACAAAAAAGAAGCAAATAATGGAAATAAAAGTTCAGCATGTAACAGCAGCTTGATAATCCAGCCTAGGAGACACTAGAACTGCCCAGGATGTTTCACATTCAACACTCTTCTCCACTCTGAATTGACTAGTAGAAGCTCTAGATATATGTAGTTAGAATCAGTCATGTGATGGGTTAACTCCACCCATCAGCAAACCTTTAGAAATTAACATTTATCAACATCCTTTTAAACATTTCAGTATCATAACAATAACAATATCATAACAGTCATCCATCCACAACAGTATATGTATGCTACCTTTATATACACAAAAATGAGTCTGGATCCAATCTGGATCCAGAGTTTACTTTTTAGGTTCATCAATAAGCTCCACCCTCAGAGGTTCCCAGCTCTACAGCAATGGGCTTCTGAAGAGGTGGTTTACTGACGAACTCTCGAACAACAGCAAGAAATACCTTGTAGGCTGCAGCATTAGAGAACTTCAAAATGAACCACGTTATCATTGTAAGTATTCTTCTTTAAAATAATTTTGTTCCCCAATTTATTCGTTTTACCAGCAAGCAACAACTTATGGTAAAGCCAGAAGTACACTCGGAAAAACAACCTCCTCTGTGGTAGTGCGCACATTCGCAGAGGAGGAGAAGGGGAACCCAGTCCAATAAGCCGCACCACCGAGAAACTCTTTTAATCCTACAGTCTTCTCTGGGTGGCGGCTTCTCACTAAAATCCAGGGATTCTGCACAGACAACCAAATTGGACCTGTCCTAGCTGTGGATCCCTGCAGGAGTTTTTGTTTCTTTTTCAGGAGTGCAAAGCTATGGCATTTCAGTAACGCCATACAGCAGAGCAATTAAATGTACTTTTAAAACGCTACTATGAGTGTCTTACACTCAAACAGGAGGCACAGTGTCCAAGTTTAGCACATTGCCTTACAATAATGGAATTTTTGGCAAATTAATGGTCTTTGGAACTAATTAAGGTAAAACAAACTATTTAAGCACATTTTACAGCCTAGTTGGTTTTAACATTTTTAGAACCATTCTGGATCTACTGTGCTATTGAATGAAAGCCCAAATATATTTCAATAACTACTAATGTCGGCTTCCTTTTCCTGACAACATAAGGGAAAAATGGGGGGGGGGGGAGGTTTCCAGTCATGCACACCAGTACTTTCAGGGTCTTAGAAATAAAAGATAGAAGCAAGTGGCCAGCCCAAGAGAGAAATGAACAACATAAGCACACATAACACAATACAAATATAGCTGATGTAACAGACACAATCAAACAGGAGGGACAACAGAGAAAAACAGACCCTGGAGACCTGAGTATTCCTGACAAGGGAAACCCTTTCACAGTCCAGTTCTGGAGACCTTACCTACATAAAAACATAGAGTAGAGAAGGTTCAGAGGAGGGCAATAAAGATGGTACAGTGATTGCATCACAAGTCCTGTGAGGACAGGCTGAAGGACTTGAATATGTACTCCCTGGAGGATAGGAGGGAGATAGGGGATATGATAGAGACATACAAGTACCTTACATGGAGTAACAGGGTGCAGGAATACACTATTTTCCAGCAAAAAAGATGTTCCAGAACTTGAGGGCATGGGATGAAGTTGGAGGGAGGGTGATTCAGGGAAACGTGAGGAAGAATTTCTTCACAGAAAGAGTGGTGGAGAAGCGAAGCACCCTGCCAGAGGAAGTGGTGGGGGCAGAAACAATCACGGGATTTAAGAATGCATGGGATAGAGATAAGGGAATTCTGGAGGTCAGGGGTAAGGGGCAACAGACTTCTAGAAAAACGTAAAGGGAACCTACAAGCTCAAATGGGCAGACTGGGTGGGCCACAGGCCCTCATCTGCCAATAGTGCCTATACAGTCCCAGTACACACTCCATGAAAAGCTGATGCACTTGTAAAAGCCAAAGGCAGCTTTTAAAAGCCACTCCACATAAGTGCTGTAGCTCCACCCTCAGACAAATTAGCCTCCCGATTCCAGGAATGGGGCACACACTAGGAAAACAGCTCGCAAGTAAAAAGTCATTCCAGCCTGCCTTAGAAGGACAGTGGGGGCAGCAACACAATTTCACAGAAACCTGATTGGCATCAAATTAAGCCCTGCAGTACCACTACACATTCCATGAACAGCTTAATCTCATTATTATTATTATTATTATTTATTAGAATCATTAATCTTCAACTGCATTAAAAACACTTCTGTTAGCAGTTCTAGTCAGCTAAGAATGTCACTATACAGATTATATACAGTATGGTATAAGACCATATCTGGGCTATTATTCACCTCTCTGGAACCCATACCATAGATGGGATAAATAATGTGAAAAAAAATAAACACAAAGAAGAGTTACAAAACATGTGCATGGTCCTAGGGACTTATTGCATGACTTTCAGTTGCACAAAATGGGTTTATTTATTATGGAAAGAAGGCAAATAAGAGCAGACTTGTTACTAATGTATAAAATTATCAAACATAAAACTTGTAAATGAACTACAGTTTCTGCCAAAGATATGGCCAGATATTTCTTGAAATTTCTCTGGTACTCTAGAGAAACTCCCTGCCTGCCTGCAATACTACTGCGGGACACCAGAGAGAATATCTTTAGCTACATCACAAAACATCTGGAAATATCTGAACGTATCCATGACTGCAACTGTTAATATGTCTTTATATACTTATTTGTAATTTTTGGCCTGAAAAGGGAAACTAAGCTGTGATAGCTTGTTTTAGGTGTGTCCTGTGGAGTGGGTTACATGGACCCGTTCTGGGAATGTTAGCCATGACACAGGGGAAACTGCACCTACTCTTTTTCGATAAAGAACTCAACGCTCCTAATACACAACACGAGCGGCAGTGACTACCATCTATGAAGTAAACCATTTACAAAGGACTGTAGGAAACATTTCTTTACACAGAAGGTGATTGTTGTCCGGAATGATCTCTCTAAATGGATTGCAGAATCTAAAACTAAATAAATGTAAAAACAGCTTTGACAAATATGTGAGTTAGGGAATGATTAAAAGGTTCTACCACTGAGAAGTGGGGGATAAACAGAATGGGACGGAATTGCCATCTTCCATCTCAGTACAGAACATTGTAACAAGTACAGAAATCCACTACCATATAACATTTCATAAACATACTCTATTGAGATATTGCATGTGCTTGAAAACATCTTTTTAAATTGTACACAGAAAAGCAGTGTAGACACTCACCACATTTTGCCAATAATGATTGGTAAATTGTGATGCGTGCCTGGACTGTTTTTTCTTGAACAGGGTGACTGTGCGTCTTTTGGCACTTGGTTCCTAGAAGTGATTCTGCTGCTGAACCCCATGTTTTGTTAACTTGTACTTGTTCATTCCAGGCTGTGCAGTATGTTTTTGTCAATTTAAAATAAATAGCTCTCCACTGGGTTGTTTGACTTCATAGTGTACTTATTATGGCATCATTGGGCTCACTTTGACAACTGACTATGATGTCACAAACATTGCATTTATGTGGGCAATAAGACATGTTTGAAACAGACAGGAAATCATTAATGTGAAAAGACTGATAATGGTAGCATGCCAAAACCTAGAAAACACATTAGGGCTAAATTTAATTGTTAAAAATTATAATGATTTTACAATAGCAAATGCCCGAGCTGGGATTTTCAAATCTTGTGCCAAATGACATCTTGCCCTAATCTGGCCAGTCCAGTGGCAAGCTAGATGCAAGCAAATGCACATAGCCAAAATTCATTGAAAGTATCTTTTTTATGACATAATAACAAAATTTATTTATATACCGCAATTCAACATACATCAAAGCGTTGTACAGAGATTGAAACACGACTAACATTAAATACTAAAAAATCAATAAAATGCAATGATACAGCTTCAACAATCCCCAAAAGTCGTCTTGAAGCTCTCCACAGTCAGGCACTCTCTAGTCTGGCAAGGTAGAGAATTCCACAGGGTCGGGGCTGCATACATAAATGCTCTCACACCAGAAGTTTTCAGTTGGGCCCTGGGAACCTCTAGTAATCCCTCATTGGCCAAACGGAGGGGTCGGAGCAGGCAGTAAGGAACCAGGAGCTCTTGCAGGTAGTCAGGACCCAGCCCGTGCAGGGCCTTACAGGTCAGTAAACCGACCTTGAAGGTTTACAGCAGCTTGCATTAAAAAAAGTGCAGCATGCATCTCATTGTTATCCCAACCCTGCCATGCTAGTTGCAAGTAGCCACAGGTGCAGAAGAATGTTAGAGCACCTCTACAGCAGTTTTGATCAGGTATAAATTATGTAAATCCAGACCCCACTCTTGCACTCCCTGGCAGCTATGCAAAATCTTATCATCTATCTTCTACTTCTCCTGGGCAGCATTTAACCTAACCCTGTCCCTGCACACTCTAACATCTCTCTGCCCTTGCAAAACTAATACAGATAATTTATTGACTGCCTGCATATCAACACTTGCAGCCTGCTTTTCAAGTTTACAGAGTTTGAGTCCTAGTACTCATCAAAAATCTTGCAGTGATTGCTGTAATAGAATCCTGGCTGACTGGGAAGATCTTTGGTAGTAAAATAGCACTCCCCTTACACCCTCCTTAGAAGGGACTGTGTAGGTTAGCAAGACCGATGATGTCTTCTGTAAATTAAAGACCACCTACAGGCCTCACTGCTTACCACCACAGCTTCTGATTCATCCTGCAAGTTTCTAGCTGCCAACATCAGACTTAGACATGAGATCAAGAGTCTAATTGTGGTAGTTGCCTACATTCTCCCTAGCATGATTGACTCTGGATTTAATTCCTTTCTCAGGCACATTAATTTCCTGAACCAAAGCCATGAAAAGTTATGTGAATTTAATGTTAACTGGCTCTCCACTAACTTCAAGCAATATAGAAACAAACTGGCTGATCTCTACCTCAGCCAGGTGGTCAAATCTCCAACTTGTATCAACCACAGAAAACCAACGGAAATACTTATTCACTGGATCCTGGCGTCTCATCCTAAGAGGTTCTTATGTGTTGAGGTACTACCGGATCTACTTAGTGATTACTCTCCAGTCTACTGCTCCTGGTCTGCCAAAAGGCAGAGACCCCCACCGAAACTTATCTACACCTATTGCATAAAGGAAAAGAGACTCATGGAACTTAGAAACTGCCTCTATCACACTAACTGGCATTACCTGGGCAGCATTCTAGACATCAACCTTGCATTCAGTTCCTTTCACAGGCCTCCCAAACTGCATGTGACCACTTTGATCCCTTAGGAAAAAAGAATCAAAGGAGATAATAATCACTGGCTCACCTCAGAACTCCTCACACTCTTCAAAGAACGAGATGAGCTGTGAACATTATACAAAGATTCAGGCTCCCCCAGGCTCCAATGAATTACAAAGAGCTGAGAACAAAGCAAATCTGCTGCTTATAAATCCGAAAGCAAATTCTGCGAAACAAAACTGTATGAATCCAGTAACAAACCCAGTAGACTATGGGAAACTATCAATGAAGACCTAGGTTGAAAAAGCCACTGTACCGCCAGCATCCTAAATGTCAGCAGAGCAAACACCACTGACCCACAAGCCATTGTTGAGTCTTGTAATTCCTTCTTCGTGAACGTAGGCAAAGGCCTGCCTACTGGTACCACACCAGGTGCCCCTGTCCCCCAAGGACTCCCAGTTCCCTCCAGCACTGGTAGACCTGAATTATATTTTAAATGGGTAAGCAAGAAAACAGTTAAAAAATATGTGCTAAGCACCTCCTCCAAAACAAGAATTGGACCCAATGCATTGGATATGAAGATACGTAAAATGGCCATAGAAGAACTGGGCCTACCAATCCCAGAACTATTAAACTTCTCCTTCCAGTTTGGCTGCCTCCCTGACATCTGGAAACAAGCTGGTGTAGTCCCAGTTTTTAAATCTGGGGACAACACAGAGATCTCTAACTACAGGCCCATCTCTAGCCTCTCCCCTCTCTCTATGGCCTTAGAAATAATGTCCAGTGACCAACTGGTGATCTACCTCTCAGATCACAATCTCCTAGCTACTGAACAACACAGCTTTAGAAAATGGCACAACACAATAATTGCCCTAATCAAGGTAACCCAGGATTTCCACTCGCGCTGGACAAGGAAGAATATATTAGTACAGCCTTTCTTAATCTCTCCAAGGCCTTTGACTTGGTTAGACATGACCTCCTACTTTTAAAACTCCAGGAGATGAACCTGTTAGCTGAGGCTACCACATGGTTCTTGGTCTACTTATCCAATGGAACTCAAGAAACAGATGTGGAGAAGTGTTTTCTAGCCTGCAACCTCTTGCCACTGGAGTCCCACAAGACTCAGTTCTTGGACCCCTACTATTATGCCTTTTCATCAACAAGGTCTCTGAAGCTTGTGTCCACTCCAAAGCACTACTGTACACTGATAACACAATCATCTTCACATCGCACCATGATCTGGAGTTACTAGGAGGCAACCTGCAATCTGACCTGGGCAGGGTCTGCAAATGGTTCACCACAAACAGGCTGGTCATTTACCCCAAGAAAACCAAATCTCTACTGTTTTGGAGTACCCATGTTGTGAAGGGCAGCCCCAAGCTGCACATCAAAGCACCATCTGGGGATCCCATTGAATAGGTCCAGGTCTTCAAGTACTTAGGCATACATCTGGACGTGACCTTGTCCTTCACATCTCATATCAACTATTTGGTCAAAAAACAGTCAACAATGCCTTGACTTGCTATACAGAAACAGAACCAATCTTATCCCTGATGTGAAAAACTACCTATCTCCAGCTTCATCATTCTGGTGATTGATTATGGTGTAGTCACCTACTCTACCACTAATAACACTGTCCTCAAAACAATTTTGGCTGCTTTCAGCCATGCATCCAGACTTACACTTAACATTAAACCTGACTCCTACCATTGTGAACTTTACATTGCCTCTATCTGGCTTATTTTCCACCTCTAAGTTAACCTCAATGAAGCTCTTCTGTGCAATAGAGCTTTTCTTGGACAAATGCAGCTGGTTGTCCAAAACCACTTCACTCTTATCAGAAACAACTATAGAAATTGATCCATGGGGGACCAAAAAATTGCTTCTGCCCTTCAAGAAAACAACACTTTGTCAGTGCTCTTTTAGGTCTAGAGCAGTCAAAACCTGGAGCTCCTCTCACATCTATTACCACTTTCCCCTCCCTCTCCTCCTTCAAGGCCCAAGTCACCGCCCACCTTCCAGAAACTACACTGCATGTGTGCTTAGTCCATATTTGCCAGACTCTTCCCTCCTCCACCCAAGATCCTGTATCCTGCAGATTCCCCTACTGATGTGAATATCTGATGTTTTAACCCATTGCTGAAACCTCCTGTAATATGTTAATGCTTGTAGTTGGCTGCTGTTTATTGTATTGGCTTGATGTTGCATGTAACTTACTTGACACCTTCGAAAAAAAGCTCTTGAGCTCAAAGGTTTTCTCTTTATGTAACTTTTAAACCATGAGTACTGCCCCATTGATTTCACCTGTTCTGACACCTTGTCTACACCTGACATCACAATATTCTGCCTGTGATTTATTAATATGTTGCTGTGAAAATAACATGCGGAGGATTATGGCATTTTTTCCTCTTTTGCTAACTTTTTCTCCACCTGTGCTCTTTTGTTGCTCTCCCTCCTCTCCCTTCTTCTCCCCTCCACTTCCTCTTCATTCCCTATCTCCCCACCTTCTTGCCCACCTCCCCTGCTACTACTCTCTCTCTCTGCCCTGTTGTCCTTTAGCCCCATAACAGGCTTGAAAGACTTGATCCCAAACTCCTCTACTCAGATCTTGCTAAAGTTTTCCTCATCTCCACTCTCTTCATCCTCAAATTCTACAGTGGTAAAGTCCCTGGTGCTTGGAAGGGGGAAATGTTTCTCCCTTTCACAATGCAAACACTGCCTTCTCTCTTGGTAACTATATCATAATCTCCCTTACCCCCGCACTGGCTAAGGTTCAAGAACAATTTGTTCTCTTACAGCTCTTCTCCTTCCTTGACTTCTCTTCCTTCCTGAAACCTGTAAGTCTGTTTTCAGGAAAGCTCACATCCAGGTCTTTTCCTTCCTCATAGAAACATAGAATTTGATTGCAGATAGGGACCCCTTGGCCCACCTAGTCTGCCCATTTCCCTTCCTAATGCAGAGGCTGCAGATCCTAGTTAATCAACAGCCTACTTCCTCCTACCCCCCACTAGAATTGCCATACGTCTGTCTCATGCATTATTGAAATCTCCCACTGTTTTTGAGTCCACTACCTCCTCAGGAAGGCTGTTCCATGTATCCACAACCCTCTCTGTGAAAAAATACTTCCTCACATTACCTTTGAGCCATCCCCACTCTATCTTCAAATTGTGCCTCCTTGTTCTTGCACATCTCTTTTTCTGAAAGATGCTACCATCTTGGACTCTGTTGATTCCCTTGATGTACTTGAAAGTTTCTATCATGTCCCCCTCCCCCTCGAGTGTATACATATTAATCTTCTTTAATCTCTCTTCGTATGTCTTCTGGTGCAGACCCTGCACTATTTTAGTTGCCCTCCTCTGGACAGCCTCCATCTTGTCTATGTCGTTGTGGAGATGGGGTCTCCAGAACTGGACACATGCAAACTGACTCCATCCTGAAGGCAATAGACCAAGGCTTGTTTACATTTCCAATCTTTGTCAACCTTACTGTCATCTGACACTTCTCCATACACACTCCTAGACAACCTAAATAGAGATGGTCTCTCTGACCTCATGACCAAAGGTTTCATCACCCACCAGGCTGACAAGTCCTAAGCAGTTCTTGCAGAATCACCCACTTCCTGACCACTCTTCCAATTTGTTTAGGAGGTTCAGAAGGCTCTGTCTTGAACCATTTCTTGTTCTCAATTTTCCTTAACTTTCCTGAAGTCTGTGTCTCCTCACACGCTCTTATGTGTTAGGATGATACTGTGAGTCTTACCTATAGACTCCCAGCCACGGAGTTGGCAGCACAGCTTCAGCAGGACATTGATGCTGTCTAACTCTGTGTCTGTGCTAACCAGATCATTTCAAATGCCAAAAAAGGGTCAGAGCTAGCAGTGTGCCAGACCAGATGCACTGAGACTGAGCTCTGTGCAGTTGTACAGTATTTAACAACATTAATCTACCGCTAAACTATTGCATGATTTACACATACTACTTTGTTTGCTAAAACCACTCTGAAGCTACAGATAACTTTGTTTTAGAGGAAAGACTCCCTTAAATAGGGAAACAAAAGAGAAGAGCAACTGGGGACCCTTGCAAGAAAAGGTCACAGGTCCAAGCATGAATGCAGGAGGAAACCATGGAGATCCTCCATCTGTCAAATCTACAGAGCCAGGGGGAGATCACGTGATGCAGAGTGCTGAGTAGAAGCTCCTTCAAGAAGCTCCTGCCCCCCGATCACTAAATCATTTTTTCTGGACGTCTGAATTCCTTAATTTCCTCTGCTTTCGAGATTCAGTGCTGTCTGAACACTTTGGAAGTCTGGTTTGAGTGTAAAATTGGCGGATGGAGGCTTACATGAAGAAAGCCCCGCAGAAGCACCCCCCCCACTACTCCTGAAAAGGCCTCTAAGAAATTCAGGGCTTCGGGTGGGCCTGAGAGGCCTGATCCTCCGAGTCAATTTGGAGAACAGGAACCTTTAACGCTCACTAGGTTCCTTGAAGAGTTTAAGCCCTTTCATAAGGAAATAAAAGAAATGGCGATGGATCTGAATCTAATTTTCTCCAGAAAATTAGATGAAGTCTCACTATCTGTTTCAGATAACACAGCTCGAATAGTCTCAATAGAGAAAAAGTTAGAAAATCTCAATCCCGATCTGGTGTCTACGCATCAGAAACTATCTCGTCTCGAAGCCAAGCTCGAAGATCTAGAGGGCCGCAGCTGCAGAAACAACATTGTGATACTTGGGTTACCGGAGGGAGAAGAAGGCCAACATGTTGTGGCATTTGTGCAGAAGTTGGTGGAGCGGGTTGCTGGCCCCTCTCCCTTTGGCCCTGCCTATATTATAGAGTGAGCTCACAGGTCCCTACGGCCTAAACCTTCTCCGGAGGATCCCCCCCATCCCATTATCTGTCGGTTTTTGAACTACTTGGAGAGGCAGCATTTTCTGCAGAAAGTGAGAGCTTTGCAAGAGGTTCACTGGGAGAACATGAAACTGAGAATTTCACAAGATTTGCCTGGCTCGGTTCGCCTGAAGCAGAAGGCATTCCATCCCATTGTTTCTAAGATAATTGCGGCAGGCCTGAAATTCAGGATGGGATACCCGGCCAGATTACAGGTTCTAGTAAGTGGATCCTGGTCCAACTATGATGATCATGCAGCTGCCCTGATGAGCCTTAAATCTGGGCTACCAGATCTATTTAAGGAGCCCTGAGATGCTATGTTTGCAGGAAGGAGAGATGTGTGGAGCTGAGGATTGGAACTTTCATTTTTTTCCCTTTTTGATAAGCCGTTTAGTACGAACGGGAGGAGAAACTTCCCCTGCTTTCTTTAGACTGGGGGGATCAGCGCAGGGCGTGCTTGCTACTTGTTTCCTTGACTCCAATCACAGAGGGCCCATGCCGGTTAAGGGCAAAGGACACTTAGGGTCTTGCGATTTGTTTACGGTGGGAATAGTATTTCAAGTTTTAGTATTTTTTGTATGGTAAACTCAATAGAAAGGGGAGTCAGTTTTCCTGAGATTTAGATTCATGTTTATTTCATCTGGATTGGAATTAGAGCGGCCTTGGGCTTTCCCTGTAGATGGTTTTCACTCTATCATGATCTGGAATTGGCCACTAGAGGATGTATCAGGTATTAGTAATTTACGGGCGAGCAGCCCTCAATTCGAGGGGGTCTTTCTGAACCTTCTCACTAGACTCGAGTGCAGGATAACTAATTCTCACATGGAGAGCCAGTGCACTTGGAGGCTGGTTATTTCTCAGAAGATGCATTTTTTCTGTCTTCCCTTCCCGCGATGTGATTACTATCTCTTTCTCGAGTCCTGCTCTCAGTCTGTGGCACTGGTCACTCCCCCTCACTGGGTTCCCGATCTGGTTTTAGTTCTTGCATAATTGCCTCATGATGCAAGGATGATTTCAATTTTCTCTCTCAGTTTCGTTCGGGTTTTCATGGCTACCTGGGTTGTACATGGCTTTCGCTGTGGCCCTTTTCCAATAGGCTCCCAATAGGTTTACACTTTGGTGTGGGGGTATCGAAAGCCCAGGACCGTTCTCTCTTTTTTAGGGATAACCAGCATTGTTTTGTTTTCTATATGAGGATAGCGGAATGTAAGAGATTTTAACAGGGGTGCATCATCGGGGTGGGAGATGAAGGAAAAGCACCAGTACTGTGCTGAACATTGCTTGTGACAGCTTAGAGGGTTGTGGGGTGGGTTTTGGGGTATTGTTGGAGGGTAGGGGTGGGTAGGGGATGGGATGGATTTAATTGTGGGGGTTAGGGAGGAGGAGGCTTTACTGCAGTAACCATGGGTGTATGTTTGCAGGGGCTATGTATCCCGTGTGCTGAGCTGAATGCACTAAATCTAATTACCATTATTGGATAGTTAATGAGATAACTTTTGTGACTTGGAATGTTAAGGGGATCAGGAAAAAGCACAAACAATATCAGGCTCTCAAACATTTAAGTTTACTACATTCTCAGATAACTTTTCTACAGGAAACCCATTTATTAGAAGTGGAAGCTTCACAGTTAAGGAGACAACAGGTGAGTCTGGTTTACAATGCCCAGGGATCTACGAATAGCTGTGGGGTCATGCTCATGATTAATAGGGGTATCCCCTTCATTTCTACACAGGTTATTAAAGACCCTGAGGGAAGGTTTATCCTTGTTAAAGGTACTCTCTGGTCTGTTCCAATATTACTTGGTAGTATCTATGGCCCTAACATAGATGACCCAGGATTTTTTATGAGACTTATATCTGCTATTCTCCCAATGCTGCCCATCAGGATTATTTTAGGGGGGAGATTTTAACCACATACTTGAGTCTAATTTAGATAGGCCAGGCAAAGGTCTGGGAGGGGTCACTCCGGGGCAGAAGGCTTTTAAAGATCTATTGGATCAATGCAGGCTCTGTGATGTCTGGCGTGTTTTACATCCTGATTCTAGGGAGTTTACCTTCAGGTCAATGATGCACGGCTCGCGGTCCCGCATTGATTACATACTTATTTCTCAGTGCCTATTACCTGGGGTTAAGATTTCCATGATTCAACCTGGCCCAATCTCTGACCACTCACTAGTTTTATGTAAATTGGTACTGCCTAATTTACCTAACAGGGAAACCAGATGGAAACTTAATAACAACTTCTCATGGATGTTAAATATTGCAAACTTATAAGGGAGCAAATTGAATTCTTTTTTTCATCTAACCCATTAGATAGCGCAAAGCCGGACATTTTGTGGGGGGCCTTTAAGGCCTTCATGAGAAGGATTCTTATCAGCATGGCGGTTGGTAGGAAAAGGGCACGGGAGAAGGAATTAATATCTTTACTATCTCAAATTAGATCTCTTGAAAATAATTTCTCGATTAATCCTCCCGATGAGGATATGAGGAAACTCTTAATGTTGAAAGATAGATATTTGGAGTTACTCCGAGACAAAGCAGAATTAGCTATTATTCGTACAAAAGCTAGTTACACTGACCAGGGAGAAAAGGCGGGGCACATACTGGCACTGCGTATTAAGCAACAAGAATCAGTGAGATTTATCCCTCCTATCAGGACAATGGCTGATGGATCCTTAAAAGTATCTCCCACTGAAATAGTTCAAGAATTTGCCCATTACTATACAAACTTGTACAGTGATATGGAGCATCCCCCTTTCCCTGGGAGTACAGAGAGTTACCTGAAAGATTCCCATTTGCCCCCTCTCTCTGACCCACACAAGGATTTTCTGGTTGCTCCTATTTCTCAGGAGGAAATTGCCGATGTTATTAGTGAATTGCCTGCAGACAAGGTTCCAGGCCCCGATGGTTTTTTCTCCTTATTTTATAAAGTTTTTCGGGACCTTCTATCACCAGTACTTTGTCGTTTATTCCAGCACATTTTAGCTGGGGTGGAGGCAGACTCCCATCTTTTTGAGGCCTTGATTGTTCTGCTCCCCAAACCAGATAAAGATCTTGAGCCGGTTCAGAGTTATAGACCTTTCTCACTTTTAAATCAGGATATTAAAATTCTCTCCAAAATATTAGCCAATAGGTTAATGGTAGTTCTTCCTGAGTTGATAGGTATAAACCAGGTAGGATTTATGAAAGGACGTTCATCTTCTAATCACTTACGTACCTTGTCAAATGTCTTCTCGGCCACCAGGGATGCCAAGTTCCCTGCAGGACTGGTCTCCCTGGACGCTGAGAAGGCATTTGATCGAGTGAACTGGAACTTTCTGTTCCGAGTTCTGGAAGCATTTCATTTTCCCTCTCTGTTCATTTCCTAGATTGCCACACTTTATAAAAACCCCACCGCAAGGATTTCTGTGAATGGGGCATTCTCCAAGCCCTTTTCACTTCACTCAGGAACTAGGCAAGGATGTCCTTTATTTCCTTTGTTATTTAATTTATATTTGGAACCTCTCATTCAAAATATTCTCAATAATGTTTCTATACAGGGAGTTAGAGTTGGGCGACATGAAATTAAAGTCACTGTATATGCGGATGACCTGTTGATACACTTATCTCACCCTGTATCTTCAGTTCCAGCTTTGCTAAGGGAAATAGCAAGATTTAGCGACCTGTCCAATTACAAACTGAATGCTAGTAAATCTCTATTTTTCCCACTAAACCATAAAGTTTTCAAAAATGACATTAGTCCTTTTGGTTTGTGTTGGACTTCCAGGTCATTTAACTATTTGGGTATCAAGCTTTCTCGTAACCCTCTAACATGGTTTAAGGAAAACCTGGATTCTCTCTCACAGTTGATAGCTCATGACCTCGAAAGGTGGTCCAAACTTCCTATTTCATTATGGGGCCGGATCAACATAATTAAGATGAACATATTTCCTAGAATTTTCTACCCATTATCTCTTCTTAATACTTTTATTCCTTTACTCTGGTTCAAAAAGACACATGGTGTATTCACCAGATTTATCTGGGCCGACAGATATCCTCAGCTGACTTATCATAAGCCGGCAGCCTCAAAATTGGAGTGGGGGTTTACGAATTTCCCCACCTGGCCATTTATCACTGGGCTAGTCACTTAGCAAAATGTCTGAGATGGGTATCTCTCGGCCCAGAAAAAAAGCAACCGGTTTGGCTTAGAATAGAACTGGATGCAATCAAGTCCAAGAATTTGGACCCTCTTACACTATTTTCCTTAAGTTTCCCAGGTAATGCATGACCTAAGAGTGCCCCATAATAATGATCTCTTTAAAGATTTATTCTCAAATGTGTTCATTTTACAATATTCCCTCATCGGACCTGGCCCAGTCTATTTGGAATTCCCCATCTTTCACTATTAACAGGAACCAGATTTCCCGTCAATGGTTGTCCCAATTGGGGGATGGGAAGCTTTTTTCTCTTACGGATGGAGAGGGGCATTGGTTATCAGTGGAAGATATTATTAGGAAATTTCTTATTCCGGTTTCCTCTCATTTTAAAGTTATACAATTAAAGCATTTACTTGTAATCAATTTTGGTAATACTCCTCCCTCCCAGACCATCACCTCTCTGATACCTGAGGTTTCCCCATTTTCTGGATCTTCAGGTGTAATCTCAAATCTATATATGGTTTTGTTTCACAAAACATATGGTGGTCCATTTGGACCTACACGATTCTGGAATAATTTTTTCCCTCAACATTACTCTGTGGAGAGCATTCTCTGTGGAGAGCATGTCATAAATATATTTCTCAAGACAGACTGCGTCTCATGCAATATCATATTTTACATAACTTGTACTACACCCCGGTTAAATTACAGAAGTGGAGTTACCTGAATTCCAATATATGCAATAAATGTTTGCAGGAAGAAGGAACTCTTCTCTACATGTTTTGGTCCTGTCCTAAAATCTCCCCATTATGGGACTCAATTAAAACTTTCCTGGACTCTCTGCTGGGCCTTCAGGAATACTTTACTCCTGTCTGTTAGGGGACTTATCATTTATTAGAGTTAAGGTCCGAAAGTTTCATATTTCCATGATTGCCTTATCGTCTAAGAAGCTCATTCTACGCCACTGGAAAGATAAGTCCTCTCCATCTGTCTAGGAATGGGTAAAAGAAATCCAGTCCAATCTGCGCACAGAAAAAGCAATTGCTAGTCTCCACAATAGAATGGCAACATATACCAAAATCTGGGATCCCCTTCACTTTTTAATTTCTCTGGTTCAAGTCTAAGTATATCTCAGACTATATTGTCATGTAAGACCTTAAGTAAGGTGCTTGGCAGTTGATGGGCATTAGGTTGGGTTACTGCAGTATGGGGAGGGAAGGGTGGGCCAGGCAGTTATTCCTTTATATTGTACCGGAATGTTAATGTCACTATCACTTAAACTGCCTTTGATTGTGAAAAATGTATCAATAAACTTTAAATTGAAAAAAAAAATCTACAGAGCTAGAACAATCTGTCACCCATGTGCTGAAGGAAGAGTGTTCTCCTTACAAGAAAGTTGAATATTTCAGCTTGAGTCTAGCAGTGTGTGAATACCTTTATCAAATACTTGAACCTACCAATACTCAATATTTGATATTTAGCTTTGAAAATAGAATGTTTTTTAATAAAATAGTCATATACAGCTCATCCACTCCCACCTCACTACGTAGGATAGCAGTAGCCCTAAACAAAGCCTGTAGACTGCTCATCAATTCCCCCCCCCCGACTAACGCACACATGTGACCTTTATGAGCAAGCCGGGTGGCTACAACTTGAAAACAGGATACAATACCAAACCTGCCTCTTAGCTAAAAAATCACTACTCAGACTTCAGCCTCCTGGAGTCACAAGCCTATTAAGCTTATTCACAGGCCCATACTGCACTAGGAACTCTAACCATCAGGTTCTCACCATCCCTCACTGCAGAACCTCCCAAGGGCAGAGGTCATATGCCTACCAGGCACCACTTTGGCTCAATAACCTCGGCACTGAACATAATGCCACGCAGAGACTGGGGCTTTTCAAGACCAAGCTAAGACAATACCCACTGAAGAAAAGCTCCTGTGACTGTACTTTCTAATTACTTCACACACACCCACTTCTTTTTTTTTAATCCAAGTTTATTGACAACAATCAGGTACATTAATACACAAATCAGATATGAAGACAATGTTATCACATAGATAGACAAAGAATCAATTATTTTTCAGGCTTAATTTACATATATGTAGGATGTTCCAGGAATTTATAAGCAATATTTATGATTATACAGTGAGAAAAGAAAGATTTCATTATCTCTTCAAAGCTTTCCCCTTTTTTATTTATTTTATTCTATTTTATTTTATGTGTCCCTTCCCTCCATCATTCCAACAGCTGATCTCCAGATTTCCCATTTGGTCCATCTCTGGGTGTAAAGAGCAACTCTTTGGTTTATTTTAAAGGTGAGTTCTTCTAGTTCAGAAATGTTCTGGACCACCATTATCCATTCTTGTCTACTAGGGGAGAGAGGGTTTAGCCACACTCTCGTGATGGCTTTGTGAGCCGCACTTATAAGTACAGCCCAGAGATATATTGAATCTCCCCCTCTCAGACCCATGGGAGGAACTCCCAATACTGCCTCTTTCCACTCCAGTGGATGGTCAAAGGAGAAAATATCTCTCAATGCATTAGAGACCTCCCTCCAGTACATCTAGAGTCTCGGGCAGGCCAAATAAATGTGAAGGTGACCCGCCACCTCATCGCCACAGGCCCTCCAGCACTGAGATGAGTAACTTAAACTCCTTTTGTTTAAAAAATTGGAAGTGAGAAAATAGCGGACCCTAATCCTCCAGGCAAACTCCTGCCAATGGGGGGGACAGGGTGGTCCTTTTAGCTGTGCAGAAGGTAGGACCCCATTCAGATATTGGGGAGTCTGAGTTAGCCTCCTCCTGCCACCTGGCCTTGATTTTAGTAAGTGGGTCACTCCTCACTGCCGCCAGAGATTTATAAAATTGGGAAATCAGGCCCTTTTGAGTACACGTCATTCTACCATTTTGTATAGATAGTAAAATGGGTGCAGCTCTGATCAAGTCCCTATCTTTCCTTTGCAACAAGGTGATGTAGGTTCTGATTTGCAGAAACCTAAAGTGGTCTGAATTCCGTAGGCCAAACATGTTCCCAAGGATGTTAAAATCCAAGACCGTGTCCCCTTGTAAAAGTTGGGCCAGGTACCTCAAACCAGCCCTGTCCCATTGTCGGAAGGTGTGGTTTAGGCAACCTGGGGGAAAACCACAATCCCATGCTAATCTTTTCAGAGGCCAAACTCAAGTTTTTAATTTGTACTTTTACCATAGCCTATGGACTGATCGAATTGTGTCTCCAACCGTGTTCAGTTTAAGGGAGGGATGTCTGTGAGAGGTCAAGGGTGTGACTAATCTGACTTCAAGGGGCATCCTCCCATCCTCTTCCTCCTCACCGTTCTCCATATCCCTCCAACCTGCAGTAAAATTTGAGTTAGACCACTGCAATGCACTTTTCAATTGCACTGTGAGGAAATAGTCCTCCAGTTCAGGAAGGGACCTATCCCCTTTACTACTATGGGTTTGTAAGATCTTTAAGTTAATTTGAGATCTTTTGTTATTCCAAATGAATTTCAAGATCATTTTATGCCAGGTTTGGAAATTTGATTTGTGAATATAAAGTGGCAGACATTGGAACAAGTATAAAAATTTAGGGGGCAAATTCATTATTATAGAATGAATCCTGGAGTACATGGGGAGATTGATCAGGGACCACCTCTCCAGGTCCTTTTTCAGACCACTTATCGGGGGAATAATTTGCATTGAATAATTGTGAATGCTGTTTGGTAATGTTTAGCCCCATATATCTCATCCTACCCACAGACCAGTTCAGGGGCAGGAGTGAACGTATCTCATCAGAGGGATTGTAAAAAAACCTTAAAACCTCTGTCTTGGTTTTGTTGAGAGAATATCCCTGAGTGTCTCCCGAACTCTTCTAATATGGGACACACCTGTTCTATGGACTAGTGAGGCTGGGTGAGGCATAGCAGAATGTCATCTGCATATAAAGATATTTATTCTGGATACCTCCCACCTCCACCCCGGACACCCCCTCCGCCCTCCTCACAGCCTCCACCAGTGGCTCAATGTGAACAAGAGGGGTGGCAGGGGGCACCCCTGATATGTGCCCCTGCCCAACCTAAATCTATCAAAAACTCCTCCATTCACCCTGACATAGGCTTGGGGTCCCGTATAAAGGGCTCTGATAGTGTCTATGAATGATTGTGGGAAGCCCCTGTGTTCCAATACTGAGAACAAGAATCCCCACGAAACCCTATCAAAGGCCTTCTCATTGTCCAGACTCATCAAGCATGCCAGGGTGTGGGAGCGTTGGATTACATCTACCAGGTTCAAGGCAAAGCGGATACCATCAGGAGCCTGACAGTCCGTGATAAATCCGGTCTGGTCTGTATGAACTATGTCCGGCAAAATGGGGTTAAATCGAGAGTCAATAATGGAGGTGAATATCTTGTAGTCCAGGTTAAGCAGGGATATGGGACGGTAAGATTCACATTGTGTTGGGTCTTTTCTTTCTTTATGTAGAATAGTGATGGTGGCATATTGCCAAGAAGGAGGGACCAGATTTCCCTCCATCCAAATATTCGAAAAGACTTCTAGAAGTAGAGGGGCAGTTTCTAATTTAAATGTCTTCTAGAATTCTGCCCCAAAGCCATATGGGCCTGGGCATTTGCTGTTTCTAGGTTCTTTATTGTAGAAATAATTTTCTGTTGTGTAATGGGCCCAGATAACATCTGTATTGTCTCTGGCAAAAGTGTAGAGAGGGGGAGGGATCCTAGGTAACTTTGCTTATCCTGGAGGGAGGTCTCCGCCTGGAGGCTATAAAGTTTGGAGTAATATTTTACAAAGGCCTCTGCAATCTGCGATGCCTGTCTGACCATCTGACCAGTTCGTGGAGACACAATCTTAGTGATCGTCGCCCTAGCTGCATATTGTCTGAGCCTGAAGGCCAAGAGTTTAGTGTCCCTGGGGCCCCCCTCATAATATTTTTATTTTAAATAGAACAGGACCTTCTCTATCTCTGCTTTTTGCAGGTTTTGTAGCTGATTCTTACAGAAGTTTAGTTCCTTGCCCCTGGCCTCATCCCACTTCACTTTTTGAGCTCCCTCAAGTTCCCTGATCCGAGAGAGTAGCTCTTGCTGTCTCTGTCTCATTAGTTTTTTCTTATGGGAAGCTATGGAAATTAATTTGCCTCTCATTGGATTTGTGGGGTCATCTCTTGTCTGTTGTTTTCAACTAGTATAGTCTTGAAATGCTGTTTAAGCTCATCTACCACCTCTTTATCTTGGAGAAGGAAGGTGTTCAATCTCCAGTGGGTAGTTCGTCTGGGAAGCCCCAACTCCACTTCCAGAAAAACCGGACTATGGTCCGAGAGAATGGACATTCCCACCCACATAAAAGGGAAGCTGGATAGGTCCTTGGAGAAAGTAAAAAACATGTCTAGCCTAGAAAAAATGTGGAACCTCAGGGAGAAACATGTATACTCTCTACTCTTGGGGTATTTCTCTCGCCATATATCAACCAGGCCCATCTGGTCCAACGTCATTTTAAGGGAATGGACCCTGCTGATTTCTGGTCTAGGAATTTGAGATGTGATGTCAAGAGTCCTATTTAAGACCAAATTCCAGTCCCCACCCATTATCAACAAGCCCTTGGCCTTTTCAGCTACTAGTTGGAGAAGGGCGGAATAAAATGAGAGTGGGGAGCACGGGGGAACATATACATTTACTAGTGTAACTGGTGTGTCCTGAATGGTCCCAATTACCATGAGGTACCGTGCCCCGGGGTCCTCCACCAGCTCGTGGTGTTGAAAGTGAAAGGCTTCCGAGAGGAGGATTGCCACCCCCCTCTTTCTGCCTGCCGGCAATAATGAGTGATATGGCTGGGGAAAAGTTTTTGATTTTAGCTTTTGGGCTTCTGAGGGGGATAAGTGTGTTTCCTGTAGAAAAACTGCTTCACATCTCTGGAATGTTATAAAGCAATGAATCCTCTTTCTCTTAATGGGATTTGAATAACCATTTATGTTAAAAGACAGAATCTTCGTAACTTGTCTTAGCCATTTGGGAGCCATTTCGTGTTAGCTACTGCTTTCCAGAATAAATCTTGTCTATACCATGTTAACCTAACCATTCGAGTACCCTGTAAAACATCAAACTTTACATTAAGAAAACATTTAAACATTAAGACTATTGCTATTGGTAGAACAGAGAAAAAATAAAACTGTTGCTCTGGCTTCCTCCAACTATGAGCCATGAGCAGAAATAGTAGTTGGCAGGCCAGGGTTGAGATTCCTCCCGACCAGGCTGCCTAAAATCTGCTGGATTGACTTCCAAGGGATTGCTGAGCGATGGTCGTCAGTTGAAGGGTATCCGCTAGTGCGGTCCAATAAAGGGAGCTCAGCAGTGCAATGAGAACTCCCTGTTGCTCCCTGGAAAAACCATGGGTATTGCCCCCCCTTCTGTTTGCCACCTATCCTCTGTGTTGGCATACTCCTCCCATACTCCCCTCCTCCTCCCCACCTTTATGTTTAAAAATAGAAGAAGAAATCACCCTCCCAACCCCCATCAGGGAGGTGTGTGACAAAATAGGCTGCACCAGCATCTCCAGACCAGCCCCTCTCCCCCCCCCATGGTCCAAAACCTCCAACTCCCCAAAGTCCCCATGTCCCAGGGAGGGTACCACATAAATGGCTCTGAGGCAAACATGTAGCCTGATATTCCCACCCCCAGGTCGGCCCACTGCAGCATTCCCACGGGCCTTGTAGCCCAAAGAAAGACCTAATGGGCTGCTGATGCAGTACATATGCCAATATATCAGGTGCTCTGAGCCCCCCCGGTTTCCTACGGATCTATATTTAACAATAGTGGCTGATTAAATGTACAAGGTCCAGGTAGATCCTAAATTTACTGAGAGCTGGCCTGAGTTTTCAGGAAGGGGGATCCAGTTCCCTCCCCCCAGGACTAAAAAGACACTGACCGTGACAGTTCCAAAAGTCTGAAGTTCTTTATGTGGTTGTAGAGAAGTCTGAGCGGTGGGTAGACTTCATTTATGGTCGCCTAGTGAGTAGACTATGCACAGGAGAAAATGGAGAAAGGGGATTTTCATGTACTTACTGTGACCTTCTCAAACATTCTGCCCTAAGTTGAGCCGGGGTGAAGTCCAGAGACCGAACGGAAAGATCAAAAAATAATTAGACCTCAGGGAGAAGGGATTCAAGAGTGGTTTGTTGGAGAGTGTGAGCAAAGCTCACAGAGTTCTCCCTCAAGTGTCTGAAGCCTGGGAAGGCCCCACATCTTCGGATTCTTCGGCCACATTGGACTTCTGTAGATGCGAAGCTCTTCGGTTTATTAAAGCTGGGTCTCCGAGCCTACGGATCATCGTGTTGATGTCTGCGCATAGTGATGTTTGCGGAATTCGTTGTGTGGAACCCTGTTTGATGATCCCCTTCTGTGCAACTGACCAGGCAGATGCCAGAAGATCCCTCTCCATTTTCTCCTTAAGCGGGGGGGGGAGTACTCTTTCTGAGCTCCTCAAGGTAGGGTACAGTTGCCAGGAGGTCCTTGAAGATTTTGACACCTTGCATAGTAGTTATTTTAAGCCTCACTGGGTAGAAGGTTTGAGCCTTGATGTTCTTGGCCCTGAGCTGTTTTATTATGGGCCAAATCCCTCTGCGTGCCTCCTGCACCCCCAAAGTATGATCATTGTTGAGCGCGATTTTATGGCCAGAGACCGTCATAGCGCCCTGCTGCCAGGCACAATGTAACAGCTCCTCTTTGCTTTTGCAGGAGGTTAAACAGGCAATAAAGGATCTGGGCCTTGCCCCAGGGTTGTGGGGTCTAGAGCCAAGTGATCAGTGCACCGGGTCCATTCTCCAGTTGAAGTCATCTGATAATGCAAGGGACTTTCTCAAAAGATCTTGGAGAAAGGCAATAGTGTCCATAGCTTTATCTTCCAGGCCTTCCAGAACCCCATATATCTGCATATTCTGTCTTCTACTCCTCCCTTCCAGATCTTCAAGATGGTGGGTGAGTTCCTGATCCCATGCCAACAAGTATAGGAGGAGATGATCGTGCCTGTCTGCTTGCTTGGACATTGTGGTAAGGTACAACTCCATTTGTTCAGCTTTATGGTCTATGCGATTGAAGTCCGCCCTTAATTCGGAAAGGGTCTGGTCAATTTTGGTAACTGTGCAGGCTGTCTGGAGGACTGTTTCAGCTAATTCATCCAGCAGTAAGTATCCACGTGGTGCGGCCTGCTGGCACCCTCCTGGAGTCTCCCATTTCTCTGAAGTTTTTGACCTTTCTGTTTGGAGCATTTCTTTAAGCTTCTGCGCTGGAGTCACGAGAATTTTCCCGGGTTTATTGCTCCTTTGTTTGGCCAAGGATGCCATTATCAGATGGGTGACTTAGTTGGATTTTTATGGGTGGGGAGCGGAGCGCCCAGACTAGGCAGCCATCATGGTCGCTGACGTCACCGGAAGTCCACACACCCCACTTCTGACCCCAGTCTCATTCACCTTTCCAGTTATTACTATCTCCTCACTACTCCTACTTTGTCTTTCTACCCTGAATTGTCTCCATTTTTGCCCTGCAATACCCTGCACTCTCCTCTCCCACCTCCCCCTAAGTAGTCATCATGCCCCCCCCAACTCAGTGCCCCTTACTCTCCTTTCTGGATAGCTGCTTACTGTCTTTTACCTGACAATGCCACTTAGGCTGCTACTGTTACCTGAATTATCCTAGTGTTAAAACCATCTCTGTTTCCAATTTACAGTGTATTTTTGTCTATGTTTACTCACCTAGCTAGATACTCCTAAACCCACAATGGTATGTATACCCACCCTTTATGACGTGGAACCTATGTAAAAGAGCGGTCTCCTGCCCAAAGGTATTGTAATCCAAGATTGAATAAATAAAAAAAATAAATAAATAAAAAGATCATAATAAAATGATGAACATATATGAAGATATGCCTCTATACCTCCCAGGTGCCACATCTGATCCTTTGGCCATATCCTGCAATGACAGTCATTTCTTGCCCTCAAATACCCGAAACCATTCTTCCACATGTTTAAAAAAAGGAAAAGAACATGAGTTTATCTTTAAACTTGGGTTTTAGATGGTTAGAGTAACAAGCTGTGAATGAGCTTGGTACATCCAACAGACCTGGGTTTAATTCCCACAACCTCCACTTGCATACTGTGTGACTCTAAGCAAGTCACTTAACCATCCAGTGCTTCCGGGTCACCACTGAAAACAGACACTTGTGCATAGTGGGCCGTTCCCGGTTACCAAAGAATAAAATAAAATTAAGTAATCCTAGGATGCATGTTCTGGATTAAAATAGAACTTTCCTAGACTGCCTGGTGGCAAAGAGGTATGCAAGTGACCCAAGTTCAGGAGCAGACTCCAGTTGCTAACAGGCAGGCAGCCACACTAGGAGTGGTGTTGCCTCTCTGCAAGTGCTTTTCAACTGGTGTGGGTTAGCGCAGCCACCCACTGGGGCAGCAACCACTTAGGGTGGGCCAGGGAGCCTGTTGCCTCTTGACAGGATGTGTAAATGCTCAGTGCCACTGCCATTGGTGAGGCCAGTGCATGCTACACATGGAGTCAGAGGACATGTGCATGCTCAGGGACATACTGCATGTCCTGCATTCTCTAATGGCCATCCTTTATGTAACAGGCCTGTTGTAACAGACTGTTATTAATACCATGTTCCCGAATAGTGACCAGGTTTTACTGTTTGCTATATGACCAGTACTGGTAAAGTTCCAGAGTAATTAAGTGCAATTAAAGGATTAAAGTTAGCCCTGTTGCTAATGTTTGTAAGGGTTCTGCAATGTGTGCCATGCATTGTGTACCCTGTGTGTTTGCAGTGGTTTAATGAGGTGTATCGCCATTACCTCAGAGGCTGCCAGGAAAGAGGAGTGGTTCGACCACGGTGGGCTCAGGGAGGGTGAGGGTGGTGGAACAGAGGTGCATCCCTCCAGTTGTGCCTCTCCACAATTCATTCGCCACTCTGGCGGAGCATGGTTCCTCTGTGGAGGCACCCGCAGTGGAGACCAAGGAGGATTCTGGGAACCTCCACAATGGAGACCCACAGAAGGGTGGCACAGGACCCCACAGGGGAAGGAAGCAACTCCTGGTGGGGGACTCAATCGTTAGGGGTAGAACTGGAGGAGGGAAGGGAAAGGGTGGTAAGGCGCCTGCCCGGTGCCATGGCTTGGAGGGACAGGAAACTAATCCTCAGGATCGTGGGAGCAGCTGCAAGGGGGAGGGAGCTGGATGTCATTATTCACCTAGGGATGAATGACCTGGCTGAAAATGGGATCAGAGTAGTGCAACAGGAGTTTGTGGAGTTGGGGAGGGGCCTTAGACAAGTAGCATACACGGTAACTTTCTCGGAAGTGCTATCTGTCTAAGGCATGGATGAGGCTAGGGTACTCCGCACCATGAGATTCAATGACTGTTTGAAAAACTGGTGCAGAGCTCAGGGACTGGGCTTCATTGGGGACTGGGGCTCCACCCTTAGGGATGCAAGCCTATACAGGCGCGATGGTCTGCATCTATCCGGGAGGGGAACCAGGATCTTAGGTGATAAGTTTAAATGCTTCATTGGCAAGCATTTAAACTAGCCAAGGGGGGGAGGCACTGAAAAGGAGAAGGGAAATCCTAGCCCCCTTAAAAATCAGGGTAGTTAGTGAGGTAAACACCAAGATAGAGCAGTCAATAGGGATAAGAGCAGGGGTAAATAGAGAAAAAGACAAAGGCAGTAAGGACAGGGATGGGACAAAAAGAAATAAAGCCACAAAAAATGGAGGGTAATGAGTACCAATGCCCACAGTCGAGGTAGAAAGCTCCCCGAAATGAGGGCTTTGATGGAAGAGGGATGCCTGGATATCATGGCAGTCACATAAACATGGTACACAGAGAACCATGACTAGGATGTCAATATACCAGGGTACACAATCTACAGGAGGGACAGGGAGGGAAGAAGAGGAGGAGGAGTAGTTCTCTATGTAAGGGAAGGGATCAAAGCAACAGAATTAAAGGGTAAACAGGGAGGAAAGGAGGCACTGTGGGTCACCCTGGAGACTGGAAATGGCTCCACAATCCGCACAGGGGTTGTATACAGACCCCCGTCTCAGGGGGAGGAAACAAACAAGGAAATGATAGAAGGCATCCTTGGGATGGCAGAGAAAGGGAAGGTATTGCTGATGGGGGACCTGAATATGCCAGATGTTAACTGGAGCACCTTTGCTGCAGCCACGTCCAAGAGCAGAGCCATTCTCAATGCCCTACAGGGGGCATGCCTCAGACAGCTAGTTTTGGAACCCACTCAGGAGGGAGCAATCTTAGATCTGGTACTCTCAAATGGGGATGGAGAGAGGATCTCTGATCTTGAAGTAGGTAGCTATCCGGGAACAAGCGACCACCAAACAGTGTGGTTCATGATAAACTTAGCTGTAGAGTCAAGCCACACAAAAGTGAAGGTACTAGACTTCAGGAGGGCTGATTTTGTCAAAATGGGAGAGTGCCTCAGAAAAGCACTAGCAAACAGGCAAGAAGGTGGGGTGGAGTAACAATAGGGAAACATTAAAACCACCATCACAGAGGCAACAAGCCTTTGTGTGAAGCAAATAAATTAAAATGAAAGAAGAAACCTCTATGGTTCTCAAAAGAAGTAGAAGGGAAGGTAAGGGAGAAAGAGAAAGCATTCAGGAAGTATAAGGAAACACAGAAGGAGCAGGACAGAGAACTGTACCAGTTAAAGCAGAAGGAAGCGGGAAGGAAGTCAGAATAGAAAAGGCCCAAACCAAGGAAAAGATAGTCAACTCGGTTAAGAAGGGGGATAAAACCTTTTATAGGTACATTAGGGAGCAAAGAAAGACTAAGACAGGGATACTGAGGCAGAATAAAGAGGAAAGTGGTTGGGCAGCGAGCGACAGTGAAAATGCAGGGATACTGAATGAATACTTTTGTTCAGTATTCACAATGGAAAAGCAGGGGGAGATACCTAATCCAGTCAATAGAAGCACTCTGGATAGGGGGGTTGATATTAGTCCTTTTACAGAAGAAAGGGTTCTGAAAGAACTCTTAAAACTGAAGGTGGATAAAGCAATGGGGCCTGATGAGATTCACCCCAAAATTCTAAAAGAACTAAGGGAAGAACTAGTAACATCACTGACTACTCTTTTTAATAAATCATGGGAGGATGATGTGGTACCTGAGGACTGGAGGAGGGCAGATGTGATTCCCCTTCACAAAAGTGGGAGCAAGACAGAGGCAGGAAACTACAGACCTGTAAGTTTGACCTCAGTGGTAGGGAAAATGATGGAATCACTGCTGAAGGAAAGAATTGTTGAGTACCTAGAGGCCAGTGGGGCACAGGACCCAAGGCAGCATGGAGTCACAGCAGGAAAGTCATGTCAGACAAATCTAATTGATTTCCTTGTCTGGGTGACCAAAGTAGTAGACCAGGGAGGGGCTGTGGACAAGGCCTACCTAGACTTTAACAAGGCATTTGATGCAGTCCCGCACAAAAGATTAATAAACAAATTAGCCAGCCTGGGAGTGGGTCCCAGGGTGGTAGCCTGGGTAAAACATTGGCTGGACAACAGGACACAGCAGGTAATAGTAAATGGAGTCCACAGTGAAGAAAGGAGGGTTACTAGTGTGGTACCGCAGGGTTCAGTACTGGGGCCGGTCCTTTTTAATGTCTTTATGTAACCCCTTTGTTACCCGGGGTTACTAGAATCCCAGTAAGACCTAGTGGTAGGCAGGGAAGGCAGCTTGTGAAACTCCAGTTAAATGGGTTTCACACTGTCTCACTCTGTGCTCAGCCACAGCTGAGACTGGAGAGATGACATCATAGTAGAATTGTTACAGCTGCATGAGCCACAGTTGAAATCTTCAGCTCAGAGTAGTTCTAGAACTTTGGGATTCAAAGGGGAGTCTTCCATTTGTCCTTGAGCAAGAAGGAAGCATCAGACTGTAGTTTGAGTTTTGCCTCCACACAGAAGGAAGTTTTTCTGTGTTTCACCATTCTTCAAGTGGTGGAGACCGTCCCCTCGGTCTCAGTGCCCCTCCTCCGGGGGTGAAAAAGTCTCTGTGGGTTCAGGGGCAATCCCCTTCACCCACCAAGGAAAGAAGCTGCCTGAAATTACTTTATCTGTTTGGGTATACAGAAAAGGTTAAAGGACTTCGCCTGTGGGGCCCTGCAACGATTGGGTGAGTGTTTGGCTCCAGTTTAAGGGGAAAACAACTGTTTTTTTCAGTCAGGAAATGTTATTGGGGACTGCTGTTTGGGAAGACTATATACACTAGGATGAACAAATGGAGCAGTCAATTCAGTTTCAAGTTTCAAATGGTTTTATTGGGGACTGCTGTTTGGGAGCACTATATACACTAGGACGAACAAATGGAGCAGTCAGTTTAAAGTTTAAATGGATTTAGAGTTCACAGTAGAGGGGCATCAGTTCATCCACCATGCAATCTACAGTTTTACAGTTCTAAAGTTTCTGTGTGTTCAGAGAAATGGCCGGTATGGGCTGTGGGAGCTGGAGGTGGATAGATCCCCATCTTTAGTAACCAGGTCCACCTCTACGGATTTCTTCTGTTTTGCTACTCGCCTCATGCGCTTGGCCAGTGATGGGGTGGGTACCAGACGGGTCTAACTTAAAATCTCTAGGAGTCACAGACTTCAAGTGGTGTGGGGAGCCACAGGATGGGAACATTACTCCTTGTTCAATGGGAGTTTCTAATTGGAAGTACGAAAACAAAATCTCTCTAGGAGTCACAGACTTCAAGTGGTGTGGGGAGCCATAGTTTTGGGAGCTTCCTTGTTTGATGGGATGTCTTTCCAAGTAGAGTTTGGGTTCATTCACCAAGTGGACCATCAGTAGAGTGGCCAGCAGGGGAGCCGGGCCAGTTGGGCTGTGTATCCAATGCGCATGCGAAGTCCGGGCTGAGTGCCTGGTGAGTCCAAAGCCAGACAATTGTAAAGTGTTCATTCTTCAATGGACCGCTGTGTTTAACCTCTAATCTGCATTACAGCTACGTAGCCCTTTGGGGGGACCATACAGAGCTTTGTTTGTGTTCAGTGAGTTAATAAATAAAGCCACACTGAAAAATCCCAATTCTGGTTCTGGACATTATAATTATTGCTTCCTGTAGTTGGATTTACTTGGGTGCCCCTGTGCAGAGTAGTCAAACCTAGGTCTCTTGTGCCAGGTAACTTCATCCTTCCCCGAACCCGTAGAGACATATGTATATCCATGTTACAAAAATGGGCATATGCCGGTTACAAAAATGGAGGCACCGCTTTGGATTTGTTTGGGAAGGAATGTGCTTGGACAAGTAGGCTAGCGTTTTGGCTATCTGGCAGTTGGTAGCCCAAAAAGTTGAAGCAATTTCCCTAGTGTGTGCTGTGTGCTGTGAATCTTGTGCTGCTGTTTAAAAAATGCCAACTGTTTACCAAGGAGCTGTAAAGCCAAATGTGTGTCCTTGTCCTGCATCAACATAGTTTACAGCGTTGTCAGTTTTAAAATAAAGTTCTGTGAAGGAAAGTGTGGAAAACTATGGTAGCAACAGAGAAATTATGCCCTGGACGTTGGAAATGCTTTCTGTGCAATACTAGAGACTGCAGAGTTAATGGCAATGTTACATGGTTGAAATGGGCTCCGCCTGTGGAGTCAGTTGAAAAAAAAAAGTGCATCTTTTCAGTTTGAATTTGCCTGCTCGACGATCGCCGTGAGGAAAGGAGCCCTCGTGAGGAAGAAGAGGCTCATTTGCATGGCGTCGTGTGGTTGGTCAGTTTGCCATTAGTCCAGCCCCTCAGCCAGCTCTTATGTGTCTGCTTCAGCATTCGAGAGGGAGACAGAGAGTAGTGCGTGTACTGGCAGTGGAGGAGCGTTCGCGAAGTGTTCAAAGCGCTGTAAGCAGTGAAAAGTGACTTTTCTAGTTCAAAATCGGGCTCAACCCGCTTATCGGTCGTGGGATCAGTGAACTGTGTGATTAATACTACGATCGCGGAGACTGCCCGCCCGTTTGCAATCTGAGGCCTTCAAAATCTGGCTGCAGGCCGTTTTCCTCCATCGCAGCAATCTGCTACCATAACAGTGAGTAAACGATTTAAAACTGCTCAAATCAGTGATTTTCAGTAATGCCATATAAAATGTGAGTGCAGCTGTATAGTTGCTTTGCAAGTAGCGATTGTGTGATATCCTGCTGGCAAGTGCAAGTCTGTAAAGCCATTGAATGTGTGCATAGCAATAAAAGTAGCCTCAGTTTAAAGTTTGCAGCCAGAGAGAGACTGTGGGTTGTAAAATAAATGCAACGCTAGTAGAAGCAGGCAATCTTGTGCTGAAACCTGAAGTTTTAAAAGGGACTGTGATTAAATAAATGTTGCCAGCATGTGAAAAAGTCCAAGGAAAATCCTGTAAATGTGAGAACAGCCAGAAAAGAGCAAGTTGTGCAGTTTGAAATAAAAGTTAATAGTAGCTGATGTAAATCGGGTGCGCAGTGGCTTGACCAAGAGTCTGAATGTTGATGCACAGGAGTGCTGCCGCCATTACAGGGTGGGGTAGTAAAGTAAACACAGCAGCAGAGGAGCCATTTTAAAGCTACAGAGTGTGTTCATTTAAAGTGGGACTTTCAGTTACAGTGAACTTTTGTTTGTTTTCTGCAGTTATGGCCTCAGGACCAGCTCGTTACCCGGATCATGCCCGAGTTGCAGTAACAGCAGCAGTAAATAGATTGAGAGACATTGAAAATTGGTGCTATAGAGGGCAACTCCCTCCTGATGTGGCAATTCCTAATTATCCAGTGCGTGTATGCCAGATGTGCTTTAGTGCTGGAAGGGATGTCTTCATGATTCCTCACTGTGCTGGTTGTCTACAAAAATATGGCTTGTATAAAGCGCCTAAAATTCGCTTGGCTCCAATGGACACAACTTCAAGAATCTGAAGTTGGCTGCACACAGCATCAGGCGGAGCCTGTGGAGGAAGGTCCCGGGGAGTGTGTACAAAGTTAGAGAGTGCAGAATTAGAGACTGAATCTGAAATTGAAGTTTTGGATGCTGGATCTCAGAAGGCAAGTTCAGATAAAGCATCAATAGACCCCTGGGTGGGGGCCTAGCCCAAGTCTCAAGGTGAAGATGAGATGCGGAGGCCGTTGAATGGGAGGTGTCGACCTCCACTCCTAGTGATGAATGGATAGACTCGGGGGTGAGAACTACTGCTCACTTCTGGGCTCAGATCCTCAGTGAAGAGGAAGATGAGGAGGAACCTAAGTGGCCTTGTGAGATAGGAACAGGTACACAGCCTCAAGATCTTGCCTCGGAGGAATGTGTTCAAGAAGGTGGTGATGCACTGCCCTGGCTTCACCAGAAGAAGAAGAAGAAGTCAGGGATCCATTTTTAATTTCGTTGAGGATGGGTTGGCAGAACCAGGACTAGCCACCCCCAGGCCAGGCCAGCGGTCTCAGATTGACCAAAGTAAGTAAAGAGGAGAGACTGGTTCTTAGAAAGGCCAATGAAATCTTTGGTATGACCTTTCCTACCTTTCCTCGGAGAGTCTGGGAGGAGATTGAGAACTGCAGGAAATCCTGGATCTGGGATGAAGCAATGAAACATGTGCATCCTGGGGCTAACCAGCATGTAAAGAATAGACTGTTCCACGAAAAGTATACACAGTGGAAGCGAGGCAGGACACTGTTTATGGACAGAGTGAGAATTGTGGATGGAGAGGAACGCGAAGTCTCCCACTGTGTGAATTATGTGCGTCCTGATGGAGTAATAATTCAAGACCCTGACCCCCTCTACTATTGGCCTCAGTGCAAGGATCTCCCAGTAATTAAGCCCGTGCCTACAAAATGGAGAGCCGAGCGGTGGTAGTCAATACTGCCACATCTGAACTGTGAAGTACCTTTATTGAACTGCCAAAATAAATTAACAAAAATTTGGGGCCCCACATTCTTCAGTCTACAGTAAGCTGTCTGCAATCACCAACCGCCTACTGGTACCACCAGATGACTTCAGATCCAGAGAGGACACCAGTCCAGCTGTTTCCTGTTCATCGCCTGGTAATCGGATGACACCAGACCAGCTGTTTCTCTTTTTTTGTTCCTGTTCTAAGGTTCCTTCTCCAGTTATGTCATCAGCCCAGCTGTTTCCAGATGTACACTCCTGTGGGTTCCCGGAAGATGTCCGCCCAGCTGTATCAGAAGAAATGCTGCCAGGGAGAGTCTTCGGCAGGGACCAGGTTTGTGAATTCCGAATACCTCAAGAGGCTGGTGAGTCAAAATCTCTTTTTATTCTATCTTTATGACATTGCTATACACACCTTACACTACAGACTTCAAACAGTGTGTGAACTGTCCGCAAAGACTCTCCCCTTCAGGATTATGGCCTTAAAAGACTATGTTCATGGGGCTGCGGCCCAGGAGAGACTCTTTAATGGACTGGCCTTCGGGCCTTGTAATCACTAGTGGGACATTTAGGGCATTCCATCCCCCCAAAAAAGTGTATTGTTATCAATGTCATTTCTGTACTTAATGTATATACTATCTTTTCTATTTTTCTAAGAAAAAAAATATATATTTTTTTCTTTTTGGGATTGTTTAGTGTTTTGTTTATCCTGTATGGTAAGGGTTGTGGTTGTTGTTGTTGTAGTCATCGTTATTTAGGTAGATCGTAAATGCAGATTAGGGTGTTTTGTTTTTTGTTGTTTTTTGTCTTTTCTACAGGTGTTCCTGGAAGAAAGAAGAGAAGACAAGAAGAGGAGGAGGGGCTCATCGGAGTTCCTCATTTCAGTGCTTATGTTTAGAAATTAAAGTACTGTTTTGTTTCTAATGTTGTAGTTGCAGGCTGCCAAAGGTCGGGGAGGTCCCCGGGTTTTGTTTTTATTTGGGATGTTGTGTAGAGGCAGATAGGTTTTCCTAGAGGGTTAGGGGGATAGACAGGCTGTGGTCCTGAACGGCCGAGGGATTGCAGTGCTGATCTATCAGGGCTATGCTCTGGACAGTTCTACCAGAGCCACTAGGTGTCCATAGTAAGTGGATAGAGTAGGCTGAAATGTCAGCTATGGGCCTCCTAGGCCTTTAGTGTTGCCTCACCTGTGCTCGCAGCGGGTGAGGGGCCTGATCACCCCCTCCGCAGGTAGCACATAGGGTGGGATGGCCTAAGGCCGGGTGCATAATGACTGGGGACAGTCATTTTCCTGGTCAAGGGCGAGTGTAACCCCTTTGTTACCTGGGGTTACTAGAATCCCAGTAAGACCTAGTGGTAGGCAGGGAAGGCAGCTTGTGAAACTCCAGTTAAATGGGTTTCACACTGTCTCACTCTGTCCTCAGTCACAGCTGAGACTGGAGAGATGACATCATAGTAGAATTGTTACAGCTGCATGAGCCACAGTTGGAATCTTCAGCTCAGAGTAGTTCTAGAACTTTGGGATTCAAAGGGGAGTCTTTCATTTGTCTTGAGCAAGAAAGAAGCATCAGACTGTAGTTTGAGTTTTGCCTCCACACAGAAGGAAGTTTTCTGTGTTTCACCATTCTTCAAGTGGTGGAGACCGTCCCCTCGGTCTCAGTGCCCCCTCCCTCCGGGGGGGTAGGAAAAGGTCTCTGTGGGTTCCAGGGGCAATCCCCTTCACCCACCAAGGAAAGAAGCTGCCTGAAATTACTTTATCTGTTTGGGTATACAGAAAAGGTTAAAGGACTTCGCCTGTGGGGCCCTGCAATGATTGGGTGAGTGTTTGGCTCCAGTTTAAGGGGCAAACAACTGTTTTTTTCAGTCAGGAAATGTTATTGGGGACTGCTGTTTGGGAAGACTATATACACTAGGATGAACAAATGGAGCAGTCAATTCAGTTTCAAGTTTCAAATGGTTTTATTGGGGACTGCTGTTTGGGAGCACTATATACACTAGGACGAACAAATGGAGCAGTCAGTTTAAAGTTTAAATGGATTTAGAATTCACAGTAGAGGAGGTGCATCAGTTCATCCACCATGCAATCTACAGTTTTACAGTTCTAAAGTTTCTGTGTGTTCAGAGAAATGGCCGGGTATGGGCTGTGGAGCTGGAGGTGGATAGATCCCCATCTTTAGTAACCAGGTCCACCTCTATGGATTTCTTCTGTTTTTGCTACTCACCTCATGCGCTTGGCCAGTGATGGGGTGGGTACCCAGACATGGGTCGCAACTTGAAAATCTCTAGGAGTCGCGAGACTTCAAGTGGGTGTGGGAGCCACAGGATGGGAAACATTACTCCTTGTTCGATGGGAGTTTCTAATTGGAAGTAAGAAACAAAATCTCTTAGGAGTCGAGACTTCAAGTGGTGTGGAGCCACAGTTTTGGGAGCTTCCTTGTTTGATGGGATGTCTTTCCAAGTAGAGTTTGGGTTCATTCGCCAAGTGGACCGTCAGTAGAGTGGCCGGCAGGGGAGCCGGGCCAGTCGGGCTGTGTATCCAATGTGCATGTGAAGTTCAGGCTGAGTGCCTGGTGGGTCCAAAGCCAGACAATTGTAAAGTGTTCGTTCTTCAATGGACCGCTGTGTTTAACCTCTAATCTGCATTACAGCTACGTAGCCCTTTGGGGGGACCATACAGAGCTTTGTTTGTGTTCAGTGAGTTAATAAATAAAGCCACACTGAAAAATCCCAATTCTGGTTCTGGACATTATAATTATTGCTTCCTGTAGTTGGATTTACTTGGGTGCCCCTGTGCAGAGTAGTCAAACCTAGGTCTCTTGTGCCAGGTAACCTCATCCTTCCCCGAACCCGTAGAGACATATGTATATCCATGTTACAAAAATGGGCATATGCCAGTTACATTTATAAGTGACATTACAGAGGGACTAGAAGGGAAAGTATGTCTCTTTGCAGATGACACAAAGATCTGCAACAGGGTTGATATGCAAGGTGGGGTGGAAAGGATGAAAAGGGACTTTGCAAGGTTGTAGGAATGGTCAAATGTATGGCAGCTTAGATTCAATGCAAAGAAGTGCAAAGTAATGCACCTGGGAAACAAAAACCCAGGACAAGAGTACACAATGGGGGGTGAAATACTGACAACAACAAAAATGGAAAGGGACCTGGGGGTAGTTATATCAGATGACCTAAAGGTGGGCCAGCAATGTGAGAAGGCAGTAAGGAGGGCTGGGGGGATACTGGCATGCATAGGGAGAGGCATCACCAGCAGAAAACAGGAAGTTGTTGGCCCTCTGTACAGATAGTTGGTAAGACCACATCTGGAGTACTGTATACAGTTCTGGAGACCCCATCTCCACAAAGACACAGACAGGGTGGAGGCTGTCCAGAGGAGGGCAACCAAAATGGTGCAGGGTCTGCACCAGAAGACATATGAAGAAAGACTAAAGGAGCTTAAGATGTATAGCCTCGAGGAAAGGAGGTAGAGGGGGGACATGATAGAAACTTTCAAATACCTCAAGGGAATCAACAAAGTCCAAGAGGGTAGCATCTTTCAGAAAAAGAGATGTGCAAGAACAAGGGGGCACAATTTGAAGATAGAAGGGGGATGGCTCAGAGGTAATGTGAGGAAGTATTTCTTCATAGAGAGGATTGTAGATGCATGGAACAGCCTTCCTGAGGAGGTCATAGAATCAAAAACAGTGGGGAAATTCAAGAATGCATGGGACAGACATAAGGCAGTTCTAGTGTGGAGTAGGAGGAAGTAGGCTGTTGGTTAACTAGGATCTGCAGCTTATCCGTTAGGTAGGGAAATGGGCAGACTAGGTGGGGCATGCAGTCCTTATCTCCCGTCAAATTCTATGTTTCTATGTATCCTGTTTATGTAAATTGTTATGTCTATTTCTGCCTAGAGTCTTGGTACCAGCTAATACACTGTTACCAGCTGGAGTGTGAGGGCCTGCAGGCCAAGGGAATGGTGGCAGGGTCTCTGGGTCTGGGTAGCATTTGTCCTCTCTGGACTGGGTCTCTATAGGCTTGGCCCCAATGGAGGTTCCAAGATTGAAGACACTGGCAGGGCTTGTTGGGAACTCGCCCTCAAGGAGGGTCTCTTGATGATGTCTAAGAAACCTGTCCTTGGTTCCTGAGTGACAGAGGTGTAGTGGGTTTTTCTTGTACTGGCAACGGGGCATCTGGCCAAAGTAATAAGGCCCTTAGATTTATTGAGTGAAATATCAGAGCACTTGGTATCCTCAGTTTGATACCCCACGGGTAAGGGGTGGCTGCTTTGATTGGTAAGCCACTGCCATATCTGACCACATTAGGTTTGTCTCTCCATGGAAGAGTTGGGGGTCTGGACCAAACTGCTGAGGTGGTCACCATACTACCTCGAATGTATATTCTTGGTAGGTCCTGCAGGTCCAGGATCACTTGTCCTGTTAGTAATGCTCATGCTATGGGTGGGGTTTTAAATGTAACTGTATTATCCCTGTGAAGTCACGTCTTGTGAAGTCACCTCAAAGAAAGATGGGGGAGTCTGCCACATTTACATGTGGGAGGAGGAATACCCTCCAGATGCATCAGGATAACAGTTAGGCTGGCACTCTTAGACCTTGCCTGGCCCATGCCTCTGCACTAGACGAGCTCTTCCAGTAAGAACAATAACACCCCTAGTCCAAAAACCCCACCAGAATGGGCAACCTGTGGAGGAACAATTAGTGCAGGTAAGACAGCATAGGGCTGAAAGATCACCAGAAGCAGCCTGAGAGCTGGTGCAGATGGAAAAATACAGAATTAAAATAAAAACAGAACTTTCCTTGTTCCTAACCTAAACTTACAAAAAAAGCACTAATGCTCTGCCATTGATTTCACTGATGAAGGACATTTTAGTCCAAAATACCCTGACATTTCAGTGATGCATCTTTGTGCAGGTTATTGAACATTGTTTAGACAGCATGGATTTTTATCTACTTTGTGCACTGCAGTTTCAAACTTTTGACCTGAACAAGCTCTCTCTGTCATCAGTGTTTGGTAGATTTCCTCAGTTAAGACTTTTTCTCCTTACACTGATACATAGATACATGACGATAAAGGACAGAAGAAGACTGTCTAGTCAGTACTGTTGTTCTCACATAGATTTACTCTGCCCTTTCTGGGCTCACGCTGCCTCCCTTTCATTCGTAATTACTCCCTTGTAAACATCCTATTGCAGTTTGAACCTCAAGACAGTCCCAGCACTGATCACATTACATTACTAGGCAGACTGTTCCATCTGTCCACCACCCAGGCTATGAAGAAATGTTTTCTGATGTCCTTTTTCTATTTCTGTGCACTCTTCTTTCCAGCTCCTCCTTGTCTCAGGACATACAGGAACCTCCCGATCCCCCATCTCTCCCAGCTATAACCACCTACCTCCTTGGATATACCCCTCAGGCACAATCAGAGTGGGAGACATACCCCTGAGCTGCTGCTGGTTTTGTCAGGTGGTGCCAGTGCAAGAACCCAGCTATACCAAGGTTTCCATCGCAGAGTTGTTGTAGTTGTGCATTTTTCCAAGAATTCTTCACCAGACCCAGGAATTTTGCGTGCAAGGACATCAAGGCACACACGCACATGCTGTGCATGTGTCCACCCACCGACATCTGCATCTTCCCCACCCTCCCTCTGGCCCTCCAGCCACACTACCTCCTGAATTCACCCAGGTGGCAGTATTACAGCAGAGGACAGAGCCCTCCCTCCCCGGTGGAGGAGAGCATCTTCATGCTCAAGCCTCTCCCCCACCCAGCACCCCATGACCCAGCTCATTCCCAAACCGGGTCACTAGCATAGCAAACAGTACTGCTACTGCCGTGCAGATGAGCTGGCACCTGATGTTCTTTTTCAAATCCCCCTCCCCTTTCAGTTTGATTTTTGCACCCCCTGGTGGTTACTCAGTCCCTTAACCTAAAGCAGCAGTGCAACGAAACTGGGCAAAAAAATGTGACTCTACTCTTTTTTTTTTTTTTAACTATAAAAGATTTCATGCATCTTCCAGTTTTGTTTAGTGGTAGAAACATTCTAGTTCCTTAAAAATCTGAGCATTTTATCAATGTTTTCATTTAGTGTTTTTCTCAAGAAAAAAGATGCTCACCACATTTGGCTTAAAAACACTGAAGTCATGGCAATGGCGGGGCTCAAGAAAATTAAAATAATCATGGTGAGCAGCAATGGAGGTAGCTAGAAAAGTAGAATTCTTTTTTTTCTGTAAATACTTTGTGCTTTTTTGTTGTTTTTTTCTCCCCAGACCCAATCCCACACATCCCTGACATGACGTACACGTGTGGAGGCATGCGCACGTCACGCCCTATGGCATGCTTCACCCTACCAGTAACCCATTACCACCTGTATCTGCCACCCAACCTCCATCCAGTGACGGAGGGACTAAGGATGGGTGACCACCCACCCAGGAGAGGAAAGCCAACGCTCAATCCTGCTTCCATCCCCCCCCCGTGCCATCACACCAATGACCCAAGTCCGTTCCTGAACCCTGGTCACCAGCGTAGCACAGGGTGTGGCATCCAGCACTTCACCCCTCAGTGTTACCAGGCCAGCCAGAAAAGTAGATTTCACAGGTATAGTATTATTTTTACTAAGTGTACTGTAGCTGAAACTAGCTTTTTGGGAAAACATTTTGTATTGCATAGCTGCTTCAAACAGCACTGCAGAGTTCATCTTATTCTATCAATGCACGTACATTACTCCTGTGCTCCAGAGAGTACATGTCTAGACTAGCTAACCTTCCTTCATAGGTTTTACCCTGCTCCCCCGGATCATTTTTGTAGCCCTTCTCTGAATAGTCTCTAACCTCTCCATGTCATCTTTCGGATGCAGGTTCCAAAACTGCATGCAGTACTCTAGATGTGGTCTAATGGTCTAATTATATGTGGCAACAACACCACTTTACTACGGCTAGTGTAAGCCCGCTTGATGCACCCCAACATCCTGTTGGCTTTCCCATTTGCTGCATTGGGATAAGACTTTAAAACTATTGTTCATTACCATCCTTGTCAAAGATTTTTTTTTTATACTAAGATTTTTTTTTAGTTGATTAGACCCCTTGTATGTACAAATTCTGTAAAAAAAACCTTTGCCTACTGTGCTGCGACTGTTTGGAATTCTTTGCAGAATATTGTTAAACAATCAATTTCTATCAATACTTTCTCCATGGCTGTATGTAACAATTTAAAAGTTTAAATGAGTGTGTATGCAAATGATTGCATTGATATATTGACATTATTCTGTGTTTTGATGTTACAGTAAGTTTTGTATGTTTACATTTGATTGACTTCAGGTCATACCTGAAAAAGGAATGTATATTCCAGTGTACCTACCTTCAATTATAAATAAATGAAAAATGAAAATGAAATATAAATCTAATCAATAAAATAATATTGTATTCCATATGTACTGCATCCGAAACAAAAATTTAAAAGAGAGAGAAAATAAAACAGTGACTTACTTAAACAAGTCACATAAATGGAGTTATTACTGTGTCCCGCACTGGGGAAGGGGGTAAACATAAAAGAATAAATCTAACAACATTTGTAAATATCAGCAATCATTGCAGGTTCCCTTAAAAACATTGGTCTGATTGGCTTAGTTTTTTTTTTTTTTTTTTGCAACCTCTATTTATGCCCCCAGTCCCCAGTGCCCTCCTAGACCTCAGGGCCACCATCCACCCCAAGCCTCCCCCAGCCATGGTCACTTACCTCCATTAAACTCAGGCTAGAGCCCCTCAGGTGGGGTCAAGGTGGGGGTGGAACACCTCGCGAAGTTGCGCTTTGTCAGGCTTTGCTGTGCTGGGGAGGTGGAGGCCCGGGATCTGCCACGGTCTGTGTTGTCTCCTGTCCCCTTGGAGACACAGCGGAGAAGGACACCAAGGTGGGCCTGCCCACACCATGCATGTGTCTACCCACCAGCATCAGCTGCGTCTCCACCCTTCCTTCAGCCCTACCAGCTGCACTGCCACCTGTGGTCTCCGAGGTGGCATTATTGCGGCGGAGGACAGCAACCTCCCACCTCGAAGGAGGAGAGCATCCTCTGGGACACTCAGTCCTCCCCCCAAGCCAGCCCACAACAACTCAAGCTCATTCCCAAACTCGGATCACCAGCCACATGAGTGGCAGCACTATCACTGCACTGATGGGATGACAGCTCTGCCCATTTTACATGCATTATAATCATGGCTACCCTTTCTAACTAGTAACAGAGAAAGCTACTGTATGGGAAAAACAAAACCTGAGTAATTACATTTCTGAATTTCTATGTCAATATATTTACTATTCATAATTAAAGTGCTTAGCAAATAGTGAATTCAGTTGTCACCTTATAAATGTGGGCATCTTTTTTTATTATTTTAGGCAAGGCAAGGCAAGGCAAATTTTATTTTTCTGGCGTCCAATCCCAGAGGTTCTGGGCGCCGTACAAAAAACACAAACTCAATTTACATATACAAAACTATATCCTAATAAAAATCCCATAAATATATAAAAACCCTCTAAGTATTAAAAAGGACTAATAATACTAGTGTCAAACAGAGTCTGAAAATGCCTGATTAAACAAATAGAACTTCAGGCGAATCTTAAAGACCTCCACTGATGGGGCCTCCCTCACCGACAATGGGAGCGAATTCCATAATACAGGACCAGTGACACTAAAAGCTCGATTGCTTGCAGTTTTTAATCTTGTCCTAGGAATCGTCAGGAGGCCCCTCGAGGAGGATCGGATGGGCCAAACTGAGGTAGCAGGTGTAAGAAGGTCAGCCAGGTAACAAGAGCCCAGTCCATGTATGGCCTTATAGGTGAGCAAGCCCACCTTGAAGAGCACCCTCCATTGAACTGGCAGCCAGTGCAGTTTTCGTAGCACCAGGGTGACATGGCAGTATTTCGAATAGCCTGTCAACAACCTGGCGGCTGCATTCTGCACTAGCTGCAGTCGACAGAGGGTGCCTTCAGAGACCTTGAGGTAGAGTGCATTACAGTAGTCTAACCTGGATGTGACAAATGCATGTACCAAGGTGGGGAGGTCCAGGGGCAGAATCAGGTGCCTAATCCTGGCGATATTTCTCAGATGAAAAAAGCTTCCCTTGACAATGGCAGACAACTGATATTACATCGTCATACTGCTGTCAAATATCACGCCAAGATTACGCACCTTAGAGGAAGCCCTCAAAGGGACTGAGCCTAGAACAAGTCCAGAGTCTGCTCCCAGGGGCAACCCCACCCACCTCCTGTTCAACTCCACCACCAGTACCTCCATCTTATTGGGGTTCAGTCAACACCAGCTGGAGGCCATCCAGTCACTGTTCTCTGCCAGACAGTTGTTTAATACATCCACTTCATTTGATGTTCCAGGGCAAGGATAAGTACAGCTGGATATCATCAGCATAGCAATGAAATCCCAAGCTGTACTTCCTAATGATCTCTCCCAGGGGTAGCATGTACATGGTGTACAAAATCGGTGACAACACCGAAGCCTGAGGTACCCCACAAGACAGAAGGCTAAGAGATGAGGAAAAATTCCCCATCACCACCTTCTGTCTTCTGTTTGTCAAAAAGGACTCAAACCAGCAAATAACAGTGCCGGTGAGTCCATGGAAGTCCCTCAGATGATCCAGCAGCACCCAGTGGTCCACCATGCCAAAAGCTGAGGAGAGATCGGGTAGAATGAGAATTGTCCCCTCCCCTCAATCTCTCGCCCTAAGGAGATCATTTTGCACCCGAACTATTGCGGTTTCTGTTGAATGTTAAAGAAATCCTTTCTTGCCTTGGAGTAACAGGAACATGCCCTACTGCATACTGTTCCTGCAAACTCTATCAGTTTGTTACCAGCTGGGAACACAAAGAATAAAAGGACAAAAGAAAGATGGTGCGCACATCGAGCCCTATTTTCAAAAGGTTTGGGCGGCGCAACCCAAGATGCATGTCGCAAACCTGTAAATGCGCCAGCTTTCAGGGGTGTGCCCATATTCAAAGGGCACAGATGCGTGGCGTATCCCTGACAGTGCTGATGCAAACAATATTGTGCTGCACCTATGCAAATGAGGGGTCCCCCATGCATATGCAGCACAGCATAATCTTGAAATGATTCAGAAGTGCAAATTGACCCCCCAGCAGCAGCAGCGCAGATTTATGCTTCTGAAACCCTGCCTTAACTAGTGCACAGACCCAGCTGCACACTAGTAAGGGCAGGGAATCCTGGTGGTACAGTGGTCCCTCCCTAGTCCTGAGCACTGTGTTAATAGTAAAACCCCCTCCTTCTCCCTGTATCCCTGGTAGTCTAGTGGTCCCCTTCCCCAGCCCTGATCATCACTATAATAAAAATATTCTCATCATCCCTGGTAGTCTAGTGGTTCCTCCCTCCCCAGCCCCAATCTTCATTATAGTAAAAATATCCCCATTGTCCCTGGTAGTCTAGTGGTCCCCCTCCCCAATCCCCGATCAGTGTAAAAAGACATTAAACCTCTGTAATCCTGGTAGTCTAGTGGGCCCCCCTCTTCGATCCCAGATCAATGTAAAAAGACATTAAACCCCCATATCACTAGTAGTCTAGTGGTTCTCCACTCCCCAGTCCCAGCCTGTATAAGAAATAAAAAGTCCCCATTCCCCAGTAGTCAAGTGCTCCTCCCACCCCGTTAGGCAGTGATTCACCACACCGCTCCCCTCCACTGACCGGAGCCAGCAACTGGCACAGCCCTCCTCGCACCACCATGGTCAGCCACTGACTGAACTGTCAATAAGTGTGTACAATACATAGTACATGCCCACTGACTGACCAGTTAACCAATGAGCACATACTATGTACTCTTCACATTCATTGACAGTTCAGTCAGTGACTGGCTGTGGTGGTGTGAGGAGGGCTGTGGCAGTCGCCGGCTCCGGTCGGGTTGAGGGGGAGCAGGGTGGTAGGTCACTGGCTAATGGGGTGAGGGGGCCACTTGACTACTGGGGAATGGGAACTTTTTATTTCTTATAAGGATTGGGGCTGGGAAGGGTGGAACCACTAGACTACAAGGGACAACTGGGTTATTTTTTATTATTATGAAGATCATGGCTGGGGAGGGGGGATCCACTAGAGGAGGGTCAAAGGAGGGGGAGGATGGGAGGGAGGGGCAGCTGCAGAATAAGGGGTGCTAGCTGCACATTCAAACAGACTTGATAGACCACTAGGCCTTTATCTACTGGCAAATTTGGTATGTTCTTAGACTACCAAGGATATAGGGGTTTAATGTCTTTTTGCACTGATCGAGGATCAGAAAGAGGGGACTACTAGACTACCAGGAATACAGGGGTTTAGTGTCTTTTTACACTGATTGGGGATTGGAGAGGGGGGACCATTAGACTAACAGGAACAATGGGGGTATTAGTACTACAATGAAGATTGGGGCTGTAGAGGAGGGACCCACTAGACAACCAGGGATACACAGATCGGCGGTATGTTGTCATCCTACATGTTATCGGGGCTGGGGAGGTTGGCCCGGTGCACTTCACGGCAGGGCACTCATGCAAATGAGCCCTTAATGGGTATGCAAATGGCCCCATTGCACCGTGCATGCCCATTATGGGCTCATCTGCATATTTGGCCTAAATATTGCCCATGGGGGCTGTGGCGCGCGCCCCATGGTTGGTCCTCAGCCCCGCACCCTGTTTGCACTGTGTTGAACATGGTGACCCCCTACTGTGCCCCACACAGCCAGGGTTCGATATTCAAGCAGATTGCCAGGTCTGTTCGGATCAGGCAATCAGTTTGAATATGGCACCAGAGCTGGCAGGCCAATTTTTTTTTTGTGCGGCACACCGTTTTGTGTGTGCAGCTGGCCGGCTCTGAATTTGAGGGGTGCCATCGATGGCAGGTAGATAAATTTATTGAAGGCTCAAATAGTCTGCCATACTGAGGGGAGTAACATCCAGTTGTAGCAACTCCTTGGTGAGGCTTCATCAGGGGCAGTGCTTCAAAGAAATATACATGCTTATAAAGTACTACTGCATACACAGTCATGTAACCCCCTGTGGGGGCTTACCTTATTCAGCCCACTCTCCTTGGCCCCCGAGCTGTTTCTGGCCCAAACAGGGCTCTGGGTGTTTAATCACAGGACCAGCAACTGGAGTTTGGCACTGTGATGTGGTCAGCTGGCCCGCGCATGCGCAGTACTGCTAGTGGGTCATGGAAATTATTGTGGCTTAAGGGGGGGTTCTTTGGAAGGTCCCGGTCCCCATGCACAGGTAATCATACATAGATACATAGACAGTGTTGGAGATAAGGGCCTATGGCCCACCTAGTCTTCCCATTTGAGTTTGTAACTTCAATTTATGTTTTCCTAGAACTCTGTTGCACCTTACCCCTGACTTCCAGAATTCCTTTGTGTCTATCCCATGCATTCTTAAATTCCGTGATTGTTTCAGCCCCCACCACTTCCTCTGGCAGGGTGTTCCACTTGTCCACCACTCATTCTGTGAAGAAATTCTTCCTCACATTTCCTCTGAATCGTACTCCCTCCAACTTCATCCCATGCCCTCTAGTCCTGGAACATCTTTTTCGCTTAAAAATAGTGTATTCTTGCATCCTGTTCCTCCCTGTAAGATACTTGTATGTCTCTATCATGTCCCCTCTCTCCCTCCTCTCCTCCAGGGAGTACATATTACATAGAAACATAGAAACATAGAATTTGATGGCAGATAAGGACTGCTTGGCCCACCCAGTCTGCCCATTTCCCTGCCTACTGGAGAAGCTGCAGATCCTAGTTAACCAGCAGCCTACTTCTTTCTACCCCCACCCCCTAGAATTGCCTTATGACTGTCCCATGCGTGCTTGAATTCCACCACTGTTTTTGACTCCGACCTCCTCTGGAAGGCTGCCCATGCATCCACAACCCTCTCTGTGAAAAAATACTTCCTTAAATTACCTTCTGAGCCGCCTCTATCTTCAAATTGTGCCCCCTTGTTCTTGCACACTTTTTGAAAGATGCTACCTCTTGGACTTTGTTGAATCCCTTGAGGTACTTGAAAGTTTCTATCATGTCCCCCCTCTCCCTCCTTTCCTCGAGGCTATACATATTAAGCTCCTTAAGTCTCTCTTCATATGTCTTCCGGTGCAGACTCTGCACCTCCTCTGGACAGCTTCCATCCTGTCTATGTCTTTGCGAAGACTGGGTCTCCAGAACTGCACACAGTACTCCAGATGGGGTCTGACCAGCTGTCTGTACAGAGGGATAATAACTTCCTATTTTCTACTGGTGATGCCTCTCCCTATGCATCCCAGTATCCCCCCAGCCCTCCTTGCTGCCCTCTCACATTGCTTGCCCACCTTTAGGTCATCTGATATGACTACCCCCAGGTTCCTTTCCATTTTTGTTGTTGTTAGTATCTCACCCCCCATTGTGTACTCTTCCCCTGGGTTTTTGTTTCCCAGGTGCATTACCTTGCTCTTCTTAGCATTGAATTTAAGCTGCCATACATTTGGCCATTCCTCTAACCTTGCCAAGTCCCTTTTCATCCTTTCCACCCACCTTGTGCATCAACTCTGTTGCAGATCTTTGTGTCATCTGCAAAGAGACATACTTTTCCTTCCAGTCCTCTGCAATGTCGCTATAAAGACATTGAAGAGGACCGCCTAATACTGAACCCTGTGGTACCCACTAGTAACCCCCTTTCTTCAGAGTGGACTCCATTTACTATTACTCTCTGTGTCCTATTCTCCTGCCAATTTTTTACCTAGGCTGTCATCTTGGGACCCACTCCCAGGCTAGCTAACTTGTATATTAATCTTTTGTGTGGGACTGTGTCAAATGCCTTGCTGAAGTCTAGGTAGGCCATGTCCACAGCCCCTCCCTGATCTACTACTTTGGTCACCCAGTCAAAGAAATCTATCAGATTTGTCTGGCATGACCTTCCCGCTGTGAATCCATGCTGCCTTGGGTCCTGTGCCCCTCCATTCCTTCAACCTGTCCTCATAGGACTTGTGATACAATCCATGCACCATCTTTGTTGCCCTCCTCTGAACCTTCTCTACCCTATGTCCTTACGTAGGTAAGGTCTCCAGAACTGTACACTGTACTCCAAGTGGGGCCTCACTAATGTTTTGTATAGTGGAATTATGACTTCCCTTCTCCTGCTGGTGGTGCCCCTGCCTATGCAGCCCAGCATCATATTTGCTTTACCTGCTGCCTTGTCACACTGTTTCCCTACCTTGAGGTAATCAGAGATGATAACCCCAAGATCCCTTTCCTGCTTGGTGCATGCTATATCCTCACCCCCCAACTGATATATTGTGCCAGGGTTTTTGTGCCCCATGTGCATTATCTTGCACTTCTTTGCACTGAATTTCAACTGCCAAATCCTGACTATTCTTCAAGTTTCTGCAGGTCCTTCTCATTCTGTCTACACCCTCTGTGTGTCAACTCTGTTACAGAGCTTTGTGTCATCAGCAAACAGTGAAATTCTGCCTTCTAGGTCCTGCGCAATGTCACTGATGAGGATGTTGAATAGGACCGGTCCCAGCACTGATCCCTGTGGTACCCCACTGGTCACTCTTCCCTCTGTGGAGTGACAGCCATTTACCACCACCATCTGTTTCCTGCCGCCCAGCCAGTTACCTACCCACCACACTACTGTCCTGCCCACACCCATATTCCCTAGTTTGTGCAATAGTCTTCTATGTGGCACAGTGTCAAAGCCCTTGCTGAAGTCCAGATCGCCATGTCCACTGCCTCCCTGATCCACCTCCTAGTCACCCTGTCAAAAATTCAACGAGGTTGGTCTGACATGACCTTCCCTGATGAAACCATGCTGCTTTGGGTCCTGCAGTCCATTGACAACCAGATGTTCCACCATCTCTCCTTCAGTAGCTCCATGATCTTCCCCTACTACTGAGGAGGCTAACTGGTCTGTAGTTCTCGCCTCTTTGTTCCCACTTTTGTATAAGGGGACTACATCTGCATTCCTCCAGTCTTTGGGTACCTCCCCTGTTTCCAGTGATCGGCTAAACAGGATAGCCAGAGGTTCAGCCACCACTTCTCTTAGTTCTTTAAGGACCCTGGGATGCACACCATCTGGCCCCATTGCTTTATCAACTCTTATTACTTCCAGTTCCTTCAGGACCCTTTCTCGTGTAAAGGGACTTGTATCCAGTTCGGTGCCATTCTCGTCCCTTGTACTCCCTTCAGACCCATTACCCTCCTCTTCCTCAGTAAAGACTGAGCAGAAATATCTGTTCAGTATGTCAGCTTTACTGTTGTCATCCTCCACATGGCCCCCATCCTCCCCCTTCAGTCTCACTATCCCTCCCTTTGCCTTTCTTTTTTCACTTATGTACCTGTAAAAGGTTTTGTCCCCTCTACCCACTGATTTTGCAATGTGCTCTTCTGTCTGAGCTTTGGCTTCCCTTACTGACCTCTCTGCCTTCCTTTGCTTCTCCTGATACTTCTCCCTATCCCCTTCTGCCTGTGTCTTTTTGTATTGCCTGAATGCAATCTTTTGGCTTTCACTTTCTTTGCTACCACTTTGGAAAACCATAATGGCGTCCTCTTCCATTTCCTCTTGCTAACCTGCTTAATGCATAATTCTGTTGCTCTTGTAATCTCCATTTTAAATACTGCCCACTGTTTCTCAACCCCTGATTCCTGTCCCATTCCCCTTAATGCCTCTTTCAAGTATCTCCCCATTTTCCCAAAGTCTTCCCCCTAAAATCCAGGATACGTGTTTTTGTGTGGTTTGGTTCTGCTCCTTCTGTGATTTCAAACCACAGTGACTGGTGGTCACTGTTCCCAGGTGCTCCCCACTGTTACCCCATCATACTGTCCCTGTTTGTGAGCACAAGGTCCAGTATTGCCTTCTACTGAGTTGGTTCCATGACCAGTTGCTTGAGGAAGGCACCCTGAAGGGAGTCCAGGATAAATCTGCTCCTAGTTGATGCTGCTGCAGGGATGCTCCAGTCCACATCTGGAATATTGAAGTCTCCAACCAGTGCTACCTCACCCTTGTCTGCCATCCTTTGGATGGCTAGCATCAGCTCCCTATCTGTTTCTTCGTCCTGGGCTGGTGGTCTATAGACCACACCTGTGTGGATGGCTGGCCCCAATTTCCTTTCCAGCTTAACCCACAGTATCTCTCCCCCATTTTGTTCCTCCTGGATCTCTGTGACCCTTATGTCATTTTTCACATACAGTGCCACTCCTCCTCCTCCTCCCTTCCTGCCTGCTCTGTCTCTTCTGAATATGTTGTAGCCAGGTATGGCCATCTCCCAGTCATGGTTATCATTACACCAGGTTTCAGTGATGGCCAAGATGTCCAGGTCTGACTGCACCATGACAGCCTCCAGATCTTCCATCTTGTTGCTAAGGCTCCTGGCACTGGCACACATGGCCTTCCATGATTTGACCTCCCTAGACTGTTTAGCTGTTCTACTCTAGCCCCTTCCCTGGTTGTCCTTTATCCCTGGTTCTCCTTGCTGTCTGCCCTTCTGTTGATTTTTGCCCCTTTTATGCCTATCCACCTCTTGGGTGCTAATCTCCATCTTTTTCACACTGCTTTGTTGAGATATCCACTCCTCCGGTTCACTGGTTCCACTGCTAGCTGTGGGGAGTGAGCAAGTAGGTACCTACCTTTCTGGTCTGCCACCCCTCTTGGCTAGTTTAAATGCTTGTCAATGTAGCATTTAAACTTATCATTGAGTGCTTGGATTCCCCTCCAGGATGGATGCAGGCCGTCAGGCTTGAACAAACTTCCATCCCTTCAGGTGGGTCCCCAGTCACCAATAAATCCAAACCCTTCCTCATAGCACCAGTTCTTCAACCATGAGTTAAAGTTCCTGGTGCATGCACCTCTATGCTCCCATGCCTCTCACAGGTAGTACTTCTGAGAAGGTGACAGAAGTAGCTACCTGCTTGAGACCCTCCCAATTTTCTAAACTCTTCTTGAACTTCCTTTGGCTCCCCATTTGCCAGGTCATTAGTACCTAGGTGGATAATGACATCCAGCTCACCCTCCCGTCTTGCCTTCCCAGCGATCCCCAGGATCTTTCTTCCATCCCTCCATGCCGTGGCACCTGGTAGGCACCTCACCTCCCTGTCCTCCCCCTCCTGTGTTCCTAGCTGGATCCCTCTTATGATGGAGTCCCCCACCAGTATTCACTTCCTCCTCCTCTGGGGTCCACTGCTCTCCCCACTGAGGTCATCTCCTTGGCTAACCTCCACATCCTTTCCTTCCACTTCTCTGGGTACCTCTATTTGGTTACCCCCATTTGCCAGTGTGGCATATGAGTTCTTGAGTGGAATAGGATCTGGGGTGTGCCTCTGCCTGACCATCTTAACCTGCCCTGAGCCCACTGTCATCCAAGTGCTCCTCGGTCTCGGCATCCTTTGAGGCAGCGGCATTGGACTGGGTGGTCTCTGGATAGGGGTGATGGTACTCCTGACCCAGTTTACTTCTGCTCTGAGTCTGGCTACCTCATCCCACAGTTCAGAGAGATGCATGCAGATAGGGCAGCACCTCAGTGTCCAGAAGGTCTGCCTGAATATGGCTGCCCCGAAGCCACTGCATTCCACCACTCCTCACATTATACTGCTATTCCACTACTTGTCTGTTACTGAAGCTCTCCTAGTTCCCTTTTTATTAATTTACTGTCCTAAAAATCCTGCCACTGATCCTCAGATACTTTTCTTTTAAAAAAAGTAAAATAAATAAATAAATGAGTCAAAACACTTGTCGTGCTGAGGGTGGGCTTCTTCCCCTTATGCCCCTCCTACTCCACACCCCCTACTATCCCCTGTGTTTAGCTCCTGTCAATCAGATTTAATAGGGCATATAATTAAGAGTTTGGGAAAGGGAAGGGGGGGGGATTTGCAGCAATTAAAGACAGCAAAGAAATACACCACCACTACGTTTTAAATTTTCAACAGCCTAAAAACAATTCTAAGTAAAGACAGCAAAGAAATTATAGTGTCACTAAAAGCCACAATCTAAGTTTAATAACAAAAATAGCAATTACCAGTTACTGTAAAGCACTGAAATGAATGTTTCCTTCCCATTCTTCCTTCTTCTGGGGATTGGAGAGGGGGGACCACTAGACTAATAGGGACAATGGGGGTATTACTACTATAATGAAGATCGGGACTGTAGAGGAGGGAACCACTAGACAACCATGGATGCATAATCAGGGACTGGAGACCTAAAGGAGGCTAAACAGAAGCTTCTTAGTGCTCTGAAAAGGGAGCGGTGATCAGGGACTGAACTGCTTCATGAATCTTAATGAGGCGGGTCATGAATATTAATGAAGCAAGGGGGAACAGTGGTGAATGGGCCTGTCTAGCACCTGGGGGCAAGCTATTACTGTGCTTAGTGACAGGCTAGGGGCATTGAATAAATACCTACTATTGTGAGCGCTTGAGAGGACACCGAAGGGGCTACCAAACTGTGGGGTAATTATAAATAAAGAATAGAGACATTGGCTGCACCAGATCGTTATTGCTGGAAACTGTATGGACTGCTGTGGGAACTGTATGGGAGCAGCCATGTTTCTGACACTTTAACCCCCTAAAGACAGTCAATCAGATTATTAAGCACCCAGACATGTGAAGAGGACTCCTGACAGAAGGTGTTAACTATTTTCAGGCACCAAGAGACGTAACAAATCAATAATCCAAGAGGAATCAATATTGTGATTGATAACTGGAGGAAGCCAATCAGAGGGCAGGATTCCAAGGAGAAATTCCAGAGACTTTGGATAGTTGGGTCAGTCTGTGGCTAGGCTCTGATCGAGTCAGGAGGGCTTTGTGCTACATGAGAGATCTTCTAAGGCCTTTCACAGGGCTTAAACTGGAGTAAAGCGGAGTTTGTCAGAGAAATAGTGGAGAAGTATTCTTACAATTTGGAGAAGCTGGACACTTTGAGCCACCCGTTCCAGGCATCCTGTTGGAGCTTGCTGTGTTAAGTGGAGACTTTGCTGTTTGGGACTGAGACAGCAACTTACATAGATACATAGATACATAGACAGTGTCGGCAGATAAGGGCCTATGGCCCACCTAGTCTGCCCATTTGAGCTTGTAAGTTGTTTGTTTTCCTAGAAGTCTATTTCCCCTTACTCCTGACCTCTAGAATTCCTTTATGTCTATCCCATGCATTCTTAAATCCCATGATTGTTTCAGCCCCCACCACTTCCTCTGTCAGGGTGTTCCACTTGCCCACCACCCGTTCTGTGAAGAAATTCTTTCTCTATGTTTCCTCTGAATCGTCCCTCCTCCAACTTCATCCCATGCCTCTAGTCCTGAAACATCTTTTCGCTTAAAATAGTGTTTTCCTGCACCCTGTTCCTCCCTGTAAGATACTTGTACGTCTCTATCATATCCCTCTCCCTCCTCTCCTCCAGGGAGTACATGTTCAGTTCCTTCAACCTGTCTTCATAGGACTTGTGATGCAACCCATGCACCATCTTTGTTGCCCTCCTCTGAACCTTCTCTACCCTGTCTATGTCCTTACGTAGGTATGGTCTCCAGAACTGTACACTGTACTCCAGGTGGGGCCTCACTAGTGTCTTGTATAGCGGAATTATGAACTTGAGCTGGGAAAGAAATTTTCCAGGAACTGTGAGTAAGCAGAGAAAAGGTGGAAGCTGATTTAAAGTGGAGAGAGAAAGACTTTAAGAGAGAAAGAGTAAGCAGGTGCCCTAGACTTTAGGGACCTGTGGCTGTTGTTGAGATCCAGCTGAGGACTGGAACTACTGATCTAGAGTTGGAGTTTGGATCTTGCTGCTGAAAGGCTTGGAAAGCAGAAAGTATGGAGAAACTGTTAAGGCTGCACAGTGGAGCTGATCCTTTGTTTGAGAGGAAAAGAGAACCCAAGAGAATCCCAGCTTAACTCAGAGCCAGGTGGGAAACCTGCTAACCCCCACCCAGTGAGGTCTGCTGGCTACAGGGGGCCACCGGCGCATGCTGGGGAGCTATGGCTCCCCTTGACCTGTGAGGGAGCTAGGCTGTGGAGCCACTCCTCAGTCTGGGTCCTCTGTAGTTGGTGGGCCTTGTGCAGTAGCTCTGTAACAGGTCCAAAAAGGCTGAAGGTAGCAAGTGGACAGATCTTCAATCAAGGGGGACAAGCAGCCAGACCTTCAATCAAGCTCAAGTTGTAAGGATACTTTCTGTTGCCCATTTGTTTTTGCCCTCCTTGAACTGAGATCCCCTGAATTTAGACTTGTGGAAGCCTTCTGCACCAGGAAATCTCCAGATCTCCAGGACTGTGAGTACCCAGGGCTTGCCCTGGCAGTCAGGGAGAGTAATCGTTTAATTGTTACAGCCAGTTACATTGTTCCTAGGGTCCCAATGCTGACCATCATGGAACCCAGCAGACCTGCAACTCCTGGGTACCCAGAAAGGACAGAGGGTAGCCACCGGTACTAATTGGGATTGGAATCCGGGGTGGTCTGGCCTATGGGTCTGGCAAAACTACAGGAGTGTTTGGAAACGTGGCAGCTGGGGTTCAGTGCCAAGAAGTGCAAGGTACTGCACTTTGGAGCTAGGAACCAGGGAAGGAGCTATCAACTGGGAGGGGTGCAGCTGGAAAGCATCGAGGAGGAAAAGGATCTAGGGATACTTATAATGGGCAGCATGAACAATTCAGTTGAGTGCAGGAAGGTGGCAGCAAAAGCCAAAAGGATGCTAGGGTGTATAGCGACAGGTATCTCCTCCAGAAATAGAGAGGTGATCCTTCCTCTGTACAGGTCTCTGGTCAGGCCACACCTTTAAAACTGCATGCAGTACTGGCACCTGTTCCTGAAGAAGGATATAAAATTGTTGGAGGAGGTGCAACAGAGGGTAACTAAAATGATACAGGGCTTGAAGGAGAAGTCCTACGAGGAGAGATTGGGTGAACTGAACATGTACTCCCTGGAGTAGAGGAAGGATAGAGGGGATATAATTGAAACCTTTAAATATCTTAGGAGGATAAACAAGGTTAATACAGAAAGGCTTTTCCGGATTAGAAGGGGGAGGGATACGAGAGGGCATCAGCTAAGACTAGAGGGGAGAAGATTCAGGAGGGAAATCAAGAGACATTATTTCACAGAACAGGTGGTGGACAGGTGGAATACTCTGCCCGAGGAGGTGGCTGCCTGTAGTACAGTGGGTAGCTTTAAGAGGGGGTGGTACAGGGTGAGGGGGGAGGTTATGATGAGGGAGGGTGAGGGTGGGGCAGCTGCAAGATGAGGGGCTAGCTGCACAATCGAGCAGACTTGATAGACTGCAAGGCCTGCTTCTGCTGACATGTTCATATGTTACTAATTGTTCTGAGCCAACTTTCAAACCATTCTTACCTCCAGGTACCCTGACCCTAGCCCTTACCCATAATAAAGCTGTGTTGTGTTGTTTGAAATTGCTGTGTGAAGGGTGTTTTGTGGGAATTAACTGTAAAGTGTATGTGGTATATGGTATTGGGAAACTGTTTGGCATACAGTGTGTGGGGTGGTTGGAAGGGGAGGCTGGTAGATACAACATCCCAGGGGGTTGTACCAGTCACACACCTGGCCCAATGCAACTTATTCTGGGTAGAGGCACCACGCTATTTAATTTATTTTTCTGGGCTAGAACTCCCGAATACCACCATAGCAGGACCCAGGCCCCTTAACCTGTGTGAAGGTCAACAGGCAGGGTTAGCAGCCCATTGGCTTATGCCGCCTGGGCTACAGTCATAAGGCCCTATTTACATATAAGTGCATTCCCTTTAGAGAGTGCCGCATGGTGTAAAAAAGTGCAGAAATATTGTTCAAATCTCCAAAGAGCTTATCAAGATATTGACTAATACATCATTTTGCTGACTAAATCAATTGCTATTACGTAACTCATATTCATATCATGTTTCATTTAATAATGTTTGATTTGTCCAGCATTTTTAAAAGGGCTAAAGAATCAATCTACCAAACTGAAAACAAATACAATAATATTCAATGTGCTAGTGCATGGTGAAAATTAATTATCTAAACACCAATAATATGCAACAGCAACGATTAAGTACAACCAGCATGGCATCAAGAACTCCACTAATATACAAACACATTTAAAAACCTTTTTTGGGCCATGGTCCTATATTCTACTAAATTGTATATACAATAACAGAGAGCTCTAGTAAGAACTGGGACCACCAGGGGAGGGGCCTGATTTGGACACTATTACAGAGAAAGGCTTTCTGGATCATTAATTTACCAGTACCCATTCCTAAGTAGTTGAATAAAAACTTAGATACAAACCATTCTTATGAAAATGTACATAAACAAGCAGTCCTCAGAATAATAAATGACATGCCTATAGATGCCGCTATGTCTGTTAACAATTGCACCAACATATACCCTACTACCCTTTGCACAGCAATTACAAATTGTGTGAATGAAGAACCACTTTTCATATGACATTGCTCCCTTGACTCCTTTTTTTAGATACCATGTATACCCCTGGTGGTCCCAAATCATGAACCACAGATTCATCTCCCAGGAAAGATTCTGAAGCCTCTCCAGTTTTGAACTGAGCCTTGTCGCATCATGTAGGTAGCTGATGCCGCACTAGTATATTTAGTTTTAAATGAACAGTCTCGGCTTCTGTTTTCTCCAGCCACTCAATAAACTGAGTAAACCACATATGAAGAATTTTTAACTGTCAGTACGATCCACCAATTATTTGCTAATGTCCAGCATAGAAACATAGACTTTGATGGCAGATAAGGACTGCTTGGCCCACCTAGTCTGCCTATTTCCCTACCTATTGGATAAGCTGCTGATCCTAGTTAACCAATAGCCTATTTCTTCCTACCCCCCACAAGAATTGCCTGATGTCTGTCACATGCATTCTTGAATTCCCCCACTATTTATGACCCCACAACCTCCTCAAGAAGGCCGTCCCATGCATCCACAACCGTCTCTGTGAAAAAATATTTCCTCACATAACCCCTGAGCCATCCCCCTCTATCTTCAAATTGTGTCCCCTTGTTCTTGCACATCTCTTTTTTCTGAAAGATGCTACCCTCTTGGACGTTGTTGATTCCCTTGAGGTACTTAAAAGTTTCTATCATGTCCCCCCGCCCTCCTTTCCTCAAGGGTATACATATTAAGCTCCTTTAGTATCTCCTCGTATGGCTTCTGTTGTAGACCCTGCACCATTTTAGTTGCCCTCCTCTGGACTGTCTCCATCCTGTCTATGTCCTTTCAGAGTTGGGGTCTCCAGAACTGGACACAGTACTCCAGATGGAGTCTCACCAACTGTCTGTACAGAGGGATAACAACTTCCTGTTTTCTACTGGTGATGCCTCTCCCTATTTATTTATTTATGTTTAGCTTTTGTTGACCGGGTAAGTGCACTAGACAAATCCTGCCTATTTTCAGGCACGACCCGGGGGAGGGGGATACAGATGAATGCCAACTGACCTTGAACCAGATTAAGCTGTTGGTGGTATTTTAGTGAATGAGGGAAATTGCCAGACACTGGGGAAATTCCCACTCTTTTCGATAAGTGCCATGGGATCTTTAACATCCACCTGAACTACCACCAATCCAGGCAGATGGGACCTCGGTTTAACGTCTCATCCGAAAGACGGCACCTCAGAAATGCAGCACCCCTCTCATGCTGCATTACAGTGTCAGTACTGGGATATTAACCTAAGTGCCAGATGTGGGAACTGAACCCACAGCCCTCTGATCTCCCGGCTTCAGAGGCGAGTGTGCTACCTACTGAGCCACTGACACTATGCATCCCAGTATCTCCCCAGCCCTCCCTACTGCCTTCTCACATTGCATACTAACCTTTAGGTCATCTGATATGATTACCCCCAGGTCCCTTTCCATTTTTGTTGTTGTTACTACCACCCCCCCATTGTGTACTCTTCCCCTGGGTTTTTGTTTCCCAGGTGCATTACTTTGCACTTCCTTGCATTGAATCCAAGCTGCCATACATCTGACCATTCCTCCAACCTTGCAAGGTTCCTTCTCATCCTTCCCCCCCTTGTGTATCAACCCTGTTGCAGATCTTTGTGTCGTCTGCAAAGAGGCATATTTTTCCTTCCAGTCCCTCTGCAATGTCACCTATAAAGACATTAAAAAGGACCTGACCTAATACTGAACCCTGCGGTACCCCACTAGTAACTCCCCTTTCTTCAGAGTGGACTCCGTTTACTATTACCTTCTGTGTCCTGTTGTCCAGCCAATGTTTTACCCAGGCTACCACCCTGGGACCCACTCCCAGGCTGACTAATTTGTATATTAATCTTTTGTGCGGGACTGTGTCAAATACCTTGCTAAAGTCAAGGTAGGCCATATCCATAGCCCCTCCCTGGTCTACTACTTTGGTCACCCAGTCAAAGAAATCAATTAGGTTCGCCTGACATGACCTTCCCACTGTGAATCCATGCTGCCTTGGGTCCTGTGCCCCACTGGCCTCTAGGTACTCAAAGCATATCTTTCTCCCTGGACATTTATACATCTCTGAGAATGGCTGACTAAAATAGCCCTCAATGTTTCCTCTGTGCCTTTTTATTTATTTATTTATTTATTTCTGCACCCACTCAAAATTTACTTGAGGCTATGGTCAACAAGAGTTATGCAGAACTGCTCTTTTTAAAGACTTCTGTTGAAACTAGCCTGCCTGACAATCAGTTGCCCCACACATGAATTTCGGATGCTTCATTAACATCAGTCACATTTCCAAATGATTTAGTGCCCTATGGCACGGAGTGGAAAAAGTGGAGAGAAATAGTGCTGGTACTCCTTGCTGACAAACTGGAAAAACCCATTTTGAAAACAGGGCAGATCTTGATCACAGTTCTCTGACTTAGTTTCTCCATCTTTGAGTGAGGTTCCTGCAAGTTGATGCTTCTCTACTCCTTCCAACATTAAAGCTCAGTACGCTATACCTGGGAGACAGACGAGTGCAAGGTACAGTAGTCTGGCAGGCAAAGAGTTAACAGCCACATGGACCAACTGAATAGAGACAAAAGACTGCATTAAAAATGTATGATTTCACATGCACTTGTCTGTCAAGAGTAAGGACAAGCCAGCAGCCTTAATCCAGAAACAGACTGAAACATCAGAGTCTACAGTACACAGACCTGCAGCCAGACAAAGAGCCAGAGAGCTTGCCCAAATAAAATTAGAGAGGCAGGTAAGATGAAACTTGGTATTATTTATTTACCCAATGAACACACAAAAGCATATCAGCCAAGCCCTGACATTTCAATCCAAGACCTAGATAAACAAAATACAGTACAACCAAGCTAGTGATAAATACATAGATACATAGATAGATACATAGACAGTGTCGGCAGATAAGGGCCTATGGCCCACCCAGTCTGCCCATTTGAGCTTGTAAGTTCAGTTTGTTTTCCTAGAAGTCTGTTTCCCCTTATCCCTGACCTCTAGAATTCCTTTATGTCTATCCCATGCATTCTTAAATCCCATGATTATTTCAGCCCCCACCACTTCCTCTGTCAGGGTGTTCCACTTGTCCACCACCCGTTCTGTGAAGAAATTCTTTCTCATGTTTCCTCTGAATCGTCCTCCCTCCAACTTCATCCCATGCCCTCTAGTCCTGGAACATCTTTTTCGCTTAAAAATAGTGTTTTACTGCACTCTGTTTCTCCCTGTAAGATACTTGTATGTCTCTATCATATCTCCTCTCTCCCTCCTCTCCTCCAGGGAGTACATGTTCAGTTCCTTCAACCTGTCTTCATAGGACTTGTGATGCAATCCATGCACCATCTTTGTTGCCCTCCTCTGAACCTTCTCTACCCTGTCTATGTCCTTACGTAGGTATGGTCTCCAGAACTGTACACTGTACTCCAGGTGGGGCCTCACTAGTGTCTTGTATAGCTGAATTATGACCTCCTTTCCTGCTGGTGATGCCCCTGCCTATACATTCCAGCATCCTATTTGCTTTACCTGATGCCTTGTCACACTGTTTCTACCTTGAGGTCATCAGAGATGACAACCCCAAGATCCCTTTCCTGCTTGGTGCATGCTATATCCTCACCCCCAACTGATATATTGTGCCAGGGTTTTGTGCCCCATATGCATTATCTTGCACTTCTTTGCATTGAATTTCAACTGCCAAACCCTTGACCATTCTTCAAGTTTCTGCAGGTCCTTCTCATTCTGTTACACCCTCTGGTGTGTCTACTCTGTTACAGAGCTTTGTGTCATCAGTAACAGTGAAATTCTGCCTTCTAGATCTCGCGTAATGTCACTGATGAAGATGTTGAATAGGACCGGTCCCAGCACTGATCCCTGTGGTACCCCACTGGTCACTCTTCCCTCTGTGGAGTGACAGCCATTTACCACCACCCTCTGTGTCCTGCCACCCAGCCAGTTACCTACCCACCACACTACTGTTCTGCCCACACCCATATTCCCCAGTTTGTGTAATAGTCTTCTATGTGGCACAGTGTCAAAGGCCTTGCTGAAGTCCAGATAGGCCATGTCCACTGCCCTCCCCTGATCCACCTCCCTAGTCACACAGTCAAAGTCAAAATAAACAAGGGAAAGGGAGATGATAAAGCTGAATAGGTGAGCTTGAAGGACATCATATTGAAAAACATGTCAAACCAAGAGGCACAATGTTATTTTCTCTTTAAAATACACCCCTTAAGAAAACCTGACAAGTCTCAAGAATTTCAATTTTGCTTTGATGATACTGGTGCCAATAGCCCACCTCATCAGCTCATTCATAGGCAATGCTAGACTTGAATCAGCCCCCTGCATCAGATTTTGTGCACCTTACCATGTCCTATAATTGTCCTGTGTGTGAGCAACTTCTCAGATCTTAAACAGGCCCAGAAAGGGAGGTTTTCTCTTTGCAGAGTAGCTTCCCATTAGGAATAAGGAAAATAAAATGTAAGAATTGTTGAAACAGGAAAAGATCATTTGGTCCAAACAGGATCTTGTCTGACTGCCCTGCTTTTTCATCAAATCCCTCTACAGTACTTCCTTGCTCTAGAGTTTCATCTTATATCTGAACCCTTTATATCATTTGTTTCCATGGTCGTAGCTGGCAGATTACTCCAGGTTTATTACTGTGTTACTCCATTTTTCTCCCCAGCCAGGAACAGGACATTGTTCTATGGTTTGCAGACCTGAAGCCTGTCAGGGACATCATTCCATCTCGGTGCCAACTCACCAGTACTGTGGTTAGAGAGAACAGACTTAATGTACAGTGCTCCACCATTAGTCATGGTCTTTTCCTCTGCTTGTAGTCCCCAGTCCTGACTGTCACAGCATATTCAGGGAACTCCTCAGAGGTAAATTCCCTCAGAGGGGAGTATTCCCCCTGCTGGCACCCCAAGGGGCCTGATGAGTGCCTACTCTTAAGGGCAGTCTAAGTGATGGGAACCAAACTGTTCCCCAATCCAAGGAGTAGGGTGAGAGGTCATCTCAGCCTTTGTAGGTATGGTCAGGGCAGTCACATCATTTTCCCCATCTTGCCTACTGTTTTTCTCCCCATCTCCTCCCCCTTCCACTCCCTCTCATTCATAGTATATGATCTTGTGGCCTATGACCCCAAACCTGAAGTATCCAGCTGACTGCATTTGTCTAATACTGGCAGAAGCCAAGCACTATGGCAGCCAACCCTCACCCTAGAGGGGGACAGCACCCAAGTTAATGATCAATCCATCCCTGCTGTCCTCCTCTTGTGACACACTGTTCTCAGAGCATGAACTTGGGCTGCAAATATACCAATCAGTCCCTACTGCCCAGCACCACAAAATTGGCTGTATATTACTCTTTGAATTAAATGGTTTATCTAATTTGTTCATTTACTCTTAGTCCGTTAATTTTTAGATAACAATCCCCAGTTTTAGAACTCCTTAATACAGAAAACTATTTGTATGGATACATTTTATCAATCCTCTTCATAAGTTTGAAAAATGTTATAAAGTCTTCTCAAAGTTTTCTTCATTCAAGGGAGAAGCAGCCTAACTTCCTTCACCTTTGCTCATATCCCAGACCCTTGACGATAGGTACAGTGCCATCTTGATTGCCCCACTCTGCACCCCTTCCAGAACAATAACAGCCTTTCTGTAGTATAGTTGCGCACATCATGCATGTGGCAATTTAGCCACTGCTGAACATTACAGACATATTGTTCTTATACATTTCTGTGATTTTAAATGCTTTTGTAACCCCTAGGTGGTGCTATCCCGAGGGCTACTACCACTGCCTGCTTGCCTAGTAGCAGGTTAAGGGGCCTGAGTTCTGAAACAGATGTCTCCACCTGGAGGTCAGGGTTGGTAATGGTCAAGCTAACCTGGGCACAGCCCTCCGGGACACTGTAACCCCCCTCTTTCCTCTCTAGTGGCCTAAACACTGTACAGTAATCACTTTCACAATACCCCGGTACACCACACAAGTGCCCACACTGTTTGCACTTACCACCAGGGCTGGTTCCTCTGGCTCGACCCTGGGGACCCCCTGTAAAACATGGTTATGCACAGCAAATAACAACAGTACAGTACTTTGAGCACAAACTGGAACCACAGTCAGATTACATGCAGAAAAAGTTAGATCTGATTTATTCAGGGGACTTGAACAAGGGAGGGGCAAAATCAGGTTAATTAGCTTAAACGTTGTATCAATCAAGCAGTTATGCATGTGCTTTGAGTCCCCCCACACAGTCCACCTCTGGGTACCCAGGTGGAGAAGAGATGGGCTAGCCAGGACCATTGCCCAGGGTTGCAGCTGGTTGGGACCCTGTGATGGAAAACACAACATGCACAGTATAAAATATTTGTAATCCGGAGCCAGAGGGCTCACTTCATAAAGGAAACGAAACAACAAGACAATCAGATGACACACTCAGATTAAGCTGTTGTTGCAGGGAGCTACATTGGTATTTACTCACAATACCCAAGACTGGACACAGGCTAGGTGAAAATTGTGACTGCAGGTGGTTGATCTAGAATACCAGAAGAAGCAGGGCCCACACAAGTTGCAGAGGCATCATTCCAGTTCAAGCGTGGAGCAGGGGGCTGGTCCACAGGTAGGTCTCTTGTTGATGGCTTCTCTTTGCAGTTGGTAGTCTGGCTGGGCCAGTCTGGCAAGGTCCAGACCACATGGAGACAAATTCGGGTGCAATCCGTTTTGGGCTGGATACAGCTTCCAGCAAGCAGAACACAGTTCACACAGTGGGGAACTAACTCACAACCCACTAGCAGCTCATAGCATATTTACATGTGCGGGAATTCTACAGTACCAGGTAAAGCGCTCCCCAGTCACAATCACAAAGTCTCTGCACACACCGGGAGCTTAGGGGTAGCTGGAACTCCTGACAGGCCGATCTCATTCAGCAAAATCTTCGGTCTTCTTCAGATTGAGCCTGGCCCACTTCAGTAGCTTACTTTAGTCACACAAACTTAGATTTAGTCCAAAATAATTATCTTCTCTCCCTCTCAGGAGCAGCAGGCAGACATACAGGCCAAACACTCAGCCGTTTCCCAGTTCTCCCATGCGAATCCACTCAGGATTGCTGCTCAGAATTACTTTAGCTCCTTCTTCTTGAGCTTCCAGCTCAGAACTAACTGAAAACTGCAAGCAGACCGGGACTTCCCCAAGATCCAAAAGATTTGGTTGGCTGATTTGGCTGTCAGTCAAAGCAAGAGCTCCCTCTTCAGTTGCAAAAAAGGTGCAAAAAAAACTCCACACTAAAGTTCCTACAGATTTTGATTTCAGACAGCTCCTGTAGTCTGGCTACATTTTAGGTCCCATCAGTACTGTTTGGTCCAATTTGCAGTCCAGGACCAAGAAAGTGGAGACAAACCAAACAGTCCTTGCTACAAAGAAAGCAGGTTAGACAAACTACATTATCATTATCACTCTAAGTGATTATCAGTAAATAGTTACATCTTTCAACAGAGCTCCCTCTCAGATTACTTAAGCTGCAATAGGCAGCTCTTAAAGAGACAGCACACAGAGGCTATACAGGCTCTGGTAATCACAGTAATCACATTTAAACTGCTAAAACACAGGACACCAGCCTGACAGTGAGCATTTGGGGAAGCTCAAGGAAGACTTTTTGAGAACCCCTATTTGTACTTTTAAAGGGTTACATGCAGAAGATTTTGGTTATGTTAAATTCCCAAACAGGCCAGAACTAAGGGTTGCCAAAAGATGCCCATGTGTTTTTTTAAAGGGGTACATAGTTTTTCTGAAAGGTCACAGGAAAGAGAGAATGTCTTGCAAAATATTTGATATTCCTCTGAGAACAGGCTGATTAGCCAGGAAGCTAAAAGGCCATTTCAAAAGGGATGGAAGTTCCTGGTTAGCTAATTAATGTAATAAAATCTCAGGATGAGAGACACCATTTCCCATCATAAACGTTTAAGATCAAAGGGAAAATAGTTAAGCAGCAGGTGTCAGAAAGTTGCCACATTTTTTAATAAGTGCCAGGAAGTTGGGCTGTGGGGACACCTGAACTATTGAGTCCCTCAAAGTTTGGGAAAGAGCAAGAGAGACCCCTGTTTACCTAAAAGATAAGGCCACCAGCTATAACCCAGAGATGGTTGTTACAGACTGCATAAATCAGGCCTATAAAAAGGCCTTCCAAACAGAAACACAGGGCATTTCATTTTTAACACTGTTCCTGACACACAAGAGAAGGAAGATTGCCACACTGAGGACCAGTGGCTGCAAGACAGAACTGGGTCTTTGCAAATTCATTTATTCTCTGGAATTTGATCATACACAAACCAGGTGGAAACTAGATAGTTACATTTTACAGTGCGCTTTTACATGTATATTTCCACCTTTATTTTTGTTATTCTGTAACCAGATTTCTAAACCTTTTGTTTATAAAGTTCATATGATAAACATTTAGATTTAGTAAAAGCATTTTGGCTTTTAAAACTGCCTGTGAGTGATTTTTGTGTGTGTAGAAGTAAAAGGTTTAGTCAATTCTGAGACCAGCCTGTAATTGCTAAAGCACTACAATTTGCTGCCAAGACTAGGATTCTGAAAAGGGGGATCTGGGTGCCTTAAGTAAGGGAGATACACAGGTCTCGGGGAGAGTCTGTAAGGGGTAACTAGGTGCTGCACACCCAGTGGGAGAGTAAACAATTAGGTTTACGAGGGCTAACCCCGAAGAGCTCATAACGCCTGGTTCACCCCCCCAGCACAGCAACCAAAGGCGAGTTCTCACCTGGCTACAGATTTGAGACTGTATTTTGCCCTTACCCAGAATAGAGAGGGAGCCCTGGGATCTCATGGAACAGTCTAGCAGGACACTTGGAGGGTTTTCCTGTTCCTCCCTATCATGGATTGCACTTAGGGGTGGGCACTATGAGCTCAGTGGACCTGGCCCCCAGGAGTGGGTTTGTGACAGTACATAGTACTCCACTTGGAGTCCGACCAAGCAACCCTCTATATAGTAAAAGTATCAAATACTGTACTACACTTTGATTTATACCATGGAAGTGATGAATTACTGTAGAATGAAAAAGTGTTATTTTAGCCTGTAATTTAGCTGCAGTGAAAATAGCCACTGTTGTTCATGTTATTATCACTGTAGTCTCATCTCAGTTTCATTCATTCAGCCATCACTCAACTGAATGATGGCCCATGGTATAAACAGAGCACTCCTTAGGGTGTCCAGGAATACATTTTTATTTAGCCAGGAATGTTGTCATCAATGCTGAGCTAAGTGTGGACTTCATTTTCTCCACCACTCATTGCTAGGCAGCAGTCTTGGTAACACTCCAGAGTGAATAATAAACTTATGCATGAGTTTCCTATGGCATATCCCCTGCTTATGCAGCACCAGTGGGAAATACACTGTAATTATAGTTTTACTGATGATGCATCTGCAGTAAGAACATTTTTATATAATGTACACACAATAGATTTAAAAAATCAGAATACACCCAGAAGGTCAAACACCACAATGAAATACTTAACCAACTGTGGGCAACTTCCACAACACTTGATGACACCACAAAGGCCATGTACTGTATTCCAACAAGAGCAGTGAGCTGAGACAATAGCAGCTGAATCTTCACATAAAGAGCTACTTTTCATTCAAGTTATGACTGCACATGAAGAGAGTTTTCAACTGAGACATTGAACTTACCTATAGGTGTCAGGAGTCCTAAAATATAAGTACCAAGACATTACTCATGGAGGACTAGAGAAGGATATTAATATTGGAGGAGGAATAGGTGGAGAAGGAGGTAGCAGCAGTTGGAAAGACCACAGCAGCCCCACAACAGTACCAAAGGAGAACTGGAGGAGGACACTGGTATTGGAAGAGGAGGATGATGAGGAGAAGGAGGAGCAGCAGCTGGAGAAAGAGAGACCAGGGCAGTACTACTACTACTACAGTACCCAAGGAGGACTGGAGGACACTGATATTGAAGGAGGAGGAGGAGAAGGATGCAGCTGGAGAGAGAGAGTGAGAGAGAGAGAGAGAGAGAGAGCATGGTGAAGGAGGCTACAGCAGCTGGAGGGAGACAATGGCAATATCACACCTGCACCCAAGTAGGACTGAAGGAGGAGGAGGACACTGGCTTTGAAGGAGGATGAACAGAAGGAGAAAGAAGAAGCAGCAGCAGCTAGAGAGAGAGACCACAGCAGCACTACAACAGTATGCAAGACTGGAGATATGCATTTGCATTAGAGGAGAGGCATGTGGAGAAGGAGATAGTATTCACTGGCAGGAGACAATGGCAGCACCACAACAGCACCCAAGGAGGACTGGAGGAGAAAGTCATTGGCACTGGAGGGGAAAGAAATGTAGAAACATATAATTTAATGACAGAAAAGGATTGCTTAGCCTGCATAGTATGTACAGCTGTTCCCTACCTATTCTGTCTCTGCAGACCCTATCTGGTCTCCAATGACCCTCCAACCTCCCAGCACCCTATCTAATATATCCCTCTGTCTATCCCATGCATGCTTGAAGCCCTCCACTGTTTTTGTCTCCCACCACTTCCACTAGAAGTCTATACCAGGCATCAACTACCCTTTCAGTGAAGAAATATTTTCTCATATCACTCTTGAATCCTCTGCTCCCCCCCAATTAATTTCATGCTCCCTGGTCATGGTGCTTGTTTTCATTTGAAAGACACTCCCCACCTGTTCCACATTCACTCCTTTAATGTACTTGTAGGTCTCTAGAAAACATGTTGAGGTCCCTCAATCACTCTTCGTAGGGCTTCTCATGCAAACCATGTACCATTTTAGTTACCCTCCTCTGGACCACCTCTACTCTGTCTATGTCCTATAGAGATGTGATCTCTAAACTATGCACAATCCCCCAGTTGTGGTCTCATCAGTGAGCAATATAATGGCCAAACCAGATTCCTCGTTCTGTTGGAGATACCCCTCCCTATGCAACCCAACATTACACTAGCCTTACTCACTGCTTTGTCACACTGCCCTGCCACCTTGAGATCCTCAGAAATAATAACCCCTCAGTCCTTTTCTTGTTTAGTGTCTGCTAGTAATTTCCCCATCTTATACTCAGCTAAGGGTTTTTTATACCCTAGGTGCATCACCCTATACTTTTTGGCATTGAACCTCAACTGCCATGTTTTTGACCATTCCTTGAGTTTCTCAAGATCCATGTGCATTTTTTGACCACCTCTTTAGTGTTCAGCCTATTGCAGATTTTGAAATCATCTGGAAAAAAGGCATACATTCACTTCCACTTCTTCTGTGATGTCTCCTATAAAGATATTAAAGAGGACTGTCCCCAGTACTGAACCTTTTGATATCCCATTTGTCCCCCCCACCCCCATTAGGATGAGTGATGTTAACTACAACCATCTGCTTCCTATTCTTTTACCAGTTTGTAATAACCCAATTTACAACTATGGGTCCCACTCCTAGATTGTTCAACTTCTTAATCAGCCTTCTTTGTGCATCATGTCAAAGGTCATCCTGAAGTCCAACAGGTCATGTCCACTGCTCTACCCTGATCCATTTCTCTTGTCACCCAGTCAAAAATCTATTAGATTCATTTGACATGCCCTCCCCCTCATCAATCGGTCTTGTCTGTGGTCTTGCAGCCCATTTGATTCCAGATAGTCTATCATTCTTTCTTTCAGTTGTGGTTCCATCAACTTCCCCACCACTGAAGTGAGACTGAGTGACCTATACTTGCCAGCCTCCTCCCTGCTGCTTCTCTTATGTAGAGGAACAACATCAGCCCTTCTCCAGTCCTCTGGAACCACTCCTATTTTCAGTGAGTTGCTGAACAAGGTTATCAGTGGGACAACCAGAAACTCTCCAAGTTCTTTCAGTATCCTGGGGTGAATCCCATCCAGTTCCATAGCTTTGTCCACCTTGAGGCTTGCAAGTCTTTTCAGCACTCTTTCCTCTGAAAATGGATATGTGTCCACCACCCCCACCCTATTGCTGTTTCTTCCTGGTGGCCCGTTCCCACTACTCTTTAATGTGAAGACTGAGCAGAAGTACTTGTTTAAAATGTAAGCTTTTTCTTGGTCTCCTGCACAATCTTCCCCTTCTGCACGTCTAATTCTTACTATCCATCCTCTTGTTTTCCTCTACTCACTTATGTACCTGAAAAAAAGTCTTATATCCTGGGCAATCCTTTCCTCTGTCTAAACCTTTGCACGCCTTACTGTCTTGCCTGCTTCCTTCTGTTTTACTAGGTGTACCTCCCTGTTCTCCTCTCTCTGTGTTTCATTATACCATTTAAATGCAACCCTTTTTTTCTTTTACCACCTTTGCCACTTTTTTGGAGAACCATAATGGTCTCTATTTCCTTTTGTTTTTGCTTGCTTGCTTCCTTCCTTCACTCATAGATTGGTTACTTTAGTTATTCCCTTCCTTATTTTCCACCACTGTGTCTTTAACCCTCCCTGGCATTCCTCTGCCCCACTTAGGCAGCTCATGAGACATTCACCCATTTCTTTAAAATCTGCTCTCTTAAAGACCAGAACCCCTCATCCCAGTATGGTTTGGCTGTACTCTTGTCTTTATATTGAACCACCCCATATAGTGATCACTGGTGCCAATGGGACTGCCCATTGTGACTTCTTCAGTGTAGTCCCTGTTTGTAAACACCAGGTCAAGCACTGCACAGTTCACCCATACTGCAGCAATATTAAAGTTGCCGATGTAAATTACAGAGCCAGCACTTCACTGACACAAGGCACAGCACTCCAACTATCTGCCGTCTGGCAGTTGAAGTGACAGCAATTGCGGGGGGCTACACCCTCCACACTTATTTAAGTATCAAACTCCAGGTCACATCCTGGTGGCAAGAAGGGTGACCTAGAGATCAGCAACATTGCCCAATGCCAAAATACTGAAGTTGCACAAGAAGCGTGTGACATTATTTGCTGACAACATTCCGGCTGCAATAGTCTGTAGGAAGATTAATGGCATACGGCACTACACCATCCCTAGTGGGCTCTTTAACTAGCTCCCTCAGAAAAGACCCTTACAGGGAATCAAGGATGGCTCTGCTCTTCACAGAAGCTGCAGCTGGAAGGCTCCACTCCACGTCTGGTAGATTGAAGTCCCCAACTAGTAGCTCCTCCCCCCTTACTTGCCATTCTGCTTATGGCTGCCCCAAGTGCCTTATCCATCTTCTCACTCTATGATGGGGGTCTGTACACTACTCCAGCATGGACCCTCTGTCACCAGATTGACACATAGTAATTCCAGCCCCTCATTTTCCTCTTTCTGCCCCTGTACCTCTGTGGCCTAGATAGTCTCCTTCATATATAACACAACCCCTCCTCCTTTTCACCCTCTTTGTCTCTCCTGAACAGAGTGTATCCTGATGTATACATTTCCCACTTTTGGTGCATCAGTGCACTATGACTTTGTTATAGTCAGTTAGTCCAGATTAAACTCAGCCATGGTGACTTCCAAATCCAGAATTTTATTTCCAGGTGCCCTGTGTTAGTGCACATCGCTTTCCAAATCTTTTTTCCCCATGTCTACTTCTCTACCTCTCCTTTCTACTTCTGCCTAATTTGCTTGCTGTGTTACCCCTTAACATTCCCTTTTCCTTATTACTTCCACCATCTCTGGACCACCTTAATCTTATAACCTCCCCTACCTGCTTTATTTTCATATGTTTTTCTTTCCTACCTCTGACTTCTTCCTTCAGCACATCCGCTCTAGGTGATTTTTCTCCACCTTTGTCTGCCATCCCTAACCTTTTACCATCCAGGCAGAGGCAGTCTGTGCCTCCTTTGATTTCACCACCTTCCACCTGTCTAGCTTAAATCCTCATCTATCTAGCATTTAAACCTGTCATCAAGGACTGAGGGCCGCTCTCTAGAAAGATGCAGGCAATCCCTCTCATACAGGCCAATATCTTTCCAGGTTGATCCCCAGTCCCCAGTGTATCCAAAATATTCATCCCTGCACAGTGCTTTCAACCAATTATTAAAAGTTCTTGTGTGGACTTTCCTTGCTTCTCCCTGGCCATACACAGGTAGCACCTCAGCGAAAGCCACCATACATGCTACTTACTTAAGGTTCCCCCCAACTCCCTAAAATTTTCCTTTACTACACCTACCTCCTCTTGAGCTAAATCATTTGTCCCAGTATGGATGATGATATCCAGCTTCCTCCCAGCTCCTGCTGTCCTAGGAATCCTCAGGATCCTCTTTCCATTTCTCCTAGCAGAGACACTATTTAAGCACCTCACCTCCATATCTTTCCCTCGCAAGCTCCCAATTCTGTCCCTTTAACAGCTGAGTCCCCCGACAATAGCTGCTTCTTCCTTGGCTGGTTGTTTTCTCTTCTCTCCTTGGGTTCTTCATTTCTGAGAACCCCCACCTCCTCCCTTTCTACTGTGATAGGTACAGCTACCGCCTTTTGGTTGCCCTTTCCAGCCAGTAAGGTGAATGTGTTTTGCAGTGATGAGCTGGAGAAGCATGCACCCTACCCCCCACCCTAACCCTCCCAGAGTCTACCAAGGTACATCTGCTTAGCCTCTGTCTAGGTATCCTCTGAAGGAGTGGCAGCAAACTTGGTGGTCCTTGCATGGTGCAGAAGGTTTGCTGTACTCTTGTCAGTTCAGCCCTGAGTCCAGCAATCTATGCCTGCAACCCAGAGAGGTGAGTATAAATAAGGGAGCACCTCTGACTCCAAAAGATTTCCCTAAAGACTGCTGCACCACAACCATTACACTGCACTACTTCCATTTTCCTTAGCTTCTTCCACTTGGTTTCTTTGCAAGTTTGATTTATCATTCTACCTCCATGCTACTCCCATGTTAAGAGGTGAATAAGGGGGTGGCAGCATCTGGAGACAGACAATAGCAGTACCATGGCAGTACCCAAGGAGGACTGGAGGTGCAAACAGGCATTGTAGAAGATTGAGGCAGTGTGTGATACAGAATTATCCAAGGAGGAGGATCCTGATGTTGTAGTAGGAAGCCATCGTCATCTGGAGAGACCTGTAAAGATATGACTGAATTCAAAAGCACTTTGACACACTCTACAGAGGGGGGTCTGTCTGTCCTTCTGTCAGCATTGGTGAAGTCTAGTCAGTTCACCTGCAAAGGTAAATAAAAGAATTTAGAGAACGAAATGATACTGACCATCAGCTTAGTGATGGCTGTGCTTCATACAGGAGGAATACAATAACAAAGTGATCTCAGAGTCATCACAAGGTACACAGGAGGAGATGGTATATGTGGGGAAGAGGACAGAGGCTCTGTGCTATCAATGTTCAAGATGAAGAGGTTAACTAAATTTTTTGTTTATTCTTTGTTAACTAGGTTAGGCCTGCTAAGCACAAGATCAGTTTTACAGAGGTGACCTGGGAGGTTAAGTGACTTGCTCAGGGACACACAGTATGGAAGTGGGGGTTGTGGGAATCAAACCCAGATCAGCTAGATGTACCAAGCTCAGTCCCCCACAGCAGACTGATCAAAAAGATAAGGGACTTAGTGGTGGTGGAAACATTAGCAACTTGAGTTTAGAACTGTCTGAGGAGAAGAACACAAAGGGTACTAGTTAACAGGGAATTTTTTAGAGGTAACAGAAGTAACAAGCAGAGTACTTCATAGGTCAGTGCTGGCCAGTTCTTTTCAATGTATTCATTTGTGACACTGGGGAAGGCATCAAGGGCAAGACCTTCCTCTTTGCAGATGACACAAAGATCTGCGCAAAGGTGAATACAGCAGAATGGATAAAGGAATTCAAGGAGGATCTGGGCAGGTTGTAGAGCTGGTCAAACATCTGGCAGCTGAACTTCAACCCCCCAAAAATGTAAGGTGTTGTACATTGGGAAGAGGAACCCAAGAGTGCAATATGGAATAGGGGGAGAGAAAACAAGATGCTGGATTGCATAGGAAGGGGGATACAAATTAGAAGTTGGGAGGTGATCTTCCTATTGTACAGGTCACTTGTGCAACCATGCCTGGAATACTGCAGAAGGTACTGGAGTCCATATCTGAGGAGAGACTGCAATAAGGTGGTGGCAATATAGCAAAGGGCAACCTGCAAGAGCTCCTGAATCCTTACTGCCCCAGCCGACCTCTCTGCTCAGTTGGTGAGGGGTTGTTACAGATTCCCAGGGTACAACTTAAAACATCAGGGGCCCGTTCTTTAAAGTCCACGGCCCTGTCCCTGTGAAATTCTCTACCTCATCAGATTCGGGAGTACCTGACCATGCAGAGCTTCAAGAGGGCCCTTAAGACGCACTTATGGCAGCTTGCCTACGGGGTTTACATTGTTATAATCTTGCGCATATTTACCGTTTGTTGTTGATGAATTTTTATGCTTTTATTGTCCTGATTTTATTTGTTTTAAGCTGTACAGCACCTTGATTTGAGAAAGGCACTTTATAAATAAAGCTATTATTATTACTAACCAAATGGTCCATGGACTAGGGGACAAGACATATAAGAAGAGGCTACAGGACTTGAACATGTACACTCTTGTGAAAAGGAGGTAAAGGGGCAACATGATCAAGACATACAAGTTCCTGCATGGGATAGATAGGGTGGATGCCAAGGAACATAGAATTTGATGGCAGATAAGGATCGCTTGGCCCACCTAGTCTGCCTGTTTTTCCCTACCTACTGTATCAGTGCAGACCCTACTTGATCTCCAGCTTATCACCCCTTGTCTTATCACTAAGGTTGTCTTTTGCCTATCCCATGCTTTCCTGAACCCTTTGCAAATCAGTGAACAGCTTCAGAGATTAGACAGGCATATGGGATTATTTAAAAAAGGCAGGCAGAAACAAAGGGGAGGGATGGCCACTGGGGACAGTCATAGTAGTTAGGTATGGTGGGCGGACTGGATGGGTCAACAGTCCTTTTTCAGCTGTTATTGTCTATGTATCTCTAGGCTATACTACTAATCAATTAATGATTCAGTATCTGCAGAGGATGATGAGTCAGAAATGTGTTTAAAAGAATCTGGTCATACTGAGTGATGTCCATGCCTTCAATGAAGGCACCATGAAGGGAGTTCACTGAAAGAGCCTGGCAACAAGGACAAGAGGCTCAGGTGGGCAAGTAGCATATGAGGAGGTAAAGAAGGAGGAGGAGGCGATGCAGCATTCTGAAGAATCTGATCATTACAATACTTTATTATTGCCATGCTCTAAGTAAAGGCACCACACCAAATTACATAGATTATAAGGAAAAAGGTAACAATAAAAGTCAGTGAAAAAATGTGTCAAAAACTTTAAATGAATAGTGCCTGAGTTGAGCATCAGTGTGTGTAATGCTGTGGATGATGAGTCAGAAATGTGTTTAAAAGAATCTGGTCATACTGAGTGATGTCCATGCCTTCAATGAAGGCACCATGAAGGGAGTTCACAGAAAGAGCCTGGCAACAAGGACAAGAGGCTCAGGTGGGCAAGTAGCATATGAGGAGGTAAAGGAGGAGGAGGAGGCAATGCAGCGTTCTGAAGAATCTGATCATTACAATACTTTATTAATGCCATGCTCTGAGTAAAGGCACCACACCAAATTACATAGATTATAAGGAAAAAGGTAACAATAAAAGTCAGTGAAAAAATGTGTCAAAAACTTTAAATGAATAGTGCCTGAGTTGAGCATCAGTGTGTGTAATGCTGTGGCAAGGATGGTGTGTGGGTCACACATATAGTTTTGCATATGTAATGTATGGGTTTCCTCCACAGACTTAACCCAGGCTTCCTTCTTCAGCTACACACAGGCTTCCTTCTCCTCCAGCTAAACACGGGCTTCCTCCTCCTCAGGTTAGACACGTGCTTCCTTCTTACTCCTCAGTCCTCACTGACAATGAATTCACCCTCCCCATTTTAGAGAGACAAATTCTCACCAGAGGGAAATTCAATTTCCATTAAAGCATCATCTACCTCCACCTCTGTGCTGGTAGAATCATCTCCTTTCTTACTAATGACAAGTGAAAACTGTGCCATCCTATTTTGGGCAATATGGTGCTGATTCATTTTGATGAAAATGAGCAAACCAAAGGTTCATATTGATAATGGTCCCTGCTGCTCTGAACACCCACTCCAAAAGGACACTCGCTGGAGGACGGCTTACATGAGTGATGCCAGTGCTGGCCAGTCAGAAACTTTATTGCTTTAGTACAGCAGGGGCTCAATTTATTTTGTCTGCTAAATATGCTTTGACCATTCTCTCTATAGCTCTTAAATCGCTGTCCTCGTTTGCCTCTGTCTCAGCCATCTCCTCATACTCCTTCAATCCAGTGTGGGATAATACTACCCATTACAGATTTGTTGCAGTTTTCCTTTGCCTTTGCAGGGGGATGGTGCATCCTCAGTTTATGCCCTAGTGGCAGCAGTTGGCTAACTCACTGCTGGTTTTGAAAGCTGTTTTTCAACATGTCTGCTCCATGAATCTATCCGATTAATATCCTCATTAAATAGTGCAATTGAGCTTGGCCACCTTCAATAACTAAGGAAAGGCTACATATATCAAGGATCAAGCATCTTGGTAATTCCAAATTCAGCTGATTGCAAGATGCCAGAAAGAAGTATGTTGCAATCCAGCACTGCAATATGTACTCAGTTAAGGCACAACAGGCAGAATTACAGCTGGCCTCTAGCTGCTGCTACACATTCAGAACAACCTGCCTCAGCACAGAGAGGAGTGGTATGACTTGACCTATACAGGCGGTGCCCGTACTCACTGCCTGGGTAGCATGTTCAAATGGCTTTAGCATCATAATCAAGCCAACCATCAATCATCAATCATCACTAGACTGCTGTCAGAGAAATGGACATGTTAGCACTGTTCTAGTAGGTATGAATGAGCACATATTCGGACTCAGCTTTTGCCGAGACAGTTTTTTCTAAATTTGCGGCTCTTGCAGATTGCCACTGCCTGCTGCCTTTGAGGATAATGAAGAGTGAGGAAGAATCTGTGATATACAGTCAGACATTCCCTGAGATCATTTTGTTCAAAGAAAATCAGACACTAGCAGATTTTATGCAGTGTGTCAGGCATGGCACCTTTAACCCTCTCCCCCATCAATTATGCACCTTACCCCATCGGAATCATTATCACTTGCAGTGATGCTTGGTGTAAGTGACTGTAGGTTACGGCAGGTGTCTGTCTCATTTAGTGGTACCACCAATGTTTTCACCACTGTGAAATCCCACCATGTACTCAATTGTGCATGTTGGAAAATTAGATAGGACTTGCTAATAGTGCAGATTTCCAGGCTAAACTTTCTCCCTGACTCATACACTACCCCAGGTACTTGAGGCTAATGAATCGTAGCAAACATGTAAGAGCTGCCAGCTGTTTGCCAGCTTGTTCACAAGTCAGTGCTATGCTAGGTGTATTCAGAGGATGAATACTTCAAGGCATGGGTGGCTGCACTTGTAACAGATACATACAATTCCAGCACAGCTCATCTGGAGAAGTAGATTCATGAGGGCACCATGGACACCTACAGTCTCCGTTATCAATCAATTGCCAGCATTTCTGCAGGTGTCACATTGTGTTTATGCACCACACTATGGCTGCCAGAATATTCTGTGTGTCTTGAAATGACAATCTCAAGAGTGGGCTGAAACCATTTGGGGTGGGAACTTTTTTACCAAATAGCTGGATATGAACACCAGACGGGGTAGAATGTGACTAAGTTTGGGAAGTTGGGCTAATGAAAGTGGTTAATATCTTTTGACTACTTCTCTTATTACACTTAGATGTTTTCAAGGTGCTGATTCTGGTCTTGTGGCTGCACCGGTACAATCATTTGGGGTCGATGCCTCTCCCTCATGTTAATGTTCAGTATACTTCTCCATAATGTCTATCTCCTCCACCCATTTTTGCACAGTGACTGTATCTATGCCCTTTTCAGTGTCCATACCCACTGCCTTCTCATGCACAAGCCACCTTGCCATGTGCCTTTTTTAAGGGGGGGTGCTGACCCCCTGAGCCCACATGGGTTCCTTTTTCACAAGACTCCCCCATGCTTGACATACTTAGCACATTGCCAAGGTTTTGTCATAGGGATCTAATATGAAAACATTCTACACTAGAAATTTGGAACCCTTCTTGAACATGCATGGTAGAAGGTCACAGTGGGGAAAGTGGGACCCATGACTTATGTAACTTGTGTTTGTACAGGTGATTTTTCCACCTTGTCAGAGCATCAGCACTAGGCACACCAGAAGGAACAGATTTTGCAGAAAACACGGGCAGCTTATCAACAACACTTTTAAATATGGGATGCAGCTTGGTGGTCTTGCCACTGCTGGTAACAGGTGGATTCCTATGACTATCCCCTGAACCTACTTTACTTTGTTTACCCTCTGACTTCCACAGTGGGTCACTATTGTTGTATACATATTCTTTCTCCTCCTCAACTTCCTCCTGTACCACTTACTCAGCCACCTTTCCTGAGCCCTCTGCTTTCTTTTGAACAACCTCCTTTATCACCACTGGTTTAAGCTCTGTTTCAGTCTCCTCCTCCTTAACCACTACTTTCCTAGGGATACAGTTGTTATTGTAAGTGAAAATGCTGGCAGCAGCTTTCTGCACTTGACTTTTCCCAGTTCTGTTACTGCACTCTCCTACAACAAGCAGAACTTCTGCAGCTGGTGCTGTCAGAAGCGTCCTACTGTCTGCATTATTTTTCTTACTGCCTTCTCCCTCTTCATCTGAGAGGCACCCTTGACACTTGCACACCTCTCCCTTTTGTGAAATGACACACATAAGTCTGCTCACAGAGAGCCCTATGCACTAAAAGAATCTTAGCCCTATGCCCCCCTGATACATGGTGCATAAGGCAGGGCTATGGGAGGAAAGGGGAAATTGTTTAACCAGGAAAGGCACACTAAGCCAGAGCATGTTTCCAGGTGCGACCTGGGAGCACAAGGAAGTTAAGTGACTTGCTCAGGGTCACACAGTATGCAAGTGGAAGCTGTGGGATTCAAGCCCAGGTGTGGTCTGCTGGATGTCACCAGATTTGCAGCTCAGAGCCTTAGACCACTGTGCTATACTGCCTCCATCTATGCACATCCCCAGCATCCAGTGGACACCCCCAGATGCACAAATGACATGCACCCATTCCTCACCCATGCCCAGGCCATGCACAAGTGATCCCATGCAACTATGAGGCCAGGAAGGGGTTAGGGAGTGGGTGTGCCTGCAGATGGCTGGTGGAGCATGGCATGCACAATGCCTTTTGTGCTCCACTGGGCCACTATTGAGGGGCTTTCCATTATACCAGCCAGAAAGCTGCCATAGCCAGAGGACACAGGGCAAAAAGGTACCCTGCAGCCATGGACCCCAGCTCCCCCCGAATGCCATGAAGGGTTAGGGGACAGTTGCAGGCTGTGGGGCACCAATGTCTGAAACAGGTAAATCTAGCGTGGGTTGTTGGGGTACATGGCAGTCCATATGCAGGCCACCATGTCTTATGATGCTGTGCTCTCACAGAGCAGGGGATCCACTTTGGGGCCCGGTAGGGGCTTTTTACTGGAAGTCGTGGTCTGACCCACATCCATCCTGCTGCCAGCTCCACCTCTTGTTTGTATCTACGCAGCCATTCATTAGGTCAACCAGGGGTCATGTTGTGTACCCTGTGGGGGCCAGCCACATGATAAGCAATTGTGAAGCCTGGTACATACACTGCACTGGCATGTACCAGGCTTTTTTAGTGAATAGGACCCAATGTTAGTTATAAGTGAATGAATGAATTGGGTGAATGCAAACCAAAATTGAGATGTAATTTAATAAAAGTACAACAGATACATGAAGCACCCAATTAAATGTAAAAAATTAGACCATAAAATATTAAATAAAAAATTATTCACAAGAAAAATGCCAACCAACTGTGTGCCAGTCAGAATGGCAGACAAACAGAGTAACTTCTTAGAGCTGCAGACTACAGCCACAAACTGCAGAGATCCTTCCCCTAGGCAGCCCTCAAACACACACGGACAGCACGGAACACACACAAAATGAAAGGAAAAAAACCCCACAAAACTAGCAAAATAAACTCCTCAATTCTCAAAAAATACAGAAGTGGTCCTAAGACTCACTAAAGGCTAGTTGTGGCACTAGAACAATGTTTTTAAAAGTACAAAAGGGTTTTTAATCGAATAACTTCTAAGAGTACCTAGAGGACAGATCCTTTCTCCTTCACTACCAAGCAAAAACTGACAGAGCACAAACACCACATGGCCTACATCCTGGTTCTCTGTGTAACTATCACAGAGCTGATCACAAGTCCAAGGCAGAAGCTGTGTGCCATCCAGGAGCAACTGCTGAATAAAGAAAAACTCAAGCAGACACACTGCTGGACTGCAAGACAACATTAAAAGGCACTGTGGCTAAATGTAAATCAAATTTAATTTATTGCAGTCAAACCAGGAGAAAGAAAAAAAAGGAAGATAACCCAGTGCTTGGCCTCTATGGGGCACAGCAGAATCATACATACTTCAAGTGATGTGAAAGTGGCAATGCTTAAATAAAGGCTTAAATAACTAAACTTGATGTTACAAAAATAAAAATGGCAGTGATCAGACAATAACTTATAAGTCAATTTACAAATAATACAATGCTTTTCAATTCCAATACATCAGTAGCATACTGAAAGCAAACTGATGCCTGGCTGCAGGGCAGGAGACTGCTGGGAAACCCTAAAGTTGAAACCTTTCACATCTCTAAGATGTAAAATAAAATGATGCTGAGTACCCACGTAATAATAAGAACAAAATAAATGAAAAATATAAACAAATAAACACCAAAATTGATGCGTGGATAAAAATGTGAAAACTAGATAAACCCCCCAAAAATGAAAAGATGAGAATAATAATACAAGACAGTAAAAAATCTAATTTGCCGTGTGTAGCATCGCAATTGTTGATACTGTAATACTGCACTACAGAATACTTGAATAAGTGCCAAGATAATCCCTTAAAGTGGAACAGTCACCACCTAGAGCCCCCACACTCAACTGTGGGGCTGGCCCCAATGTGCACTTTTTGTGCAAAAACATTTCGATTTACTTACTGTTTACTGTAGTATAGTAGATTGTTTCACACTAGTTTTGCTTAGGTGTAGGCTAACATATTCTGTTACTACAAATCCCAGAATCCCCTGCAGATGACATCAGAGCAGTAGACAGAAGTGAGAAGATTCAATAGTCTGCAGTACGTTAGAGCTTATATAAGCTCTGATCTTTTGTTTGCTTCTCCCACTGTCCTCCATGGGCAATGTACAGTCACAGAGGACTGTACTTAGCCCCTGGAGGAAATCAGATCTGGAAAATATCTAATTGGAGATTATAAAAGCTTTAACATCCACTGCAGGCTATTGAATCTCCCACTGATGCCTACTGCTCTGTGTGACACTTGGACAGCTGGTTCTGATTAATCTATGCTTTTTGTAATATAAAAATGTGTTATTGAATGTCTCTCTTGAGACATGCTGTGTTCCTGGAATGACCCCCCCCCCCAAGGTTTCCACTACAAGTTGTTAACCTAAAAGCCAGGAGATATTACAGGCTAGAAGAGACACAAATTAAGGATCTCCTGTTTATCTGGCTTAATTGTAGCTGCCAACTGCTAGGATGGAAATCATAAACTTTTATGACGTTTAGAGGAAGAATACAGGTTATGTCACTTAGGTGCTAAGTCATAAATGTTCCTTTGATGTCTGTGAAGCAGGAAACTGCTCATGGATGAACAAAGATACTGGAAAATCACAGACTTGATTGGGAAGTCATATGGGGCAATGAGTTTTTGCTGATGTCACCTATCTAAAAATACCTCCTGAGTGAAGACATCCTGGTTGTATAATTTTTAATAAACAGAGGAGGAGCTGGGTGACATCATGGAGAAGGCAGGTTCAAGACAGTGTTTTAATTATGCTGTGACTGACCTTTAGAGTGATATACATGTTTGGACTCTGAAGAAGAAACATCTGTCAGCACTATTAGAAGATATACATTAGATAGACCAGTCTAAGTGTATGGTTGTTAGGAATTTGCACTTTTAAACCTTGTTCTTTAAAGTGATTGTATGGTTTTGTGATATATTGTTCTGTATTTACAGTTTACATATTTTTTTTCTAATTTTAAAGTAAACCTCTATTTTAAGAGACTACTTGGTGTGCCTTTGAAATTCTTTATTTGACAAGTGAAGCATATATGGTTAAAGTTGACACTGTGCAAAAGCTTACTGGTTTACCAAACTGGGAAAAGGTAAGAGTTTATCTGAGGTCTTTAATAGAGTTTTTATAGGTTCATTTTTGTACACCTGGTTAAGTGCCCATAAGCAAAATATATCTGGCATTTCCCCGAAGAGCAGAATTATCTGAGCCTGTACACTTAGGTACACTAGCAAGAGGTTCACAGTTTGAATCCCTCCAGAACTTGAGACCAAAAGTTGATTCGAACCCACAAAACAGACAGGAGGGTTACCCTGTTTCTGTTCCTGTTCACAATACTGCACTCAGAGTTTGGTACTGTGGGAGCAGAGGGCCTGACCTGCTGAGTGGGGTTGTGGCACTCTGATGTCAGCTACAGGGGATTCTGGGATTTGTAGTAATAGAAGATGTCAACCTACTACTAAGCAGAATTAGTCTGATATAATCAACTATACTATGGAAATCAGTAAATAAACCAAAATGTTTTTGCCCACAAAGTGCACATTGGGTCCAGCCCCACACTTGAGTGTGGGATAATTTGTGCTGACTGTTCCCCTTGAAATAAAACAGGATAAATCCCCAAATAAAGTTTTATCTGGTGATTATGTCAATTCCTCTCAAACCATTCCATTTCACAGAACAGGGGAAGTGAAAAAGAAGAAATATATAACTGTTACTCAAGAGTGCTAGAGATGTCACAAATAGATTACAATCACAACCAAGGTTACAAGAAACTAGGTATCCATTGTATCTTTACTATATCAGTTCTGGTCAGAGCCGATACGGCTGCTCAGTGTGGCGAGAGCGATCAAAGGAATACTCAGTGCTCTCACCACACTGGAGTCAGCAGTACCCAAGATGGCAGCAGTGACAGAACTGCGCATGTGCGATACTTGCGCATGCACAGTTTGAATCGACAGCCATCTTGGGCATGGTGGCATTCACTTCCACGTTCCAAAAGAAAAAGTAGTGCACCGTGAAGTGGGTGTGTTTATGCAGCCAGTGGAGGGGAAGAGCTGCATAAACATGAGTAGACCTGTGCCAGATCACTGTGGAAGCACACCAGGCAGCGGTCTGGTCACGTGCTTCCACAGTGCTACTATACAGAATTACAGCAATACATCTGTGAAGCTCAACCCATGCAGCCGTAGAAAAGGCTGTAAGTCCCACTTTCATTCACAGTAGGTGACAGGGTTTTAAAATTCTATATCTGGTGATAATCTTTCTGCAAAGGTGTCTTAACTCTGTCACCCTTTTCTGTCTCAAAATTATGTGGTCCAGTCCCATAAATCTGAAACCTTTCAGGTTGCCAACATGGTGTGTATCCAATGTATTCCTACTGGTGTGCCATTCCTGCCACTAGTGATGAAATACACATATCCTTGAATACATACTTTTGATGGTCTAATGGTATGACCAATATAGACCGTGGGGCAGTTAACGCCATATGGCATAATTATAAAATTCACAGTGGGCTGATTAGAAAGAATATGTTTCTTGGGAATGAGAAGATCACTGTGATTCTCTCACTTAGCCTTCTCATAGGCAATTAAAAAGTCCAAACCCCATTTTCTTCTTGCACAGTGCCTGCTCCAACACAGAGTAGGCCATCAATATACTTGCCACAGTATCTGATCCTGTCCAGATGAGGATTAACCATGTGGTATAGATGACCCTGTCCTCCCACCAACCCCTAAATCGATTAGCATGAGTCAGGGCCATTGACATACATGCATAGCTGTTCCACATGCTTATAAGCAGAGTATTTGTCTGGCTTTAGGACAAATGAGAGGACCTTTCTGAGGTGGTTAAGCTAGCTTAGCTCCCCTTACCACCTGAAGCTCAGATGAAGGGTAGGAATTTTTTTTAATCTGGGAGAGTAGTGAGTTTGTAGCATCAAGCATCATTGGGGACCTTTCTATTTAAACTCTGCAGGTCTGCAACCACCAAGAGTGCATGAACACCAGGAGCGTGAGGACCACGAAAACAGGAGGATGGTGTCTGTTCTTGGGGATCTGCAGGGAGGAGGAAAGTGCCCATGTGCATGGGGGAGCATGGGGTCTGCTGCCACCTACCGGTGCATAGAAATATAGAAACATTATTGGGATCCGTGCTACTTCCCGACATATTATTTCCCGAAAAATAATTTTTGCTAGTTGGAATTTCCAGATAGCCCCATTGCCTTGTCCACTTTCAGATTTGTAAGTTCCTTCAGGACTCTCTCCTCTGCAAATGGACTAGTGTTCGCCTCCCTTCCTTCGATGCTCCTGGCACTTATCTGTTGTCCTTCACCTTCCCCTTCTTCTGTGAATACTGAAACAAGTATTTGTTCAAGATGTTCACTTTTTCCTGATCCCCCTCCACGCACTCCCACCCGCCCCAGTCTTTCTCTTTTCACTTACATACCTGAAAAATGTCTTATCCTCTTTCTTTACTGCTTGGGTTATATTGTCCTTTGTTCATGCCTTTGGGATCCTAATTGCTTTCACTGCTTCCCTATCCTTCTCTCCTCTCTCTCTCTCTGTCTTCTTATACCTCCTGAATGCTAACTTATTTGCCCTTACCTTCCCATCCACCTCTTTTGAGAACCATAGCACTCTCTTTTTCCCCTTACTTTTTCTTTACTTGCCTGATGCAGAGGTTTTTTGCCTTCTCTAGCCCTCCTTTTAGATCTGCCCACTGTTCCTCCACTCCCCCAAGTCCTCCCCCCCCCCACCAGGGCATCCCTGAGGCATTCCCCCATATTTTTAAACCGCCCTCCTGAAGTCCAGGACCCTCGCCTTTGTGTGGTTCGATTCTGCCACAATGTTTATACTGAACCAGATCGTATGGTGATCGCTGGTCCCCAGGTCACCACCCACTGTGATGTCTGCAACACTGTCCCCATTGGTGAGTACAAGGTCCAGTATTGCCCCCTCACAAGTGGACTCTTTTACTAGTTGTCTGAGGAACGCGCCCTACTGAAAGTTCAAGATGTCCCTGCTCCTAGCTGAAGCTGCAGCTGGGATGCTCCAATCTACATCTGGCAGATTGAAGTCTCCTACAAGCAGCACATCATCCTTGTTTGCCATCTTTTGGATGGCTTCCACCACAACCTTATCCACCCCCCCCACACCCATGCTGGAGGTCTGTAGATCATGCCAGTGTGAATAGTGGCTCCTTTCTCTTTTTCTAGAGTGACTCACAGTACCTCCTCCCCCTCCCTTTGTTCCCTGCATCTCAGTAGCTTTTATGCTGTCCCTCACATAAAGAGCTACTCCCCACATTTATTTCCCACCATGTCCTTCCTGAACAGAGTATAGCCTGGTATGGCTATATCCCAGTCATGGTTCTCACTGCACCATGACTCGGTAATGGAAACAATGTCCAGGTCAACCTCTGCCGCGATGGCCTCTAGATCCGGAATTTTATTTCCCTGACTTCGAGCATTTGCATGCATGGCCTTCCAGATTCTGCTATCACCCTGTTTGTCAACACCCTCTTTCCCCTTTTGCCTTCTCTCCTTACCCCCTCTGCTCTCATTCCCATCTCTCTTCATTTCTACCATTTGTATCTTATGTTGTTGGGTTCCCTTGGGGATTTCTCTCCCTTAGGATTCTCCCTACTGCCTACTTCAGTTTGAGTGGGGTACAGTTTATGTATCCCCATTTCCTTCTGCCCCCTCCCCAGCTAGTTTAAATGCTTGCCAATGTAACATACAAAACGTTCACTGGGGACTGTGGTTCTCCTCTTGGATGGATGCAGGCCATCTCCCCTGTATAGGCCCTTATCCCTCCAGGTGGGACCCCAGTCCCAATGTAGCCAAACCCCTCCTCTCTGCACTGTTCTTTCAACCATGTGTTGAAGCTCCTGGTACAGAGTGTGAGAGCACAATGTGAGAGCATGCAAGTGCAATGTGAGGGCACATGAGTGTGTAAGCATATGAGAGAGAGAGAGAGCATGAGTCCTGTCCACCTGACACCCAGTTTCTGGTACGTGCTTTGAGAGATGTGCATTTGATTAACAGCTCTAAATTATATGTGACTGGTTCTAATGGATAATTACATAGAGAAAACTACATGGCTGGACGTGTGTAACCAGAATTTTGCACACATCTGTGGTGTGGGATTCTACATAAAATACAAGAGTGGAGCTCAAGAGGTTTATAAAAGCATCCCACACCAAGGGTGTGTGTAAAATTTTGGTTTGTTTTGAGGGGGATTTTGTTTAACTCAACTGATGGTAGCTGTATAACTATTGCTCGTGCCACTCACAGCATGAGATGATTGGCAGGATTACAACCACCTGCATAATTACAACTGGGCAATTGTACTGCAGTTTTACAAACTCATTTTCTAAGCATTAAAGATGCTCACTAGTAATATAACATGCTTACATGTGTATTAAAAATGATTACCAGTAATTATTAAAAATAAGACATGATTTTGACTTATGCCATTAAGCTCTGCTCTATTTAGACTGTGTGATAATTTCACTTTAAATGTATCCACTGATGAACTGTATGCTGTAGTATAAATTACAAGAAATGTATTTAAAAGTTGTGGGGAAGCATGTAAGTGAACTTTTCTCTTGTAAAGAAAGCAATAGATGTGTTCTGGTAAAACAGGTGTGGACAACGAGAAGTTATTTTTGTTTTATTAGAGACTGACTTTTGCAAATGACACTAATGTTAACAAAAACCATTGGAAGTACTGATAACAATAAATTGCATTACTGCTCATTAAAAAGATTAATTCCCTGCTGAAGACAGTAAACAGTATCTCAACTGAAAGCAATGAAATTAGATTGTGCACTCAATTATTTTTATTTGTAATTGTTCAGCCCACCCGTGCAGTGTGTTTGAACCACAGTGCACATACAGTACAAGCTCACTGTAGGAGAGGCAGGTCATCTCTTGTTCTCTTAAAGTCAAAACCTGACCCTGCTTTCTAATGCTAATGTACACCTAGGCAGAGCATAACCCCTGGGGCTCTTTTTCATAATTGCTCTCCACATTCTGAGATTGCCAGTAATTATCAAAGGCCTCCAGCAAACTGAATCATTAACAATGTTATCTTTGGTCAGTCAGAGGTCAGTGAGCTGACCACTGCCACACACCTGGCCATCTGCTTTTTCTTCTTAAGTAACTCACTTTGCCTTCTACCCAGTTTACCATGATTTGAAAATACATATTCCAAATGGCTTAGACTGTGATGTTGTTTACTTTATAATTTTTATTTGTGTTTTCAGGAAACATAGAGTAGTACAATTGGTAAACAACATGCATTGCACTGTATAAACTAGACATGTCCTATATTGCAGTATTTCTGCTACATGAGTTTAAAAGCAACACGCAGACATTTTAAGATGAGGGAGGCGATCAGACCAGTTAGAGGGGGTGCAAAAAATGGAACATCATCAACCAGGGGACCAAAAAGGTGCAAGGAATGCCAATGACAGGATGGGAAGGGAAAGAGGTGCAAGAAACTTTTTTTTTGTTCTTTGATTGTTTGTTTTTTTTTGGTTTTTAAATAGAGATAGGGAAGCAGTCTGGGCCAAGAAATCAGCCCTCAGAAGGTATAAGGCTGGTCAGTCTGAGGCAGCAAGAGGCTCTACCTCAGCAGGTCCATAATGCAATGAGGATGGCCAAGGCAGAGGCAGAGCTCAGAAAATCAGAAGTGATGAAGGAAAAGGAGTAGGCCATTTTTAGGTATGTCAGGGAGGAGAAGAAGAAAAAAGGGGAGAACTGAAAGGTTGTAGAAGGAGGGATATTGGTGGAGGAAGATAGGCAAAAAGCAGACATATTAAATGAATATTTCATCTCTGTCTTCATTACTGATGAAGAGGGGTCACTGCTGGAATGCAACATTACAGTTGGGAAGAAGACTAAGATGGTGATGCAGGCTATCACTGTGCAGAGTTCTAAAGGGTTTGAGATAGGTTAAGGTGGGAAAATCACTGGGACCTGATGTATTGCATTCCTGGGTGCTCAGAGAGGTGGGTCATGCTATGTCAGCACCCTTAGCAAACCTCATCAACTGCTTGTTAGTGACAGACATGGTTCCCATGGATTGGAGGAGGGCTGATGTGCCTCTGCACAATAGCAGAGACAGGTGAGACCCAGGCAGCTACAGTCCCATCATCCATATTGCCATCACTGGGAAGCTGCAGGTCAATATTATTAAGGAGCGGTTGGTAGAAGTCCTGGAGACTCACGGTCTCCAGGACAGTAAATAGCATGGCATCATGAAAGGGAGGTGCTGCCAAATGAAGCTCATTAAATTCTTCAATACAGTATCTCATGCAGTGGACATGTTCAGGCAGTGCACCTCTTGTACCTGAACTTCAGCAAGGCCTTTGAATCAGTGTCCCATAGATGTAAAGCTACCAACCATTCTGATCTTCCTCGGACAGTCCCGATTTTAGGCAGCATGTCCCAGTGTCCCCACAAGTTTTGCAAAATGTCACTTTTGTCCTGATTTTACCTATTTGTCCCTTTTTTATCCCTTTTTTGTTTGCTGACTGTGAGTCACGACGAGTGACATTCATTATTTCAGCACGACCATGGCACTTCTCGATCTGGACAGCAATTGGCAACTTCTGCCTGTGTCTTGCGTTGTGCCATGAACATGAAAATGCCTTGGGTAGTCAGATGGCAAGTAACACTGAAAAGGACATGGGGGATTACTGGTTCACAACTGCATGAATCTTACTGCCCATAGCAAATTTTCTTAGGGCTGTTGGAGGGAGCCAACCAAGCTTAGCATAGAGGTTACGGTGGATATACCCATTTGTAGCTAGAGCAAACCTATAGATATTATTGTAGGCCATGTCCCATTTCTGCAGGGTGGTTTTGGAGGCAAAGCAGTAGACTGCCATCCCATAGGTTAGTTTGCTAGCAGGATGCCTCGGGCAATCACTATATGGGCTGAGGGCAAAAGACTGTCTTTGACTTTATGTGAAAGTCCAAGTCTGGCATTAACAGCCTTGCATGCAACAGAGATATGAGCTGAGAAGTCTAGGAATGCAAATGTTACTCCAAGGGAGCTGAAGTTAGTGACTGTAGCAGGAAGAGATCCTTCAATGCACTGGACTGCGAGTGGGGTATTGTACTTTTTGAACTTTGGGGCCGAGACAAATAGCATAACTTTTGTCTTGGTTACCAAAAGAAAACCAAAAAAAAAAAGATAGAGTGCAGCCTTGGTGACCCAAAAATTGTGGTGGGGGTTGGGGGGAGAAGAAGAAAAAAATAATATGTTGATAACCCAAATAGCAATTTGAGGTTAAAAGTGTGGTTATAGCCGGCCCGCCAGTGCAGCGGTAGGGTCATCGCTTGCGGTGCCAGTGACCTGGGTTCGGGAATGGACTCGGGCAGCGCGACCGGCCAGGAGGAGGAGAGTTGAGCACGAGGCTGTCCTCCTCCGGTGAGAGTGGGATGCAAGTCTTGCTGCTATACTGCCACCTGGTGACCACAGGTGGAGGTGCAGCGGCAGCTTGCAAAAATAAGGGGTGGGGAGGCGGCTGCCGGAAGCCAGAGAAATAAGCGCGACACGACGTGCTTAGCCCCTAGGGTTTCCTAGCGTGCAGGCACCTCGAGGGCTGGGACCAGAAAAACGGAACTACCCTGTTCCAGGTTCCTGTAGACGGGACCCGGTCATCCCGAGAAAACCCATAACCGGCTCTTGAGATGGGGCCAGCTGACCTCTCGACGCATACTTGAGGTGTGAGAGAGGGAAAGAGGAGACCCTCTCCTCCCTGCCCGGGGGGTAAACTGTGGCATGATGGGGGCAGGCAGCTGGTACTCGGAATGGAGGTACCCGGGCCGGGACTATGGGAGCAAGAACGACCTTGGGATCCCTGAAGAGAGGTTCCTGGAGCAGTGAGAAGGGGGCATAGAAAAATAGTAAGTATAAAAAAAAAAAAATGTGGTTATACTTTGCTGTTATTGTTGCTGTTAACATGGATTCATGGGGTTAGGTGTTTTAGCTTCACCAGATAAAGCTTAATGAATTCTGTAGATTTCGCAAATTAATTTGCAAAGCAAATTTCAGTCACTTCACCCACCTCTGCTGACCAAGAGCTATAATGTAAGTGTTTCACTATTTCCCTGAAGCCTAAACTGTGTGTTTGGATTGGTTATTGTGTTGTGATGTGGAATAGGTCACTCCTGTGGAGATCCTTGGCAGCTGCCATGAATGGTATCGGAAGGGTTTTCTGGTTTCCTGGTTCAGTCTGATGATTACTATCTGGGTAGATTAACACCCACATGTTCTGTTACTGGTGTATGGGATAGGAGATTTAGGTGTTAAATGTTGGCTTCCATGTGGGCCTAAATCACCCCTTCACTTGCACATGGACATGATAAAGACACACAACCATTATATTAATTAAATTTTTATGGAACTGTTTTCCACATGGGGCAGGCAGGCTCACAGTTCCAACCCAGCCCCCCACTGATGACCATCTCACCCAGAACTTACCAGCAGGTTCCCCGACAAATTATCCATTTACCCTGACATGGCCTGTCCAGATGGGGGAGAGCCATTCTTCCCCCCAAAGATCACATTCAGAAGACAGGAGTCCTGGGTGATGGTGCAGGCCAGAGAGGGCAGTTGAGGCTTACTGTAACCCATCCTGCTTTTCCACTTTCCTCCCGTGAACAGGTGACATGCAGTGATGCAGACGCATGTGCGGATGGATGTGCACATGTACTATGGGCCTGCTGCTGCTGGCAATCCCCTATGGAGTCACCCTTGCTGCCTGCCACCAAGCCTCCAAATGGTGGCAGTGTTACAGTAGCATGGCTTGTCCTGCTCCCTGGGAGAGGAGAACAGTCAGTCGGGCACTCAATTCTCTTCCCATCCCAATCTACCTCCAGCACACTGAATCCGCTCCTGAAACCTGGATGCCAGTGTAATAGGTGGTGTGGCATCCAGTGTCCCATTATGACTGTGTTTGCTGTATGCAGGTACCTCCATTATTCATTGTGACTGTTGATCTCTGTTAATAACTGCCAGGATCCTGTAGACCCAAGATGCATACCACTAAATCAAATATTTAGTGGTTTACAGAGAGTGCTCTAAATGGAATACTATAGAACCTTTCTGCAGAAATGGTATTTCCCTTAGAAATTCTGACTCGCATACCAGCTGCAATAATTGTCATCTTCATTACAGTGGTGATTAAAATTTGATCGTCTGGGAGTTAGTGAATTTGTCACTGAAAGCTTCTAACTTGCATTTGAGGGTCCAAAATGTTTTACACCTGCTGTCATCTGTGTGTGTAATAAAGGGACGTGTAGATTTTGCAGAAGGTTGGATTCTGTGACTGTTATTGCAACTAATGGTGCCTGTTTCATCACCAGATTCCTGCCCCACAGACCCAGGTTTCCATCGAATGTAAAATATAAATACATTCATGGTGTGCTGCCCTACCCAAGAGCTACAGTATGTGTCACCATTCAAAATTCCCCTTGACTGGGAAGGGGAGCTTACACATGGGGGCTTATTTACCAGGATTTGGTGGACTACCCATAAGGACTCATTCACAGAGGCTTGAAGAAACACCCACGATGATTTTCTCTTTGGAACTGAGGAACTTTGCCCCATTTTATTTGGAAGAATTGAACTGTGAAAGCTATTTCATTTTTGGGCTGTTTTCAAAAGTCGCAAAGTGTGTACAACTTGCTTTGGAACTGTTTTTGGAAATCTGCCCAGAGACCTATTAACTCGGACATGTGTTGTAGTTGGGGGGAGGCATGTATGCCACTTGCTTTGCTTGGAACTCTGTGCATACAGGATGCATAAACATCCTATCTAGCACATGTAAGTTAAAGACATCAGAGACTATGCTCACATGAGGGACCCAACTGTTCCTGAGATCATGACAGGACGGCCTTAAGATATGATGTGGGGTCATCGTTTAAGCAATGCAACAGAGTCACTGCAACAGAGCTCAGCTCATCCTTAGCTATGTTTGGCAGTTGTCTAGCTGATCATATTGGGGACTTTGCCCAGGAGCCTCCATTTGCTAGGACCATCTGCCCACCAGTTCGGAGCCTACCCCAAAGGCACCTTCCATTCCAGTGGGAGTTATAGAACTATGCCTATACTGCAACTGTTTGGATCTCGAGGTGGAGGAACAGAAGACTTTTCCTCTGCCCATCACACTTTTGTTCTAGTATGTCTAGGGTGTTACTGACCCTCAGTGGGAAGGAGCATCAGTCAGTACAAGATGTCCAGCGTCAGTAATTGTACTTGAGACTGTCTAGCTACAGTACATATGTAGGACTGGAAAACTGCACAGACTTGTGCGTGCAGATTCATTTGATTGGGTCAGTGAACCACCAGCCACTCATGTGCTCCTGGACCTGGCTTAAGAAAAAGCCACTGCCTTAGTCACCAAGGACTCGCCACCTGTGCCAATGTCTCAACAAATTGTGGTTGAGTCAGACAATGCAGAGATAGAACTTGATGGTCTTGTTCAACAGACCAGCCACACATCTGCAGCAAATGTTCTCACTGTAGATACGGTAAGAATCAGTTCACTAGTGTTTGAAATTTGAGTTTCAGTGGTGGAGCAATTACCAAAGACTCCCCGTGAAGAGTGACTGACATCTGTGTGCTCTTTGACTTGCTTTTGAAACTAGTAGCCGCCTTTGCTTCCTATAATCATCAGGGTTTTCCTTTTCATGCACTTCATCATTGAGCTTTCCAAGTTCTTTGCAGGCAGTGGTCATCCTTGTGCTGTGCCAGAATTGTGTCCCTGGGCCGCATCTAGTGGCCCCCTTCTGCTTGACACCCCAACAGTGAAACCCGAAAACAGACAATTACAGCGACAGTCGCTGTAATGGTCTGTTTTTGAGTGCTGTTTTTCACAGATGTTCTACCCCCTCCCCTGAACAACTCCTACCTGGAGTTGATTATATTACTATCCAGGGGGTGCAGGGGGGGCAGAGCCCCCTACATGTGCGTCATGGGGGGTGTATCCCCACCACTAAAAAAACCCACTGCCTTTTGGACGGCACAATGCTGGTGTCGGTATTGTGCCATCGGTTTGTGCAACATCGATATTTTTCCTGTCGTGCAGACTTGGTGTTTCTGGCAGCATCTACCACATTTACCATCAATGTGTGTTTACTGTTCTTCAGAATTTGACATTGTTCCTCAAACTTGTTCAAGAGTGTTTCCAAACCCCTCGCTGGCCAAAGACTGTTTCATCCTGATGTTATGTTGCGGGAGCAGCACACTACATCTGAAGGAGATTGGATGGCTGTTTTCCAGCTGTTGCCAAGAAGAGGCTTTGTTTGCTGGTTCTATATATCAAGATTGAGCCGGTTATCACCTGATGTCATTCTTTGGGCATCTGATGCAAGGAATGGGTGAAACGGTTTTTATGGGCAGACTAGGTGGGCCAGGCTGTCCTAATCTGCCATCAAATTCTATGTGTTTATGTTTCTATGTTTCTTTTATCTCAGCTTATGATGGCCTTGGACTTTGGTCATTGGTAAGTGATACATGAAAACAGAAAAGAGTATTACAAATGTTTAAAACCTTAGGAAGTACTTTCTAGGGCTCCATTACCTTTTATAATGAAAATATATAACAGCTGTGTTGTTTTTTTGGAAAAGAAAATCAGTCTAGTATGCCTTATAATGTATTTATGTATGCCCGTTAACACCACTTATTTGCTTGTTTCAATGTGGTATGGCCTAGTCCAGGGCCTGGTGTGCCATGTTTCCATATTATAATGTATACAGTGTTGTTGTATAATTTTGTTAATAAAAGCAGCTTTTTCTAGACTGCCAGGGCTGTGTGCTTCAGTTAGCATGAGCAAGCCCAGGGTGCGAGGCACGAGGTACATGACTACCTCTTGAAGGGGGAGATATCTTGCAGTGTAGCCACCAATAGTCCCTGATAGTTAGGTGACTGGTGGCTGCACAGACCAATGTAAGCATCAGAGCAGGTTCCTTCTATCCTTGTGAAGAAGAGGGTGTTTTATGGGGATCACATTTATGTTGTTCTAGCCCATCAGAGCTCTGCTGGGATCTGATGATCAAAGTATAAACACAATGACTCCTGGGTGTCCTACCTATGCTGGCACAGGGTTACAAGGAGAAGCACTGCTCCACTCTGTGGATGCCTTAATAGAGCTGCCATTGTCCTAGACTTGCTGGGGACAGCACAGATTCAGTGGGGGGGAGGGGGAGTATGCAACCCATGGGTATCCTGATGATGGGTTTCCAAAATTTGATAAGGATGTCGTATGGTACCTCAGGGGTTAAGGTTGAGAGCTCCTTCTACCTCAGTGGTTAAAGTTGACAGCTCCTGTTGCTATGTGCTCTGGTGCCTGTGTAAGAGGAGGTACCTGTTCACCCGGTAAGTGCACTAGTTACATTACAATAAAGCAGTGGTAAGCATACATACATACATTTGGACATACAAATCTGCCAGCAGAAACAGGCCTCATGGTCTATCAAGTCTGCTTGAGTACGTAGCTAGCACTCCTAGATTGTAGCTGCCCCCTCCCACCTCCAGGAAGTTCTCAGCACTACTTACCCAGACCTTCCCCTATGCCCTGTCCCATGCCCTTTTAAAACTGCCCACCATCTTACATGAAATCACCTCCTCTGGTAGGGCATTCCATTTCAACACCAATCTCTCCGTGAAGTAATGTCTCCTCATCTCTCTCCTAAATCTGCCCCCTCTACTCTTAGCCCATGCCCTCTTGAGTCCCTTCCCTTCCTCAGCTTAGATAACCCATCCGCGCTGTAAGGAAGTTAATTAGCATACGTGGCTTATGTATGCTTTACCAATATGCATGCGTTAGCTTATTTATATAAACCCTTATCTGGCAGGCAGTAGTGCGCCTTTTCTGCAGTTGTCCTTAATATATTATCAGTACAGTAAACTTGCCAGCTTACTCCACGTTGGTGTCTATGTGATTATTGCATGGTGTCAGAATGAACCACCTGCAGCCTCCCACCATGCTCAATTTCCATTGAAATGTTGTTGAAAACTGGAGAAGATTTAAGTAGCAATTTGAAATTTTCTCGGTTCCCAATGGACTCGCTGAAAAATCCCAGAAAATCCAGGCAATGACCCTCTTGCAAGTAGCAGGTCCTGATGCAGTAGAGGTACAGTATTCAATACTTTCATTTGGGAAAATGAGGATGAGAAAGAGAAACTGAATAACATCATGGGACAGTTTGAGAGGTATTGTAACCCAAGAAAGAATGTGACTTATGAGAGACATTTGTTCAATATCTGATCTGCAACAGGGTTGATACACAAGGTGGGGTGGAAAGAATGAAAAGGGACTTGGTAAGGTTGGAGGAATGGTCAAATATGTGGCAGTTCAGATTCAATGCAAAGAAATGCAAGGTAATGCATCTGAGAAACAAAAACCCAGGGCAAGAGTACACAATGGGGAGTAAGTTAATAACAACAACAAAAATCAAAAGAGACCTAGGAGTAATTATATCAGATGACCTATAGGTGGGCAAGCAATGTGAGAAGGCAGTAAGGAGGGCCGGGGGATACTGGGATGCATAGGGAGAGGCATCAACTGTAGAAAACAGGAAGTTGTTATCCCTCTGTACAGATAGTTAGTGAGACCCCATCTGAAGTACTGCGTGCAATTCTGGAGACCCCATCTCTGCAAAGACATAGACATAGTGGAGGCTGTTGAGAGGAGGGCAACCAAAATGGTGCAAGGTCTGCTCCAGAAGACATAAGCGGAGAGACTAAAGCAGCTTAATATGTATACCCTTGAGGAAAGGAGGGAGAGGGGGGACATGATAGAAACTTTCAAGTATCTCAAGGGAGTTAACAAAGTACAAGAGGGTAGTATCTTTCAGAAGAAGAGATGTGCAAGACCAAGGGGGCACAATTTGAAGATAGAGGGAGAGCTCAGAGGTAATATTAGAAAGTATTTTTTCACAGAGAGGGTTGTGGATGCGTGGAACAGCCTTCCTGAGGAGGTTGTGTAGTCAGGAACAGTGGGAGAGTTCAAGAATGCACGGGACAGGCATAAGGCAATTCTTGTGTGGGGTAGGAGGAAGTAAGCTGTTGATTAACTAGAATCTGCAGCTTATCCATCAGGTAGGGAAATGGGCAGACTTGGTGGGCCAAGCGGTCCTTATCTGCCGTCAGATTCTATGTTTCTATGTTTCTAATACTAAGAGCCAGAATCTGGGTGAGTCCATTGATTCATATGTAACTGAACTAAGGTTAAGGGCTAAATCTTGTGAATCTGGAGATTTAACTGAATCGATGATCAGAGATAGAATAGTATGTGGCTTACAGAGTGAGCATGTGAGACGCACACTGTTGCAAAAAGTGGACCAAACACTAGATGATGCCATAGACATATGTAGAGCTGCAGAACTGAGTGAAATGCAGATTAAACACTAAAGTGGGAATGCTCAGGAGGAAAGCTCAGTGCAAGCAGCAGTTGTGCAGGAAAAAAGAGTTACAGTAAAGCAAGTGCCAATGTGAGCAAAGGGAGCTATGCGCAGCGAGTGAATAAAGTCAAATGTGAAAAGTGTGGTCATGAGCATGGGATAAACAAATGCCCAGCATATGGACAGTATTGTAGATTGTGCCACAGAAAAAAATCACTTTGCTAGAGTATGTCGTGTGGGTAAACACAGGGAGATATGTGTTGTGGGAGAAGATGCCCAGAAAACTGAAAGTACATTTAGTAATGAAACTGTGTTTACTTACAAATCTGAGACTGACTGGAAAGTAAATCTGATCACAAATGGGAAAATGATGACATTTAAATTAGACACTGGAGCACAGTGTAATGTGATGCCTTTTCATATGTATAAGACATTGTCTAGAGAAGCTGTTCAAAGGTCATCAGCTAGATTGGTTTCCTATTCTGGGTATAAACTGGATGTGAAAGGCAAAGTGATGCTGTTAACATGTTTTAGGCAAAAATATTACCTGTTGCCATTTCAAGTGGTTAATGCAAACATGACCCCAGTATTGGGCCTATCTACTTGTTTGGCAATGAAGCTTATGAAGAAGCTATTTTCAGTAGATGCTGTAAGTGGAATTGCAGAGGAAACCACAGAAGGAATACTGACTGAATTTGCTGAGGTATTTGAGGAATTGGGATGTTTAGAGGGTGAATACCACATTAAAATAGATAAGACAGCAGTCATCCCTGTGATCCCCCTCCTAGGAAAATACCTTTCGTATTACAATACAAAGTGAGAACTGAGTTAGAGAATATGGAAAGATAGGGAGTTATTGAGAAAGTGGAGAAACCTACAAGCTGGGTTAACTTGATGGTGGTTGTAGAAAAACCAAACTATGAATTTGCATAGATCCCAGTGATCTTAATAGAGCAATTAAAAGGGAACATCACCCAATGAAAACAGTTGAAGAGGCTGCAGCCAAGCTAGCAGGGGGCAAAAGTATTTGCAATGTTAGATGCGGGGCATGCCTGCTGGCAGATTTAACTGGATGTCTCTAGTTCTGATCTAGTGACTTTTAATACACGCTTTGGGAGGTACAAGTTCAAGCATCTTCCGTTTGGGATTTGCTCAGCACCAGAAGTCTTTCAAAAGAATATTTCACACATCTTTGAAGGGCTTGAGGGCACAGAGGTCATTATGGATGACATACTAATATGGGGAGCCAATATACAAGAGCACAGTGAGAGGTTACAGAATGTTCCTCAAAGAACCAATGATAAGCATTTGTCTTTAAACCAAAAAAAAATTAAAAATCAAAATGTCTGAGGTCCAATATATCGGACACAAGTTAAGTACCAACGGGTTGTTGGCAGACCCTGAGAAGATAAAAGCAAATACCCAGATGCCTGTTCCCCAAAATAAGACTGAGTTACAGAGATTTATGGGCATGTTAAACTACCTGGCAAAGTTCATCCCAAACCTAACAACTGTAAATAAGCTGTTGAGAGAGTTACTAGAGAAAGAAACAGCATGACACTCAGAGATGCGCCACCAACAGGCCTTTCAGGAGCTGAAAACAGTTGTCACTAAACCCCCAGAGCTGACCTACTATGATCTAAGGAAACCTGTTGAATTATCTGTTGGCACATCTTCAGAAGGGCTGGGTGCATGACTGCTGCAAGAAGGCAGGCCTATTGCTTATGCCTCCAGATCATTTAATAAAGCTAAGAGAAATTATGCGCAAATTGAGAAAGAAATGCTAGCTATTGTGTTTGTCTGTTCAAAGTTTCACCAATATATTTATGGCAGACCAAGGGCCCATGTTGAATTGGACCATAAACTCCTAGAAAGCCTTTTCAAACAACCACTGGCCTCAGCCCCACCGAGAATTCAACATATGATGTTAAAACTGCAAAAATATGACTTGCAAGTGCAGTACAAAGTGAGTAAAGAACTTCATATAACAGATGCTCTGAGTAGCTCTTTGAGGGAAAATATTCTGTGCCAGAAACTGAATTTGGAAAATATGAGGTTCACACAGTGGACTGACTATATGCCTATTAGCGATGAAAAACTGAAGCTGTTTCAGTGAGATACTGACAAAAGATTCAGCAATGGTCAAATTGAGAGACTCTATTTTGAATGGGTGGCCCCAGGACAAGACATCAGTGCACGCTGAGATAAGGCAGTACTGGCAGTTTAGAGATTAAATCTCGACAGAAAATGGACTTTTGCTGAAGGGGGAGAGACTGACAGTCCCCACATCACTGAGATCAGACATGTTAACCAGATTACACAGCAGCCACCTAGGCACTGAAAAATGCAAGCGCAGGGCCAGAGATCTCTTATTCTGGCCAGGGATGAACAGTCAATTCAGTGACATGGTGGCCAAATGTGGCATTTGCCACCAGTTCAGGAAAGCACAATCTTGAGAGCCACTCCCATTGCAGCCATATGAGATACCAGAGAGGCCTTGGCAAAAGGTTAGGGATGGCCTATTTGAATCTGAAAGGGAAACTTATCTGGCAATGGTTAATTACTACTCCAAATACAACTGAGATATCTAAGTTGCAAAATACAGTAAGTGAAACGGTGTTTAACCATACTAAATCACAATGTGCAAGACATGGTATTCCAGAAATACTTGTAACAGATAATGGCCCGCAATTTGCCTGCACTGAATTCAGAGACTTTCAACGAAAGTATGACTTTAAACAAGTAACCTCTTCACCAAGATAACCCCAGAGTAATAGCATGCTAGAATGAGCCATTCAAACAATAAAGAGACTGTTAAAGAAAGCACAAGTGGACCGTCAAGACCCATACTTGACACTTTTGGAATTAAGAAATATCCCACTGGAAGGGCTGGGATCCCCTGCACAGCTGCTCATGGGCCGCAGAACCAGAACTTTAATGCCTACCAGATCTAAGCTACTTAAACCAAAAGCACCAGAAGTTGAGGTGCAAGCTACACTACGAAGGCCTCAAGAAAAATAAAAATCTTATTACAATTTGCACGCCCAACCACTCCCAGCCTTCAAGCCAGAACAGCCTATTTACCTGTGAACACCTGAAAATATCTGAACCCCTGCAATTGTGAAATGCCATAGTGAAGAGCCACGCCCCTATGTAGTCAAGGCAAATGGAAAACGGTATCGCAGAAACAGGAGAGACCTCATGCTAACCCAAGAGCTGCGCTGCCCCTGTGGCCCACAAAACTTGCACTTCCAAGGAGAAGGACAGTGAACAGGAGGACATTATGGAGGACGATAGGATCCCTGAGGTGCCTGCAATGGAGGTCCCTCTACAAGTGATGCCAGGGCAGTCACAAAGTGTGCCTGTGGAGTCAGCACTGACACTGAGCAGTCGGGACCAATTGACTGGCGCTAGCCCCAGCCCAAGAGTTAGCCATGTCAGTGAAAGGGAGATCCATAGGCCTGCCTAGCATCATGACTATATGAGCTTCATAGATCTTTAAACATTTTATGTTTGAGGGGAAAAGTTTACTTGAGAAGGGAGATGTAAAGAAGTTAACTAGCATGCGTGACTTACGTATGCTTTACCAATGTTCATGCGCTAGCTTGTATATATAAACCCATATATGGCGGGCAGTAGTGTGCCTTTTCTGCAGTTGTTCTTAATGTGTTATCAGTACAGTAAACTTGTCAGCTTACTTCACGTTAGTGTCTGCGTGATTATTGCAAGTACTAGATTTGTTGATCCCCCTTCATGCACTTGAACGTTTCAATCATATCCCCACATCCCTCCTCTCCTCCAGGGTGTACAAACTCAGATCTCTTAGCCTGTCCTCATAGGTTTTGCCTTCCATTCCCATGTCATTTTTGTTGCCCTACTCTGCTTCCCCTCTAGCAGTCTAATATCCTTCTTCAGATATGAATGCCAGTACTGCACGCAGTACTCCAAGTGCAGCCTGACCAAGGACCTGTAGAGGGGCAGGATCACTTCATTATGCCTGGATGAGAATCCCCTTGCAATACACCCCAGCATCCTGTTAGCCTTAGCTGCAGCTTTCCTGCATTGAGCATAGTTGTTCATGCTCTCCATTACTATCAACCCTAAGTCCTTCTCTTCCTCGATGACCCCAGCCTCACACACCCCCCCCAACCAATATTCCCTCCTTGTGTTTTTGGCCCTGAAGTGCATAACCATGCACTTCTTCACACTGAAGCCCAGCTGCCACTTCGATGACCACTCCTCCAGTTTGGTTAAGTCCCCCTGTAGTTGTTTCCACCCGTCAACTTCATCCACTACCTCCCCCATTTTAGTATTGTCTGCAAACAGACTGACCCTGCTCTCAACTCCATGTGAAATATTCAATATGAATAGCCCAAACAACACCAGACCCAGCACAGAGCCTTGTGGTACTCCACTTGTCACTGGCCTAGGTGTTGAGACTCCTCACCACCACCACTACCACCACCACCTGTTGCTGCCTCCCTTCAGCCAGTTCATGATCCAGTAAACCAGCTTTGCCCCCACCCCCATGGATTTCAGTTTCCTTCCTAGCCACCCATGAGGCACTGAACTGAAGGCCTTACTGAAGTCCAAACATAGGATGTCCACTGTGTGGCCCTTATCCAGCTCACTTGTTACCCATTCATAATACTCTATTAAATTGGTCTGACAAGATTTCCCCGAGATGAACCCATGCTGCTGCCCATCCTGGAGGCCATTCACCTTGAGGAATGACACCAGTCTCTCCTTCAGTATCGCTTCCATGAGTTTACCGACTATGGAAGTGAGACTGACAGGTGTGGAGTTGCCTGGCTCATTCCATGGGCTGCCCTTGTGTATAGGCACCACATGGACCATCCTTCAGTCCTGTGGCATGCATCCCATGTCCTGGGAGATGCTGAACAGGTCCACCAGCAGCCTTCCCAACACCTCTGCCATCTCCCTCAGCACCCTGGGGTGAATGCCATCAGGACCTGGTGCCTTGTCCACCCTTAGTGTCTTCTGGCCCTCTAGTACTCTACTCTCCTCAATCATTCCATCAGTCATCCCTTCCCCCTCAGCCCCACCTTCCCAGTCCATGGAGGTAGTGGACCACCCTTCTTCTTCATGAACACAGAGTAGAAGTATTCGTTCAGTGCTTCTGCTTGTTCTGCTCCTTTTCCACCCACCCCCATCCCTCTTGATCCACACTATTTGATCCCTGCACTTCTTTTTCCCTCACATATCTAAAAAGTTCTTTCTCCCCTCCCTTAATGCCCTGAGCCAGTCTTAAATCCCTGGTTGCCTTGGTTGCCCTAACCAGCTTGGTTACCTCCTTGGACCAACTCGCATACACCTCCCTGTCCTCCCCCATCCCCGTCCTCTTGAATCTCCAATATGCAGCTCTCTTTGCCCTTACTCCATACAGCACTTTACTGTTTAGTCAACATGGCTTCTTGGCTCTGCTCTTCTTGCTTAAAGTCCTGGTACAAGCCTCCATAGCCTCTGTTAGACCAACTTTAATAATATTCCACTTTTGTTGTGCATCCATCTCCAGCCTAATCTCCTCTAGTCACCCTTGCAATATTTCCCACATCCTCCCGAAGTCCACCCACCTGAAGTCCACCACCCTTGTTTCTGAGCCTACAGTCTCTCTACTCAACCTGAGCATGAACCACACTGATTGATGGTCACTTCCAGCTAGTGGGTCTTCCACCCTTAGTTCCCTCATGGCCTCCTTGTTCGATAGTACCAGGCCCAGTGTATTACCTAGCTGAGTTGGCACGTTGACCAGCTGTGTCAGAAGACTATCCTGGAATGCATCCAGGAGCACCTGCTCCCTGGCACTGGAGGTGGCTGGGGTACTCCAATCTACCCCGAGTAGACTGAAGTCCCCCACAATCACCACACTCCCCTTCCTACATACCCACCTAATCTGTTCCACTAACTCCTTAAACAGCTCCTCGGACTGGGCTGGTGGTCTATAAAGATACTGTAATTGCGATGCTACAAACAGGATAAATGAGATCAGACCTTATAAAACTAAATATTACTATTTGAAGCAGTGTACAAAAAACATAGCAGCTCCATCTTGTTTTGTTCTAATGCAATGGTCATTTGTGGTTTGTATCTTTTATGTAAATTATGTTTTCATACTGTATATTTGTATGCTAACAGGTTTTTACTTGTAAGTAGAGCCTTTACCCTCAAATGTTTGCACTCCTGTAAAACATTCTGTCATCTACAGCCACACGGATAAAAACCCTCACTATTTCATAGGGTCAACTCGTTCAGTGTTTCACTTCTCACTCATGGGGACCTCTTTACCTAACTGAACAGTTATCCAGATACTCTTTCAAGTTGTCTTCAATTAGAAACTGGAAATACCCTTGTTTATTAATTTTAAATTTATTTATGTATGTATTTATTTATTGATTGATTGGTTGATTTATCGATGCATTCGTTCATTTAGTCATTCATTCAGAAAGTACCTTTGAGCTCAAGTGCTCTTTTACAAAAGTTCCATAGCTGAGACAAGAAGTGAGGATGCACATAATAATAATAATAATAATCTTCATTTATAGAGCACAATTCATAGATATCAAAGTGCTTTAACAATAAATGAAGATATAAAAAATAAGAATAAACAATACAAAAAAAATCACAACTCCAGAGGAACATAGTCAGTAGCAAACCATAGGATACATTCGGTACAGGAATAGACAATTAGCTATTACAGCAGCAATACAAGAGTTACAGTGCATGCTAGGTGTATGGGTTAACTGAAACAGGATCATTTGGAACTCAAAGTGAGTTCTTTTCTCAGAGTGTTCTTGAAGTGGGCAATTTTAGGGAGACTTAGCAGAGTTTCTGGTAATTCGTTCAGCCACAGTGATGCCCTTATAGTGAAGGAATGTTTACCCAAGTTTGCTATTTGGAATGCTATTTCAAGGTCATTCCTAGTCATAATGCTGTTGTTGTATTCATTGTTAATGGGACAACAGCTATTTTGAGTAGCTAGTTGGGTAAGGCTGATCAGTGCCTTTTTGGCAAGCTGACAGGTCTGGTACTTTAATCTGCCCTAGAGGGGAAGCCAGTTGCTGAGGGTATATAGTGAGTAACTAAGGACAAGCATGTCAGCCCCTAATACAAAGCACCAAGCCTTGTTATACACATCCTAACTGTGCTTTTTACAGAGCCACTAGCCGCTGCGTAAACTGGGAGGCCATTGTCAAGGAGTAAGAGGATCATGTCCAGCACTCCTTGACTATGGCCGCAATGCGTCTATATTTTGTTTTTGTTTACCAGGTGATTGCACTAGGCAATGTTTTAATGCTTTAGAAATAGTGTTCTACTAGCAAGAACCAAGTTATTTTATTGATATCCTCACCAACAGCTGTAGTACATGTGTTTCACAGTTTACCTTCAGCCTAAACTATAGATTTGGATGGTTTGTTGTGATGTGGTATGGGTCACCCCAGTGCAGATCCTTGACTGCTGCTAGGATGGTGTCAGGAAAGTTGCCTCATTTCCCAATAGGGTCTAATGATCACTCTCTAGTTGGACTTTACACTTACTCATATTTAGTTTTATTTGCCACTCCGCTACCCAAGTTATTTTATTAATTCAGAGTCCTTAATTGTCTTACAGGGTCCATCTATCTTGGTGTCATCAGGATATTTGATGACCCAAGAATTTAACTTCATAGTAAGATTTGAGATGAACAGTTGGAAAAGGATGGGTCCCAGGACCAATTCCTGTGGAACCCCATTAGCAACCACCCGCTCCTCCAACAAAGAACCATTAACCACCACCCTCTGCTTCCTGCCATTCAGCCACTCCATTATCCATTTTACTATGTTTGGGTCAATTTTCATGTTTTCAGGTTTCTTAATTATTGCCCAGTGAGGAGTGAGGTCAAAAGCTTTTGCAAAATCCAAGTATATGTCAAAGTTGCGCCAAGTTTCTCATAAAAGCAAAGGAGGTTAGTAGTGCAGCTTCTCCCTTTTTTAAAACCATGTTGTTCAGTGTCTCATTGTTCAATGATAAATTCAATTTGTCCTTCACTATACTTTCTAACAACTTACCAACAATGCAAGTGAGGCTTATAGGTCTGTAGTTCTGTACACTTCCCGTCGCCCTGTTTGAATATAGGTATTTTTCAGTCAGATGGTACCACACCTTTGTTGATGGATTCTTCAAAAAGGATTTTTAACGGTAAGGTTAGCAAGTCAGAAGTAGTTTGCAACATTTTTACAGAAATATTGTCTGGACCAGGTAAAGAGTTAGGTTTCAGATTTTTGATTTTTTTCCTGAATTGCACTATAGTTTATGTAAATATTTTGATTAGGGATTTCTGAATTTGACAGTGTTGGGCTTATACTTTTTTCAAACACTTCACAAAAGTAATTGTTGAAATGATGTGCCATCTGAAAATTTTCGTTTATACTCTCATTATTTATAATTAGGGTTTCCGGTTTTCAGTTTTAACCGATAATCACTGATAAAACACCACCAAGGTGTTTTTCGTGATTTTGGTTAAAACCAATAAGCACTGAATTACTTACACATGCAGCACTCTCATCACATGCCTACATCACACTTCAACAGCCCTCCTACAGATAAAAGCAGCCAATGGTACTGCTAACAAGTATGGCACCAGATTCAAAGCAAAAATGCCTCGACACTCCAAGACAGCGGAGCAGTATGCCTAGGAGCATAACAATTTCATGGTCGAGCTTCTCCATAGCAAGCAAACACTAATTTGTAAATTCTGCAGCGTTATTGTGCCATTTGTCCCCAGTACAACCTCAAGTTGGCTTGCCGAGCATGTGCTTTTTTAAAAAACTCATATCAAGCAGAAGCAGCCCCTGGAAACGAAGAGCACGGTTTTTGCCAAATGTCTCTCACAGGAACCATTACCCTGTTTAAGCGCAAAAGAAAGAATGAACGGGACATCCCTCATGAGTTCGCCAGAGCAATGATACAGTAGGGTGTAAGCCTACAACAAACTGACGGCCCTCTGGGAGATCTTTTTAGAAAACAAGCACCAGCAGCACGAACAATGCCTAAATCTGGCCAAATGTATGACAAATATCTGCCCGAGATCTTCATTTCAGACATGGAGCACATTCTTGATTTGCCTAATGGCACCCAGATTGCAATTACCATTGATGAAACACCTGAGATGCATGGCGACCCAGCAGTGGCTGTTCTATGTACTTTTGCCAACCAATAGAAGAGCTGGAGTCGACATACCATTATGGCTGACCTCGAGGTGACTGAATGTTGTAATGCAGTATCAATTGCAGCATTAACACAAAAGGTTCTTGACCTTTATGGGAAGAACTGGGAGGATGTTGTATGCTTATGCAGTGACAGTGCCAGTGATATGAAAAAGTTATGTGATGATTTACGGAAAACTCACCCACAGTTTAAGGCATTTTCTGTTTGAGATCCGTGTCACCTACTGGATGGTGTATTGAAGGCAGCAATCACCTCATCAAGCTTCCTGAAAAAGGTAGTTGACTTTATTTTGCATTCTGGTGCACTATTTAAATATACTCGGGAGCTTAAAAGAAAGTACTTTGCAGTGTGCTCATGTCTAGGGGTAATACAAAAGATAATCCCCAGCGTCACACATAGCCGCTGGTATTCTGTGATAGAGGCTGTAGAAAGCTTGCTTGCCATGTGGAGACCATTTACTGATGATTTCAGTTAATAATAAGGGCTTCCCATACATTATAAATTTTAATGTACGGGGAGCCTTTATTATTAACTGAAATCAAGCAGATTACAACCTTGTTATGCTGTTGTTATGACATCACTCTGTTGTTAACCCTTCTTGAGTATGTCATATCAATGGTATAACAAAACGGAATGCTCATAACAATCAATGTTACGTAAAGTAATTCAGTAAAGTAAAGTAATTCAATCCACGATTACATAATCTTGGTAGCCCATACACTATAAAATATAATGTATGGTCTTTGGTTAACAACCACACTGAAAACACTTCTCAAGGTTGCCATGACATCTGAAAACCTCTCAGGCTGTGCTGTCGAGGTTTACAATGATGTCATGGCAAACTCTCGAAGTGTTTACAACATGGTTATTAACCAAAGACCATACATTATCCTCTATATTATAAGTGGCCCTCCTTTGTTTTGGTTTTTTTAAGGAATTTATATAAGCATAATGTTCTTTGACATTTCCTTTTGTGGCCCTTTTTGTGATGTTTTGTTCACATTTCCTTTTAGCTTTCTTAATAGCTGACTTACATTTTGTTTGAATTTTTTAAAAAGACTGTGACTGCTGCACTGGTTTTGAGCAGGCACTGCATTTTGTACAGTCTATTTTTTTTGTTGTTGATTAAATTTTTGATTTTCTTGTTTAACCATTTTGGTTTCTTGGAACCAGTAACAGTTTTATTTATCTTAGGAATATTTTCCACAATCAGTTTATTTAAAGTTGTTTTTATTACACTAGCTGATTTCAATATTAATTGGCTCTCATCAGATGCTGGTATATCTCGGGATGCCATATCATCAGCAAACCTTTCACAAATGGTTCTCTCCACGACCAGAAAAAACTATAAAACAGGCACTAGTACCTTACTGGACTGGGTCCTTACCAGTCATCCCTCTCATATCACCAGCACCTCTGTCCTTCCTGACTCACTAAGCGACCACTCACCCATTATATGTGAATGGTCAAATAAATTCCATAAGCCCCCACCCAAAGTCATCACTAGCAGAGTGCTCCCACGTGGACAGCTAAGACACCTTAAATCCTACCTCAGTCAGTTTGATTGGTCTCCCATTTTCCTCTCAACAGATGTTAACACGGCTCTTGAACTCTTTATCTCCTCCTTCAGCGCAACCTGTGACACCTACGCCATGCTTAAAAAATGAAAAGTCAAAGCACTCTGCAACCCGTGGCTAACTAGAGAGCTACTTGCCCAGCTAAAGACTCGGGACCACCTTTGGGCCCTGGCTAGAGACTCTGGTGCCCAGCATGACATACAGAACTACAAATGTGCCCACAATAACTGCATTAAATCCATACAACTAGTGAAAGATGCCTACTACAAAGAAGCTCTCTCAAACTCCTGGAGAAAGGGGGTGGATTTCTGGAAGAATATCAAAAAAGTTATAGAGAAACAAACTAAATCCTCCCCAACCACGCTAACGGTTGATGAGGCCATCACCCTGGATTCTCTGGTCATTGTGAACACCATTAATAATGCATTTACTGATCTCAGCAGTGTCCTTTGCCCGGATTATTTCCTTGACACTACCCACGCTATCCTCGATGATCCTCCTACCACTCTCCCGCCCTTCCACTTCAAAGAAATTAACCTGCACGATGCCTGAACACACATCACCAAAGCAATTTCAAAGTCAAGATCAAGTGGAGAATCGCTGGATCTAAAACGCCTAACCCTCACTATGGATGAGGTTCTAGTCCCATTAACACATATTCTCAATCTCTCCCTTAGCACTGGTCAGTTCCCTGACAAATGGATGGTGGCTACAGTTACTCCAGTCCACAAAAGCGGGGATAAGACCTGCCATGCGAACTATCGACCGATTCGATACTACCACCTCTCTCCAAGGCACTCGAATGCATAGTATACAACCAACTCACGGACTACCTGGACAAACACAGTCTCTTATGCCCACAACAGCATGGCTTCAGAAAAGACATTAGCACCTCTTCTGCATTACTGGAGTTCACTGGAGCACTACACGGCACATTGGATATGGGTCACTTAACCGGGGCAATATTTGTAGATCTGACCAAGGCCTTCGACACAGTCCACCATTGTCTGCTGATCAAACAACTCCAGCATTTAGAACTCTCTCCTGACACTGTCTCATGGTTCAACAGCTACAGTATCTGCAAAACAGATCTCAATGAGTAAAAATTGCTGGGACACTCTCGGACCTCAGACCAGTCTGATCTGGAGTCCCTCTGGGATCCATCCTGGGTCCGTTACTCTTCAGCCTTTTTCTTAACACGCTCCCGAAATCTTGCACTGAACAGATTATCCTCTATGCTGATGATGCTGTTATCTTCTCCTCCCACAAGGACCCTGTGCACCTGCAGACCAATCTTCAACAAGGCTTTGCCGCAGCGGAAAACTGGTTCATTCATCATAAGCCTGTCTTCAATCATAAAAAAAACAAAGTAATGCTCTTTAACAGCTCTCAAAACAGGGATAGATCTCACCCCCTAGCTATCTCTACCAGCAATGGCAACACCCTTGAGCAAGTGCAGTCATTCAAATACCTAGGGTTATCCCTTGACTCAAATCTCTCCTATGGGGTATACATAGACAGTGTTGCCAAATCAGCAAATATGCACCTAGGCCTACTTTACCAACATAGACAACACCTTACTGCAGAAGCACTGAAGATTGCCATCCAAAGCTCGGTGGTCTCCATCATTGATTATGGTCTTATAATCTATGGCTCTGCCTCTGCCATTGCCCTGGGATGAATTTCAACATCACTTAACAAGGCCTGCAGGCTTATCTCTGGTGCTCATTATCTCACTCATACATGTGACCTGTATGCCCGATCTAGCTGGCTTCAACTTTCAAATCACATAAAATACCAAACCTGCATTATGGCAAAGAAAGTAACCATGGGCCTTGCTCTGCCGGGAGTCCAAGCACTGCTTAGTTCTAGACTAAAGCCACGTAACACCAGGAGCTATGAATACCAGCTCCTTCAGGTTCCCCGTCGTCGCACCTCTCAGGGCCAAAGATCCTTTGCCTTCAGAGTGCCTAGCTGGTTAAATGAGCTCAATCCTGACATCTCCTCCACTACCACATTTGGCTCATTCAAACATAAATTCCACCTCCACCTTACTAACTCTAGCTCCTGTGAATGCTATAATTTCCTCAGCCTTCTCACTTTTGTTCCCTCCAACTATCACCTACCACATCTCCACCCCCTCCTTTTCCTCTATGTTACTTTTTTATTTCTTCTTTCTTTTCACCACTCCTGACTCTCCACCCTTCACCCCCCTCACCTCTTCTGAGCCCTCAATGATCTTTCCCTTTTTGTTGACTAGTTTCAGCCTGCTTCCAGTTGACGACCATGCCATTTGGCTGCAATTCCTGCCCTCTCCAACTTCGCTCCTCATGTTTATCTTCATCTTCCACCCTCCCTCCTACTTATCTCTCTCTTACTCTGGGTTCCCATGTATACGTTCTACTTGTTCTAGCTATTTATTGATCTACCATTGTAACCTAATATGCCAACCTATTTATTGTTTTGTTCCTATTTCTGTAACTTGTATTTCTTCTCTGACGCGGAACCTTTGTAAAAGAGCCTGGCTCAAAGGTACTTGTAATCCTAGTTGTAATAAGATAAAAATAAAAAAAAATAAATTAATTGCCACATCTCCTCAGTATTTTTTCCTCTCAGTACATGGTTCCAGTTTATTTCATGTAGCATACTTTTGATTTGTTTAAAGTTTGCTTCGTTGTATAAGAAAAGTTCAGTGCACCACTGGAGTGAACAAAAACTATATTTAATCTTGTATTTTAGTTCATTGTGGTCACGACTACCAAGTGGTGTATTGGAAGAGCAATTTTCTATAGAAATATAATCAGTGGATATTACCAAGTCCAAAATATTATTACCTCTTGTGGGTGATTTTACATGTTGGGTCAAGTTGCTTCTGTGACACTCCACTAGCAGTAATTTGCTAGCTGTAGCAGTTGCTGTATTAACTTCCCAGTTTATATACAGTAGTTCATATTAAAATCTTCCATAATGATGGATTCCCCAAGTTCTCTGGCCATAACAATTTCCTCCATCAGATAGGTTGTTGTATCAATAGGGCAATCTGGTAGGCGGTATATGTTACCCACAATAATTGATGGCAGTACACCTCCACTAATCTTCATCCAAAGTGACTCAGTGTCCAGGTGCATTTTGGTTTTATTCGAGATGTTTGTGGACATAATTTTGTTAGTTACATATATAGCCACACTATCACCCTTCTTTTTTGTTCTATTGTGTGTGTACAAGGTGTTGCCTTCAAGGTGATTTTCCCATGAAACCATATCGTCTTTCCACCAAGTTTCTGTGATTGCTATTATATCAATGGTGGTGTCATTTATTATTGTCCTTAGTTCATCCATCTTTCCATTCATACTTTAAGCATTTAAACTCATTACAGACAAGTGATGTACTCTGTTTGATTTAGGCTTCAATGTTAATAGATTCATCCCCTGTTTACCGCTATCTTTTTTAACTTCTTCAGTTGAGTTTAGTGCCAACTTCCCTACTCTCGTCTTTATTAGTTTAAATGCACCCTGTTGATTTTGTTATTTATCCTGTTTGCCAGAGTTTTGGTCCCTTTCTGGCTTAAGTGGAGTCCATCTTTAGCATAAAATGCAGTTTTATTATAAAAATTTCCCATGTGCTTATACATTCAATCCCCTCTTTTGCAGATCTATTTTGTATTCTTATGTTTATACGTTCAATTGTACAGTTCTGTTCAGGGTGCCCATTTAGTATAGGTATAGTATACATGAAATGATTGCCCTTTTCCCTTTGCTTTTAATGAATTTTGCAGTATCCATGATTTCATCTGCAATATCTTTTTCATGGTCCTTACCGATATTATTAATGTCAACATGCAGTTGTTACTGTTTGTCCATTCCCATTTTTACTCATAATATTTGGCAGAATTGCACTAATGTCACTGATTTTAGAACCTGGTAGGCAATTCACTTCCATATTAGACTTATCTTTACCACAAATTGTGGTGTCACACCTCCTGAGTAAAGAGTCACCAATGACAAGGACATTTTTTGTGGAGTCATTTTGTTCTCTTACTGGATTTTCAGTTGGGCCAGTGGGTGTATATTCCAATTCATCATCAGTTACTAATGCTTCATATCTGTTTGTTAATGGCAGCTGTGAATTGCAAATATTGCAAATGGCCCTTCTGCCTTTTTTATTAGGATTACTGGGGACCATGTACCAGTCATCATTAACAGGATTACATCCACTAGTGCTAGGGATTTAGGAACCAGTTTCTGTTACTGGTTCTTGATTTCTGGTATAGTTTCTCTTCATTTTGTCCTAAGGGCCAGGGTGGAGTTAATTGACTGTAGCTTCTGGAGTTCAATGCCCTTTACCTTCTCTTTCAGAGTGTTTTATTCATTGAGAAGCTGCTCCATCTCCAGACATTTTGAGCAAGCAACGAATCATTGCTTTTATCATTGCAGTTTGTTGTATACATGAAACAACTTGAGCATTTTATTGTAGTTCCCACATGACATAGGATAGTTAAAAAATCATTGGAGGGGTTGTATACAGCCGCCATGATTTCGTTTTTTTTTTATATACAGGTATATATATATATATTCCCTCACTATATTAATATCTGCCTCCATGGAACTCTGTGGACAGCGTAATAGTCTTTACTGTACTACTGTTTGTTTCACCACTCAGATGTAGCTTGTATATAGACTACCAGGGAAATTATCATTTTTTTTTTTTTTTACACGTTTTCTCCCCCTGGTCCTGTTCAGCTCTACATCCCAACCATCTTTCCAGCCCCATACCCTGACATCAGGCCAGCTTCCCCTTCTTCTCCTCCCATGGCTTCCCCTCCATGGCAGGGTGGAGAGGAGCCCTCTCCCAGCTCGACTCACCTAAGAAGGATCCAGATTCTGGGGAAGTGCCTTTCGGGGTCGGTGCCTGCAAAGGATGGGAGCCCATGATGCTTGACCAGGACACTTTTCTGTGTCCTTGATTGGTCCCCCAAGAGTGGAGCAGCAAGAACACCAGCAATGGTACCATGCACGCTCCCATGCATGCACCTCATCGAGCTTTTGCCCCACCTCTGCCCAATTCCTGCAGCATCAGTGTGCCAGCCCCAGCTGCTGCTAGGGGCCAGGCATGCATTGACATCTGGTCACCTCCCCAGAGAAGAAGCGCTGTCCCTGGGATGCTTGATCCTTCTCCTCTTCTGCCAATCCCCTTCAGCCCACGCTCAATCCAAAACATGAGTCACCAGCATGACGTGAGCTGTGGCATCCAGCACCTCAACCCTCAGCACCACTGGGCTGGCCAGGGAAATTATTTTTCACATAATGGGCCAGTGATCAGAGAGTGGGGGAGGGACCATCAGACTACCAGGGAAATTATTCTTCATTATACTCAGGATGATGATTGGAGTACAAGGGAGGGGGGAAGGACCACTAGACTAGCAGGGAAATTAATTTTCATAAAACAGGCCAGCAATGGGAGAATGGGAGGGAGGGACAACTAGACTACCAGGAATTGCTGCTGCATGTTAGGAAGGGACTGGAGTGGTACACTCCATTGCAGCCCATGTAACTGGGCCCATAATGGGCATGCAGATGGCCACCTAGTGCCTTGCATGCCCAATGGGCTCATTTACATGGCTGCTTCCATGAATAGGAAATAGCACCCTTGCACTATTTCTTGTGGGCCCATGCTCCTGGCTGCATGTTGGGGCAGTGCTACTGGGGTAGCACTGGTGATACTGGAGTTACCACTGCCTGGCACCATCCCTATTCACAGTCAGATAGCGCTGATTACTATCCAATTATGAATAGCAATTTTTGGCACCTGGGCAACTGCAAAGTGTAACATAAAATGTTGTGTTGCAAATTGCGATTTTTTGTGAATTAGGCCCCAAGTCACATCAAGCATTAACTGTGACTGAGGACATCATGACAGAAGTATCAGGATATCTTTAGTTATGATGGAACTTACTGCTGGGCACCATTGTACAGTATCTGCCACTTCTAAAATAGCTTCTCTGGAAACCCACAGTGATTGATTGATTGATTGATTGATTGATTTAGTTATTTAGTTAGTTATTTCAAAAGTTTTACCAAGAAAGACATAATGAGACGATAACAGGAACCTTTCCAGATGCAGCCTAGTATGCTTTTCTGAGATTCTCCCTGTACCTAGAGCTACTAATGCTATCAATACTAAGATCAAAGCTTTTAACAACTGGTTAAGATGATGGTGCCTCCAGCAGGGCATTTTATGCTTAGCACATCGGGAAACCTTCTATTTGAAAAATTCATTGTTCTGCTGGGATGAACTCCATCTCAGTCGTAGGGGAAGTACCTTACTGGGTAGAAGTGTCAATTCAGCTATTAATAAACTTTTAAACTAAGAATTGGGGGTGAGGATGATAATTTGTCCTGTTCTCTAAAAAGGCTTAATAGTGATTCCACTGTATGCGAGGTTCTTTCTCTCAATGCAAGATCTTTAAATTTGGTTAAAATGGCAGAACTTGAGGATGAGTGCCTCTCAGTTAATTTTGGACTTATTTCTATCACCAAAACCTGATGGGATCCTGATACAACGTGGATCCCGAACCTTCCAGGATATAAGCTATTTCACAAGGATCGACAAGGCCAGATTAGTGGATGGGTTTGTCTCTATGTCAGGGAGGATATAGCCTCATTTCAACTTCCCCTTTCCAGTAATACTGAATCCATATGGGTAAATATTCAGTTTAAGAGACAATCCCAACTTCTGGTTGGGACATGTTACAAGCCCCCAACATCTAACTTGGATTACACCTTACTTTTACATAAAGAAATCTCAGATATGGCCTCTAAAGGCAATATTCTTGTTTTGGGTGATTTTAATACGCCCTCCATAAATTGGACCTCCTTATCTGGTAGTACGCTGGCTGAAAAGGACCTAATTACTCTTATAGTGGATATGGGCCTGAACAACTTATAAGTGAACCTACATGTGGAGAGAACTTATTAGATTTAGTCATTACTAATATAGGGAGTTCCATATCTAATATTCAAGTTGGTGCCCCACTGGGTACTAGTGACCATAGTTCAATTTCTTTTTCATTATTATTTTTTCAGCAAATATTGAATCTCTCTTAATTTAAAAACTATAATAAAGCAAACTTTAATATTATTAATGATCATTTAAATTCCATTTCTTGGGATGAAATATTATCTCCTCTTTCCCTTGAGGAATCTTAGGAATATCTGAAATCTTCAATCTATTATTTGGAAGATTTATTTGTTCCAATTAAAAAAAAATATAACAAGAATGGGAAGATTCCTTTATGGTTTAATAAAACTATTAAAAACTTAATTAAAAACAAACAAAAGCTTTTTTCTCTTGTAAAAAAAAGTGAGGGAGTTACTAAAGAACTACTACTTTCTAAATATAGGAAAACCTTAAAACTTTTAAAACAGGCTATCGTACAATCTAAAAAGAAATTGGAGTTTCATTTGGCTCACTCTAAAGATAGCTACAAATCATTATTCTCTTATCTTAATAATAAGAAAATGAATACTAGATACATGGGTCCTCTATTTGTAAATAATTCTATTATTTCTACTGATAGGGATATTGTTAATACATTTAACAATCAGTTCTGTTCAGTCTTCACCAAAAAAGAAGCCCCTAATTTTTTTAGGTAAACAGTTAATAATTCTTCCCTTCATATTATTACTGAAGATGATACCATTGAGGCTATTCATTCCCTTAAACGAACTTCTAGTCCAGGACCAGATAATACTAATCCCACATTTTTATTAGAAACAGCTGAAGCTATAACTAAACCATTGACCCTCATTTTTAACAAATCTTTATGTGAAGGTGTTATTCCTCATGGCTGGGCAATGGTCATAGGTATACCAATATTTAAGAAAGGTAATCACTCCACATCTGAAAATTATCGCCCAATAAGTTTAACCTCGGTTATAAGTAAATTAATGGAGAAAATCATCAAAAAAATGTTGGAAAAAGAAACAAATATAAAAAATTTAACTGATCATGCTCAGCATGGATTTAGACAAGGGTACTCTTGTACCACCAATCTAGTGGCCTTCTATAATTATATTAGTATGGGACTAGACAATGGTATCCCTATGGATGTAATTCTTCTTGACTATAGCAGAGCTTTTGACAAGGTTTCCCATGATATACTGCTTGATAAAATGGTTAAACTGGGATTTTCACAGTTTATAATTAAATGGGTATCTGGTTGGTTATATAACAGAGAACAGCAAGTTGGAATAAATGGCTCACTTTCGGAAGTTCGTAGTGTGACTAGTGGGGTTCAGCAGGGTTTGGTTCTTGGACCTACTCTGTTTAATATCTTTATAAGTGATTTGCAGGTTAATTCAGACAATCTCCTTTCAAAATTTGATGATGACACCAAATTAGGAGGGCCTGTATTTACATCACTAAATAGGGAATCTATTAGTAATAATCTAAAAACTATTGAAAAATGGGCAGATTCAAATAGGATGTTACTCAGTCCAGATGAGTGTCATGTATTGCATTTTGGAAGGAATAATCCTAAACAGACTTATTTCTTAAATAATTCTCCCCTTCAGGTATCATTAGTAGAGCGAGACCTCAGAATACTAGTCAATAACAAATTGCCCTCAACCAACCATTGTACTAGGATAGCTAATATATCTAATGCCATGCTTACTGGTATTCAAAGATCCTTTGTGTCAAGGACTCAGGAATGCATTATTCCTTTGTTTAGAGCTTATGTGAGGCCATATTCTGATTATGGTTGTCAATTTTGGAGCCCTTATTTAAGGCAAGATATTAACAGAATAGAAAAAATCCAGAAGAGAGCCACTAAAATGGTTCCATATTTGTTCAAAATGGACTATTGGAGTAGACTTCAGGAACCTGGGTTACATTCGCTTCAATTAAGACGTACTAGAGGTGACCTGCTTTTATTATATAAAATTCACAATTCCCAGGATCTAATGCATCAATGTGGTTTAAGTTTTTCCAGCAGAAGGATAACCCCTCGTTTCCATAATAAACAAATTGATGTGGCTAAATCTAAATTAAACAAAAGGTTAAATTACTTTACGGTGAGAACCCCCAGAGTTTGGAACATACTTCCGCAACATTTGGTAGAAAGTAGTTCGATTTTATCCTTTAAAAAAGGTTTGGATTTTTGGATGGAGTCTAACTACTCCTGGTTTACTTGGTGGTTTACTTGGTTTCAAAGGACAAAGGAAGGCTACTGCCCATTGAGATTGTCCCCCACCACATTGGTGGGATAATTATACTTTGAAGTTGTTAGACTCGAGCCAACAATCCAGCCCCTTTTTGATCCTGGTATAACTTTTCCCACCGTGGTGGGGGGGGGGACAATCTCGCTGGGCAATAGCCTTCTTTTGTCCTTTTAAACCAAGTAAATGAAGTAAATCCCTGGAGGGAGGGGTATGGAAAATAGTACATGAGGAGAAACAAATAGATAACAATTATTTAGGAGGAAGGAGGGGGTGATGATAAGAGAGAGGTAAGGTAAGAGGGAAGGGTACCAAAGCAGAATTTGGATATAAAGGCAGTGCAGTGGGAAAGGGGCATGGCATCTAGTGAGTAGAGGGAGAGGGCAGAGTACAGCAAGCAGTGATTGGTATGAAGAGAACAGTCTAAGTCAAAACTACAGAAGGACTGAAAGAGTGGGTCCAGTCTAGCAAGGTAAGATTTGGAAGCTCCACTGTAAACTATATCGCCATAGTCAAAAATAGGGAGAATAATCTTTAAAACAATCTCATGGCAAACAGGAAGCAGGATACTCACTTTGTTCCTATATAGTGCACCAAGCTTGGGTGGACATATGGTGTATAGAATCAATGTGTACCAAGGAACCAAGATCATGATCCAGCCAGACCCAGAAGTACTTAAAGGATTATACATCCTCAATCGCAGCACCATCAAGGGTGTGGAATAACAGGAGGGAGGTGAACTGGTAAGCCTCCATCAGGTGCCAAATGGCATGGAAACCTTTTTTTTCTCAGTGAGGGACAACTGGTTTGATCAAAACCAGTGCTGAATATTGTCAAAATCCAGCTGTAGCTGGGTAGTACGGTCATGGGAAGAAGAGCCAGATACAAAAAGCACTGTATCCTCTGTGTACACATGGATGGACACAGGAACAGGCAGAGGGGAGGTTGTTCAGGAATATGAAAAAGAGAATGGGGCCCAGGACAGACCCTTAAGGGACACCTGAACAGATGGGGTGTGGGGAGAGATAGGGAACTTCTGATCTGGATAGCATGAGACCTGCCCTCAAGGTAGGAGAGGAACCAACTGACTGAGGAGGCAGAGAGGCCCACTGCACTAAGCTTGTCCGGGAGGGAGTGTGCCAAAGTATTGAAAGCTTTAGCCAAATTAACAAAGATAGCAGAGGTGATCAGACTATGGTCCATACCTGAAAGGATAGAGTCTGTAAGTTGGGCAAGGGAGATGGGAGTGGAGTGGGATTCCCTGAAATCAGACTGGAAGTGGTGAAGAAGGAGGAGAAGGAGTCAAAGAAGGAGTCAAAGAAGGAAGAGAGCTGCTAGAAAACAAGGTGTCTCTGTAACTAAGCCAGAGTGGGAAAGAGAGAGAGATAGGTTGGTAGTTAAAAAGAGAAGGATCAGCACCTTTAGGGAGAGGGATGGCAGTAGCCTGCTTCCGGGCTTCAAGGACAGAGGCAAAGGAAAACAAGAGATTAAGGTGTTGGGTAACAGGCATAGCAATGGCTGGAGCTGAGAGAAACAGAAGCTTAGGAACAAGACCATCAGGGCTGGCTCCCTGCAATAGATGAGTTAAGGGGTTGGGGGAGTTAGGGCAATTAATTTGCACACACAGTAAACCATATGATTCATCACTGAGGGCATCAGGAAGGATGCCTGCATCCACAGTACAGTGGGGATGAGATGAGAGGACCCAGTCTAACAGAGAGTGATTTACAAGTTTAAAATTTAGGACACGTGGGGTTAGAAATCAACTGAGACAATTGGAGGGATTTTACATTTTATGACAGTTTATTTGCAGAGGGGGAGAGCCAATTTATACTAAAGTCGTCAAGGATGAGCAACTCACCTTTGGAGTAATGGGAATAGATAGAAGAAAGGAGCTCAGTAACCAATGATGAGATACAGCACTACAAAAGGGGAGGTTAGGTGGTCTTGGATCAGACTGCCGAAAACTTTGTGGAGTAAAGAGTGTTGCTGTTGAGAGAGAAAAGAGTTTGTGCCCACACCCCATGGTGTAGCCTTTTGTACTGGGATTTACTGCTAGGAGGAAAAAGAAAGAAAAAGTTTAAACCCACTTCCAAGGTGGTGAGGACTTTTTGGAGGCTAATTTCTGAACAATTTCGTTTGGAGTAATTTTGGAAACTGGACACTGGGAGAGAGAAAAAATGGCTTATGCACCTGGATTTGGAGGTTGGACCATAAATGTGCCAGAGGGACTGGTAAACTGGTTGTGGAGTATGGTCGAAAGGAGTGGCTCAGACCAATCGTGCATTTACTGTGGACAATGTGGGAGTGGGGTAATAAGACAGTCGATCTGTATTTTTAGTGCTTGTGGGAATGTTCCTCGGGTGACTGGACCTTCCAATATGCCTATGCAGGAAGGAAGCTATGTGGCCGCTAAGCCACCAACTACTGTGCCCTGGCAATGGCCGCAATTGGCCAGAAAATTCTCTCCTGCAGCTAGTGTGGCTACCACAGTGGAGCCCCCAGGACAATGGGAGGAGGTTGTGGTCAGTGAAATTGAAGTAAAGCCAGAGGTGGTATCAGGGCCCAGTCTTCTGCCCATCCCTGTACCACCAACGAGTGCTCCAGAACTTCCCAGTGGCAGAGGAAGGGGCCAAGGGTGGTCCTCAAAGATAAGGATTACTGCTGCAGAGTATGTAATGGACATGACTGAGCAGTCAGGTTCTCCTGAGGCTGTGGTGCAAGATGCGCAGGATAAAAGTAAGATGTCACCAAAATTTCAGTTCACCCAGGAACCCACAGTGAGGCCTAAAAACCTGCCTAAGAAATTGGAAGAGGACAAACCTCTAAAACTATGACCCCACTCCCCACAGCATAGAAAAAAGTTCAAGGAGCTGAGGACCCAGGAGTCATAACAGAGTCAGTGGAAAGGGACGAGTCAGAGGAAGAGAGTACTGTTGACCCTACTGAAGTCATTTCTATTTATGATCAGCCAATGGAGGTTATAACCAGGATGTTCGAGGATTTAGTCATAAAGAGAGAGACATTCCAAAACCCCATGCTATGCCTACCCTCGGAATAGTACAGACCACCCCTCCTGCTCCCAGAAATCCGCAAAAGACACTTGGTAGACATGGATTCTAGACACCAACTGAACCTCACAGTGCTTAATTATAGGGATGGACTTTGGTTGCCCACGGGAGTGGCCCCATGGCCCAGCATCAGGACCTTACCTATTTGGAACCAAGCAGAAAGATGGGTAAGGAGATACCTTAAAGTGGAGTGCCTGGATCAAACTATGTGAGTGAGAGAACATGGGACTTAACTGAATGTAGAAGGTCGCACTGGGTTTTTCAAGGAGCTGTGGAGAAGGTACATCTCAGACATAGAGTGGACCCCCAGGAATGGATTCGGCCTACGACAGAAACAAGGTGATTTCCCTGGCACGATCCATGTGCACCTCCTCAGCCTGGGAAAGACTGACTCTGTTCAAGACATTTGATTTGGACACTGCTTGAAATACTTTGTGGTTAGCCATGACTGCCAAGGAGTGGAGTGCACAAAACCTGATCCTTGTTTTTATTTTGCACCAGAAGACCCAGATGCCAAGTACAGGACCCCCCAGAAAAAGAAAACCCCATAAAGACTAATGCCTCTCGACATTAACAGACTGCTTTAAGGAACCACAACTACTCAGACTGTTTAATTTTATTTTGAAAAGCAAAATAGACATTTGCATTTAGTATGGACAAAAGCCCGATAGAGCTTGGTTGCTGTTCGAAGAAAAAAGTTTTATGATTCAAAGTCAAATATTGTAATCTTTTTTTCTGCTTATGTATCATATACTGTAAAGTAAATGTTTTACTAAGAGAAAATCTTAGCTAGACAGTTTAAGGATTGGATAGGAATGTGTTATATGTTAGGCCTTTAGCATGTTAGAACTGTTAAGTAGGGACCCCCGAGTAATTAAGCACACTTGCCCACCGGTGCTGCACATAGGATTGCTTGGACTTTAATTAATAGAGCCAGTTATCCAGAGACTTTGCTGTGCACCAGTGCATTTTTGAAAAGGACATTTGAAGGGTAAAAGTGTGCCCCCTTTCCCACTGTTAAGTAGAAACATAAACTTTGACGGCAGATAAGGACCTCTTGGCTCACCCAGTCTGCCCATTTCCCTACCTATTGGATAAGTTGCAGATTCTAGTTAACCGACAGCCTACTTCCTGCAACCCCCCATTATAATTGCACTATGTCTGTCCCATGCATGTTTGAATTCCCCACTGTTTTAGACCCCACAACCTCTCCAGGAAGGTGGTTCCATGCGTCCACCACTCTCTCCGTGAAAAAGAATTTCCTCACATTACCCCTGAGCCGTCCCCCCTCTAACTTTAAATTGTGCCCCCTTGTTCTTACACATCTCTTTTTCTGAAAGATGCTACCCTCCTGGACTTTGTTGATTCCCTTGAGGTACTTAAAAGTTTCTATCATGTCCCCTCGTCCCTCCTTTCATCAAGGGTATACATATTAAGCTCTCTCAGTCTCTCTTCATATGGTTTCTGATGTAGACCCTGCACCATTTAGTTGCCCTCCTCTGGACTACTTCCATCCTGTCTATGTCCTTGCATAGATGAGGTCTCCAAAACTGCACGCAGTACTCCAGATGGGGTTTCACCAACTGTCTGTATAGAGGGATAACCACTTCCCTTTTTCTACTTGTGATGCCCCTTCCTATGCATCCCAGTATCCCCCTGGCTCTCCTTACTGACTTCTCATATTGCTTACTCACCTTTAGGTCATCTGATATGACTACACCCAGATCCCTTTCCATTATTGTTGCCGTTAGTACCTCCCCTGCTATTGTGTACTCTTCTCCTGGATTTTTATTTCCCAGGTGCATTACTTTGCACTTCTTTGCATTGAATCTAAGTTGCCATATGTCTGACCATTCCTCCAACCTTGCCAAGTCCCTTCTCATCCTTTCTACCCCCCCTTGTGTATCAACTCTGTTACAGATCTTTGTATCATCTGCAAATAGGCATACCTTTTCTTCCAGACTCTCTGCAATGTCACCTATAAAGACGTTAAAGAGGATTGGACCCAGTACTGAGCCCTGAGGTACTCCACTAGAAGAGACATAGACTTTGATGGCAAATAAGGACAGCTTGGCCCACCTAGTCTGCCCATTTCCCTACCTACAGGATAGGCCGCAGATCCTAGTTAACCAACAGCCTATTTCTTCCTACCCCCCACAAGAACTGCCTTATGTCTGTCCCATGCATTCTTGAATTCTCCCACAGTTTTAGACCCCACAACCTCCTCAGGAAGGCTGTTCCATGCATCCACTGCCCTCTCTGTGAAAAAATACTTCCTCACATTGCCCCGGAACCGCCCCATCTTTAAATTGTGTCCCCTTGTTCTTGCACGTCTCTTTTTCTGAAAGATCTCTTGGACTTTGTTGACTCCACTGAGGTATTTAAAAGTTTCTATCATGTCCCCTCCTCTTCTTTCCTCAAGTGTGTACATATTAAGCTCCTTTAGTCTCTCCTCGTGTGGCTTCTCTTGCAGATCCTGCACCATTTTAGTTGCCCTCCTCTGGACTACCTCTGTCCTGTCTATGTCCTTGCAGAGATGGGGTCTCCAGAACTGGACGCAGTACTCAGGTGGGGTCTCACCAACTGTCTGTACAGAGGGATAACAACTTCCTGTTTTCTGCTGATGATGCCTCTCCTATGCATCCCAGTATCCCCAGCCCTCCCTACTGCCTTCTCACATTGCTTGCTAACCCTAAGGTCATCTGATATGATTACCCCCAGGTCCTTTCCTTTTTGTTGTTGTTACTACCTCCCCATTGTATAATCTTCCCTGGGTTCTTGCTTCCCAGGTGCATTATTTTGCACTTCTTTGCATTGAATCCTAGCTGCCATAATTCTGACCATTCCTCCAACCTTGCCAAGTCCCTTCTCATCCTTTCCAAGCCTCCTTGTGTATCAACCATGTTGCAGATCTTTGTGTCATCTGCAAAGAGGCATACTTTTCCTTCCAGTCCCTCTGCAATGTCACTTATAAAGACATTAAAAAGGACTGGACCCAGTACTGAACCCTGCGGTACCCCACTAGTAACCCCTCTTTCTTCAGAGTGGACTCCATTTACAATTATCTTCTGTGTCCTGTTGTCCAGCCAATGTTTTACCCAGTCTACCACCCTGGGACCCACTCCCAGGCTGGTTAATTGACTATTAATCTTTTGTGTGGACTGTGTCAAATGCCTTGTTAAAATCTAGGTAGGCCATGTCCACAGCCCCTCCCTGGTCTACTACTTTGGTCACCCAGTCAAAGAAATCTATTAGATTCATCTGACATGACCTTCCCGCTGTGAACCCATGCTGCCTTGGGTCCCGTGCCCCACTGGCCTCAAGGTACTCAACAGTTCATTCTTTCAGAAGTGACTCCATCACTTTCCCTACCACAGAGGTCAAACTGACAGGTCTGTAGTTTCCTGCCTCAGTCTTGGTCCCACTTTTGTGAAGGGGAATCACATCCGCCTTCCTCCAGTCCTCGGGTACCACACCATCCTCCCATGATTTATTAAAAAGAGTAGTCAGTGGTTTCACTAGTTCCCCCCTTAATTCTTTTAGAATTCTGAGGTGAATTCCATCAGGCCCCATTGCTTTGTCCACCTTCAGTTTTAGGAGTTCTTGTAGAACCCTTTCTTCTGTGAAAGGGCTGGGATCGACCTCATATCAAGAGTGCTTCTGTTAATTGGATTAGGCACTTCCCCCTCCTCTTTTGTGAATACTGAGCAGAAATATTCATTCAGTATCCCTGCTTTTTCACTGTCCCCCTCTGCCCACCCACCATTCATTCTATTCAGCCTCACTATCCCTCCCTTTGTCTTTCTATGCTCTCTGATATACCTATAAAAGGTTTCATCCCCCTTCTTAACCGAGTTGGCTATCTTTTCCTCAGTTTGGACCTTTGCTAATCTGACTTCCCCCCCTGCTTTCTTCTGTCTTAACTGATACAGCTCTCTGTCCTGCTCCTTCTGTGTTTCCTTATACTTCCAGAATGCTACTTTTTCTCCCTGACTTTTCCAGCCACCTCTTTTGAGAACCATAGTGGCTTTTTCTTTCATTTTGATTTGTTTATTTGCTTCACACAAAGTCTTGTTGCCTCTGTGATGGCAGTTTTGATGATTCCCCATTGTTGCTCCAACCTTCCTTCTAGCCTGTTTGCTAGTGCTTTTCTGAGGCACTCTCCCATCTTGCCAAAGTCAGCACTCCGGAAGTCCAGTACCCTCACTTTTGTATAGCTTGACTCTGTAGCTGAGTTTAACATGAACCACACTGTTTGATGGTCACTTGTTCCCAGATGGCAAAACACTTCTAGATCTGAGAACCTCTCACTGCCCCGTTTGAGAGTACAAGGTCTAAGATTGCTCCCTCATGAGTGGGTTCTGAAACTAGCTGTCTGAGGCCTGCCACCTGTAGGGCATTGAGAATGGCCCTGCTCTTGGATGTGGCTGCAGCAAATGTGCTCCAGTTAACATCTGGCATATTCAGGTCTCCTATCAACAGTATCTCCCCTTTCTCTGCCATCCTAAGAATGCCTTCTATCATATCCTTGTCTATTCCCTCCCCTTGACATGGGGATCTGTACACAACCCCTGTGCGGATTGTGGTGCCCTTTCCAGTCTCCAAGGTGACCCACAGTGCCTCCTCTCCTCCCTGTTTACTCTTTTGTTCAGTTGCTTTTATCCTTTCCTTTACATAGAGAGCTACTCCTCCCCTTCTTCTCTCCTGCCTGTCTCTCCTATAGGTTATGTACCCTGGTATGTTAATATCCCAGTCAGGGTTCTCTGTGTACCATGTTTCTGTGACTGCTACGGTATCCAGGCATCCCTCTTCCATCAAGGCCACCAGCTCAGGGAGCTTGTTGCCCAGACTATGGGCATTGGTACTCATTACCCTCCATTTCCTGATGGCCTTAATCCTTTTGCCCCATCCCTGTCCTTCTTGCCTTTGTCATTTCCCCATTTACCCCTGCCCTTCTCCCTATCGCCACCTCTATGTTGTGTTGTTACTGTACTACTACCATGATTCTTTGGGGGCTAGGATTTCCCTGCTCCTTTCAGTGCTCCTCCCCTTGGCTGGTTTAAATGCTTCAATGAAGCATTTAAACCTATCACCTAGGATCCTGGTTCCGTCCTGGACAGATGCAGCCCATCATGCCAGTATAGGCTTGAATCACTCCAGGTGGACCCCAGTCCCCAATGAAGCCAATCCCTGAGCTCTGCCCCAGTTTTCAATCACTGATTGAATCCCATGGTGCAGAACACCCTAGCCTCTCCTATGCCATAGATGGGCAGCACCTCCGAGAAGGTTACCGTGCGTGCTACTTGTCTAAGGCCCCTCCCCAATTCCACAAACTCTTCCTGCACTGCTCTAATCCCTTTTTTAGCCAGGTCCTTTGTCCCTAGGTGGACAATGACATCCAGCTCCCTCCCTTGTACAGCTGCACCAGCAATCCTGAGGATTCACTCTCTGTCCCTCCAAGATGGTGCCAGGCAGGCACCCTACCTCTCTCTCTCCCCCCTTCCTCCCCCAGTTCTACCTTCCTAACAATGGAGTCCCCACCAGGAGTTGTTTCCTTCCCTTGTGGGGTCCCATGCCACCCTCCTGTGGGTCTTCTCTGTGGAGGTTCCCAGCATCCTCCTTGGTCTCCACTGCAGGTGCCTCCATAGAGGAACCTCACTTTGCCAGAATGGCATAGGAATTGTGGAGAGGTACAACTGGAGGGATGTGCCTCTGTTCCACCACCCTCACCCTCCCTGAGCCCACTGTGGTCCAACCGCTCCTCTTTCTTGGCAACCTCTGAGGCAACAGCAGTGGCACTGGTGGTCCCTGGATGGAGGAGGAGGTCCCACAAATCCTGGACAACTCAGCCTGGAGATGAGCAACCTCCTCCCTCAGCCCAGAGAGGTGCCTGCAGATGGGACAACACTGCATCCTCCAGAACGTCTCCCAGAAGACTGCTGCTCCACAGCCACTGCACTGCACCACTCCCATCATGTCTTATTTCTGGCCCCTTAACTGTTGTTTGGAATCCTTACTCTTTACTCTTTTTTTTCTTTCTCTCTCTCTCCACTTACGTTCTGCCTCTGTGCCCTTTAAGCTCCTGATTGTCCTATTCTGTGACAAGAATATCCTATATTTCTCAGTAGACTCCTTACTTGCTCAGAGGCAGGCCTCCAGCAGCTAGATGGGGCCAGAGAGCTACTCTTGCCCTTCTAGGATGGTGGGTCTTTGGTGGCTCTGTGATCACTCACTTCCTGCTCCCAAACAGGAAGTTCCTGTTGTCAGTCAAATCCTGTGCCTATAAAAGTAGAACTAGCTTTCGGTGGGAGGGTGAGCAATATAGTCCCAGTAGAGAAGTCCAGTCACACAGCACTCCTTCCTCCTGGTGTCTTCTGCCAAGCTACTAACAGCTAGTAACCCCCCTTTCTTCAGAATATGTTCCATTCACTATTACCTTCTATGTCCTGTTGTGTAGCCAGTTTGCTACCCAGGCTACCACCCTGGGACCCACTCCCAGGCTGGCTAACTTGATTATTAATCTTTTGTGTGGGAATGTGTCAAATGCCTTGCTAAAGTCTAGGTAGGCCATATCCACAGCCCCTCTCTGGTCTATTACTTTGGTCACCCAGTCAAAGAAATCAATTAGATTCATCTGACATGAACTTCCTGCTGTAAATCCATGCTGCCTTGGGTCCTGTGCCCCGCTGGCCTCTAGGTACTCAACAATTCTTTCTTTCAGAAGTGATTCCATCATTTTCCCCACCACTGAGGTCAAACTAACAGGTCTGTAGTTTTCTGCTTCTGCCTTGTTCCCACTTTTGTGAAGGGGAATCACATCTGCCCTCTTCCAGTCCTCAGGTACCACCCCATCTTCCCATGATTTGTTAAAAAGTGTGGTTAGTGGTGTCCCTAGATCCTCCCTTAGCTCTTTTAGGATTCTAGGGTGAATCCCGTCAGGCCCCATTGCTTTGTCCACCTTGTGCTTTAGGAGTTCTTTCAGGACTCTTTCTTCTGTGAATGGACTGGCGTCAACCCCACTACCCAGAGTGCTTCTACTGTTTGGTTTAGGTAACTCCTCCTCTTCTTCTTTTGTGAATACTGAGCAAAAGTATTCATTCAGTATCTCTGCCTTTTCACTGTCTCCCTCTGACCACCTCCCATCTCCTTTATTAATCTTCACTATCCCTCCCTTAACCTTTCTATGCTCCCTAATGTACCTATACAAGGTTTTATCCCCCTTCTTGAGTTGGCTATCTTTTCCTCAGTTTGGGCCTTTGCTTTTCTGACTGCCTTCCCCACTTCTTTCTGCTTTAATTGATACAGTTCCCTGTCATGCTTCCTGTAGGTTAGTATGTTAGTATGCTAGGAGTATAGAAGTAAGTTAGGCTTAGATAGACTTTGTGAACTTGTTATATAGACATGTGAGTAGTTGCTAGACATTTCTGTGGGGGGAACAAGTCCAGTGCAGTGTAGAATGTGTAAGTCGTGTTAAAGTTTAGCCTAGCAGTAAAATGCAGTGTAGTAGTTAAAAGTGTAGAGGTTAGTCCATCACCTCCTGGTGGTGTTAGATAGCTTAAGAATAACTAGCAGTAGACAGGAATGTTGTGTCTGAAAAGGAAAAAATGTGTTTTGAAAATCTTTTGGGGTGCCAAATAGGCCTGGTTGGGTACTGAGCAAGGTCCAATGGGGAAAGCTTTGGAGCAAGAAATAGTTAGAATATGGTGTCCCTAGAGGGAGGAGTTTGGGTGAGATGTCAGTAGGCCTGGTGGACCAGCCATCTGCTTGGAAAGTCAGATCAAGTTGCCATGCCCATTAGTGGAGCCAGGGAACTGTAGGTAGGTGGGTAGGCCCACTTAGTTCTCAATCGATTGCTGCCATGCAGTCAGACTGGTATAGCCTGGTAGAGCTTGGATGTGGTAGCCTGTGGGAGAGTGTGGATTACCCCACAGAGCACAGCAGCCATGGTTGCTCAGTGATGGAAACAGCTTCCCCAGGAGGTGAAGCATTTCTGTGGAGGGCAGGGTAACCCACGTGCCAAATTAGGGGGATTACTAAATAAAGATGCTCTGTTGGCATCGGGAGGAACGTTTGTGCTGCCAGGCTTGCCAGGGGGTGGGGCTTGGCATACACGTGGTGATTTTCAATTGCCAATGCAGGGAAAAACAGTTGAGGGAGCGTTCGAGAAGTGCCGTCGAGAAGTAAGGAGCAGCTGGTGCCAGCTTCAAGGCCTGAGGAGAGGGCCTTCAGTTGGGGTTGGATAGGCCCAGGGCCGGGGTGGGGAGATTGCCCCCTGGACCCTAACATCCAGATCCCACATGCCAGTGTGAGGACAGAATGAGGAAGCCAAACAACTAGAGAGAGAGAGAAAGAGAAGTTGTTTGGAGCCCATTTTGGCTCCATTGGTCAGATGATTCGTGAGGTGGCTGCCACAAGAGGGATCAAGGTCAGTGATAGCAGGACTGCTTCAGAGGGGCTGCTATGGCAGCATGGACCCCTGCCCTTAACTGTCCATCTCCTGTAAAGTGGAATGGGTTGCTGTGGAAATTCTGGTGGAAGTAGCTTGAGGGTTGCAGGCGTCCTTTGCAAACCCTGCCTGAGGATCAGCAGACGGTCTGCACTCTGAGGGAAAGGACTGTGTCCAGGGAGAGAGACACCCCCCTCCTCATTTGAGGAAGGTGGTGGCAAGGTTTGAGAGTGAGTGTGCACCCCTCTTCCACTGGCAGGGATTAAGAAGTAGATACTGGCCTGAGAACACTGGTAGTGTTCTAAAGAAATTCAGAAATGGCTCAACAAGCAAGGAATGTGTGCGGAGGATCCAGGTTCAAAACCTGGGTTCCCTAAATGACTGTGCCATGGCTCTCAACCATAGAAAAAGTGTGGAACTGTAACAATGAACTGTGTGCACCCCTCCATGGAGTTTGTTGTTCAGCTTGAGCTTTTGTGACCGAATAAAAATGCTTGCTTGCATCCGATTCCTGTTTGGACCAAATCTGTTGGAGTCCTGAATTGCTATGCTGTGCTTTGCCTAACTAACTGTTTTCCAGATTCTAAAGTGACTTGTTGCCACCAGTTGTGAAAAGAGGAAGAATGCTATCCAGCCTGTGCCTTGACAGAAACCCAGCCATCACCAGTGGAATCCCAATCTACAAATGAAATAAGGGGCTGTGTGTGCACACTGCTTTATTATTATGCTGCTCAGTTGAGTTGGAGCCTTTCCCAGAGACAATATCCATCAAAACCCTAGACTGGGAAGGGAGGGGGTATCTGCCTCAGTAACCAATCACCAATGTGGGACTGAGAGTGGTTGTGCTGCCTGCTTGAAAGAAATAACCCAAACCCCCCCAGAGTAGGAGTGTGTAGACAATCCAAATGGTTGTTATTTTTGACAAAAGAAGTATCATCCAGTATGAAGTAATATGCAGGGGCCAGTGGTTACACTTGCATCTTAAAAACATTTTACTATTTCATATCTTTATGCCATCTAACAACAAGACTTGTGGATGAGCTACGAACGCCAGAGCACTATCTCAGGCACTGGTGTAGCTTGTTGATGTTTGGGTCTTGTGGTCTTCCTCAGAGCCTTCCTCATATTTTGTTCCTGTTTTGTTCATCCCATCTCTACATGGTACAGCAGTGGGATGTAAAACCCACAAATCAATGCAGGTCTAGTCAATCTATTCTGAGTCATGTCAAGATTATGTAATGATTTTAGTAGCATGTCTATAATCTAGCAGTCATAGTCCAAAACTAGTAAAATGAGTTGGTTGGAAATATCGACACAAGTTTGCTTCGGGATTTGAAATGCAGTGTGCTCAGGGCACTGATATAACTGTTTACTTTTGTTGTTAAATTGTGTATATGTATATCACATTTTAGATGTTGCTCTGTCACTACTCCTATTTGTATTCTTTGGTTTGTGTTATAGTCAAAACTTCCATTGTTTTTATATATAATTTTGGCCCATTCATTTTTTTAGTATTTTGGGAAGGGGCTGGAGGGCCATCATTTGTGTCTTCCCAAATTCATTACCAGTTTTGAAGTTTTAAACCAAGTCTGCATGTTGTGAAGTACAGTTAAGCATGGGGCTTAAGCTGTTGCCTCTACACTCAAAGCTATTGTAGCGAATTGATACACTGCATGGCAGTGCCATTTTATGCCAGATGCTCTGGGAAACCCCTCAGAAGTGTAGTCTCATGGTATCCAGCAGCCACTGCTATTAAAGGAATACAATTTTATTTTATTTTCCTGCCTCCATCTAAATTTATTCCCAGGGTCTAGCAAGACACCATCCACCAGTGCAGTGAGAGCTGGGCAAGGCAGACAAGAAGAGAAGGTAAGGGTACGTGTGGCAGACCAGCACAAAATACCACACTGTGTAGAAAGTCCAATTGCAATTTTTTTTGACTTCTTCAAAAGTGTTTCTTGAGACTACCAAAACTGTATCAGTAGCATAAAGACAAATATATGTTCTGCATGTGGTTCGGCAGCCTATTCACATACATGTATAATAGCAAACAGACCAGAATTGAGCCTTGTGGGACTAATCTTGTTATCTGCTGGCACTCCACCACCACCCTCTGACTGTGATCATCTAAAAAGGATCTGCACCATCTTCATGTCGCAGTAGAAATACTGATATCCAGGAGCACTGAAAAATGCCCCCCCCCCCAATTTTTCTGCAATATCCGCAGTTTTCATCATTCCCCACACAACACCACAATTTCTTGCAATTTAGTGAAGTTTTGACTGAAATTGTACAAAAATATTTAAATAGTCAGGGAAATCTACTCAAATATGTAACAATTGGATTTGGCTCAAACAATACAGTGTGAGGTGCGGAGAGGTCCAATGTTACTCTGCTTTCATGTGATTCACTTCCCTGCTTTGGTTTCAGAATCCTCTGGCCATGCGTATCTACACTGGAGCACTTCAAGAACTACTGACATGATGCTGTTTACACAACTTCTAACATAAGTGTTTGAGATCATCTACAGAAGTAAACTTTTAAAATTTTGCAGAAATGCCTGTTTTAGTTGACATTTAAGTAGTTTTCTTTCTCTGTAGCTGACCTGCGTTCTCATACTTGCTCCTGTGGCCACCGTGCATTCCAGTTGCTCCTGCAGCATGATGTCTCAAAGTGAGGAATGCATGCAATGGGTAGCCACAGTGAGTGAGCAAGTCTGACAGCTCGGTCTTTCAATGGGAAATGTTCAGTTTCTGACAGCGTTTAGCGGAATATATTTTTTTTACGTTTATGACAAACTGTGTCTCATTATTTACAGGTATGTGTTTTATATGGGGTTTTAGAGATCAATGCCATTACTTCAGTTGTCTCTGATTTGTAAGTTGCAGTTAAATGAATAGTGAGCTTCATGTCACACAGTAGTGGGTGAGGAGCTGTGATGTGTATGTGTGTTCAGACTTGATCATTGTACTTACTGCCTCAACTTAGTGCTACAAATAGAACAGTAGATGACCTGTCATGCATAACAATCTCAGGATTTCATCAAGGGCTCCTGATGAAATCGATGACCACAACAGCACAGCTCAAGTAGTCCCCATTTCCATCAGGAGTCCGAGATGGAATCCAGAGCTTGCTGTGTATGACAGGTCATCTACTGTATTTTGTAGTATATGGACAGCATCTGTTCTCCCACATATTTAAAAAAAAATGTACTAAGAATTTAGTGCGATCACTATGAATGCCACCACTAGTGACAGCTGCCATTGCATTCATTTGTCAGTTGCACTTGCTCTGGTATGAAATAACAGATGGACCTTTTTTAATTGTGGCATGTGCTGCTGGCTGCAGTTTGTTGTTGTACCACTGATTTCACGTCAGATAGATGGTACAACAGCAGTCTGATGTCAGATGGATGGCACAGCAGCGTTTCAGCTGTCACTAAATTCTACACAGAACAGATGCTGTCCATATACTATATAGCAGTTCATTTAATAATCCTGCTGCAAATATATTTTTTTCTCTCATTATAATTAAAATCAGAATATACCATCTCACAGCTACACATGAGGTTTTGATGTACTTGACAGCTTATGAAACAAGTATTTGATATTAAAATCTACATAACCTAAATATATTTTCTTCCTATACTGGAAATTTGACCACTGTTGACCAAAGGAACTACTGGATCTGTCAATTCAGGTTCAATAATTGTGCTATATTCTGTAAAATCCCTGACAGCCCACTACTGAATCACCTGAGACAGCATTCTTTGCATTGTGTTAATCAGCATTAAATGTGATTCATTAAAAAAAATTCTAATGCATTATCAGAAATATAAGTACTGTGTTGTCAGATAATGCTATGCCACTTGTAAAGTCATTTACATCCCCATATGAATGGGCACCAGAAGCATTAATGCCAGTGAACTGATCAGCATTCATTTCTAACCCAGACCCCATATTCTCAAATGTAGTACCACTATTCACAAAAACACCCTGTATTCCATTCAGATTTGCAAAGGAAACTATATGCCACAGCTAAAATGGACACATGAATAACACACCACTCAACTCTGCTGCACCGAGGAACTACATGTGTTTCAAAGTGGTCATGATTTGACATTTCTCCTCAGTAAATGTAGCAAAATGGCTGGAAAAGGGGAGATACTGTTGATGGGGGACCTGAATATGCCAGATGTTAACTGGATGACATGTACTGCAGCCACATCCAAGAGCAGGGTCATTCTCGATGCCCTGCAGGGGGCAGGTCTTAGACAGCTAGTGTTGAAACCCCACTCGGGAGGGAGCAATACTAGACCTGGTACTCTCAAATAGAGAGAGGATCACAAATTTAGAAGTCAGTAGACATCTGGGAACAAGCGACCACTGCACAGTGTGCTTCACAATCAGCACAACCATGGAGACGAGCCATACAAAAACAAGCATACTGGACTTTAGAATGGCTGACTTTGGCAAAATGGGTGAATACCTGAGGAATACACTAGAAAATGGCCAAAAAGGAGGGGTGGAAGAACAATGGAGAAAAATCAAAACTGCCATCATACAGGCAACAAGCCTTTGTGTGAAACAGATAAAGAAAACAAAGCGGAGTAAAAAACACTATGGTTCTCAAAAGAGGTGGTAGGGAAGGTTAAGGAGAAAAAGGCTGCATTCAAAAAGTATAAGGAATCACAGAAGGAGCACGACAGGGAACTGTATCAATTAAAGCAGAAAGAAGTGGGGAAGGCAGTCAGAATGGCAAAAGCCCAAACCGAGGAAAAAATAGCCAATGCAGTTAAGAAGGGGGATAAAACCTTTTATAGGTACATTAGGGAGCATAGAAAGGTTAAGGGAGGAATAGAGAAGATTAATAAGGGAGAGGGGAGGTGGGCAGAAGGAGACAGTGAAAAGGCAGAGTTACTGAATAAATACTTTTGCTCAGTATTCACAAAAGAAGATGAGGAGGAGTTACCTAAACCAGACAATAGAAGCACTCTGGGTAGGGGGGTTGACACCAGTCCATTTACAGAAGAAAGTGTTCTGAAAGAACTCCTAAAACTCAAGGTGGACAAAGCAATGGAGCCTGACAGGATTCACCCCAGAATCCTAAAAGAACTAAGGGAGCACCTAGTGACACCACTGACCACACTTTTTTAACAAATCATGGGAGGATGGGGTGGTACCTGAGGACTGGAGGAGGGCAGATTTGATTCCCCTTCACAAAAGTGGGAGCAAGGCAGAAGCAGGAAACTACAGACCTGTAAGTTTGACCTCAGTGGTAGGGAAAATGATGGAATCACTTCTGAAAGAAAGAATTGTTGAGTATCTAGAGGCCAGCGGGGCACAGGACCAAAAACAGCATGGATTTACAGCAGAAAGATCATGTCAGATGAATCTAATAGATTTCTTTGACTGGCTGACCAAAGTACTAGACCAGGGAGGGGTTGTGGATATGGCCTACCTAGATTTTAGCAAGGCATTTGACACAGTCCCGCACAAAAGATTGATAATCAAGTTTACCAGCCTGGGAGTGGGTCACATGGTGGTAGCCTGGGTAGCAAACTGGCTGTACAACAGGACACAGAAGGTGATAGTGAATGGAACACATTCCGAAGAAAGGGGGGTCACTAGTGGAGTACCTCAGGGAGCAGTACTAGTTCCAGTCCTATTTAACATCTTTATAGGTGACATTGCAGAGGGTCTGGAGGGAAAGGTATGCCTCTTTGTAGATAACACAAAGATCTGTAACAGAGTTGTTACACAAAGGGGGGTAGAAAGGATGAGAAGGGACTTGGCAAGGTTGGAGGAATGGTCAGACATCTCCACCCTACACAAGCGGCTACTCCCTAAACTTGGCGCTTTGCACCACAACAAAAGTTATCTCCCCACACAAACAAGACATGCCATAGTGCAAAAAATTATCCTTCCCGTCCTTGACTACGGTGACATAATTTACTCCATCGCCCCCGGGTCTGCCCTGGCCAGCCTTGACACCCTATACCACTCCTTCTGCCGCCTCATCCTTGGCTTCCCCCAATCTACACACCACTGCGATCTTTATAACTCATTAGCCCTACCATCCCTTCATGACCACAGACAAATCAACTGCGCCAGATTCGCCGCCAAATATTGGTCCCACTCCCTTCCCCCTTACCTGACCTCTGTCCTCTCCCAACAATCGTCACCTACTTACTCCCTCCCTTAGAAGTTCAAACCCTAAACTGTTCCATGTCCCATTCATGCACACAACCAAAGAGCAGCATGCTTTTAACTACCGCTTACCCCAGTCCTGGAATGCCCTACCTGCCTCCATTAGGCATGCACCAAACACCCACCTAAGAAACAAATTACTCAGGACACATTTCTCCTCCAGCTGCTCCTGTTTTAACTAAGTATGTTACCATATATCTCTCTGCTGTTAATCTAAAACATCTTGCACATTACCCTACCCCCATGTCATTATACTGTTTATGCCAATTTGTATTGTAAAATACCCTTGTCTGCATTTTTTTTTCACCCTAAATGTATGTTGATGCACTTGCTCTCTCTGTACTGATTAAGCAATTCCAATTTATGTATGTGGGTCTCAGCCCCCAGGTCGCATCTGGAATCGAGCATGTTGTTCAGTATGCTTTCCTGGTAAAACTCGTAAATAAATAAATAAACAAACTTAGATTCAATGCAAAGAAGTGCAAAGTAATGCACCTGGGAAACAAAAACCCAGGAGAAGAGTACACAATAGCAGGGGAGGTACTAACAACAACAAAAATGGAAAGGGACATGGGGGTAGTCATATCAGATGATCTAAAGGTGGGTAAGCAATGTGAGAAGTCAGTAAGGAGAGCCAGGGGGATACTGGGATGCATAGGAAGGGGCATCACAAGTAGAAAAAGGGAAGTGGTTATCCCTCTGTACAGACAGCTGGTGAGACCCCATCTGGAGTAGTGTGCAGTTTAGGAGACCTCATCTATGCAAGGACATAGACAGGATGGAAGCAGTCCAGAGGAGGGCAACTAAAATGGTGCAGGGTCTGCATCAGAAACCATATGAAGAGAGATTAAGAGAGCTTAATATGTATACCCTTGATGAAAGGAGGAACAGGGGGGACATGATAGAAATGTCCAAGTACCTCAAGGGAATCAACAAAGTCCAGGAGGGTAGCATCTTTCAGAAAAAGAGATGTGTAAGAACAAGGGGGCACAATTTAAAGATAGAGGGGGGACAGTTCAGAGGTAATGTGAGGAAATTTTTTTTCACTGAGGGAGTGGTGGACGCATGGAACCACCTTTCTGGAGAGGCTGTGGGGTCTAAAACAGTGGAGGAATTCAAACATGCATGGGACAGACATAAGGCAATTATAGTGGGGGGTTGCAGGAAGTAGGCTGTTGGTTAGCTAAAATCTGCAGCTTATCCAGTAGGTAGGGAAATGGGCAGACTGGGTGGGCCAAGTGGTCCTTATCTGCCGTCAAAGTCTATGTTTCTATGTTGATGACCTGCCTAGGAGAGCATCTGAGGCACACTCATGAGTTAACAACTAAAATGCTGTTAAAAATTGACAAGATGGGTTTTGTGAGCCATTCTAGTTGCAGTTCTAATTTTGCTTATCTTGACACAAGCTTTTAACAGCAGAATGTAAGAGCCAGATGTCACTTGCTCTTTAACATTTATGTTGAAGCAGCTATCAGAAAACTTTTTGCTGCCACAGAGACTGAAACAATAGGCATGTGAAAGGTTCAAATTGCCCCATTTGCCTAAATGAAGCATTAACTTCAATGCTTGCTTTTGAATGGTAGGGTAGGTTTTCCTTGTATACATACTTTCATTCTGAATGGATTTTAACTCAAATGTGTGAGGAGTTTGGATGGCCCTGCTGATTATAAACTTGAATGTGCTTCTGAGGGAGCTGGTGACAGTGATCCATTACTTAATAGTCTGCCACAACTGCATACTCACATACAAAGCCTACACAAAAAAAAGTTATACAAACACGCTGGTAAAACATTCAGTGTATTTAAACAGTTACCTTCAAATAGACAAAAATCATTGCAACCTGAGTAAAACAAAAGTGCCATGTATTACAAACCATTGCATGATGTAGTGATGAGCTACTGGCATACTTTAATACTTTCATCATGTGATTTTAAAACATTTGTACTTACAGTGCTGATTAAAGAACAGCAATTATTTTAACAAAAGTTCTTTTTTTTACTGGAACTTTACTAGGCAGTCCAGTTATTTATTTTTTTTTTCTTGCACCAAAGTAAGTAGTTATTAAAAAGGCTTCATTATTTAACATGTAGAAACTGGTAGCATATATTGTTTCAGGATGTAGTCAATACTGACTGATTGTGAATTACTAAATAAAATCTAGTTAGTACTGCATGAGGTAGATGCTTTTAGATTTTAGAAGATACACTACATAATGATCAATTTGCAGTCCATTTCAAAAGCACAAACCTTTCTTCATACTGAAAGCATACACAAGTGGTAATAAATTTATCTAACAATTTATATGATCAGTACATGCTGCAGCAAACAATGAAAGATTTATTGGGGAGCACTGGGGATGTATAGTGAACCCCCTCAATTTCTGTGAAAAATCTCTGCATTTTGGGGTAATAGTTCCCCAATTTTCCAGTGATCCTGCCAATGTATTGTAGTCGAGGCAGAAGAATTTTATGATCCACCAATCTGAAAACATTGGAGAGGTCCAGTGACTCTGCACCCACAGACTTTCTATGCCGTCGAGTATGGTTACTTCTTTCACAGAGAGTACCACCAATAGGATATCTACAGGTAGTGTTGTTATATGATTCCCATCTTTGTAAATACATTTTAACCAGTGACATAAATTCTTGTTCTCTCTCTGTCTGTAAAATATTGACTTTGCTGCTGTATCAGTCCACCAGGACCCTCTTGGAAAAATAGGTGTTTCACCCCCAATAAAATTCTAAATAAATGAATAAGTAAGATGAAGTGTTACAGATCCTGTTTTCACATAGTTGACCCTTGTAATAAAGAACAGTGGGAGGAAAATACAAGAAATATCTGAATAATAAGTTGAATTCTGTCCAAATATTTTGTCTTTTAAAGCTTTTCCTGTGATGTCAGAGGCTCTTTAAAAAGAGAAAAGGGAGCATGTGAGGAGGAGGACCCTGTAAAGGCATCTATCCTAAATAGATACTTTTGCTCAGTATTTACTGAAGAGAAGGTAGGGCAGGGCCCACAGCTCAGCATCATGGACACAGGGGGGAGGGAGGTGAGCACTACTCCCTTCACAAAAGAAAGGGTCCTACAAGAGCTTGCTAAGCTCAGGGTGGATAAGGCAATGGGACCTGATGGCATACATCCCAGGGTACTTAAGGAGCTAAAGGAGGAACTAGCAGAGCCATTAGCAGAATTGTTTAGTGAGTCTCTGAGCACAGGGAGAGGTCCCAGAAGACTGGAGAAAGGCTCATGTGATCCCACTCCACAAGAGTGGTAGCAGGGAGGAGGCGGGGAACTACAGACCGGTCAGTCTTACCTCAGTAGTGGGCAAGATTATGGAGGCACTCCTTAAGGAAAGGATAGTGCAACACCTGGAATCCATAGGGGCACAGGATCCAAGACAGCATGGGTTTACAAAAGGAAGGTCCTGTCAAACTAATCTCATAGATTTCTTTGACTGGGTAACCAGAGTGGTGGACCAAGGGGGAGCAGTTGATGTAAGCCTACCTTGACTTCAGCAAAGCTTTTGACACTGTTCCACATAGAAGATTGATAAATAAGCTAGGTAGGCTCGGGTGGGTCAGAGTTGGTCAACTGGGTGGCAAACTGGTTGACTGGCAGAAAACAGAGAGTGGTGGTAAATGGTATACAGTCAGAAGAGATGCAAGTCATGCAAGGGTACCTCAGGGATCAGTCCTGGGGCCAGTCCTATTCAACATCTTCATTAGTGACCTCGAGATGGACTAGAGGGTAAGGCTTGTCTGTTTGCAGATGACACCAAGATCTGCAACAGAGTAGATAATCCAGATGGGGTGGGCAGAATGAGAAGAGATCTGGATAAACTAGCAGAATGGTCAGAAGAGTGGCAACTGGGATTTAATGCAAAGAAGTGCAAAATCATGCACATAGGGAAGAGAAACCCTGAAGCCACTTATAGGCTGGGAGGAGTTGCTAGCAGTCACAAAGGAAGAAAGAGACTTGGGCATCATCATCACTGATGACCTAAAATCATCCAAGCAGACCTCTAAAGCAGTAGGTAAGGCTAGGGGTGTTAGGGTGTTAGTAGGGGTATACAAGTCGTAAGAGGGAGTGTAATAATCCCTCTGTACAAGACATTGGTTAGGTCCCCATCTGAGTACTCATGCAGTATTGGAGGCCACACCTTCACAAGGACATTAACCAAATTGAGGCAGTCCAGAGAAGGCAACTAAAATGGTGCAGGGACTGCATCAGAAGACATATAAGGACAGATTAACGGAGCTCATATGTATACCCTTGAGCAAAGGAGGAGAGAGGTGATATGATCGAGACATTTAAACACCTTAAGGGCATAAACAAGGTGAAAGAGTCTAACATGTTTAAATATAAGAAAAATAGCAGGACAAGAGGACACAGCATGAGATTAGAGGAGGCCGATTAAGGGGAATGTGAGGAAATTTTTTCACAGAAAGGGTGGTAGATGCATGGAATGGCTTACCACAAGAAGTGGTGGCTATGAATACAGTGCAGGGCTTCAAACAGGCATGGGATAGGCATAAGGGAGCAATACAAATGACTATGAATAGATAGGTCACTGACAGAGCAAAGGCCGATGGCACATTTATAAGGTAGAAAAAGAAATGGGCAGACTGGATGGGCCTTGCGGTCCTTATCTGCCGTCAACTTCTATGTTTCTATGTTTCTATGTTTCTATGTTAAACATCAATAAAACAGGGGACATAAAAAAATACAATTGAGCCAACTCTAGTGAGAAGGACCAACATATCTGGCTAGTTTGGACATTGATTACTAATTGTATTAATTACAAAACATTTAAAAAGCTAGAGAACATTTCAGGCCATAAAATGCACACTGTTCGAAATCTGCAGTTTTTTTAATGAGATTGATAGGAAATGGGATACCTGATTAGTCCTCCTTTTTTTAAGTTTATAAACTTTCATAGTCCATTCCATGATACAAGGATGTGAGTAGATTTTAAAAAAATTCACAAAAGGTGTGTGTCATTCACAAAATAGACTTTTTTTGGGGGGAGGGGGTAGTGCTTGTGGTCTGCAAATGTTACACGTTCAGCAGATGTGACTTGTATTTCTTTTGTAAAGAAGGTCCCAAGTATTTTTCCCACTGTGCTACATAAAGGTATACCCTGTTCTTTTTTTTTCCCCCATAAAGGCTTTTATGCCACTTGCTCTGAGGAGTGGCTGTTCAGCCCTGTCCCCACTATGTCAAACTGGCACCTGCCTCTACCAGCACTCATGTCTAGTCATGTTTCTTCCCCCACAAATTCCCTCTTGTGGCAGGGCTGGAGAGGGAAGGGCCATCCTCCCCCAATAAACATATCCAGAATGGATCTCAGTGAGCATTGGGTGATGGCGCAGGCCAAGACCAGTAGACAGAGCTTCCTTAAGCCCCTCAACCACAATTTTCCACTGTATCTCCCCTAGCTGCAGCGACCTGAGGTACACATGCAAATGGAGTCTCACATGCTTCCTGAAACCATGGCTCCCCGGCCCCCGACTGTTGTCAGTTGCTCATGCATCAGCACTATCATCAGGTTTTGTGTGATAATCATGACTCAAAAAGAGCACCGACACCAACAGCATACCCAACATCGCCGAAAGTGAAAATGGCGATCTGAATTACAGAGACTGACGCAAACAGCAACCCCCCCCGCACCCCCCATAATAATCAACTCTGGACGGCCAACACATGGGAAAGGAGAAAACTCGGTTGGGGGGGCTACTCGGGGACAAGCTGCAGGCTGGAAGAAACAAAGCTGGAAGGGCGGGGGAACAGCAATTACTTAAAAAAATATATATTACCCCCAAAAAATAAAAATAAAAAAATCCACTACAGCCAGACCCAAACTCAGGTCCACCAGCTAGAGAGGTAGTGACTGAAGCCACTACACCAAATGGCCAGCTGGGAACTGCTTAGTCGAACATAGTCCCATAGCCTGCTGTAGCTGGTGTAGCTCACTGCTACTCTCGCTATATATTAATCCTCACTATAGTTTAAAACTCACTATTTCTACCAGTGGTCAAACTGAGTCACTCAAATTGACTCGCCCACATTACATGATACCCTACCATCAGACTTCTACCTGATGGAAGCAAGAGCCAAATCAACTTGCCACCCCAGTCGAAGAGAGGAGAGCTGCCAGGTAATCACTCAATCCACTCCGGTCCCCCCCCCCCCAGCTGATCCCCAGTGATCTGATCTTGTTTCTGAACTGGGATTGTTGGCATGGTGAGAGATAAAGTGCTAGGCACCCCAACCTTCTGTGCCACTGTGCTGGCCCTGTTCTTTTGTTTAAGTGCAACAAAGTGTATAGCAAGGCAACAAGGATACTGGTCATGTATAGGGATGAGGTTTGACAGCTGGAGGAGGGGGGTGATTTTGCCGCTGTACAGGTCCCTGGTTAGGCCTCACTTGGAGTACTGGAGTTCTCAGCTAAGGAAGGAGAGGGACAGGCTAGAGGGGGTACAATTCAAGGTCACCAAAATGATCCATGCGGATCTGGTCATGTACCCTGACAGATGGGGGTTGGGGGATATGATCAAAACCTACAAATTCCTGAGGGGGGGAAACAAGGTAGGCAGTGGGGATCTTTTCACCAGGAAAGATAGCACAATGACAAGAGGTCACAGGCTGATAGAGGGGGAATTTAAAAACAATATCAAGAAATACAACTTTACCGAGAAGGTGGTGGAAAAATGGAAAAGACTGCCAAAGGATGTGGTGGAGGTGTGGTCTGTAATAGGCCTCAAAAGGTTGGTCTAACTTTCCAGACGAAATTCCGCACTCATATAAGAAAAACAGACGCAAGTCCCAGAGTTGCAGCAGAAATTGCAGAAAACTGCTAGAAATGTAGCAGGTGCATCCAGACATCTGTGAATAGGATGCAGGCATCTGGACACATTTGCATGGATGCCTCATGCATCTGAAATATGGAAGCATGTGCTGTATCCACAGTTTTGAAACTCCCACCCAGAGTCTTTTTCTGCCATCATAGTTTATGTATTTCTGTTTCTAACTCTCATATTTATGCTTGCCATCTTCCTTTCTGCCTCACTGGTACTTCCTGTGCCACCTCCCAACCCCAATCTGTTACCCCCATTACCCACATCACCCTGTCTCCCGACCGGACTGTACAGGCCCATGGTTTACCCTCGTGAGGGGGCTGGCAGTGGACAACCCCTGCTCTTGTTTCATTTTGCTTCCAACATGTGATGATACTATATGGATGTTTTCATGCCTACAGGTGTATTGCATTTGTGATATTCTGACATCTGTTTTACTGGGTTCTAAAGATGAGGTTAAGCTTTATTCATTTTGTTGTAAGCAGGTTCAGCCTGTGCAAGAAAAAAATGTGATCCCATTACTTCTAAATTGCTTTTACAGGTTATGAAATAATTATTTTCTCATTTCCCTGCCAAACTCTAAACTTGGTTTCCATAGTGATGTATTACTTCATTTGTTGTACCTAAAAAATTGCTTGCAAAGAATGAGAGCTACATTAAATTTGGGTCTCCAATTAAGGGCAGTCAGGTTTAAATGAGGCCTCTAGCACAATGGTGCCTATGTTGTGTCCATCTGTCATTGCAAAATCATCTTTGGAACACGTTTACTGAACATGATTTGAAATGGAATGTGATGCATTATGTTTAGAACACAGCTGGTATGCGGCAGCACTCCAGGATCACAATGGGAAATTCACAGTCAGTTCAGGGCGGCCCATAACCAACCTCTGCAGGGTTTATAACGGTCACATGCTGCAGCCACTTCGCTGCCAGCTGTGATCACACCATATTTGGCAGTGGTTTCTCTAAGCTGTGATTGAAACAATAACTAACGCAACCTGCAGAAGGCAAATGACAGACTTATCGTTTGCTGCTCCCTTTTTATACAACTCAGCTGAAGAGTACTTCATCTTTTAGCAGGACTGTGCACCCAGAATCTAGTTAGTACAGACATTAGGGCCATAGAACTCTGACTTTAGCAGTAGAACTAGCAAAAAAAAGTTACATCCTTCCTCAGACTCCATGCGTAATGTCACACAATTCACAAACTGAGGATACTTCTGCTGTGTTACAGAAGAGTTATTAGACTGTTCTTAAAAAACACAAGTGCAACCCCCTCCAGCTCAGGGGTTATAGTATAGCCTGGTGTTCTCTCCTTCAGGGGTCTGTTTTTCCCATGGAGAAATAAAGATGTGGCCTCAAAGAGAAAGCGGTGTTACGGGTAGTTGCCGGAATACCAAAACTGCTGTATTGCTGGAACCTACACAAAGGGTAAAATCTAGAACTGCCAGAGCCACCAGAATGCATGCAAATTTTGCATGTGTTCCTGTGTTCTGGGAGTTCCATGTCTCAACAAGTGCAAGGTGGGTGTAAAGACTGGAACATTGTTGAAGCAGAGTTGTCCCAACTCATGGAATGACCACATCCACTGGAACAGCTACCATGTTTCACACAATGACCTTCCAACTGCTTGAATGGCCCCCTGATTGCAGGACTAGCCACCCAAAGGCCAAAATGCTCACTATAGGATAGGAACACCCACTCTGACGGCTGAAATGGCCTCTTGATGGCCAGCAGTACCACATTAGGGCCAGAATGCTTACCCTGAAGATCAGAATATCCACCATGAGTGGTACAGTGCCCACCTTGTGTACTAGAATGCCCACCCTGGGTGTTTGAATGCCCACCCTGAGGGTGGGAATACCCAAGCTGGGAGCCAGAATGTCTACTCTGTGTGCTGGAATACCCACCCTGGGAGAAAGAATGTCCAACCTGAGTGCCCATTCTGATGTTCTGAATGCCCACCCAGGGCAGGAATGCCCACCCTGGGGCAGAATGCCCACCCTAGGGACAGTGTCCCATCCTGCGGCCAGATGGCTCACCCTAGGGCCAGACTGCCACACTGAAGGACACAATGCCCACCCTGTGTGCTAAAATGCCCCCTTGGTGGCTGAATGCCCAGCCTGGGGTCCTGAATGCCCTCCTTAGAGGATGGGAGGTCCTCCTTGAGGAGCATTATGCCACCCTGGTGGCCATAATTCACCAACCGGAGGGTTGGAATGTCCACCCCAGAGCTTTAATTACCTTCCTGGAAGCCAGAATGCCCACCCTGGATGCCAGAATACCCACCCTGAGGTGCACAGTGCCCATTCCAGGGACCAGAATGCCCACCCTAGGTCTCAGATGCCCAACCTGGGACCAGAATATTTATCCTATGCCTAAATACTCAACCTGAGGGGCACGGTGCACACTCTGTGTTTCTGAATGCCCAGCCAGCAGGTCAGAATTCCCACGTTTGGGTCCAGAATGTCTTTTCCATATGCTGGAATACCCACCCTGGCAGCTAAAATACCTGCCCTGAGTGCCTATTCTGGGACCCTGAATGCCCACCCTGGGGACTGAAATGCACCCCTAGGGTCAGAATGTTCACCCAGGGGGCAGAATGCCTAATCTAGAGCCAGTATGACCTCCCTTGGGCCAGAATACCCATACTGGGGCCAGATTACCTACCCTAGGGCCAGAATACTCACCCTGAGAGGCACAGTGTCCACTCAGTGTTCCTGAATGCCCACCTTGGGGTCAGAATTCCCACAATGGGGACCAGAATGTCTACTCTGTTTGATGGAATACCCAGCCTAGGATCCAGAATGCCCAACATGAGTGCCCATTCTGGGACCTTGAATGCCCACCCTGGGGCAGAATGTCCATTCTAGGGCCAGAATGCCCACACTAGGGCCAGAATGCCCATTCTGGGGGCCAGAATGCCTTCCCTAGGGACAAACTGCTCACACAGAAGGGCACAATACCCACCCTGTGGCCTGAAGGCCCACCCTGGTGGCCTGAATGTGCACCTAGGGCAGGAAGGCACACCCTGAGGTGCACAGTGCCTGTCCTGTGTGCCAGAATGCCCATCCTGGGAGCTAGAATTCCTATCCTGGGGTGTAAACTCACCCTGTGTGCCAGAAATCCCACCATGGGGTCCAGAATGCCTACCCTAGGGCTGGAGTGCCCACACTTGGGAAATGAATGCCAACCCTGAATTTAGAATTGCCCCCAAGGGAGTATCTGGCCCACACACAGATTGGTCTGCTGCCCACATGGAATGCTAACCCTGCAACTAGAGCAGCTCATGCCCCAACACAATGCCTATCCTGCACCAGTAATGACTTCCCTTCCCCACAGAATGCTCATCCTGCCACCGGAACTTTCTGCCCACACCTCCGCATCCAGACTGGCCTGCTTCCCTCATGAAATGCCTACCATGAAACCAGAATGGCTCCTGCCGCCCACACAATGCCCACCCTTCACCAGTAATGGCTTCCCTCCCTCACAGAATGCTCACCCTGCCACCAGAACTGCTGCCCAGACATGCTAAATACCCTTAGACCAACCCAGAATTGCCCATAACATTTGCCCAATGCCTTACTACCCCACCCATCATCTCCTCTCCAAATGCAAGAGGAGATGAGGTTGGAGCAGAATCTGGCATGCCAGTTTGCTAACATGCTGGTGTGCCAGAAACTGTGGGGAAGGGTTCCCGCTACAGGCTGCATGCTGGTATCTCCAGCACCTTGGCATGATACTTAATGATGCTGTGAGATGCCGCTGAGCCTGAAAAGGTGTGGTAGTGCCATTGAAATGCCAATATTTCATCTGATTTTGCCTTCATATTATTATTAAGTTAATTGCTGTGACTTTTGAACAGATTGGGTTATAGAAGCCTCTACAATTTAGTTTTTGGAGGCTACCATAACCTTAATTTAAATAGTACCACCCAGCCTTTTCAGGCATGCTGGCATCTCAGACTTGCTAACATGCCTCTTTTACACAGAAAACTCCTTTCCCCTCATAGCACTGCCATTTGCTTCCTATGACCATGAACAAGTTACTTTACCTGTCTCCCTGTGGGATTTTGCTACAACACCTGTCTGTAAAGTAATCTCCATTTAGTGCATAGGGGTTATAGCCATTCCCATCCCCAGCATGTCTTGTGGGCATGTCAGTCCAGTTGCCAGAAACCTGACATCGACATTGGCATGCCATTAACACATACCAGTGCTTGCAATGTCTCCAACCCTACTGACAAAAGGGTTAGGGAGGTCCAAGAGCCACCCAAGGCTCACCCAGGCCAGGACCCCTGACCAAAATATCCTCTGTAGCATGTTGGATCCATACTGCAGCATGAGCAGCCAATCAGCACCATTCATCCACCTGATTCGATAGGCATTACATTGAGGGGGAGGCCATTCTGGGGGCAGGGAGTGTTCTGTTGGAAGGGAGGAGGCAATTCTAGGTGCAGGATGGGCATTCCATTGAGGGACAGAGGGCATTCCTGGGGGGGATGAGGCCAATCCAGGTACACGGTGGGTGCTTTGTGGGGACAGAAGGCTGTTCCAGGGAAAGAGGGGCCATTTGTGGGAGGGAGAAGGATATTTGGGGCAGAGTGAGCATTCCATGGGTGGCATTAGGCCATTCTGGCAGATGAGTGGACATTCTTTGGTGGCAGGAGGCCATTCTGGGTGGAGAGTGAGCATACAGTAGAAGTAATTTCTAATGCAGGATGGGCTTTCCATGCAGCAAGGCCATTCTGAGGGAAATGAGGGTAATCCAATGGGGAGGCAGGTTGTCCTGGGGGTATGGTGGGCATTACATTTAGGAAAAGAGGCTGTCCTAGCAGCAGCATGGGTAATCTGGGGTGGAGGTGGGAGGCTGCTCCAGTGGCAGGGTCAGTATTCTGGCCAGTGAGTGGGTGTTCCAGCCAGGAGAGTTGGCATTATGACCTTCAGGATGAGCATTCCAGCCCTAGAGTGTGCATTCTGACACACAGGCTAGTCACTGTGCCCCTCCATGTGGGCATTCTGACCCCAGGATGAGCATATTGGCACACACGGTGGGCATTCTGAATAAATGAGCATTCTGACCCTCTAGGTGGGCATTCCAATATTTAAATATGGATGTTAATGTATGAGGGCATCAGTTGTGTATGGTAAGCAGTTATTGTCATTGGCAATGGGTAGGGAGTTTCATTTTTATAGTGCCATTAGAGCTGTGATTCTTTTGTCATGCTTTAAGAATCAGACTGGTGAGTTTTATCTGAACTGCAGAAGTCGACACTGTATGGGAATAGGGTAAACTATATAAAAAGATAGGTAGCATTCTCTTTTTCTGATTTGCATGGGGTACATTGGTATGGGTTCTGACTAAGGCACCAGTGTCTTTTAAGTGGTCCAAGTCTTAAAATCTTATTTGATAACTTTTATCTCCTGTGATCTCCCTATTTTCTATTGGTTAACATGGTGTCTTCTGTGAAACTGACATAAGGATGCAAAGAGTGTGCTGCATCATAGTCATGTTTCTCCCTTTATCTAAACTGCTTATTAAAGTATGCAATGCAAGTTCATGCTTTTTCCTTTTTCCTTTAGCTTTATACATGGAAAGAACAGTTACATAAGAACTTACCGTAACAGTAGATCTTTGTGGGAATCTCTTTCATCAGGTCACACCTATGGAACCCATAGTCATCAGGCACTAGGACCACATGGAAGGAGGGTGGGATGGCATGACCTGATGAAAGAGATTCCATAGAAGAACTACTGTTACAGTAAGGTCTTACATAACTGTTCTATCTTCTTCAGAGATATCTCTTTTATCAGGTCACACCTATGGAATAAGTCCCAAGCAGTACAGCCAACAAGACAGTCTGGGTGGCAAGAGGCCAGAGGCTTAAGAAAGGTGGCCTGGAAGCACAGGTAGGCAGAAGCCTGTCCTCCTTCTAGAGGCAATGTCCAGATTGTAGCGCTTCATGAAAATGTGGACCGTACTCCAAGTGGCAGCAGCACAGATATCTGCAGCTGATACATTCCTGAAACAAGTGACAGATGTTGCCATTCCTCTGGTTGAATGGCAATGAACAACACCAGGAAGGTCCTTACCATACTTCTGGTAACAAAAGGTGATACAGTTGTGTGACAGGGAGAACCTGCCACTCTTGAAGATCGACCTTTACTTAAAACTGTTGCAACAGTTCTTCTGTTTCTTAGCCTAATCTATCCTTTACAATTTCTAGTCCATAAGGTTGGCCACCTATGGTCACCCCCTCCCCTTTTTTGACTATGCTACTGTGTCTTCTTTAATGTTTCCTTTTCCCTCTCAGGTCCTTGTACAGGAAGGTTATTGTGGTGACCTCCAAGCTGATGTGAAACAACAGGCTGTGTCCCTTGTTGTTGGATTTAGTATGCAATAGCGCTATGTCATAAAATAACTTGATGTATATGCCTTACGTGTATGAAACCTGTAAATGTTGAAAATACCATGGCACTAGGTCTTTTTGATAAAGGTAAAAAGTTACTAGGGGACTGTATTATAAAAATTAAGTTGCCAGTATAGAGATATCAGAAAACCCCCATTGTGTTATTTAAATGCATGTAAATTACAGATTATTTGAGAGGCCCTTTGGCACCATACATGCCTGTTTTAAGCTGAACCAGCCTAAAATGTCATGGTGATTTGCATATACATCCCATAATGCTTTGTATTATGAGGGTATGTGTGATGATGTGTTTCTTTGAAGCTTGGCTTTATCGCCAGTGTCCTTTGGGGTAACCTTTGCTTCAGAGCTTTTGCACTGAGGTGCTTTGTCTTTAGCTTGCTTGGGGAGTTTTTTGAGCTCCCCATCACCCAAACACACAAGACCAACATATGGAATGAAATAATTTTCACCAAAGAGATAGATCAGTAGATCAGTGGATCAGTAGGTGTTGACTAAGTGTGGAGGAAGGATATGCATAGTCTGTTGCTGCAAACTGATGTATTGAAGAAGGTATATGCCATTGCTTAAGGTTATCCCATGTTTTAAATTAACATCACACAGAGATTGTGAGTTAAACCTGAAATTCTGTGTCTGGTCCATTTGTTATCCCAAAACCCCTCTACAGACTTGGTGTCAAAAGTGGGATAACTTGCTGGAAACATCTGGACTGGGATAGGGGGACGTTTTCAGGTGGATATCACCCAGATATCCCAGATGGACCAATGCACCAGGAGTTGCCAGAGGAGAACCTAGAAAAAAAAGACTGGAGTTTTGACCAGAACCACAGCCAACAGACTGGGAGAGAAGCTGCTGCCTGGACTGGACCATTGGAGCTCAGAGGAAGGCCAAGCCTAAATACGATAAAGAGATGCAAAGGGACGAGGAAGAACTGAGAGAACTATCTCCTCTTGAAGATGCTCCACCTGAGGATGTAGGGGAGTTGTTGAAATGGCTCTGCATAAAACAGGTGCAGATGAAAAGAGATAGAGACATTGAGCGGAGAAGGCAAGATGACAAATGGTCGGATACCACGAGGGTCTTGCATGCCATCAGTGCAGGACAAACTGAAAGAACCAGTAGCCCAAAAGACATTAAACTGTCCAAATTATTGGACAGTGATGACATTGAAGCTTACCTCACAATGTTTGAGAGGATCACTCAAACATGCGCATGGCCAAGGAAACAGTGGGTTGTTTGACTGGCACCGCATCTGACAGGCAGTGCCCAGTTGGTTTATAGACACATGGACTCCGAAGAGGCAGAGGACTATGACCGTGTGAAGCAGGAGAGCCTCAGGTGCTATGATATAAACACTGAAACCTGTCACCAGAGATTTAGGTTTCTTAAAGTGCAGTCACTGGATACCCCCCAAGAGACTTATGCCCATCTCAAGGAGCTCTGCTACAAATGGTTGCAGTAAGATAACAAGAGTAAGGACCAACTTCTGGAGGTAGTAATTACTGAACAGTTTATTAAAGTTTTACCCCAGGATGTACAACTTTGGGTTCAAGAGCATAAGCCTGATTCCATGGTTAAACCCATCACGTTAGCAGAAGACTTCCTGGCAGCCCGACCATCCAGACCCAGAGAGTTCCAAGGGACATTAGTAGTTGCAACAACCAGCAATCTGGTAAGGAACCCTTTTACTTATACACTGTCAAATCCAGTCCCAGTAAAACAAGACTGGAGAGCAGAGAGACAGAAGTGAATTCCAGTAGAAGAGATTGTATGTCGTGGGTGCCAAAAAAAGGGACATTATATAAGAAACTGTCCTAATATAAAGAGACAGCTCACGTGGCCTTAGCAAACTGGGATCACTTAATAGCTACTGTGCAGACTGGATCACAGCAGATGATGGGACTGATTGATTCAGACGATCACCAGACTCTTGTGTGAGCAGATCAGGTTACGGGATTTATAAAGGGCTGAATACAGCAGTCATCTTTGTGCGTGGAGATACCCATTGCTACCCTACAGCCACCATACAAAAGACTGTTCAAGAAATGACACATGAGGTAGAAGTGGGGTTGGTACCTCACCTACCCATGCCAGTTAATATCAGGCATGATCACCCAGACTTTGTTTCATTTATACATTGTCATGCCACCCAGGACTCTGCTGTAGTTGCCGTATCCACCAGAACTCAAGTGAAGCAGGAACATTTACCATCTGTGTTCCCATCTGATGATGATGTCTTTGAGGATCCTGGCAAGGACCATAAAATTAAGGCAGAGAAGAAGAAGAAGTAAAGAAGGACTGGATTGATGCTCATGCTGGGGCACAGTCAGACTTGGGACTCACTTTTAAATGTGATTTGCAGCAGAAGAAAAAAGCAGACCCTTCACTTAACCTTTTTTCCATGGGTGGGGAATGGAGTGGAAAAAGGTGCCCCTCAGTTTGTTGTAAAACAGGAAATACGGTACAGAGAATACACTAACCCCGGAACTGGAGAGGTAGTAGACCAACTAATGGTTCCAGAAAAATTACACTCCCAAATCATGCATCTGATGCATGATATACCTTTAGCAGGCCATGCAGGCAGAGATAGTACCCTGAATAGGATATTACCCAGGTTTTATTGGCCCTCTATCCATGAGAACATAGCTGAGTATTGTAATGCATGTGTTTAGTGTCAGAAGGTAGCTCAGGCAGGAAAAATTGATAGAGTACCACTACAGCCTATCCCCATTGTGACTAGCCCCTTTGACAGGATAGCCATGGATGTAGTGGGCCCCCTGGAAAACAGCTCCAAGGGTAACAGATTTGTATGGGTCATATGTGATTATGCAACTTGCAACCCAGAAGCTAGCCACATGAGAACTGTCACTGCCCCAAATATAGCAGAGGAGCTAGCAAAGGTGTTTAACCACATGGGAATTCCCCAGGAAACACTTACTGATCAGGGGAGTAATTTTAATGCACACCTGCTAAAGGAATTGTACCATCCTCTGAGTGTGGTAGCAATGCATACTTCCCCATACCACCCGCAGACTGATGGCCTCATAGAGAGGTTTAATCAGGCATTAAAGAGAATGTTGAGTAAGTACAGTATGTAAAAGAAGAGGGTTGAGATTGGGATACGTACCTCCACTATTTACTCTTCTCTTACAGAGAAATCACTCAAGCTTCCACTGGTTTCTCTCCTTTCTCATTACTGTATTGGAGGAACTCAAGCGGGCCACTGGATGTTGTTAACAAACACTGGGAAGAAGGGAAGGAAGTGGGGCATTTTACAGTAATGTCATAGAGAACATGACTCAGTAACGCAAATGCCTGGTGAAGTATATCAACTTGCACACCAGAGGTTAGAACAGAAGCAAGACTTGCAGAAGAAACATATAACCAGAGTTTGAAGACTAAAATATTTTAGTCAAGGGACAAAGTGTTGTTACTTCTTCCTTCCACAGAGAACAAACTACTCATGAAATGGCCAGGCCCCTTCACTTTCAGGCAAACAGGAGCAGTGAATTATGAGTTTAGCATGCCACGAAAGAGATCCTCCCCAGAAAATTTACCATGTGAACCTCCTTAGGAAATGGTGTGAAAAGTCTAACTCCTTCCTTCATATCCATCCTGAAGTTAAGGAGTCAGAGCTGAAGGTTGCCTATTAAAGGCTAGAGTAGTCAGGACAGTTGGGGGAGATCCAGATAAACCCTGAATTGGGGCATCAGCAACAGAAAGATTTGCAGGCTGTATTATAGGAACTTGAGTCCATATTCACAAACATCCCGGGAAGGGCCAAATGAATTGTGCACACCATAACTGCCACACAAGACAAGCTCATACAACAAAAGCCCTACAGATTACCCATGAAGGTGAGGGATGAGGTGATTCAGGAAGTTAAAAAAATGGAGCATTTAGGTATAATTGTGCCCTCAAAGAATGCATGGTCTTTATCCATGGTCATAGTGGACAAGAAAGAGGGTTGGATACGCCTATGCCTAAATTTTAGAAAGCTTAACAATGCATCACTATTCAATGGCTATCCAATGCCCTGACTAGATGGCATCATTGACGGCTAGGCAATGCACAGTATATCTCCACCCTTGAGAGAGATATTGGCAAATCCCTTTGTCACCTGATTCACAAGATAAACCCATATTTAGCACTCCAATCAATTTATACCAGTTTATCACAATGCCGTTCAGACTACATGGGGCCCCAGACACTTTTCAGCATTTTATGGACCACATACTAAGACCACACATTGAGAACTGTGTGGCTTATTTGGATGATGTGGTCATATTCAGCCCTGACTGGAAAACCCATGTTAGACACTTGTCCCAGGTATTGCAAGCAATAAAGGAAGCAGGAGTGACCAATAATCCTGCTAAGTGTGCTGTAGCAAAGACTGAGACAAGACACCTAGGGTTCATTTTAGGAAACGGACAGGTGAAGCCCGAGGTAGAAAAGGTGACAGCAGTAGTGAACAGTCCCATACCTACAACAAAAAAGCATGTGAAATCTTTTCTAGACCTGGCTGGTTATTGCAGGAGATTTATTCCAAATTTCTCAGCCATTGCAGTCCTTTGACTGATCTCACTAAAAAGAGGTGCCCGAATAAGGTTCAGTGGACCCCTATTTGTGGTGAGACTTTTAGGAATATCAAGGCCATTTTATGTACAGCTCCTGTATTGAAAAGCCTTGTCTTCAACCAGGTGTTTCAGGTTCAAACCGATGCATCAGAGAATGGTATTGGGGCAGTCTTATCTCAGAAAATAGATGGGGAAGAGCATCTGATCATGTATATCAGCAGGAGACTGCATGAAAGGGAGAGAAGATATACTACCATAGAGAAAGAATGCTTAGCTCTGAAGTGGGTTATTAAGTCTCTGAAATGTTACTGTGGGGGGCTGAATTTAAGGTTGTAACTGATCATAACCCCCTTTGCAGGTTGCACCAAATGAGAGAAAAAAAAATTCCCATATAATGTAGTGGTACTTAGCTCTTCAGCCCTATCGATTTACTGTGCCCCACAGGGCAGGAATAAAACATGCAAATGCTGATTTCATGTCTAGATATGGTGCAGGAATTGATGTCAATGAAATATGATGAACTTTCCTTAAAAGGAGATAGTGCAGGGAAGGTACCATTAGTCTTTGTTGAGCAATGTGTTAACGCCTCACGGTAAAGAATGATGATATCTAGTATGTTTATGATATAATGTTCATCATTAATAGGGACCATGAGACAGAGCATCTGAAGATGGATGGATGGAAGCTCCATCCCCTCCTGGGACAGGAAGGTGGTAAGCAGTCTGAAATAACTGCTTCCCTCTTAAGGTGGGGGATATGTGACAGGGAGAACCTGTTACTCTTGAGGGCCAAACTTTTCTTAAAACTGTTACAACAGTTCTTCTATTTCTTAGCCTAATCTATCCTTTACAATTTCTAGTCCATAAGGTTGGCCACCAGTGTGCACCCCCTCAAGTTTCTTGACTATGCTATAGTGTCCTCTTTAATTTTTCTTTTCCCTGTCAGGTCCTGGTATAGGGAGGTTATTGTGGTGACCCCCAAGCTTATTTAAAACAACAGTCTGTGTTCCTCATTGTTGGATTTAGTATGCAATAGCACTATGCCATAAAATACCTTGATGTATATGCCTTATGTCTTATGTGTATGAAACCTGTAAATGTTGAAAATACCATGGCACTAGGTGTTTTTGATAAAGGTAAAAAGTTACTAGGGGACTGTATTATAAAAATTAAGTTACCATGTTAGAGATATATAGATATATTTATTTGTTTAACTTTGCTGACCAGGTAAGTACACTGGCACACATGCCTTTTTCAGGCATGGCCCAGGTGCAGTAGCACAGGCAAGGGTAGTGGTACATAACACCTCAGGGATAGTTTAGCACATACATGAAAGTGTACCCTATAAGAGAATGAATGAACTGGAAGATGAGAAATATAAAATGATGCAGTTTGAGATCAAAATGCCTAAACTCCTAAGATCTTGTAGACCTTTATTTATAGGAAGGTTTTATTGTCCTCTGTCAAACAATAACAAGCATTTGTCAATGATGAATGTTTGCTTGCTGGCATTGGCATTGGTAGTGTAGGAGTTACAGAGCTGCATAATAGGAATGGCAGCGAAGTATTGAACTGAAACCAACCCCAGCACCACCCTGCAGATAGTGACAGGCATTGGGGTGTGCCTTTGGGTCATCAGGCATAACAGCCACACCATTTCACCACACCCTACCGTGCAGACACCGACAAGTGTCATGGTGTGCCTTGGGGTCTTTAGCCATTATACACACCCCATTCCATCAGGAAATATTGTGAGATGGGTGCGGTATAGGAGAGTGGGGTGAACTTTGGGGCTGAAGAGTCCAAGGCACACCTCGATGCCTCTCAGTGGCTGCAGGGTGTGGGTGGGGGTGGAATGGTATGAGCATTGCAGGTGACATTCCCAAGTCACAGCCCTGATGCCTGTTATTCTCTACAGGGTGGGGTGTTATGGTCGGAAACCCTAACGCCTCAGGCATTCGTTGGTATTTTCACTCCAAATTTTCAACATGGGTTTTTTGTGACCCCCACCTCATGAACAGTGGCAATATCAGTTTGTTAGCTGAAAGCTGCTTTTGCACAGTGACTACGGCATTTGTCACCACAGGTGCAAAAACACATTCTGAACAGGATGTGAAAAATGACAGCTGTACTGTTCATGGGGAGGTGTAAAAAATGGCAATGTTGAAAATCTGCAGTGAAAATATTTAAAAAACTGGTGAAGTCACGAGCATGCGTAGAAACTGTGCAACGTGCACCCGTAATGTAATTAGTTTGGGAATTGTTTGCAGCAGATTGTCAATACAGGCATTTTGGGACCTCCGGTCATGAACAGTGTCACTGTGATTTTCTTTATCTGTCCTGAACAATGATTTCCCACAGCGACCACGCATTTCTGTGCTGAAAGTGTGAAAACACATTTTGGACATGTTGTGAAAAATGATAGCTGTACGGTTCATAAGGAAGTGTGGAAAAATGCCACTGGCGAAAATCTGGACTGAAAATATTACAAATTCATGAACTTACGAGGGTGTGTGGAAACTGCTTAATGCTCACTCGTAACACAGTCATTTTTAGGAATTTTTTCACCAAATTTTAAAAATGCCATTTGAAGACCTCTGCTCATGAACAGTGACACTGTGATTTTCTTAATGTGTCCCATACATTGATTTCGCACACCAACTGCACCATTGTGCGCTACATGTGCGGAAACACATTTTGGGTGAGAAATGACAGCTGTACTGCTCATAAGGAGGTGTGGTAATATAGCAATGTTGAAAATCTGGAGTGAAAATATTGAAAATTCGCAAACTTACGAGCCTGTGTAGGAACAGCGCAACGCATGCTCATAAAATAGTCATTTTTGGGAATTTTTTCACCAAATTTTTAACATAGCCATTTTAACACCTCTGCTCATGAACAGTGTCACTGTGATTTTCTTAATGTGTCCCGAACATTGATTTCGCACACCGACTGCGCCATTGTGCGCTACATGCGTGGAAACACATTTTGGGTGAGATGTGAAAAATAACAGTTGTACTACTCATAAGAAAGTGTGGCCAAATGGCAATGTTGAAAATCCAGAGTGAAAATATTGAAAATTCGCAAACCTACGAGCATGCATGGGAACAGCGCAACGTACACTCGTAAAATAGTCATTTTTAGGAATTTTTTCACCAAATTTTCAACATAGGCTTTTTGAAAGCCCACCTTATGAACACTGGCACTGTCATTTCATTAATCAGTCCCGAAAGGTGATTTCACGCAGTGACCGCAAAATCATCCTTCGGGCCTGATTAACGCCATGACAGTGAAAGAATTCATGAGGAGGGGTCCCAAAAACCCCATGTTGAAAATTTGGTGCCAAAATTCCAAAAAATGCCTGAGATATGCAGCAAAGTTGAAAAAACCCTATTCATTACATTATACAGCTTACCGGCATTTCCTCAGTTCGCGGTCGGCTTTGAAGAGTGCAAATGCATTCCTGGTCCACCGAAGATCATTGCACTGAGCTCTAGAGGTAAGTATGGGGTGAGGTGGGGGTGTGGGGAGGCAGGGTGCGCAGTGGGTGGGCGCGGGTGGGAGAGAGGGTGAAGACAGCAGCGAGAGAAGGTTTTTTCTTTCGTTTTTTTTTATTTGGACTAGGTGGGACATTTGCCACACTGGGGTGGGCTCCCAGCATGGCAGCTGGAAGGCTGTTGGGGAGCAGTGGAGCCGATGGGGGATTGGGCACCCCCGTCGGCCATAGGACCTATTGCCACACTGGGGTGGGCTCCCAGCATGGCAGCTGGAAGGCTGTTGGGGGGCAGTGGAGCCGATGGGGGATTGGGCACCCCTGTCAGCCATACAGACTGGGGGGTAACAGTAGAGCTGATGGGGATTGGGCACCCCATCAGCCATACGAATGTGTGCGTGGGAGGTAGGCGCATGAGACACGCAATGTGCGTGTGGCCAGCGTGTGTGTGGGGGAGGGGTGCTGCTCACTCAAGCGGTGCTGTCCCTTTCAACTGTACTTCACTGCATTTTGGATCATCGCACTATGTTTCTTGCACATGCGTACAAGCAAACATAAAAATGACATGGTAGATCATATAAATTTGTGTCTAGACAGGATTTTTGAAAACACCCTGTAAGTGGGGTAATAATAATGGGAGATGCAAATAGATTACCTATTTGTAAAATTACAGGAGATAGGAAATTTAAATTGAAACAAATTGTTAAGCATGGTATGGGGGGATCTTCTTGATGTGGTAATAACAAACCTTAGAGAATGGTATGAACGGCCACACCTTCTCCCTGAAATAGGGTCATCCGACCACAAAGTGGTCCTTGTATTAGGTAGCAGTTTAGGCTGTAGATTGCAAAAAGAGAGCGAGAGAGAGAGAGAGACAGAAAGTTTCCTGTAGTAAATGGGCAGAACAGAAAAAGAGCAGGGCTCTGGATATGACAGCTGGTAAAATACAAACAGAATGGTTTTACCAAGATAGTGCTGATGAAACATGGACAATAAGAAGTAATAGATCGAATAGTTCCCATAAAATAGCGAAAAGGGAGGAGACAAACAATGGGTCATTTAAGACTTTAAAATTAATTTACCAGAGGCAAATGGCTTTTAGAAACAATGAAACAGAAAAATATAGCAAACTAAGAAATGAAGTGACTAGGAAAAGCAAGTGGTTGAAGAAAAATTATTATAAACAACAGACTGAAAAGTTAAAGAAATCAAACTCAAAAAAGTGGTGGGTAAGAACAAGGGAATTTCTGGAAAAAGAAAATCAAAAGGGGCAATTAGATAAATGGTGACAGAGTTGTGGGGAAGGTATAGATAATGAAAATGAGCATTTGATAACAAAGTTAAATAAGGCATCAAGTGATGTTAGCAGAAAATTGATGCCTTTAAAGGAAAAACAAGCAGAGAGATGGAATGTCCCTGACAGGTACTTAACACAAATAGTAACTGTAGCAAAAGAAATGAAAAAGATTAAAGAAAATAAATATTTTGGACCCGACTCAATACCTAATTGGGTGTAGAAGGAGGGGGCAGATGTGTTAGCACCCTGGTTTTGTAACATCTTTAATACATTAATGATTTATGGAAAATTCCCAACACGGAAGCAAGTGAGGGTAACCCCAATCCCAAATGTAACCACTCCTAAAACTATAACTAAAGATTTTAGACCAATTTCCCTTACTTGTGTTATAACCAAAATGTTTGAAACCTTTATTACTAAATGGATTATAGAACTGATATATAACAAGAATGATATAGACCAGTCTAGGTGTTTGAGGGGTACCTCTACTATAGAAGCCACCTTGAAATACCTTGAACTGACAATGAGAGCTTAGGATAAGAAACTATTTGTTAGAGCAGTTTTAGTGGATTATAAGAAAGCATTTGATTTAATAGATCATGGGACTTTAATTAGTAAATTAGAAGTATTTGGAATTCCAAGATGTATTATAAGGTGGGTTTATAATTTTTTGGAGGGAGGAACACAGTGGATAGAAACAGAAGGGCAAAAAGCAGAGGTGGATTGTGTGACAGGAGGTGTCCCTCAGAGCACAAAATTAGGCCCCTATTCTTCTTACTTATGATAAATAATTTGCAGACTTGTGGGTCATCTCCATTCCAATGGTGTTGGCCTCCCTGGATGTGGAGAAAGTCTTTGATAGAGTATCCTGGGAGTACTTATTCTGTCTCCTTCCTCGCTATGGTATTCCCCTTGAGTTTATCAGGTGGATCCGGCTGCTCTATGCTCGTCCTTCAGCAGGCATTCTTTGTAATGGGATCCTATCTGCATCCTTTGCCCCCTCACTCCATATCTCTTTAACCTTTACTTGGAAACTTTAATTCAAAAAATTATCTCGTCACCTCAGGTCCACAGTATCCCCTTAGCCCCCAACACTATAAATTGTCGGTCTATGCTGATGACATCCTGTTGCATGTCATCTCACCCGAGGTCTCCAGTTGCTCCAAAATGGAGGTTATGCCTCTGAATGCAATGACCGTGAGGGCAAGTATGGAGCATCTTGGGCTCCTCTGGGTTACAGAGAAAATTAAGTAGCTGGGGATCTACTCTAGTATGGATCCCATCAAACTGAAACACTGTAATTTAGACAGGGTGGTCACTCAGATTCAGATTTACTTGGACCATTGGTCCCTATGCAGCCATCTGAGCACCATCATAATGAATGTACTGTAATACCCCAGCTACTCTATCCATTTCTCATGCTTACTCCAGCCTTGCCTAAGAAGTGGTTCACAAACCTAAACCATATTTTTTCACAGTTTCTACAGCAGGGAAAGCCTCCCCGGCGGTCACTAGCCAGGCAAACGTATGCATCCTAGGGAGGCCAGGGGCTTGAAGGCACTTGATGTCTGTCTTTATTACCTGGCTATCCACTGCTCCGGATACCTCACCTGGCTTCCTTCGGCTGTGATTGACCCTAGCTCCTGGTACATCCCTCATTGGCTGGGTACTGAACAGTTCCTTTGTTTACGCCATGGTCTGGATGCCTGCTCCTTAATATTCATTCCCTTAAAAAAACTTACTGAGCCCCTTAAACAGACACCCATAGGTACTGTAACTCTGTTTTTCCACATAAACAGTTGTGTACTTTATTGCATTGGGACTCCTATATGGATATCTCTCAGCCTATTCTGAGGAATCCCAACTTGACAGTGGCTGGTAAGGTTTTGGCTGGACTGACTTGGTCCTTCCTGGAGACATTTTCTGTTGCACAGCTGGTCCAAGATGGCAAGTTGCTTCCTTTCTTGGCATCTCAGCAAAGGTTTGGTTGGTCAGATGACCTCTGTTTTAAAAATCTTCAGGTTTCCCATATGTTACTCCATCACTTTGGTTCTGGTTCCTGGCATGGTTCCAGTGGAGATTGGTTAGTCAATTTGGCACAGGCTTTGCCTCTCTCCCACACTATTGCTTTCTGTCAAGTGTGGCTAAGGGAGGTCCTCTCCATGAGGGAGCAGAGTTTTTATTTTTTTGAGATCAGGTTCTTCCTCCTGCAGGGGATCTTGTGATTGGCTGTGCATTTGGATAGATACTTATTGATACATTTGGTGGGATAGGTATCGCTTCATGCAATTCTCGATCTTGCATGATGTGTACTATACCCCGATCAAACTGTGCCGGATGGGCAAGCCAGCCTTGAAGGTATGCACATGATGCTGGAAGGGGATCAGATCCTTGTATCATATTCTTTGGTCCTGTGAAATGGTATGGCCTTTCTGGGATGGTATTCGGCAATGTTTAGATCCCTTACTAGGCCTGTATCAGGTCTTCAAACCAAAGATCTGTCTCTTAGGGGATTATGTGGGTGAATTAATTGGCAATCAGTGACCACATATTGCATTACTATCAGGCTACACTAAAAAAGTTATCCTTCAGCATTGGAGTGATCATACTATCCCCACCTTTGTTGAATGGTATAAGGAACTACTTTTTGCATTACAGGCTGAAAGGATAATTGCAAACTTAACTGATAATAAAAAGCATTTTACGCAGGCCTGGGAACCCCAATGCACTTTATTAACTTTATGGCATTGGTGGCTTGTTCATTAATCTGTGGCATGATCCCCTGCTTTGTATGGTACTGGAGGGAATGTTTCCTGGAACCCTTTTTTGTTTCTCTTTCTCAGTGTAGTCCTTCGCAATTTTACTGTCTAATTTCTTCATATATATATATATATATGTACAGTATATATATATATATACTACAGAACCCACTCTTAGGTGTGCAGTCACACTCTGATATATGCATGCCTTGGTGTGCATTGTTATGCACGAGGCTGCAGGCCGAGTGCATCAACCAATCAAGGTGTGCGCATATCAGAGCATGACAGCACACCCTAGAGTGGGTTATCTAACTTATAAAATGGCAAAATTGTTTTGGGGTAAAAGCGCAGGTGTACGGTCGCGCTGTGATATCTGCACGGTCATATGATGTGTTTTATACAATCAGAACATTGGATTTGTATTCGGTACCCATTTTATAACTATATATATAGATATATCATTTATCCTTGTTTTGGTCTCCAGAGGAGACAGAGAGGGGAAAAGGGTGTGAATAAGGGTGGTTGGGGAGGTGGGTAGGGTGTGGGGTGCGGGGTTTTCTGTGTGATCCGGTTGTTTATTTATGATCATTTTTTAATTCCTGTTACATTAGTAGAACAGTAATGTTATCCCCTCACTTGTTACTAACACTGGACCATGTGCTGTGACATGGTTTTTGATTCTTGTTGCTTGTTGCATTGTATTGTTTTGTCTTTTAATAAATTTTATTAAATTTGAAAAAAAAGGACTTGTGGTTCGTGTATAAAGTACATGAATGACACAACAGTATTAGATGCTTTTTTGAGTGATGCAGAAAGTACTATGAATAGAGACCTTAGGTACATCGAAGAATGATCAGAAAGAAATTACATGCAAATAAATCCTGACAAAAACAAAGGAAATTCAATATGGCAGGCAAAGAAAATGGAATGATATTTCTCCTTTAGTGTTTGGGGGGTACAGGTGGAAGTAGTTAGTAAAATTACTAGGGATTATTTTTCAAAAAGATTTTGAATGAGGTGAGCAAGTTGATAGTATGATAAAAAAAAGGCAAACATTCGATTGTACTGGCTAACCATGTTAAGAAGGGCTGGTCTTAATCGAAGTGATCCAGTATATTTTTATTTAACCATTGTAAGACCAGTATTGGAATATGGGGCAATTGTGTGGCATGAAGGGATAACTGTTAAAAAGAGGGAAGAAACTGAGAAAGTACAGAAAAGGGCACTAAGGACTATATATGTCAAAGAGATTAGTTATAATGAGTTACTAGAAAAGTACAAATTGCAAAGGTTAGAATAAAGGAGAGAAAAGATGGCCAGAGACACGTTTGAAAAAATATGTGATCTTAAGCATAGATTATAAAATTTATTACCACCTAAAGAAACTGCAAAACAAGAAGTATGGATACAGAGTAGGGGGCGAAACCCAACGGTTAGAACTCAGACTTATGAAAAATCCTTTCTCATATAATATCTTGGAAATAAATAAAGATATATTCAATGGAATACAAGTAGAAATGTTTGAATAGCTGTGCAGAAGACTTATAAAAGTCACTTTTAGGATGTTTAAATGTATGTTAGGGAAATCGGTTCCATGTCATAATAGCAAAAATGTAATGGCGACTCGCAAAAGAGTGAGTAAATTTCATTGAATACCAAAATGACATGAAACCCACCTCAGTAACCACCAATACAGCAACAGAACAACAGTTCAAAAGGGGGACATTAAAAATTATAGTTTAATGTGGGGGCTATGCCCCCTGCACCCCATATTAAAATAATCATCTCTGGGAGGGATACTGGAGAACAGGACACTACATGGGAGGGGGGCCACAATAAACAGGAGGGATACTGTGGCTGGTGCAACAGAACCAGAGGATGGAAAAAAAAATCCAGTACCAAAAACAATGCAAAAAATTTACCTGCAGGCAGTCCCAAACCCGGGATCATCAGCACAGTGAGTGGCATCCTTACCCATCACGCCAGGTGGCCAGCTTGACAACATTAGGCTGCACTCCTCCATTTAGCGCATAGCACCATGCAAACCCTTGTCATTTGCCATCGCTGTTCTGTCTCTGATCCCTCATTATTCCTTACCCTAGATATAACCTCATTGCTGCTCCTATGGGTGCGCAAATTGGGTCACTCATATTTGAGTTACTCAATTTGCTTCACCCATATGATGGGATACCAGGAAATCTGGGTTTGGAAGAAGATGCATCTAAGTATAGCACGTGTTAAGTGGTAAAGGCACATTTGTTTAATGTGTAAGGATTATAATAATATACTGTAGAGAACCTTTTAAGTGTTTCTGTTTTTATATGATTGCAATAAGACTATGTGTTTCTTGTTATGCTTTCTAAAAACTGTATATGTGTAGAATGTAATCAACTTCAACATCCCTCTGGGGAATGTTGCAATAAGTAGTAGAATAAAAATCAAATTAAAAAAAATATGGAGCAATGCTTCCCCTGGATTGGCATGCTCTGGATAACAAACAGGCAGGTGGGTAGATTGACTTAAGGTAAACTCAGACACCACCTTAGGAAAAAACTTATGGTTAGTGTGCAAAGGCACCAGGAGCGGGGTTTTCAAAGTGTGGTGCAGGGCTTGCTTCCAGCCCTGTACCACATCACATGGGTTCCAGCAGTGTGATAAACCCTTCACTGAAACTGTGCCCGATTTTACAATCTCGGGGGCAGTTATGACAGTTTCCACAAATTACTGCAGCTTGTGTCAAATATTTGGTGCAAGCCCTGTAAAAATGGCCCCCAGGACTGCTGCAAGGTAGACCAGAAAAAGCTGGTCGAACTTGCGGCAATTGCCACACGGGATTGAAAATCCCATTAGATCGCTGCAAGCCCCATGCGTCATATTGTCAGTGCATCAGGGCTTGCAGCGATCTATGACATTTGAAAATCCTGCTGCCTGTCTTTGTGGAAAATCAAATACAGCTGCTCACACATGAGAGCCTCTAGCTCTGAAATCTTTCAAACATAAGTAATAGCGACTAAAAATAACGCTTTTCATGACAGAAAGCATAGTTTACGAAATGCGGCCGGTTCAAAGGGAGGCAGAGTCAGTTTTTCTAGAATGAAATTCAGGTCCCAAGCCAGGACTGGATTAATAATAGGAGGCTGCAAGTGGAGAATGACTCGCAAAAAGGGTACAGTGGCAATGGCCACAGCCATCAGGCCCAACAACTGCAGGAATGTCCTGGCTGTGATGTACCAGCTTTGAGCAACCAACTGTGCCTGTGCTATTAAGCATTCTGCTCCATCTTGAGAAGGAAGGAAGGCCTTGATCTGGGCCATGTCCAGAATTGCCCCTATGTACTGCAGCCATTAACTTAGGGTCAGAACAGACTTGGGCAGGTTGACAGTAATTACTAAAGCTTGTAACAACTGCCTGGTGCTTTCCAGAGTGATCAGCAGGAGATCCCTGGACTGGACTTTCAGTAACCAGTCATCCAGATAAGGGAAGATGTAAAGGCCTGAGGGCTGCCACTACTGCTGCTAAGCATTTGGTAAAGACCTATGGTGCAGAGGACAAGCCAAAGAGTAATACCTGGAACTGTTAATGTTTCCCCTGCAACAAGAACCTGATGTACACCTGTGTGGGATGCAAATCTTGATATCCAGATAAGCATCCTGCATGTCCAGGGAGCATAACCAGTCTCCCTGCCTGAGTAGAGGCAGCAGACCCTGCAGGGAGACCTTACTGAACTTCTTGTATTGGATACAGAAATTCAGGACTTTGAATTCTAGAATGGGCCTCAAGTCCCCTGTCCCTTGGGGATGAGGAAGAACTGGGAATGGAACCCTTTATTCCTTTTCTGCCTGGACACTGGTTCTATAGACATTTTGCACAGCAAGGTGGGCACCTCCTCCTGGAGCACCAGAATGTGGTCGAGAGGATAAGTGGAGGCAACAGTCAGAAAATCTGGAGGCCATTCTAGAAGTCCTACAGCATAGCCCCACTCTATTAGCTGCAGGACCCAAGCATTGGTCATAAGGGCCCTCCATTGATCTATATGGAAGGAAAAATGACCCACAGCCACAACCTCCTGGCTTGGAGCAGGAGGAGGGGGATTGGGCAACAAGCCATGCTGAAGCAGAGCCAGTAGCTGGGGCCTCACCACCACCTTTGGGGCTTTTGGCAGAGGCACCCATGGAAGAGGAAGGAGCAGGCAAGATGGGCCCCTGCTCTTTGCTTGTTCTGAAGTCTGGTTCCTGACCCAGCCTTATCGAAGACCTTATAAAAGGAGGGTCATGGTCTGCTCCTGGATGGGGTATGATAGAGGGAGTGGACAGACCTAACAGCCCTGTCAAAGGCCTGCAGGTCATTGTTAATATACTGCATGACAGGGCCAAAAAGCTTAAAGCCTCCAAAGGGGGCATCTAGAATGCTGCTGGACATCAGCAGAAAATCCAGAGGCCTTTAGCCAGGAGTGCCTTCTAAAGCAGATGCCAGTGGCAGCAGCCCTGGCCATGGCATCATCCATGTCATAAATGGCCCTTGAGAGATGTCTGCTGACATCCGCCACAGCCTGGAGAGACTTAAGAAGTTTCTGCCTCTGGAGACCCTCAAGAAGGGCCTCTGCTGCAGCTCTGCCCTTCTTCCGGATGGTGTTCTGGTACTTGACCATGTGAGACAAGTAATTGGCAATCCTGAAGCCTAAGGTGGCTGAAGCAAAGGTCCTCTTGCCCCAACTGACATGCTTGGGCACCTCGGACCTATCATGAGCTCCCTTGATGACCACAAAGTCAGTTTCTGGTTGGGCGGTATATAAAGGCTTCCCCAGAGGGGGCTGATAATGCTTGTCAGCCTTCCTGGGCATGACAGGGTCCATGTTAGGCCTGTGCCAGGCCACAGTGGCAGCATCATCCAGGGCTGGTAGCAAAGGAGGGATGACCTTGGGTGGAGACATGAGAATCTCCAGAAAATCCACCAGGTTCCTCCTGGTGATATCCTCCTCCTTAATCTGAAACCCCATGGTAGGCTGAAGTTGCTTCATAAGGGAGAAGAAGGAGGGGGCCTCAAGGGGATCTCAGAGTATGTTTTGCAGAGTCCTCATTCCCTGATGAGACAGTGGATCTGGCTAAGGAAGCACCCCCTAACATCTTTTTCTTCATCCTACTCATCAGAAAGGATGAGATCTGGGTGGTATTTCTTCTCAACATCAACCTGGTCTGAGGTAGGAATTGATGGCAAAGACACCGATGACGCCAGAGATTGCCCTATTCGTGGATGACATGAAACTTGGCAGGAGGGTTGACAGTGCAGAGGCAGTTATGGACCTTCAAAAAGACCTCCACAGACTAGAAAAATGGTCTAATGTCTGGCAGCTGAAGTTTTAACACGAAAAAATGCAAAGTGATGCATCTGGGAAAAGGAAACCTGAAGACAGAATATTGGCTCAATATTGGCTCAATGGGGTCAGGCTCAGTACCTCACAAGAAGAGAGGGATCTGGGGATCATCATATGTGACACTCTAAAACAAAAAGCCAATGCAACAAAGCATATAGCCAGGCAAACAGAATGTTGGGGTGTATAGGAAGGGGATTCAACAACAGAAGAAAAGAGGTGCTCCTCCTCCTCTGTAGCTCCCTTATGAGGCCTCACCAGGAGTATTGTGTCCAATTTTGGAGCCCTCACCTTAGGAAGGACAGGGATAGGCTGGAGGACATACAGAGAAAGGTGACAAAGATGGTTTGGGGACTCCATGGGCTCTCGTATGAGGGGTGCCTAAAGTCATTAAATATGTACTCACTCGAGACAAGGAGGTGGGGATATGATTGACATGTTCAAATTAATGAGAGGTATAAATAAAGTCAAGGCCCCCTGTTCTCTGTGGCACAGCAGACCTAACCACTGTGGCAGGGACTATGAAATTCTGTGGCACCATTAGGCCTACCTCTGTGGCGGTTGTCAAAGTTCTGTAGTACATAAATAAGTGACTTGTGCATGTATACTGTTTCAAAACTGATTTTCTTTTATTAAGGAAATCACATGGTACATGTCTGGTTTAAGTAAATCATAATAACAGCAACAAATCCGTTTTCAAACTAGCCTTAAAAATGTCTACTGAGGAGGCCCTCTTATGTCAGTGGGAAGTTCATTCAGATCAATGGTGCAGTCGTACTGAAAGACAAAGAACAATCCCTGGGAGATTTGTGAAATAGAGTAAACGTTAGGTATAGCAATTAGCAGCAAGGGTGTTTCAATGGCAGATGCTCATGGCTGTGAATGCAAGTGAGTCAGATGTTTCTCAATATGCTGTGGCAAGCAGTATCTCAGCCCAGCATGCCACTTGGCCATCTTATTTTAATTTTAAGGTAAAGCAGTAGCAGGAAAACTATTGGGCAAGAGCTGTTCTGAAATATTTTTCAGAACTTTTTAAAATTCTCCGGAATTCCAAAAAGCTTTCTATAGAATGTTATATAAACTGTGGAATACTTTTCTTCAGTTTGCACCAAAGAGTCAGTGTATACTGCAGAACAATATTCCTCAGTTTACGTGAACTGCAGAACAATGTTCCTCAGTTTATGTAAGCTGCAGAACATTATTCTTTAGTTTATGTAAGCTGTGGAACAATATTCCTCAGTTTATGTAAGCTGCAGAACAGTATTCCTCAGCTCAGTTTATGTAAAGTACAGAAGAGCATTCCTCAGTTTATGTAAACAGCAGAAAATTATTGTGCAGTGTAAACTGCAGAATAATCAGTGGTAATTGCTCATAAGTTAAACGGTTGCACAGTACACCGAGTACTGCACAACTGCGGTACCCATTGAAAAACATGTACTGTATATCGCTACCATTCAGTGATGCACAATGCATGGCAGTGTATTCCATGGTTTACATTAAATTCTATGGAAATTTCCACGGTCACAGAATCGTGAAATACAAGGGGCCTTGAATAAAGTGCCCTACTCTGAACTATTCAACAGGGTCGACAGCTCAACCACTACAGCTCACAAATGGAAGTTGCAGGGAAGGAGCTTCAGGATGGATCTAAGGAAACATTACCTTACTGGAAGAGTAGTGGTACCATGGAATAGCCTGCCGGCCGAGGTGGTGGGAGCTAAGACAGTGGCAGTATTCAAGCTTGGGTGGGACAGAGCAAGGGAAAAATCTGCAACAGGGATGGACAAATGCTACAAGGGGGGGCTAGGTCCCTGGACCAGTAGAAGGTCTTGGAAACTCATGGGCAGACTGGATGGAACCTTGGTCTCCTTCTGCCATCATTTTCTATGTTTCTATGAGATGGCGCTGAGCGCTGGGGCCAAACTGGCATTGACACAGAGGCAGCACACCTGGCAATGGTGATGAAGGTGCAGGCTGGGGAATGAGCTGCTGAATTAGCACCAGGTTTGGGTCAACAGTAGGAAGAGGCAACACAGGTGCCAATAGCGGTGATGGAGGAGGCATAGGCCCCAGCATTGCTGGAGCACTGTCTGCGGAAGCAAAGATGCCGGGACCCAATGCCAGTGGACCTCAAAGTTGTGAAGGTTGCAACAGCAGAGCTGGCATCGATGATCCAGGTGAGCCCAAGGTCAACAGCCCTTCACCTGCCAAAGAAAGGCTGGTGGAACATGCTGCTGAGGATGGCCTGAAGGGAGCTGAGGCCAGGGCAGCAGGAGGGGTCAACACCGAAGCAGTAAATGGTGCTATCCTGGAGGAAGAGGCAGTAGCAATCAGGGACTGGGAGTGCCTCCAGTGGGAATGATTCTTGTTACATTCCCTGTCTCAGTGATAGTGTTTTCCTGAAGACTTGTCCCAAGTCTTGGTAGCCTAACAGCTTGAAGAGTGAGCAGGTGACTGGCAGGGGGTAGTCCCCGAAGATCCCTGCTCCATCATGGCTAGTTGTTTTTCCATAAGAAAGGACCACAGGGCTTTCTGGCAGTGCCACTGGGTGGCAAGGTTGAACTTCAGATGAGCTTGCAGGTGAGGGCATCATGGCTAGGCCTGAGGCAGCACATGCAGAGGTCATGTTTGTCTTTGGAGTAAATCTTTACGCAGTGCTAGCGACGGAAAAGGTTGGAAGAGTCTTTTGTTCTTGACATACAAAATAAAAGGAATCACTTTAAAATAAAGTGATTTGACACTCAAAAGAAAGAAAAGGGAAATAGAAAATTGGTGGTCGACTGAATGACAAAGCTGTCGTAGAGTCCGTGCGAGTATGGTCGACGGGAGGATAAAACTGAGGAGGGAGCGGGAATGCCCATGTTTGTATATGCAGGGATGTCAGCATACGGCATTGGCATGGGTGACCCCTACAAGACTACTAGAAAAGTTTCCATGTGGTGTTAGTGCCTGATAGCTAAAAGTACCATAGGTGTGACCTGATGAAAGACCTATCCCTGAAAAAGATCTGGTTAACTTTTGCTACTGAAATTGCCTCTGGGTAAGTGCACCAGAAGGTTTTGTTAGTTCTGTGTAGTGTGATAACTGCAACATTGCTTTTAGCTAGTTCAATTATTTGGTTCGAATAGACATTTGGCATTTAAAATTATGCTGGGGAGATCCAGCTTCTAGAGTCCTTTGAATATAATTTTTTATAATTTGAGAATAAATATAAAAATGTTAGCAGCTTATGAATTGTGCCAGTGGGTTGTGCATGGTGTACTGTAAGCTCAACACTAATTATATCTGTATTTCTTAAAGGTGTAGTTTTCCTAGGGTTGTAATGTTGAAGGAGTGTGATGTGTGTATTACAGTACAGCTTTTTATGTCCTGTCTGAACATTGTTTGTAATTCACCCTGACCAAGTACTTTGCATGTTTAAAACAAAATCTGTAAATAGTTTTTTACAAAAATTCCATCCATCAGGGACAACTTATTCCATTTCTGGAGCAAAAGAGGAACACCTTGATGAGTATACTGTGCTTGACATGCATCCAGTCCCTTTTCTAAGGTGATTACAACATCACATAGGCCACAGTGTTCCTGTTGTGCTTGTTTTAGTTCCAAATGGCTTGGTAAAGGCATAGGGGAAAGGCCCAAGTCCGTAAAGTTGAGGAAGACCTTTAAGATAATGCCCAGAAATGCTGCCAATATGGCAATTACCCTGAGTTTAGAAGAGTGACACATTCTTCCAGGACATATACATATATTGGATACATACACATGTCCACATACATATCTTCATATACATATATAGATATATTAGGGGTCGGGAAGAATATTTGCTTCGTACCTGAATAGTGGCTTACCCCAACTATTTGTATTGGATCAGATATCTAACTGAAACCTGTCCAATACCAAATAGTCATTTCTGCATTTGGAGGAAGCTTCTCACCACCTGTATTTGGTCCATAATATGCCACCGCCTTCAAAAACCTGCTAATTTTGCACAAGTTGAAGCTATGAAATATGAAATGCCAAATGCAATTTTGCACAGCAACTGTCACTACCTCACTTTGATTTTAAATTATGGCTTACTGAGTCTACTGAACTTCATACTTAAGTTCATACTGAAGTTGTTTAAGACAGTCGAGAAAGCTAATAGCCCATGAAGGCTGTCCCCACAATTCAGTGGAGGTAACAAGTGTCACCAACTGCTACATATTTGTCTAGCCTAACTCTGATTATAAAATGGGCAAAGGATTTCAAGCAATCTGATTGGTTGTTAGCCCTGCATTAGATGTGTCTAATGCACAGCTAAAACTAGAACCCCCACTTAGAATACACAGGCCCATTTTATAAGTGCAATAAGCCACTCTGGGGATGTGCATTAGACAGTTCTAATGCACGGCTAGGGGACTGGACACACTTGGCCTATGGCCGCGTGCCTCACTATGTCCCCCTAGCTGTGCATTAGAGCTGTCCAATGCACACCCCATCGTGTCTTATTGCTTACATATAGAAAAGGTATCTGCCTGCACAATATGTGCTGACAATCTAGTCCAAGATTCAATTGCCCTACATATAAAGCCATACTTTCTTATGTTTGTTTTACACCTTTCTCTCACTACCTGTTGGTCATGCTTCCTCAAGTTATAAGCTTCATCTCTAAACCTTAGTCCTAGTCTAAAATAAAAAATGAAAGTGAAATAAAAATGAAAATAATAAAGACTAAAGTCTTGTGTCTTCATTCACTGTTCATATTCGCCATTCGAAAAATACTGTCATCAACTACAGTAGCACCTCGATTATCTGAACTGCCTGAAAGACAGTCAGTTGGTTTGGATAATTGGGAGGTTGGATAATGAGGAGTTTCTATACAAAGCTGCATGTGGGGTTTGTCACAATAATATATATTTTAGGGATGAGACGAATAGTACTTTTAGTATTTGACGGAAAACTGAGCACCCATTCCATCACAAAGTTAGGTGACATGGGTGCAGCAAAAGATAATTTATTTATTTTATTTAATGCAGGAGGTTAAAGCACAGGATAATCAATGCATTAAACAGGCTACAACTTAAACAGTCTACAAACTTATTATACATAGTTTTCAATATATTTTGTGGGAGTCAACAGTGCATAACAAGATCTAGGAAGTAATAATAGCTAACAATGGAGAGTTTGTACAGTCTAGTGTTACTGAAAGCAGGAGCATGGGGGGGCAGCAAGGTGTACTAGCAGAGAGCATTGAAATTGTGAAATGGAGGTGCAGACTAGGACTGGAGGAGGCAGAGAGTTCCAGGAGGACATGGCCGAAAAGGCAAATGATCTCCAGGCTGAGGAAAGCCTCAGTTTGGATACTTAAAGCAGGGACAGAGAGGCTGACCTTAGGGCACGCTGAGGGAGTTTACGTTGGACTACATCTGAGAGGCAAGGAGGACTGAAGCAGTGGACAAACTTGTGTATTAAGCTAAGGGTGGCATAGTGAAGCTTAGACTCATAAGGTAGCCAACCCAGGGCAGATAGGACATTGCAATGGTGATGTGAGGCTTTTGGTTAATGGCCCCAAGACACCCCCCGTGGGTTTGGGCAAGGTGGGGAATGGAGTGTTAGGTTGGAAATCTTAATGCCACATTTCCCTACTTTTGTCGGTTTAAACCTGACTGATGCATTAATGAAGCTGAAGTTTTTTGCAATTTATTTCCTTACTTTTTGAGACAGTATAATAGTATCCCAATTTCCTTCAGACCCTGCACTCCCATCCCTCCACAGATGCATATATGTATCTAGCTGTGGAAGCACAGAGACCTCGGGCCCCTGCACTTCCAGTTATAGGACAACAATCACACAGTTGTCATCATAGCCATGTTCTTACCCCACCTCATGTACCTGGTGCAGAAACTTTTTCAATCTCCACCAAAATGTAACTCCACGCAAGCACAATGCCAATCCACAGAGCAGGTGCAAAAACACATATTGGACAAGATTTGAGAAATAACACCTATGACACACATGAGGTGGTGTAATAAGAAGGCTATGTTTAAAATTTGAGCTCAACATATTTAAAAATTAACAAAGTTATGAACATGCATAGTGAAATTGCAACAAATAATCATAACTTTGCCAACCTAAATACTTTTGACCCCACATTTTCAACATAGCCTTCTTATGACCTTCTCGCATGTACCCAGTACAGAAAATTTTCAAATCCCAGCCAAAATGAAATTCTGCACGACTGCAACGCCATTCTGCACCAGAGGTATGAAAACACATTTTGGCCAGGATTTGAAAAAATGACAGCTGTGAGGTGGGGTAATAAGAAGACTATGTTAAAACTATGTGGTGAAGATATTGAACATTTCAAAAGTTATGAGTGTGTGTAGTGAAATTGCAAGGAATGGTCATAGCACACTGTTTTCTTGAATTTTTGACCCAAAATTTTCAACATATCCTTTTTATGACCCCACTTCATGAAAAATACGACTGTCGTTACACAAATCCCACCAGAAAGTTGATTTCGCCAACCGACCGTGAAATCACCTTTCCGGTGGGAGTTGCCTAATGACAGTCCTATTGTTCATGAAGTAGGGCTCCCAAAAGGCAATGTTGAAAATCTTGGGTCAAAATCATGAAAAACGGCTGAGTTATGTACCAAAGTTGAACCCCCCCCCATTGAACTACATTGAAGGCATTTACCTTAGTTTCTCATGTTGCAGTCACCAGTTCCAGCAGGAAGATGTGTCTTTGATCGGCAGAGCAGTTCTCGAACTTGGCACCTCTTCCTGTGAGTAAGGGCCTGTGGCAGTGTCATGGGGGTGTGGGGAGGTGGGTGCGCAGTGGGAGGTTGGGGTGCAGGTGCAGGATTGATCGGCGCTGAACTTTTTTTTTTACAGGTTTAAAAAAATATGCAAAGACACTGAGGGTCCGTTTCCTTATTTTCAGGCAGAAAATAAGAAAAGGGAGGTTTGGAGGATACCATTAAACTACCAACTAATAGAAAATGGAAATTGGAGGGTGGGAGGGACCACTGGACATCAGGGACAAAGCCAGGGGCCAAGTAAGCCCCCCCCCCAAAAAAAAACAGGGATAGGGCTTACAAGAAAAAATTTATAAAACAAGGAAAATATTTTAAAAATAAAACAAATGTGAGGAGGTGTACAACAATATACAGGGAGGGGATGCTACTAGCCACCAGGGACTTAAGGCAGTAGGGGGACAGTGATTGGAGAACAGGGAGGAAAAAAAAAATCAAGGGACAGTTTTTTTATTGCAAGAATATGCTGGGGAATGCCACTAGCCACCAGGGACTTAAGGCAGTAGGGGGACAGCAATCGGAGAATAGGGGAGGAAAAAAACATCAAGGGACAGATGCAGCCATGGAGAAAATATCAGTACAGTACAGTTCGAACAGCCTGTCTTGCAGCTATCACAAAAATCATTTAAATTAAAAAATGCTAATACATTTTCACATCAAATCATCCAAAGGCACACTCTTGGCACACACCCCATCATCCCTAAAAATTTCAGAGAACAATTTCATTCTGTGTAGATGATGGCAAAAAGTCCCATGTTATCCTAGGAGGAAAACAACATAATTTCTTCCCTTTTGACCACTTCATATCTCAAAACCTGTACAAGCCGATATCACAAAACTTTCCAGATCTTGTGACGCTGACAAAATGATAGCACATCCCAGTCTTTGGGCTATTTTCTCAAAAAATTATAAAGTTATTAAGGTGCAAAAATTGAGACTTAACATTGACGTGCTGTACCAACCCTAGTGCCTGTGTGTGTGTGTGTGTGTGTGTGTGTGTGTGTGTGTGTGTACATATATATATATATATATATATAAAATAGATAAACCACTCTGAGTTGTGCAGTCGTGCTGTGATATCCGCATGCCTTCTGTGTATTGTACGCACAAGGCTGCAGTCCGAGTGCAACAAACACCCAAGGCGTATATCAGACCGTGACCACACACCTCAGAGTGGTTTATCAATCTTATGAAATGTCAAAATTGTTTTGGGGGATAAAAGTGCAAGTGTGCGGTCGCACTCTGATATACACATGGTCATGTAATGTGTTTTATGCAATCAGAACACTGGATTTGTATTTGTTGCTCATTTTATATGGGGTCATTGGCCCTAACTCTCACCCCATCACATGTGTAAAGAAGCTGAGGAATAGGAGGATGGGGTGAGAGTTTAGGACTTCATTTTGATAACGTCAATGCGGTTGGTAGGTGGTGGTGGAGGGTCCAAGGGTTTCAACCCTAACACCGAATTTCCTCACTTTTGTCACTGTGGCACAACCCTAACTGATGCATTAAACAGAGTTTTTTGCCTCTAATTTCCCTTCTTTTTGAGAATGATGATGAGAAATAGTGAAAGTAATGCAGTGGCGGGAGCTCGGGCCCCGCCACATAATGTGTTGTGACATAGTAACAGGAACAGCAATGCAAACAGAAGTGACAACAGTGGTGCACATGGTAATGGAAACGTAAACGGTAAAGGAAACATTAATAGAAACGCAAGTGCAAAGTGACGCCGAACCGAACAGTGATGCAAACGGACATTGAAGCGCATATGAAAATGCAACTGGTAATGCAAACAGTGATGGCAGTGGTATTTTAAATGGAAATGTTAAGTCTCACAGCAAAAAGAACATGAAAAGGAACAGAAATGGAAACGCGAACACAAGCGCACACGTAAACGCAAACCGTTAACGTGCACAGGCACGGTGCCACAATTGTAAATGCAAATGGTAAAGTTAACATGAAGAATAATGCCAAAGGAAACAGAAACAGGAACAGAAGCTCATACGGAAACACAAACCAAAATGCGTACGGGCACAGTACCGCAATTGTAAACGCAAATGGTAACGGTAACAGCAACAATAATAGCAATGGAAACAGAAACACAAAAGGAAATGCAAAATCATATGGAAATGCAAACCGTAATGCGCACGGGCACAGTAACGCAATTGCAAATAGAAATGGTAACAGTAACAACAAGGAAGACGCAAAACGAAAGAGAAACAGAAACGCAAATGAAAGGGCTGCCAGAAAGGCAAATGGCAATGCGCACAGTGACACAAACAGAAATGGTAGTGGAAATGCAAATAGTAACTTTAACAAAAACACAGCACAAAATGAGAACGAAGGGTAACGCTACTGTATGGCGCATAAGGAACAGTAACGAAACGGAGATATAAAATGCAAGTGGAAACAGTAACTGTAACAGTAACGGAAGCATATACCCTGTTTTTGCCAAACAGGTGCATAGAGAAACACAAAGAATATATGCATTGTAATGGGCATTGAAGCTGCAAGCGAGCATTGAAAGTACTTCATTGCTAATATCTCATCACCTGCAAGACGTAAATAAAAAATTTTAATTTCACAAAAATCCTGATTTTCCTGGCTAGGTTTTTGCTATTACATAGCCCAAAGGGTTATGTAACTCACAACAAAAAATCTGTATCTAGCATCATTTTCGAGATATGAGCCCTGAAAGGCACGACGTACACCACCATGTTAGTCTATGGGAAAAAAACACCAAATTCAGAGTATCGTAACTTTGCAGCCATGCAATATTTTTTCACCAAACTATGAAAAGGCACATCTGTGAGATGTTGGCTGCGTTCCCTCCAAATTTTAGGTCAAAAGACCAAACTGTTCTTTTGCAGCAGGGTGGCAAAGAACTGCTGTCATTTTGGCCATAATCTAAAAAAATAGTGTTGTGATTTGCAAAAGCTTTCACAAGCATTTGCGAAAGTGTCGTGAGTGTGACACTACTTTTTCCAGAAATTTGAAAAACATATTTTTAGGGTGTTTCATCCCAAAATAAAGACATGGCTAGCATCCTGAGGGTCCGACTAGGTAAACACAAAAAGAATTGTGTCCCTAGATAGTCCCAATTTTAAATGCTAAGCATTTTTCTGATCACCAACTGAAAACAAAATGGTGGATTTGTGACACTACTTGGGCCATTTGCGACACTAAAAAGTGCATTTGTGGCACTGTCAAACTTTTTGTTAACTTTTCCCATTGACTTATAATGGGAACTTGGTTTTTGAATAACTTTTGAACCATTTAATATTTTTTCACAAAATCTTTGAACGGCACATCGGGGACCCCAGCTGCACGTTCCCGGAAGTTTTCGGACTGGTTGCACAAACCGTGCAACCTGTACGCGCGAGCAAACAACTCACCAGAAAGCGTAAACGTGCATGCAGATCACACTTAATAACTCCACAGCTGTATATCCAACTGGTACAAAAGTTGACAGATCCCAAGATGTATGGTTCTTGATCATGAATTCCAAATTTCAGGCAAATCTGTTGAACAGTGGCAAAGTTATTAAGGTGCAAAATTTGACCCTTTAACCTTTTAAAGTGCTACTCAACCCTAACTTTAGTGGCACGGATAATATATATATATATATATATATATATATATCTTTGCAAAAAAACTACATTAATGAAGATATTAGGGTTGTAGAATGCAAAGTGCACAAAAAAGGGATATGGAAAAAAGTTAGGAATTTGGGTCTATGGAGTATTGGTGAATAAGTGGTGGGGTCTTCCTTGAGGTTGTCAACCCTAATGCTCAACCCCTCCCCCAGCCCAAAGCCTCCTGTCAGAAGCAGAAGGTAGAGCTCCAAGTTAGCATTTCATAGTGCTACAGTATGACCAACATAATGTGTCATAGCTTTCTTTACACAGGGCCCAGCAGGCCCTGCATGAAAAAGACATCACATATGAGCTCGTCTGATAAGGGGAGGAGGGGATGGGCATTAGGGTTGACAACTTCAAGGAAGACCCCACTACTGATTCGCCAATACTCCATAGACCCAAATTCCTAACTTTTTTTCACCTTCCCCATCAGTCTTGTCCCAGCAAACTGGCTCACTGAGTTCACACCTGAACTCAGCTCAGTGATACAGTAAGGCAGTGTATTCCCCAGTGGTGCAACTAACATCCCTGGAAACAATGTTACTTAATAAAATCTTTATTTTTTAACATTTTGACCCAAAGTTTTCAACATAGTCTTTTTCATGACCCAATCCCATAAACCCCATAGGTGAAAATGTTAAAATCTGTGCCGAAACTCCATTCTGTGCCACAGGTGCGAAAACACGTTTTGGGCAGGATGTGAAAAATGACAGCTATACTGTTCATGAGGTGGTGTGAAAATGTGGCTGTGTTGAAAATGTGGTGCCAAAATATTAAACATGACCAAAGGTATGCGCTGGCATAGAAAAATTTCAACAAACGTGCGTAACTCAACCATTTCTAGGACTTTTTCACCAAATTTTCAACATAGACTTTTTGGGACCGAACCTCGTGAACACTTGTGGTGAAATTTGATTATTTAGACCTGAAAGGTGATTTCGCACAGCGACTGCAAAATCACCTTCCAGGTCCGCTTAATGAGATGACAGTGGCAGCGTTCATGAGGTGGGGTCCCAAAAATGCCTTGTTGAAAATGTGGTGAAAAAATACCTTCAAATGTCAAAGTTATGAACATAAGTTCAAAACACCATTGAAATACATTATATGGCACTCACCTTGATTCATCAGTTCACAGTACGGCTTTGAAGAGTGCAGACGTGTCCCGGTCCACAGAAGATGACAGTGTATGACGTCTGGTGGTAAGTATAGGGTAAGGAGGTATGTGGGGTGGTGGGTGCTCAGTTGGATCAGGATGGGGAGGGGGATGGCAGGGCTGATGAGGGACTGTTTTCTTTTTTTCAGGTTAAAAAATTTAAAAACATGGGGGACTGTTTTCTTTTTTCGCAGGTGCACATAAATTAATACATCTGTCTCAGGACACTGGGGGTGGGCTCCCTAGTGACCCATACTGCTGGGTGGGCGATATGGTTAATTCCAACATGGGGACTGGGGCCCCTGATGTCGAGAACATGTCATTAAACAAGGGGCTGAAGGGGGGATCCGACACCGGAGGTGGGCATTCCAGTGTTGGATTATACCACATTTATTGTAAACTATTTTGGGACACTGGGGGTGGGCTCCCTAAGTGTCCCACACTGCTGGGGGGGATAAGATAGCATCTTTCAGAAAAAGAGACTTGCAAGAACAAGGGGACACAATTTAAAGATAGAAGGAGGGCAGTTCAGGGGCAATGTGAGGAAGTATTATTTCACAGAGAGGGTAGTGGATGCATGGAACAGCCTTCCTGAGGAGGTTGTGGGGTCTAAAACTGTGGGAGAATTCAAGAATGCATGGGACAGACATAAGGCAATTCTTGTGGGGGGTAGGAAGAAATAGGCTGTTGGTTAACTAGAATCTACAGTCTATCCTGTAGGTAGGGAAATGGGCAGACTAGATGGGCCTAGCGGTCCTTATCTGCCGTCAAAGTCTATGTTTCTATGTTCTATGTTTCTATGTTTCTATGTAAATGCTGACACGGCGATTGGGGCCCACAATGTCTGCAACCATCTATGAAACAAGTGGCTGCAGGGGGGGGGGATCCGACACCAGGGGTGGGTATCCTGGTGTTGGATTATAGAGAAAAATAAATAAATTAAAGACATAAATAAAGAAAGAAATACTGACACCGGGGATTGGGTCCCCCACTGTGCAGATGATATATTACAGTCAAGATGGTGGGGCGAGTCACAACAACAGCTAGTTGTACTATATGACACAGATGTCATTTAGTAAAGGACAGCTGTGTCCTATAGTGCTTGCACTATACTACACACCTGTCATTTAGTAAAGGACAGCCGTGTCGTATAGTGCAAATTATACGACACAGCTGTCGTTTAGTAAAGGACAGCTGTGTTGTATAGTGCAACCAGCTGTTATCATCAAAAAAACAGCTATCCATAGAACATTGATTCTTTAAACTGTGCATGCTCACAAATGGAACTTTTTACTTAAATAATTTAAAAAGTTCTAAAGTGTGAGACATAAAAACTATGAAAGCACATACCTTGGTCCAAACTCTGTCAAACTTGAAAGCTTCAGGTTTCAACTTTTTATATTTTTTCACTTATTGGAGAGCAAAAAAAAGTCTTAAAAATGGAGAAGTTAAATTTTTTTTGCACCTCTGTAACTTTACCCCCAGTGCACCAATCTACATGGCATTTGCAAGAGCAAGAGATCCTGGCCCAGACGCTGTGCTTTCCAAATTTCAAGTAAATCGGTTCAATGGGGCAAAGTTATTAAGGTACAAAAACTGAGGTTTAACATTAAAACGCTTACTCAACCCTAATACACAGGTGCGACTGTGTAATATATGGGATGCACACTGACCAGACTCAGAGGCCATTGTATGTCCAAATTATACAATGTATTTTAAATTGAGAAGCTTTCAGATTTGTTCTTTCAGTGAAGAATAAACTGTTTCTGTTTGATTTCACTGCTCTGTTTTGAGTGCAGCAGAGGTCTTTGTGATGTCATCAGTCATTATTAAATTTGCTGTCCCACTGGTTAACAGAGCCTTTTTGACCGTCCTCAAGTGATGATAAATGGTGATGGCCCACCTTTAGTTTATTTATTTAAAAGTTTCCCAGTGTGACCTGGGAGAAGGGGTACAATAGGAGTGAAACATTAAATATTCAAGTTACAAGATCAACATCAACATACAATTGTAAGGCAGGCCGGCCCATTGGCGCAGCGGTGGGATTTTCTGCTTGCGATGCCAGCGACCCGGGTTCAGGAACGGACCCAGGTCGTCGGAGGGCCAGCCGGGGGTGAGAAGAATGGAGCATCCTATGGACTGCTCTCCTTCTCCGGGGGGAGGGTGGGGGAAGCACTCGGAGAACTGAGGACTCCTGGTGGAGGCCGGAAGATCTCATGCTGCTGACACTGACATCTCTGGGAGGCGGGGCGGACGCTGGCATCATTGCACGTCCCCGCCTCCGTGAGGAAAAGACAAGAAAATATAGGCAGGCGAGGGCCACTATCTAAATGAAGCCCTCCCAGAAGACCTTGAAACATCCACCGTCGCTGCGGGTCCCCCGACTAGATACTGGTTCCGTGGTCATGGAAGAACGTGACCATGGCTCCGCCCTCTGGGGGCAAGCCAAGGGTGACTGGGGGACCTTGGCAGCCATAGATGGTGGTGGAGGCTTCCAGGGGCCGTGACCAGGGACAACAAAGTGACGGTGTCCTGCCAAAAAAAAAAAAATTGTAAGGCAGGTGTTACAAGCAGTGTTACAAAAGTGTTGCGCATAATAGGTAGAAAGAGTGGACAATAATAAGTACCAGGTTAATAAGTAAACAAGTGCTTACGTAAAAGAAAAGGGGAAAGGAGAGGGAGGGGTGAAGTGGGGGGAGTCATGTTCAAGTTACATTTAAATTATAATATCAACATTAACATATAGCTGTAAGGCAGGTGTTACAAACAGCATTGCGCATAATGTGTAGAAAGATTGGACAATAATAAGTGCTGGGTAATAAGTAAACAAGTGCTTACATGAAAGAAAAGGGGTAAAGGAGAGGGAGGGGTGAGGTGGAAGGATGGTGGGGGAAGGGAGTAGATGTAGATGAGGGATACAAGCCCTTGGGGGGGTAGGAGAGGGACCCATGGAAAGCATTTGGGGTCCCTTATATTCTGTGAGAGATCAAGGGAGGCCAGTAAGAGGGGAACAATTTGAGGGGAAGGGGAGAAGAGCTAGAAATTTTGGGGGATGGAGGTGCACAGGGTAAAATGAAGATGACGGTAGAGGGGTAGGGTTTATCCAGGGCTTAGAGGAGGGAATTAGGGAGGGACATGGCAGAAGCAGCTAGGAGCAAGGTAAATATTGAGGGCAGAGCTGATGGAGAAGGCAGTAGGATGAGTGCTGGATTTGAGGGGGGGTGAATTCCACATTTTTGGGAGGCAGTGAGAGAAAGTGGATTGGCTGATTAGGGTGGAACTGCGGGGGACTACCAGGGTGCAAGAGTCAGTTGTTCTAAGGGAATAGTAGAATGGAGGGTTGTTATAAAGGAGGAGGTGAGGTAGGAAGGGAGCTCACTCAACCAGTGCTTGGAGGTGAATTTAGCACAGTGAGAGAGTCGCCTATTTGTAAGAGAGGGGAAGGATAGGGCATGATAAAGATTACAGTGATGGGTACGAGGGGGCATCCAGAGCAAAGCAGCAGAAGAAATTGAAGAGGGTGTCCAGTCTGGTCAGGGAGGACTTAGGGGTATCACAGTAGTCGAAAAAGGGCAGTATCATCTTCTGAACAAGTTCACGCCTAGCCATAGGAAGAATGCAACTACAGTTCCTGAACACGGCACCAAGCTTGGAGTACAGTTTTTTCTGGATGGCATCAATATGTCCAGAGAAATTTAGGTGCTGGTCCAACCAAACACCTAAATACCTGAAGGAGGATGTGTCATCAAGTAAAGTCCCATCAAGGATGTGGAAAGTGGGTAGGGAGGGAAGCCTAGAGAGAGACTCTGCCTTGTGCCATACGTCATGGAGACAGTCTTCTTGGCATTGAGAAAAAGTTGATGGTTAGCAAACAAGAGCTGAATCTTGTCAAAGCTTTTCTGTAAGCTGGTTGTAACCTCAGCAGGAGAGGAGCCAGATGCATACAGGACTGTATCATCGGCATACATATGTATAGCGGAGGAGGGGGAGCAAACAGAGGGAAGGTCATTTAAGAAGATGGAGAATAGGAGGGGCCCCAATACAGAGCCCTGGGGGATGCCAGTGCTAATCGAGAGGAGAGATGAAGTGGCATCCAAGATCTTAACTGACTGGCTTCTGCCAATATGGTAGGCCTTGAACCAGTTTGAGGCAGAGGGAGATAGGCCAGCTGCTGGGAGTGAGTTGAGGAGAAGGGAATGAGAGACGCTGTCAAAGGCCTTGGCCAGGTCAACAAAAATGGCAGAAGCAATTTGGTCATTGTCCATCCTGGTTAGGATGGAGTCTGTGAGCCATAGAAGAGAGGTGGTAGTTGAGTGTTTTTTCCTGAAGCCAGACTGGAAAGGGGTGAAAAAGGAGGTGTCAGATAGAAAAGAGGTGAGTTGGGAGAGGACAATGTGTTCTTGAAGCTTGGCAAGGGTAGGTAGGAGAGAAATGGGGTGATAGTTACCAGGGGATGGGGGTCACTCCCTTTGGATACAGGGAGGACCACTGCATTTTTCCATGAAGAGGGGACCAAGGAAGTAGAGAATGAGAGATTTTAGATTAAAGAGAGGGGGTAGGCAATGGCCGAAGCAGAGGTGGAGAGGAGTTTTGAGTAGAGGCCATTGGGGGGGCACCTTTAGAGGGGTTGATGGTGAGGAGGGCACTTAGGGCATCATCTGGGGTTACAGTGGTGAAACAGAAGGGGAGGTGGGAGGGTGATTGAGGGGGCACACCAGTAGAGGGTGGGGAGGGTGATAGGTAGGAGGGGAGGGATTTCAGTATCTCAGTGGTGCAGGAGGTATAGTAGGAGTGAAATTCCGCAGCTACAGCTGGTGGGTCAGACACTAGTGAGCTATTTACTTTAAATGCCAGGGGGTGGGTGAGATGAGGGGGTAAATAGGGTGTGGACCACCTTCCAGAACTTTAAAGGGGAATTTATGTTGGTAACGAAGGCAGATTTGAAGTATTCAGACTTGGCTAACCTAGTAGCTTTGGTGTAAGTGTTTCAGAGCATGCGATAGTTCGCAAGGTCACTAGGATGCTGGGTAGCTTTATGGCACTTCCAGGCTCAATCTCAAGCCCTGAGACAGGCCAGATGTTCAGGGGTTAACCAAAGTAAGTGGTTACCTCTGACTCTGGTTTGTTTGAGTGGGGCAAAGGCATTCCAGTTTACAAGAAAGATTTCTTTGAAGTAGGCAAGGGCCTTATCAACCGAGGGGAAGGAGGTTGGGGGGGGGACCAGTCAGAAGTGGCAAGGTTACTCAGGAGAGGTTCAAGGTCAAGAGACTTGAAAGAATATAGTTGTATGGCTTTGTGTGGTGATTTCATTCTGTGGACTTTCCTAACTATGAATATTGGGTTATGGTCACTGAGAGCATCAGGGAGGATGCCAGAGGTGAGGACATAGTAGGGGTGGGAGGTAAGGGCCCTGTCGAGTAGGGAGTGTTGTTGTGTCTTGTGGTTTGGGTTGGTGGGTTTGGAGATCAGTTGGGAGAGGCTTAGGGCTCTAATTTCATTTTTAGTTTTGGTAGTTTTAGGTGACAATCAATTTATATTAAAGTTGCCTATGATGAATAATTTCCCAGAGTGAGCAAGGGAAGTGATGGAGGTTAAGAGGTCTAGCGCGACCAAAAGGATGGACATTTGGGGGGCAGTAAATGCCAGCTATGAAGACTGTGAGAGGGAAGAGAAGGGATACATGGATAGCTAGGGCATCATAGGTCTCAGAATAGGAGGATGAGTAGATGATGGAATATTGGATGGAGACTAGGACATAAATGTCCACACCACCACCCCCCCTGCCAGCAGGGTCTTGTCTTAGCAGTGAGTAGCCGGGAATGGAGACCAAGTGGTCAGGGATAGTGCTCTTTAGCCAAGTTCCTGAGATGATTAGAATGTCTGGTTTTAGAGTGAACACCATGGTCTGAATCTGGTCTATTTTTTGCAACAAGCTGCGGGTGTTTAGATGTAAGATCTTTAAACCCTTTGGGAAGGCTGAGAGAAGAGAGTGGAGGGAGGTAGTAGAGGAGGATACACCAGAGGAACTAGGGGCAATAGGGCCTGATTTAGGGTGAATATCCAGCAGAGAGCAAGAGGTGAGCAAGTATGAGAAAGTGGTGCTAAGGGGAGTTTGAAGGGGCTGGCAAGGAGGTTGGAAGATTTGAGGGGAAGGGAGTGGATGAGTGAGGAGGAAGAAGAAGAAGATGTAGAACCACAGTGAAAGTGGACACCGTTATCAAAGCCACATGAGGAATAATGGTAGAGTGAGACCATATTTCAAATGGGGGGAGGGAGTGATAGCATGGATGTGGGTAGGAGATTGGAGATAGTAACTGATGGGGTTGGGAGAGTTATTTGGAACAGATGAGTAGTGAGCAAGTGGAGGTGGTAAAGAGGCATATGAGCAGAACAAGGGGGAGAGAGGAGAGTAGGGGATGCATTGTTCATAAAGGCAGAGAAATTGATGAACAATTGATTTATGAACAGAAGGAATTTGTAAGCAGGGAGTGCGGAGTGACAATAAATAGTTTATAATTACTGGATCTCATTTTTTCCCATAGGAAAACCAGGTTGTAATTTCACTGTTATAACCAGCTCTTTTATAATGGTGAACATGCACCTGGTTTCTCTTGAACTGAGCATGTGCAGCCACTGCTCTCATTCAAGTAAGTTTTTGAGCCTTCCTCCCCTAGGTGCCGCCGCCATCCTTTTGCCACCACCCCACTGTTCCTGGCACTTGTACTCAGCAGCGGTGAGTTAATTAAATAAAACAAACAAACAATGGAGCAGTTTATTTTAAATGGCCAACTAAAAAAAAAGGTTTTTATCATGAACAGCGGACCGCACTCAAATTCAACCTGTTCGCAGCTATCTTTATTTTATATAATTGCTGTGGCAAAAAAGACGAGACCCAGCAATTCTATAAAATAAAGGCTGGGTAGGGGGTGTAAATCTCAAATTTTACACACACCCTCAGTGTGGGATGCCTTAAAACTGAAGCTTCGCTGCCAGGGTTTATGTGGCATCAAACACCCCTGAGGTGTGTAAAATTCTCATTATAACCCCGTACCCAGCCATTATTCTCCATATCATCACTCCAGGACCTACTCCCATATAAATATTTTATTTATCTGTACTTTTTTGTCTCAACCCCATTGTATTATACAGACGCAGTCGGCCCTGTATATTAGTGCTCAACAGTCACCTCTATGTTAAATACAAAATTTTTAACTTTAATAACTTTGCAACCATTCTAATGATTTGCATGACATTTTGCATATGCTTTCAAAAACCAAGGATATCATGATGTGGCAAGATTCGTTCCAGTCGGATGTGCGAGTGCAGAGATACAGATTGTCAAAATTTTTTGAAAATTACCACTTTTTGTCAAATTCTTTGTCACACCACTGCACAAAATCAGCTTGAGGTTTTGGTCTGAAATTCATAGGGTACATTGGTCTTAGGTCACAGATGAGCCTTTTGAAGGTTTGGTGAAAAAATTTCAATCAATCAAAATCTTTGTTTTGCCAGGTGGAACATCATTGTGACAAGCTCATTTACAAGATGGACTTGGGGAAAAACAATTGCCAACAGGGTTAAGACATCACAGGTTGAGTGAACGTACATAACAATTACATAGTAATAATAACATAATAACATATAACCATCACGTGACAAGATACTTGCACCAGAACATAGCAATAGGTTCAACAAGAGGTAGTACCATTTAAATACGATTGCATGGATACGGATATATGGACGTAAGGTAATGAGCTAAAGTTTATACAGTAAACATCATTGGAGGAGTCATAGTGAGCAGGAGTCGCAGTTCCTCTAGTATCAAAGTGAGAAGATGATTGAGATGTGAAAGTCCTTTGATAAGTACTGTAGGCATGGCCTGGCAAGTGGGGTGGAAAGGAAGGGGTTAGGGAGTGGGGTGGGAAGGTCAGCCAAGATAGGAGAGAGTTGGACATGATGGCCTAGGGAGGAAAGACTGTTTGAAGGGAGAACACAACAGATGCCACAGGCAGTGGTTGGGGTTTAAGTCCAATATCTGAAACAAAGACAGATCGTGATGTTGAGGCCTTGATTTGGACAATGACAGAAGGGAGGACTCAAATGACGCCTCAGGCAATGGTTGAAGTTTAAGTCCAGAATTTAAAGCAGTAACAAATCGTGATGTGAAGACCTTGTCTTGAAAGAATGACAAACCTCCGAGAAGGTCCTCAGGAACAAGGATTTGAAGAGGGAGAATGTAACAGGGGTATCGAGCCTTACGGTTTTCTGGATCTTATTCCAGAATGTAGGAAGAGTGAAGCTAATTGAGGGTATACCAAAGCGCATTTTAACTTTAGAGATAGCCAGAGATAAGATGGTAAGACTTCTGAGAGAATAGGCACTAAGGATGCAGGGAGTTAGGCAGTTTGTGAGGTACTGAGGTAATTTATGAGTGATTGCCTTATATGTCCATAGAATAGCATTCTTTTGCCTCCTGAAGCTAAGGGAGGTCCAGTCTACGGAATAATAGAAGATGCAGTGGTGCGTGTCATAAGGGGCATCCAAAATGAACCTAAGGGCTCTATGGCATAGGGAATCAAGCTTGGAGAGAGCTGTGCTAGTACTATGGCAATATAGGAAGTCTGCATAGTCTAGAAGAGGTAAGAAGGTACCTTAGACTAGGAGTTTTCAAGCCTCCTGGGTTTGTGAGTGCTTGATCCTGAAGAAAATACCAAGCCTTTGATGCAGTTTCTTAGTGAGTTCATCAATGTGTTTAATGAAGGACAATTTGTAGTCAATCCAGACCCCAAGGTATTTGAATTTTTCCATGAACTCTAGGGCTTTTCCCAAAAGGGTGCTTATGTGATGAACCTTATCTGTTTTTTTTTTTTTGAGATGAGGGGCCAGTGGAGAGAAAATTGTGGCCTTAGTTTTTTTGGCATTGAGCAGGAGTTTCAAGTTGAGTAGATTTTTTGGGAGGATGTCGAAATTGTTCTGGATGTCTAAAATGGCTTGATCCGGAGTAGATCTGTCATGTATAGCACTGTATCATCAGCGAAGAGATGGATACTAGATGACTTTAGGCCAGTGTCAATTCAATTTATATAAATGACAAAGAGAAGTGGACCAAGTATGGATCCTTGGGGGACACCTCGAAGGAGTACTTTTTTGGGCAATAGGTCTCCTTCAGCCTTGACCTGCTGCTCTCTGTCCGCAAGATAGTTTGTGAACCAACTTAGGGCCAGGTTGTCCACCCCAACTTTCTTCAGGGTCACCAGGAGTAAATCGCGGTCCATCATGTCGAAAGCCTTGCTAAGGTCCACAAACAAGGTGCATATATCAATCCGTTCAAAAATTATTAAATTTCAAAGTTTCCCATTATTTCATACAGGAAAAGTTACAGGTAGATGTGCCAAGTGAAATAGGATTTCCTGATCGCAAAACAGGATTCTTGTTTCGTGAAACAGGATTTTTGATGCAATTTGCAATAAAAAAAAATTTGTATAGCTGTTTTTAGTCACCTCGTAACAAAGAAATGGTTTGGAATTTTGGACTGCAATTTTCATGGTATAAAGGGCTTGCTTCTCAGATGAGCATTTTGCTGGTTTTGGGAAAATACATTACTTTGGCTTGGAGTTCTGTGGATTCAAATTTTTGTTGATTTCCCATGGGATAACATTGTACTGGAAGGTTTACAGAGCTGTTTCTTTGTCACTGTGGTCTTAAGAAACGGTTTGCAATTTTGCCTCACAGATGTGCCTTTTGCTGGTTTGGTGAAAATATATTGCTTTGTTCTGGAGTTCTATGGCTCTACATTTTGCTTAATTTCCCATAGGATAATATTATAGAGTGAGGTGTACGCAAGAGTTTCTTTGTCACTCCATGTATGTCAGTGGGCCCTGCACTCCCACTCAGAAATATGGATACTATTAAGGACTGATACATGGATGGGAGCAGAGGGCCCACACACAAATACAGTTACTATTAAGCAGTAATGCATGGATGGCAGTGCAGGGCCCAGAGAGCCCTGCATTACCAAAGAGAAATATGAATACTACTAGGGGCTGATGGATAGATAGTAGTGCAGGGCCCACAGAGCCATACGTTCCCACACACAAATATGCAGAGGAGCTTAGAGTGATGGGAGCAATGCCCGAAGGTCCCTGCACTCCCACAGAGAAATAAGGATACAATTACAATCTCTTGAAAAAATTATGGAGGGTTGGGAGTGCAGGGCCCTGAGGGCACAGCGCTCCCACAAGCAAATAAATCTTTAACTATATTTTCTCAAAAAGTAAGGAAATTCTCTGCAAAAAACTTTGTTAATGCACCATTAGGGTTCCTTACGATTGGTAGCACATTATAATGGCGACTCAAATTGAGCACCTGTGATGTGAGCTACCCTGAAAGGGTAGTGAGGCACAGTTATAGCACCAAAGTACGGGAACAAACAGTGAGATAGCAGGAGGGTGAAGGAACAGAAGGGGAGGGTTCAAGAAGGAGAAGGTATGTGGGCTGTAGTTTGGCGATGTGCTCTCAAACTGCCATTCTGGTGTGGTGGTGAGGGTGGTGGGCTGCAGTGAGGGAGGTCCAGAGTTTGGGGTTGGGTAGGGATTCTAATTTTTTAATGTGTGCGGCACTTCATTTTTTTTTATGTCCGAGTTTCTCCTCCTCGCCGACAAGCACCCCCTGGAGCTGAGAATTCTAATTTACAGAAGTACAGAGTGTGAAGCCCCCCGTGAGGGTGCAGAGGGGAGCAGCCCCCACATAGATACGGTGTTGTTTTCCCATCGCTGTTGCCAGGTTTGCTGGGGAGTGTAAATGGACATTTTGATTTTCAGCAATGAACACTCATTGTAACAGCGATTGTGGTTTGGCAATCGCTGTTATGACATGGAACCCTTATGATTATACTTTCTCAAAAAGTAGGGAAATTCTCTACAAAAGCTTTGTTAATGGACCAATAGGGTTCCAGCATCAAAAGTAGGGAAATAACATCTTAGGGTTCCCAACTCTAAGACCCCACCCACACCCTTGGTTTCCAACCCTAAGACCCCACCCCCACTCTGCATGCAGGAACAGGTGTGGGGGGTGTGCCTTGGGCTTGTGAACCCTAATGTTCACCCATTCGCTTATTCTGTACCCATCTTAGCTTACTTACTCTTGGAATGGGGTGAGCATTAGAGTTCACCACCCCAAGGCACATGTCTCACCCCTGTTCCTGCATGCAGGGTGAGGGTTGGGTGTTAGGGATGGAAACTGAGGGTGGGGTGGGATGTTAGGGTTGGGAACCCTAAGATATAATTTCTCTACATTTGATGCTGGAACCCTAATGGTACATTAGCTAAATTATTTGCAGAGATAAATATACATATATACATATATATGTTTTTTATAAAATAGGTGAAGAAATCCTAGTGATCTGATAGGCTGAGAGCATCACCTGACTGCACAGTTATCAGCGCATGGCCAGACAGTTCATAACTAAATTTATTTTTCTTATTTATTTCTCTATTTATTTGACAGTACTCCAACCAGGATAACCCGAAGAGATGTATCATCTCAGTTTCATGGCAGTCCATGGAGGAAAGCAGCAGACAAAAGTCCAGCAGGAATAGTCACATATATGTGAAAATATACAAGCCAAAAAAGGTAAGTTGACTGTTGAAGTAAATGACTCTCCACACTTCACAAATTAATTTAGGACCTAATTTATTAGTGGAATAATGCCCTTTGAGGTGTCTGGGCATGCTCTGATATACGGACTTCTCGACAAAATTGAAGTCAGTCGGCATGCTCCATGTGCCTCGCAATGCACCCAAGAGGTCTATATATCAGAGCATGCCCAGACACCTTTCTTACATATATACATATGTACATATACACACATACACACATATACAGATAGTGAGACAGACAGACAGATAGATAGAATATGCAGGGGGGATGGTGTGATACATGATTTATCTATACAAGTGGTGCTTGACCTCAGGTAACCTCACAAATGGTGTAAGCCATGAGAGAGGTGTCTGAGGTAAAACACCCCATAAGTACAGATAAATTATGTATCTAAAACCCCTAATATTTCATTTAAGCAACAGGGAGGACTTTTGTGTGATTCATTATTTTCTTTTTAGTTGCTTTTTATTTATTTATTTATTTTTAATTTCACTTCTTCTGTGGGTTTATTTTCTACAGTAAAAGAATAACATTTTCCTTTTTTCTTCCAGGTTGCTATGGGGGTCACTATGAACACAGCATGGGGATACCACGCTAATGTGCCATCGTACCCGTTGATTAGTGCAGCTACCAACTTTGCAGGAAACAAAGCTTCAGAAAATGGCATCGGCTTTAAGCAAGGCACTTTAGTTGAATGGACACAATTGTACTGGATTAGATTTAGGTGCTGTGTTTGAAGTTTTTTTTTATTTTTAGGGGTTTGTGGTGCCCCGTGTTGTGCTGTAAAGTCAACCAGAAGAGTGTGAGTTCAACCAGAATAGCGGGACTGCAGTTCAGTGCTTCGGGAGGGAAAAAAAACAACTTTTTTTTATCCAGGTTTCTATTTCTTTTTTTTTTTTTTTTCTGTAGAATGAACAAGCCAGGATCCATGGAGTTTGTCAGGGCCATGGAGATGCTACAAGATATCAGATAAAGACAAAGCAGTTATGAGGCACTACAAACAAAAGAACTGTTTAGAGAATGTCAACAGGTGGATGGATGGACAGGTGGGGGGTGCTAAAAAGATGTGAATGGAGTGTTGCACTTTATTAGTTGTTGAGGATGGTGTTCTTTTTAAGAGGCATAAAATTATTTGTGAGCACTAGAGTTAGAAAATGGTTAAAAAAAATATTTTAATTTTGGGCATTGAAGTCTGGGTGCATGTTATGGCACTGTGAAGGATGCATGTGCATGACTGATTGTATTGAAAGAAATTAAACTAAAAGAAGCAGTGATGGCCAGCCATGGGGTGGGGTGGGGGGACATGTCTGATGAAGAATTTACTGTATGTATAAATCTGTGATGATGAGTTTATGTAGAAATGTAAGATTTTACATTTATACATATACTAGCTCAGATAAATAGATTTCTTCAACAGCTTTTGGGTTCACGTCTATTGCATAAATATACATTATGTTATAGTGGCGCAGTAGCATCCCTATAGGCTGGGTTGAGCAGGGGTATCTTTGTGAAACATCAAATTTTGCACTTAAATATCTTTGCAACCTTTCAATGGTTAGACACCTGTAGATCATTTGCCATGCCAAGTTTTGTTCTGGTTAGATGTGCAGATTCTGAGATGTGGATAGCAAAAACAGTTTTAAAAAATCACTGTTTTCTGCTGTTTTTTTTCATCACCTAACACCCAGATAGTTTGAAATTTTGGTCTGCAATTTTCAGGGTAGAACGGGCTTGGCCCACAGATGTGCCTTTTGCTGGTTAGGTGAAAAAATATTAATCTGTTCCAATGGTATAACATTTTGAAATGTCACTTTGAAGCATGTTCAGTACAGTCTTTTGCTGCTTGGAACTAAAAAAGAATTTGGTCCAAATGAAAAAGGATCCTTTTTCGTAGGGAGGGGGGTGTAATCCTTTTCATGAGGAAAAAATATTTTTCTGTGTGGCCTGCCATCTTCTTTCTGGTTAAAAAAATTCAAAACCAACAAAAATGACATCCGGCACATGCAACAACATATGTATCTTGCTCATTGGGACCCCATTAAGTGGATTCTGTACTTATTTTTAAAAATCCTTTTCATCAGAAATGTTTCTTTTTTCATGTGGGCATACAAAAAAAGAATTGGTCTATGCAAAAAAAAGATGGCTTAATATGAAAAAATAATTTGGACTTCATTTTTTCATAGCTACGGATATATATACTGTAGATATACAGTAGATATTCTTTGCAAAAAACATTGTTAATGTACTAGTTAGGGTTAAAGTGACAAAAGTAGGGAAATATGGCATTAGGGTTTCCAACCCTAACACCCCACTGTCACCCACCAGGCAGTAACAGGAAAAACCACTACAGTTCCTCCTCTCCTGTGTCTTTACTAATCATGTATGGGGTGTGCCTTGGGGTTGTCAGCCCTAATGCTCACCCCATTCTCATATACTCTACACATCTCTGCTTCTTTCATTATCAAATGGGGTGAGTGATAGGGCTGATAACCCCAAGGCACACCCCATGCCTGATTAGCAAAGATGCAGGAGAAGTGAAACTGTAATGTTTTTTCCTGTTGCTGCCTGGTGGGTGGGAGTGGGGTGTTAAGGTTGTAAACCCTAATTCCACATCCCCCTACCTTTGTCACTTTGACCCTAACTAGTGCATTAACAAAGTTTTTTGCAAAGAATTTCCTTACTTTTTGAAATAGTATAATTGTAGCCTCATTCGTCTGTGGGAGTGCAGGGCCCTCTGGGCCCTCTCATCCTTCCTTAGAAGATGTGTGCGTATATGTTGCTGTTGAAGCACAGGGTCCATAGGGCCCTGCACTTGCACTTGTAGTAAAACAGGAATGAAATTGCCAGCATTGCTTTCTTATTATCCCAAGTCATGAACCTGGTAATGAAACTTTTGAAATCCCCACTAAAATGTGACTCTGCACCACTGAAATGCAATTGCATGTAATTGCACATCACAGGTGCGAAAACACACTTGAAAAATGACAGCTCGTAGGTTCATGAGGTAAAATAAAAAGATGGTTATGTTGAAAATGTGGAGTCAAAATATTTAAAATTGCCACAATTATGAGGGAGTATAGTAAAATGTCAACATATCTGCATAACTTTGCCATTGTTACATGTTTTCACCTCAACATTTCAGCATAGCCTTGTTATGACCCCACCTGATGAACAAGTAGAGTAAAAAAATTTAATTCCCACCCAAACGGTGATTTCACCAAGTGACTGTGAAATTGCTTTTCTGGCCAGGTTTGTGTAATTCCACCAACATTATTCATGAGATGGGGTCCCAAAAAGGCCAGGTTGAAAATTTGAGCTCAAAACATGCAACAATGGCAGAGTTATGACACAAAGTTAAACACCCCATTGAAATACATTGAACCGCAGTTACCTTACTTTCTCATATAGCAGTCAGCATTTCCAGCAACAAGATGTGTCTTCAATGAGAGAGTAGATTTTCACCCTGGGACCTGTTCAGGTAAGTGAGGGTGTGTGGAAGGTGTAGGGTGGTGGGTGCTGAGTGGTAGGATGGGGAGATTTGGATCAGGGGCCTCCTTGAGTTTCCCAGGACCAGGCTGAGAACTGCTGGCGACAGGGCATGTAGTGTCACCAGACCTGTCCTGTGGAACACTCTACCTCCAGCCCTTGGGGATGCCCCTTTGGTCAAGGTTTTCAAAAAGGGTCTCAAGGCTCACCTTTTCACCCTGTCCTTCCCTAGTGATGTAATCTGACCAGTGCTCTTTTAGTATGCTGCTAATTTATCTTTTGTTATTTATGTATTTATTACAATATGTTATTTTATCTATTTTGCATCTGTTTTTATCTCTTGTTTTAATGTGAAGTGCCCAGAGCCTCCAGGACTGGGCACTGTACAAATAAAATTGCCTTGTCTTGCCAAGGGACCATTTTCTTTTTTATAGATTACAAAAAAAAAAGACTTTGAGGGATCGTTTTCTCTATTACAGGCAGGACATGATCGGAGGGTGGGGGTGGGCCACTATACAGCAGGGAAGAAGAAATATAAACTGGGATAGCGATAAGAGGGTGGGGTGTGTCACTAATCACCAGAGAAAGAAGAAATATAAACTGGGATGGTGATTAGAGGGTGCGGGGTGCCACTAGACACCAGGGGAAAAAATAAAGCATATGGCGACAGCGATTGGTGGGGGAAGGGGGTTATACTAGACATCAGGGAAATATGCAACAATAAGGAGACAGCTATCAGTGGGTGGGGGAGCACCACTAGACACCAGGGAAATAATAAAGAATATGGGAATGATAAAGAATATGGGGATGGTGATAGTGGGGGGGGGCACCACTAGACAAAAGGGAAATAAGCAACAAAAGATCCACTTACTGATGCACTCCTGGCAACAAAGCACTGTCCAAACTTGAAACAGTGTTACTTCTTTTTACTTTCATTAAACAATGGCACAGGACAAGTACTGCCACACATACAAACTGGGACCACTAACCCCAGAGCTTCCCTAAAGAGGCTTCATTGGGGGCAGAGATTAACAGTTTACCCAGCACTTTTAACATACACATCATTAATTAATTCATTTAATACTATTAAGAACAGGTGTTACAAAATAAGTGCACTCACCCAAAGCCGTGCTGGACATCAACACTGAATATCAAAGTATTAAAACTGTCAATAATCACTGCAAGTCAATTCATTCCTCTAGGTGCATGTCAATCAAAACCTGATTTCAGTTTTGCTTTGAAATTTAAAGTTCTAAGCATGTAGTAAATACAGTACCACAGACTTGTGATCAGCCAAGTGTATGGCTCCAGTCATTTCCTCTGGTGATCTGCAAAAATGTTCCAATGCTCCTCGTCATGCTTTGATATAATAAGACATTATAGAAACCAAGGCTGCAGACTTTGCACCTAAAAATATAAGACAAGGAAAAAGATTGTGAGCACCTGTGTTGTAGGTTTGTAAGCACTACATAATAATCTCAGTTATTTAAAGTCTGAGAACTGTCCTCACTACAAAAGGGCTATGCAGTATTTTAAACCAACCTGAAACAAGAAAGGAAGCAGCATGTAGAGGGAGTAAGGATGAATGAGGGAACAAAAGCTAAGTAATTTCAGTCATAGTTTGTATGCTTAGAAGCGAGAGTTTTTTTGGGGGGGGCTGGTATTAAATATGAAATGCATTCATCAGAATCATCATACATCAGTAAAAAGTAAATTCAAATCCCAATATTCATTGAGACCCTCAATTAGAGGAATTAATAACCCAATTAGTAGAAAGGAGTTACAACGTTTACCTACTAAACAGCGCACAAAAGAAAGTCAGACATCTGGAGAGGGATTCCATCTTACAGTCTAAACTTTTTTAACTGATGTATGATGAAAGTGTTTGATATTTAATACTAGCCCCCCAAAAAAAACCCTCTTGCTTTTAAACATACAAACTATGACTGAGATTATTTATATCATGTTCCCTCATTCATCCCCACTCACTCTGCATGCCGCTTCCTTTGCAGTTAATGCATTCGGGCACCCACCACCAAATCAAAAGGACTCCAGCAGCTTTGGCATCATAAAAAATTGTTTTATTCCATAGACAACTGCATCAGTGGTGTGTGCTTACACTATAAAAACAGTGCCTGCCTGACACATTTCAGATCAAGTAGATCCTTAATCAAAGGCTAAGGCTAGATAGAACACATGACACTTAAATAGTACTCATACAAAACACATGATTGTGATGTATAACATTAAATAAAACTTCATTGGACAACACAGCCCCTTAAATAACAGTGCTAAGTGCAAAAACTTGAAGAATACCATAAGTTGAGGGGAAATTAATTGGGGAGTAATAGAAAGGCATTAATGAGGCAAAAAGCAGTTTAAAATATACGTGCAACCCAATCATGTGAGAGCAACAAATATTAATAAGAAATAAATAAAGAACAACATCAAATATTGCACACCAAAAACTTTTTGGATTCTGAAATGTAAAGCTACCCAAAGTCCAGGTCTTAATACACCCTCTGAGTTATGTCCATACCTTAAGGATAGGAGATGAATATTTGTGTTGTGCTATGTATTTGGGCTCCATTTTAGTTAATTTTATACTTGTTTTTAGTATGCAATATTTGATGTTGTTCTTTATTTCTTATTAATATTAATTGTTTTTAATTTTTTATTTATTTATTTATTTGTTCTAGGATTACAAATACTTTTGAGCCAAGGCTCGTTTACAAAGGTTCCACGTCATTGGTACAATTGAGACAATCATAAGCAAAGATAACAGTTTATAAAATTAAAAAAAAAAAAAAAAAAAAACAACATATAGTCTTGTAGATGAAAAAAGAACAATAAGGTGAAACTTTGGGAAGGGAAAGGGAAAGGAGGAGGGTGAAATCAGGGAGACTATGGATGGGAGAGAAGGGAGGTAGGTTGGGGGGGAGAGAGAGGAGAGGTGGAAGGCAGATAAGAATAGAGGTAGTGCAGCCGGTGGCATTTGTCATGGGCCAGCAGGGGAGGTGAAGATAGGAAAGGGGTGCTGGCAAAGTGCAGGAGTAGATGTGGGTCCAAAAGGGCATCTTCAGCTATGGAACCAAAAGATATGTTTAGCCACAACAGTCACAGAGGTTGGAGGCAGTCAGTGTTAGGCGGAGACGAGTCTTAAAAGTGCTGAGTGACAGTGAAGATGAGATGTTGCTGGGAAGACCGTTGTACCAACTAGTGGCTCGGTAAGCAAAGGATCTTTGGCCTTGTGTTGTGTGGCAATGCGGGACTTGAAAAGGCTGAGGTTTTGATCCCCTGGTATGTCGGGTGTGGATTCTCGGTTGTATGACGGCACAGACTCCGGGGGGGGGCAAGGCCCAGCAAGATTTTCTTAGTAGTAATACAAGTTTGGTGTTTTATTCGATTGGCAAGATTCAACCATCCAGTTTGAGAATAGAGGTCACAGGTGTGAGTTAGGCGTTGGGAGCCAGTGACAAGTCGACAGGCCTTGTTGAGGGCGGTGGATACACGTTTGAGTGCGGTGGTTGTAGCAGCGCCGTAAATGATAATGCCATAATCAATGATGGATATGATGGAGCTCTGGACAGCGACAGTGAGGGCTTCAGGTGTCAGGTGTTTCCTATGATGGAATAGCAGGCCTAGCCGGGAGTTAGCGTCTTTGGCGACATGGTCAATGTGGGCAGTGTAGGAGAGGTGAGGGTCTAGGGTGATCCCGAGGTATTTAAAGTTTTTGACCTGTTCCAGTGCGGCACCTTGTCTGGTGATAACGGAGAGTTGGAAGTGCTTATGTTTATTATGGGAGCTGCTGAAAGATCATGGCCTTTGTTTTTTTTGATTAAGGATGAGTTTGTGCTTTGTGAGCCAATTCTCAACCGAGGAGAAGCCAAGTTGGAGATTTTCTTGCAATTTTGGGTCCTGGTGTGGCAAGAATTACTGCATCATCGGCATACAGGGTGATATGTTCAGTGCAGGAGTCCGGTAGGGTGTTAAGGAACAGGCTGAAGAGTAGGGGGCCCAGTATTGAACCCTGGGGGACTCCAGAGAGGACAGGTCTGGAATCAGAGTGCACATCTCCAATTACACATGCTGGGTGCGGTTTTCAAGATAGCTTTTGAACCAAGAGATTGAATCATTGGAGAGACCAGCATTTTTTAGTTGGCTCAGCAGGAGGGAGTGGTGGACAGTATCAAAGGCTTTGGTCAGGTCGATGAAAATAGCACCAGTTAGTTGTCCATTGTCAAGGGAGCTGTGAATGGAGCTGGTGAATTTGAGTAAGGCAGAGGATGTACTATGACCTTTTCTAAAGCCATGTTGCTGTTTACAGAGAATATTATAATTGTCCAGATGCTCGGTAAGTTGGTCCGCTACTATACGTTCCAGTGCCTTCGATAGGGGAGGCAGAATGAAGAGAAGTAGAAGTTCGCATGGTCAGCCTTATCACCACTTTTGTGAATTGGGGTAACAGTGGCCATTTTCCATTTGTCTGGGAATTGGCTAGAGGAAAGAGAGAGATTAAAGATCTTGGTGAGGGGCCCAAGTACCTCGTCAAGCGTTAGGACCAGTAGCTTGAGGTCAAGTGTGTCATTGCTTGTTCTAGATTTGCTGATGGTTTTGGCAATGTAGTTTCGGACTTGATGTTTCTTTAGTGCTTTAAAGTAGAAAGGTGGGTGACAGGTGTGGGTGGAGGAGTTGGGGGGATGGGAGTTGACACGTCTTGGAAGAAGTCGGAGGGGAGAACACTGCTAAGGTCAGTGAAAGCGATGTTAAAAGTGTTCGCAATAGTCGAGTGTAGTGTGCCTATTTATGTTGAGCATGTTCGTCGAAGATTTTGACTGCTTCCCAGTGATATCTTTAATGTTTTTCCAGAAATCTCTCCCATTTCCCCAGGAGTTAGTGAGGGCATTTTTATAGTAGTCAGATTTCTGTTGCCGAATGGATTTGGTACAGTCGTTCCGTGCCCGTTTATAATTCTGGATGTCGAGTTGCTTACCGGAGTTTCTAGCCAGTTCCCAGAGGTGGTCCCTGGATTTAAGTTTTTTTAGGAGGTCTCCTGACAGCCAAGGGTTACTGAGCGATTTAACTTTACGCTTTTTGAGGGGGGCAAATTTATTACAGGCTTCATTGAAAATGTGAATAAATTGCTCCAGTGCAGTATTAGTATCTGTTGCCTTGAAGATGGGGGACCAGTCCTGCAGACTGAGGTGTGATTTGAGGTGGGGTAGCTGACCACGGGGTAGGACTCTGCTGGTGATGATTTTTGGAGGGGGCTTATAGAATTTGTTTGACCAGGTACAGCTGATGGGAGAGTGGTCACTGAGTGAGTCAGGGAGGACTGAGGTTTTCGTGATCCGAGAGGGTGGTTGGTTAGGATCCAGTTGAGTAGGGTGCAGGTCCCAGTTCTGTAGTTCTTTCTGGTTGCATTGTCAACCATTTGAGTCAGGTTAGCTGATATAATGGAGTCCTTAAATGACCCACATTCAGCTGAGAGCCAGTTAATGTTAAAGTCACCAAGAAGGATGATTTCGGAGTCCAATTGGTGGGATTTGACAAAGTCAAGGACAGCGGTTAGACCAGGTCCCTTTTCTTTAGGAGGTATGTAAACAGTGACAACTGTTAGGGCCTTATTGTGGGCACCTAATAGGAGTCTGATGGGAAGAATCTGAGCAGGTGTTGCTGGAAGATTGGAATCAATGGGGTGTCCTCGGAAAGTGTCTTTCACATATAAGGCACACCCTCCACCTCTTTTGGACTTACGATCAACCCGGAAGACATTGTAGCCAGGAAGGGTGATTGCCTGGTCAGGAATCTTTGAGGTTGTGGGTTGCATGTATATTTTAAAGCACTTTTTGCCTCATTGATGCCTCTCTATTACTCTCCAGTTAATCCCCCCTCCCAAGTTATTGTATTCTTCATGTTTCTGCACTTTGCACTGTTATTTAAGGGGCTTTGTTGTCCAATTAATTTTTATTGAATGTTACACGTCACAATGACTTTTTTTGTATGAGTATTAATTAAGTGTCACATGTTCCATCTAGCCTTAGCCTTTGATAAAGGATCTACTTGATACAAAATGTGTTAGGTAGGCACTGTTTTTATGGTGTAAGTATGAACCATTAATGATGTCTTCTATGCAATAAAGCAATTTTTATGATGCCTAAGCTGCTGGAGTCCTTTTGATTTGGTGGAGAGTGCCTGAATGTATTAACTGCTATGGTCTTTGGTTTTGTGACCACCACCTTCCTTGTGCGCACTTCACTTGTCTGACTTAAAATGCCGCTTCCTTTCTGAATTGTGGGTTGGTTTAAAATACTGCATAGCCCTTTTGTAGTGATGATGGTTCTCACATTTTAAATAATTGGGGGTATGATGTAATGCTTAAAAACCTGCAACACTGGTAATATTAACTTCACACTTAGAACTTTAAATTTCAAAGCAAAACTGAAATTGGGTTTTGATTGACATGCACCTAGGGGAATGAATCGACTTGCAGTGATTATGGATAGTTTTAATACTTTGATATTCGGTGTTGATGTCCAGTACGGGTTTGGGTGCATGTACTTATTTTGTTACACCTGTTCCTAATTGTATTAAATTAATTAATTATGGGTAAACTGTTAGTCTCTGCCCCCTGATGAAACCTCTTTGGTGAAGCACTGGGGTTAGCGGTCCCGGTATGTGTGTGTGTCAGCACTTGTCCTGTGTCATTGTTTAATAAAAGTAAAAAGAAGTAACAATGTTTCAAATTTGGACAGTGCTTTGTTGCTAGGAGTGCATCAGTAAGTGGACCTTTTACAACACCGGTGTTCACAATCTTTTTCCTTGTCTTATATTTTTAGGTGCAAGGTCACCAGCCTTGATTTCTATAGTGTCTTGTTATATCAAAGCACAACAAGGAGCATTAGAACATTTTTGCAGGTCACCAGAGGAAACGACTGGGGCCATACAATTGGTTGATCATAAGACCTAGCTTCTAATTTTCATCTATGGTATTAACTACACACTAAGAACTTTAAATTTCAAAGCAAAACTGAAACCAGGTTTTGATTGACATGCACCTAGGGGAATGAATCGACTTGCAGTATTTACAGATAGTTTTAATACTCTGATATTCATTGTTGATGTCCAGCATGGGTTTGGGTGAATGCATTTATTTTGTAACACTTGTTCCTAATTATAGTAAATCAATTAATTAACTATGTATATGTTAAAAGTGTTTGGTAAACCTCTTTGACAGAGCGCTGGTGTTAGCAGTCCCGGTATGTGTGTGTGTGGCAGCACTTGTCCTGTGTTAATAAAAGTAAGAAAAAAGTAATAACATTTCAAGTTTGGACATTGCTTTGTTCCTAGGAGTGCATTAGTAAGTGGATTTTTTGACATAACTGGGATAGCTACCCAGTATCTCTTTTCACCACTCCAGCTACTTCTGAGACACCATCGCTTGTGTGACAGAAATAATCAACAATAAGGGGACAGAGATCAGTGGGCAAGGGGCACCACTGGACACCAGGGAAATAATAAAGAATACATGGACAGTGATTGGTGGTGGGGGATGGCACTAGACACCAGGGAAAGCAACAAGTGCTAACTAAGCATGCTCAGAAGCCTAAATTTTAAAATGTAATAACTTTGGAATGGATTAATAGTTTTTCACCAAATCAGCAAAAAGTACATCTGTGAGCCAGCCCCTTTCCACTGTAATAATATCAGACCAATTTCCAAACTGTCTCAGTGCTAGAGCTCTCCAAAAAAAAAACAGGGAAAAGACACCAACACTTTCGTTCATATGAAATGTTTCGTATGAACGTAAAATGAAAAAAGTGGAAGCAAGTCACAAAAAGGATTTAAAATATAAAAACAACACATTTATGAGTCATTTGGCCAACAGTAAATGCAGAGTAGACCTAACAGAGTCCCAATGAGCAAAATAAATGTGTTGTTCTCCCCTCCAGCATGTCATTTTTGTGGGTTTTAAAATTGAAATTGTTGGATAAAAGCAGAGAACAAGATGGCAGTAAATGAAACAATAATTTTCCCCTCATTAAAAAGGATTGGCCCCATATGAAAAAAAAAACATTTTTTCATTCCATACAGCTATTTTAAGTGCTTACTGAGCATGCTCAGAACCAATTTTAAAAAATGTCAAAATTAAATAACTTTGGAACAGATTGCTAAGTTTTCACCAGACAAGCAAAGGGTACATCTGTGAGCCAGCCCCCTTCTACCCTGAAAATATAAGACCAAAATTTCAAACCATCTGGGTGGTAGCCGAATTCAAACAAAACCCAGCAAAACCAATGTGAAAAAAAGTTTGAAAAATTCACTTTTTGCACTATCAGGATCTCGGAATCCACACATCCAATTGGAACAAAACTTGGCACATTCAAAGAACTATGCAATGAGACCAAGCATGCAAACTTTTGTGAAAATCCATTGAACGGTTGCAAAGTTATTAAAGTGCAAAAACTGGGGTTTAACATTAAAGTGTCTACTCAACCCTAACTTGTGGCGCTACCACACCACTACAATATGTATATATAAACACCTATTTGTATGTACCTATATATGTATGTATGTATGTATAATACCACAACATGGTGTTGTGTGAAAACAAACAAGGAATGTGGGAACTGCATGGGAGAAATAGCAACAAACATCTAGACAACCACAATGACAAGAGTGATGTTATTACACACAATAGCACTGTCCTTATCAAACTCTGCCTGTAACTTCTGATACAAATTGTTGTTTCCCAAGGGTAGGGAAAATACTCTCTGCTGGCTGGCTGAAACATACCACATGACTGTGCGTATATCAGAGCGCGACTGCACGCCTGCACTTTCAACCCCTCCAAAACCATTTTAGCCATTTTATAAGCTAGATAACCCACTGTAGGGTGTGCAGTCACAGTCTGATAAATGCATGCCTTGGGTGGTTTAACGCACTCAGCCTGTGGCCTTGTGCATCACAATGCACATCAAGGCATGAGTATATCATAGTGTGACTGCACACCCTACTGCAGGTTATCTTTACATATATACCGGGCCAGTATAGTTAGGATTGCACGGCCACTTCTATGTTAAACCTCAAAGTCTGCAGTTTAATAACTTTGCAACTGTTTGTCCAATTTGCCTGAAATTTGTAATACTCAACTGCCTACCACAGATTTCTAGATCTGGAAAGATTCGTTCTGGTCGGATGTACAGTTGCAGAACCGTGGGGCACTCAAAATTTGAAAAATCACACTTTTTGTGCATTTTTCAGTAAGCCATAATGGACTGAAGAATGCATTTGAGTGGCTTCAAATGTGTTTGCCTACATGTGTCCTGGGTTGAACTAGTGCCTTTTGAAGATTTGGTAAAAAAAATATTGCTCCATTCAAAAGTTATTCAATTGTTTCATGTCCCATTATAGCCTATGGAAAAATGTATATGTGCATTGTGAAAACTTTCGCAATCACATTTTTGTTGTCGAGCTCCCCGAAATTGTTTTCGTGCTGCCACCATCTTGTTTTTCAGTTAGCGACAGAGAAAAAATGTTGTAACTCAAAAAATAATGCACTTTGGTAAACATCAACAGTTGTGTTTACCTAATCGGGCCCTGAGGAACATAACTCTGGCATTCGTTTTTTAGCAGGTGGTATGCAAATATGTTTTTTAAACTTTTGCAATTTTTTGATCATAGCAACATTTTTTGTTGCCGCGAAAATAATCGCGGTCGGAGAAAAAGCTAACCATGGCAACATTTTTGTGTGTGCGACATTATAGAGATAGGATTGTCTTGAAAACATTAAAGTAACACTGCACAAACACATTTTGCTATGTGTTGTTTTCTTTATCACTTCATTGTGGCAAGGTGGATTGTGCTATTGCCCTGACATTTTTAGGGTGGCAAGCACTAGTCCCACAGATGTGCCTTTTGGTGGTTTGGTACAAAAACATTGAACAGGCCCATAGTTACAGCATTCCAAATTGAGAAATTTTCCCATGGGATAACATTGCAGCACCTGACGCCTTTTGGTGCCCGTATCTTGAAAACAGTTCGAGATACGGATTTTTCATCACAAAAATTCTTAGTTCCCTGGGGACTAAGTGCAGAAATAGGTTGGAAAACCATTAATACCATGAATTTTATTTTTTTTCTAACTTGTATGGTTACTGAGATATTTGGAAATTAGTATTGCAATTGCTCATTTTCATGTCCATGGGACAGTATTACACCCACAGAGTTAGCACTCACAGCACTTTTCAGTGCCCATATCTCATAAACAACGTGAGATATGGATTCAGTCAATTTATACTGCATGGATGTCTCACTGTCACGATTACGACACTTGAATTTTTTTCCTAGCTGCTACGTTTCCTGAGATATTGGTAAATTTGTGTTACACGGCTTCCTTGCCTTATAGAGCTGCTGTATGGCTCCATAGTTATGTACAAGTGGGAGCCAGGGCCAGGAGGGCCTGGGCCCATGCTCCCACAGACACATATCATTATGCACAAATAGGCAGCTTGGTGGGGCCCCACGCTACCACCAACACATACCATTTACTACTTATATTACACTTTTCCAAAAAGAAATGAAATTCTTTGCAAAAAAAATTTATTAATGCATCATTTAGGGTTGTTTCCACAGTGACAAAAGTGTGGAAATTTAATGTTAGGGTTACCAAACCACCATCCCACCTCCACACCCCCATCCTCAAAACCCTAACTCCACATTGCCCCCACTCACATACACACACACACACATATGCAAGACACATGCAAGATTGTAAGACAGTATACGAGTCAGTCATATCTGTAAGCACAATAACCACTACACTGTACTCATTTCACATAACACTATGTAATGAAAAAACAAATACAGCATGATCGACTCTATACTGCAAGCACAGCATGATGACACATTATAGCTGTCATATCTTTTTCATACAGTGAAACTTAGTCTGTGCAAATTTTCTAAATATTGATTTTTATGTGTCATGGTTCAACAATTGGCTCACTGCAGGTATTGCTGCTACCACATAGGCATGTGGTAGCAGGAAAGGTACAGCTAATACATACATAGTACTTTTCAGATACTGCTCAAGTATGAAACTAGCACCATCACATGTTGTTATACTGCTGAGTTACCTGAAGATACTCATTATCAGCATGTTATGGTTAGCTTTGGATGTTACAACTGTTGCTGTCACATGTTGCTTGTAAACTATACTACAAACATTACTTTTATTATTACTAAAATTTGTTATTAGGACTGACCCGCTCTATCAGAAAAAAGTATGCAAACATCCAATGACTGTTGTTAAGGTTATCCAAACTCTTATTTCCAATGTAACTATCTATTGATAACATACTGTGTGTCTCATCATTTGTTAACAATTGAAATATAGGCATCTGCTTAAATCTTGATATTGATGTTTGTAACAGAAAAATGCTTACTGTGGGCCATCTTCCATGGTTGCCCAGCATGCATGTGTACCCCCAAGGCACTCTGATGACAGCAGAATGCATACAGTTGGTGGACAATGATGATGGATGTGTCTTGTAGAGAGTTCTATGTTACTTCTGTTACCTGATGCTGGTTGTCTCTGATTGATTGTGCTGCCTTGGCTCTTCCCCAGCTTGCATGTGTGTGAGGGGGTGGGGGGAATGCTGAGTTAGGATTTTGAGGATAGGGCATGCGGGTGGGGTGGTGGGGTGATAACCCTAACATTGAATTTCCACACTTTTGTGGCTGTGGAAACAACCTAACTCATGCATTAACAAAGTTTTTGCAAAGAATATATATATATATATATATATATATATATATATATATATATATATTATAATGTGCCTGTATATTAGGATTGATGAGAGTGTTTAATGTTAAAAGGAAATTTTTGTACCATAATAACTTTGTAATGGTTGAAGTGATTTCTATGAAAGTTGGCATGCATAATCACCCTGGGTACTGTAGGTGTTTGTATGTGGAAAAATCTGACTCAATAGTTTTACCCATTTCCAAGATACATAGTGTTGACAATAAAGAAAGTTTTTGGTTTTTGGCACTTTTTTTGTCCACCAGTATCTCAGAAATGGCTTTAGCTTCTTAGATTACATTTTCAGAGTAGAAGGCCTTGGCGTCACAGGTGTGCCATTTGAAGGTTTGGTGGAAAAATATTAATCCATTCCAAAGTTATTCCATTTTGCATTTCCCATTATTTCCTATGGGAAAAAATAGATGTTTAGCATGACCAAGGATCCCATGTTGCAGGAGCAGCTGCAGTGTGGGATTTTAGTTTGAACACATATGCTGCTGACCATGTTGTTTCTCTGCTTAGCAAGAGAAACAGAGGAATATATTTTTGATGTGTGGAAACTGGGAAGCCCACTCCCAGTGTCCACAAATTATTTTAATAGTGTATCCCCCCCCAGCACTGTGGGATGCTGGGGACCCCATTCCCAGTGTCCACAAAGAATTATATATTTTTTTAACCTGAAAAAAAGGAAAACTGTCCATCGATGTACTTGCTGACATCAGGGTGCCCAATCCCCACATGGCATTTACAGCACACACACACCCCCCAGCAGTGTGAGATACTGGGGAACCCACTTCCAGTGTCCTGTAAATTAATAATTTATTTACTGCCAACATCGGGGTGCCCAATCCCCGTGTCAGCAATTACAACCCCCCCAGCAGTGTGGTGTTGTCTAAACACTCTTGGGGCTGGATATTCAAACTGCGCCATTCTGTGGTGCAAGCCCTAGCACTGCTCAAAAAAGTTGCGCTGGTGTGGCCGGGGTGATATTCAATGGAGTTGTGCTATTGAGCAATTCCTTTGAATATCACCCCCCAGCCACAGCCACTGTGCATGGTGCACTGGAACTTGCACCACCGCAAGTGATCAGAGTGGAGCATTCAAGATGCGGTGGCACAAGTTCCATTGCGCCATGCGCAACTTTCCAATATTCAAAAGGTGACATGCAAATGGGGCCATAATTCATGCAAGGCACAGGGAGGTCATTTGCATCTACTTATGGCCCCATTTGCATGCCATTAACATGCAGGTCGCCGATCCCTGACAACTTAGCCTGGAGCCCTGCCAAAACCAGCAGCTATCAAGGACCGCGCCTACAGCTAATCACAGGCATGAAGTAAATCTCCCCCTGACTGGCCTGATCACGGGCATAACTGTACTGAAACCCCCGACTGGCCGATCATGGGCATAACTGTACTGAAACCCCCACTGGCCGATCACGGGCATAACAGTAGTGAACCCCCGACTGGCCCAATCACGGGCATAAGATCAACCCCAAGTCCAATATCCCTGGTGGTCCAGTGGACCATGAAGCCTGATCGCGGGCATAAGATCAACCCCAAGTCAATTTCCCTGGTGATCTGGTGGCACCCACCCACCCATGGAGCCCACCACCCGGCTCCCCGTCAGCGGTGGCGGCAGCATCCCACCTGCCTGCCACCCTGCCACCTGCTGACTGACTCTCAGTAGGGCTGCCGCCCATTGGTTCAAACAAGAGCCAGATGGCTGCAGCTCCATATCAGAAAGGCAGTCCAGATATGTGAATGAATGAATTTCATTCACAAATCTGAACTGCTTTGTACGGTATAGCTGTATGCCCATTGGCTCTTGCTCTGAACCAATGGGTGTGCAGCCCTACTGAGCAGTCAGTCGGTGGGCGGCGGGGCTGCGGTGGTGGGTGGAAGCCAAGCCGCATGCCGGACTGACAAGTGGGGGAGCCGGGTGGTGGGGCTCTGTGGGTGGGGTGTGGGGTGGGAGCCACCAGATCACCAGGAAAATTGACTTGGGAGGTTGAGTTTATGCCCGCGATCGGGCTTTGTGGTCCACTAGACCACCAGGATATTGACTTGGGGTTGATCATGTCCGTGATTGGGCCAGTCGGGGATTCACCACCGTTATGCCCACGACCGGGCCAGTGGGGTTCAGTACAGTTATGCCCACAACTCGGGCCAGTCAGGGGAGTTTTACTACTGTTATGCCCAAGCGATCGGGCCAGTGGGGTGTTTCAGTACAGTCATGCCCGACATTGGGCCAGTGTGGGGAGTTTCAGTACAGTTACACCCGCTGATCGGGCCAGTGGGGGTTTCACTACTGTTATGCCAACGATCAGGCCAGTGGGGTTTCAGTACAGCTATGCCCGACATTGGGCCAGTGAGGGGGGTTCACTACTGTTATGCCCGCGATCGGGCCAGTGGGGGTTTCAGTACAGTTATGCCGTAATTGGGCCAGTGAGGGGTTTCAGTACAGTTGTACCTGTGATCCAGGCCAGTGGTGGTGTTTCACTACTGTTATGCCCATAATTGGGCCAGTGAGGGGTTCATTACAGTTATGCCTGCGATCGGGCCAGTGGGGGATTTCAGTACAGTTATGCTGCATCAGGCCAGTGGGGGTTTCAGTACAGTTATGCCCGCAATTGGGCCAGTGGGGGGGTTCAGTACAGTTGTGCCCGTGATCGGGCCAGTGGGGCGTTCACTACTGTTATGCCCACGATTGGGCCAGTGGGGGTGGTTCAGTACAGTTATGCCCGCGATTGGGCCAGTGGGGGGGATTGAGATCTGCCCGCAATCGGGCTGTGAGGGGGCACAGGGAACAAGTGGAGGGCCACCCACAGGTGGCAGCTGCTGTGTTGTGCCCTGCAGTGTGGCAGCTCACCTGTGGGTGGCCCTCAACTTACTCCTTTTTTTTTGGCTCAAAGTCGTGCAGGCGCAGGTAGGGGGTTGTGCCTGCACAACTCTGCACAGCCGGGCTGAATATCAGGCTGTGCAGTTTATGCATGGTTCCTCCTCCTCCGGTTGAGCATGCCTTCATTAGCATTGCATTGTTGCTCAGCATGACTTGGGGGGTGCAACTGCCTCCTGCTGAATATCACAGAATGGCGCAATTTCGGACTTGCGCAGGCTCAACCCTATTGCGCATGGCGCAACCCTTTTGAATATCCAGCCCTTGGTGTGTAGGGTAAACAATAAAAATAATAATAATACAGATTCTTGTGTCTTGGAGTCTGCCAAGAAACATTCGTAAACAAGCAAGGAATACTAATAAAGTTTATTATGCTACTTACGCCAAGCATGTGACAGAGAAAATCACAAGGGAGATGGGTTTCTCACCTGAAGAATGTACATAATTTCCAGAATTGTAGATCTTAGGTTCTCTAAGATCTTGTTCTATCTCTCCCCATGCTCCAGCTCTCTGCCCTTCTAGAGCAGCTGCAGTAGTGTCTCGAGAGAGCTACAATGGGTTGCGAACAGCTAAATACTACAGATAACAGCATAACAACAGAGATTACAACATAGTTACAGATATGAGAAACAATATATATTGGTCCTAAGTCATTTTCTATTGGATAATGACTTAGGAGACAGAATTACTAATGAGTATCATATGAGACAGAATATGCTTTCATTAGCATGATAGCTTAGACAAAAGAAATGCTGACAGTTCAAACTATATTTCTTGCTTATGTACAATATAAAACATAGAGACATAACAAAGTTGTCTCTCTGTGTCAGCTTGCTTAGACAAAGAGAACTGCTGACAGGCATATCTGCCTGAGTGTAAAATACACATTATATATAATTATATGAGAATATGAGTATACAATAATCACTGATGATCCCCCTGAGTCATCTTATTAGTGATTAGGTAGATAATATATGGAATATCTATAAAAGACAAACTAATCTAGAGAAATGTATTATAGTGAGGTATAATATATCATGCATGACAATATTAGCATATCTTAGCAGCAAAGCACATTCCTAGCACCCATGCTTATATGATTGGTGCTCATAACTATAGGTTAGTGCAAAATAGCAGTATCACAGTACAATAGACCAGGAATACAGTGTGAGGTGTATGTGAGGTGTATGTGGGATGATAGGGGCATAACCCAGGTGTAACAATCCCCTCTTTGTTGCCCTAATTGCAAAAGTGGCAACACAACAAAAAGATGGAGGTTAGGCACCATTCATCTACAGGCCCAAGGCACGAACCTGATAGAGGAATATTAACTGGTCACGGTAGTGTATCAGGGTTTTCCTTAAACAGCAAACTGTAATTATAAGGGAAAATGTTAGTAAACCTTGTATTACTATAAACATTCGGAATAAAACTTCACAATGGGGTTTTCCAATATCAAAACAATCAGTAAATACTGATATGTATCAGATGTGTATCTGTCCTATTGGGAAGAAATTGAAGAAACAAACTTAAGTTGCCTGTATGGATATTAAAAATAAGTAAAATTGAGATAGAGCATCAAGATAGTTAGGACTAGAATTAATGATATCTGGTTCCGGGATGGGAACAGGTGTGATTACCGTATAACCTATTACCTGTTTAGGGAGTAAAAAAAGAAGTTAGAAAAGTTCACTTTGCATAACTTTTAGTCCATATCAGAAGAATGTATAGTTGTCACCACACAATGTTCCACATCAGCAGAATATACCACCTTGAAGGATGGTATCTTTCAGTTGGTAAGTTGAACAGGACATGAAATGTCAATGTCTAGAAGGCATAAACTATGAAAAGTTCCAGAGATAAATTCAGGGTTTCTTCAAGTGTTAAATGAAGATTCATAGTTCAAATTTGATACATTCAGATTTTCCAAAGGTTGATCCAAATGTTCAGGAGGCAGCAGTATTTTCATAGGCCTCAGCAGGGGGTGCATTAGATTGCACATTGAGTTTTACAATGGAATAGCAACAGTGTTCAGTTAAAGATGATCACATGGCTGCACAAAGTGTAAAAGTTAATAGCAGTACTCAGTTCTCAGTTTGTATGAGGCACCAGCCAGGCTCGGAAAACAAGCAGTGAAGAAAATGGATTTCTTGATTGCAGATCAAGTGAAGAGTCTTCTTGCTGAGTTAGGGGATTGCCCCTACCCCAGACTAGCTTCATGGTATGCATAACAATGAGCTTGATTGTAGAATTTTAATTGGCTGGACTGAATACAGTTTATTTGAAAGTTCACAAGTGGAAGCCTAATTTCAGTTATTAGGCCTGCATTCACAAGTTGGTAATACAAGTTGGAAGATGTCACATCTGCATAAAAGGTGATGTTCCTTTCAGGTACGACATTTAAAGTTCAGAGTCAGTCACAATCCCAAGACCTCATTGTAAACAAGAAAAGGAGGTGGTTTCAACCTTTTCACGATAAAAGTTCCCATCAAGATGACCAATAGAATGGACAGTTGCCAGATGAAAATGTGGCAATGACACTATGAGAGTCACAAACCTGGCTTCCTGGATTGTGCAGGAATAAGTTTCAAAACATGTAGCAATACTGGTGTGTGTGTGTGGTGACATATCCAAAGGTTCCTTGCCATTGACAAGGGAATAGTGCTAGATTCAAATAAACATGTGTTAACACATGCAATAGAAGTGCAAAATGTGGCAATGCCACTGACCCATTCATATATGTATGAGAGCAAGAATATATCCTAATTCCAGATCCTGGAAGAGATAACCAAAGGTTTGTAAAAACATGTTAGCTATAGGCAGTGCAAAGGACTTTCCTAGCTATGTGATGCTCATCTGCTTCCTTAATGTGAGCAGAAATTAATTCATTAACATGAACATTTGTCAGGTCGAACCCCTTCACAATATCCTTAATATTGTAAATATAAATCCCGCTTTATGAGCAAAATCATGTATACCATGCAGAGTGTGTGTGGGGGGGGGTATGATATATATTTCATACTATCATGAACCTTTAATATATGTGCTTGAATAATGGCTATATCAGCCTTATTTCAAATAGATAAGTCAGAGCCAAATAGGCCTGAGTCTAAACCTGTGTTGTTTTTAAAAATAAGAAAAACAAAACCAAAATGCCTAGTGAATTTGAGTAGGTTTACAGTCATAAGATGTACCACTAGCAGTCAGGATGTGAAAATCCTGTGTGTATGTGTGGTGCTATCAGTCCCTGTATAGGGAGTCATTAGTAAGTACCTGGTATGCTGCCAGGGTATCCAATCACATCATTATTTAAAAAAAAAAGTGGGAAATGTTTGTTGTGAAACATATAACAAATCATTCCAAGTTCTAAAATGTGAAATTTAAAAATCACTGGAATGTGCATGAACTGCACATTATTAACTAGGGTATCTGGTTGAGAAATGGCTATTAAGACCACTGGGTGGGCCAGCATTCTGTTTTGGCCACTCAGTATTAAGTGTCACAAAGTATGAAGCATCATAGGGTTAAAAAAAAAAAACCTTAAGGTCTAATGGCTTTTATTGCCATGTATATTTGGATGCAAAATTTCTGATATCAGTAAAATGTAAACAGGAGTCCAGATCAAGTCTAGCTGCTAGAATTGATCCAAAGCAATGATCATAACATTCAGTAGGGCCTCACTACCCTACTGGACAATGAACATGTCTTTTAGGACTTTAGTGTGAATTCCACAGGATGCAATTAAATCATGTGGTCTTGTGAGGTATTTTGCCTCAAAAATCTGTTTAGGATTAAGTCACTGGCTCTTATCTGCAATACGATGTGCAGTTTGGGCTTGTAAGAAGACCCATACTTTTAAAAAGAATAATAAGCATAAAAGCAAGCATATCTCTCTTTCTGGAACCTAAAAGAAAAGAGAAAAGAAAAACATAGTTAGTTTAGTACTATTGCTCCCATTGAGGTATGGAAAAGTAATTTAATCTCCTTTAAACAGGTTCATTTGATTGGCATGTAGCCATTTATCAATGACTGTTATAGTGAGGCAGTCAAACTTGGTAGCCTGCAGGACTGCATTTGTTTACAATGGGATAGGGCATGTTTTTGGGCCTTGCCCATATATTGTGAAGCAAACAAGTGTACCTTTTTGGATGCCTTGCTTGAAATATTTAACATATGATGCTCTATCAGCAGTGGCAGTACAACATTAAACAAATACTGGGATGTCTTACAGACAACACCACAAATGACACACATTTTTCAACAGATTCCTGTAACTGTAGCAAAAAGGAACAAAACATTAGGGAACAGATTAGTAAGAAGTGAACGTAAGTTATCGGATAATGTACCATGACATTTTATGAACTTAAATGAAGTATGTAGCAACTATCCATGTGGCCACTGTGTAAATTGCCACAGTACGTATAAAATAAAGCAAATACAAAATGTATCAAGAAATGAACAAATTTTGATAAAACAATTTATCAATTGTTCGATCACAGGGGTTATATACTTATTAAAATGCCCTTGTGATAGAATTTACATAGGGAAAACAGAAAGAATGCTAACAAAACGCATATCGGAACACAAGAGTGATATTCGATGTAACAATGTGACGTCACCAGTAGCCAGACACTTTACTGAATATGGACATCAAATACCACAATTGTGTTTTTTTTAATAGAAAAGGTGTTATTGGACCCTAGGGGAGGTGATTATAGGACCAAGATATTAAAAAGAGAGGCATGTTACATTGATATATTTGATGCAATTAACCCTAGATATGGTTTAAATGATTCTATAGATTGCCAGCCAATCTTATGAAATACAAGGGAATGTAAAAAAATCTATGTAAAAACAGTAGGGATTAAACAACTACAACTTTGGATTTATAATGTTTATAGTATTTTTCACTATCTTGTACTGATGTTGAATCCCCCCACCCCCACCAACTTCTCTCTTTTTGATCATTCTCTGTTTGAGAATTGATAGATAGATGATGACCAAGTCAGTAAGATATACTAAATGCATAACCAAAAAAAGAATGGATACTGATAATTTAACTGATGGTACCAAATATACTATGATCCTATAGACTCCCCAGTAAATAAGCACAATATTGACAATATTAGGCACCAGCATACATTTATAATCAGCACAGTGTGTACACTTGAAAACTGGTAGAAACTATAAATGCAGATGGAGATACTTTGTGAAGTATTAAACTGAAGCTGGTAGGACACCAAATAATCCTTTTTGGTGCTGCTACTTCTTTAAATAGTGGGTTGGGCACCTGGGTTGAGTGCCTACCACCACAGTCTCACAGTGATGAGCACTGCTCTGCATTGTATTCCAGACCACAGGCACTATTTAAGCAGCAAGCAAAGTGAGCGGGTCACCTCCCTATAGAGAGAGCAGGGGGTCTCGCTTCACACTGCAATACAAATAATGTGAGTACAAGAAACTAATTCTGTATATACTTAGAACAGTTGGAGAGTTTTGATGTTTGTCCCAAACGAGTCTGAAAAAAATTTTCATTTATATTTAGAGACACCAAGGAGAGCCTGTGATATAAACAGTGAATAGTAAAGTACCCATACGATATTCAAATAAAATGGAGAGGTAACTGAGAAATTTGTGTTATTACTTTCTGAAAAAATGCAGAAAAGGGGATAAAACTACTTTACAGACACACATTTTATTTGCTTTACAGAGAACTATATAAAGGGATTAACAGGAGCCTTGTTTACATTATTTACACTTGAGTAACAGGTGAGAACCAGTATTATATATATAGAATAATGTTAAAAGAAGCAACAAAACTGCAAATGAGTCTTTTCAAGATTTACTTTTTAGTTGACTGCTGAGTGAATATTGAATTTAAGAACCTGGAACTATCTCTAATACTGAAAATCTTTGGTGAGCTGTGACTTATAGAATGTGTTGGTCTCAGTAAATTAACTTATAAAGATATATAACTTTACTACTTTTACAATATATTTTATTAACATTGTATAGATATAGGAGAACACTGATGAAGGATAATTCTGAAAAGTCTGTAATGAAAGTTCCTGTATCATTGTGAAGAAAAAGAAAGAAATATCGAAAGAGTAAAATGAGCTTTTAAGCATAACAATTTTTTTGTGTGTTGAGTGAGCCATATACCAGTTTGCAATTGGCTGTTGGATTTTACTCAGCATCTTCAGGATGCCATGCATATGGGGGCCACACACTGGACCTTATTTTCACCATTGGGATAGTGGCTGACAATCTGCGGATTGAATCTGTGGTTTGGTTGGACCATTTTCTCATATCTTTCAAGTTGATGTCCCCCAGAGTTTATCCATTCCTTCAGAGATGGTTCACAATAGAGCCTGGGGAAGGCTCAAACCTGAAGAGTTCTGGGAAACTATGGATATCTCTGGTGTTATTGCTGCTTCCACTAGGAGCATCATGGAAGCAGTGGAGTTTTTTTTTAGGAGAGCATCCTGTCTTCTGCTGATACCCTAGTGCCAGTCTGTTGCTGTCCCTTGCCCAGGAGATGGAGTGCACTGTGGTTTAATGATGCTCTCCATTCTCTTAGTGTGAGTGATCAGAGGTTGGAGTGCAAGTGGAGAAAGTCTGGCCTGGAGTCCAGAAGTCTTGCCCTAGTGGATCATTATAGAGAATACCCAGAGGCAGTGATGGCCACGAGAAGATTTTTCTTCATGGGCATCATTTCTACTGAGAGAAACAGACCTGTTGCCCTTTTTTAGAGTTGTGGATGGATTCTCTACCCAGAGTTTCTCTTTAAGGATTAAGGAAAGATTTCTCAGGAAAGGTGCAATTGGTTTGCTGATTTTTTTCCTCAACCAAGATTGTGGCATTTGGGCCAAGATTGTCTCCATGGTGACTCTTCACAATTGCAGTGGGCGAGAGTGGGAGATGGCAGATGACCAGTTGTCTGGGGTGAGTTTAACCCAATTGATTTGCTGGAGATTCACTGGATGCTTTGGGACTTGCGACCTTGCCTCTGTATATTGGATGTTGTTCCCACATCTCTGTTGAAGAGTGGAGAGGCTGTAATCAGTCCAGCACTTGTTGAAATCACCAATGTCTCTCTGTGGGAAGGTATGTTTTCTACTGCCTTGAAAGAGGCAGTGGTACAACCACTCCTAAAGAAGACATCTTGATAATTTTGTGAGTTTTAGACCTATCTCTAACTTACCCTTTTTGGGTGAAGTTATCGAGAAAGTCGTGGTGGTGCAGAAAGTCGTGGTGGTGCAGTAAAGAGTAAAAATACTTATAACTCTGGAACCATATATTTTTTCATGAAAACTTTGAAAGGCACTACCTCAATACAGGCTACTTCTATCTTGAAAGCGCTGTGAAAAAATTCTGCACCACCTAGGCTGTGTGCGAGGGCAAAAGTGAAACATCCATGTTAAGTATAAGGAAACCAAATACCATGTTTTGCATTTTTTTAGCATTCCATGCCTTGAAAACCAAACAAGACGCCATCACAACATTTTTCATGTCTTGAGACTCTGACAGCCAGGCCACGCATGCCAAATTTTGAGCCATTTCCTTGAATGCTGCCAAAGTTATTAAGGTGCAAAAATTGGAGTTTAATATTTAACAGCCCACCTACTCAGTCCTAACTATAGGGTGCTACTGCACCCCTACAATATACAACAAGAGTGGGGTGTAAAAATTGCAAGATAAAATTATGTCTTGGCTAGTGACATCAGCAACATATTAAAAATATGTTGTTACTGCTGTGACAATGAATTTTGTTAAGGTTACTGTCATCACAATGGAATGCTGAACTAATCAGAGAACAACTTTTATGATGCTGATGACATCACAGTTCCTAGTAGCACTGAAGCTAGCTGTTGCAATCAAAGAAAAACATTCAATCTTCAAATAGACTGCAGTTTTAAATGCTACAGTATAACTAGTAAACTACTGTTGATTATATTTAAAATACAACAACCTGACTCAAAAGAGGTAGTTTAGCATCACTTGTAACTTTTATACCTCACTCATGGCTCTGTCTCTCATGGGATATGGTCCATAAGGTTAAATTGTATATTTTGAGTCAGACCATTGCATATTCCCTTACTTTGTTTTATTTATTTACTGTATTTATTAATCATCGTGGAGTAACACCTTTGAGCAAGGAGCTCATTAACAAAGGTTCCATGTCACGGTAAGGTAACAAAATTACAGGTGAGTACAAACACAGGTATATACAGGGAGTAAAAAATTAATGTAACAAGTAAAATAAATGTACCTCCCCCAGGGTCTTACCTTGTTTGCCCCTGGTTTCTTTGTTTCCTGTTTGTCCTGCTGCTGCTGGTGTCCTGTTGCTTTTCCCTGCCCCATGCCCAAGTCCTCTGATGCTTCCCAGGACCTCCTGAAGCAACATAAACATTTATTTTAGCCCAGTTTGGGCTTGTACACTGAACCACAATCCCAGCTGTTGAAAGCACACCTCAGTGCAAGCGGGAACCATGCAGGCATGAGTGGCGCCTTTGATCTGCCGATCGACGATTTTTGCCGGCAGCAGAGAGATGATTTCATGGTCCCAGCACCTATCCTCTGTTAAATGAGGGCCGGGGACCAGAAAGCTATGGTGGAAAAGCCACCTGGGGGGAAAAATAAAGAGTTTGCTCTGGGGCTGTTAGCGGGGCTCATTAAAATGCATGAGTCCCACATAAATATTCATAGGTTGCTGCCTGCCATCTGGGGGGACTATATTACGGCAGCAGTGACTCAAAAACTACTGGGGCTATAAATGTGAATGTGGGCTTGTTTAAAAGGGAACAGTCAGGGCTACAAGGCTGTGGGAGTTTAAAATAGAAACATGGAGGACTGCATTATTGGAACAGTATATTTTATTGCAGTCACCATTTTGGGAGTACAACAGCCAATCATGAGCCATCATGAGCTGAATGTTAAAACAGAAAAAATGTTCCTTTTTGCTGAGTCAAATACAGTTCTTGGGACCCAGGATCTCAGAAGGAGGAATTACTCCTTAGTCCACAACACTGGAATCCATACAGAACTTTCCAACACCAAGAAATGTGAAAGATATTCAGTGCTTCAAGGGTCTTTGCAACTGGTATGCACCATTTATTCCTAATCTGCCAGAGCTTGTAGAACCGATAAATGCGCTGAGCAGAAAGAAGCACAAGTGGTTCTGGGGCATCACCCAAAACACAGCATTAAAGAGGATCAAGGGTAGCCTGACCAAAGTGTCAAAGCTGTACTTCCCTGACTATACCCTTTCCTTTCGCCTAGCCACCAAAGCAAGTGATGTGGGAACTGGTGCAGTACTCTTCTAGGTTGAAGATGTTGTGAGGAGAGTGGTCTCCTACTGTAGTCAAACCCTGCAGCCCTCAGAATGGAAATACCACTCCTCTGAGAAAGAATGCATGGCAATTGTGTGGGCAATCAAATGCTACCATTGTTCTCTGGAAGGACGGCCATTTACCTTATACACTGACCACAATGCTCTAACTTGGCTGTTCTCTATGAAGGACACTGACGGGAAACTGGGAAGGTGGACACTATTGCTCCAAGAATTTGCTTTCACAGTCAGACTACAAAGGGGCAAAGAATGTGGTGCTGGACTTGCTATCAAGGAATCCTGAGTGCATGGAGAGTCAGCAAGATGTGATAGATGTCAGTGACATGGACCAAACCATTCCTCCTGTAAGGTGCAATGCAGTTATCATGAGGACCACAGAAATGGATGAAGAGCAATTCATACCATTTACCAGAGTTGAACTGGCAGCAGAGCAAGATAAAGATCTGGAAATAAAACTGGTTAAAGACATCTTGGTTCATGGTGGCAGTCTGGCTGAGTTGCAAGGACCTTGGAAGCTCCAGGCTCAGCCATACGATCTCATTGGGATGGATGGTCTCTTGGTGCTGTAAGACTTGTGACTAATCTGGGTGGAGGGCTGTTGTGCTTGCAACCCTTGTGCCAAAAGTGATGAAGGCTTTGCATAACTGCACCATCACAGGCCATCTGTGGCAAAAGAAAACCTTAGATAGGTATGAGTTCATTTTTGCTAGCCAAAATTGTGAAAAGATGTTACAGAATATGTCCATACATGTCCAGTCTGCCAGAAAACCAAAGCAGACAACCAGAAAGTGGCAAGGTAGATGATCAGTAATGAACCAAAGGGACAATGGGTCACCCTCACACTGGATCTGATGGGACCCTTGCCGCGAACATCTAAGGGTATCGAATATTTATTGGCCGTGGTGGATCAGTTTACGAAATGGGTGGAAGTATTCCCGCTGAGATGTGCAACAACAGATATCATCCTTACTAAGTTAGAGATGGATGTCTGCAGCAGATGGGGTGCACCAAAGTTCTTGATCACAGACGATGGATCTCAGTTTTGTTCTGCACAGTGGAAAGAGTTCTGTGATGCATGGGAGATAACACACATCCACACTACCCCATATCATCCCCAGAATAATTGGACTTGAAAGGACTAACCGCAACATCAAAACCTACCTACAAATCTATGTAAATCAGAAACAGCCTCAGTGGGACAGCTATCTACCTCACATGGCAATGGCACTGTGGAGTGCTATTCATGATTCTACCAACTACAGTCCAGCACAACTAGCAACTGGCAGAAAGTTCAGTATGCCTATTGATAAAGAATTATCAGGGGACCCTGTGCATGATGAGAATCTCTTAGAATACCACTAGCAATTGTTAGAACAGATGCGCACTTGTCAAGAGACTGCCCAGCAAAACCTGTGCAACACCCAACATCACCAGAAAAAAGTATTATTATCAGAAAAGAAGGTGTGTCACTTTTGAAGTGGGGGACATGGTGCTCTTGAGATGACATATGTAATCCAGCAGGGAGGATGGCTTCTTTGCAAAGCTAGCTTGAGTGTGGAAGTGACCCTATATCATTTCAAAGAAGTATTCAGATATTACGTATAGTCTGGTGGAACCTGCTACTAGATGGAGCAGGGGAGGGTACACCACACCTCGAACATTAGGAAGTTCAGGAATAGGAGAGGGCAGATGCACCCTTACACTGAACTGGGGGGGGAGAGACCAGCTTGTCTCACACTAATTCAGCTGGCAAGGAGGAGAACCAAAACAGTAGGGGCTCAGGGAAGGATAGGCTTAGACCAATTATAGGGCTCTGCACAACTGGAGAACCATGGGGGAGAGGTAGCAGCTCTAAATCATTATGCTAAAAACTGTTATGCCATGCAAACTTACATGTTAGTTTGTAGATAGTTATGAGTTGCTACTTGCATGTTTAAGCCTGCCCAACTGGCAGTCTTGTCAACTTCATTGACACTTGGGGGGGGTTTATAATGGGCATGGGTGCACTGTTACAGTCAATCCACCCAATACAGGTTAACTAGAGGGTTTTACCTGAGCACTAGGGAGCCAGAGGTAGGAGTCTCGAAGGGATGTTGTCTGCTGCACCTGTAAAAAAGAATAGTAAAGGGGGTCACAAAGGATCCATAGCTCTTAGTGGGTAACAATTATTTATTTATATTTTGTTTACCAGGTGGACCCACTGAGACTAAGAAGTCCCTTTTTTAGGGGTGACTCAGGGTTAATTATGTACAGATGAATATGGCGTACATAGGTAAAGCAGATAGACAGAGATACTAGTTTACAAATTATGTAGAGGTGCAATGCAATATATCACATACAAAAAGGCAAAGATTGTAAGTTACACACATTTAAAATCACATAGTAATTAACATGTCTAGCGGATAAGTGCCAGGAAGGTTCATGAAGAAGGCTCAGGAGAAAAGAGTAATTTATACAGCGGTTACAGTTGCAGATACTGAATTCAAGTTGGTAGACTTAGATCCTTTTTGAAACCTCCAAGGGATGGGCATTCCTTTAGACTGGTTGGGAGGGCATTCCATAGGGTAGAGATAGCAGTGGTGAATCACCTGTCTCCAGCAGTGGTCCTTGTGCATGGGACTAATAGTTGATTGGAGCTGGAGAGTCTAAGAGGTCGCCTGGTAGGTTTTATAGGTAATTGGTCTTTAAGGCTGGGTGTACCTTGCAGGCCTGAAGCTTGTAGGCTAGGTAGAGGGGTTGGAAGGCTAATTTCCTTTCCAGTGCAGGCCAGTGAAGTAAGTTCAGGACAATACAGTGGTGTTCCTCTGAGTGGGCAGCTACAGCAAATCGACCAAATCTATGGTATAGTGATTTAAGTTTGTACTGTTCAATATTCCTGAGGGAGCAGAGGCTTGAGATTAAGGACCCATAGAGCAAGGTGGGGAGTAGAATGGTATTTGCAATATGATGTCTGGACTCTAAAGTGAGGAAGGGAGCAAGGCAGTATAAGAGGTCTAGTTTTTGATTTAAAGACTTGGTTAGATGGTCCATGTGGACCCTGAAGGTGCAGTATTGATCGAAATGTATACCTAGATATTTAATTTCATCTACAACCTCAGTTTTTGTATCATTTAGGATGGCAGGAGTAAAGGTGATTATTCTATTTGGATCCAAGCTTCTGGGGCAAAGAGTATAGCCTTGTTTTTTTTCTTGTTAAGTACCATTTTATTGGTATGGAACCATGACTCCATGGACTGTATGTCCTTTGTGAGTAAATTGGTTAAGTGGGATGGACTGTGGTAACACCTGTATACAACTGCATCATCTGTGTACAGAATCAGATTTGCATCTTCACAGCTCCTTGGTAAGTCGTTTATGTACAGGGAGAAGAGCAGGGTCCCCAGAATTGAACCCTGGGTTTGCCATACCCGATAGGACATGAGGTAGATAGTACCCCTTTCCATTTTACTTTTCGGGACTTACTTGAAGGCTGCTCAAGAACCAGCTCAAAGCCAGGTCATCTAAGCCATTGAATTTCATTTTTGTTAAAAGGTTTTGGTGGTTTACCAAGTCAAACACCTTTGTTAGGTTTACGAATATCACTCCAGTCAACTGACCAGAATCTAGAGCTGAGTAGATATCTGAAGATAGCTGAACCAAGGCAGTGTCAGTCCCATGGTGTTGTCTGAATCCATGTTGATGGGCTGTTAGAAGGCTATGTTGTTCTAAGCAGTCCTGGAGTTGGCTGTATGCAATCCTCTCTAGTGTTTTGCTTAAGATGCTGAGGATTGATACGGGGCAGTAGTTTTCGGCTAAGTCCTGTGATCTGCCTTTTTTGAATAGACATCACAAGGGCAACCTTCCATGCCTTAGGGAAAGTCCTCTCAAGTGAGGACCTGTTAAAGAGTCGGGTTAAAGGGGAAGCTATGACAGGGGCTCCCATATGTAGCAGTCGCAGGTCTAAATTATGACCAGCAGACCCTGTGGTTTTGATTCTACTTAATAATTTTAGGCCCTCTTGTCTGGTTACTAACTTGTAGTGGAAATTGTGGCAGGTAGTGGGGCTATCAGGATAAATTTGTTGTGGTGGGGGGTAGGGAGGAAAGTTTTAAATTTGCCTAGATCTGTGAGGAACTTGTTAATAGCACTGGCCAAGTCTTCTGGTTTGGTAAGGTGCATACCATTTACCATGATATCTGGTGGTTGAGGCCTGGTATTTCCATTTAGAAGGGCATTGATTTGTGTCAAAAAGGTTTGGGATTGGAGAGGTTTTTAGATTGTAACTTTTTAAGATAGGTTTGTTTTGCTGTTCTAATATTTTGTTTGCATCTGTTGTGCAGTTCTCTGTAATGTTGCCAGTCTGGAAAGAGTCCAGAAGCTTTGAAGGTATGCTAAGCTGCATCCCTCATCCGCATGAGCTTCTTAAGTGGATGGGATAGCCATCAGGATTCCATCCCTTTGACACATAAGTGTTTGAGTGGTGCATGTTTATTCGCTATAGATAGAAAGTGTTTTAGGAAGAATTCTAGGGCTAAGTCTTCACAAGGAGTGGCGGAATAGGGCAGAAAGGACAGGTTAGGCAAAGGAGTATACTTATCTGATGGGGAAGGAGTCCTCTTTCTGTTAGACCTGTAAAATAAAGAAAATTAGGTTAGCTGGGAAAAAACAGTAGTGGAGCAGAAACAGAGAGGAAAGGAAGTGTGGTTTAGGAGGCAGGGTGTTCAGCCAAAAAAACATGTGCTTTTATGGGTGGCTGAGTGGTTGATATTGTACTTGGTAGCCTAGATGGTCTAGTGGAGACTCTCAGGGGCTAGTAGGCCTGTGGGTAAATAAAAGAAAGGCATTGGTGGTCTTGTGGGCTAGGAACACCCTTGGGGGCCACTAGGAAAAATGGTACCCCAGTGGACTTGTGGGCTAGTATCCTGTGGTTGTGGCCAATTTCCTTTTAAATAAATTAGTACCCTTCCCTGGGGGTCTAGTGGGGGGGGCTCTCTTAATATTGTGTGTGGGCATGGTATGTAGTAGTGACAGGAGGACAAGCTGGGGCTGCAGCAGCTGCCAGTCACATAGCATGATCGCTCTACAATGAAAGTGCCTGCAATTGTAACTCCCAGCCTGTATGAACTCAGGCTACAGCATACTCCACATAGCTGAGAGAGATGGAGAGAGAAAGGAGCCAGTGGGGGGTGGAGGAGGCAATAGTAGAAGTGCCTCCCCCCACATTCCTGAACCTCTGCTTTGGTGGCAGATTTGTTCATGCCCTAAGGGGCTGTAGCAGGCAAAAAGAGCTACAGCAGCAAAAAGGAGGCCAGTGAAGCTGCTCCTGAGGCAGTAGTGAAACCAGGAAGGGAGTGGAGAGGTGGCAGTAGCCACCAGTGACTACAGCCACTCAAACAGCAGTTTCAGAGCTGGGGGGTTTTGGTGAGAATGGGAGAGTAGAGGATGGCAGTAGTAGCAGCAGCGGGTGCCGTATTTTGTAAGCCATGCCATGGCTTTAGGAATGTTGGTGGGATAAAATTAATTGGCAAAGCCTGCAAGATCTAGGCAACACAAAGCACTCCCTGAGGAGAGTAATGGACGAGCCGCTCAGAGCTACAGTCAAGCCTGAGAGAGGTTGTAAATGAGAACTGGGAAGGGAAAAACAGAGAGCACATGTGGGCTGGGAAAGCCCACAGATAACCATGTGGCAGCCAACAGCAGAAGCCCAAAGGGGCATATATAAATAAAAAATATTTATATTAACTCGATGAACCAATCAGCCATCAAGGATAGTTGGCTATAGGGCTGAAGAGGAGTTGCTCGAGGACTTTCTGTCCTCCTCCTCCTCAAGCTGACAGAAGTGCTGTGGGAAGGCTCTGCCACAGGCAACTCCTACTGTCAGGCGGAAGAAAAAACGGAACGTTTAAAGTGACAGGCTAGACAGATAAGGGCTATCATAGCCAAAGTAGAAAAAAATAGACAGGAAATTTAGTCAGATTATTTTTTTTCTACAGTTATTGGATCTTGACAGTCCAATCAAAGGAGGAATGAGTGGAAGTCCACTTTTCTCAGTTAATTGTCAAGACACTTCAAAGAGTTTATTTTATAGTTAAAAGTTTGTAGGGAGGGGTTTACCTGCTTGACAGAGGACAGAAGAGGACCAGAGGTGCTGTGGAGCTAGAAGATCAGGGACCAAAGGTGCAGTGGAGCCATCACAGAACATCAGAAGATGACGCCTCACCAATCCCTGGACAGGTCAGCGCATTGAAGTTTTCATCATCCTCATGGACAGAACCCATTTGGGTTGAGGTAGAAGGTACTGCGTGACTTCTGAAACTCCAAACTGATTTGGGGACATTTCACTATTTTGGGGGGATGGGGCGAAAAGATGTGTGATGCATCGAATTCTAGATTTCTTGTCCGAGAAAGAAAAATGTTATACAGTTTGAGTAAATGCTAGTTTACTGTTTAGGCTGTGCAGCTGTTATCTTAGTCATGGACAGAGCCACTGCTGAAGCAAAAAATAGATATTCATAGATAGCTAAATAAATCTGCTCTACTTTGAAAGAGATTTCCGCCTCTGTGGTAATTCCTATACAACGGTAGTTTATGGTTAGAATTTCATAACCCAAATAAATATCTGCCAGCCCTTGTAACTAACCTTCCTTGCAGCTAACCGGACTCCATCACCAAAGTAGGTGAAATCAGGGTGCAGGCAGGTGTTTTGACTGTAACACTTTAAAACACAACTTATTGTCACCCACCCAACAAAACAAAAACAATCCTTAGTCAAACACTGGCACCCACTCGACTAAAGTTGTCCCCATTATCCATTCACCCACACACTTACCTGCCCACTTACCCTACTGCCACAAGCCAGCAGCACATCTCCATCTGTGGTACTCAAAATCAAGACAGCACTGTTCCTCTCCTTAATGAGTGCTACACTGTCCCACTTATTCTTCCCCTGCTCAGTACTGGCTCTTTGATCAGATCCACATTTGCACACAAAACAAACTGGTACAGGGAAGTAAAATTCAAGAAAACAGGATAATTAACAACAACAACAAAAAATGAAAATCACTTTTCCTAACTGTAATGCCTGATTCTGCTCCAACTCTTCTGCAATGTCCACTGCAGTCAGCCTCAGTTCTCCAACTAGGTTCAAAAAAGAAACAAACAAATAACCCAACACTGTACTGTAGCTGAGATTCCCCAGCTCCAGCAGTCTCTTGGTGGCTCTCAAACACTGCAGTGCCCTCTACTGACAATTATACCAGCAGAGGGACTACACTGCAAGAAAAATTACTTTAAATTTATTTGTACTCATTTTTTTACATTTGTTTCCTATTTTTTAAATATTATATTCAAATGTCACATATGACCCATTTTCTAAGAGCAATAATACCCTCCAGGGAGGACAGTATGGACTAAACCACGTTAGGCCTCATTACGCCCTTGGATGGATGGGTATAGCCCAATGCTGCCCACTGTGTTGGGTATTATTACTAGCGTAATGCTGCCAAAAATGAGCAGCAATGGTGGTTTCTTTTCCTTGGAAAAGACTGTAATGATCCTGAAACAAGCCCTGCGTTCACAACAATGTACCTGTCATGCATCTCAGTCTTTTCTATCTGAAATGTAAAGAACATATGATCAAAACGAAAGATAATGTTATACACTGACCTTCGTGGTATACTGTACATCAGCAAATATGAACATACATCTCAAGCAGATTAAACAGTGTTGGCTTTTGAACTGGGTGACCATATGTAATTTACTGACCAGTTAATATTTTTTCATTAAACCTTCAAACAGCACTACCTTGGCAAAGGCCCCTTCTACCCTGAATGTTTTGGGAAAATATTCCATACCATTTAGGTTTTAGTTGAGAGCAAAAAACGTGTAATTAAGTATAGGAAACAAGAATGTAAAAAATATATACAGGATCCAAATGTCAGAAACCGCATAAGATACCATCACAAAACTTTACACATCACTACAGCCTGCCTACCAGACAATGCATGCCAAATTTGGGGCAATTTAGTCTGTTTCCTGCCTATTCTGTCTCCACAGACCCTGCCTGGTCTCCAGTGACCCTCACCTCTCCTCTACCTAAAGAGGTACAGTTTCAGACTCCTCTTAAAGTTGTTCACTGACGGGGTCTTTCTCAGGCACTAGAGAGAGACAGCTGGCATAAAGCTACAGCTCCTCTCCATGCTGCTGTCCAGTCCCCACATGCAAGTCCCATGATGGGGGACCAGTTAAAGCCTCAGTATCAGTGGCTACAATGCTGGGGGGCTGCGGAGAACAAAGGTAAGCCCCAACACAAGGGAGGTTACAATGGCAACCTTATTTATGCTGCAGATCTCTTGGCTGCCGTACAGGAAACTTCAGCAACGCTATTCCCATGTTGGGAGAGAGAGAGGAGGAAAGCTCATTCAAAATCAGTAAGCACAGACAGTCTTGCTCTCAGACTGTCCAAGTACATCTGTCTGCAGGGTCCTCTTGAAAATAAATGGCAAGTCTATCCACAAAGTATCTAACCCACTTTGTGTATTTCTTTCAGATGAATTCCCTGATGTCTAGTAAGTGACTGAGAGCTGATTTCTGTGCTGCAGTTATTTCCTGACCTTTCTGCAGTGCAAAATGGTTACTATTGGGCCTTGTGGTTAATAAAAATATCTGACTGTTTAATCTGGAGTCTCATCTCAGTTAAAGGAAAAAAAAAACAAAGTGGTCCCTGTAGATTTATCATTTTGGTCAGTTTTCTCGGAGATTAATAGCATGATGACTGCTTAACTCATCTTGTTTGTGTTTTACTACGGTTGTGTAACTGAAACTACTTTCATTTTGAATCCTTAAATATACAGTACCTCTGTGTTATATATTTTGTTACTACTGCTCCTCCCACCCTCATAAAGTGTTTATCTTGTTATTTAACTTGTACCTATGTTTTGAGTTATTCTGTAAGTTCTGAATCCAAGCTGTATCGTTCATTGTAATGTACCTTTGCTTTCTCCTATTGTTCTTTGTTTTGCAGTCTATGACGTGGAACCTATGTAAAAGAGCTTGCGCTCAAAAGCCTTTTCTGAATCACGAAATAAATAAAATAAAACTACTTGTTTAATGGTGACAGAGGGAATAAGACAGAATATTTTGTTCAAAGTTTTCCTTCTGCTCTGTTTTACATCTAATGAGACTAAGGCCTTGTACAAACATATCGAGACAATGTAGTAGTAGTAAAAATCTTTATTTTTATACAGGATAAAAGATGGTACATGTACACCATTAGGACCAAAATCCTATTTTCAAGGTGGTCTTGTATGTCCAGTGAGTCAGTGACTACATTACTGTAGACGACACGTCATATGTGGTTCTTCAAAAGACAATACCGCCTTGTAAGGTAGAGTTTATTTCTTGAATATTCTGATGATTAAGAATATAGGATTCCAGGAAATGCCTTTCACCCTCACAGCTTCAATCAACTCTTCCCACCCCCAAAATAATGCTGGTAAAACATTTGTGGCCATATCTGCTTCTATTTTAATCAGTGGCTTTACATGACCAGCAATATTCCAGTTTTATTCAGAATACTCAGTACTCCAAATAAGTATCCTGACCATGTAAACAGTAGATTTCTGAGTATGGCACCAATATTCTGGAAGCAAATATTTGGAATAGCATCACAAGAATTTCCTCTTGTATTTTAAATACTAGTAGAATACTGCTCCAGGTAAACAGAGAACTTTCAATATTCCAGCTATGCTCCAGCCAAAACATACTGCACATGCGCTTAATCCAATGACTTCTGACACTTTTTTTTATTTACAATTTATTACTTCAGTCAACAATTACAATAAACTTTTTACTATACTTCAGATGTAAGCTTACTTTTATTCTTTGTGGATTTACAGGTAAGGCTCCATAGGCACACGTGCCTGTTTTCAGGGCAGACCCAGGAGCACTGGGGAGGTTAAGTGACTTGCCCAGAGTCGCACAGTAAAGTGGAGGTTGTGGGACTCGAACCCAGGTCTGCTGGATGTACCAAGTTCATTTACAGCTCGTAATTCTAACCTGTAGGTTATACTGCCAGACCAGCACTATGCACTCTTACCTAGGCATCCAGTGTTGAACATCTCCCAGGCTGTTTCCTCCAGATCATTCCCCCAGTAGAGCCCCCAATATCCAGGTCATGTGCTGCCCAGTGATGAGGATATACCTTAGTCAGCACCGAGCAGTGATAGGCGCTGGGCATTGAATGCCATCTGGGATAAGTAGCACAACATTGTCATACAAGCTGTTAATGTTGTTTTTGCCTTGTCCCTCCCCCCCCATGGATGTCCACACTCTGATGGCTCCAAGCGCAAACAGGTGTAATCCCTAGGCGGCGCTATCCCTAAGGTTACTACCCATGCCTGTATGTCTGAACACAGATTAAGGGGCCTGGATTCAGTATTTCATTTATTTATTTATTTATTTATTGAAATGTTTCACCAGGATGGCATGCTGAACAACAAGTTGCTCATTTCACGGTGCGACCTGGGGGGAGGGGTTACATAGGGTTGTGAAGGATGATCAGTTATAATAGTATGTGGGTAGTACAAACAATACAATATTGTAGGATTGTGCAACAGTTGGAACACAAGGTATTGTACGATAAACAGTAGTGGAACATTATGTAAATTATAATACATGTCCAAAATCATACAAAAGAACATATGAACATATAAAACAGTAATAATGTGATAGAATCATTTATAGTGCATGAGTGTATCAGGAGCATGCTCGTGGTAGTATGCAAGTGCTGCTGGAGTAAAAAAGGATGGAGTTAGGTTGTGCACACTGGTGACCCAGAAGGGCAGGTGGAGAAGAGAGGGAGGAGAGACAAGAACTGAATATAAGGAGAAGGGATAGCCATGTCCTGATTTCCCCATTCAGGATGTTGAGAACCGTGCCGGGAGGGGGGGTCATGGTAGGAAGGCAGAAACCGGGGATAGGTATTAAGGTGGGTTAAAGCAGAAACAGCTGAGGTAAAGTTAATTGTGCAGAGCAGAGGTAAGGGAGTAGTTGGAGGAGGAGTGTCATATTTCAGGGGGGAGGGAATTCCAGATTTTAGAGAAATGATGAGTGGAACCAGTCTGACCGATGAGGGTGAAGCGGTGAGGGACCATCAAGGTGCGGGCGTCATTTGATCTGAGAGAGTGGGTGGGGGGAGGTGGAATGGAGAGAGAGGATGAGAGATAGGAGGGGAGCCCCCCGAACCAGAATTAGAAGGTTAGTTTGGCACAGTGAGAGATGCATCTGTGAGATAGTGGAAGGAAGGTTAGAGAGCGATAGAGTTTACAGTGGTGGGAGCGGGAAGGGGAGTCGATAGCAAAGTGGCAGAAGGAGATAAAGAGAGCATCCAACTTGGTCAGGGAAGATTTGGGAGCAGCACCATAGACTACACCACAGTAGTCAAAGATGAGGAGTATCATCTTCTGGACAATTTCGCTCCTCGCAGTCAGCGGGATGCAACTACTATTCCTGTACAAAGCACCAAGCTTGGGGCGCAGTTTCTTCAGGATAGCATCAATATGCACAGAGAAGTTGAGGTGCTGGTCCTACCAAACTCCTAGATATCTATATATATCTATATATATATAGATATATATATATATATTTTTTTTTTTTAGGTGCCTCCACCCAGAGTAACAGTATTGGGGGTGTCTGTCTAGCTTGTAATAGCCCTCTGCAAAGCTACAACCACCCACTAACCCTCCTAGTGGCTCTGTACCTAGAACAGCAGTTAACACATAGTCAGTATATAGCAGTAATGATATGCACACACCCTTCACACTTACCACCAGGAATGGACCTTCAGCAACTTCTCTGGAGACCCCCTGTAAAATAAGGTTAGCCAAGCAACTGCACAGTTTTAACACTGTGACCCAACTAATAATATGCACACTAGCCAGGTTGAACATGAAAAAAGACAATCAGGTTTATTTAGGGGTCATGAACAAGGAAGGGCGTGGACTTAGCCAAATGATTTGAACTCTGATTTAAATCAGGTTTTTCTGGCATGCACTTTCAAGTCCCAAATATCAATGGATAAAGTCAGATTGCATTAGGGTCTCTTTAAGTCCCAAATATACAGTTCAATAACACTGGGTACCCACGATGGAAAGCTGGCTAGCCAGAGGCATTGCCTGGGGGTGGCCGGCATTGCAGCTAATGTTGGGTCCCTTTATGGGAAGAAAGGCAGTTAGCATACACAACAGCAAGATGATTATTTGTAATCCTGGTGAGTTGGCCCAGTCTCTTGAAAACCCCAAAAGTTAAAGAAATCAGATGGTACCACAGATGATTAAAATACCCGTTGCAGTGAGCTACCCTGAGTGTACTCACGCTACCAGATTTCTGCAGGATGGTAAGTGATATGGAGGCCTCGTGGTGTTCACTGATGAGCGTGGGGAAGCAGGGCTGACACGACACACCTCCTATTCATGGCCTTTCCCTCCAGGTGGCCACAACCTGCAAGTTGTTGTTGCACAGGGGCTGGATCCCCAAAGCTGGTCTCTTGCCAAAACAGTCTCTGGTACAGGGCAATGGGTCTGGGCCAACTGGCAAAGAGTCCAGGCAGGATGAGTACAATGGCAAAGTTCATTTGTTTCCTTGCTGGTGAAACCTCCAACTGGCATAACAGGTTGGGTCATGGGCAAGCAGGTCTCAACCCACAAGAAACATGCAGCACATTCAAATAAAGCAGCACTAACTTTGAACAGTTCAGATACAGTCCGGTTGTTAATACAGTAGATTCACTAAGCAAACCTCTCGATCCAAAATTTGTCTCGCACACTAGCTGGGCCGATCACTTCACAGGAGCAAATCTTCGTCCAAAACGCAAGTGGTACTGATAAACTTCTTTCTTCTTTCTGCTGCAGTTCCAGGCTTAAATCAGAGCAAGTCTGACTTTTGGTATCAGGCAGTCCCAGGCAGGAGAAACGTGGCAGGGGGGCAAGTTAGGCCTCTTCCTGCGAATTCCCCTATGGTCCATTCAGGGAGCAGCTGCTCAAATGCTCGAGCTGTTCACACTTCAAGCTCCATCTCTAACTGATCCACTGTCTCATACAGTTTTGGGGATTTCTCTTGGATTCCAGGATCTGGGTTGGCTGGGGAAGCTGTCAGTCACAGTTAGGGCTCCCCCCAGGTTAGTTTTGGCGCCAACCTAAAAACTACAAAAACGACAGTTTTCCTTCCCACGAGACACTTGGACCAGAATCCATTTTAGGTCCCCTAAATCCCACTGGTCAAATTACTGGAAGTACTGGACTTAACATGGTGGCTTCCATTCCAAAGGCATAAGCTGCAAGGAAAGCAGGTTAAACAAACTCTTCTAATTCAAATATAACGGCATGTAAACAGTAAACAAGTACAGTTCCCATACAGGCTCCCTCTGCACAAGTCTTGACTGCAGAAGGGAGCAAATCAGAGCGGTGGCTGGCTGGTGGCAAGCCCTAAATCACTCGGACCCAGTTCAGACCACTCACTATGCACATACTAGCCAAGCTCTTAAAGGGACAGGCACGGAGGCTCAACATGGCACTCTCACATGAATGAACAGGATCAAACTAAGAAAGGACATTAGCCTGGCAGTGGGCACTGAAGGAGCCTAGGAAGACATTAAGGTAAACCCCAAGTTTGTGTGGGAGTTACACAGGCATATGCATTCCACCATAGAGCTTAACAGACATCTGTCCCTTCCACTCAGGTGACCCCTGCTGTACTACCACCTGTGGTCACCAGGTGGCAGTGTGGTAGCGGGTCTGCTCATCCTCCCTCTCCAGCAAATGAGACTGCCTCCTGGGGTGCTCAGTCCTCTTCCCCCGGCTGGCTCCCAATGACCCCAGGCTTGCTCCTGAAGCCAGGTCACCTGCATTGTTAGTTGTACTGCTAACTCTGTACCAATGAGCTGACACTAGCACTTTCTGAAGACAAGTCAATACTGTCAAACAAATAAAAATTCTGCACTCTGAACCTTAAGAAAATTAGCATCAGAAAAATGAGAGAATAGAGGGCTTAGCATTCAGGATAAAGGGTGCTGATATTGCTGAAAAGAAAATGCATTGTCCTTAGGCTGCTTGTAACATAATACTCACTGAACCATTCATTCAATAAGTGAAGGCCCTCCGTTTTGTAATTATTACTTTAAATTGCTACTGTATAGTTTTTTCCATTACTCAAGCATTTTGCAGTCTATGGCAGACAATGGGGGTGTACCATTGTATGAGTGGCACAGAGTAGGAGTGGACATCTGCAGGAAGACAGTAGGACCACTGGGAACTCCAGCAGTTTGTAAACAGCAGACCAGTTACTGAAGGGGATCTTAGTAGTTCTCTATGGTACAGCAACATTTCATTTGAGTGTGCAGACTTACATTACTGGAACTGTATTAATTGGTAGCAATAGCTAACTACCTATCTAGGGTAGGGGTGAAAAGAAAGTATCCAAATGCATGCCAGGCAGGTGGCCATGTAAAGCAGTACCTTTGGCAAAACTCCCAATATAGGGTAAGCCAGTCTGAGTCTAAGTGAAAGGGTAATAGGAAGGTAGGAAGAAGAAAGGTAATATTGGCAGTCCAGCAGTTACTGTGTATAGGGTGACAGCTGATGGTATGAAAACATAGGTACAGTAGGGAGGTAGTGAGCTGCAAGGATGGTGGGGTGCTCATCTCCAGGGTTATGCTTGGAGGAAGGGACATTACCACATATGTAGAACCTCTGGGGAGCACCATGCTTAACTGGGAGCAGCAAGAGAGGAGATATCTCATCTGTGACACCAGCTAAGCTGGTTCCCACATAGAAACATAGATAATGACAGGAGAAAAAGACCAATGGCTCATCCTCTGCCCATAACACCCTATCATACCCCAAGACCTTTTTTCAGTATAGGGTCTTTGTCTGCACTGTCCACCCCTTACTCCCTGTTTTACTATTGCCTCCGAGCAACTACTAAGCCCTTTACTTTGTTCCCAACAGGCTTTGAAATCAGTAATGGTTTTTGCACTCCCCACCTCGGCTGGCAGTCTGTTCCATGGTTCAGCCACTATCTCTGTAATATAAAACATTCTTATATTCCACCCACATCCCACTACCCCAGAGTCCCACTGGCCCAGGGAGGCTGGAGTGTGGTAGGAAGGGAGAAGGAAAAGGGAGGCAAAGGCAGTCAGAAGGTGGTTGACCAAACCCACAGAATTCCAAAAGCAGATCCCTTTGCACCCCTGAAGGAGGCACAGGTGCCTATCTCCATCGGGGGACTCTGAGTCAGTCAGGAAGAAAGGGTAGAATGACTCCAGGGTTGAAAGCAGGAGAAAACTAGCAAGGAGTATCTTAGTCATAGGGGACTCAATGATTAGAGGAGTGGTTGGCAGAGGCAGAAAGGGAAGCAGGAGGTCAGATGCCTTCCTGGAATATCGGCCATCTGAGATATAGATTGGATAGGGAGGATGGTAGAGGAGGGTGTGGGGAGCTGGGGGTGCTGGTACACTTGGGTACCAACAATCAGGTGAACCAGCCTATGGAATCAATAAAGCATAACTTTCAAAGGCTGGAGGACAGATTGAAGATGCACTCAGCTTCCCTGGCCTTTTTGGAGATCTTCCCTGTGTGGGGTGAGGAGAATAGGAAGGACGAAGTGAAGAAGGAGGTGATTGAGGAGGTTAATGGGTGACTGAAGGGATAGTGTCAGGAGGAGGAGTACAGCTTTGTGGGGAACTCAGGGCTTCTGGGACAGGAGACTCTTCAAGGGTGATGACCATCACCTAACAAGAGAGGGAAAGAAGTTTGACATCTATATTGCGGTACAGTTAAACTGACTGTGGGGGAGGCTGGCCTAGGGAAACCACTGAGAAGGGAGAGGAAGTTGGGAACCTAGCTAGGGCTTCCCCTGAGCTGGGGGCTTGAAATATTGGGGAGAGAAGCAGCAAGGCAAGAGTTCATAAAATGGTAGGGAAAGATGCCGGGGGCTCAATAAACCTGCAATAAACAGGAAAAACAAGACATTAAGGAGGCTAGGGAAAAATGAAAGGAGAGGACCTCTAAAAAACAAAGGGGTTTGGTACACATGACTCAAAGCAGTCTGCCTTAATGCCAGGAGCCCAGGAAACAAAATCAGTGCACTCCAGGAAATGGTAGTAGATGCAGGGCTGAACCTAATTGCCATTGCAGAAACTTGGGCCACAGAGAATAATGGCTAGGCCTTATGGTCCCAGGCTACACCATGTATAGATGAGATGGGGGAAAGGTAAAGAAGAAAGGGTAGTCCTCACTGTCAGGGAAAAGCCTCGTCCTTGAGGCAATAGAGGATGGAGCCATCAGGGGAGGAAATGGGGAAATAGAATTACTGTGGGTTCAGCTTATGGTAGTATCATATAAGCAGTTGCATATGGGGATGGTCAATAGACCACCAGAGTAGGAGGACAAGAGTGCAAGGAAACTAGGGGCAAAACCAGAGAGGAGGTTGCAAGGGGGAAGTGGTAGCAGTGGTGGAGTTCAACCTGCCAGACACTGATTGTGACATTCCAGCAGCTAGGAGCACTAGAAGTCAGGCCTTGCTGAACACATTGCAGGACTGCATGCTGGTACAGCTGGTGATAGAACCCACTAGACAGGCTGCCATTCTCGATGTGGTGCTCACCAGCTCAGAAAGGGTATGTGAAGTGCGGGTTGGGGGACCACTGGGGTCCAGCAACCATAACACCATTATGGTTCGAACTGACCCTTGGTACCAGTATGCCCTCATCAGGGGCCGAAGCTCTGGATTTTAGAAGTACAGATGTCAACCAGATGTGGGAATTAATCCAGGACAGGTTAAATGGAGAAGACAGTATCAGTGGCATGTAGGAAAGAAGGGGAGAAATTAAAAGGGCTATTCTTGAGGCAACAAACACATGTTTGAGAATGGTTACCAAGAGAAACAGGCACAAGAGACAAATATGGTTCTCCGGAAAGGTCGGAGAGGCAGTGAGGTACAAAAAGAAGGCCTTCATCAGGTACAAGAAGAAGCAGTAGGATAAAGAATTGGGGGAGGGTGTACCAAGTAAGAACTAGAAAGGCCAAGAGGGCAGTCGGGGATGCAAAAGCAGACAGAGAACTGCATATTGTGAAGAGGGTCAAGGGTGAGGAAAAACAGTTTTTCATGTGTATAACGGTAAAAAGAAAGACAGGAAGGGGAACTGTTAGGCTAACAGAGCGAGGTAGGGTAATAGAGGAGGAAGAGCAGAAAGCAGCCATTCTTAATGCGTACTTCAAATCAGTAATCACTAGGGAGGATGGTGGGCCTTTGTCAGAGAGTGGGATAAAGGCTGCTGAAAAAGGGATTCTGGCAATGAGGCAGCAGGTATTTAATAGTGAAAGGGTCAGAAGAGGGCTAGCAGCCCTGAAGATCTATAAGGCCCCAGGGCCGGACACAATGCATCTGAAGGTGCTCTGGAAACTGCCATCTTAATTAGCTGAACCCCAGGCAGGGCTATTCAATAGCTCTATTCAGACAGGAGTGGTTCTGAAAGATTAGAGGGTAGCAGACTTAGTTCTGCTCCACAAGGGTGGGGACAAAGAGCAGCTGGGTAACTAAAGACCTGTCAGTCTTACCTCCACTGTGGGTAAACTGATGGTGACACTAGTCAAAGAGGACCTAGTAAACTACCTGGAGAAAAACAGGCTCCTGGATAGAAAATGTCATGGGTTTGTGGCAGGTAGGTTTGTCAGATCAACCTGATAGTATTCCTTGACTGAGTAGCCAGGACAGTGGATAAGGGTCATGCAGTGGATTTGCCCTACTTCGACTTTTGCAAGGCATTTGACTCTGTGCCTCACAGAAGGCTGCTGAAGAAGCTAGAGGATCTGAGTGCAGTGAGGGACACAGTTAGATGGGTGGGAAGCTGGTTGGAAGGGCTAAAGGAGAGGATAGTGGTAGACGGAGTCAGATCTGAGGAGAGGGAGGTCACCAGTGGGGTGGCACAGGGATCCATCCTAGGTCTAATCCTTTTCAATATTGTCATCAGTAACATAGGAGAATGAATTCAGGGCAAGATGTGTCTATTCTCAGATGACACTAAGCTCTGTGGTAGAGTAGACAGCGAGGAGGAGGAGGTAAGGGAAAATCGAGGAACCTGCAAAGGCTAGAGAGGTGGTCCAAGGTTTGGCAACTAAAATACAAAACCAGAAAGTGCAAGGTGATGCATATAGTGTACAAGAACCCCAGAACAGAGTACTGGATGATAAGGGTTAAGCTGGGCACTACTTCTGAGAAAAGGCACCTAGTTGTCATCATAGGTATCTCCCTTAAACAATCTAGCAGTGTCATAAGGCCTACAGTAAGGCAGTCAGGATTCTGGGATGTATCAGGAGGGATTGTGATATAAGGAAAAAAGAGGTATTAGTAGTAGTGTTGTTTTATTTATGTTTTGGTTTTTTACTGTCCCTCTATAGATCAATAGTGAGACCACACCTGGAGTACTGTGCCCAGTTCTGGAGTCTTTACCTAAGGAAAGACAAGGAGAAACTAATGACAGTGCAGTGTTGGGTGATCAAAATGATTCAGGGCCAGCAGAGCAGATCCTGTGAGGACTAGCTTAGAACACTGAACATGTACTCGCTCAAGGCCAGATAAGAGAACGGTGATATGATAGAGACCTTCAAGCTCCTGGAAAGAATGAAAAAGGTGAACTGCAAAGAACTTTTCAACAGGAGTAGCAAATCTAGAGCATGAGGGTGTGAGTGGAAGCTGGTGGGGGAAGGTTCAGGAGGGATGTGAGAAAATGGCATTTTACAGAAAGAGTGGTTGAGCCATGGAACAGTCTGCCAGCAGAGATGTTAGGTGCCAGAACCATTAACGGATTCAAGAATGATTGGGACAGAGTTAAGGGTTTAGTACAGCAGTTACTGAGGTGTTTAATAATAAGACATAAGAATAAAAGGGGTGGATGGGGTTGATAGAAACCCCATATTGACAAAAGGTCTCGGGAGTATGTTAAGGTGTTACGAGCCGCTGGATAGTACAGTGAGGTTACGCAACTTAAGAAGGAGTTATGCTCATGCAACACTGTCTGTTGTCTGAAGGTAGTTGAGTGAATGTGTTGTTTGACTGTTATACATGGATACTTTGGCCATTTGTACCCTCTGTTCTATGGGAGACTATGACCTTGTCAGGGTACCATGAAGGCAAAGGACCCCTCTTGGGGAAGGCTCCAACCCCTAGAGGTTCCGCAAAAGCATAATTTCTTTAGGATAAAGGTACCTTAGGAAGAAGCCCCAAGGAGAGAGGCACACCACTGGAGCAGGAAGGGAGGATGGCGGGGCAAAGAAACAGGGCTTCCAAGAGAGGCTGGAGGAAGCTGATTTAAAGGGGAACTGTCAGCTTCCCAGGATCAAAGTAGTGGGACCTATAGGTCTCGATTAGCAAAAACGCACACTGTTAAAATTTTTTTAACAACTTACATGGCTGAAATCAGTGTTTTTACCTGGTTGATCCTGCAACCCCCCCCCCCCCACTGGCCATTATTTTCCCAGAGTCCTCTGCAGTCAGCCATCTGATGATGCAACCAACAGGCTAAGCCATCAGGGACTCTAAAAATAATGGCCAGCAAGGGGTGCAGGATCAGCTAGATAAAAACATTGATTCCAGCCATGCAAGTTGTTAAAAAAATTCTAACAGTGTGCATTTTTCCTAATCGAGACCTATACAGTATTTCCCACTACTTTGATCCTGGGAAGCTGAAAGTCCCTCTTTAAGTCAGCTTCCTCCTGCCTCTCCTGGAAGTACTGTTTCGCATGGCAACCACCGAGAAATTAGACAGCATGCTCGATGAGCGAGGTACTCTCCAGTTTGTTTTTTTCTGTGGTTCTGGTTTTAAATAAGAATCAACACAAGGAAGTTATAATCAGCTGAAATGTTGGAGTATTTAAGTGTGGAGTTTTGTCTTGCTAAAAGGATGTGCCACTCGAGACATGCTGTATAGCCTAATGTGTGTGTGTATGTATATATATATATATATATGGGTAAAACATTTTATTGACTTTTACTGACTTTTTGATACACAGTAAAGTTTTCAATATTGTGAAGACTACGGTCCCTGACCTGTTCTCCACAGAGTGGAGTTGTTTGTGCTGCAGTTGTGGTTTACACTCCTGGATATGTGTACACAATCTATAGACAATTATTAGTGTGAGCCCCAACTTGTGTTCTTTACTAATTCCAGCCACGTAAGTAAAACAAATTCTAAGTGTGCATTTTTGCTAATCGGGACCTATAGATTTCAAAACTTTGATCCTGGGAAGCTGACAGTTTACCTTTAAATAGCTCAGGAAGGGGAATGTAACTGGTAGTTCCCACCCACTGAACTGAACTGCAGGCATAACCTTTGTGACCTTTGGTCTTTTTCTGCCATCTTTGTTTATCTTTCTGTGTTTCTGTAATGAGTGGCAGCCAGTTCCAGTTTGTATGGGTTGCCGAACACTGTTGACAAAAGCAAACATTCTGCACCAAACATTATTCTGATCTTGAGATTTTGAGGACAAAAAAAAATACAAAGGCAGTGAGAGTTTTTTAAGTGTTTTATCATGCAACTACTTTGCTAGTACCACTGGGAGTAAAGTGCAAAGCGGCAGAGAGCATTGTTTCTGTGATGCTTATAAGTTGTATTCCTGTGGTTTTAACTTCAGATGCAGTTGAATTTTCACCTAGTAGTGACTGGGGAAGGGCAGTTCCTAGTAACAGTTGCCAGCATGTGGTACTGCTGCTTTGAATTGGTTGTCCAGTACCATGTCCTACTCTCCATCAATGTTTGGGAAGGTAGTATGCTCTGATGGTTGGGGCACTGAACTGTGACACTGAAGGGTCCAGATTGTATATAGGGGATATGAAACTGGGCTACTGATGATTCCAGAAATATCTTTTACGATAGTTGCTTGACTCCAGGTGCCACTTATGAGAGCACTAAGGATCAAGCAATATGAGTAAAAGATATGTGATGTCTGTGATGTCAACAGAAGCCCTTTGTCATATTTGAATTATACAACATTTATCAGTTTTTATATGGTCTAGGAGTCATAACTGTCAGAGTAGTGTATGGAGCCGGTGATTGGTTGGAGACAATAGAAATAAAAGGAGAATGCAGCTAGGATATAGATATAGCATTGTAAACGAGGGACTGGAGTATGACAAGCAGGGTGTAGCTATTATCAAGGCAGCTGGTAGAATTCTAGGGTGCATCAAAAGGGAGGTAACCAGCAGGGGAAGCAATCCTGCCACTTTGCAAGGCCCTGGTCAGCCCCCACCTGGAATAATGCTTGCAGTTCTGAGCTCCTCGGTATAAAAAGGACATTGAAGAAAATGAGAGGGAGCAACGCTGGACCACCAAAATGATCAGTGGTATGAGGGGGAAATGCTATGAGGAGAGGTCTAGAGGTCCTTAACATGTTCATTCTGGAGAAAAGGAGACAGAGAGGGGACATGATCTCAGTCCTTGGCATACTCAAAGGTACTGACAAGATTTAAGTATTGAGATGTTTGATCTGGTATGGACATGTCCTGAAGCTCAGAGATGGTAACAGCAGGAGCAACATAAGGAAACACTATTTCTCCTGGAGGGTGGTGAACCTGAGGAACAGCTTACTAGCAGAGACTGTGGATATGAGGACGGTACAGTCCTTCAAGGTAAGCCTGAACAATGTTTTTCTTACCAGGTAAAACTGGGTGGGGGGTGTTGAAATGGGTTCAAAACGGGTTGCAGGATAGGAGGCAGAGTTATAATTAATGTTAATCAATGGACATGGAAACAGGTGACCAGTGGGGTTCTACAGGGGTCAGTTTGGAGACCTGTATTGTTCAATATATTCATAAGTTATCTGTAGGTGGGAACTAGTGGCTGGATACCTAGGTTGCTGATGACACCAAGATAGAAAGAGTAGCTACATCACAACAGGAGATGAATGAAATGTAGAAAAATCTAGACAGGTATGGGTAATGGGCAGCAAAATGGCCGATGAACATCAATGCTGAGAAATGCCGAGTGATGTATTTAGGACAAAAAATATCAATGCAAAATACTACCTGAATGGCATGGTGATTATTGAATCAAGCAGGAAAAAGGATTGGGTGTACTGATCAGAGTTGCTCAGAATCTGATTCATGGAATAGGATACATCTGATTCTGAGATTTTTTCTGAATAAGAATATTTGAAACTGAAGGCCAGGATTCCTAATTCTGAAAAAAGTGGTTGGATTCTCACAGTTTGGGAAACAACAGTCTCACAAGGATAGAGATGTGTGAAGTCGGAAGAATTTGCTTCACAGAGTAATTTGCGAATTCACAACATTCTGCACATTTTTTCGTTGTGCAAAGTCAAAGTTTTTGGTTCTGCGGTGACTTCACAGAAACCCAAAGTTGTAACTTCGCAGTGGAGTTAGACACATAAGCAAGTGACACTGACTATGAAGCTGTATTGTCGTCGAAGTTTGCACCGTAGTATAGGATAGGAGGTCACATTTTGCTCAACAGTATATGGGGAGGTCACATGTTGCTCAGCAGCCTATAGGAAGCTAGGTTGCTCATCTCCCAGTGCAGAGTTGTGGAGAGAGAGACTCAGAGAGAAGAGTGAGAAGAGTGTGTGATTTTCATAGCCAGAAAACTCTTAATATTGGAAAAACAAACATTTTCTATTCCAAATTGCTCCAAAAGTGTTGGGGAGGGCCCTGTGCTCCCAGAGTTGTTTTGTTGAGTTCCTCATTGATTAAATACTTCAAAATAGTTGTTCAGGTTTTGACAGTGAAGTAGTGGTTTGTGTCTTGTGCTGGGGAGTGTAGCAGCAAAGCAGGGCAGAAAGATCTTTAGCTTTTCCTTTTTAAGCAGGAAATTTTTGTTAGATTTTTGCTTCCTTAGTCTTTCTAGTTTATTTTTTTGGGGGTATCTATACAGTAATTTCTAATTTTAATTTTTTCATTTGCGTTTGTAGTGTTGAAGCCATTTTGTCAGAGTAGTTTACTGATTTTCATTTTTTAAATTCTTTAGTTATTATATTTCTTCATTGCCAGGTTAATGCAATAATAATAATAATAAATTTATTTATAACGCGCCTTTCAGTTATCAAGGCGCTGTTCAAAATAGAACAACACAAACAATAAAATTCAGTATAAAAAACACAATAAAATCTCAATATAATCAATAATTTCAGATAGAATCAGTGTTCCAGAAAAGCTATTTGAAAAAGATGGGTTTTTAAACCCCTCTTAAATTCCTCCATGGAGTTGCACTCCCGTAACCGGCGTGGTAGAGAATTCCAAAGAGTGGGTGCGGCATAGAAAAAAGCTCTACAACTTGATGATTTAAGACTCACTCTTGGCATGTCTAGCAACCCCTCGTCAGCTGAGCGAAGCAATCGGCCGGGGCAGTAAGAAACCAGGAGTTCTTTCAGATAGGCTGGACCCTGATCATGTAGGGCTTTGAAAGTCAGTAAACTGACTTTAAAAGCGATCCGTCACCGTATCGGTAGCCAGTACAGTTCGTGCAGCACCGAGGTAATATGACAGGACCTATTTGTCCCAGTCAAAACCCGGGCTGCTGTGTTCTGCTCTAGCTGAAGGCGGTGGATTTGAACCCCAGAAAGCCCAAAGCACAGGGAGTTGCAGTAGTCCAATCGCAAGGACACAAAGGCGTGGACCAACTATGGTAACGTGTCAGATGGAACAAGGTGCCTAACTCTGGCGATATTCCTAAGATGGTAAAAGGAAGTCTTGACAACAGCTGACACTTGTGATTGTAGTGTCAGCCTGTCATCCAAGATAACCCCCAGGTTACGCACCCATTCAGAGATTGGGAGTGATAAAATTCCTGAGGGCGCACCAACAGATGACCCCTCTATCTGATGACCAGGGTCCACAACCAAAACCTCTGTCTTTTCTAAGTTCAACTTCAGCCAACTAGAATCCATCCAGTCTTGGATTTCTTTCAGACAGTTGTTAAACACAGAGAGAGCTCCATCCTGGTTGGGGGCAAAACACAGGTATAGATGGGTATCATCTGCATAACAGTGAAACCTCAGCTCATACCATCTTATAATGTCTCCAAGGTGCAGCATATACACCACAAATAACATGGGAGACAACACTGAACCCTGAGGCACCCCACACAACAAAGGGATTGGGCTTGAGGAAAAAAACCCAGACACAACTCTTTGTGATCTACCGGTGAGGAATGAGGTGAATCATTGAAGGACGATTCCCAATATTCCACAAATCTGTCTCAGGTGTGCTATCAACACCAGATAATCCATGGTGTCAAAGGCTGACGAGAGATCAAGAAGAACTAGAATAGAACACCTCTTCTGATCTCTCGCCCTCAGAAGATCATTAAGCACCCGAACCAGCGCAGTCTCAGTGCTATGTCTTTTATGAAAACCGGACTGGAAGGATTCGTAGATATCATGGATGGTTAAATGGTCTTCCAATTGGGCTGCCACTACTTTCTCAATGACCTTCCCAATGAAGGGTAGGTTTGAGATCGGTTTGTAGTTTGTGAAATAGTCCGGGTCCAAGGTAGCTTTCTTCAAGACAGGTGTCACCACCACCTCTTTCAGGGAGCTAGGAAACTCACCTGTCTCCAAAGAGCACCATACTATTTGCACAAGGATTGGACTGATGATATCACTACAACCCAACAATAGGGAGGTCGGTCCAGGATCCAAACTACAGCTTGTAGGGTGTACACTATGGATGATCCTCATGACATCCACAAAGTCAGGTCGACTGAAGGAACTCCAAGAAAATTGAGGTACTGGGTACTCACATTGTCCGACAGCATCCCCCTTAGAGTTTTTTGGATGCAGATCCGCCTTGATGTTGGCCACCTTATTTGCGAAGAAATGAGCAAGCTCCTCACACTCTAATTGCAAAAAGGCTTTCCGAACCTGCAGACAGCTGGGTTGCACAGTCTGTCTACCGTTCAAAAAAGCTGAGCCGGTCAGTTCCTAGCAATTGCAATCTCCCTGGATAGGAATTCTGCCTTCTTACGGGTGATTGCAGATTGATAGACAGAGTAATGGTCCATAAATCTAAGGCATTCAGCATCAAGGGCAGATCTGCGCCAACAATGCTCTAACCTTCGCCCCTGTCTCCGCAACTCCCTCAATGTCCCATCAAACCAAGGGGACTTGGGGCAAAGGGATAAGGGGTGTACATAAACAGGAGCAATAGAATCCAGAGCCACTGTAACAGCCATATTATAGACCACCACTATGGTCTCTGGACTACTGCTCGCCAACGCGGAGGGACGAGAGGTCAAGGACAGCTGCACGGCCTTGAGAGCTAATATCTCTTAAGGGGTGGTACCTAACCATCTCCACAAGGGTAGGCCTTCTCAGGGGGGTGCAAAAACTGAACCTCATGGTGTAGTGGTCTGACCAAGTGACTGGAAATATAGAAACATAGAATTTGATGGCAGATAAGGACCACTTGGCCCACCCAGTCTGCCCATTTTCCTACCTAATGGATAAGCTGCAGATCCTAGTTAACCAGCAGCCTACTTTTTCCTACCCCCACCCCCTAGAATTGCCTTATCACTGTCCCATGCATGCTTGAATTCCACCACTGTTTTTGACTCCACAACCTCCTCCGGAAGGCTGTTCCATGCATCCACAACCCTCTCTGTGAAAAAATAGTTCCTTACATTACCTCTGAGCCACCCCCCCATCTTCAAAATGTGCCCCCTTGCTCTTGCACACATCTTTTTCTGAAAGATGCTACCCTCTTAGACTTTGTTGATTCCCTTGAGGTACTTGAAAGTTTCTATCATGTCCCCCCTTTCCCTCCTTTCCTCAAGGCTATACATATTAAGCTCCTTAAGTCTCTCTTCATATGTCTTCCGGTGCAGACCCTGCAATATTTTAGTTGCCCTCCTCCGGACAGCTTCCATCCTGTCTATGTCTTTGCGGAGATTGGGTCTCCAGAACTGCACAGTACTCCAGATGGGGTCTCACCAGCTGTCTGTACAGAGGGATAACAACTTCCTGTTTTCTACTGGTGATGCCTCTCCTATGCATCCCAGTATCCCCACCCTCCTCTTACTGCCTTCTCACTTGGCCCACCTTTAGGTAATCTGATATGACTACCCCAGGTCCCTTTCCATTTTGTTGTTGTTTGTATCTCACCCCATTGTGTACTCTTCCCTGGGTTTTGTTTCCAGGTGCATTACCTTGCACTTCTTAGCATTGAATCTAAGCTGCCATACATTTGACCATTCCTCTAACCTTACCAAGTCCCTTCTCATCCTTTCCACCCCACCTTGTGCATCAACTCTGTTGCAGATCTTTGTGTCATCTGCAAAGAGACATACTTTTCCTTCCAGTCCCTCTGCAATGTCACTTATAAAGACATCCAACTTGGGCGGTGTTATGCAATGCTAGGTCCATCAGAAACAAGATGGGCATTATTGCTGATCTTGTTGGCTTGGTGGATCTGGCTTGCATCACCGAAACCTGACTGGATAATTTATGGGTAGCAGTGGAAACCACCTGTGTAAGGCACAAAGAATTCATTAAATGGAGGAAGTGATTACCAAATTGCGAGAGTTCATCGTCGACCCAGGCGTTGAAGTCACCCAGAACCATCAATCTGGGTGACTCAAATGACATGTCGATGATGAAGTCTGCCACTTCCTGTAAGAAGTGTTTCCCATCACTGGGTGGACGGTAGATGAGTACGATTCGAACACCTACACTCGCTACCACTGTACACTCGAAGGACTCAGTCTCCCCCACTACCACACACATGAGGCCCAGTTCAGTCTTGAAACAGACTGCAACCCCCCCACCCCTGAGGTCCAATCTCGGGTGGTGTATCACTGAATACCCGGCCGGAGTCATGGCCCTCAACGTGGAGCCTGGATTTTCATCCAGCCAGGTTTCAATGATGCAAGCCAGGTCCACCGAGCCAACAAGATCAGCAATAATGCCCGTCTTGTTTCTGATGGACCTAGCATTGCATAACACCGCCCAAGTTGGACGAACCTCGGCGGCTGTCAAGCCCATATGCCTACTAAATTCCGTAGTGCCCTTGGGTATGGGTACCAGACATGGTAAACCATGATCTGGATTCCATTTGGCCCCAGGGTGCCTTCTGGATCTAACTACCCTAATACGATGGCCCCCCTCATTCATCCTACCTTGTTTGCAACCCCCTGGCCTCTTCCCTTTCCTACGGACAATTACCAGCACTCTGCAGTGCTGATATATATCATAATGGAGAGGGAAAGAATAAAAAGGGTGGAGGGTGTGAAGAGAGGAGGATGAATAGTGCACCACCGTGGGGACAGAGGGCCAACACATGCCGCTACAGAACAATTAAAACCAAAACAATAAACCTACCAAAACAATTAAATTCAAAAAATAAAATAAATAAAAATAACTAAACCTCCTCAATATAAATCTTATCAAACAAATAATTCCAAAACTAAATCAAATAAATTAAGAAAAACCAACCCCACCCTAAAAGAAAATCAACTCTAAACCCAGTAAGAGGACTCCTAAAACAAAATAAATATAAATATAAATAAAATACCAGGGTTCTCTCACCACCCCACTTTAAACAAAATAATTTTTTATTTACCCCCCCCAGCTCTCTCACAACCGGAGGAAAAAAAGATATAATAGCACTCTCACTGCAAAATCATAAAACATTTCACACTTATACTGTAAAAATTAACACGTCTCTTCCCTCCCAGTCCTCTCACAACCAGGAAATGAAGGAAGCAATAAAATAAATAAAATAAATGGACACGAGGTCCTCTCACCACCTCACTGTCCAGATCAGCTCAAATAATTAGAAAAAATAGGAAGTCCTCAATCCACTAGGTGAAGAGTCAATTTTGTTCATAAATATATAACGAAAAAGAATCCAAATCCATCGGAGTCAGAAAACACACACAGCAGACCAGTTATCCACGGGATTCAAAAAATATCCACAGCTTGAGACAAACAGATCCTTCTCCTAGCCACAGTAAAGCAAGGCCCCTCACTCCCAGCTGGTAGATACCACAAGAAATAGAGTGGCCTAATAAAACACCCAGGGCAAGCCACATTTAGTAGCTTGACCTGGGGGTCTAGGGGGCAAGAAACCTCAGCCAATTCCTTAACTGCATGGTCCTAATACCCCCTTCAGGCCACAAATCAAGTGGGGGTCCCAGTGGGAGAAAGTACCTCAGGCCAATTCAAGGCCTTATTAAATCCTGGAAACTCCAGTCAGGGCCCAGTCAGAGAAGCCACAAGTAGATCCCACTGTCCTGAGAAAATCTTCAACAAAAGCCGACCCACTGTATTCCACACGCAGGACCACAGGACCGAAAATCCCACACTTTACTCCACACAGGACACTTCCCTCTGTCCCAGTAGATCCTGTAGTTGGCAGGAGGCAAAATTTCCGTCTTTGGACAAAGAACTCCCACAGTTTACATCGCACCCTACATACATACAATTCGGGCAGCACAAACCAACAATAAGCAGTGTCCCGCAACACCTCTGTCACAGGAAAAAATACTGCTGTCTCCTCGAACGCCTAGTCCAAAATTCAATTCAGGCGATAGGTCATCAGGACACCGAACTTTGAGAATGCTTTCCTCCACCCCAATAGACCCTGTAATGGGCGGGGGACACAATCCCAGTCTCGAAGCCGAAACCCCACAGTCCATTCCACTCCACACAATCCAAAACAAATTTCCCTTCGTCCTGGGCTCATCCTGGACTCGTCCTGAAAATTCCACTGACCACCGAATCCACTTGTTGAGTTGAATCCACCAATCCACCGATCCAAAAAATACAGCTGAAACGCCAAAAAAAACAACAGATAAACAGAAAATAAACATTTAAAAACAGTCACAACTAAGGCCAACGCAGCAGCACGCTCAGCTCAGCGGCCATCTTCTTCGGTAGTTGGAGTACAACCAGCCATTCTGAATAGGCAGTATCATCTCAATAGTCACTTAAATGTACATACATGACATAATATTTCTAACTGTAGATATTGAGGGGAGCAGCAAGTGTACCAAATATAACCTGAAAATATTCCTGACATTATTTATGGGACAAATGATTCATCATTTTGTGACATATTACTCCCCCAAGGCCTCCAGGACAACTTAAATTGTTGTGCTCTACCCAACTGTGTAGCCATCATATGTTCTGAAAAATAAACTTCATTCATCACCGAATGCCATTTGGCCAATGTTGGGATTTTGGTAGTACGCCAAAGGTGATTAAGCACTTTCTTTGCCACTGCTAAGTAAAGATATAACTTATTTTTATGGTGTGGCAGTGTACCATCTTCAAATATATATAGTAAAACCAATTGTAGTGTTAGAAATTAATTCTGCATTTATTAATTGTGTTAAGCTAGTGCCGACTTCCTGCCAAAACTGAGAAAGCTTAGGGCAACTCCAGAAAACGTGTACTTTGTTTGCCCAGGGCTCCCCACATTGCCTCCAACAGGCACCATATGTCGGTGGTAAATATTTAGTCAGTTTATCTGGGGTATTAAAAAAACAGATCTGACATTTCCAAATAAATTCTCGCCAATAAGGGGCCTGTGAAATTTTCATGGAAGGGAGGATCGGCTCTAGCCATTTATCATAAGAAACATTAGAGCCTAAATCTGTATTCCACGCTTTAAGAATGTTCTGCGTGGATTCTAGCCAGTGATCTCTAAGAGTTTTGTAGACTAGAACGATCATATGCAGCAATAGATAGCTTCTAAAGGCCTCTATTAACAACGGGGTATGAGATTTGGTAATGCATTCCAAGGGGAGGTTTTCCGCAACAAAAATGTCCGCACCTGCAAGTACTGAAAACGGTCTTGTTGTGACAAATGATAGGCTACCTGTAAAGTTGCAAAAGAAATTACACCCTGTGCATCTATGAATTGGTACATAAAGGACAAGCCCCTTTTATGCCATCTCTGAAAAGTCAAATCCACTCGTGCCAGTAAAAAGTCCTGTTCTGAAGTCAGGAGCCGGAAATAATAAAAATTATGTGCCAATGGTGTCTGGGCTCTTATCCCATACCAACTCCGCAAAGTATGTCTTGTACTAAACAAAAATCTTAGAAATGTGGGGGTGCTGACAGAGGCGCAACAATTTTAGGAGAGATGTCAAATAGATCATTCAGTATAATTTGAATATACTTTCACGGTGCTTCATAGCTTTTGTTAAGCCAGGTCATAATCATTTTACACATGATTGCTCTTTGATATTCTAGTAAATTTGGGAGGTTGAGGCCCCCTCTATCAATTGGCAACTGCAACAATGACTAACGGGTCCTGGGAAGTGTACCTGCCCATACAAATCTTGAAAAAGTGTATTCTATGCTGTAAAATAATATGGGGAAGGGATAAGTAGTACGGTTTGGAAGAGGTACAGTATCTTAGGAAAAATAGTCATATGTATAGTATCAATTCTAGAAATAAAGGAAAGATGTAGATTGACCCTGGATCCTAGCAGTCTTTCTATCTCTTGCATCAATGGTTCAACATTAAATAATTCTAAATGGGCTAAATTCTGAGGTAAAATCACCCCAGGTATCAAATTTGATTACATCTCCAGTGAGATGGGAAAATTTTCCTCAAAGTCTGTTTTGGAGAATAGTTAAGAGTTAAAATTTCTATTTTCTGGTGATTAGTTAAATAACCAGAAAGGGTAGCAAAGGTTTGCAATGTATCAGGATCCAAAATGGTCAATAAGACATCATCCACATATAAAGTGTAAAAACCCTCCCTTCCAGGGGGACATCCTGGATGCCTAGTTGCGTCCTAATCACTTCAGCCAATGGTTCAGTATATGTAGCAAAAAGAAGGGGCGATAAAGGGCAACTCTACCGGATCCTGCATGTCAAAGATATTGGGGAGGATAGTTGACCATTTACTTTTATAAAAGCTCGAGATGAAGAGTAAATATGCTGAAGTAATGATATAAAATCTTCCAGAAAACCAAATCCAGCCTGGACCCTCCATAAAAATGGCTGAGACCCAATCAAATGCCTTGCCAGCATCTAAGCTGACTAAGGCAGCCGGGATAGATCTCTGGTTTATATGTTCTATCAAGTGTATTGTTCTATGGATATTGTCCATAGTCTGTCTAGTACGGATAAAACCAAACTGATCTGAGTGTATTATGGGTAATATCTCCTCCAGTCTATGCACCCAAATGGACATAAATAGTTTATAATCCATATTCAGTATGGAAATCGGCCTCTAGGAGGAGACAGACTTCGGGTCCTTATCTGATTTTTAGATAGGAGAGATGGTGGCATAGGCCCAGGAGGGTGGGGGAGATCCTCCCTCCTGTATCTCGTGGAAGAACAATGGGGGAGAAAATTTTTTAACAAAGGCTTTATACCATTCTGATGGTAAACTCTCTGGTCCAGGAAATTTTAATGCTTTACTACGGCAGATAGCTGACTTTAATTCTTCCATTGTTATAAGGGCTAGAAGTCTTTCTGAACAACTCTGAGAGATGATAGGAAGTGTCGTTTGGGTAAAGAAATTCTCAATCTGAGAGTTCTTTACCGGGGAGAGGACTGATACAGCTGGAAGTAGTAACCTCTGAATGTCTCCAATGTTTCTTGCATTGCCCTTGCTACTATGCCCTGTTGAGAAGAATCTAGCATCATAATACATGAGGATATCCTGTGACCTCTAAGGCGACTGGCTAGATTTCTAGCTCCTTGTGGACCGCCCTCATATATGTATTTCTTTAGGTAAAACAACACCTGTTTGACCTTTTCATCTAAATTTTCTGTAAAAATGCTTTTACTTGGCATATCCGAGTGCTACCAGCTGGATTACCAGCTATTGGAGCTTGTTGGAGCTCCTGAAGTTCATGCTGTAATTTTTTATATGCTGCTTTCAGCTGTTTTTGTTTGTGGGACGCGTAAGCTATAATTTCACAGCAGATAACTGCTTTAAGTGTATCCCATTTTATACTAGAAGAAACCTCCATGGTGGTATTATCCATTAATATTTAGGTAATTTTAATATTAAGTGTTTTTTTTTTAATTCTTCATCCCTAAGTAGTGATGCATTGAACCACCAACCAGCATTTTTCTTCAGAATATTTAAATCCAGCTTTTATAGCAAGGGAGAATGGTCATAGAGAAACTGAGGGCACATTGTAATATTCTGTAACCAATTAGTACGTTCTTTAGATGTAAAAAAATAGTCCAACCTTGAATACGTATTAAAGCGCAATGAATAAAAAGTGTATGCCCAGATAGTGTGGAAAAAAATAGTGCCAAATATCAGTCAACCCCAAGGACGTTTGCTGGGAACAAAACAACTTCTGAGTTGCAGACAACCAGTGCGCCGCTGGTACAGAAGTGTCGAGTTGAGGTGACAAGGTCAAATTTAGGTCTCCGCCTATGATTAAGCAACCCTGTAGCATGTCCAGCAACAGTACCCTGTTTTTCCAATCCCTGTGCTGTATATTAAAAAGTAAGGGTTCTGGCACTGTTGGCGCGGTACCCTGTTGCTCCAGTCTCTATGCTGTGTATTAAAAAGTAAGGGTTCTGGTACAGTTTCCACAGTACCCTGTTGTTCCAATCCCTGTGCTGTGTATTAAAATGTAAGGGTTCTGGCACTGTTTGCACAGTACCCTGTTGCTCCAATCTCTGTGCTGTGTATTAAAAAGTAAGGGTTCTGGCACTGTTCGCACAGTACCCTGTTGTTCCAATCCCTGTGCTGTGTATTAAAAAGTAAGGGTTCTGGCACTGTTTGCATGGTACCCTGTTGTTCCCACAGTACCCTGTTGTTCCAATCCCTGTGCTGTGTATTAAAAAGTAAGGGTTCTGGCACTGTTTGCACAGTACCCTGTTGTTCCGATCCCTTTGCTGTGTATTAAAAAGTAAGGGTTCTGGCACTGTTTGCACAGTACCCTGTTGTTCCGATCCCTTTGCTGTGCATTAAAAAGTAAGGGTTCTGGCACTGTTTGCACAGTACCCTGTTGTTCCGATCCCTGTGCTGTGTATCAAAAAGTAAGGGTTCTGGCACTGTTTGCATGGTACCCTGTTGTTCCGATCCCCATGCTGTGTATTAAAATGTAAGGGTTCTGGCACTGTTTGCACAGTACCCTGTTGTTCCAATACCCGTGCTGTGTACTAAAAAGTAACATAGAAACATAGACTTTGATGGCAGATAAGGACCACTTGGCCCACCTAGTCTTCCCATTTCCCTACCTAGAGGATAAGCTGCAGATCCTATTTAACCAACAGCCTATTTCTTCCTACCCCCCACAAACATTGCCTTATGTCTGTCCCATGTATTCTTGAATTCTCCCACAGTTTTAGACCCCACAACCTCCTCAGAAAGGCTGTTCCATGCGTCCACCACCATCTCTGTGAAAAAATACTTCCTCACATTGCCCCTGAGCCGTCCCCTCTATCTTCAAATTGTGTCCCCTTGTTCTTGCACATCTCTTTTTCTGAAAGATGCTACCCTCTTGGACTTTGTTGATTCCACTGAGGTACTTAAACGTTTCTATCATGTCCCCCCTCCCTCCTTTCCTCAAGGGTATACATATTAAGCTCCTTTAGTCTCTCCTCATATGGCTTCTTTTGCAGACCCTGTACCATTTTAGTTGCCTCTCTCTGAACTGCTTCCATCCTGTCTATGTCCTTACGGAGATGAGGTCTCCAGAACTGGATGCAGTACTCCAGATGGGGTCTCACTAACTGTCTGTACAGGGGGATAACAACTTCCTGTTTTCTGCTGGTGATACCTCTCCCTATACATCCCAGTATCCCCCCAGCCCTCCCTACCGCCTTCTCGCATTGCTTGTCAACCTTAAGGTCATCTGATATGATTACCCCTAGGTCTCTTTCCATTTTTGTTGTTGTTACTACCTCCCCCCCCCATTGTGTAATCTTCCCCTGGGTCTTTGTTTCCCAGGTGCATTACATTGCACTTCTTTGCATTGAATCCAAGCTGCCATACTTCTGACCATTCCTCCAACCTTGCCTAGCCCCTTCTCATCCTTTCCACGCCTCCTTGTGTACCAACCCTGTTGCAGATCTTTGTGTGACATCTGCAAAGAGGCATACTTTTCCTTCCAGTCCCTCTGCAATGTCACTTATAAAGACATTAAAAGGACTGGACCCAGTACTGAACCCTGCTGTACCCCACTAGTAACCCCTCTTTCTTCAGAGTGGACTCCATTTACAATTACCTTCTGTGTCCTGTTGTTCAGCCAATGTTTTACCCAGGCTACCACCTTGTGACCCACTCCCAGGCTGGTTAATTTGACTACTAATCTTTGTGTGGGACTGTGTCAAATGCCTTGCTAAAGTCTAGGTAGGCCATGTCCACAGCCCCTCCCTGGTCTGCTACTTTGGTCACCCAGTCAAAGAAATCAATTAGATTCGTCTGACATGACCTTCCCGCTGTGAACCCATGCTGCCTTGGGTCCTGTGTCCCACTGGCATCTAGGTACTCAACAATTCTTTCCTTCAGAAGTGATTCCATCACTTTCCCTACCACAGAGGTCAAACTGACAGGTCTGTAGTTTCCTGCCTCCATCCTGGTCCCACTTTTGTGAAGGGGAATCACATCCACCTTCTTCCAGTCATCAGGTACTCGCCATCCTCCCATGATTTGTTAAAAAGCATAGTCAGTGGTGTCACTAGTTCTCTGCTTAATTCTTTTAGACTTCTGGGGTGAATTCCATCTGGCCCCATTGCTTTGTCCACCTCCAGTTGTAGTAGTTCTTTCAGAACCCTTTCTTCTGTGAATGGACTGGGATCAACCCCCCTCTCCAGAGTGCTTCTGTTAATTGGATTAGGCACCTCCCCCACTTCCTCTTTTGTGAATACTGAACAGAAGTATTCATTCAGTATCCCTGCTTTATCACTGTCACTCTCTGCCCACCCACCATCCATTCTATTCAACCTCACTATCCCTTCCTTTGTCTTTCTACACTCCCTGATATACCTATAAAAGGTTTTATCCCCCTTCTTAACCGAGTTAGCTATCTTTCCCTCAGTTTGTGCCTTTGCTATTCTGACTACCCTCCCTGCTTCCTTCTGCCTAATCTGGTACAGTTCCCTGTCCTGCTCCTTCTGTGTTTCCTTATACTTCCTAAATGCTATCTTTTTATCCCTAACCTTCACCACCACCTCTTTTGAGAACCATAGTGGCTTTTTCTTTTGTTTTGATTTGTTTATTTGCTTCACACAAAGGCTTGTTGCCTCTGTGATGGCAGTTTTGATATTTGCCCATTGTTGCTCCACACTTCCTTCTAGTCTGTCTGCTAGTGCTTTTCTAAGGCACTCTCCCATCTTGCCAAAGTCAGCCCTCCTGAAGTCCAGAACCCTCACTTTTGTATGGCTTGACTCTGTAGCAGAGTTTATCATGAACCACACTGTTTGGTGGTCACTTGTTCCCAAATGGCTACCCACTTCTAGATCTGAGATCCTCTCACTGTCCCCCATTTGAGAGTACGAGATCTAAGATTGCTCCCTCACAAGTGGGTTCCAAAACTAGCTGTTTGAGGCATGCCTCCTGAAGGGCATCAAGAATGGCCCTGCTTTTGGATGTGGCTGCCGTAAAGGTGCTCCAGTTAACATCTGGCATGTTAAGGTCCCCCATCAGTAGTATCTCCCCTTTCTCTGCCATCCTAAGTATGCCTTCTATCATATCCTTGTCCATTCCTTCCCCCTGACATGGGGGTCTGTATACAACCCCTGTGCGAATTGTGGTGCCATTTCCAGTCTCTAAGGTGACCCACAGTGCCTCCTCTCCTCCCTGTTTACTCTTTTTTCAGTTGCTTTTATCCCTTCCCTTACATAGAGAGCTACTCCCCCCTCTTCTGCCCTCCCTGTCTGTCCTGTAGGTTGTGTACCCTGGTATGTTAACATCCCAGTCATGGTTCTCTGTGTACCATGTTTCTGTGACTGCTACAATATCCAGGCATCCCTCTTCCATCAAGGCCACCAGTTCAGGGAGCTTGTTGCCCAGACTATGGGCGTTGGTACTCATTACCCTCCATTTCTTGATGGCCTTACCCCTTTTTGCCCCATCCCTGTCCTTACTGCATTTGTCACTTTCTCCATTTACCCCTGCACTTCTCCCTATTGACATCTCTATGTTGGTGTCTACCTCACTTAGTACCCTGATATTTTTGGGGGGGCTCCTTTCCAGTGCCTCCCCCCTTGGCTAGTTTAAATACTTGTCAATGAAGTTTTTAAACCTATCACCTAGGATCCTGGTTCCCCTCCTGGACAGATGCAGACCATCATGCCAGTATAGGCCTGCATCCCTCCAGGTGGACCACCAGTCTCCAATGAAGCCAAATCCCTGAGCTCTGCACCAGTCTTTCAACCACTGATTGGATCCCATGGTGTGGAGCACCTTAGCCCTACCCTTGCTATAGACAGGCAGCACCTCCAAGAAGGTTATCATGTGTGCTATTTGTCTAAGGCCCCTCCCCATCTCCACAAATGCTTCTTGCACTGCTCTGACCCCTTTCTTAGCCAGGTCATTTGTCCCTAGGTGAACAATGACATCCAGCTCTCTCCCTGTGCAGCTGCTCCTGCGATCCTGAGGATTCGCCTCCCTGTCTCTCAAGCCATAGCGCCAGGCAGGCACCTTACCTCCCTCTCCCCTTCCTCCCCCAGTTCTACCTTCCTAATAATGGAGTCCCCCACCAGGAGTTGTTTCCTTCTCCTGTGGGGTCCCATGCCACCCTCCTTTGGGTCTCCTTTGTGGAGGTTCCCAGCATCCTCCTTGGTCTCCACTGTGGGTGCCTCCATAGAGGAACCACACTTTTCCAGAATGGAATAGAAATTGTGGAGAGGTACAACTGGAGGGATGTGCCTCTGTTCCACCACTCTCACCCTCCCTGAGCCCACTGTGGTCCAACCACTCCTCTTTCTTGGCAACCTCTGAGGCAACGGCAGTGACCCTGGTGGTCCCTGGGTGGGAGAGGAGGTCCCACAAATCCTGGCCAACTCAGCCTGGAGATGAGCAACCTCCTCCCTCAGCCCACAGAGGTGTCTGCAGATGGGACAATGCTGCATCCTCCAAAACATCTCCCGGAAGACTTCTGCTCCATAGCCACTGCACTGCACCACTCCCATCATGTCTTTTTTCTGGCCCCCTAACTGTTATTTGGAATACTTACTCTTCCCTCTGTTTGTTTATTTCTTTTTTTCTTCTCTCCCTACTTACTTACTGCCTCTGTGGCCTTTTAGCTCCTGATCTTCCTGTTCTGAGACAAGACGTTCCTATATTTCTCAGTAGTCTCCTTACTTGCTCAGAGTCAGACCTCCAGCAGCTGGGGGGGGATGGAGAGCTACTCTTGCCCTTCTAGGATGGTGAGTCTTTGGTGGCTCTGTGATCACTCACTTCCTGCTCCCAAACAGGAAGTTCCTGTTGTCAGTTAAATCCTGTGCCTATAAAAGTAGAACTGGTTTAGGATGGCGGGGTGGAGGGCAATATAGTCCCAGTAGAGAAGTTTTAGTTATACCAGTAGTTCCTTCCTCCTGGAGTTCTGTCTATCCTCTGGCAGAAGCTATCTAGGACAGTATTTATAACTGGTCTTAACCTGGCTCCTTCTAGCTTAGCCACTCCCCCTACTTTGCAAATCTTTCTACACTTAGTTAATTTCACAGATAACAATTTCCTTCTGACACCTGTGACAAGCACCTAGATAAGTACACAGATAACAGGTAAGAATTTACTTCAACTACCTCTGACAAACACACCAACTCCTTTTTTTTTGTTTTTTTACCCTTAATTGAAGGTACCAGTACAAGAGATCTAGTTCTTAGTCCCAGTAGAGAAGTTTTAGTTATACCAGTAGGGTTCTGGCACTGTTTGCACAGTACCCTGTTGTTCCAATCCCTGTGCTGTGTATTAAAAAGTAAGGGTTCTGGCACTGTTGGCACAGTACCCTGTTGCTCCAATCTCTGTGCTGTGTATTAAAAAATAAGGGTTCTGGCACTGTTGGCATGGTATCCTTGTTGTTCTAATTCCTGTGGCATGTTGAAAGTATCAATCAAGTTACATTGCAGAGAAGAATGACCGGAAAGATAAGGTTAAGTAAAGGAAAAAGTGCTGGGGAGGCAACAAAAAAGAGTTCCAAATATGTGGGGCCAAACAGTAATGTAGTTATAAAAACTATGAATAGTGTATATGAATCACACATGGGTGAGAAAAAGCCAGAAGTGCTCCACACCTAGATTGAAGTTGACACAGTTTGCTGGGCAGTGCTTTCTTCACGGTCATGAGTCATGGATCACGAGGAGGCTGTCATTCATTGTCTTCCACAATATCTTGAACATTATATTAATTTATGCCGTGTAAGCTGAATTCCATCCAGTTTTTTGAGCTCTGGGAAGTTCTTTATTCATGGTCACGAGTCACGAGGAGGCTGTCATTCATTGTCTTCGAATTTATCTTGAACATTTTTTATTAATTTTGTTTGTTTGTTTATTGTAGGAATAACCATTGAGCATCAGCTCATTCACAATGGTGACCTCATTACAAAATACAAAATACAAATTACAGATTATAAATAAAATACAACATACAACAATTAATCATCTATAACAATCACAAACGTGCATGGGAAGACAGACATTGTTTTAACATAGAAACAGATGGCGATCGAATATCTAATCTCCTGAATTCATGTGGAAGTTTATTCCAGAAAATAGGAACAAATTGGCTAAAGAATTGTTGTGAGAGTTTAGTTTTACTAATTGGTACAGATAGTTCCCACACAGAAGCATTCCTTAGTGACTGATCAATAGATCTAAACTTTAATCTATTGTACAAATAATCTGGGATAAGACCCAACCCACATTTATATGCGAACACAAACCTGTGGTTGGCCCCTCTTTGGTTTAATGATACCCAACCCAGAGACTTATATAACTCACAATGATGAACATCCATTGGGCACTTCAATACCAAACAAGCCAAACAATTGTAAAGTATGTCAAATTTATGTAAACTATCAAGGGTTGCACTGGCATACAAAATGTTGGCATAATCAAATAATGGGAGTATTTGAGTCGTAATTATTGTTTTCATGGAAACTGAATCTAAACAATGTTTATTTTTAAATAAAAATCCTATCCTACATATATATATATATATGTATATATATATGTATATATATATATATACACAGTATATATATATATATATATATATATATATATATATATATATATATATATATATATACACATATATATATACAGTATATATATATCACTCAATTCCTGCCTGCTTGGAATGTCCCATGTGACCTGCTGAAACTGTGCCATGTGACAGAGCCTTTTTGGTAACTTTGCCTTGACAAATGCAGGGCGAAGTTGCAAGGCAAAGTCAGCATAGGCGAATTTCAGCTTAAAGCAGGAACGTCATGAAATGCTCCTCAGATGTGGATTTGTTGACTTTGCCAGAAATTTGCTCACAGAGTAAAATTTCACTGCATCTCTACACAAGGACTGAGCAGCTTTGGTAGAGGGGAATCTCCTTTGCGGCTGGATCAGAGCTAGGTCTAGAACCGGTATGGTGGACCCACAGCACCCTTCTAGTGGTAGTGGGTGTGTGCCGCTCAGCAGGATTTGTAACCTACCTGGGCCCTCTTCCCCCTTTTGAAAGGGACTTTCTCCTTTTTACCCTTTCAAGAGGAACTTTCTCCTCTTCACCCCATGTGGGGACTTTGTCATGGTACAGGTTCTATGCTGAGCTGCAAGACAGAAGAAGGTGTTTTGGCCCATCATGTCTGTCTCCTGTTATTCACAGGGGCTGCTTGTTCCTCTGTTCCCTAATATGTATTGGTCCAATTTTTGAGATGTTGATATTGTTTGTTTTTTTCCATAAAAACTTTTATTATGGTTTTCATGAAATCACATGACATGTGTGTAACCATATGTCTCCATTTTTGTAACATGGGTATACATATGTATCTACGGGTTCGGGGAAGGGTGAGGTTACCTGGCACAAGAGACCTAGGTTTGGCTACTCTGCATGGGTCACCCAAGTAAATCCAACTACAGGAAGCAATAACTGTAATGTCCAGAACCAGAATTGGGATTTTTCAGTGTGGCTTTATTTATTAACTACTGAACATAAACAAAGCACTGCATGGTCCCCCAAAGGGCTATGTTACTGTAATGCAGATTAGAGGTTAAGCACAGCGGTCCATTTGAGGAATGAACACATTACAACAGTTGTCTGGCTTTGGACCCACCAGGCACTCAGCCCGGACTTTGCATGCGCATTGGATACACAGCCCGACTGGCTCCCATGCCGCCACTCACATGACGGTCCACTTGGCGAATGAACCCAAACTTTACTTGGAAAGACATCCCATCAAACAAGGAGGCTCCCAAACTGTGGCTCCCCACACCACTTGAAGTCTGCGACTCCTAGAGAGATTTGTTTTCATACTTCCAATCGAAACTCCCATCAAACAAGGAGACTCCCATCCAACAAGGAGTCATTTTCCCATCCTGTGGCTCCCCACACCACTTAGAGTCTGTGACTCCTAGAGAGATTTTCAAGTTGTGACCCACGTCTGGGTACCCACCCCATCACTGGCCAAGCGCATGAGGCAAGTAACAAAAACACAGAAGAAATCCGTAGAGGTGGACCTGGTTACTAAAGATGGGGGGTTTTCCCACCTCCAGCTCCCACAGCCCATACCCGGCCATTTCTCTGGACACACAGAAACTTTAGACTTTAAAATGTTGATTGAACGGTGGATGACCTGAAGCACCCCTTCTACAGTGAACTTTAAATCCATTAACACTTTAAACAGATGACTGCTCTATTTGTTTGTCCTAGTTGACATAGTCCTCCCAAATAGCAGTCCATATTTATTTCCCAACTGAAGAAAAGAAGTTGTTTGCCCCTGCCAATGGAGCCAAACACTCACCCATTCGTTGCAGGTGCCCCACAGGTGAAGTACTGTAACCTTTGCTGTTATACATGAACAGACTGAACTTAAAACAGGCAGCTTTCTTCCCAGGGTGGGAGAAGGGGATTGCCCCTGGAACCCACAGAGAAATTTCCTCCCCCTCCCAGAAGGAGGGGGCACTGAGACCGGGGGAGCGGTCTCCACCACTTTAAAAAGGTAAAATACAGGAACAGTTCTTTTTTTCTGAGTGAGAAATCACACTGCACACTAATGCTTCCTTCTTGCTTAAGGACAAATGGAAGACTCTTTTTGAATTTCGCAAAGTTCTAAACTTCACTGAGCTGAAGATTCCAAATGTGGCTCATGCAGCTGTGACAGTTCTATAATGATGTCATCTCTCAAGTCTCAGCTGTGACTGAGGACAGAGTGAGACAGTGTGAAACCCATTTAACTGGAGTTTCACAAGCTGCCTTCCCTGCCTACCACTAGGTCTTACTGGGATTCTAGTAACCCCAGGTAACAAAGGGGTTACATGTGTATCTTGAAATTACATTGAAATAACAATTGAGTCTTATACACATTATTAATTGCAAGTACATTTTAGGCAACATTTGAGTTTTGAGCATCTTCTTAATTGCATGGCTGAGGTCATAGCCAAGCAAAGGTGTGTCTCAGGTACAGAGCTGACATTCAATATCTTCAAGATTAGTTATAGGTACCAAAGGGTACGGAACTTCAAAATATGCTCTGGTTCAATGAGAACTTTATTCTCCTATGTACAAGGTAATGATCATTACCAACATATCCAGTGTCCAGAGGAGTGAGATTGGTTAATGTTGTTGCCCATCCAGAGTTAATCATATTTCACACTGTCTGACAAGGTACAAGTGGCGTCCTCTGTATATTACCCTATTGTATAGCATTTCAAGCCAATTTCCTTTTAATCCACTGGTAGCCCTACTAGGCTTCTTTCTGTTTTTTTTTTTTTTTTTACCAGATGTGTAGGTAACATATTCATGTGATAGATGTGAGTATATAATCCTATCTAGTGTGGGGTGCCAAGTCAGGGGGGTAGTCCTAGCTAGTTGACCTGTTTACTATGGGACTCTCCTCGCCCTGCTAATGTAAGGGAGAACATACACTTGGTGTCTGGAGTTGGGCATCTAAGGCCTAAGGTGGGTGTGTAAAATAGTAAGTTAAAGGGTATGATGGGGGTATGGTGGGGAAGGGGTTGGGGAAGGACAGGCCAAAGGCCTAAAGCTGGTCCAAAGCTAGTTGAGGTGGGTATTTGACTTCACTGTGGAACATTGAGAGTTAAAACTAACCCTGGTGTGTCTCCTTGTGTTAGACATATAGACATTCAAGTATTGTTCCTTCCATTTAACTGTGGTTTGGTTCACCTGTGTGGGTATAGGGTTGGGATGCAGTTCCTCTTCTGATCGAGATATGGACCCCAGACCTGCTTGTATGTCATTTTTCCTATGGCTATATGAGCCGTCTGTTCATATCTCGCAGTGAGTGCCAACAGGTTCTCCCATTCCCTATATGGGGGGTGGGTCAGGAGTCTCTCCAATGTCTGAGGAAGACACATTTTGCTGCTCCTAGGACTCCATTGAGCCACAGTAGTTGGTGATCACTGACAGGGTGCTGGTGTTGGAGCACTGGACGGCCTAATATCTCCAACACCGGGTCCCTGACTGGTGGAACTGGGATAACTGTTGAGCAGAAATTCCACACCCGGTCCCAGAACTGGTCAAGGGAGGGGCAAGTCCACAGTATGTGTATAAGGGATGCCTGTGAAAAGGCACACCACCAGCAGTTGCTGTGGTCCAGTAGGCCCCTTATATAATGCTAGGGGGTGCAATATGCCTTGTGGAGTATTTTAAACAGTAAGGTTTCCCTCTGTAATTCTCTGGTGGATTTGCACATACCTGTCCAAACCATGTCCCACTCCTTCTGTGGGATATGTATGCCCAACTCATTCTCCCATTTCTCCTTCAAACCCGTGTGTGTGACTGCGGGCTTATGAGACTCTCACAACTTCATCAGTCTGCTTGAGATGTTGCAGGGTGGTCAGTCCTTCCAGCCAGATATCTAGAGGCAATTCAGGTATGGTATGTGTGGGACTAATAACCGTGTGAAGAAGGTCTTTCAGTTGGAGATATTGCCAAAAGTAAATTTTCTCTCCTTCTTTTTGGATCTCTCTTGCTCTGAGGGCCTCAAAAGACACCAAGACTCCTGTTTGTGGATCACAGAGGTCTCCCAGGGTGAAAATCTCCAGTGCTTTCCATGCTGCCCAGTGGATTGGCTTGTTGTCAATTTGGAAAGTGAGGTTGTCCCATAGGGGATGGAACCAGGAGAGTCTAGTGGTCCATTACATTGTTTTAAGAAATCTTTTCCACTCTTGTTTAGAGTGCCTAGCACAGGGTGAGGCTTGTTTGGGGGATGGCCAGTCTTGTAGGACCAGGGCACCTGGGGCAGGGGCCTGGACCTGGTGCATCTCTGGGTTGACCAATCCAGGGATGGTGGAGGCGAGGTCTGGGCAGTAGCACAGGATGTTCTGCCAAAGAATCACACAGGTGTGAAAGAGACATAGATCAGGAAGTGCAAAACTTCCACTTTTCCAGTGGCACTGGAGTTTGGGTAGGACGATTTTAGGTTTGACACCTGCCCACAGAAATTTGGATACTTTCAAGCTAAGGGTCTGAAAAAAGGAGCTCGGGAGTGAGACAGGAAGGTTAGATAGGATGCATTGTATTCTCACAAAAGTGATCATCTTCAATACATTCACCCTCCCCCACAGCGAGAGGATGTGGACGCGCCACCTTTGAATATCCTCATCCAGTTTGTCTAGCATAAGTTGGACATTTGCTTCAATTGATACAGGGTTCTCAGCATCCTGAAGTGGAATAGCTTCCCAGCTTGACTCTCTCTCTCCCCTCCCATCCCTTCACCCCTACTTGCATTATCTGCCTATCCCTAAGGATCCCCTCCAGCTTCCGTATTGTCTGATATCCTCAACTCCCTGTCTCATCCTCCTTTCTGCAGGCGGTCTCCTCCTAGCACTTATTAACCTAGTCCCCAGCCTATTACTTCCAACAACTATTAAGGTTGCTCCATCTCCAACCTTAACCTCCAACTGACGGTTACTTGGCTACAACTAGGTTGCTACCTAATTATGGTAACTACTTTGACCTGATGTTCTGAATGTACATTACTGATTGTACACCAATGTATGTATTAGTTTCATGTAATTGCACTTATATGTTAATGATATTACTTACTCATCCTCCTCTTGTAACCCCTCCTCCCAGGCCGCTTCTGGAAACGAGCTGGTTTTAGCTCATGTTGTCTTTCCTGGTAAAACATTTTTAAATAAATAAATAAATTGTGGGAAGTATTTTTATTCCCAGACAGACTACTCCCTCTGGGGATCACTGGTATGGGTAGGCCTGAATTAAGCTCTGTGTGCAGGCTGCATTGAGCGGGAGGATGTGGGACTTGGAGGCATTGATTTTGTATCCAGCTATGGCTGAGTATTCTCCTATCAGAGTATGTAGGGATCTGAGGGAGCCTTGAATATCTGTGAGGAATAGGGTGATGTTGTCTGCAAACAGCGCCAGTTTGTGCTGTCCCTCTCCCATCCTGATTCCCGGGAATTTTGAAGCATTCCTGATCCTTTGTGCAAGTGGCTCCACTGTCAAAAGGAAGAGGAAGGGGGACAAGGGTCATCCTTGCTAGGTGCTCCGGTGGAGAAAGAAAGCAGCAGAGATGGTGAAATTAGTTAAGATTCTATCTGTTGGATTTTGTATAGCAGTAATAGGTTTAGTTACCCCAATTTTTCAAATAAAGGTAACTCAAGGCTTCCTTCTTATCTGTTCCCTTTTCTAAAGTCTGCTGCAGCAGCTATAAATCTTTCCTTTTCTTTAATTTTCACATCTCTACTGCAGTAGGGTGGCCTCCTACTGTGGTATCTCATTTCTATCCTGCCACTCTTTTAAATTCCTCTTTGCCTTGAGTGCCTTCTGTGTGTTCCGTTTGGCAAGCTGTGCCTGAACCCCCATGTCTGTAAGAAACACTGTTTGTGGTTAGTGCCTGCTAGATGTTTGTAAGCAGGCAAAATTAAAGGTAAGGTGCTAATTCAGTATTGCAAAGCTTCTTGTTTTTCTGTGTGCTGGTTAGTTACTCAGTTTGCCGTTGTATCAGCATAGCTACCAGCACAATTTAAAACAAAAACCCCTCTTTTCTGTGTCAAAATGTTCCCTGTAGCCTTAGAATGGCTTTAGCAGCTGAAGCATGCAGTAACTGAAAGGGCATGGTGAAAAACTATAGCCTGAATGCAGTGTGAGCTGAGCCAAAAGCAGGAACCTGAAAAGAAAGTAAGAAAGAGGCAGAACATTAAAACACAATTGCTTTGCAAAGTTAGTTCTCTTACAAGGTTGTTTAAAAAGCACTAGGGAGTGAAACTGCCTCTTTTCTGTAGCATTTTCTAATGAAAATAAAACGGGACTTGTTTGTTCATTTCCACCTGCTTTTGTAACATACAGCAGTTGGGCAGCAATGCTGTTGTTTAAAATGCCCCAAAATGTTTTTAACACAAAGTTACAGCTGTCTTATAAAATGGCAAGGTAAAATCATGTAACCTGATTGCCTCTTATTTATGTATAAAATATGGTTTACACATGGCTAAAAAAAAGGACTGCGATGAGTCTGGAACCCAGATCAATGGGCATTTGGAACACAGGCATTTCAGTTAGCCCCCTACAGCCAGAACTGATCTTCCACCACAAACATGGCTGCTACCTTTACACTGTAAAAAAATCATCTGGGCCCTAAAAATAAAACTACCTTAAGTAAAAAATAAAACAAATTAATCAACTGTTGTTTCCCTGATTATCATACTCTCCTTACATACATAAACTAATTAGAAACAATATGTATTGTTTATAATTTTCACTACAACTGTTTTTTTGCTGACAGTGAAAAATCCCCCTTCTATCTTTACCTGCTCATCAGGGAACTGTCCATACCTCTCAACCTCCTGCCTCATAAATCAGGGACACGGCTTAAAAAAATTAGGGACAAAGGACCAAAATCAGGGACACATCTTCAAAATTAGAGCTATCCACCCAGAAAGCTGGTAGAATATGGGGCTTAGTGCACAATGCATTTTCTAAAGAAGAACAAGTCTGTAACTTTAATGCTTGACATTGTTTTGTGCCTACAGTCCCCACTGTTTAGCCACAAAAACACAAATTTTAGGAGGGACAGAGTAAAATTTTGAGGCAAAATAGGGGACATCCCTGAAAATCAGGGACACTTGAGAGGTATGGAACTGTCTTCTTTTTGCCCTGACAGTGAGATAATTGAGTCTCTGGCTGTAACAAAGGCCTTTGTTGTCTGTGTGTACAGAGTGTTAGGAGAGAAACACTCAGACAGTGGAACTGAGCAGAATTTTGAATCCATGTATTCCATGGTAAATTCTGTGTTTCTATGTATGGTAAACATTCTATGATAAACATTCCATATCTTGAATGTGGGAAAAAAAACAGGAAGAAGAAAGTAGGCAATAATACAATGACATCATCATCAAGGACATCATATATAGTGGGTGGAAGGACTAGTTTATCATAAATGCACACAAGTAAATCTATTGTTTCTACATATAAACATGCTTTTCCCAACTGTAAAAAGTTTTTAAAAAAGGAGCCCATTTTGTAAGCCCAATAAGGCACTCTGGGATGTGCATGGAACACATTTTACCACACAGCCAATGGCTAAAGTCACTCAGCCTTTGGCCTCGTGCCTTATTATGCCTCTGGCTGTGCGATAAAATGTGTTCCATGCACACCCCATCATGCCTTATTGCTTGTCTAGTGAGAGAATGTTTAAAGACCTACAAAAAAATAGTTCATTTTTAAAGCTGTATTAGAAAAGGACTTACCTGGACCCTGCTGCTAAGCTGGAATTTTGGTTCCTATTAGGAGGCAGGTGGCCCAGAAAGAGGTTTATTTATAGAGAGAGAGAAAGAGAGAAGAGTGACCTCACATAAAGGGGAGGAGCGTCTTCTTGATAATGAGATTGTTAGTTATTCAGATAGAATATCTTGGCTTGTTTATAATTAAACTTGTTTTAAAGCTAGACTTGTGTTAAATAACATTTATTTTGATCATAAGGCTGTTTGATCCCCCACAAGACTGTATTAGTGTAGAAATTGTATGTCATTAGAAACAGGAGTGGATCAAACTAGCTCACGTGACCCTTTCATCATGGTTCTAAGCATATATAAGAACATGCAGTGCTCAGTTGCAGTAGAGAGTGGATCTAACTCTTCTCTGTGGAACATAGACGATAGTGGAGAGTTGCCTCGGATTTCTTCCATGCTATGTTCTAGTGATTTAGATGGCTATTAGAGCTAAAAGAAAATTTTATTTCTTTGTTTTATTGTTTTCCTCAGTTTAAAAGCAAAGTCTGAAGTTTAATTTGGTTACTTAATAAATGGCTCACTATAAGTTATCATGTGCCATACCTGACAAACCTGTGTCCTGTCTCTGTTGTGCCTTCGAATGAGTTATCTTACACCCACACCCTACCACACCTGCAGAGATGGAAAGCAGCAGAGATGGTGGAATTAGTTAAGATTCTATCTGTTGGATTTCGTATATTAGACAAACCATATCAATAAAGTGCCCGTGGCATCATAGAAACATAGAAACATAGACTTTGACAGCAGATAAGGACTGCTTGGCCCACCTAGTCTGCCCATTTCCCTACCTAACAGATAAGCTGCAGATCCTAGTTAACCAACAACCTACTTCCTCCTACCCCCCATGAGAATTGCCTTATGTCTGTCCCATGCATTCTTGAATTCCCCCAGTGTTTTTGACTCTATGGCCTCCTCAGGAAGGCTGTTCCATGTATCCACAACCCTCTCTGTGAAGAAATACTTCCTCACTTTACCTCTGAGCTGTCCCCCCTCTATCTTCAAATTGTGCCTCCTTGTTTTTGCACATCTCTTTTTCTGAAAGATGTTACCCTCTTGGACTTTGTTGATTCCCTTGAGGTATTTGAAAGTTTCTATCATGTCCCCCTTCTCCCTCCTTTCCTCAAGGCTATACATTTTTAGTTCCTTCAGTCTTTCTTCATATGTCTTCTGATGCAGACCCTGCATCATTTTGGTTGCCCTCCTCTGGACAGACTCCACCCTGTCTGTGTCTTTGCAGAGATGGGGTCTCCAGAACTGTACACAGTACTCCAGATGTGGTCTTATCAATTGTCTGTACAGAGGGCCAACAACTTCTTGTTTTCTACTATTGATGCTTCTCCCTATGCATCCCAGTATCCCACTAGCCCTCCTTACTGCCTTCTCACATTGCTGGCCCACCTTTAGGTCATCTGATATAACTACCCCCAGGTCCCTTTCCATTTTTGTTGTTGTCAGTATCTCACCCCCCATTGTGTACTCTTTCCCTGGGTTTTTATTTCCCAGGTGCATTATTTTGCACTTCTTTGCATTGAATCTAATCTGCCATACATTTGACCATTCCTCCAACCTTGCCAAGTCCTTTTCATCCTTTCCACCCCACCTTGTGTATCAACCCTGTTGCAGATCTTTGTGTCATCTGCAAAGAGACATACTTTCCCTTCCAGTCCCTCTGCAATGTCACTTATAAAGACATTAAAAAGGACCTGCCCCAGTACTGAACCCTGCAGTACCCCACTAGTAACCCTCCTTTCTTCACTGTGGACTCCATTTACTATTACACACTGTGTTCTGTTGTCCAACCAGTGTTTTATCCAGGCTACCACCCTAGGACCCACTCCCAGGCTGGCTAATTTGTTTATTAATCTTTTGTGCGGGACTGTGTCAAATGCCTTGCTAAAGTCTAGGTAGGCCATGTCCACAGCCCCTCCCTGGTCCGCTGCTTTGGTCACCCAGTCAAAGAAATCAATTAGATTTGTCTGACATGACCTTCCCGCTGTGAATCCATGCTGCCTTGGGTCCTGTGCCCCACTGGCCTCTAGGTACTCAACAATTCTTTCCTTCAGAAGTGATTCCATCATTTTCCCGACCACAGAGGTCAAACTGACAGGTCTATAGTTTCCTGCCTCTGTCTTTCTCCCACTTTTGTGAAGGGGAATCACATCCACCCTCCTCCAGTCATCAGGTACCACCCCATCCTCCCATGATTTATTAAAAAGGGTAGTCAGTGGTGTTACTAGTTCTTCCCTTAGTTCTTTTAAAATCCTGCTGTGAATCCCATCAGGCCCCATTGCTTTATCCACCTTAAGTTTTAAGAGTTCTTTCAGAACCCTTTCTTCTATGAAAGGCCTAATATCAACCCCCCCTATCCAGAGTGCTTCTATTGACTGAATTAGGTATTTCCCCCTGTTTTTCCATTGTGAATACTGAGCAGAAGTATTCGTTCAGTATCCCTGCTTTTTCACTGTCACTGTCTGCCCAACCACCTTCCTCTTTGTTCAGCCTCAGTATCCCTGCCTTAGTCTTTCTTTGCTCCCTAATGTACATATAAAAGGTTTTATCCCCCTTCTTAACTGAGTTGGCTATCTTTTCCTTGGTTTGGGCCTTTGCTATTCTGACTGCCTTATCCGCTTCCTTCTGCTTTAACTGGTACAGTTCTCTGTCCTGCTTCTTCTGTGTTTCCTTATTCTTCCTGAATGCTATCTTTTTTTCCCTTACCTTCCCCGCCACTTCTTTTGAGAACCATGGTGTTTCTTTCTTTCATTTTGATTTGTTTATTTGCTTCACACAAAGACTTGTTGCCTCTGTGATGGCGGTTTGGATGTTTCCCCATTGTTGCTCCACCCCACCTTCTTGCCTATTTGCTAGTGCTTTTCTGAGGCACTCTCCCATTTTGACAAAATCAGCCCTCCTGAAGTCCAGTACCTTCACTTTTGTGTGGCTTGACTTTACAGCTAAGTTTATCGTGAACCACACAATATCCACTCCACCCTGTCAAATGCTTTTTCAGCATCTAGAGACAGGGTGGTCGTGGGTTGTGCCATTTGCCGAGCTTCCCAGAGTAGGCCCAGTATACGCCTCATATTGTCTTCTCCCAGTCTGCCTGGTAGGAACTTCACTTGGTCTGGGTGGATTATTCCACTCATTATTGAGTCCATTCTGGCAGCTAAGAGTTTGGCAAACAGTTGCATATCAGTGTTGATAAGGGAAATAGGGCAAAACTGGGATCACTGCTTGCTGTCTTTTCCCTTCTTGGCAAGCAGAGTAATCAGAGCTTCGTGGAAGGATTGAGGGGAGGTGCTGTAACTTTATTGCCTCATTGAAGACTGGGGCAAGTCTCGGGGTCAATACTGCACAGAGGGAGGAGTATAAATCTGCAGGGAAGCCATCTGGGCCTGGAAATTTGCCACTAGACATGAACGAGATGGCTTCTAGTACTTCTTGAATTGAAAATGGAGCTGTCAGAGCTTCGAGTGACTCGGGGGGGTACCTGGGAGAGGCAGATATGGGCATAGAATGCATCCAGTTGCTCCTCGTCAGGATGTGCTTCAGAGTCACATAGATTCTGATAGTATGTCAGAAATGCCTGACTGATATCCTGTGGGGCAGTGACAGTGTGTGTATTAGAGACTTGGATAGCAGGGATATATCATGATTCATCTAGTGTATGGACATGGTGCATTAATAATCCTTCAGGCTGCTCTCCGGCCTCCCAATATGTCTGGTGCAATCTATAGAGGCTATACTTTACTCGTTGGTGTAGTGTGGCTTCAATTTCTCCCCTCAATTGGGTTATCTGTGGTCTGAGTTCTGCCTCTCTGGGTTCTGCGTTACCTCCTGTTCAAGCCCTTTTAGCGCCCCCTCCATCTCACACATGACTTTGTCCCGCTCTCCTTACGTTTTCCCGATGCATAAGCTATCAGCTTGCCCCATAGGACTGCCTTCAAGGCATCCCATTGAACTCCGCTACCTACATCAAGGGTGCCATTATACATTTGATATTCTGCTATTTCAGTCTGTAGCCATTTAACAAAGTCCTCCTGTTGTGGGAATGAAGTATTAAATCTCCATTTGTTTCTGAGGCCAGAGGAATGACCCCAGGAGATAGTTAGGGAGACAGGGATATGGTCTGATATCAGTATATTACACAAAGTAGAACTCCAAGCCTGTGTGACCAATGTTTGGGAAAGCAGTGTAACATGTATCCTTCTATAGGACTAGTGTGGTGCAGAATAGTGTGTAAAATCTCTTTCTCCTGGGTGGAGGGCCCACCAAACATCAAATAGCCCTACTTCTTGGAATATGCACCTGACTTTTTCTGCCACTGTTTCCTCAGTTCTAGTACCTGACCCTGTCCAGTCCATCATGGGGGAAGAGTGCTAAGTTAAAGTCCCCTCCCAGGATTGTCTGCATCCCATCATGGGTCACCTGATCTAGTAGGCTAGTGAATAAAGTTATTTCAAGGGCATTAGGAGCATATATACAACCCACCTGCAGGGGTTCCCCTTGGTAAGTCCCTCTGACCAGCACATATCTCCCCTCACTGTCCGAGACAGTCGATCAGGCACCAAACTGTAGCCCTTTGTGGACCAGTATTGCTACACCTTTAGTCCTCGTTGAGGCACTGTTATAGAAGACCTCACCTACCCACGTGCTTTTAAGTTTAGCTGCTTCAGCTGGAAGAAGGTAGATCTCCCATATCAATGCCATGTCATACCCCATACTTTTTAGTTTGGATAGGACCTTTTGTTTCTTAATGGGGTTAGACATCCAATTGACATTGCATAAGACCACCTTGAGCATGTCTGGTTGTGCCATTGTGGAAAGTTTGTTGCCTCATACTAAGAGACTGTTCATCAGTACCCCCACCACAGGATCACCTTCCCTTCTCCCCTCCTCCACCCCAAAAACAAATATCCTTAGTAAGACTGATACGGTTATGCACACTAGATATACTCCACTCCACATTTATGTATTTAGAACTCACACAGTATTGTATGCTACAAACAGTAGAATAGTGTCATGGACCACCAAACAACAGGAGAAAGGACCAACTTATAAATGAAAAATAAGAGAAAAAAGCTTTTGAGTATTCTCAACCGACAGGCTTATCAATTGGGCGCTCTATAAGCAACGCAAGGGTAGTCTGTTAAACTGTACACTCAAACACTGTCCCCAAAGTCTTGCGCTCATGCACCCAGCAGAGGAAATTGCTGGGGGATAAGCCACTTAGGATATTGTCTCTCCCCTGCTCCCTAGGATATCTGAGTGCTAGAGGGGCTTAGGCCTACACATAAAAGGGATTGCAAAGCCAGTGTGGGGAGGATCAGCCCCGAGTCAGAAGTTCCCATATTATTTAATACAACATACAGCTCATTAACCTGTGTAGAGGGTTGGCTGCCCATTAATTAGTTTACCACACAGCCCCTGTGCTTCCACCCTTTACTGGGGGGGGGGGGGTTATACAGTACTCTAGTACCAATAACATTTTAAACATTGCAGTAAGAGTGGTAGTAATGCAACTGTCAGAGAGCCCAAGATCAAAGGCTGTACTTTTGTGTCCTCTGATGTTCCTGCTTCCTGGGAGGGGAGAAATCCAAAGCAATTTAGTGTTCCAGCAGCTCGGCGATGTCATCTACACAATAAAGTCCACATGGGAGCTACCAATATTTGGCAGATGGAGCCAGAGACAAAGCACAAGGTGATCTCTGGTTAGTTGTGAAGCAAGTCAACGGCCCCCTGGCTCTGTAATTTTGCCAAAAGGACTGCAAAGTTGTAGATCACAAAATGCACAGAGGTGGACCACCATGTGTGTGCCCATTAGGGGGAGAGTGGGCAAAAGGATAAACCAACTAGCTGGCTTCCAAGCCAGAGGATCAAGAAAACATACAAAATGTCCAACAAGGGTAGTTGGGGTCAGTCACAACTGAGCTTGCACGGTGGTTAGCTCCCCACGCTTACACAGCACTCCAGAAGATGTGAGTGGTTGCAATTCAAGATTTTTTGGCACAGCCGATCCTTCATGTATCTGGGTCTCAAGTAGGCTGCTTGCCCTCTTTCTCCGCATGTTGTTTAGGTAAGGTCGGTGCTTTGGGAGGGCCCAAGGCCTCTGAAGAAATTTGCTCGCCTTCTCAGGTGTGGTGAATAGTTGTTGTTTCCCCATAACCTGCTCTGCCAGGGTGGCTGGATATAGAAGGGCATATGTTAGTCTTTGTTGTGTAAGCTGGCCTTTATTTTATCAAACTTCTAGCGCTTGTCTAATATGGAGCAAGGGTAGTCGGGGTAGGATGAGATTCTGTCCCCACCCCAACTAGTATTTCTTGTTTCTCCCTTACTTGCCATAAAATCAGCTCCTTGTCCTGAAATCGTAGTAATTTAAAAAGATGGGGCCTGGGTCTGTCACCACCTTGGGGTCTCCTGGCCACCCTAACTCTGCACTCTGTCGATTTCATAATCAAACCCCGTGGGTTAGAGGCCTAGCCATTCGTTTTTGTCTCAAAAATTAAACTGGGTCAGGACCCTCTGCCTCCTCCCTCAGCCCAATCAGCCTTAGATTTTTTTGTCTCCCCCACCTTCAAGATACTCAATCTTTTTTGTGAGCCACTCCACCTGGGTCCCTGTGCACTGTAGCCGCGTGGTGGTGGTGTCCCACTCTCACTCATCGGGTTCCACTATTTTAGCTTCAGCTGATGTAACTTTTCTGGTAAGTTTGGAAATAGAGTGTTGGGTGTCTGTCACTGGTTGCCAAATTATTTCGATGCTCAATGCCATTTTTTCCAGTAATGAAGAAGTGGGGCCAAGTGATTTGTGCTGGTCTCATGAGGCGTCTGTCACTGTTGTGGTGACCATCTTTGCTTGGGGGAGCGCTGGGCCAGGCGGGAATTCTCCGATGTCTTTTTTTCGTTTGGTTCCGACTTCCAGTGTTCTGGTAATATCCATTCGTGTCAGCGAGGACTTCTTCTAGCTCTGGTGATTATTTTGCTGGCTGAGGGTATCCGTAAACTCAATGACTAAGGGCAGTGCTGCAGTCGATGGTAGAGAAACATAGAAACATAGAAACATAGAAAGATAGAATTTGACGGCAGATAAGGACTGCTTGGCCCACCCAGTCTGCCCATTTCCCTACCTAATGGATAAGCTGCAGGTCCTAGTCAACCAGCAGCCTACTTCTTTCTACCCCCACCCCCTAGAATTACCTTATGGCTGTCCCATGCATGCTTGAATTCAACCACTGTTTTTGACTCCACAACCTCCTCCGGAATGTCAGTAATGTAGAGAGCTTAGAGCTTAGGCCGCCATCTTGGCTGGGTCCCCACGTGACCTCCAAGATGTTGATATAGTATTAACTTTGATTATTTATCAAGGAAATTTGCGATAAGGTCCCCAATCTGGTCCCCTCCCAGGTCATGTCAAATGGGGCCCTGACCTCCGACCCCTCTGCCATCGCTGCTGTTTTCAATGATACTTTCTCTAACCTCAGCCATGTCCTCCCCAAACTTCCATGACCACCAGCCCTAACGCATCCCCCCGCACCCATTGCCCCCCTTCTACTTTCGCCGCATCTCGCCCAAATCTGCCAAACCATACCTTACCGCTGCCCTTAGTCGCGCCTCCTCCAATGCTGACTCTCTTGATCTCAGAATCCTCAGGCTCTCCCTTAAGGAAGTACTAGCTCCTCTCACCCACATTCAAAACCTCTCCCTCTCACTAGGTAAATTCCCCGCCATCTGGAAATCAGCCTCTATCACTCCCATATTTAAAGGTGGTGATCATTCAGCCCCTAACAACTACCACCCAATCTCCATACTCCCCAGGCCTTAGAGCGAATAGTTTCGGATCAACTCACTGACCATCTCAACAAATATGACCTTTTCTGCAAACAACAACATGGGTTCCGCAAAGGTCACAGCACTACTACTGCCTTGATTCAACTAACATCACACATCCACACAGCACTGGATAAAGGCCACATCACCGGTGCTATCTTCATCGACCTCATCAAGACCTTCGATACCGTCCACCATACACTACTCCAAACCTCCTTACTCAACCTAGGTCTCTCAAAGGATGCAGTAGGTTGGTTTGCCGACTATCTTTCCAACCGAACTCTTCAAGTTAAAATTGGCAATACTCTATCCTGCAAATCTTCTGTCCTCACAGGGGTCCCTCAAGGGTCTATCTTGGGTCCCTTCCTATTCAGCCTCTTCCTTAACTCCTTCCCGGCAACATGCACCTCCAATCTATTACTTTATGCGGATGATGCTTCATCTTCACCTCCAGCCAGATCCTCTCAACTCCACCTTTCCTCAGTCCTCTTTCTGCTGTCGAAAACTGGTCTCACCTCCGGCGCCTTATTATTAATTATAAAAAAAACAAATGTATGCTTTTCCCAGCACCAGTTAAATTCCAGGATAGGGCGTTTCCCACAAATACTATCTGTGTCTCAGACCCCCTTGGAATTTGTCCATTCCTTCAAATACCTGGGCATAACTTTGGATACTGGCCTTACCTATCACGAGCATATTCGTCATTTATCTAAGGCTCTAAATATTAGATTAGGGCTTTTGCACCGCTTTAAACATTGCCTAACCCACGAGGCCCTTAAGCTCGCTATCTCCTCCTCGGTATTCTCCCTGTTTGACTATGGTCTTCTGACCTTTGGAGGGGCAAGCTCCTCAGCTCTTGATAGTCTTAGACTTGTACTAAATAGGGCCTGCTGTCTTTTACTAGGGTGTGACAGACTTACCCATACCTGTGCGTTATATCAGGACACCAACTGGCTTGATCTGTACAATAGAATCAAATTCCACACTTGTGTCCTAGCAAAAAAAATCTCCCTTGGCCTCTCCCCTGCAGCTCTTACCCCTTTAATCAACATGGACCAAAAAGCTCAGCACACCCATAGCTCCGATACTCTACGTCTCTCCATCCCCTCCTGTCGTACAACACAATTCCAAAGATCCTTTTGCTACAGGGCACCCTTTTGGATAAATTCCCTACCCAACGTCTTGCGTCTTGATCAAAGAATTGGTCAATTCAAATCGCACCTGAGTGCACATCTTCGGGTCATAAGTATCTGTGGCTGTAAATGAACCAGTGCCCTGCCCTTTACTACTTTGACAATGGCCTCTGGCTGGCCTCTTCCTACATATCCTAACGTCGCCTTCTCAGGGTGTTAACTTCCCGACATCTGCTAACTGCCACTTACAGCACTAACTCGGATAGCTAGCCTACTAGTCCTGTAAATAATTAGCTTCCTTACCCTGTAACATTTACTGTATTGTTTGTATGCACTACCTGCATTGTGTACTCTGTTCTATTGTATATGACATGGAACCTTGTGAAGAAGTCTGTAACATTTCCTATATTGCTTTATTCTGCTCTAACTGTTATTTGTATCCCTGTAACTATTATACGTGACGTGGAACCTTTGTAAAGGAGTCTTTGACTCAAAGGTATTTCTGATCCCTGAAATAAATAAATAAATAAATATTTCCTCTGGCAGTGTGTTCAGAATTTCCCAGCTCTTTGAGTGAAAAAAAACCTTCTATTGGTTTTTATGTTTGTGTCCAGCTTAAATTTTTGTTGTGTGATCTAAATGTAATTCCTTTTTTGTGAACTTTGAGCCCTGTTTCCTTCATCATAGCCTCATCTTCCAGTATTTTAAACATTTGCAACACGTCTCCTCTCATTCTGCTTTTCTCCAGCATAAATAGACCCTGTTTACTTAGTCACTCTTAGTATGCTAGGTTTTAAATTTTTTTAGCCATTTTAGTCCCCCAATGCTGTATCCTTTCCAAGTGATCGATATCCTTTTCAAGGTATGAGCTCCAAATCTATGAACAATGGTCCACATGTGGTCTCACAGACATTTTATATGCTGGAATGATACAGTGAGATCATTTGTTTATGAATGTTCTCTTAATGTTATATAGGACCCTGTATGTCATTTGTGCAACTTTTTTGCAGTGATTGCTCAATTTAAGGTCATTACTGACCATCACGTCTCTTTCTGTCTTTACCTTCTTAGTGGCTACTCTGCTTAATGTACAGGATATTATTCATTGTATTGGTTTCTCCTACATGAAGAAAGCACATTTGTCTGTGTTGAATTTCATGCCATTAGCTTGTGCCCAATGTTCGACTTGTTTAAGATCTTCACCTATTGTTCTTGATCCAACCAGTGAGTCCACTATACCACATAGTTTTCTATTGTCCACAAACTTTATTAGCCCATTTTTTATTCCACTATCCAGGTCACTAATAAGTCATGAAAATAATGCAGGTCCCAAAACCGAACCCTGATGCACCGCCTTTGTTACCTCTCCTTCCACTGATATTGACCCTTGTATTCTGAATTGCTGTGTTCTTTCGTACAACCAGTTCTTTACCCTAGTTAGTGATGTCTATGTTTATAATAGACGCTTTCATTTTATTCAGTAAGATTGCATGGAGAACTGTATCAAATGCCTTCTGAAAGACTAAATAGATAATATCAACCAGAATGTTCCTATTTCAGTGATAGTTTACCTTTTATTGCAATAGAAACATAGAAGTTGACGTCAGATAAGGACCGCAAGGTCCATCTAGTCTGCCCATGTCTTTTTCTACCTCATGAATGAGCCATCAGCCTTTGCTCTGTCAATGACCTATCTATTCATACTCCTCTGTATTGCTCCCTTATGCCTATCCCATGCCTATTTGAAGCCCTGCACTGTATTCATATCCACCACTTCCTGATGTAGGCCGTTCCATGCATCCACCACCCTTTCTGTGAAAAAGAACTTATTTCCTCACATTACCCCTTAATCCGCCTCCCTCTAATCTCATGCTGTGTCCTCTTGCCCTGCTATTTTTCTTATACTGAAACATGTTAGACCCTTTCACCTTGTTAATGCCCTTAAGGTGTTTGAATGTTTCGATCATATCACCTCTCTCTCTCCTTTGCTCTAGGCTATACATGTTGAGCTCTGTTAATCTGTCCTCATATGTTTTCTGATACAGTACCTGCACCATTTTGGTTGCCCTTCTCTGGACAGCCTCAATTTGGTTAATGTCCTTGTGAAGGTGTGGCCTCAAGTACTGCACGCAGTACTCCAGATGGGGCCTAACCAGTGTCTTGTAAAGAGGCATTATTGCCTCCCTCTTCTGACTTGTGATATCCCTACTAATACACCCTAACATCCCCCTAGCCTTATCTACTGCTTTAGTGGTCTGCTTGGATGATTTAGGTCATTGGTGTTAACATATTGGTAACACGTGATTTGTTGTTCTTGAATCTATGCTGTAGGCAGTCAAATAGGCCCTTACTCTGCAGTCCCAGTTCTAATTTGGCCTTAATTAGTTTTTCCATGATCATGCCTGGCAAAGATCTTAGTCTGATTGGCCTATAATGTTCAGTCTTAGACTTGTCTCTTTTTTTGGGGTAAATTATTACTACTGTGGTTTTTTTTCTATTCACATGGCATCTTGCCAGAGTTGTAAGATTTATTATATAACCCTGTCAGTGGCCCTGCACAGTCACTTAATTCCTTTAAAAGTCTGGGGTGGAGATGATACGAACCTGCTGATGTATTTGTCTTTAAACCGTTCAGTAATTCAGTAAGCTCTTCAATATTAACCGAGATAGCATAGGATGATTCTGCAGACAACATGGTTGGAGCTTTCATTAGGTTATTTAATGGCTTAAATACAGAACAAATGTACTTGTTAAAAGCATTTGCTAACATAAAGGGATCTTTTTTTTCATTACCTGAGCTTTTGTTGGTCCAATGCTTCTGTGAACCTGTTTGTTGTTGTTTACATAGGCAAAAAGGCATTAGGCATGGCTGCCATCTGTGACACCAAAGACCCAGGTTCGGGAACGGATCCAGAAGTCGGAAGGCCGGCCAGGGGGAGTAGGACAGAGCATTCGCTAGACTGCTCTCCTGCTCCACTATGGACCCCCAACAGAGGTTAGGGGTATCTCAGCAGTTGGCACCTGCATGCACAGAGGGGGCAGGGTGGACGCGGGCCGTCATTGCACTTCCCCGCCCTCGAGGGAATTATAAAGTAGAAAAATGCCGGACCCTGCTTATGAGCCAGCTCTGGTGCCTCCCCTCTGGCCACATTAGTTCTGCCGTTGGTGGCCCCACTTGGGGGAGGCATCCCTGAGTATGAAGAGGAAGGTTGCCAGAACCTGGCGAGCCTGTTCGCAAGCTTGGGGGTCCCGGTTAAAAAAATAATTCAAATAGTTTCTCCTCACAGTGCTTTACTTTCATTTCCCCAAATCTGATGTGTGACCCTTCTGTTTTTTTCCTCAGTCTTATGTTTTTTTGTATGGTGCACCGAATTGGCAAATAATTAATTCATATATTTTATTCTTTGGTAACCAGGTAAGGCCCACTAGGCACAGGTGCCTGTTTTCAGGGGCAACCCAGGAGCACTGGGGAGATTAAGTGACTTGTGCAGAGTCACACAGTATCCAAGTGTAGGTTGTGGGAATCAAACCCAAGTCTTTCTTCTGGATGTATCAAGCGCATTCACAGCTTGTTACTCTAATCTCTAGGCTAACCTGCCAGTCAAGATGTGGCTAAGCTGGCACCCTGTACAGAGGTGGAATCATTTCCTGCGACTTGCAAAAGGAATTTGGCTTAATGCACTCCATAGTTTGAGTTACCTTTCATGCTGTCTATTCAATGGGCTCCTTGTTTTAAATAATTTGCAATTATAACCTCAAGATGCCTTTCCTGTTCTCCCGGTCTGATATTCTTCCCATTTACTGTAGAAAGTACTCTGCTTTTTATTATTATTTGTCAAATTGTCAGCCCTGCTCCCCAATCTAGGGAATTTTTTTAAGCAGAGACAAATGGTTTATGAGGAGAGAAGGCACACCACAAATGCATTTATACATTTAGTTCAGAAAGAATCTTGAGTCTAAGGGAGCAGGAGCTACAAGGAAAGATTGAGGGAGCGCCCCCAACCAACCAGAGCTCACCTTTCCTTTGCAAGTGAGGCACTCTTATTTTGTGAAGAGTGTCTTACGCACAGTTGCCCTGGAAACAGGCACATGTGAGTAAGGTTTTAAAAAAAATAGTGTAATATACTTTTGATGAAACTCAATGAATAATATATTAATACCGCCACTCAGACCATTCTTACAGTTCTAATAGTAGTCTCACTTGCATTATTAGAGTATTAGAACCTCTCTCCTTCGGTTTGTGGTTCTCATATCCTAAGAATGTGTAAGAGACCTCTCTTATATCTGTAAGAGTAGCCTTGGTGATGATACTAACATACACATCATCTGCTAAGTCTAGATGTTCCTTTATTACGCACTGATAAATACCTGTAGACAGGAATCACAGTGGACACTTGAATCCAAGTTATGAACTCTAGATGACAATGTCTCACATCATTTTAAGTAAGTCACTTCTCTGTGGAGGTTTCAAATGACTAAGTAGTTGGCATGCAAGTCATAACCTCTAAGGGGAAACACAATGCGATGCTAAGACATTATAACAAACAGTTCCGAACTCTGTCAACAGTCCTTCAGGGCACTGTTTATGCAGTGAACACCGTAGGTTGTTTAGGCACCATTCAACTATAAAGTAGAGTCCATCAGTCACAACTAGCAATTGAGGTAGTTTCATATTGTAGGCAATTAGGAAATGGGTTGAGTGACTTTGCCATGCCGACAACCATATGAAGGAATGGTATGGGCCCACAAAGAACCAATATTTAACACATAAATCCTCTATATAAACCATGACAAATGGACTCTAGGGGTACCACTCCAACCAGAGAGCCAGCATAAAACCCCACAGGGCAATGTGACAGCCCTTTTGACACCATCCATGACAGTGCCAAAGGATCTCTAAAGAGGTGACCCATACCATTTCATTACAACTTATCTGAACCACAGTTGAGGCTGGAGGTAAATAGTAGAACATACTGTACATTACAGTTCTGGGTGAGGACAATACAATGATGGTTTCCAATAGCAGCAACGTCAGTAAGTGGAACATGGTTCCGGTACACTAGAACACTGTTCAGAATCATTAAAGGCAGTAAAGGTTCTCCAATTGTTGCAGTGGCAAACATAGACAGAACTTTAGCATTGCACTAGTAGAAGAGAAGAGGTTACTCTACATCTCTGGTGATAAATGATGATTGGCGTACACAGCAAATAACAGTCTTACTTTACAGGCAGTCCACAGTTGTAGTACAAACTCCAAAAGGCAAAAGTCCAAACTGGTCCAAACTGCAGCTGATGGCTTGATGGCTGGACAGTTAATGGCCTCCACCACTTCACTACAGGGCAGGATGGATCACAGACAGCATAAAAGGAAATAGGTCAAAGGCTATTCACCCACCCCATCCTCAACAGCTCTGGCACAGGTGGCTTTGCTCAACCTCCTTCTGCAGCTCTGGCTGATGTTCACCTGAGCAGCAGTTATATAGTACACCAGGCCCTTCCCCCTGCAAATGCACCAAGACACATGGTAGTAGAACCTCTCAGAACGTAACCCCTGAAGTGCTAGTGGGCAAACTCAATAAATTGATGAACCCAAGGGATTCGTGTGGGTTACAAAAGTCTAAGCACACATATAGCCATCACTCTGGAACTCATTCTGGGGATTTGAGGGGCATGACAGGGCTCAGTCACTCACAGAGCTACAAAATGAGATCTTCACCTTCTTTCTCTGCACTACCTAATTGGTATGCAGATGTTTATTATTTATTTATTTTATTTATATATTGAATTTTGTCGATGAGGTTGGCTTACTGAGACACAGGATGCTTTTTCAGCAGCAAACCAGATTAAATACATACAGTATGAAGAATAAGCATAGCAACAAGGTTTGGTGGTCAACAGCAGACATTATAGAACATAAGACAAGTGGTAGTAACAAGTGAGAGCAACCTGTACAATCGAAAGACAGCAGCAAATAGCAACAGTGGTGCTCACAAATACACATACACTAGACTAGAGGTACAATATAAATATATGTTTTCATACCATGGGTCTGCAGACAGTAATTAGACAAAGGTTCATAAACTTTTTAGGGTGAGCAGTTGGGGAAGCGGGGTGACAGACGAGTCAATGGAGGCAAGTACAGTGGCTGCTTGGGTGTTGTCATTCTTTGAGCTGCATTTTGGAGGATAAGAGTGATTTTCTGTTCTCTGTAGTGAGGGGAAGCTCATTCCAGAGTTGGAAGGCTTTGTGGGAGAAGGTGCATTGCCCTCCTGTGGTCAGAGTCCTGGGAACCTCCAATAGCGGGAGGGAACACAAACAGAGATGCCTCCTATGAGGCTTATGGACCAGAACATCTCTAAGACAGGGGAATAAGCCATTTAAGATCATATAGGTAAGGCATAGGGTAGGATAGTTGAATCTGTCTTCAAAGGGGAGGCGAAATGAGGGAGGAGAGGACATTACAGTGATATTCTCTATTACAGGTACTGAGTGTAAACCTACTAATTCTGTGGTATAGAAGATTCAGTTTGTTGAGCTTGGTGTCTTTTAGGGTGGAGAGTATAGGGGACCCATACAGAAGTGTAAGGAGCAAAATATGATCCAATACGAACAGCGGGCTTCAGTGGTGAGGTAGGCCCTGAGCCTATAGAGTACACTCAGCTTGTGTGTGAGGAGCGTGGCTGCTCATTCAGTGTGTGATTTAAAAGATATGTCTTGGTCCAGCCAAACTCCAAGATACTTGATAACATCCACGACCTCTAGCTGGATGCCATTCATGGTAGAGATCTGCAGGAGCGCCCTACAATTTGAGCCAAATTTCCTTGTTCGAAATAGCATGACCTTTGTTTTTTGCATTAAGGACAAGGTGGTTTGAGGTGATCCAAGCTTCCAGTTCCCTAAAGTCTCTGTTAAGCTCAATGTTTCTGACATTGGGGTTCAGGCCAGATCTATAAAGCACTGCATCGTCTGCATAGAGAAGTACATTGGCTCCACCACAGTTACATGGGAGCTGATGAATATTGAAGAGTATGGGTCCAAGATAGAGCCTTGTGGTACACAATCTGTAATCCCGCATTGGGAAGAGAGACAGGTACCCCACTTGACTGACTGTATGCGGCCAGAGATGTAGCTCTAAAATCAGCTGCAGGAGAGGGAGTCAAGGCCCATGTTTGCAAGCTTGACCAGGAGAAGTTCTTGGTTAGATCTACGAATACTGTCACTGCAGGTTTTCCAATGTAAGTGGCCTGCTGGACATCGGAGGTTTGGCTCGCTAATGTAGTATCAGTACTATGGTGTTTGTGGAAGCCGTGTTGGGCTTCAGTGAGGAGAGAGTGTGATTCAATGTGGGTTAGGAGCTGGCTGTAAACTAGTCTGTCTTGTACTTTCACCAGGCTACTAAGGATGGAGATTGGGTAGTAGTTTTCAGTGGTATCATGGGCTTCTTTGTGGATAGGAAACGTGTGCAACCTTCCGTTTTGGAGCAACACCCCTTTAAGCAGAGACAGGTTAACTAACTTGGTCAGGGGGTATGTCAGGATGGGGGCAGCAATTTTTAAAAGCCAAGGTTCAAGACTATGACATCCAGTGGTCTTATCTGATTTGATGATTAGTAATTGTTTTCAGGACTTTCTGCTTTTTTTATTGGCCGGAAGTGAAAGTTAGGGTGAGCAACTGAGGGGGGCTATCCCAGAGTGGGAACAGGGAGGCCTTATAGGTTACCAGGTCTGTGAAATATATATTGAATGGTCAGCAATCTGCTGAGGGTCACTGAGCGTAGGACTATTGTGTAGAGTTTAATGGTTGGGCACTCCAGTCCGCCCTTTGAGGAGGCTGTTAACATAATTTCAGAAGTGTTTTGGGTTCTGCAGGTTGCCAGATTGAAGGTCTTTTAGGTAATTTATTTTGGCGTTTTTTAACTCAGTCATGCATAGATTTCTGAGCTGCCTGTATTTGAGCCAGTTCTGCAGATGGCCTGAGGACTTGTGGAGCCCCCACACATGATCTCTTGTTTTATTAAGGTTCACCATGCAGGGATTAACCATTTGGAGCTGGCTTCCTTAACTCTTCTGTGGACTGGGGGGCATGTTTATTCACCACATTTATGAAATTATTGATAAGAAATCCTAATGCAAGATAAACATCCTGGAAAGACCCAATGTACACCCAGCTCACCCTGGCAATGTCTTCGAGGAAAGCAGAGTCATCCAATTTGGAGTCATCTATAGTGCATATAGTCCAGGGTGGGGTCTTGGGGAAAGCGTTACTTTAGGTGCAGTACACAGGGGAATAATCACTCAGTGCATCAGAGAAGGTACCTGCTGTGCATATTCAGTCTATTCTACCAACCAGTATCCAGTTGATTAAGGAGTGTCTCCTAGATTTGGCGTTAAAACAGGTGGGCCCCCCCAATGACCTGACGCAGTTTAGTGTCCCTGGGTGTGTTTTTGAAGGAACAAGGGCCTTTGTCTAACCAGCTGAGATTGAAATCTCCCAATAGGATGAGCTCACCAAGGGGAAAACTCTCCAGTGCAGGCCAGAAGCTCATCCAGTGCAAATCTGGCTGCTGTGGGAGGGCTGTAATTACAGTCTACATAAAGGAGTTTTGTGTTCCCTAAGGTTATTTTAATTAAAACACAATCAAAAGGCTGGCCCGTCGGCACAGCAGTTGGATTTTCCTCTGTGACGCTGGTGACCCAACAAGCTCTGGAGAGCAGGCTGGGGGGAGAAGGATGGAGCTTCTAGCGACAACTCTCCTTCTCTGGGGGAAGGGGGGTTGCATCCCAGGTGGAAGTAAAAGAACCCAGGGCACTCTTTGCAAAGAGCAGGGAACATTCCCGGTGTCCTGGCCAACATTCCCCTTCCCATAAACCGGTTCATGCAATTATTCAGGCTATGTGTGGGTGATGATGTGCAATATGGCCGCCACCACACATTCAGTCACTTCAATACCAGTCTAGCATTGCTTGTAGGCGCTTTGGGATACTGTGTATGAAAGCTATATAAATGCTGATTCTTCTTCTTCTTCTCTCTGTGAAAAGTTATTCCTCACATTCCCCTGGCCCCCCCAGCTTTGTGCTGTGGTCTCCAGTCCTACAGCACTTTTTACTTTGGAAGATTACATCCACTTGCACTCTGTTTCTTCTCGTAAGGTAGTTACATGTTTCAATCGTGTCCCCCCCTCTCTCTCCTTTCCTCCCGTGAATACATATTTAGCTCCCTCAGCCTGTCTCCATAAGGTTTATTGTGTAGGCCACCCACCATTTTGGTTGCCCTCCTCTGCACAGCTTCCACCCTGTTTATGTCCTTCTGAAGATGGGGTCTCCAGAACTGGATGCAGTATTTGATGTGAGGCCTCACTAGCGATCTATGCAATGGAAGTATCACCCCCATCCCTCTGCTGGTTATTCCCCTACCTATGCAGCCCAGCATCCAGCTAGCTTTTGCTGCTGTCTTGTCACATTGGTTGGCCACCTTCATGTCATCTGAGATGATGACTCCCAGATCCTGCTCCTGCTTAGAACTTGCAATTTTCTCTCCCCCTAGGTTGTAAAATGCCCATGTTATTTTTAACCATATCCATAATCTTGCATTTTTTAGCATTGAACCCCAGCTGCCACTCCTTAGACCAGTCTTCCAATCATTTTAGGTCCCTATTCATATCCACGCCATCACGTGTTTCCACTCTGTCGCACAGTTTTGTATTGTCTGCAAACAGGCAAACTTTCCCCTCCAGCCCCTCAGCAATGTCACTGATGATGACATTGAATAGGATTGGGCCCAGCACTGATCCCTGGGGAACTTCACTTGTCATCGTCCCCTCTGCAGACCCTGTACCATTTACTACCACCCTCTGAGTTCTATTTCCAAGCCAGTTCCCCACCCATCTTAATATCTTGTGCCCAACGCCCAGGCTCCCCAGTTTGTTTAGCAGCCTTCTGTGAGGAACCATATCAAAAGCCTTATTAAAATCCAGATATGCTACATCCAGAGCTCCCCACCGATCCACCTCACTGGTTACCCAGTTGAAAAACTCTATGATGTTAGTTTGGTATGACTTCCCTTCATTGAAACCATGCTGTCTTGGATCTTGGAGCCCGTTTGTTGTCAGGTGGTCCACTATCCTTTCCTTTAACAGTTTTTCCATTCATTTACATACCACAGAGGTCAGGCTAACTAACCTGTAGTTACCTGCCTCTTTCTTGCTACCTCTCTTGTGTAATGGGACCACATCAGCCTTCCTCCAGTCCTCCGGTACCTTCCCTGTTTCTAATGATAGCCTGAGCAAAGCTGCCAGCGGTGCCACCAACACCTCCCTCAGCTCCTTCAGTACCCTAGGGTGTACTCCATCCCATCCCATTGCCTTTTTGATTTTCATTGCTGTTAATTCCCTGACGATTATTTCCACTGGGAATGAACTAGTATCTACCTCCCTTCCCTTAGTGTCCCTTACCTTTAATGATGGGCCATTTCCTTATCCCTCCTCAGTGAATACTGAACAGAAGTAATTGTTCAGTTCTTCTGCTTTGAATCCATCATCCTCCATGCGCCCTCTTTCCCTAGTATTCAGCCTGACAATACCCTCTCCCGTTTTCTTCCTATCACTTATATATCTAAAGAAAGTTTTACCATTTTTTATTGAATCTTCTATCCTTTCTTCCGTCTGCGCTTTTGCCAACCTAACTGCCATTCCTGCTTCCCTTTGTTTTATCTGGTAACTGTCTCTGTCACCTTCTTCCTGAGTCCGTTTGCATACCCTAAAGGCCAACCTCTTTGCCCTAACCTTGTCTGCCACTTCTCTAGAGAACCATAGTGGATTCTTTCTTCTCTTTCCTTTGGCTAGTTGCTTGGCAAATAGTTGAGTTGCCTCCTCAATGCCTGCTTTTATTGTCTTCCACTGTTCCCCCACTGTTGACCTCTCTGTGACCCCCCAGGCTGCCTTCAGGAAATCTTGCCATAGTTCACTCTTCTAAAGTCTAGGATTTTTGTCCTCGTGGGGTTTGTTTGATGCTCAGTTAACACCTCAAACCACACTGTGGTGATCACTGCTTCCCAGGTGCTCCCCCACTGAGACCTTACCCACAGTCTCCCTGTTTGAAAATACCAGATCTAGTATTGCCCCCTCTCTTGTTGGTTCTATGACTAGTTGTTTTAGGAATGCCTCATTAAGGCCTTCGAGGAATTTTCTACTCCTAGCTGTCGCAGCTGTGTGTAGACTCCAGTCTACATCTGAGAGGTTTAAGTCACCTGCTATCAACACTTCCCCCTTATGTGCCATTGTTTGAATTGACTTTAACATTTCCTTGTCCATTGATTCCTCCTGAGATGGGGGTCTGTAGACCACCCCTATACGGATGGCCATTCCCTTCCTCTTCTCTAGTGTGACCCATAGTAGGCGGGTAATACAGTACATAGGAGCACTAGTGGAGCACTGTGGGAGCTTCAGTGGCCATTGGAGAAGGAAGTAGAGGCTGACGGACCCCCTGTCATCCCCTGTGATGAGATCCTCAATGCAATCTCCAGTGGCAGGGCCAGGAGGGCGTCAGAAAATTTAAAGGGGCACTATTCCGCCCTCAGAGCCTCCTGATTGGCTAGAGGCACAGTCAGTTACTTGTAGTCCTTTGTTCTGTGCTCCACACCAGCGGAGTGCTGCGGGAATTTTAGCTGCCATTGGGGGGAGGGAATAGAGGCTGCAGGACCCCCTATTGACCCCTGTGGTGAGATCCTCAGCACAATCACCAGTGGCGGTGCAGTGTTAAGCCTCACCTAACACATTTTCAACTAATAACACTGATGCAAAATGCAAGTTTTGCTAGATGTGTGCAACCAATCGTATTGCTTGAAAGTGACATCCCCCCCATTTGCAAGTTCCTGGGTTAACCTCCAATCAGAGAGCTTTCAAATAATGCAAAGTTACACAACTACAACACCGATAGCTTTCTTCCACTGTCACTGATGCTCCTTCCAGCTCCAAAACACTTTCCTAGCTAGGCGGCTCCCCTACTGTTACAGTATGTCTCAGTCTGCTGCTACCCTGTAGACAAATAACAGCAGTGTTGAATCTTTTGCTCTACAGCAAATCTCTTTTTGCTACTCTGGTGCATTACTGCTCACTTGCCCATATTAGACCCCATTTTCCATCTCTCTGCCCATCAATCTATCAAATTCCTTCTGTAATTTTTTGGCATCTCTTGTGTTCCCACTTCCCCTCCCCACCGCAACAGACACAAATGCACACTTTTTGTATTGTCTGTTAGTTTGGATACCCAGCTTTCATTTCCCAGTTTCCTCAGCCAAGTGCTACAGAAATACATCTTGTAGTGATGTCTGTATGTTACTGAAACAACTGTATATCTTGATTAATTTTCTTTAAGAAAACAATGCTACAGTATAATCCCAGCAAACTGGGTGATGGACCCGAATCTGAAAAGTAAGATCCAGAGTTGTCTGGGCCCAGCATATCTTCTAGGATTGGGAGTGGGTTATTCCTACAAAATTGGTTTGTTCATCCCTAATGCAATATCTATTACTGTGTGTCCATAAACCAAGGATTGAGAGCGACTGTGACCTCGCACCTAGGACCTTCACCCCACAAGGTCTGGCTTTGCAGCTGGCTCAACTCAGATGTGAAATGAGTCTCAGCTAAATCCCTGGTGAAAAGTAGCCTATATTACAAACCCACTGCATGCTGTTCAGTGCAACAAGCAGTCTTAGCAGAGGCGTAATCACCTTTCACCCCAGTAGAAAGAAAATTCCCACCAGCCATTCAGGGTTAAGTGCAATGGAGGAGTGGAAACAATACAGGGAGTTCTAACTGCCCACCTGCACTGTACTCACCCTGCAGCTAAGCAAGGGAGTTTGGCACCTTACTATTTTTTATAAGCATGTAACTCATTCCCAAGGAAAATAAACAACATGCATTTAGTTACTTTTTTGGTGGCAAAATATTGAAGAAAAGTGTGCTTAGCCATTGTGAGTGAAACCAGGACAAATGGGTCCCTGGGGAAATGAAATGGTTAAATTTGCTACTGGCTTCCAGAAATGAAGAGTTCAGAAGTAAAGCGCCCTTGACAAGGTCACAGATGATTCATTGCTCTTGCGAGGCTTCATTTCTGAATGTCAGATATTCACACCTGCTATCATGTCAAAGTGTAGACTATGACTAGGGGAGGTTAAGGTTTCATTTTCAGGCCAGTAACATGCTAACATGCTGTGGCAGCTCATTAGACTTAAGCAGATATTGAGGGTTCTCTTGGCCTCAAGCCCCTCTCCCCGGCTCAGATGTGCTGCAAGCTCTAACTTGCAGAATATTCTGATTTTCCATCTAAGTGTTTACAGTTGCAACACTTGCCACCAGTACAGACGAGATTGTACCACATCCAACAAATATGGCCCAGCGACTGTAAACTGTGACACCTGCTAGGAACTGGGATGGGACTGGAAAATGACATAGGATTCTGTTGCAAGCTGCAGTGGTAACTGAGCCAGGACTTGTGGCACCATTCCTGAAGTTTGGAATATCTAGCCCTGTACTGCCTCAGTTAAAAAGAGCTAGGACCAGATATTCAAAACTTTGCCCCAGAGCTAAATTAGCACTGCCCGGTGTGCTAAATGAGCCCAGACCCAATAGCCCGCTATATTCAAAAAGTGATAGCCCCGGTGCTAACCATGCTGAATATAGCATGCTAAGGAAGCCAGGCAAACTGGGCTGGGAGTGAAGTGCAAAAATAGCCCAGGAATAAGACAGCTCTGAATATAGCAACCAGGAAGTGCAAACTACAACAGCATCCCAGTTTACAGCGACATGAAAGAAGGTAGAGGTGAATTATGTGGCCAGTGTGTGTGCTAGCAAAAGAGTGTAGTCAATAAAGCTGCAAGCAGCAGTGCATGTGAAATTACATTGTGCAAAAATGTACATTTCCAAAACGTTTGCGTAGCGCAAACACATTTGTGCAGGTTTAGCACGGAGCTAAGCCATTTGCCCAGGGCAAAACATTGCTATATTCAAAAGTGACATGCAAATAAGCCTACTTAGGTAGTCTGTGAGCAAACATCCAGATTAGCATCTCATTGTGACCTGATTTGCATACAGTTTGCCCAGCATTATTGCAGGGTCCCACAGCTCCACCTGTACGTCAGTTTGGAAGTACAGGGGCTGGCTGGGTCTGCCCACAGCTCGACCTGTAGGTCAGTCTGGGAGTGCATGGTGGTAGCTGCAGGCTACATTTGTACAGTACAGCATAGAATATTGTGCCCCAGGGGACTACACAGCACAAGCACAGGTGGTGGTGCTGCATGCAATTGTCAAACTGTAGTTCATGCCACAGTGCACAGCAGACAGTACAGTAGCAAGGGGTCCAGTAGTGTGAAGGACACAGCAATGCCTATGGTGTGTAGGGCAGTGATGACCACTGCACTGTACACAGTGACAGGCCCAACTTGCAGGTGGTTAATGACAGTGGACATTCCTGTTACTCTGTTGTGTGACCCACAGATGCTGCACCACTGGCATGGGATGCTCACAGTGACATATACATGGCTGGCTGTGTGTGCTGTGGTGTCTGTACAGATGTGCAGTATGTGGCTGGGGGGGGAGAAATACCATCAGACAGGCACACTGGTGTTGAGGTATTCCCAGCACTGGCCCATGTGCACTGTATGGCTTGTCCCAGCCTTGTGGCTGGGCTGCACCCAGTCTGTGGTGTGGCCACTTGTACATTCTCCCCTCAACACCCTCCATGCACACAGTGCTGCATGTGTGTGCTGGCGTCTGTTGGTGTCCACAGAAGGGTGGTCTACAGGTGTGTGCTGTATGGTCGCACTGCCATGGTATCCACTGGGAACCGGGTCACCACTTACTGCCTGGCATGGTTGGGACTGGTGGCAGATGATGGCATCATAGGGATGCCATCAGTGAGCAGCATGTTTCCTCTATGTCTGGCTTATTTCTATGTGTCATACTTACTGGTTAGGGTCACGCAAATCCGCGCAGAAGTTGCGCAAAGCCACAAAGTTGCACAAAGCTGGTTTGCCCAGAGTTAAGACTGCCTTTTCCTGGGCGGTAATTTGCACCGCGCAAACTGTTGCGCTAAGTCATGCAAAAACACTTTGCGTGGCGCTATTCACTGAATATAGCATTGCGCCTGTATTCATGTACATGCCCCCTCAGTTTGCCACTTGCATACATTATAATTTTGCCCAGCACTAATGCAGTTTGCGAGCACTATTTGACCTTTTGAATACAGCAGACCTGCGCTAACCCGGTGCTAACCCGTCGATAACTCTGTGCAAAGTTTTGAATATCTGGTCCCTAGTGTATTAATCTATTGCAACTCCATTCCTTCTCTACAAATATCACAGACTGCATATGTTTATATCCAATATTTTCAAAACAAATAAATAAATGATAGACATGCATATACATACATATAAATTGCAAAAAACTTTGTTAATGCACTAGTTAGGGTCAACATAACAAACATTGTGAAATACTAACATACTAAAATGCCAGCAGAATAGGCCTAACGGTCTTTCGTGTCTGCTCGTTTGGTCAGCCCCCACCCTGGGAGCTGTCTTGCTGCCCCCCTCACCTTCTATGGCTTCTCCCTTCCCAGTTCCGGATATTCTTGGTGCATTGGATTTTGCTTCCAGAACCCTTCCCCTGTACCTGTCCCACCCCCTCTTGAACCCCTCCACCATCTCTGCCTCCACCATCACCCTAGGCAGTGCATTCCATGGCTCCACCACCCTCTCAGTGAAGTAGCACCTCCTCCTTTCTCCGCTGAATCTTCCCCCCTCCAGCTTCCACCCATGTCCTCTAGTGGACCCCTCCTCCTTCCTTTGAAGCACCCTGACTGTTCCTCCTCTATTTACCCCCTTCATGTACCTGAAGACCTCTACCATGTCCCCCCGGTCCCTTCTCTCTTCCAATGTGTACATATTTAGCTCTTCGAGCCTCTCTTCATAGATCCTGTCCCCCAAGCCCCAAATCATTTTGGTTGCCCTCCTCTGGACCCTCTTCAGGAGTTTAATGTCCCTCTTTAAGTGTGGCCTCCAAAACTGCATGCAGTACTCGAGGTGCGGCCTCACTAAGCAGTTATACAGAGGGAGTATCACTTCCCTCCTTCTGGAGGTGATCCCTCTGGCGATGCATCCCAGCATCCTGTTGGCCTTGGCTGCTGCCCTCCTACAAGTTTCTGAGTTGTTCATCTTGACATCCACCACCACCCCCAGGTCCCTCTCAGCCATCGAGACTTGTAGCATTCCCCCCCCCAGGGTGTACACTTGGCCCGGGTTTCTGGCCCCCAGGTGCAGTACCTTGCATTTCCCTGCATTGAACCTCAGCTTCCACTTTCTAGACCATCATTCCAGAGCCTCCAGGTCCCCCTGTAGGGCCACCCCCCTCCTCCCCATCCACCACCACCCCCAGTTTTGAGTCATCCGCAAAGAGACTCATCTCACTCCTGATACCTGTTCTTATGTCAGAGATGTAGGCGTTAGGGTTTCCAACTCTAACAACACCCCTCCAGGCAGCACAGCAGGTGTGGGGTGTGCCTTGGGGTTCTCAAGCCTAACGCTCTGCTGCTGGCTTGGTGGCACAGAGGATTGAGGCACTGGATGCCACACCTTGCATCACATTGGTGATCTGGGTTTGGGAACAAGCCTGAGTTGTCGAAGGTTGGCGGAGGGAAGGGAGAGGATGTGAGTGGCCACAGGCTAGCAGCCCTCTGCCTCGGGAGGGAGAACCTGGTCTCCTTGAAGCTTGGCCAGCCCATGGTGGAAGCCAGAGTGGCTGCGTCTCTCTAAGAAATGCCAGCATTAGGCCGAGGGAGGGTAGAAGAGGCTGGTACTGGAGCTGGGGTGCGCATGTGTACCTCCAAGCGCATGCGTCACCGCTTCCAGGGTCTCGGGTGTAGGACCGAACCAGAGGAGAAATGGAGAAATGTCAGGGGCCACCTAAGGATGAAGCTTCCAGGCTGGCTCTGGGGTTTTGCTGGGGCTCGCATGATGCTACAATTCCCTGAAAACCCCCCAAGTCCGGTAGGTTGGCAGACGAGCAGGCGGCCTGCCGAGGCGGATAAATAGAGTTGTAAAAAAAAACCCTAACGCTCACCCCGTTGCATCTGTAAATAAGGTCAGTTGTATGCACTGTATGAGAACTGGGTGAGCATTAGGCTTAAGAACTCCAAGGCACACCCCACATCTGCTGTGATGCCTGGGGGGGTGTTAGGAGGGGGGGTGTTAGGGTTGGAAACCCTAGTGCTACATTTCCCAACTTTTGTTGCTTTGACCCTAACTAGTGCATTAACAAAGTTTTTTGCAATTTGTTTCCTTACTTTCTCAGATAGTATAATCGTATCCTTATTTTGCTGTGGGAGCTAGGGTCCTTCAGACCCTGCACTCCCATGCATACATAATTTTCTCAGATTTTATTTTTAAAACTTAATTTTCCCTTTTCCCTGGTGTCCAGTGGAACCCCCCACCATCCAATTTCAATATATTTATTTTTATATTTTCATTGGTGTCCAGTGGTACTCCCCACCCTCCAATTGTGCCCTGGTCCCCATTAACTTTCAGTTAATAGCTCTGGTGTGCAGTGCCACCCCCACCCTCCTATTTCCATATATATATTTTTTTTCTATTGTCATTGGTGTCCAGTGGTACCCACCACCCTCCAATTGTGCTCCGTTGCCCATTAATGTTAAGTTAGTAGCCCTGGTGTGTAGTGGCACCCCCACACTCCGATTTCCATATATTTTGTTTCATATCTTCATTGGTGTCCAGTGGTACCCTCCACCCTCTTATCCCCCTCGTAGCCTGTAAATAAGAAAATGATCCATTGATGTCTTTTTTTAACCTGTTAAAAGTCCACTGATGATCACATCCACACCACCACCTGACCCCCCACTTTGTACCCACCACCCGTATCCCCCTAGATCCCCCACACACACCCTCACTCACCTGAACTTGTCCCACAGTGAAGATCCACACTCCAATCAAAGATGCATCTAGTTGATGGAACTGGTGACTGCTGTATGAGAAATAAGGTAACTGCAGTTCAATGTATTTTAATGGAATTTCCAACTGCAGTTACCTTACTTCTCAGACAGCAATCCCCGGTTCCAGCAGGAAGACGCATCTTCGATTGGAGAGTGGATCTTCACTGAGAGACCAGTTCAGGTGAGTGAGGGTGTGTGAGAGGATCTAGGTGCAAGGTGGTGGGTAACAGTGGAGGTCTGTGGTGTCACAATCACTGGGTGAAGGTTTTGTCTTTAACAGGTTGGGAAAAAAGACATAGAGGGACCACACCAATGAAGATATAAAATAAAATATATGGAAATCGAGAGTAAGCACTAGACACCAGGGCTATAAACTTAAAAGTAATGGGGACCAGGGCACAATTGGAGTGTGGGGGGGGGTACCACTGAATACCAATAAATATCAAGGAAATTGACTGGGAAACAGGGAAAAAATCATTTCACGTGCTACTAAATCCTTTTTCGACATGTTTTTTCATTTGCTCGAAAAAGGATCAATTGTCACGCAAAAGGATTTCAGACTTTTTTTTATCCTTTTTCATGAGAAGGGATCCTTTATTATGAATCCTTCTTGTTCTCATGAAAAAGGATCCCGTGTCATGAAAAAGGATTTTGGACTTAGTTGATTTTCTAATCCTTTTTCATGAGATAGGATCCTTTTTCATTTTCACAGAAAGCAATTTCATCTCTCAAGAAAGGATTTTGGACTTTTTTTTAAATCCTTTTTCATAACATGCAATCCTTTTTCACAAGGACGAAAAAGGATTCACAGTAAAGGATGTTAGTGAATCACAAAAAAGGATTTAAATCATATACAAAAAAACATTCTGGGGTCTTTTCAGGACAAAAGAAGCAAAGAACCGTGCTCATGAAGTCCCGATGAGCAGGGTACATCTTTGGTTGTCTGTGCAAGACATAATTTTGCTGAGTTATTAAATTATTTTGTTTGAAAAAAATGGAATACAAGATAATGGCTCATGAAAAAAGGAATTTTTCCTCATGAAAAAGGATTAGCCTCTCACGAAAAAGAATCCTTTTTCATGAAACCAAATTCTTTTTCTGTTCCAGGAAGCTATCCTGGAAAGTGAAATTCCCAGGTTCGGAAACAAGTCAGGAAAGCTATTTGGTGATCCGAGGACTGGGAAGGTGCTGCCATGCAGCAGCTCTCCCAGCCAGAGGGGGAGGGCATCAGGATCTACCACACTAGCAACCCCTGTGATGGGATAGGAAGCTTGCCTCTCCCATAGGGGTTTGCTAGTTGCGTGCAAGATCTGATGGGACAGGCCAAACATCAGGAAGGTGAGCAGAGCAAGGGAGAAAACCAAGAAAAAGATCACTGCTGGCAGGATGAGACTCTGACTTATAATAATAATAATAATAATAAGCTATATTTATACAGCACAATTTACGAATATCAAAGTGCTTTACAAATGAAGTATCACAGTCGATATAAAAAACATAAATAATTAAAATTCCATTAATAACAACTAAAATCTGCTTTATCTGATAATAAAAAAGCAAGATTAAATAAGTAAGCTTTCAGTGTGACTTTGAAACTCTCCACCGTCAGGCACTCCCAAACCCGATGAGGTAGAGAGTTCTACAGGGTATGGGCTACATAAGCGAAAACGCGAGCACCAGATGACTTCAACCGAACCCTGGGAATCTCTAACAATCCCTTGTCAGTGGAGTGGAGTGATCGGGAGGGGCAACAGGAGTGCAGAAACTCTTGCAGATAGTACAGTCCCTGACCGTGTAGGGCTTTATAGGCCAGCAAGCTGACCTTGAAGGTGATCCTCCACTGAACTGGTAGCCAGTATAGCTCACACAGCACAGGTGTAATATGGCTAGATCAAGAAATCTCAGTTAGTAACCTGGCTGCCACATTCTGCACTAGTTGCAGTCAGCGGATTTCTACCTCCAGCAACCCTAGGTAAAGGCAGTTACAGTAATCCAGGTGGGAGGTCACAAAGGCATGGACCAGTGTTGATAGGTCGTCGGGCAGAACCAGGTATTTAATCTGGGTGATATTCCTCAGATTGTAGAATGAGGTCTTGACAACGGACAGCACTTGAGATTTCAGGGTCAGACCCTCGTCAAGAATAATGCCCAGACTCCGCACCCATTCAGAGGTCCTCAGCTGGCAGCCTCCTAGTACAAGACTAGTTGCCTGTCCTGCAGAACACCCCTCTACTCGATGACCCGGGTCCACAACCAACCACAACCTCAGTCTTGCCTGAATTCAGCTTCAACCAGTTGGCACTCATCCAATCTTGGATCGCGGAGAGGCAGTTGTTAAATACCGAGACTGCTGAATTCTGTTCATAGGAGGCCCTGCACCATTGACCGGGCCCTGGCCCCACAGATCAAGTAGCAGGTATGTCCTAGAGATGGTGGATGATTGACAGAGTCCAGTGCATCTCCCCCCCCCCAGTAACTTTAAAAAGTTAAAAAACATTTCCTGCCTAAACTGCCAAATTTCTTACTGTTATCACCATAGAAAAGGGGTTTTCATAGTTATCATTTTACAGCTGTAATGTTAACAAGCCAAACCACCAGATGCCAAGGTGGAATTCCATGGTTTGGTCCTAACTATAAAATGCCTGTAGTGGCTACTCCTACATAGAGTGCATTGCATAAAATCCCATAAAGTGCTTCCACCTAGGTAATTCACAGCTAATTAAAAGGAGCAGGCTAAAAAGAGAACCACAGAACTCCCAAACTCTAAACAAAATCCCCAAATAGCACACTCTACCCTTGTTTTATTCAAAAAGTTCAAATCACATTTCTGATGAGGGGTTCTACTGGTTTTGTGGTGCTTTTACAACAAAAAGCAGAGTCCAGTGCGTACACACACACACACACACACAGATGAGTGATGGGCTGGTCAGGTGGAGAGCTGAGGGAGGCCATCATGGAAGGGGCAGAAATACAGGGTTAAAAAATAATAATTTGAAGGGGTCAGGGTGGATTTCAGATGATGGGTGGGGAGCTTAACGGATGCACAGTACGTAACAGGAGGTGGATTTATCTGTCACTGCAGTAATGTTCTCAAGGATTTGAGGGGGAAATCTAGGAGCCCTATACTGTATTAAACAAACAATTCTAAATTACAAGGCTGAAAATTACACCTTGGGTTCAATTAATATATTTACATGAGAGGGAATGTCACCAGAAGCCCTCATAATTTACACTCACCCATCATTAGTTCTACATATAGTATACCAGGAAGTAGGGATGCATAGATCTGAGCTGGATTTGTTGCTGAAATTGGATTTGCCAAATCCAGACTGAGTTGGATTTGGTTTGGCCTGGATTCTGGATTCTGGATTTGGATTCTCCTTGTCCATGCCTATATTGCTACCGCTTGTCATTATTGACTGGGCTGAATTGCTTGTCCAATATTGTCTGTGTACAGTATGTTTACTGCAACAGTCTCAGCCCCCAACACGCTCCAAAGTGATCTCCCACAACAGCTGAAAAAATATATCCCCACTATTTGTTTTGCATGTCTTATTTAAACAAAAAAAAAACTGTTCAACCCCTCCCACTAAGGCTTCCCACCCCAGTAGTCATTTTCCACTTTAAAAACATTTTTTTCTCAGTTGTTTATAGTGCTACCTAAGTCAGAGCTCTGTAAACTAGCACAGCTTATGTTCTCTGTCTCCATCTCAGTGTAAAACACGTTTCTACACTTGCTGTATGCAAATATGCACTGCCAACCAATCAAACACCTGGCAGAGCATATCTGCAAACAACAATCAACATAATCATAGCTTACCTTAAAAGGGCTGCAGCCCGCATTTCTGTGTGGTTGCTGAAAAAGTCCCCAGTTTAGAATTACTTCAGTGCAAATGCTCAGACACCTACTGGATACTTGACTTCTTTGCTGCCTTCTTGCAGCCTGTCATCTGCTCACTGGTCAGTCGCTTGTTCCCATCCTGCAGCTGCCTCCTCCCTCCCATACTTCCAGCTGCCTTTGCTGCGGTTTTCTTTCAAACCTACCACTGCAGTGGGGCCTGCTGCTCGAACTCTGGCACCTTCACCATTCCATGGCAGCATTCCGTCCTGTAACCCCTCCCAAAGGGGGTTAGCTTTTGGCTCCGTACTGGAGCCACTGCTGCTGCTCTTCCTCCAAGCTGTGCTTTACCTTCAGTTTCCTCCTGCACTGAAGCCATGGGACCAAGGGCTAGACAGAATGATCATCTCAACTCCTCTTCAGCACAGGGAGCACCAGTTTTGCTCTGGGAAGCAGTCAGAGGACAGAAAAAGTAGTTCAGGTGAAACAGTCAATCCTGAGCTAAGCTTTGTAAAGCAGCCAACTGCAAGCTGGATCAAGTTTCAGTGAACTTTATGTATATGGAGGGTCTTAGCATAACTAACTATATATGATGCATCAGCCAATCAGAATCGATCCCTGGATTTGCATAGGTGTGGGAACATGTGAGTCAGAACTGAGCTTTGCTTTGGAAAGAAGGAGCCAAACAAGAGAGTGATTCAGCTTTCAGTCATTTGGTGGAAAACAGCCTATTTAAAATCTCTGCATAGGAATTTTTGTTCAAAAACTGAACAGCACCAAAGTGCCTTCACAAGACCTTTGCCTTAGGGCAAGGATTGCCTTGTTTCAGGTCCTGTAAATCTGAAGTATAGGGGTATAAAATTGCATGTATCCCCATAATGCAACGCATCACGGGAAGTATATGCAAATCGCCACGAAAGAGTTTAGACTGGTTCTCCTTTAACAAGTGTGTAGTGCCAAGTAATCTCTCACACGCTCTGCAAAGACTGAAAACAGAAAACACAGACACGTGTTTCATTCCACACAAAATTCAGTGTACTTCTCCTAGAACAACTTGGGAGGGGACAGGATGAACCAGTCATATATTTTGGTCTTATTGATTTGGGTCCTGGTGAAGCCCAAAGTAGAAAAGTAATCTAAAAGTCAAAAAACCTGAGCAAAAAAGCAATGAGGAAAGGGCAAACCAGAAATGGCATTGGCAATAAAGCCAGGTTTCATGGAAATGTAAAAATGCACTTATCCCCATAATGCAAAGCATCATGGGAAATCTGTGCAAATCACCATGCAAGAGTGTAGACTGGTTCCACTTTAACAAGAGTGAGTGGTCGCAATGAGGGATATGTGCAATTTTACATTTCTATGAAGCCTGGCTTTACTGCCAATGTCCTTTATTGGTAACCCTTGCCTCAGTGGTTTTTTGCTGAGGTTCTTTGACTTGAAGTATAGAGAGATGAAATGGAGTTATTCCAGAGGTGGGGCAGTGGCACGCCATTGCATTTTCAGTTGCTGCCAGGACTTGTTTTGACAGAGAGTCTAAACATCAGAGGCCCTGGGTTAATACCTGCTTTTTTGGGGTATGTGAAAGTAAGTCCCGCCATAAAGTGAAGAGGATCAGGATGTCAGAGACCAGCAAGGTCCACTCCTCTTACTACATGGAAGCACGTTGAGTCCACTGCACCTTTAGCGCAGCCTGCATCTGCCCAACCCAAATGGAAATGTCCCAATTGAGTCAGATTGTTACAGAGACTGAAAGGTTGTGAGCACCAAGACAGTACCCCACCATTTGTATTTACTGTGCAGTCCCCTTAGTATGGACACCCTTAGAGTAGATGTCCAGTTTTACTGGGAAGTTCTTGTTTGCCAAAAGCCATAGCAGTTTTAGTTAATGTTATTTATGCTGCTTATGCTGGATTAAACCATTTGTGTATAATGGATGCTGAGTGCATGTTAATCTGCTGTCAGGTGTCCCAGTTAATATGCGCTACTGCCCCCTAGCTATCCTCTGGCCTCCTACAGTACCTCAAGTCTTTCAGTTAATGATGATGAGGTGATAACAGACACCTCCCTATGTTGCTTGGCTTACCTCATGTCACAAACGCACTCAGCAGGTCAGGCCCTCTGCTCCCACAGTGCCAACCTCAGAGAGCAATAGTGTGAACAGGTAACAGACAGGGTGACCCTTCTGTCTGCTTCTGGGTCCAAATCACCTTTAGTCTCAAGTTCTGGGGGATTCAAACTGTGAACCTTGTGCTAGCGTACCCAAATGTACAGGCTCAGATACGTACCCTCTTCGGGGATTGCGGTACAATCTTCCGCCACGGGCACCCAGCCAGGCTTCCAAAAGGAACCCTTAAAACTCTATAAGAGACCTTAGGTATATTCTTACATTTTTCCAAGCTTAGTAACACCATCAAGCTGTTGAACAGTTTTGTTAGACTTAATCCCCTATACATCACATGCAAAAAGAACTGGCAGACACCCAGGCAGTCTTTCAAATAAAAGATTCTTTACTAAAAGATGATAAAAATATGACAAATGTAAACACAGAACAATATATCAAAGAGCATACAATCACATAAAAGAACAAGGGAAAAGTACAAAACATAAACTCCTACCACAATACATTTAGACCTTTTCTATCTAATGTATTACCTCTGTAAGTGCCTTTAAAGTTAAATCAGAGAGCTTTGTCTCTATCTCTCTCTCTCTCTCTCTCTCTCTCTCTCTCTCTCTCGGAGTCCCAAAATAATATCACTCAAACAGTTCAGACACAAGTATTAGTTTAACTCTGTCTCTCCACACCCCTTCGGTGAGTCATCTAGCTCCTTTTAGAATATAAAATTCCAAAAAAACGATTTCCTGTCAGAAGATATTTTAAATAATGTGACTTCAGAAGGAAAAAGACATTTCCTAAATTATGACAGTCTTTAATCAAGCCTTTCCTTTGAACTGGTGGCTAGTTCCTGTTTTCCCAAGGAACACCAAAGGGTACAACTTTTAACACCATGTTGGTATAACATGTTCTTCCTCTTAAGACATCATAAAAGTTTATTAGACTCATCCTCTGGCAGACTCATAAAGTCACATCTCGTTTCCACTTCAAACAGCCTAGGCATGTCATAAATAGGTAATAAAATGCCATTCTGAAGTAGGTCAGTTAATTAAATGATTTCTGGTCAGTTTACATATCCTGTAGTTTCACTGAAACCTGGGGGGGCACCCATGGAAGCACAGGTTGTCTTATGCGAGACAAACACATGCTATATTTTTATATTATAAATGTCATACAATAATCATAACCTGCTGGCCAAGCATCACAACCTCAAATGTCATCTAATCAGCACCCCCCCGGACCCTTCCAGCCAATGTTCCAGCATTCATGCTCTAATCAGTGTGTCTCCCAGTTTGTGCTCGTTTCCTACTCCAAGAGTAAGTGAGAGCCATCAGCTTGTTTCCTGGTCTCTGTGTTCTTACCACTCACAAGAGTTCTCTGTGTGCGGCTCCAGTGTGGCACACAGGTGAGCTGGGAAGGCTAGTGGAAGGGGAAGGCTGTAGTTCTGAATAAGAATTTTGGTTTCTGTTTGGAGCAGAGCAGAGCTGTGACTTTTCATCAGTGTACCAAAATGGATCTGCTATTGTGAATTAGAATTTTAGAAAACTAAAGTACTACTCCATTACAAATGTTTAATGTGTAGTGCAGCCTCTTTACCCAAATACTTCAAGTGAGTGCATGTCAGTGCCAGGTGGGGGAGCATAACAGCACATGCAGCACAGCAAACTAGTACAGTATACCTAACAAAAAGATTAAAATGACACTGCAGACACCTGATAAAATGGAAAAAAAATGATCTTGCACAAACTAGTCTGATATAAATGGGTTCTCCTGTATTATCTAGGGCAAGTTATATAAAGATTTGGGCATTTCTGTGTGACTTTAGAACATAGCCCACAGATAGAGCATAAAGCCACAAACAACTTTAATTTGCTGTTTTAATTGCAATAAGTATTTGTTTTTGTATTCCCAGTGCCAGCCTTTAATAGTATCAAACCAAGGCCCACCATTAGGCCTGCAACCACCAACTTTGTGCATGCATATAGACAGTTTCAGAGCTATCAAGGGACTGTGAGATAACTAGTGCACTAGTGAGGTATAGCGCATAGACTGTGGGTACGCAGTGGAGAGTGGTGGGATTTTGCTGGGGATATGGCTGGTAATATAGCTTAGAGGTTAGAGTAACAAGCTGTGAATGAGATTGGTGCATCCAGCAGACTAGATTTGATTCCCCCAAACTCCACTTACATACTGTGTGACCCTAAACAAGTCATTTAGCCACCCTGTGCTCCCAGGATACACCTGGAAATGATGCAATGGAAACTATTGTAAATGAGTCCATGACTCAATAGTGTATCTGTTTCTCATGAATAAAAAATAAATTATTATAATGCACCGTATTGCTTTCCCTTGAATTTAACACATTCCTTTCCCCATCGACAGCCTGTTCCTGTCCCCCATAAATATCCCTTTGTTTTTTTAATTGCCTTTACTGTGTGCCTTGCAATTACTGTGTTTTGTTTGGGGGCATGAACTTATTATTAGGGGTCCATATCACTGAGGTTGAAAGTTGCATTTGCTTCCTGGGGGCAGCACCATGGCAGTCCCCTATCAGAAGGATCCTCACAGAGGGAGACACTATACCACATTCCAATTACCTCCAGACGAACTAAACGCAGGTGCCATTCACCCGAATGTCTACTAGACTTTGCCCAGAGACCATTGTACAGGTTTAGTCTTGCACTTTTTTTAATAAAAGTTTTTATCCCTCCAGGGCTGACCAGTCATCTGTTCAGCCTTGTCCCCGGGTACCATCGACCAGCCCTTGCCTCTCTCCACTGCAGGGGGGGGTTCCCCATGGATTGCCCCCACAAGGGGGCCAGATAGAAAGGACCGTCCTCTCCCCAGTGCCTCTCATCCAGACATCCCCTTCTATCTGCTGGAGCAAGACAGCGAGTCATGGTACCTCAAGTGAGACTTCATGGAGCCTGGTCCCCTCTTTTTCCACCTAAGTTTTCTTCCTCCCATCCCAGAGCCACAGCAAGGTACAGAAATGCATGTACATGCAGACATGCATGTTCTCCAGAACCATGACTATTATCCACCCTCCTGGATGTCTGTCTAGCCCTGAGCATCAGTGCTGCCACCAGGCCTCCACCTGGTGGCAGCCAAGAGCTGGGAAGGCATACCACCCCTGTTTGGGAGAGGAGAGCTGCCTGGCAGTCACACAATCCTCTCCCAGCTCTCCCCACCCTACAAGCCCCCGGCAATGCAAGCTCAATCCTGAGCTCAGGTTGCTGGTGTAGTGTGAGGTAAGGTGCTTTGCAGTGTCTCAGCCCTCTGCGTGACTGAGTCTGCTACTTACCCTCACACTTTGTGGGTGGGTATAGTTACACTCTGTTTCAGCCATTCATATGCAGTGGATGTTCCCACTCACAGGGGCCATCTCAGCTCTGCACCCAGAGGTGCTGCTTACTTCCACACTATGTGGTCCAGGAGGTTTGCAGCAACACGGTCCCTTCACCTGACCTTGCAGGGTCTGCTTATGTCTAACTTCTACCAGTAGGTTACTAATCATTGCCTGTTTTTACTAGCTTTATTCTTATTTTCTGCTAGCTACAGCCGACCCCTTCAATTTTGATAGTTAGCATTTAATCAGCCCTTTAACTTGCCTCCAGTACTGGGGACTTCAATCTGGCTTGCCTCCAGCCATTCTGGGGTCTTTCTGCTGCTTGGATCTTGCCCACCACATCTTCCTATCTAGCATTAGATGCCATGGCTATCACCATGCTGGCCTCCCATAATTGTTGGACCTTAACTGCTGGCCCCTACCTTCAATCTTGTCTCAATGGCTGTGCTCATATTGTCCATAATTGTAGATATGTGAGTCATTGCTCTGCCCTGTATTTGCAGCCCTTAGGTGGCTGTCCAGCTCATCTTCTCAGGGCTCAATTCCTACCATTAATTACATGTGCCCATGTGAAGTAATATCCACTACTTCATATGGGCACATGCCCCAATGATTATCGTGCATGCTCCCCATCTTGGGACACACCACTCAAGGGCTCATCTTCCGTGGCACCTCTCAACAGTTATCTGAGCCCCTCAATGGCTTGGCTGCACCAGTACTCTATGATTCTTATACTTGGAGGACAGGACTGTGTTGCCAAGCCTGAAGCAGCTGATACTTATGTTATCTTCTCCTGGATGTAACTTAGCAATCCTCAGGTTCCTATAGTGATCAAATATACCCTACAGTCACCTCTCCAGGGATGGAGTCCTCACATACAGGGACTCCTTTAGTTGCAGGGCAACTCTAACATCTTGGCAAGGGTGGATAGTCATGGTGACACAGAGGGAGATGACAAATGATTCCTTTCTATTTAATTATTTATTTATTTATAATTCAGAAAAAACCTTTGAGCATGAGTGCTCTTTTACAAAGGTACCACTTCAGTACAGGAAAAAAGAACAAATAGGTATGATACAAACATTCACCATCTTCAGGAGAGCCTGGTCAGGTACAAGTAACAGCAAATACAAGGAAAGCTATCGACAAGGCTAAGTAACAGCAGTCCCAGAGGGACATGTTCAACAAATAACAATAAGGTAAAGCAAATGCAGATTTCAAGGCATTAATAGTCCAGGAAAACAGGGATAAAAAAGTTTTGAGTTAATTGTAGCACCTGCATACTGATCCGAGAATGAGTTCATTTTTCAGAAATTTCTTAAATTGTGCAGTTTTGGGGAGACGCAATAGGGATTCAGGAAGTTTATTCAGCTATTGAGCAGCATGAACTACAATGGAGCACCTAGCTAGGCTTGCTTTCCGGAAGGGTACATCAAGGGCATGTCTAGTCATACTTCTGATAAAGTATCTTTGGTTAGAGGGTGGCAAAAGTCTTTATTAGTAAGAAGCTTATTGGAGGTTCAGGATCTATGGCATTAATGTAATCATAATGTAGTTAGCCTGGAAGAATGGCAACCTGACTCCTTGGTTCCCCAGAGGATTCTTCCACATAGCTTTTTCCTCTCCTCCATGTCAAATGTCATAGTAGTAGTATAAATACCCCATGTGACTAACCCATTACCTTTCTTCTCTATTTGCTATTTGTTAAGAAATGTGTATTTTCTTATTGCAGTGTTCACTACCCTGTCTCCAGTAGGCATGGGGAGGGGGGGTCTAGGGGCTAGGATTATCAGAAAAAGTTAGGAGTTCCCATGCCCACTTATATTAACACTATGGGCCTGATTTTCAAAGGGGCTGGAATGATGCAGGGGACTTGCGTGAAAAGATTTTTAAGCAATGGGTGACTTGCATCAAAAAATGCATCAATCACAATTTTCTATTGCAGCTTGCATCAAATTTTGATGCGGCTGCATCAAAGTCTCTTGCATCCAGGTTGAATCAAAAAATTTAGTGTACCATGTTGCAATGCAGATTGTGCCAAAAAAAAAACGCTGCCATATCTCCTTTTATGGCATTTTAGAGGGTGGAGCTCCCACTCTTGCATCAGTTATTTGACACACCTGTTATACCAGGGTGGAGTTGGTTTAGGCAGACCACAGCATATAAATAAAGCCATGCTAAGCAGGTGGAATGTGAGTCACTACTGAGGAGCTACTGTGGCAGCAAAAGCACCAGAGCGGTGACAACAGAGAATGCCTGGGCTAGCAGCCCTACTAGCCATTAGGCTGTCTATTTGTAGGTGGCATCAGTATGCCCATGGCAATCCCACCAGGCAGAGCATGACAGCCCCCCCCCCAGCTGAGAGGAAGGGTAGAGGGTGGCAGAGGTACCCTGCAAGGGTGTACAGGAGGCGGGTATCATTCCGGGAGCTGTCAGAGGAGCAGTGCTTGGCATGATACCATCTTCCCCATGATATCATACAGGAGCTATGTGAGGAGCTGAACCCAGAGGGGTCATCTGATTCCAGATGAAGTAAAGGTGTCTGCAGTATTATTCCTCCTGGCAATGGGAAGCTTTCAGACCCCAAAGGGCGACACTGTGGGCATCTCACAGTCTGCAGTGCCAAAATGCTTGAAGCAGTTCCTGGAGGCCCTGCTGCATAGGACTAACAGATACATCTCCTCCCCCAAGGAGGTGCGGCAACAACTTGCTGTAAAGCAGGGCTTTTATGGCCTCATGCAGTCCCCCCCATGTACTTAGTGCCATGAACTGCACGAATGTGGCAATAAGCACACTAACTGTGGATGCAGTTGTGTATGTCAACAGGAAGGGGTTCCATTCGATGAACATCCAGGTCATGTGCAACAGCCAGTGCCGTATCCTCAGTGTGCTTTCACAGTGCCCCAGCTTCTGTCATGATGCATACGTATTGAGACAGAGTGAGCTGTCTGAGGCCTTCACACATGCAGACATCCAGGGAGGCTTGCTATTGGGTAAGTGCATGAGTGGAGATGCAGGAGAGGTGAACGGGGCAGTGGTACAACATGTACATAACTGCACTGTGTGCTGCTGGATCCCTAGGGCAGGGAACAGGGCTGGACATGGCACAGAGGGTCCTTAAAAACAAGACTGCAAATATTGCAGATCTTGTAAATTCGGTGGATCTGGCTTGCATCACCGAGACCTGGCTGGATGAGAACTCCAGCCCTATGTTAGAGGCCACAATTCTAGTTGGTTACCCAGTGATTCACCGCTCGAGATTGGATCACGGGGCAGGGGGGGTCACGGTCTGCTTTAAGACCAAATTGGGCCTCATGAGTGTACCAGTTGAGGAGACTGAGTCATTTGAATGTACTGTGGTAGCAGGCATAGGTTTTAGGATCGTCCTCATCTACCGTCCCCCTGGGGATGGGAAACGGTTCCTTCAGGAAGTGGCCTATTTCATCATCGACATGGCATTTGAGTCCTCCAGGCTGATGATCCTGGGTGACTTTAATGCCTGGGTTGATGATGAACTCTCACAATTTGGACAAAACTTCCTCCAGTTAATGTAATCTCGGGGCCTTACGCAGATAGTTATCACTGCTACCCATAAACATGGTCACTCTCTTGACTTAGTCTTCCTCCTGGGGATCGAAGCCTCAGATCTAGGAGTGGAACCAGTCAGATGATCCAATCACTACAGCATGGGATTCAATTTTAGTACCCCCTCCTCATAGGCTTACTCCTGTGGAGATGGCCAAGTATCGTCCTTTACGAGATGTTAGCTCTGAAGGCCTAACAGCGGTACTTGACCTATCAATTATTCCAGTGGCAAACAATGACCCAGACGATCTCGTGGTGGCCTATAATATGGCCATCTCGGCAGCCCTGGATGTTGTTGCTCCTGTCCATGTTCATCCTCTCTCCCTTCGCCCTCGGTCCCCATGGTTTGATGGGACTTTGAGGGAGATGCGGTGATTAGGACGAAGGTTAGAGCGCTGCTGGCAGAGATCGGCCCTTGATGCCGACCACCTTAGATTGAAGGACCATTATCAAGCCTATCAATCTGCAATCACCTATAAGAAGGCAGAGTTCCTGTCCAGGGAGATTGTGGCTGCTCAAACTCAACCAGGTCAGCTTTTCCAAACTGTGGACAGAGTGTGCAACCCAGCCTGTCTGCATGTCCGGAAAGCGTTTTCGCAAATAGAGTGCAATGAACTTGCTCGGTTCTTTGTGATTAAGGTGGCTGACATCAGGGCAGCCATCCAACCGGCACACTCTATGGGCGTTGCTTCTGATCAGCGCTTGGTCACTGGCCTTCAGCTTTCCTGTAGTACCTTTGACCGCCCAGAGTTCAGGGATGTCATGAGGATTGTCCAGAGTATACGCCCCATGTGCTGTAGTTTGGATCCAGGACCAACTTCCCTTTTTTTGGGTTGTATTGATTCCATCAGTCCGGTCCTTGTGACGATAGTTTTGTGCTCTTTGGAAACAGGTGAGTTTCCTAGCTCCCCAAAGGTGGCGGTGGTAACACCTCTCCTGAAGAAAGATTCCTTGGACCCGAACTGCCATGCAAACTACAGACCAATCTCTAACCGTCCCTTTTTAGGGAAGGTTGTTGAGAAGGTGGTAGCTGCACAGCTGAAGAACCATTTAACCATCCATGACATCTATGAACCTCTCCAGTCTGGTTTTTGAAAGAGGCATAGTACTGAGACAGCACTGGTTCGGGTGTTCAATGATCTCCTGATGGTGAGAGATCAGAAAAACCATTCTGTCTTGGTTCTTCTGGATCTCTCTTCAGCATTTGACATTGTGGACCATGGGGTTCTTCGCGGTCATCTGTCGCATACAGTCCTCAGGTGGTTTACATCTTATCTCACTGGAAAAACTCAGAGGGTGGTGTCCGAGCTTTATTTCTCAGACCCAATCCCTCTGTCATGTGGGGTTCCCCAGGGATCGGTGTTGTCCCCCATGTTATTCGCAGTGTACATGCTGCCCCTCAGAGACATTGTAAGGAGGTATGGGCTGAGGTTTCATTGCTATGCTGATGATACCCAGCTCTACCTTTCTTTTGCACCTGACCAGGATGGAGCTCTCTCAGTCTTTAATAACTGCTTCGTAGAAATCAAGGAGTGGATGGATTCGAGCTGGTTGACGTTGAACTCAAGAAAGACTGACGTGCTGGTTGTGGACCCAGGACGGGGGGGTCGGGGGTTGGTTCACCCTCGGGGCTTTTTCTTGGGGGTCTATCACTTCCAGCCTCTGAACGGGTGTGAAACCTGGGGGTAATCTTTGATGAAGGGCTGACGCTGCATGTGCAGGTGTCAGCCATCATCAAAACTGCCTTTTACCATCTGAGGAATATCTCCAGGATTAAGCACCTTGTTCTATCCAGTGACCTTCCCACATTGGTCCACGCCTTTGTGTCCTCACGCTTGGATTATTGCAACTCCTTTTACTTAGGGCTTTCTGGGGTGGAAATCCGCTGTTTGCAGCTAGTGTAGAATGCGGCAGCACAGTTTTTGACAGGAACCTCTCTTGTCCTGCCATATTTCTCCAGTACTGCGCAGTCTGCACTGGCTGTCAGTACAATGGTGGATCACATTTAAAGTCGGTCTTCTGACTTATAAAGCCCTACATGGACAGGGCCCTGACTACCTGAAAGAGCTTCTGGTTCCCTACTGCCCCGGGCGATCACTTCGCTCAGCTGGCGAGGGGTTGCTAGAGATTCCTAGAGTATGTCTAAGATCATCTGAGGCCCTGGCTTTTATGCTTGCGGCCCCTCCCTCTGGAATTCTCTACCCCACCAGTTACGTGAGTGTGCAACCGTGGAGGGATTTAAAAGAGGTCTAAAAACTTATCTTTGGCACCAAGCTTTTGGTGACTGATTTATTTGTTTTATCTTAAATGCTTATTGTTTTATTTAAATTAAGTAGATGTTGATTTGTTATGTTTTAAAACTGTGAAGTGCCTTGGTCCTGGAAAGATGACATAAAAATAAAGTTTTATTATTTATGATCATTATTATTATGGATTGCTGCCCTACCTGGCATGCAGGTCACATGTAGTCCTGGCTGCCAGAAGGTCAATGGAGCTGTAGGTGGCCACTGTGTGTGGTGACTGATGTGATCCATGGCCTGAGGGGAGTGTGGAGGGGCCAGTGGTATGGGGGACCCATGTTCGGGAAGGGGGGTGGGATATTGGAATGGACAGTGGTGTGACTAGGTGGCTAACTATGCCTTTTCATTTCTGTAGGTGATAGTGGCTACCCCCAGCAACCGTGGCTGATGACCCCATTGAGGCACCTGGAGACAGAGGCAGAGGCCAGGTACAACGAGGCTCATGCTGCCACCAGGTCCGTCATTGAGAGTACCTTCGGACTGCTTAAAATGAAATTCCGCGGCCTAGACCGGTCAGGAGGAGCCTTGCAGTATACACCCCGGATGGCGTGCCAGATATTTGTCATCTGCTGCATCCTCCATAACATCACGCTGCCACACCATGTCATCATGCCAGACATGATGGAGCAGCTTGATAATGAGGAAGAGGATGAAGTGGAAAGCCTCGGGGACTCCAGATCTGGCCAAGTGACAGGAAGAGTGGGTACAGCAGCAGTGGGGCTTTGTGCCAGGTTGGACCTTATTCAGAGCCACTTCGTCTGAGTACCACCACACAGTACATGCCAACAGACAGTCCATGAAGTGAGCATTTAGAATACATCAAGCAAATGATATGCGCCCAGGTGATATAACAGGGAAGCAGGTATCTGGGAGTGGAGGCGCATTGTATGTCAGTGCGAACACTGCCTGGGGTTGCCCCTGGTGAGGAATGGAGCAGCACTGGTGTCCAGTGTGGGTTTCCTGCAGACACTGGAGGCTGGTGACATTCTAGCCAGGTGAGGCATGGACAAGCAGGTGTGAGTGCCTACACACAGACAGGGAATACAAGAGAGGAGGTGATTATGCAGGGCGGCAAGACTGCAGGTTGTCAGTGGTGACTGTTGTGGCTCAGGGGCAGCATCTGACAGTGCCATGGTGATAGGCGGTGTTGGTCTCCAGTACCCAGAGCATGCTGAAAAGCAGTGACTAAGTAGGGGGAGGTGGGCTGGTGGGCTGCAGTCTGGTGGTAGCAAGTGGTTGGGCCATGGTACATGGGGAACATGAGTGCACCCTAGGTTGGGAGGGAAAAGGTGCTCACAGACCACCATGGAGGGCGATGGTGGAACATTTAGTGTGTGTGTGTGTGTGTGTGTGTGTGTGTGTGTGTGTGTGTGTGTGTGTGTGTGTGTGTGTTGTGTTGTTTTGCATAATGTGGTGGTCAGGTATGAGGATTTGTACTGCTGGGGGCAGAATGCCAGTGAGTATCACAGATGGTATGCTGGGGGTCTGCAGCCAGCAGGTACACTGGACAGGATGAGGAGAGCAACATATCTTTTTTCATATGTACTTTTGTGCTCCCATCCCCAGCTGTCCACTTCCGACTGACTCCCCCAGTCCTGTCACCCAGCTCCCCTGGGACTTATCTTACACTGGTATCCTCTGCCACAGGATGTATGATGTGAGCCCAGTCATCGATGCGCAGCCTGCAGGGATCGGTCTTCATCCTGCCTCCGGGGGGTTCTTTTTCATAGAAACATAGAATTTGATGGCAGATAAGGACTGCTTGGCCCACCTAGTCTGCCCATTTCCCTACCTAATGGATAAGCTGCAGATCCTAGTTAACCAGCAGCCTATTTCTTCCTACCCCCACCCCCTAGAATTGCCTTATGACTGTCCCATGCATGCTTGAATTCCACCACTGTTTTTGACTCCACAATCTCTTCCGGAAGGCCGTTCCATGCATCCACAACCCTCTCTGTGAAAAAATACTTCCTTAAATTACCTCTGAGCTGCCCCCTCTATCTTCAAATTGTGCCCCCTTGATCTTGCACACCTCTTTTTTTGAAAGATGCAACCCTCTTGGACTTTGTTGATTCCCTTGAGGTACTTGAAAGTTTCTATCATGTCCCCCCTCTCCCTCCTTTCCTCGAGACTATACATATTAAGCTCCTTAAGTCTCTCTTCATATGTCTTCTGGTACAGACCCTGCACCATTTTAGTTGCCCTCCTCTGGACAGCTTCCATCCTGTCTATGTCTTTGCTGAGACTGGATCTCCAGAACTGCATGCAGTACTCTAGATGGGGTCTCACCAGCTGTCTGTACAAAGGGATAATAACTTCCTGTTTTCTACTGGTGATGCCTCTCCCTATGCATCCCAGTATTCCCCCAGCCCTCCTTGCTGCCCTGTCACATTGCTTGCCCACCTTTAGGTCATCTGATATGACTACCCCCCAGGTCCCTTTCCATTTTTGCTGTTTTTAGTATCTCACCCCCCCATTGTGTACTCTTCCCCTGGGTTTTTGTTTCCCTGCATTACCTTGCACTTCTTAGCATTGAATCTAAGCTGCCATACATTTGACCATTCCTCTAACCTTGCCAAGTCCCTTCTCATCCTTTCCACCCCACCTTGTGCATCAACTCTGTTGCAGATCTTTGTGTCATCTGCAAAGAGACATACTTTTCCTTCCAGTCCCTCTGCAATGTCATTTATAAAGATATTGAAGAGGACCGGTCCTAATACTGAACCTCTGTGTACCCACTAGTAACCCCCCTTTCTTTAGAGTGGACTCCATTTACTATTACTCTCTGTGTCCTATTCTCCAGCCAATTCTTTACCCAGGCTGTCATCTTGGGACCCACTCCCAGGCTGGCTAACTTGTATATTAATCTTTTGTGTGGGACTGTGTCAAATGCCTTGCTAAAGTCTAGGTAGGCCATGTCCACAGCCCCTCCCTGATCTACTACTTTGGTCACCCAGTCAAAGAAATCTATCAGATTTGTCTGGCATGACCTTCCCACTGTGAATCCATGCTGCCTTGGGTCCTGTGCCCCTCTGGCCTCTAGATACTCAACAATTCTTTCCTTCAGAAGTGATTCAATCATTTTCCCTATCACTGAGGTTAAACTAACAGGTCTGTAGTTTATTGCTTCTGCCTTGCTCCCACTTTTGTGAAGGGGAATCACATCTGCCCTCCTCCAGTCCTCGGGTACCACCCCATCCTCCCATGATTTGTTAAAGAGGGTAGTCAGTGGTGTCACTAGTTCTACCCTTAGTTCTTTTAGAATTCTGAGATGAATCCCATCAAGCCCCATTGCTTTGTCCACCTTCAGTTTTAAGAGTTCTTTCAGAACCCTTTCTTCTGTAAATGGGCTGGTATCAACTTCTGTATCCAGAGTGTTTCTATTGTTTGTTTTAGGTACCTCCCCCTCTTCATTTGTAAATACTGAGCAAAAATATTTGTTTAATATCTCTGCCTTTTCACAGTCATCCTCTGCACCCCCTTCCCCTTTATTAAGCCTCACTATCCCTTCCTTGGTCTTCCTTCGCTCCCTGATGTACCTATAAAAGGTTTTATCCCCCTTCTTAACTGAGTTGGCTATCTTTTCCTCGGTTTGGGCCTTTGCTGTTCTGATTGCCTTTCCAGCTTCCTTTTGCTTTAACTGATACAGTTCTCTGTCCTGCTCCTTCTGTGATTCCTTGTACTTCCTGAATGCTTTCTTTTTCTCTTGAACCTTCACTGACACTTCCTTTGAGAACCATAGTGGTTTCTTACATCGTTTTGTTTTGTTTATTTGCTTCACACAAAGGCTTGTTACCTCTGTGATGGCAGTTTTTATTATTCCCCATTGTTCTTCCATCCCTCCTTCCTGCCCATTTGCTAGTGCATTCCTTAGGCACTCACCCATTTTGGCAAAGTCAGCCCTCCTAAAGTCCAGTACTTTTGCCTTTGTATGGCTTGACTCTATTGCTGTGTTTATTGTGAACCATACTGTTTGATGGTCGCTAGTTCCCAGATGGCTACCCACTTCTACATCTGTGGTCTTCTCTCCATCTCCATTTGAGATACTCAGGTCTAAGACTGCTCCCTCTTGAGTGGGCTCCAATACTAGTTGTCTAAGGCATGCCCCCTGTAGGGCATCTAGAATAACCCCACTTTTCGAAGTGGCTGCTGCAACTGCACTCCAGTTAACATCTGACATATTCAGATCACCCATCAGCAATATCTCCCCTTTTCTGCCATTCTAAGTATACTTTCTATCATTTCCTTGTCCATTTCCTCCTCCTGAGAGGGGGTTCTGTATACAACCCCTGTTCAGATTGTGGTGCCATTGCCTGTCTCCAAATTGACCCACAGTGCTTCTTCTCCTCCCTGTTTACCCTTTTGTCCTGTTGCTTTGATTCTTTCCCTTATGTAAAGAGCTCCTCCTCCTCCTCTTTTACCCTCCCTGTCCCTCCTGTAGATAGTGTATCCTGGTATGTTTACATCCCAGTCATGGTTTTGTGTGTACCATGTTTCTGTGACTGCCACGATATCCAGATGTTCCTCCCCCCATCAAGGCCACTAATTCAGGGAGCTTGTTACCCAGACTATGGGCATTGGTACTCATTGCTCTCCATTTTTTGATGGCATTACCTTTTGTTGCAGCATCCCCCACTGATCTTTCTACCTCGGTCTTTTTCTCATTTAGTACCCTGTTTTGTAGGAAGAGGCTGGGATTTTCCTGCTGCTTATCAGTGTCTCCCCCCTTGACTAGTTTAAAAGCTTGCCAATGAAGCATTTAAACCGATTGCTCAAAAGACTTGTTCCCTTCCTGGGCAGATGCAGACCATCCTGCCAGTATAGGCTGGTGTCCCTCTAGGTGGAACCCCAGTCCCCAATGAAGCCAAACCCCTGTGCTCCACACCATTTTTTCAACCATTCATTAAACTGCATGGTGCAAAGTACCCTCGCCTCACCTATGCCATTGACAGGCAGCACCTCAGAGAAGGATATTGTGTGTGCTACTTGTCTTAGGCCCCTCCCCAACTCTACAAAGTCCTCCTGCACTGCTCTAATCTCATGATGAGCCAAGTCATTTGTCCCTAGGTGGACAACGACGTCCAGCTCAGACTCCCGTGCAGCTGTTCTCGTGATCCTGAGGATGCACTTCCTGTCCCTCCAAGCCATGGCACCAGGCAGGCACCTTACTTCAGTTTTCCCTGCTCCCCCCAGTTCTAGCCCCCTAATAATTGAGTCCCTGACCAGAAGATGCTTCCTTTCCCTGTGGTGTCCTCTGCCTCCTTCCTGTGGGCCTCCCTTGTGTCAGTTGTCCTCAGCTGCCTTAGTTTCCTCTGCGGGTGCATCCATAGGGGAGCTATGCTTCCCCAGAATGGTGTATGGATTGTGGAGTGGAACAACTGACTGGGTGTGCCTCTGTTCCACCATCCTCACCCTCCCTGAGCCCACTGTGGTCCAACTGCTGTGCTTTCTTCGCAACCTCTGAGGTAGTGGTGGTGGCTCTGGTGCTCCCTGGATGGGGGAGGTTCCCTTCCTACTGTGCCCTCACTAAACAATCAGCTAAAAGCTCTGACCCACCACTGCGATGAATGCCTTCCTGTCAGCAAGATGCCCTACACAACAATTTGACAAAGAAAATACCCTGCTAATCAAACAGAGAAAAATCCAGACATCCAAGTCAGACACAGGTAAACCTCCCCAGCCCCAAAACAGCCTGGTGATTTGTGCTCTGAAAGCAGTCAGCCCCAAAATAAGTCAGCTGTGCACCAGGATAGACACAGTAAACAGTATTCCGTCCCTCAGGATTTAAACTCTTCCTGCACTGAAAATCTTAACAATTGTAACAAAAGTAAAGCAAGATCCACCTCCCTCTGTTGCTTGAAAGACTGTCTTTCCTGATAATTCTAAGCTCCTTATTTCACCTTTCAGTTAGAAGTAGCCTCCACCTGCAGAATATCTGCTACAAACCAAAGACAATAGTAAGGTTCACCTTCCTCTGTTGTGAACACAACTCGCTTTCTTGCAAATTCATGTTCAGTATTGCAGCTTCCAGCCAGAGGTAGCTTCACCTGAAGAATATTAGCTGTTTTTCTCCCCGTAAATCCCGAGGCCCTAGCCATTCATGATTATGCATGCGCATGGAGGTGCACATGTGCACTGGCACCAACAACACCTTGATCTGCCCACATGGCCTAGCGATAGCCCCCCCAGTGCCCGACACTACCATCAAGCCTCCACTCAGTGGCTGCCAAGAGCAAGTGAGGCCTCCCTCCCTAACCTGGGAGAGAAGAGAGCTGCCTGGTGGCCGCTCTATCCACTCTCAGCCCTCCCCCCCGGCCGACCCCCGGCAACCCGTGCTCATTCCCAAACATGGGTCACCGGCATGGTGAGAGGTAAGGCATCTGGCGCTTCAGCCCTTTGCACCACTGGGCCAGCTATGAGAGAGCAACATGTTTGTGGGAAGCATGGGCAGGAGCCATAGAAATGTCTGAACATAACTGGGACAGTACATGGTTGTTCCTAGGGAGCCCTGCTGGAGGTCGCGGCTTGTGGCACATGTGTGATGTGCAGTACACTTGGAATGAGGCACCATGGGAGTGTGTGTGTGATGCCACCCAATGGGACAGTGGGCCTGGTACTGCAAGTGTGACATCAGGTGGGAGCGCAGGGCCCTTGGAGGCATCTAGTGATCCTTGGACAGGAAGCTGTTAGATTTCCTGGGTTGGGGGCAGGGGGAGTTATGTTAGTAAAGGAGAGCCGGGTGCATGGGGGCACACAGGAGGGATACACAGTGGGCTTTGGTATACGTGGGAAAGAGGGGGGTCCAGGGGTGGCTAGCCTAAAGCAATGTTATAAGCTGCACAACTCCAAAGAGACAGGGAACAATTGCAACATTCTTCCACAAAGTGAGGCAAATTGTGGTGATTTTTGAGGCAAATACTGCCACATTTTTCATCAAAGTGGAATTTGATGCAAAATGCGTGATGCAGAGATGCAGCCACAGAATGCAGAACTAAACATACCCACCACGTGGTGCTCCACAGTGTGCAATGGGGCAAACTGGAAACAGCCTGGCCCATAGTTGCTAGTACAATCTGCACCTGCTAACATTTCAGCACCTTTGTTTTCAAAACTGCAATATTTTTTCCTGTTGAAAATGTCCACACCATAGGGAAGAATGCCTAACTTTACTGAGGAAGAGATGGCCTTCCTGGTCAGCTCAGTGGAGCAATGGGCCCAAGTGCTACTACCACCTGGCAGCAAGCACCACACCCCAAGAGGGAGAGGGGGTGTGGCGCATAATTGCTTGTACACTTCACCACCTGTCTGGGTTCAGGTGGACCACCAGACAGGTGACATAGGTGGAATTTTGTTTGAGGAACTCCACCTGTTTGCGGTGGCTGCAGAACTTATCAAGAGAGGCAGACATCACCACAAGGGGAGACCACAGGCATGACAGAGGTAGGTGGATTTGGCATTAGCCACATGAGCCCTCCAATCCTTCCCCCCCAACAAAAGGAACCTTTTATGATGTTCTGTTTCTGCTTGTGTCTCCATCACAGATATTTGTACTACCCAGGAGGGGAGAGGGAGGCCTCAGGGTCAGCACAAGCTCACATAACAGAACAAGAGGAGGGTGGACAAGGTGGCAGGCAAGGTAAGTGCCATGTGTGGTGTATGACCCAATGGGATTAGCACTATGTCATGTGCCTTAGGTATACTGACCCAACATCATGTGCCTTTTGTTATTGTAGATCAGTGCTAGCATGTTGGGACGTGCCCATGGTGGCTGCTGTGATAAGGGCACCATTACGCTGCTGGTAGTGTAAAGATGACAAACAGTGGTTGTACAGCATGGGGTAGCTCCAAGGCTCCCCTCCCCCGACATGACAATGGGAAGGAACACCACCAGCCTCTTACACCTGAGCGGGTGGGAAAAGGGGGATGTAGTCAGTAACTGTGGGTCAATGTGTGTGTGTATGGGCAATGCCAAGTGACGAGGGAATGGTATGTAGAGCACGTGCCACTGTGGCCAACAGTGCCGCAGATTGGATGGCAGTGGAACACCATATGCCATTAGGTGTGCAGTATCATGGCATAATGTTGACATCTTCAGGGTTTCAGTCCCACTGTCCTAGTGCATCTAATGGATATGTCAGATGTCTGCAGGACATGTGCTGATACACCCCTTCCCAGGTGCCATAAGGTGCCATAATAGGGCACTCAGGTGGACGGGGTGGCACCTGCGGCTGGCCATGTCAAAGGAGGGTGGGAGAGCATGCACATGGATGTTGTGTGACAAGTGGTATAGTGTGTTGCACATGACACCTGCTTCCTGCCTTGAGAAGGGGGAGGGGAGCCATATACACTGGGGGGAATGACATGTACAGCACACAGCTTGTCCCAGATGATGGGTGCATGAAGGAGAGTTGGTCATGCATTCATGTTTGCCCTGTCATGTGAGTTCCCCCTGCAAGTCCATAACCATAGTAAGGGCCCCCTACACAGCGGTACCAGGGACTGTGAATACCTTGGCTATCGGCAGTATGCAGGTGAAGGCAGCAATGATCAACCACAGAGTACAGTGATTTCTGTCGTCCTGTTAGTGGAACACAAGACCAGTGTAGGTGACATTGAGTAATGCAGCATGACACATGAGTGGAAGAGTGCCAAATACACTGCTCCCTTAATGTAACATAGAGGACTTAGACCAGCAGAAAGCCATTCCAATGGCCCAGTAGCACTGAGGATTGAGGTGCTGGACACCACACCTCGTGCCATGCCTACAACCCGGGTTTGGGAACAGACTCGGGATATCAGGGGTCTGCAAGGGAGGGAAGGGATTGAGCATCTGTAGGACTGCTCTCTCTTCCTGGGAGGGATCTGGGTGAGCCTCGCTTCAGAGCAGGCCCTAGCAGAGACTGGGGACCTTACAAGAAGTGTGGCTTGACACAATGTTGGGGGAGCAGTGGCAGAGGAAGGCTACACTTGGATGCGCTGCTGTCATTGCACAACCACGCTCTGGAGAAAACTTCCAAGAAATACCCTGGCAGTGTAGCAGAGGCAAAGGGGGCCCCAGTGAACTGCCCACATTCCCGTAGCCAAACCTACCTGCCTGGATCTCCTCGTCCAACCCAACTCCATGGCTGCCCCTCTAATTTCCAGAAAGGCCATCAAGGGTGATCTGGGGGCGATGGTCAAGCCGTGGCATTGGAGGAGTACAGGGTTGGAGGTTTCAGGTGGGGAGTGGAGGCAGGATCAAGAGGGTACCCTGGAGAGTTGCCCTAGATTGCCAGAGCAATAAAGAGAATTGTCAAAAAATTAAAAAGAAATCCATTCCAGAATGGAAACTTCTGCAGATGTGGGTGCTGTAGCTGCTGCTTTGCCATGATACATGGGTGTCACTGGTGGTGCTCCAATGGCATCCCCACTGAGGTTTATGCTGAAATGGTCTTTGGCAAAGGGGGGAATTGTGTGCATTGTCACATGTGCACTGGAAGCACAGGAGCCACACCATGAGGCCATTGTGCACAGCACCTAAAGAGGGATGGGGTGGTTCAGTGTGAGAGCAGTGTAAGGGGTGGGGAGCTACATGGGGGAGGCCACTGCCAAAGAAGTCATGACCATCACTGAGCTGCAAGAGAGGTGTTGTAAGGCTGATGCATGGGAGGCAAGTATAGTGGCTGGTCTATGGCCTGGTGCGGAAGCTCCACGTATGTTGCTGGCCGATGAGTTAGTCCCCCAGGAAGAAGGTGTGATCATGTGCCGGGGAGCTACAAGTTGCATCAGCACCTGTGTGAAAACACCATGGTTGAGGATGATGACAGGACTTACATGGTGATGTCTGTATGTTGTGTGGGTGGCCTGTTGCTGGGTGACCCGATAGCCTGTGGGGAATGGTACATAGGGACATACTTTCACACAGCTGAGCACCACTCCACATTGGGAGAGGGCACCAGGAAGGCAAGGGTGCTTGTAGCGAGTGCTGAGCCCATGGTACGGTGCATCCACTCCCTTGCATGCTCCCAAGGGGGGAGGGGGTGCAGTGAGAAACCCACAGCAGAGTTTGTCTGTGAGGGGTGTGCCACTGTCTACCTCCAAGGTTGGGAGGGATTCACATTCCTGCAAGAAAACAGTACACACAGGGCACTGTGGCACAACGCAAAGCTGAGGTATCAGGACCCACAGTACTATTCTGCAGCCCCATGGTTGTGCATTGCACAGCACGCCAGATACCCCTCAGCAGCAGTGCCAATGATGTGATAAATGTCGGGGCCAGGGATGGTGAGCATATGGGGACATTGACCTGAGGTAGGTGGTACTGCCATAGCTACAGACCATCATGTTGTGGGGACTGTGGCATAGCTGACAAGGTTCATGCAAGATAGTGCCAACCCTGGTCCCCAGACATGTGTCCCTCGCGGTTCTGACAGTCAGGGTCATGCATCACATGTCCATTTTTGGCAGGGCACACAGACTGTTGTGTGGGAGACTTAAAGTCCTGGAGGCCCAAGTGGGCTCACATCTGCTGAAGGTTACTCAGGGACCTCCGTGGGGGACCCCATCACATGCTGTAGTACTCCGGATATGTGCTGAACGACGCCTGTCATTCCCTTGTGTAGGTCCCCCCTGGTCACAGTGTGCCTCCCTCTGAGGTCCAGATCATGGTCTACTCTCAACATGATATCTCTCCACAGTGTATACCTTCGTGGTGGACATGAGCAACTAGGGGGTGCCACGTTCATACATGCAGAACAGTAGAGCCACCCATCATGACAGTCCAAATCTGTCACGCAGTGCCCCAGGTAGGCATAGCAGCAATGGTGACATGGCCATGAGCATGGCATCCTCTCCCTGCAACCTTGACTTAGTCTGATACTACCTTCCACCTCTGTGGTTCCCTCAATTATTGCCACCCAGGATGGTCCACCCCATACATGACTGCCCACCATAGCCATTATGGTGGCGGTATGTTCCGGGGTGGCACGTCCCATGCTGCACATCTGATAGCAGTATACAGGCAGACACGTGTGTATTAGAGAGGTGTTGGACACATAAGAACATAAGAAGAAAGAACATAAGAATTTGCCAGCAGAAGGGGACCTCTTGATCTATCTAGTCTACCCAGAATACCTACCCCCCTCCTCTTAGACTATTTCCTTTTTTGTGCATAGTATTTATCCCAAACAAGTTTGAATTCCGTTACATTTTTTGAGTCTACTACCTTTTGCGGTAGGCTATTCCAAGGGTCAACAACCCTCTCGGAAACAAAAGTACTTCCTGATGTTTCCCCTAAATTTACTTCCTGCCAGTCGTAGATTGTGTCCTCTTGTATGACTCTCTGATTTAATCTGAAACAGGTTTTCCTTCCGCGCTGTGTTAATTCCCATCATATACTTAAACATGTCAATCATGTCCCCCCTGTCTCTTCTCTGTTCAAGTGAGTACAGCTGTAAGTCAGACAGTCTGGTTTCATACGGCTGACCTGCAGAGTGGCATTATCACTTCTCTTTTTCTGCTAGTTATACCCCTTCCAATGCATCCAAGGATGCCATTTGCTTTCTGTATTCCCCTTTCTCATTGCTTGCTCGTCCTAAGGTCATCTGTAATGATTCCACCAAGATCCCTCTCCACCTGTGTTACTTCAAGCTGGTGTCCTAGCAGCATGTATTCCTTCCTGGGGTTTCTTTTACCCAGATGCATGACCTTGCATTTTTTTGGCATTGAACTTCAATTGCCAATTTTTGGACCATTCTTCCAGCCTATTCACATCCTTTTCCATCTTCAAGACTCCCTCTTGGGTGTCCACCCGGTTGCAGAGTTTTGTATCATCTTCAAACAGGCATACTTTCCCCTCCAGCTCATCAGCGATGTCACTGATGAAAATGTTGAAGAGGATGGGGTCTCATAGTGACCCCTGTGGAACTCAACTGGTCACTTTATCCTCCCCTGACTGAGCTCCATTAACTAAGACCCACTGTGTCCTATCCTTGAGCCAATTTGCAATCCAGTTCACTGTTTTCTAAGTCCTGCATCCTCTAGCTTATTCATAAGCCTTCTATGGGGTACGGTGTCAAAGGCCTTGCTGAAGTCTAGGTACACCACATCTTCTGCCCCTTCCTAATCCACTGTTCTGGTCACCCAGTCAAAGAATTCTGTCATGTTTCTTAGGCATGATTTTCCTGCCGTAAATCCGTGTTGCTTGGGGTCAAGCTTTCTGGATTCTTTTAGATGATCCACTATTCTGTCTTTCAGCAGGATTTCCATAAGTTTGCCTACCACTGAGGTCAGACTGACTGCGTGGTAGTTGCCAGGCTCTTCCCTGCTTCCACTTTTATGTAAGGGTACCACCACAGTCTTTTTCCAGTCTAGTGGTATTGTGCCACTTTCCAGTGACTTATTAAACAGGTCAGTGAGCAGTGTTGCAATTTCGGCCCGTAACTCCTTTAGAATCCTAGGGTGGATTTCATCAGGTCCCATTGCTTTGTCTACTTTTAGTTTGCTAAGCTCTTCTAGGACTCTTGCTCTTGATAAGTAGAAGTCATCTGCTGTTCTACTGTTGCACACTGCATTTCCCATAGTAGGGCCGCTGCCTTGGTCTTCAATGGTGAAGACTGAGCAGAAGAATTTGTTTAGCACTTCTGCCTTGTCTTCATCCATTTCAACTATCTGTCCTTCAGTTGATTTTAGCCTCATTACCCCACCCTTACTCCCACATACTTCCTCCCAGCATGGCATGCAGGTGGTGCACACATGCCTGAGCCACAGATGACACAGCACACCCTTTGGTATGTGCTTCACACCCTACATACCTCCCCAGACTGGCAGTCACAGGATACCTGTGTTAGTGGTGAGACCACACACCCCAGAGGATGTGCTTTTCACTGGGGCACCTCCTGAACCTGTGGTATTGCCCAGATGTGGGACGTCAGCACCAGCAGTAGTACCTGCACCCCTTCATAGCCCACATAACACAGGACAGTGTATTGGCGCCCCCACCCATCTCCTTCTGCAGATGGTGCACTCAGACATTCCACACAACGCTGTTAGGTCATCCTTCTACACGTCAGGAGAGTCAGGCCGTGTTGCACACCCTCACCCACTAGGAACACATGCTCCAGAAGATGTAGCATGGGTCTTACCATCATGGGCCATGGCGCCACACTGGCCCTCACAACACAGTGTGATACCAGCAGCAGACTTGGAAGCTTCTGCCATATCTCTCCTGGCCTGCATGTGTCTTTGCCTCTCTCCCTGCCATTGACAAGCACCCTCCCTGTAGATGCACATCTGCACTGCACTAATGGCTTGCAGATCTCTTTTTCCCTACAGGTGGTGTCTGGAGTGGTGGAAGGAGGCCAGCCTCCAGATCATTTTGGCAGTGTGCACTGGAGTGGGCAATGAGACTTAAGAGAAGGGAGGTCCAAGCATACCTGTTGCCACACGGAGGCGGAAACGGTGGCCACAGTCCACCATGACACTGAGGAGGAGAGCGCCTCAGAACACAGGGAACAGGAAGAGCAGTCAGCACAACCTCAACCTACTGGTGGTCCGGACCTGCCACAGCAGCACACCAAGCTGAAACGGTGGACAGGAGCAGGAGCCCAAGCACAGGAGGGACCACCGGCACCAACCCCAGCAAAGGAGGATGAGCCGGGCACACAGAACAATCAGGCCGGGAGATCAGAGGGCTGTGGGTTCAGTTCCCACATCTGGCACTTGGGTTAATATCCCAGTACTGACACTGTAGTGCAGCATGAGAGGGGTGCTGCACTTCTGAGGTGCCGTCTTTCGGATGAGATGTTAAACCGAGGTCCCATCTGCCTGGATTGGTGGTAGTTCAGGTGGATGTTAAAGATCCCATGGCACTTATCGAAAAGAGTAGGGGAATTTCCCCGGTGTCCTGGACAAATTTCCCTCATTCACTAAAAATACCACCAACAGCTTAATCTGGTTCAAGGTCAGTTGGCATTCATCTGTATCCCCTTCCCCCGGGTCGTGCCTGAAAATAGGCAGGATTTGTCTAGTGCACTTACCCGGTCAACAAAAGCTAAATAATAAATAAATAAATAATAATTATGTGGAGGGTGCTGGAGGTGCCCCTGATCTCAGACAGCAATCCCCCTAAGGGGGACATGGCAGCAAAGGTGAGCCAACCTCCACAGGGCAGATTGTCCTGCTTCATGGGTGTTGTGGTTACCGGACTGCAGGCAATTGCCTCAGACCTACAGAGAATACAGGGCATTATTAATACCCTCCTGAAAGCTGTGAGGTAGTTTAGTAACTCACAAGTATAAATAAGGTACAAGAAGGGAGCATTTTTCAGTAAAAAAAAGATGTTCAAGAACAAGAGGGCATGCTATGAAGCTGGAAGGGGTAGACTCAGGGGAAACATGAGAAAGTACTTCTTCACAGAAACAGTGGCAGATACATGGAACAGCCCCCCAGCGGAGGTGGTGGAGGCAAAAACTGTAACAGGATTCAAGAATGCATGGGATAGGCATAAGGGAACCTTAGCGGTAGGAAAGGGAGGGTAAAGCTGGAGATCAAGTAGGGTCTGATGTACTACAGTAGCTAGGGAAAATTGGCAGACTAGGTGGGCCAAGCGATCCTTATCTGTCGTCAAATTCTATGTTTCTATGTTTCTAACACATCCATTGGCTGAACACCCCAATTCTTGCAGTGCAGGAAGCCTTTTTATATAGTTCTTACTTCCCCCTTTCATGTTAACTGCTCATCATTCCTCTGTTTTTACTGTAGTTCAATGTATTTTATTGTCCTTGTTATTATTATCCCCCCTGTACATAGTTTCCATTGTTCATTTGTTATTGTTGTTTTGAAAGTTATACTGTATGTAATTCCTTATTGTCCCTGTCATTATGCCCATTGTTTATGTTGCAGTTCCCCTTCCTATTCTCAATACACTGTTATTAACAATTTACTTATCTGTGGTGTGTGTGGTTCACAGAGTTAGGGGGCCACAGAAACAGCATGGTGTGTTTGTGCAGCAAAGTATCCCACTGTGGCACATATCACTTGAGGGACATTTGCTTCGCCACCTCTAGTACTGCTGTACCACTAGTTCAGCTCCCCCCTCCCCCCATTCCCTAGACCCTATTCCAGGTGGGTCGCAAGTCTGTGGTCCCCGAGTCTGGACGGAGCTGTATGATGTGACCTCCTCAGTGCACCACCCGTGACTCTGTGGGGCGACACATGGGCCCTCGGTGTCTACACACCTTATCTGCCACCGTGTCTCCACCCCCCATACTGCACGATCAAAGCATGTGCTGTGTGCCCCTAAGTCCTAAACACAGTAACCCGATGCTGTACACCACAAAGTGTCCCACACAGGGGTTCCCTGCATGCCATTCCTGAGGAAGATGCTGACAAGGTAGCACAATGTGGGCATGCAAGGGCTTCTGCTGGTGTGCATACCTTAAGCACTGTCCCATTGTGTATCTGCCAGACCTCAGTCCTTATGCCAGTTCCAGTGCATCCTTTCCTGACCACCGGGTCTCCTTATCCCAGCAACATCCAGTGGGGCTGGGCTTGTGCCTTGCCTAGCAGCATGGATACCACCCATGTGGACAGGCAACCACAGTGCATGACATAGATACATAGATACATAGATACATAGACAGTGTCGGCAGATAAGGGCCTATGGCCCACCCCGTCTGCCCATTTGAGCTTGTAAGTTCAGTTTATGTTTTCTTAGAAGTCTGTTGCCCTTTACCCCTGACCTCCAGAATTCCTTTATGTCTATCCCATGCATTCTTAAATCCCGTGATTGTTTCAGCCCCCACCACTTCCTCTGGCAGGGTGTTCCACTTGTCCACCACCCGTTCTGTGAAGAAATTCTTCCTCACATTTCCTCTGAATCGTCCTCCCTCCAACTTCATCCCATGCCCTCTAGTCCTAGAACATCTTTTTCGCTTAAAAATAGTGTATTCCTGCACCCTGTTCCTCCCTGTAAGATAATTGTATGTCTCTGTCATATCCCCTCTCTCCCTCCTCTCCTCCAGGGAGTACATGTGCTGCATGCCTACAATGCTGTAGTAATATCTCTGTAAAGTAGTAACAGGAGACCAGATAAGGTATAAGGCATGTAGATCTGTATTGTCACAATGGAGCTGATGAGGTTAACCCTTGCATATTTACAGAATCATGGGTACATACTGGCAAGCAAACCCCCAACTTTCCCTAACACCCCCCTGGGTGTCACTGTGGTGGCAGTCATCTGTGCCCCCCTGCCCTGGACCTGTGGCATATGCTTCTGTGCTGTGCCGAGTCCACCCTAGCCCCCCTAAGGCTTTCCTGCTATGGCATGGTGGTATGCCTTATCAATGTCTTGCCCAGTGTCCATATGGAGGGGCCACATGTACACCTGCTAAACTATGCTCAATACATGCTCCCATGGTGACCCCATGGTGATCCTCCTGTACTGATTGTCAGGCAACAAGCATGCAAGCATTGCAGTGGGCATCAGACCCTCCCAAAGGCCCCCCCCCCCGGATCACAAGGTCACCCATTGCAGCCATATACTTTGCCACTTGCAAGCCATCTCTGCCTCTCACTTCTGCTTGCATGTCTGCTATCAGCATCCCCAGTGGTAACATGTGGCACTTGGCTAGCACGGTCTCCATGGATGAGGATGACCACCTTTCTGTTGTGCATAATGTCTTCCTCAGGGCCAGCACAGCACCCTGCATATTGTTGTTAGCAGACACTATTCCACCCCCCATGCACCCTAGCCTCCATCCTCTCCATCAGGGTGGCTCATGTGATGATGTCTCATGGCCCCCGGCCATCATGCTTACCCCTGCTGACACAGTTGTCACACCATTGGTGCCACACATTGTGGTTAGGGCAGGCACATACACGTCACCCCCTACCACTCCCTGTAGGGCACTCAGCCGACTGCTGCTGTGTACCTGCAGGGAATTAAACTGTGGTGCATGCAGGTGACTGCGGTGTGCCAGTGCCCCTCCCCCGTGGCAACTACACTCCAGTCCACACTGCTGTATGGCACACTGTCCCAGATGTGGGGATACATTGCAGGGCAGCTCCAATCTTTCCTGCCAAGCTATCTATAATGCCTTCACTGCCATCCCACTTGTGCTCCCCAGCTGTTGACATTAGTGGTGACTCCAGGGAGGGTGTGCCACCTGCTGTGTCACTGTACCCTAGGGTGCTCTGGAGTCAACCACCACAGCCATTGGAGCCATGATAGGAAGGATGCCTCAGGCTTAGACATTGCATCTGGTTGATGTCAAGCACTATCACACTGACAGCCATCCTGGTGTTGGGTCTGTGTGTCCCTACTGTTATCACATAACCTGCGTGTGATGGTGGGGTGCATCAAACCATGTCCTTGCCTGGACCATGGTGGAGAAGTATGCCCCATCATGTCTCATGCCAAAGCCCTGACCACTAAATGTTGTACCGCCTCCCATGCTGTGGTCAGAATACCCATGTGTGTCTGCTCCTTAGCCACTCTGGCTGAGTTCTCTTCTGGTGTGTGGAGCACTACATGCAGTGGGGGCATGGAGTACACCCCACAATGATGCATCTGTGTCATGTGGGGCAGCTTCTGGGCTGTCACCCTGCTACATCTCCCATAATGCAGTGCAGATAACTTAATTGTTACTGGCAGTGTGGTGGGAGTTCTCCCCCAAGGTGTCCTGATGCTGACTTGGCCTAGGTTCTCCTGCAGGGCTACTACCCAGTCCAGGGCAAGAGACACGCAGTCTAGTATGGCTGTCTGTCCCTGCAGGACAGCTGTCTGCTGTGATTCATGGGCTGCCACATGCTGCAGGCCAAGAGTGATGATATCCTGCACACATTGATTGCATCCTCCACACACTGATGATGCTGTCGTGAAGCACTGTGGTACCCCTCCATTGCCACCCCGATGGCACTGAGTTCCTTGCCTAGCACTACCTCGCTGTCAAGCATACTTTGGCAGAGGCGATCCACCTCATCCACGTCCATGTCTACAGAGGGGGTGCCAGGTGCTGCTGGTGCCACTATCCCCTCCTCCTGGATAGATGGTGCTGGTGTGAGGTCCTGTGCTACATTTTCCTGGATGAAGTCTACTCCAGGGGTGACATTGTCACCACAATCCAGTTGTTCTCCCACTGAAGGCTCTGCCCTGTCAGCACTGTCTCTGGTCAGCTCCGGGAGGTCATGGTCCACAGGGCTCTCTACATGCTGTGTTTCCTCACTTGATGGTGTCTAACTTCCATGCCCTGAGGAACTCTCAAACTCGACTGCTGTGTCTGCACCACTCTGTGCATGTGCTGAGCATCCACTGTTCCCTGCTGTGGCTGCATCCTACATGCTCAAGCTACCTGGAAAGACAGCAGCACATGTTCATTTTCGTGAAGTCCAGCCAGAGAGTCAAAGTCATGTGTAACTCACTTCCCCCATTGCCAATACATACTGCGCCTCTGTCATCCCCCAACAGTACCAGCTGGCTACCTACTGTACATATGCTGCACCACACCCCTTGCAGCATGGATGAGCCAACACTGAGCCAATACCCAATGCAGCATACCCAGCAATGTTACAACCTACCCACTGTGGTACTGGTCCGCCCCTCCCAGAACCTAGCACTTGCTCTGCAGTACCATGCACTAACCCCTTTTAGGGTACATCACAGTACCTCACCCACCAGCCTCCCCCCAGCTGCACATCTGCATGCTACACACCCCTTGCCTGGCCAACATGACATGTGAAAGTTGCACACTGTAACCTCTCATTGTGCTAAGGGAGGGGGATCGGGGAGGAACCACTAAACTACTAGGTAATTTTTTTTTTGTACCGGGATGGGGAACTGGCATTGGGGGAGAGAAGAGGGACTACTAGACTACCAAGATATTTTTTTTCATAATGAGACAGTGATTGGACATTGGGGAGTGTGGAGGGACCACTAGACTACCGGGTAATTTGTTTTTTTATATGGGGATGGGGAAAGAGCACCGGGGGAGGGACCACTAGACTACCAGGATAATTTTTTCATAAGGAGACAGTGATCGGATATGGGGGACTGCAAGACTACCAGGTAATTAATTTTTATAGGTGGACAGGGATCAGACATTGGGGGAGGGGAGAGGGGGAGGGATCACTAGACTTCCAGGATCTTTTTTTACAAAGAGACAGCGATCATACAGAAAATGCTGGGGAAGAGCTCCTCTTGCTAAGCTGAGCACCCTGTCTTTTGGGTGCCCAGAAAAGGTATTAGTTGGCATAATTTAAAAAACAAACATCAGAATGAAGCTAAAATGGTCCTATTTGGTTCTGAAGTTTGTTTTTTGAAATACATTCATTTTTATGATTTTTATGTGTTTTCTTTCTCTCGCTAACTGAAAAAAACAAAATGGTGGATGCACAAAAAAGGATTTCCCACCTGCAGCACAGGACGACCCATCTGCAAAAAGGGATTACACTCCTGCGGCACAGGATCCTTTTTCATGCCGAACATCTGTAATTTCCCATTGGAAATAATGGGAACTTAAAAATGTAATAACTTTGGAAGAGATAAAAATTTATTCACCAAACTAGCGAAAGGCACATCTGTGAGGCAAAGGCTTTCTACCCTGAAAATTTCAGACCACAGTTTAAAACTGTTTCTGAGCTATAGGTGGACAAAGAAAGAGCAAATAAATGTAAATTTAACAACTGTTCAGACTCTGTGTCTCAGAAACCACACAACTGATTCAAATGAAATTTGGTACATCAACAGACCTACCCCACAAAATTATGCCTGCAAAATTTCATGTGAATATGTTGATCTGTTCCAAGTTATTAAAGTACAAAAACTGGACTTTAACATAGACGTCATCCCTCAACCCTAACTATACTGGTTCTACAGCACCGGCATAATAATTTATTTAATCTTATATTGCAATTTTGGGTACTTCCTCCTAGTTTGCAGGGTTATAGTCCCGGGCATAAATATTCAGAAATGCACCAAAGGCTGGCGCAAGTCCGGCGCAGTGCAAATCCGATGCACTGTGGCGCAACAGGAGCTATATTCAGAGGTTACACTGGCCGCACTGCACCAGTGCAACCCAGCTGAATATGGCACAGTTGCGCCATGGTGCAATCAGAGTTGTGCCATGGCGCAAACACAGGTGCGCCATGGTGCAGAAAGAGATGCTCCAGCGCAACTGTGAGAGCAGAAAAGCAACGCAAAAGGGGGGGACAGCACAGAGAAGAGACCCAGGGACAGAACCAGGGAAGCATAGTGACAGGCCACAGGAAGCCACCACCAGCAGGGCGCACACAGGCACCCAGACACCCCCCCAGAACATAACAGTGGCACAGATAGTAGGTAACAGGAAGTTCCAGTGGCCAACGGAGGGCCATCAAGGGAGCCCCCCCGCAGGCTGCAGGCCATGCCCCACCCACCCACCCACCCGGACCAGAGCAGGCCACACCCAGGACCACGCAGCCAAGCACACACACACACGCCACACAGGCGGCCCACACAGTAGGCACGGAATGCACAGGGAGGCACTTAGCATGGCAGACCATATGGGACAGGCTGCACAATGCCAAGCGGGGGCCCCAACACAACATGCGACCAGTATCCGACCAAAGACCATGGCCGTGTGCCACCATCATACACACACCCCTGACAGCCACCCCATAGGCACCCCAAGGCACAGCCACCGACCGAGGGGAGGGACATCACTACAGTGGGACACTCCACAGCACACAGCAGTGAACCACAGAAGCACAACATGCACCCCGACACATGCACGCCACATGGACAGAAACTGGGCCACTGCAGCATGGCTTCTCACGTCACCTGCAAAGCAGACACTGACACAGGCAGGTAAGTCAAAAAATATATAATTCCAAACCAAACTATTTACAACAAAAGGGGGTGGGAAAGGGTAGGAATCAAGGGAAGGGGACAGGGAACAGGGATTGTACAGTGGGATGGGAGACTGCAGGGGGAGGTACAGCAGGGGAAACAGGGGAATGCTGGGGCCAAACTACCGGTGGCCACAGCCTGCCACCACCTTAGTGTCCTTGCCACCTCCATTCCTCCAGCAGCAAGCAGCGAACCTGCAGGACAGCCTCCATCGTGGTGGACATTATTAGAATTAGCTGCCAGAGCAGTCTGCAGTATACGGGCCTCCAACGTCTCTGCTGGACACCTATGACAAGGGACAGGACAGGTGATCAGTGCAATGTCCCAAGGAATCATGCCCACCCACAGCCTGCAATGGGCAGTGGGAACACACACCCCCAGAGGGCCCATACCGGCCACCCGCAGGGGGTGGGCCAATGCCTGCCAGCAACTTGGCACACCAGGACAATGCACAGAGGTGGTTCCCACTGCACAATGGCCACCCGGCTGTGCAATGACAGTCACATGGCACAGTACACCAACAGCACCACAGCAACGTCAGTGGCAGCCAGGCGCACATCCACCTCACCAACAGCTGGTACATGTGTCCAATGGATGTGCCACAGTGGCAAGCACCAAGCACAGTGTGACACACACAGCTACCATGGCACAGGTGGCCATGCCCACACCCATGCCCCCGCCACCCCCCCATGTAAAGTGTAAAGGACCATGATAGTGCCTACCTGCCCTCCGTGGCCCCGCTGGTGCTGGAGCTGCTCCTGCTCCACCTCCGTGGCCTACTGCAGCCTGCTGTCCAGCTGCTGCTGCTGCCACCTGCACCCACCGGCAATTCCCAGGCCCTGGGAATGGAACATAAACAGGTACACATCAGAAAACATCCACAGCAGCTGCCCACCACCCCCACCCCTGTGCACAAGGTGAGTCCCTGCCCGACACGTCCCGCACAGCTGCTTCGTAACGCAAGTGGCAGCTGGAAATACCACCCCATGATGCGCATGATGAAAGTGCACCACTCTGCAGGGCATGCCAGGCAGCCTAGCCAACATAACAGTACAGCACCAGGGCACACATGCAATATGGGCCGACTTACCAGGCTGTGGCACAGCTCCATGCCTGATGTGCCCCTCAAGCATCCTCACGCACTCTGGGTCCCTCCTCACTAGGTCACTGTACTGGTGGCGGCATTGCTCCCCCATCCTGGCCACCCCGGTCCTTCACTGCAGTGTGGCAGCAATCACCTGCCACACCACGACCCTTGGCTGCTGCAGGGGCACCTGGCCAAATAGTTGGGGGGCGTGGGGCTGGACACAGGCGACCAGGTTGACAAGCTCAACCTGTGTCCAGTTCTGGGCTCTCAGGACTCATCTCTGCACCATGCAGTGCAGTGAACTCGGCACCCAAAATGGCGGCAGTAAGCACATGTCTCCACGACATGCGCCAGATGCATGATGCGAGGGAACATGAACTGTGTCCGCCCATCACACAGTCCCGGAGATGTGCCGCTTGGGGATGGCTTGGTAGGGTCACCGGGTGTGGGGAGTGACCATGGGGTCAGGGGTCACAGCAGGGATCAGGGGTCGCCCACCTCTGCGCAGTGTGCATGTGCACGATAGCAGGCCTGGAGCATCATGCACTGTGCCCCCTCACCATGCTGTCAGCACACAGTGCGTGATTGACTCCATGATACCGTTCAGTGCATGCACACTGTGGGTCTGCACACCACGCATGCGTGCGCATTGTACCATGACTTGCTCCAGAGCAATCTCATTGTGCACGGGGCAAAATCACGATATTCAGACACCACATGCAAATGAGCTCATCAGCCAATGCATGGTGCACTGGGTGCATTAGCATGTCATTACTGTTGCGCCAAACCTTATTTGCATGCGTTGTGCCATATAAGCGCCAGCGAACAGCATAGGCCATGGACTGGTATTGCATCCTTTCGGGGTAAGTTGCACATGCCGCTGCAGGTCATTGGGAGCAGACAGCACAGCAGGGTGGGATGGAGAAGAGTGATGCTGCCACTGACACACTATGCTGTCCATGTCCACAGGAAGCGACATGTCTGAACGTGAGGAGGGTGAGGAGCGTGGAATTTCACTAAAGCAGAGACAGAGGCCTGTTTAATGCATACCTCAATAGGGAGCCCCTGTTGAGTGGTGCCACGGGCACACCACAGGACAGGGCTGGTGTCTGGGAGGAGGTAGTGGCATACATCAACCAGCATGGCAACCACTAGCGGTTGGTGCAGGAGTGCCAGAAAAAAGTGGGCACGGACAAAAGGTGCATCAAGGAGAAGGTGGCAGCCATCTGTGCATCCCAGAATGCCACCAGAGGGGGGGCCGGCAGATGCGGCACTGCCCATGGCACAGGAGGAGTTGGTGGCAGCCATCATACACCGCAGCAAGGTGAAGGGTGTGCCTGGTGGCAGTTTCCAGATGGGTGGCAGCCAATCACTGCATGGTAAAGTATGTCAGCCACGCACAGCTGGTGGCATGGAGGTGCAGACATGGGCATGCTGGCATGCATGCAGCCAGCATGCATGTCATGGGCATGTGTGCGCACCCACGCGCATGCCATGCTGTAGGATACATGCAGTGGCAGTGTGGGGGGGCACATGTGGGCAATGTATCACTAGCATGCTTCTCTTTCTCTTGCAGCACCAGCATGCCTCCATGCAGATGATGGGGAGCTGGCAGCGGCAGTGGTCATGGACACTGGAACAGCCCCGGAGGACCAGCCATCCACCTCCACTGGCATCTGGGGGCCCAACAGGCTGCAGCTCACCACCACTGTGCAGGCGGATGTCCTGGACCTGGGGTCGGATGAGGCCCTGGATGTGTTCCTGCAGGATGCCAGCCTTGGTGGTGTCTGTGCAGAGACACAGATCGGGGTGGGGTCCAACACCGATGACGAAGTCATGCTTATCCTGGACAGCATGGCCACCATTGTGGGTGAGACTCCCCTGCTGGCCACTGACACAGGCAGCACACCCAGTGTTTTGCCAGCAGAGGAACAGCTGCCCGCCACCACTGCAGGTGCAGTGGTGTGCACTGCCCTAGCTGTGCCCTGGTCCTCCGCCGGTGCACCTGCCGTGCCCAATCCCCCTGCAGACCCCACTGTGCAGCATCCACCAGAGAGGGGGGCTGTGCAGCGTGGCCGGTCACCACATGGGGATCAGTGTCCGGCCCAGGAGCCCCAGGACGCCAACCCACTGGCTGAGCACACCGGTTTGCTGTGGGCATCCATTCAGCAACAGGTGCTGCTTGCCACTGGGGTGCGTGCACTGCAAGCGGAGGTGCTCCAGTTAACCGAGCAGCAGGAGAGGGGCACTGCGCAGATCCTGGCAGAGATGCAGCACATGCAGGAGGCCACGACTGCATCCCTGGATCGCATTGTCACTGTAATTTCAGATGGCTTTGCACTGCTGGCTGCCACAGGGTGTGGCCGGGCACAGATGATCCCCCGCAGTGCGCTGTCCACCCCACGAACCCAACGTCGGGCGACCCCAGCGCAGTCAACACCGAGCTCTTATGTCAGCATCCCAGGCATGCCTGGGACTGGCCTGTTTGGGCCCCTTGACACCCCCACAAGGACATGGTCACAGTCCCACGGTTCAACCCCTGGCGGCTGTTGCACATCCCCCCATGGCTGATGCACAGCCTGTGGCTGCCAAACGGCCCAGGCGCAGCCACCTCTGTGGTCATGTTGGCCATGGTTCCATGCAGCAGACCTGATGTGCAGGCCGCCCCGCCTGCAGTCTGCAGCTGCTGCCCAGTGCACACATGGGTGGTGTGTGTGTGCCTACCACTGGTGTGGCACCTGTGTGTCATGCCACATGCTACCTGTGTGCGTGCTTGCCCGGCCACTGGGCCATGTGGCATGGGCATGATGACAGCAGTCTTGCACTGGTTGCGCCTGTGCACCAGTGCAGTGCATCTGATCCATGCCAGATACCTACACCTGTGCGTTGGGGTGTGTGTGTGGGGGGGTGCTGTGTGTGGTTGTGTGCCCCTGTCTCCCCTACCCCTGCCATGCACACCCCTGCTTGTGTGCTGTACCTGTTTGTGTGGCCTATGCATATGTATCGCACCACCTACCTGTGTGCACTATAGTGCTCCCGTGCAATGGTGACCCGGTGTCATCTCTCCTGCTGCTGCAGCCAGGGATTTCTCCACCCAAGGGGTGGCTGTCCACCTCCCTCTGGCCCACTGCCTCCATCATCCCCACTACTGTCGCCCTCATCTGCCTCAACAGCTATCCCATGGTCAATGGCCATGTTGTGCAGTATGCAGTATGCAGCAGGCCAGGAATAGGCCACAGGCTTTCGAGGGGCTGTACTGTAGGGCACCGCATGACCTGTCTAGGCAATGGAAATGTGCTTTCAGCATGCCAAAGACACACTCAATGATGTTGCATGTGCTGGTGTGTGTCTCATTGTAGCGTTCCTCTGCTGTGGACGATGGGCACCAGTAGGGGGTGAGCAGCCGGGGCCGCAGTGGATAGGCGCTGTCCCCTGTGTGGATAATAACATGGTTAGCCCTCTGCTGTTCTATGCTACCCCCCTTGCCTGTTCCTGGTGCCCATGCCACAATGCACATCCTGCCCTCCCCCATCCCACAGTCTGCTCTGCCCATTGCCCCTTGCCCATGTCATACTCACCCACTAGGTGGCCCATAGGGATATCACCATGTTTAAACCTGTGGCACAGCACAGAGCTGTGCCAGATGAATGCATCATGTGCACTCCCAGGGTGTGTGGCGCAGACATTGGTAATGCGCCCCATGGCATCGCACATCACCTGGCAGTTGACACTCAGGTTCCCCTTCCTGTTGATGTACGCCACACCCTCAGGGCCAGGTGGCATATGGATGCCCACGTGGGTGCAGTCAATGGCCCCAATCACACCAGGCATATGTGCTACCCTGTGGAAGTCCTGCATGGTTGCTGTACACTCCACCTGTGTGCTGGGGGAAACAGATGAATTCCAACGTAAGTGGCAGCAGAGTGTTGAGGAACTGTGTGATGAGGCAGGACATGGCCAACTGGGTTATGCCTGTGGTGTCCCCAGTTGGTCTCTGGAAGGTGCACGTAGTGAGCAGGCACATGACGGCTGTCACCTTCATCTCCACAGAGATGGCGCTACTTTGTCTGGTGGGTGCCTGCATCTCCTCACTGTACAGCTCACAGAGCTGCCTCAGAATGGCCCTGTTCAGGTGGTACCAGCCCACAATCTCCTTGTTACTGTATTGCTCGATGACGATGAGGGCGCGGTACCACCTGTGTCAGGCATATCGTCGATGGGCCCTTCCACGGCCACATCGCTGTTCCTCCTGCCCCCTCACACCCTCATTATGACCTCCATCATGAAGGGCGCACTATACATGGCCCTTGCTGTCCAATATCCCCCATGGCGGGTGGCTGCTGCTGACTGTGTGCCACCCTGATGCACTGCCTGGCAATGTGTCTGTCTCTCTTTCTCACTCTTTCTGCCCCTCTCTCCCTCTTCAATGCCACCTCTGTCCCTCTCTCTCTGTGTCTGCCTTGGTCTGTCTGTCTCTCTCTCTCTTCTCTCTCTCTCTCACTCCCTCTCACCTGGTGCAAGTGCTGTCTGTGTGCTTGTGTCCTATATTTATAGGAACAAGTCTGCTCAGTGCACCTTTGATTTGCTCCACACTTGCACCATGGTTTCACGGTTGAATATCCCACTGTGCTGGATATTCATGGGAATGCCCCCTGCACTTGCATCTGCATTCATTACAGTTGTGCATTAGTGCAATGAGATTTGTGCTGCGCATTGGCTCCCACTGAATATGGCTCCTTGGTGCAAGTCCGCACTTGTGCCAGTGCAACTCAGTTGCACCATGCACAACTGCTTTGAATATCCGAGCCCTGATTTTTAAGAAAGGCTCTATGCATGACCCTGTAATATATTGGCCAATCAGTTCAATTGGCTCATCCCAAAAATCTCCACATATTATTTTAACTAGATTATTTATTTATCTATTTATTCAATTTTGATGACTGAGTAGGTTTTAGGCTTTGGTAAAGCAGGAAGGAATACTGGACAAGGCTCAGAATGGTTTTAGAGAGGAGAGATCAACAACGGAGCACTGTTTCGTTCCGAGCCACCTAATTTACAAATAGGTCTGTATTAGGCTGGCAAAATTATTCTGTTGTTTCCTGCACTTAAAGGCCATGTCGAACAGCTTTAGTGAGGAACTTCTTTGGTCTCATTTACTGTCTTAAAATATTGATCCACATCTTCTTGTAATTATAACCTGTTTACTGTACATAAATCCACTTGATCTAGGGTCCAATACAATCAAGAGGGCAACCTGATGGAGAAAATGCCCTCAGATCTGGGAGTAAGGTAATAGTGATTATTATCCTCTTTATTATTTAACGTGTAACTAAATTATATTTAGTTACAGGATCCATACTTTCACTCTCCAAAAGTTAAAGATAAAGCCATCAGCTGGCCAGCCTATGCTGGTGATGTATGTACCTTTACTCTCCTCCTCTCTTCCATGCTTACAATGCAGACTACAGAAATTCCCTGATCTATATGCCCTAAATTCACTACAAATAAACAAAGATAAAGCACAATTAGTAATATTTGGTAACAAGGGCAAAATGCATTACTCATTGTGTTTAAACAGTGAACCTTTTAGTCTTACCTGATTATTAGGATTGTCTGGCAGTTTGCTTTACAACTAACACTCCCTAGAATATGCATCTGGATATGATTCACAACAAAATAACTAAAACAGTTAATTATTTAAATAATTTTATGTATTAAATATGGATATCAGTCTGTGTCAGAAATTTAACAGTACTGAATGCTAAAATCAAAACTGCTGTATCATATGCTGCTTAAATCTGGGGCTTTAAAAAATAATTTTAAACAATGCTTATCTTACATATTGCATGTTCCAGGATATGTATCTGCATCCATATTAAGAATGGAACTAGGTCAATATCTCATCTTAATTCCGATTAAAGAAAGGCAACTAATATTTGTTTTGGATTTATTTGCCTTGCCAGAAAGAAGATACCACAGAATATGCATGAAAGGGGACATAGAATACACTGCAAGAGGATTTAACTTCCCCTATACTAAATCGATAAATGATATATTTTATCCACTGGCACTGGACAAGCTCGTAATGGAACTTTACTATAGACATACTGTAGCGTTCCTATTGTTTGGAAGGTCAAAAATTGTTGTAGGTTAGAGGAGAAGGGGAAAGAAGCTTCTAGCTGGATGCTGGGAGAATGAGGAGACTTGAAAGATTTGTTTAGCTGGTTTTCTTTGTGTTTCCAGCAGACAATGTGGTGTTTGTGTGTGTTTAAAAGCTGAAGGCAGAGAGAGTAAGTAGACTTGAAATATTTTCTCAGCTGGTTTTCTGTGTGTTTCTAGCAGACTATTTGGTGTTTGTGAGTGTTCAAAAGTTGCTAACTGGCCTGTAAGTGCAGGCATCATATTACAGGGGATTAGTGCTGTTTGAAAGTAAAGTGGGACTCCCAACAAAGTCAGTCTTCAGTTAGGGGGAAGAAGCTTCTAGCTGGATGCTGGGAGAGTAAGGAGACTTGAAAGATTTTCTTAGCTGGTTTTCTTTGTGTTTCCAGCAGACAATTTGGTGTTTGTTTGTGTTTAAAAGCTGAAGGCAGGGAGAGTAAGTAGACTTGAAAGATTTTCTTAACTGGTTTTCTGTGTGTTTCTAGCAGACTATTTGGTGTTTGTGGGTGTTTAAAAGTTGCTATCGGGCCTGTAAGTGCAGGCATAATATTACAGGGGATTAGTGTTGTTTGAAAGTAAGGTGGGACTCCCAATTCAGTCAGTCTTCAGTTAGAGGGGAAGAGGGGAGAAGCTTCTAGCTGGATGCTGGGAGAGTAAGGAGACTTGAAAGATTTTCTTAGTTGGTAGTGCTTGGAGGTGCAGTGAGGGTCAGACACAGGGCTGATACACTCTGGTGAGAGTCGGGTGTAGGCCCTGATCCCCCCCTCCCCAGAGCTTGGCTGCTTGGTGAGGCCGCACCTTGAGTACTGCATGCAGTTTTGGAGGCCACACTTAAAGAGGGACATTGAACTCCTGGAGAGGGTCCAGAGGAGGGCAACCAAATTGATCTGGGACTTGGGGGACAGGATCTATGGGGAGAGGCTCGAAGAGCTAAATATGTAAACATTGGAAGAGAGAAGGGACCGGGGGGACATGATAGAGGTCTTCAGGTACATGAATGGGTTAAATAGGGGAGGAGCAGTCAGGGTGCGCCGAAGGAAGGAGAGGGGGGCAACTAGAGGGCATGGGTGGAAGCTGGAGGGGGGCAGATTCAGGGGAGAAAGGAGGAGGTGCTACTTCACTGAGAGGGTGGTGGAGCCATGGAATGCACTGCCACGGGGCTGGTGGAGGTAGAGACAGTGGAGGGGTTCAAGAAGGGGTGGGACAGGTACTGGGGAAGGGTTCTGGAAGCAAAGTCCTGTGCAGCGGGAATATCTGAGACTGGGAAGGGAGAAGCCAGAGAGGGCGAGGGGGGCAGTAAGGTCAGCTCCCAGGGTGGGGGATAACCAAATGAACAGACACGAAAGACCATTAGGCCTATTCTGCTGGCATTTTAGTATGTTAGTATGTAGCAGTACAATCTGACAGAGATGTTATTTCAGAGTCCAGGTTCCATCCATGGTACAAACATTTGAAATCACATTTTGGTGTGCCATTTAACCCTAAAGAATGTGGTATTATGCTGTGGATGACATCCCTTACTTCACCTGCAGTAGTGTGCCCATGGTGCCATGCAAGCTTTATAGTAGATGAGGTATGGGGTGCCATTCATAACATGACACTGGGAAGGTCACCAGGGCTGGGTGGCTTTCCCAGTGACTTCTATGCTGCATTTGGGGATATTCTGACCCCTCATCTTGCCACAATCTTTAATGAGGCCTGGAATGTTGGTAACCTTCCCCCCTCATTCCAACAAACCCTTATTACTCTAATTCCTAAAAAAGAACAGGACGGTGTAAAGTGTTCCATGTTCCATCCCATATCCCTCATTAATATTGTTGCCAAACTATTTGGCAAAGTGTTAGTGTGTGACATGGAATGGTGGGAAAGTCATGTCAGATGAATCTAATAGATTTCTTTGACTGGGTGACCAAAGTAGTAGACCAGGGAGGGGCTATAGACATGGCCTACCTAGACTTTAGCAAGGCATTTGACACAGTCCCACACAAAAGATTAATAAACAAGTTAGCCAGCCTTGGAGTGGGTCCTAAGGTGTTAGCCTGGGTAAAACATTGGCTGGACAACAGGATGCAGAGAGTAATACAGTAGTAAACGGAGTCCATTCTGAAGAAAGGGGGGTTACTAGCAGGGTACTGCAGGGTTCAGTACTGGGACCAGTCCTCTTTAATGTCTTTATAAGTGACATTGCGGAGGGGCTGGAAGGAAAAGTATGTCTCTTTGCAAATGACACAAATATCTCCAACAGGGTTGATACACAAGGAGTGGAAAGGATGAGAAGGGACTTGGCAAGGTTGGAGGAATGGTCAAATACATGGCAGCTTAGGTTCAACGCAGGAAGTGCAAAGTAATGCACCTGGGAAACAAAAACCAAGGGGAAGAGTACACAATGGGGGGTGGGATACTAACAACAACAAAAATGGAAAGGAACCTGGAGTAGTCATATCAGATGATCTAAAGATGGGCGAGCAATGTGAGGAGGCAGTAAGGAGGGCTGGGGGGATACTGGGATGCATAGGGAGAGGCATTACCAATAGAAAACAGGAAGTTGTTATCCCTCTGTACAGACAGTTGGTGAGACCCCATCTGGAGTACTGTGTGCAGTTCTGGAGACTCCACAAGGACATAGACAGGATGGAGGCTGTCCAGAGGAGGGCATCTAAAATGGTGCAGGGTCTGCACCAGAAGCCATATGAAGAGAGACTAAAGGAGCTTAATATGTTTACCCTTGAGGAAAGGAGGGAGAGGGGGGACATGATAGAAACTTTCAAGTACCTCAAGGGAATCAACAAAGTCCAAGACAGTAGCATCTTTCAAAAAAAGAGATGTGCAAGAACAAGGAGGCACAATTTGAAGATAGAGGGGGGGGATGACTCAGAGGTAATGTGAGGAAGTATTTTTCCACAGAGAGGGTTGTGGATGCATGGAATGGCCTTCCTGAGGAGATTGTGTAGTCAAAAACAGTGGGGGAATTCAAGAATGCATAGGACAGACATAAGGCAATTTTAGTGGGGGGTAGGAGGAAGTAAGTTGTTGGTTAACTAGGATCTGCAGCTTATCCATTAGGTAGGGAAATGGGCAGACTAGGTGGGCCAGGCAGTCCTTATCTGCTGTCAAATTCTATGTTTCTGTTAAGTTTATGGGAGACCACAATCACCCAGACACTCAGCTTTGTCCCTGGCCAACTGGTACAGATAGTGTCCATTTGATACTTGTCCTGTCTTGGGAAGTTCAGAACAGCAGGACGTCCATGGCCACCCTCTCCCTAGATGCTGAGAAAGTGTTCAGTAGGGTGGAGTGGGCATACCACTTTGATGCAATGGATAGGTTTGGCTTACCCTCAAGCTTCATCGGCTTAGTCAAGTTCCTGTACGTGTAACCAACTGCATCAGTCATAACTAATTTGTTCACCCCTCCCCCTTTCAGTTTGCAGTGGGCATGAGGCAGGGCTGTCCCGGTCGCTGTTTCTTTTCATGCTGGTGATAAAACCCCTAGCTCAGAAGATACATGCCTCTTAATCATTCCCTGGTATCCTGGTAAGGGATGCTACACATAAATTGTCACTCTTTTCAGATCACAGCACCCTCTTCATGGTGGACATTCCTAAATCCCTGGCAACATTGGCCACTATTGTAACAGAATGCTCAGCATTACCAGGATGCAGACTAAATGGGGCAAAATCTCAAATACTGCCCTTAAATGCAACATGTACTCAAGCATTAACCCAAGGCTTTCCATACCAGTGGTCCATCTTGGGAGTTACTTGTCTAGTAATCCAACTCTGTCCCACTATTCAGGCCATAACTGCAGTCAATGCTTAAGTAATATTAAAAAAAACTAGACAAGGACCTCTCCAGATGGGGAGATGTCATGCTCTCCATCTGGGGTAAAGTGAATGCCGTAAAGATGGTATTGCTACCTAAATTGCAGTACATCTTCTCCAACTTGTCCATCAAAATACCAGTTTCCTTCTACAAAACTTTGAATACTAAGATCTCCTCTATTACCTTGGGGGGAGAGCTCCTAAAATCAGATTACAAAACCTCCAAGCACAATGGTGTCAAGGGGGCTTTGGACTTCCTAATCTATAATAATAATAAATTTTATTGTTAAAGCGCCTTTAAAATTTTCAAGGCGCTGTACAAAACACATAATAAAAATCAGACATTATAATTCAGTATAAAACACAGGTAAAACTACAGCTTCATCAACAACTTATGCAGAATACTATAGGAAAGCAATTTGATAGAGATGGGTTTTTAAACCCCTCTTAAATTCCTCCACAGAGGTGCACTGCCGTAACCGACGGGGTAGAGAATTCCAAAGAGTGGGAGCAGCATAGGAAAAAGCTCTGCAACCAGAAGAATTTAGACTCACTCTTGGAATCTCTAGCAACCCCTCGTCAGTCGAGCGGAGCGATTGGCCAGGGCAGTAGAGGACTAAAAGATCTTTCAGATAGGCTGGACCCTGGTCATGTAGGGCTTTAAAAGTCAATAAACAGACTTTAAAGGTGATCCGCCACCGAACAGGAAGCCAGTGCAGTTTTCGCAGCACCGGGGTAATATGACGAGACCTACTGGTCCCAGTCAAAACCTGGGCTGCCACGTTCTGCACTAGCTGAAGACGGCGGATTTCAACCCCAGAAAGTCCAAAATACAGGGAGCTGCAGTAGTCCAAACGTGAGGACACGAAGGCGTGGACCAACAGAGGTAACGTGTTAGATGGAACAAGGTGCTTCACTCTAGCGATATTCCTAAGGTGGTAAAAGGAAGTCTTGATGACTGCTGACACCTGTGACTGTAGTGTCAGCCTGTCATCCAAGATAACCCCTAGGTTACACACCTGTTCAGAGGTCAGAAGTGACACACCCCCAAGAAAAATTCCTGAGGGTGCACCAACAGGCGACCCCTCTATCCGACAGCCCGGATCCACTACCAAAACCTCTGTCTTTTCTGAGTTCAACTTCAGCCAACTAGAATCCATCCAACCCTGGATTTCTTTCAGACAGTTGTTAAACACCGAGAGAGCTCCATCCTGTTCAGGAACAAAAGACAGGTATAGCTAGGTATCATCTGCATAGCAATGAAACCTCAGCTTATACCGTCTTATAATGTCTCCGAGGGGCAGCATATACACCGCAAATAACATGGGAGATAGCACAGAACCCTGAGGCACCCCACACAACAAAGAAGTTGGGCCAGAGGAAAAAAGCCCCGACACAACTCTTTGTGATCTCCCAGTGAGGAATGAGGTGAACCATCGAAGGACGATTCCTGATATTCCTCAAATCTGCCTCAGGCGTGCTAACAACACCACATGATCCACGGTGTCAAAGGCTGACGAGAGATCAAGAAGAACTAGAATAGAATGTCTCTTCTGGTCTCTCACCCTCAGGAGATCATTAAGCACCCGAACCAGCGCAGTCTTGGTGCTATGTCTTTTACGAAAACCTGATTGGAAGGGTTCGTAAATGTCATGGATGGTTAAATGGTTCTCCAATTGGACCGCCACTACCTTCTCAATCACCTTCCCAATAAAGGGTAGGTTTGAGATGGGTCATTAGTTTGTGAAACAGTCAGGATCCAAGGTAGCTTTCTTCAAGAGGGGTGTCACCACCGCCTCTTTCAGGGAGCTAGGAAACTCACCCAATTCCAAGGAGCACCAGACTATTTGCACAAGGATTGGACCGATGATATCACAACAACCCAATATTAGGGAAGTCGGTCCAGGATCCAATCTACAGATCATAGGGTGCACACCATGGATAATCCTCATGACATCCATGAAATCAGGTCTGCTGAAGGAACACCAAGAAAACTGAGGTACCGTGAACTCATGTTGTTCAACAGCATCCACCTTAGAAGCCGCTGGACGCAGATCCGCCCTGATGTCGGCCACTTTATTAGCGAAGAATCGAGCGAGCTCCTCACACTCTAATTGCGAAAAAACTTTCCGAACTTGTAGACAAGCTGGGTTGCACAGCCTGTCCACAGTTCGAAAAACTGAGCCGGTCAATTCCTGGCTGCTGCAATCTCCCTGGACAGGAATTCTGCCTTCTTATGGGAGATTGCAGATTGATAGACAGAATAATGGTCCATCAATCTAAGGCAGTCGGCATCAAGGGTGGATCTGCACCAGCAGCGTTCTAATCTTCGCCCCTGTCTCCGCATCTCCCTCAACGTCCCATCAAACCAGGGCACCTTGGGAGGAAGGGAAAGGGCGCATACACGAACAGGAGCAATAGTATCCAGAGCCAACGTAACAGCCTTGTTATAGGCCATCACCAAGGTCTCTGGACTACTGCTCGCCAACGAAGGGAATGAGAGGTCAAGAACCGCTGCAAGGCCCTGGGGTGTAATATCCCGTAAAGGGCAGTATCTCGCCATCTCCACAGGGGTAGGCCTTCTCAGGGGGGTACTAAAATTGAACCTCACAGTGTAGTGGTCTGACCAAACAACTGGTTCCACCCCCAAGGAGAAAGACTAAGTCCAAAGAGTGTCCAGATTTATAAGTAGCGGTGGAAACCACCTGCGTAAAGCCCAAAGAGATCATTAATTGGAGGAAGTGATTACCAAATTGCGAGAGTTCATCGTCGACCCAGGCGTTGAAGTCACCCAGAACCATCAATCTGGGTGACTCAAACGACATGTCAACGATGAAGTCTGCCACTTCCTGTAAGAACTGTTTCCCATCTCCTGGTGGATGGTAGATGAGTATGATTGGAACGCCAACACCCGCTACCACTGTGCACTCAAAGGACTCAGTCTCCCCACTACCACACTCGTGAGGCCCAATTCTGTCTTAAAACAGACTGCAACCCCCCAACCCCTGCGATCCAATCTTGGGCGGTGTATCATCGAATACCCAGCTGGAGTCATAGATTCCAAAGTGGGGCCTGGATTTTCATCGAGCCAGGTCTCGGTGATGCAAGCCAAGTCAGTCGAACCAACAAGATCAGCTATGATGCCAGTCTTGTTTCTGACGGACCTAGCTTTGCATAACACCACCTGAGTTGAACGAACCTTGGAGGCTGTCAAGCCCATCTGCCTACTAGATTCTGTAGTGCCCTTGGGTATGGGCACCAGACATGGCAAACCATGGTCTGGGTTCCATTTCACCCCAGGGCACCTTCTAGATCTAACAACCCTGACACGATGCATGGTAGGGTCATCATGTGCCAGGCAGTGGCATGTTATAAGCCAGACCTTTCTACACATACCCCAAGGTAGATCCCTCTGGGGCAAGTACATCAGCTGCTCCACCCTTGGGCTCTTATATCTCTTGACATGGGCCTCCACCAGAAAGTGTCCACATGCACCAACTATACTAAACAGGTCTGACTCAAACAGGTGTCAACCTTGGGTTGGAATCCCACTACCACATGTCATAGGCTCCCTTGGCTGAATCCTCAACTAACCATTGGTCAAACTATGACTGATTGGCCATACTGGAAAGAACAGGGGGTCCATACCCTACAGGACCTCTATGACCTCCCAGGTATGCCCACTACATGGCCGTTGTCTAAAAAACTGTGCCATGTCCCTGTGAGCCCCTGATTGACTGGTTGCTGTCCCAGGACTCTAGTGATTGGTGCGGATTCTTGGCTGCTATTTTCCACTGCCTTAAGCACAGTACCTTATCGTAGCCTTTTCTACTTTGCTGTGCTACTGGGTTTATTTGTCCCACACCGCCCTCCCCGACACTGGCCTCTATTAAATAGACATTGGCTCCACCTTTGCCTCTCACTATTAGCTCATCCAGTGTAACATCACAACTTGTGTTACAGTTGCTTGCACAATCAGCAATCTTATCTCTCAGGTTATAACATGTCTAAGCTCCCTTAGGGCAGGGCAGGATAGGTTAAGCTCTTCTAAGTAGATAGCCAGTTAGGTCTCTGTGCCTTGCTAAACCCTTGCTTTGATGAATCTTTAACTGTGCTATTGAGCACTGACCTAAATTTGCAAAATCCTCTGGAAAGGATTCTTACATGGATACTCTGCGCTCTATTAAGCCCCTTCTATCAAGTGGAAAATCTGTCTGAGTTCATTCTCTATTCCCTCCTGTGCTTGTATTACTATTAAGCCTTGCTCACCTTCTACTACGATGAAGGGTGTCACTCATATTAATTGAGTAATCCCGCTACGTGATAATACTATTTTATATATATTTTTTTTTTATCTGAAAGCATATAGCACCAAATATGGTATCCCAAATCCGTATCCTACTGGGCCTCCTAGCCCCCCTTGGATACTGCCCCTTCCAGTTCCTAGACTGCCCTACTGGTGTCCAGACCAAGGTGGCAATGTCCCTAACCTCATGTGCAACTGGCTTCCTTGGCTTCCAACAGAAATACTGTACTGACATATTTACAAATACAGGCTTGCAACAAATTCTATTTCCCAAGGTCCTGTCAAATCTTAGAAAATACCTTGCTATGCAGGGCGATAAATTAAATATCCCAAATAGCACTGAGGCTCAATAAACAATGGCTGGTATATTTTACCCTTATATACCTGCTCTTGCTTTCTGCACGGGCGCTCCTATACCTTCATGCTAACCCATGGTCAGCCAGAACTACATCCTCTCCTCATATGGAACCAGGATGTTACAAAAGAGGTAAAAGTCGCTTAACAAGGCTACTCTTGGAAGCCATCAAAAAGCTTATTTTATTACTGCTCATTTGTGCAAGTAATGTTGAGCTCAACCCTGGAACCATTCTTCCAATTGCATCCCCATCCCAAACTGGCCAACTGAATGGAATGAGCCTAATCCATATCAATGCCTGTAACCTACTTAGGAAATCTGAATCAGTCCAAACGTGGATTAATCACACCTGCCCTGATGTGCTAGTGGTCACTGAAACTTGGCTTAAGCCTGTGACTCCAGATCACGAAATTACCATTCCTTCATATAATTTGTTCAGAACAGACAGACCCTCGAGAGGCAGGGGTGTAGCAATATACATCCAGGACAAATATGTCATCTCCGTAGCACACTCTACTAGTCTGCCCAAGGAATTTGAATGTCTCTCATTAAAAGTGCAGCTTACCAACACAAACACTATGCACATTATTGGTTGTTACAGGCCTCATGCTGCAGGTTTAAAATTACTGAACCACCTAAGTGATGTCCTAGATGTATTATCCACTGAAGTCATATTATTGGGTGATCTGAATCTGGACTGGCTTTCCGCAGTATCTAAACCTCTAAAAGAGTTTTGCAACACCTTTAGTTTTACACAAATCATAGCTGAAACCACAAGGCCTAACATCAAAACCCCAGAGAAAAATACTTTGCTTGATTTAATATTAGTCAATAAACCGCACCTATTTACTCATGCAAGTGCATTCTTCAGCGACGTCGGCAATCATACAATAGACTGTGTGAGCTCTATTCCCAAGGCAGTGTCATCCTCCAAGTATATCCTTAAGAGATGCCGGAGGAATTTTGACCTGATAGCCCTCTGTTCAGACCTCCAGCATGCTGTCTGGCAGGACTTCTATCTGGCCCTAACTGCGGACGTGGCCTATGAGGAATTTCACAAAATAGTGCTCAAGGCCCTAGACAAACACGCTCCTCTAGTTAAAATCAGAACCAAAAAGAAAACATGTCTATGGTTTACTGGTGGATTGAAAGCCGCGTTATTGCATAGAGACTCCTTGTGGAAAAAAGCAAAAAAAACTAAACTCCCAGCTGATTGGTCAGCCTTCAGGGCAGCTAGGAATTAGTGCACTAAGCTCACCAGAACTGAGAAAGCAAAGTACTTCCAAGCAGAAATTGATAATGCCTCTAATGACTCCAAGAAATTTTGGAAAACTCTAAAGGATATTGAAGGTTACTCCTCTGCTCCCTCTCTTCCCTTAAAAATCACTACGGGTGGTGATTCCTTTACTGACAAACAATCTATTCTCGAACTTCTAAACAACCATTTTGCTACAGCAGGAATAGCCTTTGATGCCTCACTGGCCTGCTCGTTCCGATCTCAGCTAGGTGTTCCAAAACCGGATTGGCTTAACCATTGTTTATTAACACAAAAGGCAATCTTCACCTTCCAACCTGTCACTTTAAAGCAAATTGAGAACCTTCTCCTGGCTCTAGATACTAGGAAAAAGTGCTGGTGCAGACCAAATAGAGCCGTATTACTTAAAGTTAGGATATTATGCTCTAGCCGCTCCGATAGCTCATCTCTTTAACTTGTCCTTCATGCAGGGTTCCATCCCAACAGTATGGAAGTCAGCACAGGTGATTCCACTCTTTAAGTCTGGTGACACTTTTGACTTAAACAATTATCGGCCCATTTCATTACTCCCTATTTTGTCAAAGGTACTGGAGAACGTAGTGAATTTACAGCTAAGGCAACACCTTCATATGCACAATCTTCTCAACAAAGTCCAATCTGGTTTTAGGCCTAACCACAGCACAATCTCTGCACTTGCCAAAGTCACAAATGATTGGCAGATGGCCTTAGATAATAAAAAAATACATATGCAGCTTATTCCTTGATCCGAGTAAAGCTTTCAATATGGTGGACCGTGACCTTCTTATTACCACTTTGCATATTGTTGGAGCAGACCCACTGTCAATCAAGTGGTTTACTAGCTATTTCACTGGAACCACCAACAAGTTAAAGCAGATGATAATCTTTCTACCCTGAAAACTGTACAAAGAGGAGTGCCCCAAGGATCCATACTAGGACCCTTGTTGTTTGCTGTCTATATCAACACCTTAAATGATGGAATCTCAGATGCTAGTATTCACCTGTTTGTGGATGACACTGTGCTATACTTAGCCAGGCCTTCTCTGAACCAGGCCTGCAAAGACCTCCAACTTGAATTTAACCGTCTACAGGAAAACCTACTGCATCTGAAGTTGCTCTTAAATGCTAAAAAAACCAAAGTTATGCTTTTTGCTCCAAATCCATGTATGTATACCACAAAGGGTCCCTTTACCTTCCCTGTCATACAGTCACTGCTTGGTGAATCCCTAGAGTTTGTATCAGTCTTCAAGTACTTGGGGGTTGGGGTTGACAACAGGCTTTCATTCTCAGTTCACATTGAAAACCTAACCATAAGACTAAGACAAAGACTTGGTATCTTCTTTCACATAAAACATCTACTACCTCAGGATTCAAAAATACGTTTAGTACAAACTACGTTCTTACCGCTCCTAGACTGTGCCGATATCCTGTATGGTCATGGGACTAGTGTGGCTTTAGGGAAATGTGACACCCTCTATCATCGGGCAATTAGATTTATGACAAATGCACCATACTCCACTCATCACTGCACCCTTTACTTTATGCTTGGCTGGAACTCACTTAGTTACAGATGGCATAAAAACGCTATCCTTTGGACACTTAGAGCATTAACAAATAAGCTTCCTAAATACATCTCTGACTGTCTACCTCTCTGAGAACCAGGGAGTTACCTTCTAAGAAGCCTTTCATATTCCTCTCTTGTTATTCCTAAGGTAAATACGTGCTTTGGCAAAGTGGCCATAAGTCACTTTCTCCCAGTCCTTTGGAACAATATGCAAAAACCCTTAAAAATTGTCCTCCCAGTGAAAGTACCCTTCTTCAAAACTCTCTTTGCTAAGACCTTTAAAGAACTATGCAACTGCCCTCACTAGCTTAACCATTCTGGAGCTCTTCCTTATCTCCCAGTGTCCAGCTGTCTTATGACTTCTACTACCTGGATAATGTGGTTACAGGGTGACATTTTGTATTAAATGACTCATGCATCCTGCTGTTTTTTTTCTGTTTTGTTTATGTATTTGATGTATAAATGTGTCTTTATTCTTCTTCTTGCATATGATGTACAAACTATAACCTAATTGCAAGACTGTACTGATTGTGCCTTGTATTATATGTTCATCAAACTGTACAAACTATAACCTATTTGCAAGAATGTATTTATTGTGCCTTATATTATATGTTCATCTAACTTTTTATATTATATACCTTTACCTGTCCCAGGTCCACCTTGTAAATGAGCTGTCTCAATGGTGTTTCACCTGGATAAATAAAAATTGATTGATTGATTGGCCTGCTTACCTGAGTCTTACACTCCTTTGATGATATGGTTGTGAAATATTCAATCCCCAGGTCCCATTTCAGGAGATTCCTCCCACTGAGGGACCTCTTGAGAATTAAGGTTTCTAACAACCATGTCCTCCCACAGAAAAGTCCCTGGAGGCATAGGATGACCACCTCACATCCTTGCAGCACCTTGCAACAAAGCTTAAGAAATTGCTGGACTCTCTGCACACACCCCACCTCTCGGCCATCCTGAGAACAGGAACTGGGTGTTGACATACCACCAGTGGACCGGTAAGAAGTGTGGCCTAAAACCTATAAAGTGTTCTGAGAGCTTCAAGCTAAAACCATGCAGTACAAAATTTTCCATAGGGCTTACCCCCCCCATGGCTGTATAAAGCAGGTTTTACAGTAGTAAGTGACTGTTGGAGGTGTGCCTCACCCCAGGCATCATTAATATATATTACGTGGGTGTGCCCAAGCCTAGAATAATATTGGGCCAAAATCTGGGAAAAGCTTTTTTTTTTGTTTTGTTTGGTTGTTTTTTTTGCAAAGAATAGTTTTATTAGGGCACGTTCCATAATGCAAATAAAGACAATATAACAATTAAGGAAGGAAGGGAAATTCAGTAGTCCCAATACAATGAAAATTAGAGACGTGGTATATACATCGTTAAACATCTGAAAATTCTCACTTCTAGCCAAAAAAAAACCCTAAATAAACATTTTTTGACCAGTCTTCACACTTTTTGTTGTACAGCTTCCAAACTGAATCATAATCAACAAAGTGATTATTATTATACAATGTTCTTAGGAAAAGTTGTTTCCACTCTATGTCTGGACATTTTGGATTAGTCCCGACTGATTTCAAATATTTTAAAATTAGCCATTTGACAGACATTGTATTAGCTTTAAAAATGGTTCCATAGCTTTTCTTTATCCTTTGGGGGTTATACATTTCCCAAAGTGTAACTGTACAATTGTTCCAATTACATGATTGGAAACCTATCCTTTCCAAAAGAGTAAAAGACTGGTTCCACTGCTCCCTGCTCCATTTGCATTCCCAAAACATATGTATAAGATCAGCATCCAAATGTTTACAAAGCCAATGTTGGCTTGAATTTATAGCTTTCATTTTGTACAACCTGCATAGTGTATAGTAGGCTCTAGTGAGAATTTTGAACTGGATTGATTTGTCTCTTGCTAACTTATAGCTATAGATTTGGGCTAATGCCAGCAACAACTGTTGTTCTGTTATTTCCTGTTTTGTTTCATTCTTCCATTGTAATATTGTTTTTTTGTATAATTTAAGTGCATTTAGGTGAAATTTGGAGCATATCCATGGATATAATTTCAAATCAAATCAAAGCTTTATTTATAAAAAGGCACCTTTCCAAACCAAGGTGCCTGTACAATAAAACCACACACATTTTTATAAATATCCAGATAAAATTAAAACTAAAAAATACAATAGCAGCTTTAGTAGTTAGAAAATGCCAGGCTGAAAAGATACATTTTCAAAGCAACTTTAAAACTTTGAACAGTCAGGCAATCTTACACCCGATGAGGCAGAGGATTCCACAGGGTCGGGCCACAAAACTAAATGCCCTTGCCCCAGATGTTAGTAAACAAACCTGGGGAATCTCTAGCAATCCCTCATCAGTGGATCAGAGAGGGTGGAGGGGACAGTAGGGGTGAAGGAGATCTTTCAGGTAACTGGGTCCTTGATTATGTAGGGCCTTGTAGGTTAGTAAAGCAACCTTGAAGGTGATCCACCACTGTATCGGCAGCCAGTGCAGTCCACGGAGCACAGGCGTTATATGACTGGTCCTAGAGGTACCAGTCAAAAGCCTGGCTGCCACATTCTGCACTAGCTGCAAGCAGCAGATATCAACCCCCAGTAGCCCTAGGTAAAGGGCATTGCAGTAGTCAAGGCGGGAGGTAACAAAAGCATGGACCAGCATTGGAAGATCACTGGGAGGAACCAGGTGCTTTACCCGGGTGATATTCCTCAGATGGTAAAAAGAGGTTTTGACAGCTGCTGACACATGCAATTTTAGGGTCAGGCAGTTATCAAACATAACGCCAGGTTCCACACCCACTCTGAGGTAGTTAGCTGGACACCTCCAAGCCATAGATCCGAAGGAGAACCTACCAACACACCTGCCTCACAACAACCTGGGTCCACAACCAACACCTCACTTTTTGGGGGGTTTAACCACAGCCAGCTCACATTCATCCAGTCCTGGATTTCAGTTATACAGCTGTTAAAGACCGAGACAGCATCATCCTGATCAGGCACAAAAGACATGTACAGCTGAGTATCATCTGCATAGCAATGAAAACTCAAGCCGTACTGCCTAATAATCACTCCCAATGGCAGCATATACACCACAAACAACATAGGTGCCAAGATGGAGCCCTGCGGTACCCCACCAAGATAGAATGGAGCTGAGGAAAAAAAAACAGACACCGCCCTCAAAGTTTTGTTTGTAGAACTATGCATGTCTTTTAGTTCCTGTTCTATAATACAATTATTGGGGGCTCATACCCATCTTTGATAGTCTTTTTTGTATAGATAGCTTATTTGATTAAAGAAAAAAACAAGTCAGAATCTTTTAATTGAAATTTATCTCTGAATGAGCTCCTAGAGAGTTTAATTCCACTAAAGTACATATCTTCCCATTTTCTGATGCCCTTTTGAATCCATTGTGCATTGTGCAACATTTTACCTTGTTAGGAGAAATTAGGATTCAACCAAATATCATTTAATTGGGAACTTGTAACTAACAAGTTAGATGTTTTTAAGAATTTTTGTAGAATCGTGCATAAGTTCTTAATAATACTGCTTTTGGATTTTGCTCCTAATAAAGGTGAAAAAGTATATTTTTATTGTTTAATTGTTCTTAAAAGTGAACTTTCAGGATTTGGTTCTCCCATTGTAGATTTATGTCTTTAAATGCCCAGTTTATTATTAGTTTTATAATAAAAGAGTAGTAACAGATCCAGATATCTGGGCATGCCAGACCACCTTTTTCCTTAGGTAGACATAATTTGGACCATGAAATGCGAGGTGTCTTGTTATTCCATATGAAGTTACTAAACATTTTATTAACTTTTTTAAACCATTGGGCTGGGATTGGGTATAAAATAGATTGTAGTATATATGAAAGTGAAGGAACTGCCACCATTTTTGCTAATTGTATTTTCCCCATATTGATAGATGAAATTTGTTTCAATTCTGAAATTGAAATTTTAAAGACCAGTATAGGGATTAAAAATTATAATAGTACCAATCCTGTAATTTGTTCAAAATAGTGATTCCTAAATAAGTCATGCCATTGGGTTGTATTTTGGCTTTTATTACTTTTTGAAGAATCTCTGATTGTAGTATATTAAAGGTTACCATTTCCAATTTTGTTTCATTAATTTTATATCCAGCTATCTTGGGGAACCGGTTAATTAATTTCATTAATTCAATCAAGCTTTGTGTTGGGTCCTATGCCAGAATTAATAAATCATCTGCATAAGCATTGTTTTTTTATTTCTAAAGAAGCTACCTTAATGCCAGAAATAAGATGGTTGGATTGTATTTCTTTTAATAATAGTTCTAGTCCTATTACAAACAATGAAGGGGACAATGGGCAACCTAGCCTTACCCCCCCAATATAAGTTAAAGGACTTAGAAAGGTGACCATTAATTTTCAAGTGGGCATAAGATTTCTTATATACTGTTTGTATATACTTTATGAACTGAGGGGGGAATTAAAAATTCCCATCGCTTGGAATAGATATGCCCATTCCATTATGTCAAAGGCTTTAGTAGTGTCTAATGACAAAAACAAGGCCTGTGTACCTGAGTCTAAAAGGTATTCCATCATAAATTGTAACTTAATAATTCCGGTTTGTATATACCTTTCTGGCACAAAACCAGACTGATTTGTATGAATAATAGATCCTAAAATAGTTTGGATTCTATTATTTAGTATTTTGATGTATATCTTGTAATCTCAGTTTAAAATTGCTATGGGTCTACAGTTTTCTTATTTTTTTTTTTCGATAAATCTTAACCCTGTTTAGGTATCACTGAGATAAATGCATGGTTGAAAGAGTCTGGCAGAGTATTTAGTATCTGAATTTGATTAAAAAGGGATTATAACCAAGGTCTTATTGATTTACCGAAAGTAACATAAAAGTCCAAAGTTAAGCCATCGGGGTCTGGGCATTTGTCTTTCTTCATACTATTGAGTGCATCCATGATCTCTGTTTCGGATATTGAATTTGTTAGACCTTCCCAGTCTTCTTCCTAGAGTTTTGTATGGCAGAATATCTCATAATAAAGCACCTCCAAGATAGGGTTGCATCCTAATCTATATAATTTTGTATAAAAGTCATAAAATTCTACTTCTATCCTCTTGGGACAAACACTTATGGCCATCCGGCTTTATAATTAAAGTAATGTCTGATTTACTTTGACGGTCCTGAAATCTGTTTGCTAATACTCACCCTATTTGTTCACTGTATTGTTTCAATGTTTTATTCCTTCTTGCCCATGAAAATGTGGTCTGATAAATTTCAGTAGAGTCAATAAATCTCCTCAACTCCATTCGTTCAGTTTAGCTGTCTTATCTAAGTTCCTATTTTTAACCTCTAACTCCAAGGCTTTACGTTTATCCTGAACTTTTTTTGATTTTGTATTCTATTTTTATTTTTCCATGATGCTACTGAAATAAAAATGCCCTGGATTGTGGCTTTCAGTGCGTCCCAGCTCTGTATAATATTGTCATTATTAATTTTGTTTTCTATGAAAAAAATTGTAATGGCCATTTCTATCTGTCCCTTAATGGCCTGATCTATCAACAGAAAATTATTAAATCTCCATATGTTAGATTTCCTTGTGGAGCCATCAAAGATTATATCAATTGAAACCATATTATGGTATGGCAGTATCATAGGTTGTATACATGTATCTATTGCTGTACAAGAGACTAATAGTTCCCTGGAGACAAGGATATAATCTAGGCATGAATGCATTTTATGTCTTGCCAAGAAAAATGTGTAATCTCTAGTATTGGTATTTCATTCTCTCCAGATATCTGTTAAACTGACCGAGTCCAGAAAAACACCTAATTGTTTGGCTTTGTATTTGTCCCAAGAGGAGAAGGGGGATTATCTGTCCCATGAATCTTTAACTGGGCAATTAAAGTTGCCTCCCAGAATTAGATTAAAACAGTCTAGGTCATAAATAATCTTATTCATTCCAGACAGAACATTATTAAAACCTGTAAATGGTCAAGCCATACAAAGACAAAGGTACTGGATTTTAGGAGGGCTGACTTTGCCAAAATGGGTGAGTGCCTAAGGAATGCACTAGCAAATGGGCAGGAAGGAGGGGTGGAAGAACAATGGGGAATAATAAAAACTGCCATCACAGAGGTAACAAGCCTTTGTGTAAAGCAAATAAACAAAATGAAACGAGGTAAGAAACCACTATGGTTCTCAAAGGAAGTGTCAGTGAAGGTTCAAGAGAAAAAAGCATTCAGGAAGTACAAGGAATCACAGAAGGAACAGGACAGAGAACTGTATCAGTTAAAGCAAAGGAAGCTGGAAGGCAGTCAGAACAGCAAAGGCCCAAACCGAGGAAAGATAGCCAACTCAGTTAAGAAGGGGATAAAACCTTTTATAGGTACATCAGGGAGTGAAGGAAGACCAAGGGAGGGATAGTGAGGCTTAATAAAGGGGAGAGAGGGTGGGCAGAGGGTGACTGTGAAAAGGCAGAGATACTAAACAAATATTTTTGCTCAGTATTTACAAAGGAAGAGGGGGAGGTACCTAAAACAAACAGTAGAAACACTCTGGATACAGAAGTTGATACCAGCCCATTTACAGAAGAAAAGGTTCCGAAAGAGCTCTTAAAACTGAAGGTGGACAAAGCGATGAGGCCTGATGGGATTCATCCCAGAATTCTAAAAGAACTAAGGATTGAACTAGTGACACCACTGACTACCCTATTTAACAAATCATGGGAGGATGGGGTGGTACCTGAGGACTGGAAGAGGGCAGATGTGATTCCCCTTCACAAAAGTGGGAGCAAGGCAGAAGCAGGAAACTACAGACCTGTTAGTTTAACCTCAGTGGTAGGGAAAATGATGGAATCACTTCTGAAGGAAAGAATTGTTGTATCTATAGGCCTGAGGGCACAGGACCCAAGGCAGCATGTATTCACAGCGGAAGTTCATGCCAGACAAATCTGATAGATTTCTTTGACTGGGTGACCAAAGTAGTTGATCAGGAGGGCTGTGGACATGGCCTACCTAGACTTTAGCAAGGCATTTGACACAGTCCCACAAAGATTAATATACAAGTTAGCCAGCCTGGGAGTGGGTCCCAAGATGACAGCCTGGGTAAAGAATTGGCTGGAGAATAGGACACAGAGTAATAGTAAATGAAGTCCACTCTGAAAAAGGAGGTTAGTAGTAGAATTGCAGAGGTTCAGTAATAGGACCGGTCCTCTTCAATGTCTTTATAAGCAACATTGCAGAGGACTGAAGAAAAGTATGTCTCTTTGCAGATGACACAACGATCTGCAAACAGAGTTGATGCACAAGGTGGGGTGGAAAGGATGAGAAGGACTTGGCAAGGTTAGAGGAATGGTCAAATGTATGGCAGCTTAGATTCAATGCTAAGAAGTGCAAGGTAATGCACCTGGGAAACAAAAACCAGGGAAGAGTACACAATGGGGTGAGATACTAACAACAACAAAATGGAAAGGGACCTGGGGGTAGTCATATCAGATGACCTAAAGGTGGGCAAGCAATGTGAGAGGGCAGCAAGGAGGGCTGGGGGATACTGGGATGCGTGGGAGAGGCATCACCAGTAGAAACAAGAAGTTATTATCCCTCTGTACAGACAGCTGGTGAGACCACATCTGGAGTACTGCGTGCAGTTCTGGAGACCCAATCTCCGCAAGAACATAGACAGGATGGAAGTTGTCAGAGGAGGGCAACTAAAATGGTGCAGGGTCTGCACGGAAGACATATGAAGAGAGAGACTTAGGAGCTTAATATGATAGCCTCGAGGAAAGGAGGAGAGGGGACGTGATAGAAGCGTTCAAGTACCTCAAGGGAATCAACAAAGTCCAAGAGGGTAGCATCTTTCAAAAAGAGTGTGCAAGAACAAGGGGCACAATTGGAAGATAGAAGAGGTGCTCAGAGGTAATTTAAAGTATTTTTCACAGAGAGGGTTGTGGATGTATGGAACGGCCTTCCAGAGGAGGTTGTGGAGTCAAAACAGTGGTGGAATTCAAGCATGCATGGGACAGTCATAAGGCAATTCTAGAGGGTGGGGGTAGGAAGAAGTAGGCTGCTGGTTAACTAGGATCTGCAGCTTATCCATCAGGTAGGGAAATGGGCAGACTGGGTGGGCCAAGTGGTCCTTATCTGCCGTCAAATTCTATGTTTCTATGTTTCTATGGTGCATAGACTGAACATAATGTAAAAAGTTCCCCTTCTAGTTTTACTTTGACTGCCACAATTCGTCCTTGTGAGTCTGATGCCAAGTCAACTACTGTACCTTTAAACTGTTTTTATATACTCTCTATTTTTCCCCCAATGCCTCTTTCTACCCTCAACCTCTCCACTCAATCGGAACTCCCAATGCCACAAGCGTTGCGACCCATCCAACTTCAAGGTCTGCCTAGAGTACCTCAGCTCGACTCCCTTATGACTTTAATAGTCCGGATTGCCCCCCCCGGGCGGGGTGAGGAAAGGTTCCCCCTTACCTTGTCCTCTGAATGTTCACACGGAGAGGGCCTTGGCACAGTGGGGTCTGCTCTGATGTTGTCGCTGGTGGCACGATTGCTTGCTGGGGAGATCGTCACCTAGGAGAGGTGAAAGATTTTTCCTCCGCCCTTGATGCCAGCGTGCAATGGGAACAAGGGATCAGGCGCATGCGAGAGCGTGCATCTGCCCCAGTCCTGCCAGCATCAACCCGCTAAGTTACTGTGTTTCTCCTTTTTACGACTTTACCTCTTCACCCAGGAGGTGGCGGTATTGCAGCTGGAGCTGCCGATCCCCGGAGAGGAGGCAAAGCCATAGAGTGCTCGATCCTTCTCCCCTGCCGACTCACGATGACCCGAGTCCGTTTCAACCCGGTCGCCGCATGAGCAGGTTGTGGTGTCCAGCCAACCTCAGCACCACCGGGCCACCTTTAAACTGTTTTGATTGCATTATCAATATACCAGCACTTTTTCAAAGAACCTAATGAGTAGTATATTCTGCCAGACCATCTATTTTTTCAGCCTATCTAGTTCCATCTGGTTGAGAAAGACTTCTTGAAGTAATATCACATCCAATTTCATCTTCCTTATTCTTGTCAGAATGTGGTATCTCTTAATGGGAGAGTTAAACCCATTAATATTCCAGGTTGCTATTTTTAACGAAAACACCATATTAAATAGCCAAAGACCCACTTTTCCTTCCCATTCCTTACATAATCTTCAATTTGTGACAATTTATGTGTCCCAAAACATAAACTTAAACCAAGTATTAAACCAAAAACCAAAATACATACCCAGGAATGTGCCCATTTTCCCCTCTTCTGAACCCCCCCTCCCTGATTCTACCAAAGACCATTGTCTGGCGACCATCCCCACCACTTGGGAACAGTATGTGCAAAAAACTTGAGCCCCCTTCCCCCCAGCCAACACCTGATCTGAAACACACAACATCCAGGAACATTTTCAATTACTTGTTATCACAACCATAATCTGAAAAATAGTCAGGAAGTCTTAATTTAAGGTTTCAAATAGCATCAGAAAGCAATTCATATAGCAGAACTTGGTTGTTCAAAAAGACCTTGAACTTTGCAGGATATATAATATAAGCCTTAAGCCCCCTTCTTCCAGAGGTGTTGCTGCAAGTTGTTAAAAATTCTTCTTCAGTCCCAGCACTCTTTAGAGTAATCGTTTCTTCATGTGATTTGTTGCTCTTTGTATTTAAATGTTGAGTTTTTATGGTAAGTGTTCATAATTAAATCCTTCCCTTCTGACGTCAGGAATTTTAGGATTACTGGTCTTGGACCTAAGTTCCCTCGCACAGGTCCTAGCCAGTGAAGTCTGTCTATAACTGGGATTTCCAGACTTTCCCCTAAAAGGATTTTTAATATTCCTATAGCAATATTTTTTAAAGATAGTTCTTTTTCCCATTCTTGTTGAATCCCAAATATACAAATGTGTTTACGACAGGCACTGTTTTCAAAATCATCCAATTTATATTGCATAGCCTGAAACTGTTTCTGGAGTGTTTTAAGGTCTTGGAGAATAGATTGCATGAAATCTTCCAACTGTGATTGAAGTTGTTCTAATTCGTTCATTCTTTTAGTCCCTTGTTCCATTTTGCATTCAACACTGATAAGTGAGCCCTTTAAGTTGTCTAACGCTTCCACTACAGGTTGTAGTTTTTTAAGGATGTTTGAGTACTTTGCACATTGCAGATTAATTGTTTTGCCCATCCGGGGGGGGAGGGGTCCTCATTTGGTTTTGATGAATGTGACTTTGAAGCATTCTCATTTGCCCCATATGTGCCACCAGAGATGATGTCACTTATGTCCGAGTCATTTGACTCCTCTTCTAGTATGGTGTTAGGTTTGTCTAACTTATCTATATTATTTTGATTAGACTGTGGCATTTTGCTGGTACCGGTAGATGCTGCATTCCCAGCCTATCTCCCATGTTTGTCTTTTTCTTTTCTTGGTCTTTTTAGGTGGCATTTTGTTAGATATGGGACCTGTTGTACTACAGCAGTTTTTAAAGGGTAGCTGAAGCTGCTTATAACATTTTTTTTGTTCTGTGGGGTCCCTTGTTTAACTTCAGTTGGTAGTTTTTCACAAATTTTAGTTGATTTCTTCCCTACAGTTTGAAATATTTTGCTCAACCTTTTTTTGTCTTGTTTATTGCTGTCATTAGACATGAGGTATATCTGCTGAGTTACCAGGAATTGCTTTGGGTAAATCACTCAGCTCAGCTACACAGAAAGGTGAAAATAAGTTAAATTAAGTAGAGTCATAAAAAAGGGCTCAGTTCATATCAGTTTACAACAATCTTGAGCAAGCAACAATTGATTAAGAGACATGTCATGTAGTTGGAACCTCCCGATTGAGACAGTCTGTGGTGTGTCCTCTCAGCCTGTCTCTTACATCAGTCCTGAACTCACTTAATTTTGCTTTTCGACAGAAAAGAAAAAAATTGCTCAATTCACAGTTCCCTGTATTCTAGGTCGTAGCTTCCTCAATACTCAGGTCCCTCTTGTGTTTCAGCAGCCTGCTTTTAAATCATCCGTTGCAGGTCTTGCTTATGCTGTAATTGCCTTCGAGAGCACTTTATGTTCTTTAACAGATGATTGAATTACCTGTAGCAGTAATTAGGGTACTCCTCAAAACTGTCTATTCAGCTGGATCTGTCCAAAGGCTGCAAGACTGAGCGCCAGACACCAGAAGCTGACCTGTTGTTCATGGAATGCATTAAAAGTTATTCCATAGGCTAGCCGAAATGCTGCTCTTCTTTTTCCACTGACATTTGTCCACCAGGTTCTGAAAGATTCTCCGGCCACTGTCCATTAGTCCTACAGTGAGGACCAGCACCAAACCATTGAGACAACTCTGGCAAACTCTGCAATATTTTATTCGACTGCTGCCTACCCTGGACCAAAACCTCAGTTTCACCACAAACAGGCAGAAAAAGGTTTTAAGTCCCGTGCCCCGTTAGCCACGCTGAATAAAGAACAATTCCATAAATCGCATACTATCAGAACACCATTAGAGCACTGCTGGCCTTGCATGCTGGAGTGAGAGGTAGGGTGAATGAACGCCTAGCTTGAGCATGCACGCATTGTCCATTCCCAACTTCCCCACAGATCTGGGTGATTTCCTCACGTAAGAACTGCCCCCACCCACAGTTGTTTCAGGTCCTCCCTTTGGGATTACCTAAAACAAGCCTCAAGCTGCCTCTGTCCCCTGTAGTCCCTCCCTCCGTGAAGTGCCTGAAATAAAAAAAAAGAAAAAAAAATTCCTGGCTGCGGGCGTGCACTTATTCCAAAAATAAATAACAAATAAGCAATATTCACAAATATTGTTGCTGCTGACACTGGCTAAAGTTTTTCCTGGCTGCCCTCCCTGGGTTGTTCTGCCTCATACTGAACTGCACTAAAATTGTTCTCTGTCTGTTACCTGACTGTAGATGATTGCTTATACCTGTCTGTACCTTACCTGACAGTTGGACCCAAGCCTTTGTACTTTGTCTTGGCTGGTCCTTCTTGCTCGTATTCTGACTGTACCTTTGTGTAACTTGATGCTAGTCTCTGTACTGTTATTGCTTGTATCTCTGTAACTCTCCCAGGTCGCACCTGAAAATAGGCACATGACTGTCTAGTGTGCTTACCTGGTAAACAAAAGCTAAATAAATAATTCAAACAACATGAAGTCTTGCTATATTATGACAATTGCAGTTTGTCCCACCATTAGAACTGCTCTGGAGGTGAAAGAGTTAACTCCATTCCATGAATGGAACTTAGAGCACGAGCTCTAAAGAGAAGCTCTGTCTGTGTAGTTTCAAACCTAAACTGTCAGATTCTTTACTCCGCCTCACTGAACAGTCGCTCGAGATTTCTTCTACTGCTCGGTTCATTTCCGTTTAAACAGTGTTTTCTCGGTTCGATTCAACCGAGAATAGTTTTATTTTAACCGCAAAACCGATCGGTTCAAGCTCTGTCTGTGGTATCGTAAGTAATTCTTATTTTAATTCTGTGTGGAACTTGTAAGTTTTATCGGTTCAGTTTTGAACCGATCAGCTTGGGTTAAAACTTAAAGTTTTTAAACTTGATATTTTAGAGTGTGGTTCCTGGTTCTTATCGGTTCTAAAAAAAACAGATTTCATTACGGTTTTTTCCAATACCTGTGACACGGTTAGGAACCGATAAGGGTGTCTTGCCTGGCACTGCCGTTTAAAGGGCAAGTTTTTCTGGTTAGGCTGGCATTATGTCTGAGAAACCCAAAAGAAAAACCGGGCCCACTGGGTTTCAACACTGTGATGTCTGTGGGAAATCTTTGCCAAGGCTGACCCACATACCACATGTGTTTATTGTCTGGGGTTTGACCACCTCCAGTCAGACTGCCAGATTTGTAAGAATTTCCCTGCAGCCACCCTGGAAAAGAGATTGGGAAGGCTCAGGGACCGAGAGGCCAAAAAGTCCGCTGACCCAGATGGCCAGCCCGGTTCGGTGCTAACCGAACCGGAGGGAGTGCCCTCTGACCAGGGTGAGACTTCCTCGGGCAAACGAAAAGCTGGCTCGGATGAACCAGTTCCAGTAAAGAGAACAAGAAGGTCAGCAGGTTTGGAGCCCAAAATTCTTACTCCAACTGCTGCAGAGATAGCAAGAGCTATTCAGATTGTCCAGTCACTTTCTCCGGTTCTGTCCGAACCGCCACTATCTGGTAAAAGGTCGGTTCGGTCGGTTCCATCGGTTCAGGAATATGATGTTGAGGAGTTTTATGAACCAGAGGAGGGGGAGGATGATTATGAACAGTATGAATGTGACTTGGAGGGTCTGGGTGTGCCCACTGAACCGGACATCTCCCCAGACAGACCTTTAGAATCTCCCCCTATGCTTTCTGAGTCCCCCTCTCATTTTATGTTTTACAAAAAAGTTGCTGAAACCCTCCAGCTTCCTTTGGAGGAAGCTGTGGATGAGCAAGAGGAGTCTGATTTTGTAGAAATGATGGATGTACCAGAGTCTAGGAGATTGTCTATTCCTTTGCATAAGTCATTTAGGAAACAAACAATAAAAATCTTAAAAAACTCCTAATTCTGTGCCTCCTGTAGATAAAAAGATGGACAGGAGGTACACACTGTCAGGTCCTGATACAGAATTCCTTTCTCAGCAATGCAGTCATGTTGGGGTAGTTCAGGCTGCAGCCTGTGATAAAGCTAATATTCCCCTGGCTTCACATCCTCCTGACAAGGATTCCAGGAAGATTGATGCCATGGCAAAAAAACAGTACATGGCAGCGTCCTTGGGACTCAGGCAAGCAAATTATATGGCTTATGTAGCAAGGTATCAGAAATCTAGATGGAATACTGTTATGAGTTTGGCCAAACAAGCCCCTGGCCAGCTTGCTAGTGAGCTGGAGCAGGTGGCTGCCGATGGCATTGAGGCTTCTAAGGTGCAGCTTCATGCTGCTGTGGATTTTAATGATGTTTCCTCTAGAGTCATGGCCACATCTGTAGCTTTTCATAGGTTGGCCTGGCTCAGGTGTACTAGCTTGTCACAGGATACCCAGACTAAGGCTATGGATTTTCCTTGTGGTGGAAATTCTCTGTTTGGGGAGCAGACAGAGAATTATATGAAGAAGATGGATGAATATAGGACTACCTATAAAAGTGCCCAAGCCAAGGAGCGGCAAGCCACTCCTCAGAGGCACACCCCCAGGGGTAGGGGTAGGCCTTTCCACGGCCTTTTACCAAACCCAGGCCTCCTCTGCTTATGCTCAGAGGGGGTTCTTCAGAGGCAGAGGCAGACGGGTCGTGGGCAGGCCTGCCCCCACCACTCAGCCTAAAGCACCTGCCAAGCAGGCACCCTGATGGGGTGCCCAGGGCTGATTCTCCTTTACCAGTAGGGGGCAGGTTGGCTTACTTCAGTCAGAACTGGGTGTCTTTAACTTCAGGCAAGTGGGTTCTGGAAGTAGTAAGCCAGGGTCTGGTTCTCAGCTTCAAAAAGTTCCCAAAGATGAGAATCAGGTCTTTTCCACCTGCAAGCTCTTTAGAGACCTTTACTCTAGAAGCAGAGGTCTCAACCCTGTTAGCTCTCAGAGCGGTAGAAAGGGTTCCTCCCCTACACCAGGGCAAGGGTCTGTACTCGAGATACTTCCTTACCCCAAAAAAGACAGGAGAATGGCAGCCCATTTTAGACCTCAGATATCTGAACAAGCATCTTTTGAAACCAAAGTTCAGAATGGTAACTCTGGCAATGATTTTACCCTCTCTAAGGCCAGGGAATGGCTAGCTTCCCTGGACCTCAAGGATGCCTATTTTCACGTCCTAATCAGAAGCTCCCACCGAAAGTACCTCAGATTCAAACTGCCCTCAGGTCACTACCAGTTCAGAGCAATGCCTTTGGCCTTACCTCTGCCCCAAGGGTATTCACAAAATGTCTGGCAGTAGCAGTGGCTCACTAAGGAGGCAAAGAATTGCTGTTTTCCCTATCTGGACAACTGGCTCATTGTAGACCAGTCCCCAGAACAGGTAAAATCTCACCTGCAAGTCACCCAGCAGCTTCTCTCCTCCCTGGGCTTCCTGCTAAATCTACCAAAGTCGGTTCTGGAACCAGTTCAGGTACTCACCTTCATAGGTGCAGAATTGGACACAAATCTGGCCAGAGCTTTTCTTCCCTTAGAAAGGGTAAGGAACTTGGTGGCTCTGGCCTCCTCCTTCACTCTGCAGGTCTCTCGACCAGCAAGGCACTTTTTGCAGCTCCTGGGGCACATGGCTGCATCCACAGCTGTAGTGCAGGGAGCAAGATTTCAGATGAGAGACATTCAGTTTCACTTGAGAGCCTATTGGTCTCAGAGAAGAGACCCCCTTTCCAAGTTGGTCCCAGTGACCCGAACCTTGATCCAGGCCCTCCAGTGGTGGCAGGATCAGAGCAATTTAAGACTGGGGGTCCCCTTCATTCCTCTTTCTCACTCTTTGACCTCACTACGGATGCTTCCCTCCTGGGGGGGAAGCCCACATGTAGCGACCTCTCCACTCAGGAGTGTGGTCCCCCAGGAATCTCTGCTCCACATCAATTTGCTGGAACTCAGAGCTGTCTTTAGCACTTCAAGCATTTTCTGCTTCTGTCCAGAACAAAGTGGTACAAGTCAGAACAGACAATACCACAACAATGTGGTACATCAACAAGCAGGGGGGCACTCGGTCTTCGGCCTTGTGCACCGAGGCAATGAAGTTGTGGTCTCTGGCCTATTCCCTGAACACTTCACTCATAGCAGTTCACCTTCCAGGAAAGGACAATGTCCTAGCAGATGCTCTCAGGGCCATCACTAATGGTCTCTGGATCCTCAAGTATTTGGGATAGTCTTTGCCAGATGGGGCACCCCTCAGATAGATCTTTTTGCAGCCCCAGACAATCACCAACTTCCACTGTTCTGTTGTAGGCCCTCAGTGTTGGGCTCAATCCCCCTGGACCCCCTTCTCCTGGATTGGGAAGGGAAGTTTCTTTATGCTTTTCCCCCCTTCCCTCTCCTATTCAAGGTGTTAGTAAAAATCAGATCCCAGCCTTGCAGGGTGATTCTGATTGCCCCAGATTGGGCCAGGCAGCCCTGGTACCACTCCTTCTGTCCCTGACAGTCCATCTCCCCTGTGTCTCCCCAGGAATCACAACCTATTAACCTGTGCCCAGGGAGAGTTTGGTATCCAACCTCAATCCTCAACCTCAAGGCCTGGCTCTTGAGGAGTTAGAAATTGCTGACCACACCTCTCTCAGGGTGTTCTTGAAATCCTAAAGGCTTCTAGGAAGCCTTCCACTAAGGCTACTTATAATTCTAAGTGAAAAGGTTCTCCATTTGGTGTTCTGGGAAACATATTTCCCAGAATCTGCTGATTTGCCCATTGTGTTAGATTACATGGTCCATCTTAATTCTTTGGACCTGAGACCAGCTACCCTGAGAGTTCATTTGGCAGCTGTCTCTGCTTTTGTTTCAGCAGGAAAGCCATCCTCTCTTTCCGCTCACCCTGTATTTTCCAAGTTTTTTAAGGGATTACTTCATACTAATCCACCTTTTCGGGATCCGGCCCCTGCCTGGGACCTTAAAGGTGAACGGAAACGGCGTGATTTGCACAATTCATGTATATGCATCCATCATACATGCCCAAATTAGTATAATCGCAATGTTAGGAACTTTTTTTTACTCACAAGCTTCTTTAATTTTTATTTTTATTGCTGCTCCATAGCAGCGTCTTGTTCCTCCCCTTTTCTCGGCGACTGGCCGCATCACTGCGCATGTCAGGAGACTTCCTTGTTGTGACATAAATAACTGGAACTCCCCTGGCCAATTGCAGTGACGTTTTGTGCTTATCTGTGTTGTAGTACACAGTCTGGTGAACAGTTTTCCATACAGGGGTGTTAACAGCTGCTCATTAGAAGCCCTGTGTATGTGAATGTCACCAAAAACAGTTGTAGTATTACAAACATCGAGCCAAGGGACGTTGTTATCCCGATCTTGATATTTTCAGTGTGCAGTGACAGGGAACAACAAAGTGCCATAACTTCACATCCCTGACACCCCCCCAACACACAGATACCAATGCTGGTTTAATCTCTTCAGTGAAATCCCGCTTCTGCTTGTACTGACCAATTAATGCTGTCATGTAGTTCTATGACCTGTCGCCCTTTTTCAGTTCTACAACCATGTTATTGGCTATTACATCTATTTTGATACATTTTATATCAATAATAAACATGTATTTTCCCCTGTGTTTGGTCTCATTCCATTGTTTTTGGTGCCCTGTGTCTGATGTGCTCAGATTGATTAACCTTAAACTGTTATTTGGTTTAATAATTAGAATTAGTGTGTGTAGGCATGCTGTACTGTGTAGCTCCACTATGCAAAAATTCTTCCAAAAGTGGGAAATCATTCTTTATGTTCCCTAAGTCAAAGAAGCTTAGGCTGCCTGGGTTCGTGCTTGCAGACGCGAGCTTCAGTGGGACCCTGGACAACGTGGTGTGCTGTCAAGAGGATCATTTTGAGCCTACAGATTTTACTATGCTACCTGAAATAGCACGTCAGTGTGGCTTCAAGCATCTCAATTTGAAGAAGGTGATACCTAGATGGATTGCTGTTCCATCCTTGCCTGCACCCATGAAGAAGCGCACATCGTTGGCCACCATGCAGCAAATTAATGAGGTATGATATAGTATTGTACACTACCACTTCTGTTCTGATCACCTACATTCTTCTTTTGCTGAATGTTTACTTCAATTAGTGTTTATGCACACTGTGGTAAAGTATGACACCCACAGAGACACCGTTGTGGTCAGTCTGTGCTTCCAGTTCTACTATAACACACACTGCTGTTGCCATCTCATTTTTATGTTCAGCCTGTGTTGTGTTTTGCATCACTGATTTCAACTGACAATGTTTGTTATTTTTTTTTGGGGGACCAGTGTTGTACCTTCTGTGTATGTGTCAGCAGTTACTATCTCACCAGATGTGTGCATCTGTAACCACAAGTCCCCTCCTCCCTTAGTCACTTACAGCAGGATGTTACAAATTTAAATTCAGGTGGATGCAACCATAGTTTGCCTAACCCTCCTCCCACCCCGAATTGTATGGACCATTATGGATAATGTGCAGCATGTGCTGACACAGGGAACAGTGATTGTAAGTGTAGAACAACACTGCTTTGTGTTGTATGTTGAGACCTGTGTCAAGACATGCTGTGCAACATACATACTGGATCTGTACATGTATTAGTCACGTAGTTTTCAATATGTGCAACCCATCACCCACTACCCATGACCCTGTACACACACACACACACACACACACATATATTTAAGCAATAGTGCTATAGACGAATTAGGCGGTATTGGGCAATACCAGACCGGCCAGGGGCATAATGAGGCCCGATGCGCAGGCGGAGGGCCTTATAACCTTTGGCCAGTTTGGTATTGCCCATACCGCCCACCCTGGAGGGCATTATCGCATTAAAAAATGGGCATCGTTGTAAATTTTATTAAGTGCTAACAAAAAGAAGAAATTCGTTTGTCAATATAGACAAAGACTCCAAAAATATATAGTTTTGATGAAATAGTCCCTGTCATTTTCTGCTGTTCCATCTGCTGTTGCACCCCAGCCATTCCTTCTGTTGTCCCACTTCCGGCGACACACATATATTGTACTACAGTCCCAGCTGCCCGTCGTAGTGTAGGGGTTGAAAAGTAATGACATGTCTTACTTCACTCCTCTGTCCCCTACAAAGTCTTCGTCACTGCTAACTCCACGGCTTTCACCTCGGTCGCGCATTTTCTGATTCTGGACTTCCTGGTTATGCGATGCAGGGTCAAGGCTGTCATGTAACCTGCGTGACCCTGCAATAACAGAGAAGTGCAGATCATAAAATCTCAGCGAGAAGTGGAAATTACAGTGACAAAAGACTTTCGGTACAGCAACGGACAGAGGAGTTAAGTGTCAGTTTTGTTTGTTTCGTTTTAATGTCTACAGTTCCACGGCAGGTGGGGACGGTGGTATGATATTTTGTGTAAGCTTAAGCGAGGAAAAAATGTTGGCTCGACAGATGCCAACTGGAAGTGCCTAAAGATATTTTATGGTAATGGGGCACCTCAAATTGGCACATCTTCGAGCGATGATATCGATACTAATGTACTCCGCGTGAAGGCTTTCAGCCAATGAAATTGAGCAAGTATCTAGCCCATTTTCTAAATATATTTACATACACACACACACACACACACACAGATGATTAGAATATTGCTGTTGAAATTGCTGTTTATGTAAATGTAACCAATGTTAGGAAAGTCTCCACCAACTTCCCATTTGTTGCAATCATTTAGTATGCTTTGCAAATTGATACTGGCAGTGATAGACTATGTCGTGGACCTTCATCAACACAAATTGTGCTCAAGCATCGTTCTTGAACACCCTCATGTAGTTTATCGTGATGCACCAGCATGCAAATACTGACACTGTTTACATAGCCACCACACACAAACACAGTTGCTTACATTATGTATCTCAAATTTGCAGTTTAGTTGCATATTACCATTGGTTGCACATCTATACCAGCTACCATTATAACAAGGGTCTGAAATGGAGATTTCTGATTGGCTGCAAACATTCTAACAGCCTTACATGTAGAAAAATGCCACATATCTGAACCAGCTGTAACACTGTTGAAAACATTTTTTATTATAATAGCAATAAGGCACTCCCAGGGATTATATTAATGGTCCGTTAATCACCCTCTAGGGGCATGTGGCACTCGGCTACACATGGTGCCACAGTACCCCTAGAAGGTGATTGAACCATAACATAACCCCATAGTCATCCTGTATTAGCAACTGAAATCACATACTACGAGGATGTATATCCAGCATCATGTATGCCAGCCCAGGCCTGTGCAGAGGGTCTTGTATTAGCCAGACTGTGCAAGGGGTGAAGCCCATGAACAGGGGCAGATGAGAGTGGTATGTGAACAAGCTCAACAGAGGAAGATGGGAGTGTGATGTCAACAGGCTCAGCAGATGGGGATGAAGGATGAGGTTGTAGATGGCAAAGTGTTTCTGTGACTGCAAGATAGCAGAGAACTTGTACAACTAGATGCACGATGGAGTTGAGGATGGAGACTGAATGCCTTGGGAATGGATGTTGCGAAGGCAATGAAGGGGGAGCTTCAAATGAAGTGAGACCCATGGGAGGTGGTGGATGTGTAGTACTTAATAGTTAACTGCTGTGTATTGCGAGTGGTGTTATTTAAGCAGTTAGGTAGCGGAACACATGGTAACATGGAGAAAGGGAGGTGTGTACAATAGGAACACGGTACCAATCTGGCAGGGTTGCGCATATGACTTGAGAGGTGGAACTGTTGGGTGAATCCATGATTCATCGATCCATGCTGTGGGTTAATTTCACATGCCATGTCTTGTTATGTCAAGAGCAGGAGTGCCTGACTGTGGAGGTCTGTAAGAGGCACAAAAGACACAGCTATAGCACAAAGCTACTACGTGTTGATGTTAGGTGTCAGCGTATTTATCTGAATTGTGATTTTACTGTGTCAGTGGCACAGTAAGGGTGGAGACAAGGATGAAGTACTTGTCAGACAGTGCTGTTGACACCTGGGTTGTGTTTGCCTCTGGAACTGGTGTCTGTTGTAAGTGTGGATGGGTTCATAAGATGCTGAGAGCTACATGTGCAGTTTGCGGCCCATAGTCTCAGAGTAGAGGATGAGGAAGAGTGAAGTGTGAGGGTGTTGTCTATTGCTGTGCCATTATCTGGCGATGATGCAGAAGCATACTGGATGACTGGACATATAGGCTACACACATGCCATACCGCAGCACACAAACATACAGTTGAGCCTAGTATACTTGTACATGGTAACATATCGATCAATGAAACACAGGTATGCTTCATGCTGCTGTCATAACCAATGCTGCTAGTTACATACATATTCTGCACTATTTGTGCAATTCCACAGCTGCAACCAAGTGACACTGATTTTTGTAACTGACCCTGAATTTGTTTTCTTTTTATATTTCTCTGTAATATTCTTATACAGTTAAAGTGCATATGAGTAGCAACATATTGTTTATTTTACAAATTTCTAGATTCTGGGCTCATGTACTCCTAATGTTGCCGATGAATTTGTAGGTGAACCGAGCATCCAGCTCCATGATGTCTGAATTGATTCAGTGTGACATTAATGGGAATCTGATGTCACCATCACACCATCTGAACCAATGGAAGGAGTGCTCCATGTCAACTGATGATGAAATGGATATCAACAAGTCAAGCAACCATGAAGCTAGATTGCATTCTGTCTGCATCATTTCAGTCCTTCAGTGATGCATCATCCATAATTCATACACGGACTATTACAACTCAGATTTGTGTTGAGGTAAATCCAGTTTGTCACATGTATGTCATTATCTTTGGTGATACACACAATATCCCTTACCCAAAACTGACTACCGAGATGAGTCATTAAAGCAACTTATCCCTCCAGGGTGTGGGTATAGTAGAAGTTTGTCACAGCTGGTGTGGTTCGGTCCATGGGGCGCAGCGGTGACTGAACCACACCACTCCTAAGTCCTCCAGTATACTCACACCCTGAGAGATAATACTAATATACAATGGCAAATGTTGTTCATTTAATGTTTTTTAAATATTTTCCTAATTCAGTGAGGTTTAATGAGTTCGAAAGAGGATGCCAATTTTTTTACAAGTACTGTGCTGTGTTAGTGAAGCTGCGACAGGAAAATGCCGGCAGTTTCGATTGAGTAGGCGTCATATTGATACATTGATTGTACGAGATACAGTTGGTTGATACCTTTTCCAGTGGGTACTCGAGGACTTCAATGCTGGTGAAGGTACCACCAAACCAATCAGGTAGCAGGATTTGACTGATTGATTTACCCCATTGTATAATTACAATTACCAGAATACAGTAAATGAGAATGTGCCATATGCTGCATCCTGATTGGTTGCCTGATACCTTTCCGAAGTGGTAAATCCTCCAGTGTACCCATGGAGAAAAAGTGCCAGCCAACATTATCTGCCAGTCGATCGCTTTCACTGTAATCAAGCACCATGCTTCCTGTCGCCGCTTCGCTGCAAGCACTGCGGGAAATATCAACACAATGACATCCTCCTTCCAGCAATATGGACCTCAGTTACTTACAAAATATCAAAAAAAAATATAAAACAACATTTGCCACTGCATAATATAAAGTCATCCACTCCCTAGGGTGTGGGTGTACCTGCGGGACTCATCACGACTGGTGTGGTTGGTCACTTGGCTGCTTCTTGTGACCGAATCACACCAGGAATGTAAATCCTCAGTATACCCTCATGGAGGGATAAGTGCTGAAATATTTAAGGGCCATTTTATCATACCAATAATACAGTCGATGGTGTGGTACATCATGGCATATAAGTTACTTCTCTGATGCATGAGACACCTAGCCTGCAGCCTTGTGCATCACAATGCATATGAGGCGTGATATGTAGTGATATACCATACCGTGTCATATAATTACGCTTCATTGTATCCACTTCTGTGAATTTGTTATTTCTTTAGTAACATGATACATTATCAGGTTGTATACTGTCGCTCACTTTAACATTGGTTTTGGTCAAGGTGACACTGAGATGCACCTCATACTACATGAATCCTATAGGCATTGAGTAACAGACTGTTACTATAAGCCTGTGTCATGCTGTCAATTATTGTAATATGATGACACTTCACTACCTGCTTGTAAAAGCAAGGTACTGTAAGTTCTGGAACTGCTAATTTATTTATTTTGGTGCATCCTTCACAGTGTTTCTCAGTAATCATTAACTGTTTTATCTAGGTTTGTGGCAAAGCAACACAAACAAAACTGAATACAATGTCCAAAGGAACACAAACAAAACTAAAGATGTGTTCAGTTGGAGTGCAGTACCTTCAAGTTGAGTCATGATAGATGCTGGTACACAGCATGAAACCCTTTTCAACCTGCATTATGTACTGGCCGATGACAAAATGTCAGATGAGAGTCAAGCAGCGGTGAAGATGTAAATGATGACAATGATGATCCTGATTGGACAATGATGGATCACGGATATTGATTCTGACTCTGATGTTGATACTGCGGGATCAGCTGACAGATGACTTCCAGTTCACACTCGCAACAACTTGGTATTTTCATACTCCAATTAAAACAGTTACTTACTACCCTTTTCATTTCTGATCTCAGCGCCCGACACCTTGGAAAGATCCTCTGCTTATCGACCACAAAAATTACATTGTGTTGGTCCTTCCAACAATCTTGCTTGCATTTTGTTCTCTGTGCCTGTCACATTTACTGTGAAAAATAATAGTGTATGGGTTCATTCATTTGTGTGGAACAGGTTTGCAGCATGGACATAGAGACTATATGGGAAAATCAACCTCGGCATGGACTGTTACCAATGGGAAGCTTAAAGGTAGCTGCTGGGATTTTTCTGTGGCTTGCTACCGCAACAGGCACTATGTCTATTCCATGCGTAAAAATCCAATGATTTGTAGGCGGACGTTTACCAACATCAAAGACCCTGTTGATCTCTCAGCGGTGCGTGTCTGTGGCAACGAGACAAAATGCAACACTTGCTAGCTTGGTGAAGCACTAACCCTTGGCGGTGACCCCATGTTGCAGCCAGAACATAGTGCCAATATAGCACTCATAGCCATATGGATTTGTCAACAAACAAGGTCTTACATGTTGAGCTTGTGCAGGTACCTCTTACTTTACTTACAGTGAACACTGTATTTAGTTTTAACTCAGCTACTTTCATGTCAATATTGTTGTATTGTATAATAGAGTAATGAGGTCCGCTAATTAAAATACTAATGAATTGGAGGGACTGACGCTGCCTCGAGTATCTTGAAGGGACTCAATTCAAATTTCAACTCTGATACAGAACACCACCCATCTGTGAAAGTACATACAGAGCATAGACAACAGTACAAACACCTTTTTGATGTGGCATGTTGCCAAGGTAATAGGTGGTGTTTGACTTACTATTGCCATATTAGTAGTTCAAAGTTGCTGTAATACAACAAAATCTGATGTTAACCTTTCACAGGTGTGGCGAAGAGTTAGAGCCAAGTCAAAGTTAGAACATGTGCAGAATTGACACCGTGGATACACAGGATTACCAATCACCTGTATTGATGCGCTGCATCAAGCGGTGGTCATGGTGAAATAAGCTGTCAAGAAATAACTGATTTAACACACGGCCAGAGGCGAGTGAGGCACGAGGCCACTGGCCGAGTGCGTCCAGCCTCCTAGCCGTATGTTAAAGTGTCTAACGCACAGACCCTGGAGTGGCTTATTGCGCTTATGAAATGGCTATCAAAAATACAGATGTATGTGATAGCTAAAATGTATAGCATTTAAAAGGGAAAAAGTTTCATGTTAGTCTTGGTTTTAAATGAAATAGTTCCTCCGCCTACTGTTTTTTTTTTGACTTGAGAAAATTTGTCCTGCAAAGGCTTCTGTAGTTTCATATGGTTGTCATGACAGTATTCACCCCCACCTCCCCTTGTCATGGAGTTTTGCAGTCAATTGCACAATATGGTGCTGTTTCTTTATTTAAAGAAAGCGACATAGATAGAGAGACATGACAGAGAGCGCACCGTGTGGGCATTTTTCTGAGTAAGTAGCTAGCCGGTAGAGAGATTGCGGTTGTTCCGTTTTTTTTTTTTAAATAGATGAACGAGCGGGCATGCTATGGGATTTCACAGACTGAGGCAATGTGAATAGAAGGACAGATGTATTTAGTTGGCATACTGAAAATACAGCATGGCATGTCACTCGCAGTTGGTGAAAAGAAGATGGCTGATTTTCAGTTTGCCAACATTGTAACTGGCATCTTTACTAGAATCAGTGCCCACAGGGCACTGCTGGTCCTTTTTCCGGTGCGTTAGACAGAATATCACACAGGTATGGACCAATCAGCAGGTCTAAATTCTGATGCCCATTTCATAATGCACAATAACAGCACACCCGGCAATGACTTATTGCAGTTAAAAATGGATGTGAAGATGTGCAAACACAGTATAAAACAATCAGCAAATGAGAATTGACTGATGTGGCAAAACATTGAGGAAAGACTGGGAACTGCAGCATCATGTATGTCTATCACCCTAAACCTGCCTGCTTTAAGTTGTTTTCAGCACTTTGCCACCATGAAAGACAGCCTGACAGAGCCGCAGCAACAGCCCTTGATCTCATTCTGTGATCGCCAGCAATCTGAAAATGGGATGAGACAGACGAGAGACACATCGGCAGCAACTGTCAATCTGTGTCTTGATATCCGGTTTTTAACATGTGAAGGGGCAGAGAGGCAGACACAGCCATGCCAGCTGTTTTTCTCTGCTGCTCATATCGCGCTGTTGCAGAACAGAAACTGGATGAGAAGTGACACACTACAATGGTTTTGCTGCCTATGTGTCTCGGTCTCTTCCCTGCTGTCAAACTGCTGGCAGTTGCAGCCTTGGAACATGGACTGTTGCTGCTGTCTTGTCATGTTCACTCCCCAGGTCGTCTTTGTGTGTGTAGAATGTGGTGTCAGTGAAAGTATATGCAAATGAGGTCAGTAGTATTTACAGTATGTCTGTAGAAGGACTTAATGCCTGTTATCATTTAAATAAATGGATCCCATTTTATAACCGCAGTAAGACACTACAGGTGTGTGCATGCTACATATTTTAAGGCATGCCATGGGCTTAAGGCACTTGGACAAGGCCTTCTTTCTTGTTATGACCGTTGCCGTGCAGTAAAACATGTTGTATGCACACCCTGTAGTGTATTATTTCATATTTGTAAATGGCTGTTTATTTCTGACCTATGTGACCTCCCATGGTAACAGTGCAATATGATAGTCCCAGGTGTTAACACAATCCAGGGTGTGCATTTCTTGTGGATTAATAAACAGGACATGTGCTGTGAGGACATTCTGCCAGCAGCATCATGGCTCACAACGAACCAGAGCTGTTGGTTAATCCACGATAGACGCACACCCAGGAATGGGTTATTGCTTGCAAATAACAGTCACAAAACATTAACATTTCAGTACAAAATTAGTACCTGTATAACCAATGTCATAACATGAACAGCTAACACTTGTAATAAAGACATGTTATATACTGTTGTTACAGTAGGTCATTTACAGTCAGCCGTGGATACTTAAATCCACAATATTGTTCAGAAGGAAATGCAGAACGTATTTTGTTGACAACACACGATGGGAGAACTTTACGAATGTTTCTTCCAAGCTCCAAATATCCATCTGACAAATCGACGGTAAGACACATATCGGTATTCTTTGAAAAGAAAAAGAGAATGTGAATGTGGCAATCTCGATACAGAACAGCACTGAAGTATACACTATGCATGACTATCTATGTAATGATTACATATACAGGTAATCAGACTGATGCAGTTTCACATGATTATAGTACATTTGCATGTTAGGACTATCAACAGATACTCAGAACCCGTCTGTGGTGGGACACTATATAACATCTGGATAACAGCAATGTTATACTATGGAGGCTGGCTGCTTATCCGAGGCTAGAGTGTGCCTGCCACCTATCAGTGTATTGTTGTAATACAAGTCCCCAAAGATTAGGTCATGGCGCTGTATGACACTGTGTTCAGACAGGCACTGTTGTCATTGGATGCTCTGTCATGAGCACAGACACGTACAAATGTAGTACAGGGTGGAGTACCTGAATGGATGTCACACACCACACATGATGTACAGAGCTCATCATTACTGCTTCAGACAGTTCTGGTGTGTGCCTTCCAATGGATCAGAACAACCACATCATGGCTTGTAATCCATGTTGATAGCAAGGTGATTGTCCAAATGTGTACTACCTGCAGAGGATACAAGACTGCTGCAACAAGAGACTCGTTCTTGTGCAACTCTGACAATATAACAAGAAATACAATAGAAGACATGGGCCTGGATATTCAATCTGCACCAGGCTTTGGCGCAAGCTTGGGCGCAACTCAACTTGGATGCACAGGGGTGTGGCCTTGGCGAATATTCAACGGAGCTGCGCCATAGCTCAGCAGCTTTGAATATCGCACCCTGACCACCCCCAGTGTGAATGGTGCAGTGGCACTGCGCCAGGCAGTGGCCAGAGTGAGCATGGAGATGCAGTAACGCAAGTGCCATTGCACCATTGACAGCACCAGCGATATTCAAAAGTTCACATGAAAATGGGGCCATAATTTATGCAGACACATGGGGCCATTTGCATGTCATTATGGCTCCTGATTTGCATGCAGGGTGCACCGATCCTCGATGACTTGCGCCTGGCACCCCGTCATGCAGCAGCTGTCGGGAACCGATGTCCCTGCAGCCCGATTATGGCATCTGTGTAAAATAAAAGCCTTCCTATAACCCTGGTGGTCCAATGGATCACCTCGCCCAATCTCGGCATCTGTTAAAAACAATATCCTGAGGATCAGTGACGACTCTGCCCGATCGTGGTCACCTGTAAACAATACTCCTATTACCCTGGTGGTCTAGGGTACCCTCCCACCCACCCACTGAGCCACACCATCCGCCTCGGCAGCCGGGGCTGCAGCACCCCACCCGCCTGTTGCCCGCCACCCCCGACTGACACGAGCATGAGCCAAGGGCTGCAGCCCCACCGCACTCACATTCCAGATATATGTGCAGGGTGGCAAGCAGTTAGTGCTGCCGCCCGCTGGCTGGGAAGGAGCGGGTGGGGCTCAGTGGGTGGTGGGGAGGGGATACCCTAGACCACCAGGGTAATAGGAGGTTTTGTTTTACAGATGACCGGATCGGGCAGAGTGCGGTCCACTTTATCTTTTCACAGATGCACACGATCAGGCATGGAGGGTGCTGCCAGGTGCAGCCGGAGTTTGTGGCCACCCACAGGTGGCGGCTGCCGTGTTGTGCCCTGCAATGCAGCAGCTGAGCTGTGGGTGGCCATCAGTTGTTCTTTGTTTTTGGCGAACTTTGTGCTGGAGCAGGTAAGGGTTGCAGAGGCTCTGCACATCCCGGCTTAATATCGGGCTGCAGTTATGCATGGGCACACTTCCACCTGTGCCTGCATACAGTACTGATGCGCCCTTGCATCGGGATTTGTGTTACAAGATAAGCAATAAGGCATAACTATATTATAGAGATTCTGTTAACATCCTTAGTGGTGTACTGTGGCACGAGGTGTAGCTGAGCCACATACCCCTAGAAGGTGATTAACTGACCATTAACATAATACCTGGGAGTGCCTTATTGCTATTATAATAAAAATGTTTCTAAGCAGTGTTAAACCTTGTTCAGCATATGGCTAAGTTTCACATGTATGTTAATAAAAGATTAACATAAGGCTGTTAGAATGTTTGCAGCCAATCAGAAAGCTCCATTTCTCAGACCCTTCTTATAATCCCTATTGAATATTGCTTCAGGGTGCATCAGTGGCGCATGGCGCCATGCGCAACCGTTTTCAATATCTGTGCCATAAAGAATAAAATAACCATAACTACAGAAACAAATACAGAACCCGGTAGTATACACACCTTCTGTACCATACAGAAGAACAAAGGCATTGTGGCAAGATACTGTGACACTCAGAGCACACCAACCAGTGGTGTAGTCCTCAATTTTATAGTTGTACTACACATTCATGCACTGACGAACTGTTGCCACCCCATGTCAACATAAAGAAAATATGTGCCACAACATGCCACCGCCCTATCTCCCTCTAGCCCTGACTGAGTTTAAGTAATCCATTTCATCCTTTAATCAGCATTTCTTTGTGTTTGTGACTCGCCTGGTAATTTGTTCATTGTGTATTTTGATGGTGGCATCAGTGCCCCATTGTAACCATCCAAACAGTAATGGTCAGCGTTACACAAAATCCATGTCCCGATGAAAGTTCAAGAGCATGTGCGCACTGAATTTTTCACATCCAGCCACAAACATGTATGATTGTTCACCTGCTCCAGTCTTCATGGGTATTGAAAATACAATGTGCTTCAGTCCAGTAATACAAAATTAAAGGATACCTAGTATGTACCCCTGGAAAAACATGGCCGATGACTGCACCTGGTGACACAACCACAGACTGAGGGGTATATGTGTGTGTGACTGTGTGTGCATGTGCGTGTGTGTGTGTCTGCATGTGTTCCAGTGACAGCATGGCAGCCTGTCAGCAGATTGAGGAAGTAGCTCTGTTTCTACTGTGGTACATATTAGGGGTACATTAACATTTTACCTGGAATGAAGTGCATCCTATTTTTAATAGCCATGAAGAATAGAGATGGTCAAGTACCATATATGTTTGTATAAATTACAGTGTGCACCTGCTGTTGCTCCTGTGACACTTAAAACCTGTGTTCAGAAGCAGACTCAGTATGGCATGGGTACTGCCAGGGGATCACAAAGCATCCAACGATGGCATGCTTGCCCCAGGGGAAGGGCTGGGAAGCAGATTGGTGTCTCCAGACCCCCGGTAGCGGCTGTCGAATTAGCACCCTGTCAAGCACCTCAGTGTGCAATTTGTCCCAAGTGAAGGTATGGGGCTTAGCGAGCTCACAAGGCAGCTAGGGGGTGCACATCGCAGACTTAGCTGCTTGCAGCGTCGCGTCAGGGCACTTGCACCATCTTCAAGAGAACAAAGAAACGCACTAACATCTACAGCAACGCACTGCAGCTTACCCTCAATGGGCCATCGCCCACCTGTCCGCATTGGACCGATAAAGTTGACGATCTGTGTGTCGGGCCCACCTCGTCCCTACCTGGGGGAAAAGCCATGGCTACATGGGGAACCAGGGTCAAACAATATAAAGCAATTGTCAGAGGATGACTCCTAGGTGCTAATGATGACTTTGGAATGGCGATGGGGGGAAAATAGAAACTTAGAAACAAATAAATTACTTACTCATGGATAGTGAAGTCATCACTTTGAGGACCATCCTCATAGATGAACTCATAGTATGAAGTTTCCAAGGAATCACGGTCCAGGCAAGTGAAACCAAGCGGCTGGGTAATACGGTTGTGCTCTGTTCCATCTAGTCTTCTCATAATTTGTGGGTAGTAATGACAACAGATGTTCTCCACCCTGGTTGGCATCGGTTCACAAGTTTGGCAGGAACACCTGTAAAATATATTGAAGAAAGAAACTATCGGTATGTACTATCAGTACTATCAATATATACAGTATCTGATGAAAGGTCAGGGTAACTGCAGATGATAATGTTGCATATTGTACCACAATGCCAGGAAGCTTATAAGGCATAAGGCAAGTGGCACAATTACTTCAGCAGAAGACCATGTGGATCATATGACAGTGTAATATAGTGATAATAACAATACACACAAATATAATACATGGTACAATCACCTATTCATGGGTGGAAGGAGGGAAGGAGGACAACATTTGGTGTAAACTTGCTCCCGATAACAAACAAGAATATTTGTTCAGTGATATCCACAGTAATGACCCAAACAGTAAACTGTGTTAGCATTTATGCAGGACGTGTTTAGACGGGTGGATGTGAAAGGTCGTGACGTTATTTGTCAGCGGCAGCCAACTATTCAGTGAAATGGCACTCTTGGATGACCTCCTCAACATGGGGTGTGAAGATACACTATTGTGAACAAGCTTTTGAATGTTGTTATATTATTTACTTTACTGATTTTACTATTATTTATTTATTTTTTATATTTATCATCTGTCTGCACTCTGTACAGTGACAAGAATTTCATGGAATTGGGTGCTTCATAAATTAAACATTGCCTGCTGTACCAGGCAGCCATAGTAGCCTCTTACAAAGCACAGTAAGTGCAAGGAACAAACATGGAAGCAGATGTGCATAGGCTAGGTGGTGAAGCAGAGAGCCTGACGTGGACTAACACAGTATGTGGCAGTCATTGCATGCAACACAGACCACGGGGCAAGGGAAAAAAATTAAGGATGCGAAAGGATGAAGAACCATGCCAGTGGGATAACACCAGCCAGCCCACTGCAGATCATGCAACACAAACTAGGGCCTGATTCAATCTCAGGACTGTGGCACTGCATGTAGGAGGGAGGTCTGTCCAGCAGTCCTGCTGTGGGTGTGGGGAGAGGCAATCATGGGAGAAACATAACAGCCAGGTAAGCCCTGGAGCTGGTGGTTGACGTGGTTGGATGGACTGGAGGGGTGGGCACAAAGATGGGCACAAAGATTGCCAGTGCAATGATGATGCATAACATTCAAGGTGAAAGCAACTGTTGTAAACCACAATTACTAGTAAAGCATTGTTATGCATTTCTTTATAAGCTTTTGGTAACCACATAAGTGCACTAGTCACAAAACCTGCCTATTTTCAGGCATGCCCCTGGATATGCTTGACCTTGCATTTATTTTAAACTATTTAACTTGTGATATGCATTTCTGTGGCGTGGGGAGGGGGTTACTATCAAGTGAGCAGATTGTAGATATGGCAGCGATTTACAATCCATGTTATCTGCACCACTTGCAGCATGGCACTGAATACACCCACCAGTTTTTCCTTCTGCAGTGTGGGTCTGGATGTTATCCTCCATCAGGAAATTTCTGATGTTCAATTCTGCATATGTGAACACTGCTGCTTTCAGCTCCTGATAGCATGTAAAGTAAAGTGACCTAATCTGTACCACCATCTACACATGGGGGGAGGGAGGACCACATGTGGTGCCAACTTTAAACAAATCACAAAGAAGTCTGTGCTCTTATATGCCCAGTAATGACCAACGCACTACCCTGTGCTACTATATATGCATGAAGACGTTGGGGGGGAGCTGTGATTTGATTGCTGGTTCCTCATAAGCACCACCACATACAGTGTCAATAATGGGGCTAGAGCAGGCTAATATGCAGTGCAAACAGATGAAGCTGCATGCCTCTCAGTGACAAATTACCATCCCATCCCTCTTTTGGGTGGCAGAACAAAACATTTTGTTTCACACCCCACAACAGTTCCTATTCAGTCCAAGGAGCTTACTGTTCTTTATTAAAAGCATAAACAAAAATGTCTACAATTGACTAATTATGTAAAAACAGAATGGTAACAACATCGAATGGCAGACACACAGAGTGAATGTGGTATGACGATTTCAAAAGGACACAGTACTGGGAATAGGCAGCAGGCTACAATATAGGCGTCTCAACGGTTTTAGAAAGAAAGATAAAAGACAGAGACACCTCAAAGTGAAATCTAGGTCTTGCACACACACACACACACACACACACACACACAGATATACAACAAACATGGTACTACTACCATAGCTCCACTGGGTAGAATCCTTCGTTACTTTGCTCATCTTCCGATTGTTCAGACTCGCTGCTCTCACTAACATCAGCAACTGTAACCATTCCTCTCAGTGGCTCGAACCTGTAAGGGATAATTTGGCCACAAACAGAATAGTTTTCAGTGTTGAATCACTGCTTGCAGCATAAGTGGCCATTGTGGTACAGCTCAGTATGTGAGAGAACAGTACTTCCATCCAGTTACAGGCGTCATCACGCGCCATGTCGCCTTCCTAACACAAAAAAAAAAAAAAAAACGGAAGGCGCTGACATATGCGCTGTATAGCGAGGCATAAACTGTAATTTTGAAAACAAATGATTGGGGATACACATTGGGATAACACAGATGCACAACGGAGTGCGCAGCATCGTGGCAAATGAAACTCGCCATCACAGATGGGTAAGTTGTTCCCTTCACCTTTAATGTTTGCATTGCCCAGTTAATGCAACCCCCTTTTGAACCTCTGTTTTCTGCAGAGCTTAAGTATCTAACTTGGAAAACTGTTTTCCTAGTGGCTATCACTTGTGCTAGATGCATAAGTGAGTTGCAAGCCTTGTCAGTAGAAACTGACTTTATTTCTTTCCACAGGGATAAGGTAGTCCTCAGGACTAACAGAAAGTTTTTGCCTAAGGTGGTTTCAGATTTCCATCTTAACCAATCTATCTCCCTTCCAGTGTTTTTCACTGAACATTACTCTTCTGGTGAGAGGAGATTGCACAGTTTAGACGTTAAGAGGGCCCTTAGTTACTATATAGAACGTACCAAGGGTCACAGGTTCGAATCCCTCCAACTTTTTCTCACTTATGGTGAGGTTGGGAAAGGGAAACCTGCCACTAAGAAATCAATTGCTAGGTGGATTGTCTCTTGTATCCAATTTTGTTATCAGAAACTGGGCAGAGATCCCACCTCTGGCTTGAGGGCTCATTCTACCAGAGGTACAGCCGCGTCTCTAGCTGCTGCCAGAGACATCCCTATATTGGAGATATGTCAAGCTGCTACTTGGAAAACGGTACACACTTTCACCAAGCATTACTCCCTGGATGTCCAGGCTAGGAGAGATGCTCGGTTTGGCACAGCTGTGCTTCAGAGCCTATTCCCTAAGTAGGTTCTGTCCCTCCTCCATGGAGGTACTGCTGTGTAGTCTGCAATTGTCATAATATAGCAAGACTTCATGTTGTTTGAAGAAAAAATTACTCACCTTAGTAATGTTGTTTCTTCTAATGGAGTCTTGCTATATTATGACCTCCCCCCCAGCCTGCCCCTCTCAGAACTTCTACTTGGGTATGGGGTGGGCAACCTAGTGTGGGCACTATTTTATGCCCTTTTTATGTGTTTTCACCCCTTCTTGGGGTTTGGGGGTGTGGTGTTTTCTTTTTCCTTATATTTCTCTCATATTGTTAAATTATACTATTAGTTCTGGTCCCCTGACTTGAGTCTTTTGTTTTGGGACCAGCAATGAGTGTTAATATTTAGGTAGCCAGTTGGCTAGTGTAGAGTTACAGCTTCCACACAGACCTTAGTGAGTTTTGCTCCGTAAAGATCTGACAGTTTAGGTTTGAAACTACACAGACAGAGCTTCTCTTTAGAGCTCGTGCTCTAAGTTCCATTCATGGAATGGAGTTAACTCTTTCACCTCCGGAGCAGTTCTAATGGTGGGACAAACTGCAATTGTCATAATATAGCAAGACTCCATTAGAAGAAACAACATTACTAAGGTGAGTAATTTTTTCATCTGGGATAGCGGTTGACAAGTGATCCCAGCCCCCTCCAATTGGGATCCAGTGCTGGCCCTATTGGACATTCAGGATATCTTTTGTCCACTTACCCAACTACAACTATTGTGCAAACAAAACAAAATTATAATATTAAATGCAGGCTAAAATAGAAAATAGAGTTAGAATTGATAATTCAACCACAGGTCTTCCTTAGAAATTATCCAAAAGAGAAAAAAGCAAAGTTAGTTTTTTTCTGTTTTAGATCATTCCTGAAGAAGATCTATGGTCAAAACATTAATTCTAACCCTATGTTCTATTTTCAGCGTGCATTTATTATTACCATTTTGTTTTGTTTTCAGACAACATGCTGAGCACCACCTTCTGTATTTTCCATTTGATCCTTACCTATGAGTATGAAAAGATGTCCGGGGCCCACGTTGCAATGAGCACACTCCCGAAATATCAACCGATCTGGGGCCCATTCCTAGACGTAAATGGCCTTTCACTTTGTACATACCCACACCTCCTGGTGCTTTTGCACAGTGTTTCTTTCTGTTGAATTGGCCCCCCTCTGGGTTGCCGACATCTACTGTGCCCCCTCTTTGCTGAATGCATAACCCCTTCTACTCTCTCCCTTCCCACCTCCTGCCCCCATAGATTCATAGGCTTAGATGCCTCATACCATGCATTGTCTTCTATTCCCACATTCCCTATCTTGCCCCACCCTGCCCCACCCATAATGAAAATGATGTATGGCACAATTCTATACTCCTCCCTAATTTCTGCATAGGAGTATATGTGCCCAACCTAGATCTGGGATATTCTGGGGACCTATATACCATTTTCAGAGCCACATAACTTTGGTCAAAAAATAGATAAAATTACATACAGTATATACATAAATGTACATAGGTATATTCATTGGATACATTGAAGTTCATCAGCCATTTTGGTTCTCAGTACCCATACCTATCCAGCTCTTTCTACATTTCATTCTTCTTCTGTTGTGATGTTTTATTTATTTTTATTTATTAATTGTATTAACCAGGTAGACCCACTAAGGCATAGCTGTCTCTTTTTCAGGGGTGACCTGGAATTAATTACAAAATTTGCAAATTGGCAGAACAATAAATAGTCAGAGTACATTATCAGAATGATGACGTAGCTACTCTTTCTATCTTGGTGTCCTCAGCAACTTGGACATTCAGCTACTAGTTCCCACCAACAGATCACTTATGATTATACTGAACAATATAGGTCCTAAAACCAATCCCCATGGAACCCCACTGGTCGCCTGTTTCCATGTCCATTGGTTAACATTAATTATGACTCTGCTTCCTATCCTGCAACCCATTTTGAACCCATTTCAACCCCTCCCCCCAAGTTATACCTGGTAAGCAGATAATTTTTCAGGTTTGTCTTGAAGAACTGTACTGTTTTCATATCCACTGCCTCCACTAGTAGGCTTTTCCTCAGGTTCACCACCCTGTGGAAGAAAGAGTGTTTCTTAATGTTGCACCTGCATTTACAGCCTCTGAGATTCAGGACATGACCCTGTGACCTGCTGGAGGATACCAGATCGAACATCTTAATATTTCATTCTTGTCAGTACCTTTGAGTATGCCAAAAAACAAGATCATGTCCCCTCTCAGCCTCCTTCTTTCCAGGATGAACATGTTAAGGGCCTCTAGGCCTCTCCTCATAGCTTTCTCCCTTGCACAACTGGTCATTTTGGTGGCCCAGTGTTGCACTCTCTTATTTTTGTCAATGTCCTTTTTACGGCTATATAGCAGAGCTATGCTGATGTATTGCTATGACATAGTAGAGAAAGGGGACTTTGGAAGCATGTGACTGGATACCTCTACTGTGTCATTCCACAGTGGAAATGAATTACGTGCGGTTCTCTGTATGTACACTATTTTCCTGCTCTGCAGTGACTTCCGGTTCACTTCCATGGTTCTGAGCCAGCACTTTTTTCCTCTCCTTATATGCAGCTAATAATCTTTCCCTGGTATCTAGTGGCACCCCCTCCCCACCCTTCTATCATTGCTGCTGTATTATATTACTATTTCCCCGGTGTCTACTAGCATCCCCCATCTTCTGATTGCCATCCTTGCTGTCTAGTGCTGTTTCCCTGGTGTCTAGTGGCACCCTCCACTCTCTGATCACCATCCCCATAATATATTTCGCTTTCCCTAGTGTCTAGTGGCACCCCCCCATCCTCTGGTTTCTGTAATATATTTCTCTTTCTCTGATGTCTAACTAATACCCCCCCACCCTCCAATCACTGCCGGGTCGGTAAACGACCCCAGATGTTTTTGGTAAACCCTGCGAAAAAGAAAATGGTCCCTCACTGATCTGATCGCTCCACCTCCACCTCCCACTCAGCACCCACCACCACCACCCACACACCTTCTCGGTATACTGCCAAGTGGGTGGAGGATCTACAGCGAAGGAATGTGGGCAAAGTCATTAGGGTGTAAGCAATCTGGGTGGTTGGGACTTCAGCACAGCAGTGATTATGGGCAGATGGAAACATGGGGCCCTAACTGAGGTCTTCCTCCCCCCCCTTGTGTGCAGGGTGGGGGATGTTTATATTTATTTAATGGGGGGGTGAAGCCCACCCCACAATGGGGCCAATATGAAATTTGACTAGCAATGTGCATGACACAATTGCCAGTCGTGCATCTTGCTGTTGCCCATTTTCCTGTGCGCCGATTGTCATCAGAAAATGTGTTGTACCCTATTGTGGGTGACACAACTTTCCCTCACCTGAACAGGTCACAGGGTGAAGATCCACTTTCCGATCAAAGGCATGTTTTGCTGCTGGAACCATCGACTGCAGTATGAGAAACTAAGGTGAATGGTGCCAACATACAGTTCAACCAGCAACATGTAGGCTATAATTGCCAATTGTGCATCTTGCTGTTGCCCATTTTCCCATGCACCGATCATCACCAGCCAATTTGTTTTTACCCTATTGTGGGTGACCCCACCTTCACTCACCTGAGCAGGTCACAGGGTGAAGATCCACTCTCTGATCGAAGACACGTCTTGCTGCTGGAACCGCCGACTACAATATGAGAAACTAAGGTGCAGCACAATACTAGCACAGATTGTGAATCAATCTTCGTACGCATCACCCTTGGTCTTACCAAGTATCTCACCATTGGGTGTGTATACAACCTGCCAAAGAACACTCTTCAATCCCTGAAGGCAGTCGTAAAGGACATAGCCAATGATGTCTCCTCTGAGCTCATCATACTGGGAGATTTCAACCTTAACTGGGCCCAGGATGTAAATCAGTTTCTCAAAGGCCTGATTCAAGAAGCAAATCTTGTTCAGGTTATCTCTGAACACACAAGACTGAATCAACAAACAGGGAATCACAAAACCCTTGACTGGACCCTGATGTCAAACCCCTGCAACACTCAATCAGCTGGTACCCTGGCAGATGCCCTGAGTGACCATACCCCTATCTTCTGTATCTGGAAGAATAGGGTGCCTAGGGTTCAGTCGCAGTTCCTAGCCATGCATGACTACACTCATTTTCTACCCGAACAATTCATTGACTACCTTAGCAACCTAGACTAGAGCCTGATCAAACTCCTCCCCACTCTGGATGACGTGGTTGCTTTCTTCCAGAAATCACTTATCATGGCTGCAAACCTCTTCGCCCCTATGAAGAAACTCCATGCCAAGGGTAGCTGTTACAAATGGATTACCCCACCACTAAAGGCCTTGATGATTAGCCGTGACAAGGCATGAAAAAAATTCAAGACCTCCTCCCTCTCTGCTGACCTAGTGACTTATAAAACCCTCAGAAACAAGTGCAAGCAGGCAATAAAAATTGCTAAAAGGAAGTATGTCACACATCTTCAGACAAATAATCTTGGGAACCCTAGACTATTCTGGTCCCATATTAATGAATTGTTAAAGGGGAAAGGCAAGTCTGAACCTGGGCCCATTGAGGTCAATGGAATACTGTTGAATGATGACCCCCAAATCACCACTTCACTTAACCATCACTTCACTAATCTGGATTTGTACAAGGATGGCCTACCCCCCCCAACACTGACTCCAGCAATCGGGTACCTCCCATCTTAGATCAACCATCCTTTCACCTGAGGCTGGTCAAGCCTAAAGAGGTGCTCCCACTCCTAAAGTCCCAAAAAACCTCAGGCACAGGGGAATCTGATGGAATCCACCACAGGCTGCTGAAGGATCGAGCCCCTGCTCTGGCCAAACCCCTGACCTGGCTCATCAACCAGTCCTTGCAGGAGGGTGCCATCCCAGACCAGTGGAAACAGGCTCATGTGGTTCCCATTCACAAGGGTGGCCATCAGGAGCCTATTGGCAACTACAGGCCAATTTCCCTGCTCTGCATCCTGTCCAAAATCCAAGAAAGGCTGATCTATGGGCAACTCCATGACTACTTGGAGGTTCATCAACTTCAGGCACCTTCTCAGCATGGTTGCAGAACCAGACATGGGACTGATACTGCTCTGACCAAATTCTCAATGGACATACAGTGGTAGCCACAGACATTGCCAGCTATTTCCAGATATTTCGCAAAATTTCTGAATAGTTTCTCTCTGCTGCCCCTACTGTGGAAATGCAGAAAGCAGGAGATATTTCTGGAAATATCACAGAAATTTCAGGAAATAGCTGGCAGTGTCTGTGGCTGCTACTGTACTCCGAGACTTTGACAAAGGGACCCCTACTGGAGCAGTTTTCATAGACCTCTCCAAGGCCTTTGACTTGGTCGACCACAACTTACTACTAGCTAAGCTGGGTAACATAGGCTTCGACTGACATGCCCTAAAGTGGTTTGAAAGCTACTTAACTGGTCGTACGCTGAGGGTCAAATGGAGGGATGCCATATCAGACCCACTTCCCCTAAAAGAGGGTGTACCACAAGGGTCTATACTCGGTCCCCTCCTCTTCTCCCTGTTCACAAATTAACTAATAGACAACTGCAAAGGGAGCTCCATTGTCCAGTATGCAGATAACGCCATCATCTATCGATCCACTGTCAACCTGGGAGGCCTCAGTCCCTTACTCCAAGCTGACTTATGGTTTCTTGAGAACCAGCTTATCGAGAACAGAATGGTCCTTAACACGGCCAAAACCAAGGTTATGCTGTTCAGACCAAGGTCCCTCGGGCAAGACAGGACCCAATACCTACATCTTACCTCTGCCTCAGGCAACTGCGTAGAAGTGGTGACTTCCCTAAAATATCTTGGCCTCACCCTGGACCATGGATTCACCCTCAAGAACCATGTTGACCAAGTCACCAAAACCTTACATGAGAAACTAGGTACTCTCTACCGACTGAAAGACCAGCTGATACCCGAAGTTAGGATCTCTATCGCCTCCAGTGTCCTCCTCCCCACAATCCCCTACACCACCCCAGTCATTCAGGGCATGGCGAAGCTTGAGTTGAACAGACTTCGGGTATTGTACAATAAGGTGGCTCACTTTGCCACCCAGGCTCACCCCAGGAGTCACCACTGCGACACCCTAGACATACTAAACTGACCCTCCCTGGGCGTGTGTCTCCAGTACCCTCTGCTATGCCTAGCTTACAAGCTAATCAGTCCATCTCCCCGCCCAGCCTCTCTGGGATCATTGCACTAAAGCCCCATCCCCAGGTCCTCCGAACCACAGGCTGAACTCTTCTCAATGTCCCCAGAGTTAGAATCAAGGTGGGTGGCAAGTCATTCTCCCACACTGCCCCTTCCCTGTGGAACATCCTTCCTCCCTGGGTTCAGGAAGCATCCTCTATCAAAGGTTCCTGCACAAGACTTAAGGCCCAGATGCTGGGAGCCAGTACTTGTCACTGCATTGGGACCTGATATCACCTTATCACCACATCAACATACCAGGTCTCATTCTACCTATTAGAGGGTCCCTTCTAAGATATGTATTACTATGCTGCACTTGACTCCCTATGGTTCCTGCCTATTTACTTTTATAATCCTGAATGCATCTATTATTGTATGTTGATTGTACAACCTGTAACTATGATGATTGTGCTTTCTTTGCCTTCCATTTATGCTATGTAATCCTGTGTCGCCCCTGAAAAAGGGACCTCTGGGGCTCAGTGGACCTACCCGGTCACCAAAATTTAATAAATAAATAAGGTGAATGTGGTTCAATGTATTTCAAAGGGGGATTTGAACTTGATACATAACATTGTCATTTTTGCATATTTTAGTCCCAGATTTTTAACATGGCCTTTTTGGGACCCCACCTCATGACTGATGGCAGTGGAATTATACAAATCAGGCCTGAAAGGTGATTTTGCACTCATGTTACGAAATTACCTTTCAGGCAGGATTTGAAAATTGTCACTGCCCTTGTTCATGAGGTGGAGTCATAAGAATGCTATGTTGAAAATTTGGATTCAATATATTTAAAATGAGAGAGTTATGCGTACATGTTGAAATTTTTCTACGCTCGTTCATAACTTTGCTAATTGTCAATATTTTGACCCCAAATTGTCAGCATAGCCATTTCTTCACACTACCTCATGAAAGTGGCAGCTGACATTTTTCAAATCCTTCCCAAAATGTGTTTTTGCAAATGTGGCACTGATGACATTTCGGTGGTGTGGAAACACATTTCGGAGTGAATTTGAAACTTCCACCTACGGGGTTCATGAGGTGGAGTGATGCAGTCTCTCACTTTTTTTAGCTGCATCAGTACTGCCCACCCAGTCTGCCCACATTGTCTTGCTTTTTTGCTGTAGACATCACTTGATGTACAGTGTCAACCCTTTACCTCCCTTCATTATCCCTTCAATTCTCTTGTGCTTGTCCCAGGCATTTTTGAACCCTTCCAGTGTTTTTACCCCCACTATTTTCACTGGAAAGCTGTTCCAGGGACCCTTTCTGTGAAGAAGTACTTTCTCATATCCCCTTTGAATTTACCTCCCTCCAGCTTCATATCATGCCCCCTGGTTCTAGAGCACCTTTTTCTATGAAAAATACTCTCCTCTTGTATTTTGTTAACCTCGGTTAGGTATTTAAAGGTCTCTGTCATACCCCCCTCCTCCAGGGTGTACCTGTTTAGCTCCTTTAGCCTCTCTTCGTAGGGCTTTTTATAGCCCTTCTCTGGATCGCTTCCACTTTGTCTATGTCCTTCCTCAGATGTGGTCTCCAAAACTGGACACAGTATTCCAGATGAGGTCTTACTAGTGATCTGAGTCTTGCAAAGTGGCAGGATTGCTTCCCATACTGGTCACCTCCCTTTTGATGGACCCTAGAATTCTGCCAGCCTTCTTGACAGTAGCTGCACCCTACCTGTCATGCTTCAGCGCCTTGTTTAAATTGCTATTTTTATATCCAAGTTGCATCCTTCTTTTATTTCTATTGTCTCCAATCATGGACAGGATGCACACATTGCCTTGCCAGTTTATAAGACTAGACCATATAAAAAGACTGACGGCCTGCCCTATAATTCAAATATAACATGGGACTTCAGTTGACATCAAAAATATATCTTACTCATATTGCTTGATTCCTCATGACCTCACAAGTGGCACCAGAGGTCAAGAAACTATTGTAAAAGATATTTCTGGAATCATCAGTAGCTCAGTTTCATATCCCCTATATACAATCTGGACCCTTCAGTGTCACAGTTCAGTGCCCCAACCATCAGAGCATACTACCTTCTCAAACATTGATGGGGAGTAGGTCATGGTACTGGACAACCAATTCAAAGCAGCAGTACCACCTGCTGCCAACTGTTACTAGGAACTGCCCCCCCCCCCAGTCACTACTAGGTGAAAATTCAACCATATCTGTAGTTAAAACCACAGGAATACAACTTATAAGCATCACAGAAACAATGCTCTCTGCCACTTGCACGTTACTCCCAGTGGTACTTGCATTAAGTAGTAGCATGATAAAACATTCAAAAAATTCCCACTGCCTTTGTAAATATTTTTTTTTTGCCCTCAAAATCTCAGGATCAGAAACAAGAGTGGTGTTTGGTGCAGAATGTTTGCTTTTGTCAACAGTGCTCAGCAGCCCATACAAACTGGAACTGGTTGCCACTCATTACGGAAACACAGAAAGATAAACAACAATGGCAGAAAAAGATCAAAGGTTACAAAGGTTATGCCTGCAGTTCAGTGGGTGGGAGCTACCAACCACATTCCCCTTCCTGAGCTATTTAAAAGGGAACTGTTAGCTTCCCAGGATCAAAGTAAGGGGACCTAAGGGTCATGATTAGCAAAAATGCACACTTAGAATTTTTTTAACAACTTACATGACTAGAATCAGTGTTTTTATTTGGTTGATCCTGCAACCACCCGCTGGCCATTATTTTTCCAGGCTTAGCCTGATGGTCGCATCAGACAGGCCAATGGGGTGCTCGCAGGATAAACCAGATAAAAACACTGATTCCAGCCATGTAAGTTTAAAAAAAAATTCTAAGTGTGCCTTTTTGCTAATTGGGACCTATAGGTCCTGCTACTTTGATTCTGGGAAGCTGACAGTTCCCCTTTAAACCAGCTTCTTCCAGCCTCTCTTGGGAGCACTGTTTCTTTGCCTCACCATCCTTCCTTCCTTCCTTCTCCAGTTGCATGCCTGTCTCCTTGGGGCTCCTTCCTGAGGTACCTTAATCCTAAAGGAATTATGTTTCCATGGCAGCTCTAGGGGTGGAACCCTCCTCAAGAGGGGTCCTTTGCCTTCACAGTACCCCAAAAGGGTGGTAGTTTCCCATAGGACAGAGGGTGTGAATGGCCAAAGTATCCATGTATAACAGTCAAACAACACATTTACTGGTATTCAGCTACCTTCAGCCTATAAAAAATGTTGCACAAACATAACTCTTCACTAAGTTGTGTACCCCCAATGAATCATCCAGTCTGCTTGTAACACCCTAACATACCCCGAGACCGTTTGTCAATTTGGGGTTTTTGTCAACACCATCCTCCCTGTCTTACTACTTGTAACCCCCCTATGATGCTTACCTTTATTGCCCTCGTTTCTCCTGTTTGCCTCCCAGTGCCTGCTGTGTCTCCCTGATCTTCCTCGCATTCTTTCACCACCACAGCCCAAGTCCAGATGTGTCCCAAGGGGCCCCGGACAGTCCCAGCACATAATTGTTTCCCATATGGGCTAATGGAGCACTGCAAGGCCACTGGCATTTCCCATACACTTCATGGCCAGACAGTGGTCGTTCACGCGCAGAAGCACACTCCGACTACCGACAACGATTGTGGTCAAACAAATGGCTTTTCGGTGGTACCAGCCCCTGGGAATGTCAGAGAGGTGACCGGGGATCAGAACAAGGGCTAAGAGAGCCCGCTGTAAATTATAAATAAAGAGCGCCAAGAAGCACTAACATGGGGCTCATATTAATGAGGATGCCTGTCTGCTGCAGTGGACTGTATATTTCGGCAGCAGCAACAGGCGAAGGAGTGAAATAAAATGTTAAATGTGGGCAGCGCTTAAGAGGACACATAAGGGGCTATTGAACTGGGGGACGACTGTAATTAAAAAATAATTCTTCTGGCTGCACCAGAACTTAAAAGGCTGGAACATAGTTGGATTGCAGGGGAACTGCATACACACAGCAGCCATATTTGCAGCCTGTCAGCCAATTGCAAAGCCAGGATTTATAGCAGAGACCTTTGGGACAAAGCCAGAGACTTATGGGACTATGTTAAGGACTTGTGGGGGGAAAAGCAGGGACTTAATTTAGGTGCACAAATAGGGAGCCTATCAGGCATTAAGGAGGCCTAATGAATATCAATTTGTGGGATACACAAGTGGATTCAGCTAATCGGGAGCCTCAAAGAGCTCCCAAAACTAAGAGACTTTTCTGGCTGAGTTCAGTTCAATGTGAGCCCCTCCACAGAGATGGGGGCTCAGGCCCCTTGCTAAAAGAGAATGGGCCTAGTCAGTTCAGTGGGAGCCCCACCACAGGGGAGGGGAGCTCTGGCGTCTGCCAAGAGAAATGTGGCTGTGAAGAATTAGACTCGCTGGCCTGGGGGTTATTAAGGATTGTCCCCCAGAGCTGGTGTTTTGCCTATCCACATTTCTGGAAAAATGTGGGAGAAACTTGAACTATCTTCAGCTGCGTGAGAGCTGCTATAAGATTGCCTGCAGTTGTGAGAGGGCTGCATGAACGTTTCTGCCTCAGCAGTGAGAGTGCTGATGAAATCTATGATTTCAGCTAAGAGAAAACTGCATTTAGCCTGAGTGAGTAAACTTCTGCTTACAAGCACAAGATATTTGGAGACCTGCTTGGGGCCAAGAGGCCCAGAAAGCCAAGAGGTGTTCAAGTTCTGTTGGCACCCTGTGTTTGATTAGCAGCAAGGAATGGGTGGATGTCTGTTTATTCAAGTGACCAAAGAAGGGTTCAGTATTCTGTGGCTTGCCTGAATGTGACTGTTTAATGTGCCTACAAGAATGGATGGAAAGTATCCAGAGGTTGGAACTTTGCCCAAAGTTGCTTCTGAGGACTGTGAATGTTCATTTGGAGCTACAAAGGCCAGCATAGCCAAGAAATACTTTGATATTGTGATTTGTGCTTTGAGAAACATCTGAGAAAGTGAATTACTGACAAGTAAAGTGCTATCCTGGTTATGAGTCATGCCTTGAGCTCCTAAGTTTGGTTTTGGAGAGAGAGAGAGAGAGAGAGAGAGAGAGAGAGAGAGAGAGAGAGAATTTGCCTATGCATGGATTGTGCAAGTTTGGGTCCTTCCTAGCCCTAGGGAATGCACCCATGTTGAGAGACTGTGTCTTAAACACTAAAAGGACCATGCCTGCCATGCTGGCCACATGGCTGAAGAGATTATGGCCACTTGAAATAACCAGAATGTGCCAAATGTAAAATGTGTTGAATGTAGAATGAGACTGTTTTACAGATCGGCCTAAGTCAGCCTGGTGGTGTGCCAGCTATGTACCTATCGCGCTTCCCCTGAAGTATAGCCTGAACATGGGAGTCCAAAGCATGCCAGCCCCAGTCCCGGCCTGGCCTGTTCCAGAATGTGACTGCAAGCCCAGAGGGAAGGGGAAAACCATGAAAGATGCTGAAAAGTTCCAGTCTGCATACTGCAAGAGCTTGGTAAAGAGGGGCAGCCAAAGCTCCAGCCTGCACCTCAGCTAAAGCTTCTTTACACCATCCTCTGCTCCTTGTGAGAGACTGTAAATAGTTATTCCTAGTTTTGCTATGTACAAATGTCAGGCCTCGAGGGTTAAAGTTTAAAGTTTGCGTTTCAAGATAAGCCAGGATTATCAAAGTAATCCAAAGGTAGGATCTAATATGATTTTCTTTTTAAGGGCCCCAATCAGCTGCAATGCCGGCCAACTCAGATGCAACTGCATCAAGCCTGCAACATTTAGTACTCGTTATCCAGGTTAAAGATGGGATTGTGGGGTCTTATCTAAAATGGGGACTGGTACCAGTGTGGGCATATGTATGCTACCATCTCGTGCAGCTAGATAGCTAGACAAACAGAATACTGAATTCATCAGAGGCTGGTTGGTGGCCACTGTGATTAATGTCTAGATTTAAAAGATGCAAAATTATTATTTTAATGCCAATTGCTAATGCCAAGAATGTCAATCTAAATGGCAAACTAACTTGATGTTTAACTTCTTTTTCCAGTTCACCCCATCCTAACCCTCACCCCTTGTAAATAAATGTTGGTTAACCATTTTTTATAAAACTTGTGTTGTGAGCATATTATTAGAGTGAGCCTTTAATTCTAAAATGTTTGAAATGAGGGGTTTTGGCTATTGATCCATGTGTGGGGTGACAATATGGTAATGTGGGTGGGTATAGCATCCCAAGGGGTTGTACCAGGTTTTATTTAAGCCCACTGAAAATTATACTCTGGGTGGAGGCACTGTGCAAATAATGTGATCTTGGGAATGAACCAATTTTCAAATCAGTAATAGGAACTCAGGTCCCTCAACTTTGGTCAGGCCTATAAGGCAGGGGTAAGTAGCCCATTGGGATCCAGTGTTCGGGTTACATACTGAACACCTAAGTAACTACTGTACTAAGCCCTTAACTCTTTCACAATTATGCTTGAATCCATTAATGATTTTGGCACCTACCATCTCTGCTGGCAGACTGTTCCATGGATCAACTACTTTGTCTATAAAACGGCACTTTCTCACGTCCCTCCTGAACTCCCCCCTGCCAGCTTCCACTTGCACCCTTATGTTCTAGATTTGCTACTCATGTTGAATAGTTCCTTTCAGTTCACCTTGTTTAATCTTTTCAGGAACTTGAAGTTCTCTGTCATATCACCACTGTCCTATCTGGCCTTGAGCGAGTACGTGTTTAGTGCCCCACACCAATCCTCATACTCTGCTGGCCCTGAATAATTTTGGTTACCGTACACTGCACTGCCTTTAGCCAATCCTTTTCTTTCCTTAGGTAAAGACTCTAGAAATGGACACAGTTCTCCAGGTGTGGTCTCACTATCAATCTACAGCAGAGATGCAGTAATACCTCTTTCCTCCTAATATTAAACCCCCTCCTGATACACCCCAGCATCCTGTTTGCCTTACTGTAAACCTTGTCACACTGGCTAGATTGTTTAAGGGAGACACCTAAGATCACTCCTAGGTGCCTTTCCTTAGAAGTAGTGCCCAGCTCAACCTCTCCCATCCAGTAATCCATTCTGGGGTTTTACTACCCTATGTGCATCACCTTGCATTTTTTGGCTTTGAATTTAAGCTGCCAAACCTTGGACCAGCTTTGCACCCTTTGCAGGTTCCTTGAGTCTCCCACACCCCCTCCTCGCTGTCCACCCTGCCACAGAGCTTAGTGTCATTTGTGAAGAGACACATCTTGCCACAAATTCCTTCTCCTATGTCGCTGATGAAAATGTTGAAGAGGACTAGATCCAGGATGAATCCCAGTAGCACCCCACTTTTGACCTCCCCATCCTCACATCTCACTCCATTTACCACGATCCTCTACTTTTGCCCTTCCAACCAGCTTCCCAGCCATCTCCCTCACTGCACTCAGATCATCTAGCTTCTTCAGCAACCTTCTGTGAGGCACAGAGTCAAATGCCTTGCAAAAGTCAAAGTTGAGTAAATCCACTGCATGACCCTTACCCACTATCCTAGTTACCCAGTCAAAGAATACTATCAGGTTGATCTGACAAACCTCCCTGCCACAAACCCATGCTGCTTACTATCCAGGAGCTGATTTTTCTCCAGGTAGTCCATTAGGTCCTCTTTGACTAGTGTCTCTATCAGTTTACCCATAATGGAGGTAAGACTGACAGATGTATAGTTACCCGGCTGCTCTTTGCCCCCACCCCAGTGGACTGGAACTAAGTCCACTACCCTCCAGTCTTTTGGAACCACCCTGTCTGAATAGAGCTATTGAATAGCACTACCAGGGGTTCAGCTAATTAAGATGCTAGTTCACTGAGCACCTTCAGATGCATCCAATCCAGCTCCAGTGCCTTATCTATCTTTAGGGCTGCTGGCCCTTTTCTAAACTTTATATTTATTGATTTTACACAATTGTATTAAAATTGATACAAATATGTATATCAGACAATCCAAATCTCATGTAACTTTGGGACTAATGGCCCCTTAAGCAAAAGAATAACATGTATCTAATATATAGTGTTAGAAAATGGGCTTAGAAATGTAAGGTTTCTGACTGTCTCAGGGGGGTACATTAACCCACAGTTAGAGCCCACTAAATAACAAGTGCCAGAATAGTCTTTTTCAGAAGGGAACTGGTATTGATGTGCCCGTTTTGTTTTTAAAACGAACCAGCTGCCATTTTTTTCCACCCACTTAGCAGGCGAGTTGGCGACCAACCCTTCCCCCAACCCACTGTCTTTATTACTTTAAGGTTAAATAAATTAATTAAAAAGTAGCCACATGTTAATAAATGAAAACAAAGCCATCTACGATCCATTCTGTGACCGCTCCATGCTTCCAAACCACGATCAGCACTCTCTCCACACAGACTGAAATACAGTAGCCAGCTCCACTCCACTTTACTCCACTGACACTCAACAAAGTGTTTCCAGTCAGTCAATAATAAGCAAGTCTGCAACTCACATGCCATAGAAAAAGACACTTTAAAGTACCTTTTTTTTCTCTTGTGGCACAGTTCCCCTCCCGACTGCAGTCTTGCTGTCCCGAAATGCACGCGGCACCATTCTCTCTGCAGCCAAGAAACACACAATCCCCGCTCACACTCTCCCAACAAACCATTTTTTTTCCCATGGAAAGACACTGTAACTGTTATCTTTATACCTTTATTTCAACATATTCCCCTTCCATTCTGCCATTGCTACCTGTCAGCTACACAGCCACTGCTAGTACAAATTACAACCCCCATTAAACTATGGGGCACCTTGCAGTCTTATTAAACATGGTCTCCAAAACAGCAGTACCCTCTGCTGGCTGAGTATAGCATTAGAGGGACTATTTTACAAGAAAAATTAAGTTTTGTTCTACTTTAATACTTGTTATACTTGTTTTAACCTTTTATTTAATTTAATAAAAATTTTTACTGGTAGCACACTTTCTAAGCACAATAATACTTTCCAGGGTGGATGGTATGGGCAATACTGGACCTTCCAGGGGCTATATAGCCCTCTGTCTGTGGCATTGGGCCTCATTACACCCCTGGACAGTCCGGTATTGCCCAATACCACCTACCCTGTCAGGTATTATTGCTTGCATACTACATTGGAGGGCATAACAAAATTTGTACACTAAAGGGAATAGATGTTTGCTGGGATGAATGAGCCCAAGAGCCACATGACTAATTTCATATACTAAAGTCCAGAGGGGAGCAGTCCAGCATTCATGCCCTACCCATGGATATCGGTATCATGTGAAATAATCTAAAGTACTACTCCTAAAAAAAAAAGAAAACAGCAGGTAAGGAAAAAACATGCCCCTACAACACTTTTCCCATCAGATGCCACATCAAGCCACTCACACTTACTACTGTGGAAGAACTGTGTAAATTGTAGTGATTAAAACTATGCCAGTCATTAGATAACATATTTACTAGACCAAGGTCTTAATCATAAAGCTGAATATTATAATTTAAGTCCTGGGAATCAAAGCTAACAAGTAGATGAATAACACCATCGTGGAAGAAGAAGCAACATGTTTTTTATGAATAAAATTGAGAAGGCAAGTGACTTATAAAAGCAAGACGTTTGAAAGTGAGATACAGTATTAACAGTTACTAATTACTGTAAGTTTAGGCATTATTAAGGTAGCCCTTTTCTGACCCTGTCACTAGAAAATACCTGCTGCCAAATTACCGGGGTCCCCTTGTCAGCAGCCTTTAGTATACTCACTGGCAAAGGCCTGCTGTCCTCCTAGGGAATACTGAGCAGAAATAGTCATTCAAAATGACTGCTTTCTGCTTCTCCTTCTCTATTACTCTGTCTCCCTCTATTACCCTAACAATCTTTCTTTTTACTCTTATACACCTTAAAAACTGTTTCCCTCGCCCTTCCCCCCTCCACAGTAAGCAGTTCTGTGTCTGCTTTTGCATCCCTGTCATCTTGGCCTCTGTAGTTCTTACTTGGTACTTCCCCATTCTTTATCCTACTGTTTCTTCTTGTACCTGATGAAGGCCTTCTTTTTGGACCTCACTGCCTTTCTGACCTATCCGGAGAACCATATTTGTCTCTTGTACTTGTTTCTCTTGGTAACCATTCTCAAACATGAGTATGTTGCCTCAGGAGTAGCCCTTTTAATTTCTTCCCATCTTTCCTCCACTCCACTAATACTGTCCACTCCAATTAACCTGTCCTGGATTAATTCCTTCATCTGATTGAATTTTGTACTTCTAAAATCCAGAACGTCAGCCCCTGGTGAGGGCTAACTGGTACCAAGGGTCAGCTAGAATCATATGGTGTTACGGTCACTGGACCCCAGTGGTTCCCCATCTCACACTCTGTCTACCCTTTCCGAGCTGGTGAGCACCACATCAAGAATGGCAGCCTGCCTTGTGAGTTCATTAACCAGCTGTACCAGCATACAGTCCTGCAATGTGTTCAGCAGGGCCTGACTTCTGGTGTTCCTAGCTGCTGGAATGCCTCGGTCAGTGTCTGGCAGGTTGAAATCCATCACTACTATCCCCCCCCCTTGCAACCCTATCTCTAATTTTTCCCATCGTTCCCTATCACTCTCCTCCCCCTACCCTCGTGGTCTATAGATACAATTGCTTACCTCATGCCACCATGAGCTTAACCCACAGTAATTTGAGTTCCCCATTTCCTCCCCTGATGGATGTATCCTCCACTGCCTCAAGGGTGAGGCTTTTCCTCACAGTGAGAACTACTCCTTCTTTATCTTCCCCATTTCATCTATATATGGTGTTGCCTGGGATCATAAGGCCCAGTTATTATTCTTTGTGGCCCAAGTTACTGTAGAGTCAATGTGGCCCAGCCCTGCATCTGCTACCATTGCCTGGAGCATACAGATTTTGTTTCCCAGGCTCCTGGCAATAAGGCAGACCACTTTCCGTATTATGTCCAAACCTCTTTTGTTTTTTAAAGGTCCTTTCCCTTCATTTTTCCCTAGCCTCCTTAATTTCTTGTTTTTCTTGTTTATTGCAGGATTAGTGAACCCCCCTCACTGGTATCATTCTTACCCTTTTATGGAGGGTTTTTGGAGGGATCTAAAGCAAATCCAAAGGATTGCTGGGGCAGCAAGATGGGAGGGCAAGCTAGATGTCATTGTCCACCTGGGGATGAATGACCTGGCTGGGGAAGAGGTGAGGGCAGTGCAGAGGGAGTTCACAGAGTTAAAGGAGGGGTCTTAGACAGATAGTGTCACAAATGCACTCTGTAGGTCAGGCCCTCTGCTCCCACAGTGCCAAGCTCAGAGTGCAATAGTGTGAACAGGTAACAGACAGGGTAACCCTCTTGTCTGCTTTTGGGTCCAAATCACCTTTAGTCTCAAGATCTGGGTAATTCAAACTGTGAACCTTATGCTAACATACCCAAATGTATAGGCTCAGATAAATAATTCTCTTCAGGGGATGCAATATATCTTTCGCCTAAGGGCACATAACCAGCTATCCAAAATGAACCGTTAAAACTCTATAAGAGACCTTAGGTATATTCTTACCTTTTTACTCAAGCTCAGTAACACCATCAAGCTGTTGAAGAATTGTCAGACTTAACCATCTATATGTCACATGCAAAAAAAGAACTGGCAGACACCCAGGTAGTCTTTCAAAGAAAAGGTACTTTACTAAAAGATGATAAAAATATGAAAAATGTAAACACAGAACAATACATCAAAGAGCTCACAATGACATAAAAGAACAAGGGACAATTATTAAGCAAAAACTCCTATCACAATACATTTAGACCTTTGCTGTCTAAGGTATTACCTCTGGAACTGCTTAAGTTAGATCAGAGAACTCGGAGTCCCAAAATAATATGACATATTCCCCAGTTACAAGGATACATTTCAAATCCATCTCCCTACCCCCTTGGTGAGTCATCTAGCTCCTCCTTTTTAGAATTAAAAATTTAAAACATAATTTTCTAGCAGGAGGTATGTTAAATAATGTCACTTCAGAAGGAAAAGCACTTCCTAAATATAACTCCTTAATTAAACATTTCTCTTTGATCTTGTGTGGTTCCTGTTCCCAAGGAAGACCAAAGGGTTTTACAACTTTTAACACCATGTTGGTATCAATGGCCTGTTCCTCTTACAACATCATAAAAGTTTATTAGGCTCATCCTCTGGCAGACTCATAAAGTTACATTTGGTTTTCAACTTCAAAAACATGAGGTCATAAAAAAGTCATAAATTGCAATTTCTCAAGGAAGTTAATTACATTACAGAGATCTCCTGGTCAGTTTACATATCCTGTAGCTTCACTGGAACCTCGGGGGGGGGACCATCCATGGAAGCACAAGCTGTCTTATGTTAGATAATTACATACTATATTTTTATATTACAAATATCATGCAATAATCATAACCAGCTGGCCAAGCATCACAGGTGGCACTCATGGTAACTTTCCCAGAAGTGCTACCTGTCTATGGCAAGGTGGAGGCCAGGGTACTTTTCACCAGGGGATTCAACAAATGGCTGAAGAGTTGTTGCAGAGCTGAGGGATTTGGCTTCACTGGGGACTGGAGGACCACTTGGAGAGATGTGGACTTGTACTGGAGGGACAGCCTGCATCCATCTGGGGGGGGACTGAAATCCTTAGTGAGAGGTTTAAATATTTCATTGGCAAACATTTAAACTACCCAAGGGGGGTAGCGGAATTAAGCAAGGAAATGCCAGCCCCCCCACACACACAGGTTAAGGTAGATAAACAGATACTAGAGCTGAGGAAAGAAACATTTAAACAAGCCAAGTGGATGGAAGAATTAAGCAGGAAAAAAACAACTGCCCCCCACACATACACAGAATGAGGTAGACAAACAGGCTTATACCAGGGCCATGGAAGCAACAAAAGGAAACACAAAGGAAGGAAATAGCAGGGGAGGCATGGTGGGAGGACACTGGGATTAGGATCAGGATCAGGATGGGGGGCAAGGGTACCAAAATTTGGAAAGTCATGTGTACAAATGCCCAGAGTCTGAGAAATAAGATTCCAGACCTAGCGGCCTTGATGGTAGAGAAAGACTTAAACATTTGTCAGTAGTATATGTGTATACTAACTGTCAAAATTTGATTGATGGTTGGAAATGACAAAATGCCATGCCCCTTCTGCATATTCCAGAAATTACACAATATCCCCTTCCCTTCCACTTCCTGTGTGCGATGAAATTATGCAGTGTCCCGCCACCTCCCTGTGTGTGCCAGATATGACGCAGCACCCTCACCCCCTTTCCACTCCCATGTGCACCAGATATGACACAGTCCCCCCTTCCATATTGTGATGCTGCTATGGGCTAAGTGATGGTTGGCTTGTCTGGGCTTGTCTTGTCTTGCTCAGGACATGTCAGAGGGGATATGCAGATAAAAACATCTACCACTGTGCCTCCGTAGTGTATATTTTTAATGTTTTGCTCTTGTGTGTGTGTGGATTGCCTGAGGAAAACAGCAAAATGGATGAACCTAGCCAATCAACATCTGCTAGTGCCACACCAGAGGATTCTGTTATGACTGAATTGATAGAATCATTCATGAGACATGGATTGCATGATAATCATGAGTGTGTTAGAATGGATGAACAGTGGGAGAAAACAGATCAGATGCTTTTACAATTACAATTAGCTGTAGTTAAACAGTTTATTTAACAGAAATGGATATAGCCCTACACTTATTCAAAAGGGGTAAATTCATTCTACCAAAGGACATTGCATTTACAAGAACAGCATATTTATACAGTGACAATCAGTGCTGTATAACTATATTTGGAAAACACTACAAATACAGAAGTAAGTTGTTTTTTAACAAAAGATCCATGATTGGCCTTTACGCGACTATATCATGCTGACTCAGCAAAAGGTGCAGCTCTGTTTAACCTTAGGGTTGATAGATCATAAAATGTATCTTCAGTTGTACATATCTTAAACCAATCTCAACTGAACAAAAGGGAGCAGATCAGCTAAGATAGATCCCAAGATATGGAACAAAATCAGCAGCCAGTTATACAGAAGCCACAGTCCAGCTTTTTACAGAGGAGATTTATTAGATGGAAACTATACAGTTTATGGTAAAATGGCTTAATTGTATGGTGTAGGCAAGTTCCAAACATTTCAAACTTGTTTTCCGAGTCCAGGTAAAGAGGTTGTTAAAGGTCAGATGCAGTACATTACAGATGCAGTACTAATACAGAAAACGTTTATTCTTTTTACTAAAATAAATAAAACAAAATGTCAGCAAACCCCTTTATTGGTTTAAAGCTGCTTTAATCCAACACAAGGCATGGTTATTCTAAAATGAATCTATACAATGAACCCCTCCTGTAAAGGTTTTTAATGGTATAAACACACACACACACATACATTCACGTACACACACACAATTTTGACATGTTAAATATGATCAAAATACTCTGATAAAATGAGTGGCAAATTGTAAGGGATTTTATCTGACTCTGTTTGTTGCAATCACGTATACTAACTTTCATTAGAGTGACTCTTAGTTAAGCAGTTCCAGAAATCAGTTCTCATAGTCAGCCTAAAATAAGAATGTGTGGGCAATATAACAAGGTTTAAATTAAAGCATTATTTTACATGTAAAATAAGGTTTAGTAATCTATAGAAAATAACATTTAATCATGAAAGCATCATATTAGCTAAGCTACACACCTCCCCTCGATCCTGAGAGGCGTTTTAGTACCACATCAGATCCCGACTTTTACTTAATGTACTGGAGAATGGTTTTAAATTTATCATATTTACTTTTTTAATTGGTCACTGTTCTACATGATAAAATGTTTAGAGATGAGAATGTGTGGAAGATTTCCATAACATATTTTTATACCAGATTAAAACTGAATTTAAAATACTGTTTCAGCTAAAATGTGTCTGTTTCTACTGGCCAAGACACTCCTCCCCCTCCCAAGTATTTAAATGTAATGATTACTAATCAGTGAGTCTTCTATACTATCACTGGTCTATGTTACATTGCTTCTCGGTTTCTGCCCTGCTTGGGGCGTGTTCAGCCCCCCCACCTTGTGCCTCATAAAAGTCGGCACATTAGCTCACAACATTCTGTTTACAGCCAGCGAACCAGTGTTGGCAAGACTTTTGAATAGTTTCAACTTCTTAAAAAGTGTGGTGACATAGACTTTAAAATGGCTACTTTGTTTGCAAAACAGTTTTCTCAGATTGGCTTTCATGGTCTTGTTTTAGAATTGAAAGGATCACAAGGAGATGGTGATGTGTGCCCTTTATTCTATTGTATCTAATATATTAAATGGATAAAATGAAGCTTATTAAACTGTAACCTAACTTTTTGTAATGGCCTTGTCTATATAAAGCAATTGACCAGCAGTGCCCCATACAACTTTACATGGTATGCCAAATTAAGTCTATCAAAACTGTTATTAGCATTTAAATGTTATAATTGTGTGTATGTGGAGAGCAGTTTCATAGTCATGTTTTTCTGCCAGTGCTGCATACACTTGGAGGTGATGTATAGTAATTTATTTAGTTTAAAATGTTTTGCTGATATTGTACAGAGAACCGTAGTCTAATTTATAGATGTGAACAGGACTAGCAAAAAGATAAAGATGTTATGCTATACCTTTTGTGCATTTAAAACTATCACTGTATACTGTAAGCCAGAGCTTTAAACCTCTAGCAAACTGGTTTACTAAAGGCCTGTACGTTTTAAATTTGACAGCTAAAACATAAAAACTGCTAAAGTCAGCTCTTTAATAGGACAAAAAAGGTATGCTGCAGTTAAATTAGTCACATTTGTTGTACTACATTAACAGAAGTGTTTGCAGTTTTGCATACTGCAGGTTAATAATGGGTAGATGTGTTGAAGACTGTAAATGAGCTGCTGTGCTTTTCTTGGTTTGAAATTCAGTATGCTTTCTTTTAAGAAAAATTATACTATACAGTCATATGTTTTTACAACATACATTAAGAAGTTCTGGTGTGGTAATGTTTCTCTCCCCAACTACGCCCACCCCTTCCTGTTTTTATCATTTTTAAATTTGGGATGGTTTAATGCCGCAAATTATTTAATATGCTGACATTTTGTATGTTTTTATTGTGAGTACCAATCAACTAAAACAGATCAAAATACAATAAAGGAATGTTTATCTGACATGAAATATACTGTACCTAATATATAATCAGCCTGCAAAAAAGACAACACTATTATAAAGCAATGTGCATTACAGGGGCTATATATTTATGTTTTATATTTAATGTTTCCTAGATTATGTCAGTTTTAAGCCTCTAGAAACAGCATTTCCAGAGCATAAAAGAAGCAAAAAATAGCAGGACAAGAGGACACAGCATGAGATTAGAGGGAGGCCGATTAAGGGGGAATGTGGGGAAATTCTTTTTCACAGAAAGGGTGGTGGATGCATGGAATGTCTTACCACAAGAAGTGGTGGCTATGAATACAGTGCAGGGCTTCAAACAGGCATGGGATAGGCATAAGGGAGCAATACAAATGACTATGAATAGATAGGTCACTGACAGAGCAAAGGCCGAAGGCACATTTATAAGGTAGAAAAAGAAATGGGCAGACTGGATGGGCCTTGCGGTCCTTATCTGCCGTCAACTTCTATGTTTCTATGTTTAAGCCACAACACACATTCAAGGTTATCCAGATAGAAAAGGAGTCCTCCTGACAAGATAAGACCACTGCTACCTTCAGTGCCTGCTCCCACAACAGCAAACAAAAGGGGTGAGGGCTGTGTGAAAATTTCTTCAGCCCTACCCCGTGAATCTTTATGGACAGACCCACCACCCCCCACAAATAGAAGTGAAAACCGTGAACACCGTTGCCATATAGGTGTTGGGGACAAGCATTGTTGCAACCTAACAATAAGCAAACACAAACACCTGTAACATTATCCAGCGCCCCTGATAGTGTATCTGCAGAGCTGTCACACATTAAATCACCTTCTGTCTGTGTGTGAATAAAGCTAACCCTATAATTATGCATGCAACTTTGACACCCCAAAAAGTCTCACCACATGAGCAAAACTCAACCGGCAATACCCTTGTATATGGATCTGTTCACAAAAAGGGGTTACCAAAGTGTGACATGGAAGTCAGATTTTAAAATCGACCATAAATTTAGTTTGTAATACAGGTTAAGATACTATGACCCACATGCGAAAAAAAACACTATGTTACAAGATAAAAAATGTTAAGGTTCCCAAGAAAAATAAGGTCTGGTGTGATGGGTGTAACAAGACACACCATGGTGGGTGTAACAAGACACCACATACAGTGGTAGGTGTAACAAGGCACATCACACATCACAGTGAGTGTAATAAAGGGCACCACAAAATTGTCGATGGGGGAAAAAACTTTACTTATATAGATTGAAAGCTGCATAAGACATTACATAACATTAAACAATGATAACATGTTTGTTATAATTATGCTATTTTAAACTGTGCAATTCTATAATTGTGCAAATCAGCACTGGAATGAGAATATCTGCCATACATTTTTATTATGCGCAACATTTCTCAACAATAGTGAGACTGTTTTGTGGGCCACAAGTTCACTGTCCACTTCATGTGAAGAAAGCACTGTGCAGTTCCATTGTGATGAGTGTAACAGACACCACTGCATACCTCTCAAGGGTCCCTGCTTTGATGTCCATTATTTCACCATTAGCAACTATTATGTCCCTTGTTCCTCCTAAATATCACAGGCAATAGCCACGCAAAGAACATACTAAAAAATAACACAGACTTTTGTAAAATGCAGAATTTTTGAAGTTGTAAGCACCACAAATAAGCCATTTACAGTTCAACAATTGCATGCAGTGTTTCTATTTGTGCAGAGTCCATTACTGTTATGTTTAGTGTCAGTGTCCCTAATTGAATTGCAAGAAGGTAATGTATGAAACACTTTTAATGCCGGCGGGCTTGCAATTCTTCATATTTTTTCATTATGTTTTGCAGCTCTTCCTGCTGGATATTGTATGTGCCTGGTGCTGAGAAAGTAATTGGTCCATGGAAAATACGGCTCGTCTTCCTTACAGCATCAGAGTCCTTTCGGCGTGGACATGTGAAGATGGCATCCCCACAATGCCTCAAGAAACTGAAGTGGAACCACCTCCTGTCATCAATCATTGTTAGTTCTCCAATAAAAAAGTTGCTTGAATAATAAATGGCATAAAAGTGGTTTATTTTTATGTGCTCCAATTTTTGGCGAGAGACCACTGTGGTTGCTGGTGCTGATGAACTGGCTGCAGCAAGGGGCTGGTTGGTGTTTTTGCTACTTGAAGCTATGGTAGCCACAGTATGTACCACAGTTGGCACTTCAACATTAACATGCATTTGTGCAGCTTTAGGATGTAAGCGTTCGGGTTCATTGATCAAATCTGGCATGTCAGTACCATCTCAACTGACCTGGGAGGAAGAAGATGCCAGCGTTGCAGAATCATAAGTGAGTGATGTATCCATTTTGTGGACAGAATGACATTTGCTGGTCCATGGCACAGAATAATTTGTGCCCACAGTATTTTTAAGTTTTGCTGCCTTCCAGGGTTCTACGCGGCTACTGTTTTCACAGTGTCCTTTGCCACTCAAGCATGCAGTGCAAAAGCAATTATGCTCCCATCTGACAACCACACCAGAAGCCACAGAGCGTAAACTATGTAGTTTGTGTGTCCCTGGTACTGCTCTGATTTGTTGCCTTGCATTCCTCTTTATGGCATTCTCCCCCACCCAGAAGAATGTGCCCAGATCATGCCTGCAGTCTTCAGTGGTTGATTCTTTGCGGAGGTTCTTTTTGCAGAACTCATACAGCTGTTTTGCATTGGCAATTACTGCTCCATTGGATTGCACTGCTAGACTGGCACCAGACTTAATCACAGCACTCTCTCCATCTGATGGTCCTTTCCCATGTCTGGAACTGAAGAAATCTCTTTCAATTGTAAATCCATATTTAACAGGTGCTTCTGAAATGTCCTGGAATGCCCACTTTGATTTGTATTGGCTTCCGCAGCCATCTGTGAAGTGCACTTCTTTCTCGATCTTGAGTGAGCGGATGCACTGAAGATGTGCATTGCCTAGTTCAACAAAGTGCCTAACAGCATGGTGGTCATGCTTCAGGTCACTCGATATAAACACTCAGGGCTCTTTCATAATACTTTGGCATGTAGGACACCTGTAGAATGTCACTATGGGGTGAACAGTGGCCTGTTCATGGTGCCATTGGGCAGATTGAATTTCATCCTGGAAAGTACATGTGTAGTTTTCCGAAAAGTCCAATACCAGGAGCACACATCCTTCTGGCACATTTGTTTTTAGAGACTTACACTGACTTTGTTGCCAGGATGCAACGTGCAGGTGCTGCCCCAAAAATGTTATGTCATCCTTCAGCACTTCAACAAATGTTGATATTGTGCTGATTTTTCTTTTCAGCACTTTTCTGTTCTTTTTTGTCTCAGTGCCTTCTGTGTTTGTTGTAATGGTAACACTATCCCATTGGTACCATTTCAGTTCTTCCATGCCATGTCTGTCCAACAGTTCCTTTGTTGTTTTTTCAATGCCATCTGCGCTGCAGTTTCCACCGCTCTTCTCGATGCATTTCTTTGCAAAGAACTGTTCACCTAGAGACCTTGGACACATGGTCATGTTGGCAGCACTGTATATACTGGCAATCTTGCAGTGTGGAACTCTGTGCACAACTGCAAATCAGTTTATTGATTGTAACTTTAGGATGGCATTTGTGCAGTACTCACACAAGCACTGCTCAAGATTTTGATCCTTTGCCAGTTTAATGTGCTTGGGCCACAGACTGCAGAATTTGGTTGGTCCAATTCTTTGCCCCGGGTTTTGCTCACAGAACTCGTTGTACAGAATATGAAGAGGCTTGTCAAGGAAAGCCTTTGCAATCCCTGTTCATTTTGAAACGGCTTTCTTATGTGGTAATGGCGTGGATGAGGCCTCAAAGAAGTTTTCTACCTTCTGCACCATTTCTTCAGACAATGCTGACTTGTGCCTGTTGATGGGTTTCACCCTTTGGCTGCATGATGCCCTCATCATCTGCCTCCAGCTGATTCCAAGTGTCTGGCTTGCACAACGTAGCATATGGTACTTTTTCAGTACCGATATTGCACTGGTAAAGGCATGCTTCAATTCTCATTGTGCCTTTGAGTTTTTATGCTTGAAATCTGATACTTTGTCTTTCATTGCCTCCACCAGCTTGTCATGCAGGTTTGTGCGGCACGGCATGCTCATGTTCACTTTGGATAGGGCCTCCTGTTTTGCAGGGGAGCAGGATAAAATAAGTTTAGAAACAGTGACAGCAAATCATCTTGAAGACCATGGAAGTCCTCTGCGTGCTCTTTGTAGTGCTTTTCGGATGGCATGGTTTGATCGTGTGTCAGTCACTGGGGTTTCATACATGCTTCCATTTATTGAGGATTCAGGAAATAGTGCTGGGGTTGGTGAAGAGGCAATGTTGGTTGTTGTGGAGGATACAGTTTTACTAACACTGCTGTTTTTTTCTTTTTCTCTGTTTTCCGTATATTTCTCACTCAGCTTTTCATTTATTCTTCTGTGTTTCTGTACAGACATACTACCATGGTCTTTCCTTCTGCTTTCCCTCCAGCGTGCTCTTTCTTCCACCTTCTTTTGTTCTTCTGTTTACGTTGAATTCCTGGTTGTCCCCCCTACCTGTGAGGCACTCTGCAGGCTCAGAGATGTTGTTCTTCCGCTGTTCCCTCATTTTCTGCATTCACAGCCGTGACTTTTCATTATATTCTTTTTCCTTCTTGACACTCAGAGAAGCCCTGTAATTTCTGCAGCATAATACTGTTTTTACCTTATGTTCTGCATAACGTTCAGGATCCTTTTTCGGGTTGTCTCTGTACCGCTGACTTTGCTCCCTGTCAGATAGTGAGCTGCATGCATTCTTCAGTGCATCTTGCAAAAGCACTGCAGCAGATACTTGTGGTCTTTGTCTCACGTTCTCCATTTCTCCAGTAATCTTTAAGTAAAAAAAATAAAGTTCCAATTACTTCACTGCATAGTGAAGGATAGGCACACCACATGGGATGCTGTAAATCCCTGGAAAGGCTATCAACACTGAACAAAGGGGAGCAGCACAGAACACTCCAGACCATTCGACGGTAAGAAAGAGCCAACATGCACACTCTGCATGATACTTCCAATCAAAGGAGCTGCACAGAACACTCCAGACCATTCAACGGTAAGAAAGAGCCAACATGTACACTCCACATGATACTTCCAATCAAGGGAGCTGCACAGAACACTCCAGACCATTCGACGGTAACAAAGAGCCAAAATGCACATTCCGCATGATACTTCTAATCAAGGGAGCTGCGCAGAACACTCCAGACCATTCAATGGTAAGAAAGAGCCAACATGCACACTCCACAGGATACTTCCAATCAAGGGAGCTGCACAGAACACTCAGACCATTCAACGATAAGAAAGCCAACATGCACACTCCGCATGACACTTCCAATCAAGGGAGCTGCACAGAACACTCCAGACCATACAACAGCACAAAAGATGGGATATTATAAAAAGGTTTTAAAAAATGCAGTAATCTGATTGGCTGTTAGGATTCCAATGGCTATAATCCAAGACATAGCATGGGTTTATTGGGGCTTCAATGCATGCCCTGGGTGTGTTGTTAGGCACGAGGGCTTGCCCAAGTGAGTTCCACCAGCCAGAAAGTGCATTAATGCCCTAATACACCATAACTGTTAGATTCTACCGCTGAATGACCGGAATGATGCTTTCTGATTCTGAACCAGCATTCTTAAACTGTTGATGGAAGAAATTTAAAGGAAAGCTGTCCTTATTCCACTGTCCCGCCCGAGCCAAGCTTACCTTCCGGTTAAGCTTTTAATGTATGTTGCGTTGTTTTTCTAGCACTGCAACATACATTGTTTTAACTTTTAAAAATGTGCAACCTGGAAGTATGGCATGTGTAGAGGAGGCTTCATTATCTCTAAAAGTGTGGTGATGCACTGCTTGCTTTAATACAAAAGTATTCAGCGAGCAGATGCGTTACCCACCTGCTTAGAGATAATGGCGCCTCGTGCACCATACTTCTGGGTTGCACATTTTTAAATGTTAAAATAATGTATGTTGCGGCACAAGAAAAAAGACTCAACATACATTAAAAGCTTAACCAGAGGGTAATCTTGGCTGGAGCAGGACGGTGGAATAAGGACAGCTTTCCATTAAATATCTCCATCTAACAAGCAAAACATTGAAAACCAATTTTCTTTTAGAATTATTTTAATAATCACAATAAGGTACTCCCAGGAATACCATTAGTAGTCAGTTAATCACCCCCTCAGGGCAATATGGCACTCTGATGTGCCATGTGCCACATTACACCCCTAGGGGTGATTAACAGACTATTAACCTAACACCTGGTGATGCCTTATTGCTTAATGCAAAGCTATGACTGAAGGAAAGAGAAGGCGCATGTAGTTATTTTATGAAATAAAATAAAAAACAGACCTGCTCCCAAGACAGCATAAAAACCCCAGCAATATTCATTGTTTTAAACTAACACAAATATTCGAGCAAACAAAAGCATTGAGGGCATCTCAGCATTCATGTTCAGCCAGATTGAGACAGCACATTCACTGAAAAGCCACCCCACCCCACCCCAGAAGTGAAGTCGCATGGTCCCTTAGATGGCCGAACATGAATGCTCACACAGGCTGAAACACAGACCGCCTGGGACCAGGCCCCAGGCCAGCATTACCACTAGTCCTTTTTTTTTTAAATAACCGTATTACAGGTATCGAGCAAGTGTTTGAGCATTCATGTTTGGTCATATAGGGTACCATGCAGCTGCCCTGCTGCATCAAAGAACACTTAATAGCCAAGAGATCCACAAGCTGCATGGTCCTCAAGATGGCTGAACATGAATGCTCACACAGGCCAAGACACAACACCCCAGGCCAGCTTAACAACCCCAGCAATATTCATTGTTTTAAACCAACACAAATATTCGAGCAAACAAAAGCCTCGAGGGCATCTGAGCATTCATGTTCAGCCAGATTGAGACCAGCACATTCAATGAAAAACACCCCCTGCTGCATCAAAGAACACTCCAAGAGACCCACAAACCACATGGTGCTCAAGATGGCCAAACTCTCAAAAAGGCCGTGGCTGCCTTGGACTAGTTCCTAGGCCAACTAGTGTTGGAATTACAAGGGGGGCTTGCCAGGATTTGTCCCCAGTAGCTCTGAAGTGTGCCCACGTAGCCATTGACTTATTTACAATTAGTTTAAAGGACACCCCCCCCAAGCTCCCAAAGCTCATTCCAACTTGGGCCATAACCACATTTTTTCCAGCAACAGAAAACAAAAGAAAGCATGGGCATCACAGTCAAACATGGGTTCAAATGCTGAATTGTAAGGTGCTCACATATTTTGACTGCTTATAATAATAATTTAATGTAATTTAATAGCTGTTCCCACAGAATACCTGCTCACCATGGGCATCACAGTCAAACATACAGCCCCCACCCCAAATGAACATGGGTTCAAATTCTCATAGCTGCACACATATTTACTATCACCACCTTGAATGAAAATGATATTTTAATTTAATAGCTCCCACACAATACTTGATCAACACTTAATCTCACACAATACCCAATAACACAATAATGCTGGTCATCTTGAAATCACAGTTCTGCTATTTAAATCAGTCTATTTGTCCCACTTTCAGGTACTGTGATGGGTGAAGCAACACACCTCGTGGCTGGCGAACATACATGCCACAGGCCTTCAAGTGTTCTTCCAGGATTCCCCAAGCTTCTGGTGACCTTAAAATACATACAAGTAGAATGGCCCCCCAGAATATTAGAGAAACAACCTCAGCAAATTGTTAGTAATCGCCCCTTGTCCTAACGCTCCCCAAGTCCTGAAAAACTCTTTGTCCACCATGACTGGCATAGAACTCTTTACCTTCAGATGGGCATAACAGTTCAGGATGCTAAAACACACAAATCCTTTTTTTCAATCTCTGTGAGCATAGAGCGGTCAAGCATGACGAAACTGTGTCTTTTATCGGGGGCATTATGCAAAGAGGTCTCCCCAGTGAGATTTCTGCACAAAACATGTAATGAGAAGCCAATAGACCCCCCCACCTGTGACATGCAAACAGACGTGATTCTCAGACACCACGTCAGGTGAGGGGTCAAAGTGTGACTTTGTATAACTATGTAGCACTTCTTACTGAAGGGAACCCTTTTTCACACAAGATGGGGGGTTGTTTTGGGCAAGGAAACTGCAAGATCTGGCAAAAAGTACCACAACTGCATTTGGGGGTTACTGTGATGGGTGTAACAAACTAAGACACCATGAGTTACACCCATCACAGTAAATGGAGAGCTGCACTGTGCTAACAGGAATTGTGAAAAGGCCACAGGACATTCAGGGATTCAGAATTTAGTTTGCCAAGAGTGATCCCAACACATTGTTTGCATACTGTGAAGTGCAGTGATATCACAGTAGCACACCAAGAAGAGCTGGGTTTCCATGTCACACTTACAGTAGGGAGTGAAAAAAACAGCAGAAATCAAGATATAAAGAAAATAATAACTTAGGGATGTTTTAAAACAATGGTATTATGTTAACTATCTCTGCAGGCTAGCACATATTAAATGTACCATTTTGCTGATAGAACATGTTTTTCATTTTTATATTAGCACAAAAACCAAGTTATAGGAGCCTTGGTAATCCCTTTTCATGAACAGACCCATATACATATAGTTATAATTTAGACCCTTTTTGCATACCTGTTGTGGTTTCTTCATGTGTGATGCTGTCCCCTGATTGCAAACTGACATCTTTTACAATATTTTTAGCAGCTGTTTTAAGGTGTGGTTTTACTGTATGGAAGCCTTTTTGTAATAGTGGTACTGCTTTTCTAAATAAAGTTCTAAATATACCACCTATACCGGCACTATACATAACTGGGGCACTGTGAAAACCAGATAAGCCATGACCAGCTTGTGCACCACTCCCCTACTCCCATCACAATCATCACCCCCCCCCTTTCATTTCAAGGCCATCACTAGGTTAAAGGTCCTAAAACTTCTAACCACTATTTCTGTGGTTTCTGAGACAACAAGTACTGGCTCAGACGGACTTGAGCCAAAGCTCCTGAAAATCTCCACCCCACATATAGCCTCCCCACTGGCCAAAATGTTCACTTTGTCCCCATGTCATAGCCAAGTGCTTAATATCTGGAAAATTGCCTGAATCACACCAGTCTTTAAAAAAGGTGACTTTAAGGATCCTTCAGATTACAGATCTATCGCAATCTTATTGGTCCTAAGCAAAATCAATGAGAAACTAGTTGCCACACAAATCATAGACTTCCTGCTAAAAAATAATCTAATCTCTGTCACCCAGCATGGTTTCCATAAGGGCCATAGTACCTCTATTGCTCTGCTCAAGTTCACCACGAATACTCTTTCTGCCATGGGCTCTGGTTTTCTCACTGGAGCAATTTTCATTGACATGACTAAGGCCTTTGATCTTGTTGATCATCCCATCCTTCTTTTCACCCTTAAATCCATGGGTTTTGCACCAGTTGTAGTAGCCTGGTTTTGGTAGTTATCTGTCTAACAGGACCCAAGTAGTATTTGCATTGCTCTGTTTTGTCCCTGACTTGGAACCTTTGAAAATGAATCTTTGACTCAAAGGTATTAATCCCAATCAAAATAAATGGCAGTGTCAGTGGCTCAGTAGGGAGCACACTCGCTTCTGAGGCCGGGAGATCAGAGGGCTGTGCGTTCAGTTCCCACATCTGGCACTTGGGTTAATATCCCTGTACTGACACTGTAGTGCAGCATGAGAGGGGTGCTGCACTTCTGAGGTGCTGTCTTTTGGATGAGACGTTAAACCGAGGTCCCATCTGCCTGGATTGGTGGTAGTTCAGGTGGATGTTAAAAATCCCATGACACTTATCGAAAAGGGTAGGGGAAATTCCCCAGTGTCCTGGCCAAATTTCCCTCATTCACTAAAAATACCATCAACAGCTTAATCTGGTTCAAGGTCAGTTGGCATTCATCTGTATCCCCCTCCCCCGGGTCGTGCCTGAAAATAGGCAGGATTTGTCTAGTGCACTTACCTGGTCAACAAAAACTTAATTAAATAAATAAATAAATAAAGTAGTAAAACACAGCTCCACCCTCTCAGACCCAGCAACTGTGAATATTGGAGTTCCTCAAGGTTTCATACCGGGCCCACTTCTGTTTCCAATATTTATCAACAGCATTATCACATGTCTCACCTCCTGCTCATCCCTACTATGTGCTGATGATATAGTACTGTATACTAGCTTGAGAGACATATCTGATATAAATGAAAGACTCTCCTCTGATGTTATGCATATCCAAACCTGGCTCTCAAACCACAAATTAGTCCTAAATGAAACTAAAACCCAGGCCATGCTGTTTGGGACTGCAGCTAAACTTAAGTACCATAATAATGATTTCAAGGGCTTGTCCTCTGGAGGGGCTACTATTAGTTCAGTTGCTTCATTCAAATACTTTGGGGTAGTCCTTGATCAATCCCTTAACTTTGATTTCCATATACAGTACATTCAACCTGCAAATTTGGAAATTCTAAGTTAGGCATTGCTTACCGGGCTAGCTATGCACTTAACTCCTTGGCTAGATTGGCTATTGCCCACAGTATATTGCTCCCAGCCCTGAACTATGGTGTCACCTCATATGCCGCTGTACCAAAAACTACTCTTCATTGCTGGAATACCACTTACAATAATATCTGTCAGTATGCCTCCTCATCCCATAGACTTAAACACCTCTGTCTACTTTATGCTGATCTTGACTGGCTATCACCATCTGCTAACAGACTCCACTCCCTTGACACCCTAGTGGACAGTATTATAAGGTCACAAATTCCAACAAGTCTAGCTACCTTACTGACTACCCAAACTTCCTCCTACGGCCTACGATTGGTTGATAATGCTCTCCTCCATGTTCCTAGGTGTAACACCTCCAAAGGCTTCAGTGCTTTCTCCCACTATGCTCCACAGCTCTGGAACACCTTTCCCCATCAGTTCACCTGGCACCTTCCCATGCCATCTTTAAAAAAATGTTCCACACTTTTTTATCAGCTTGTGATTCATGCTCATGCTTTCAACCTCCGTAACCTCGTTTCCTCCCTACTCTCACCCAAATCGTGCACTTTCCTCTCTCAGTATTTCCCTTTTTCCTGCTGCTCCTCTGCTCTAAACTGAGACCCATAGCCTTGTTACATTATCTCATTTGCATGTTCCTTAATGTATTTTGCTCCATATTCTTCACCAGTACCCTTGCTATGCATTTACCTGCTTACAGGACCCATACTGGTCTTGTTGTCCTGGAGTTCTTATTGGTCCACTATGCTTTAGTAAGCCCAAACCACTGAATTTCTGCCTTCAGTTTTTGTTACTGAATGTCCTGTTCCTGTTTACCTATTTCTCCATTATTGTACATATCAACCATATTTAAAAATGTTTGCATAGTATTTCCCATGCTTTGTAAGTTTGTACCTGTTGTACAGCCCTACTTTGTAACCTTCCAGGTCATAGAAACATAGAAACATAGAATCTGATGGCAGATAAGGACCGCTTGGTCCACCTAGTCTGCCCATTTCCCTACCTGATGGATAAGCTGCAGATTCTAGTTAACCAACAGCTTACTTCTTCCTACCCCCCACTAGAATTGCTTTATGTCTGTCCCATGCATTCTTGAATTCTCCCACTGTTCTTGACTCCACAACCTCCTCTGGAAGGCTGTTCCATGCATCCACAACCCTCTCCATGAAAAAATACTTTCTAACATTACTTCTGAGCCATCCCCCCCTCTATCTTCAAATTGTGCCTCCTTGTTCTTGCACATCTCGTTTTCTGAAAGATGCTACCCTCTTGGACTTTGTTAATTCCCTTGAGGTACTTGAAAGTTTCTATCATGTCCCTCCTCTCCCTCCTTTCCTCGAGGGTATACATATTAAGCTGCTTTAGTCTCTCTTCATATGTCTTCTGGTGCAGACCCTGCAGGTCTGCAGGTCGTGCCTGACATTAGTCATATTATGGCTAGCTCACCTACCTGGTCACCAAAAACTAAATAAATAAATACAATAAATAAATAATAAGCTATATAAAGGTTTGGGTCACTGTACAACTTCTATGACATGGTTGTCATTCAGAAGGTTCCTTTAACAGGCCAGAAATAGAAGCTTCACAATCACCTTGCCAAACAAGAATAACACATTTTTGTCTTGATCACTCTATCTCAGAATAATTATGGTGTCAGACTGTTGTTTGCTGATTGGTATATAATCCGGCTTATCATAGCAGATGGTTATGATTGCATTATTCTTACCAGATATTTCCACACAACAGAGTAGGGGCACATGACTATCACCAACTCTTTGGTGTTCAACAATGTCTGTATACACATACAGTGTGTAAAAAAAACCATTGATGTTATTTATTTATTTTATTTATTTAAGAGTTTTACCAGAATGACAAGCTCAGCAGAGTACTGCCTGATTCCAGATGCATCCTGGGGTGCATGTCAGCATAATATGGTTCTGTGCTTGCTTGTAGTTGTGGTATACCATGTGGTACCCCCAAAATATGACCCAGATTATGGCGAGCAATAAATGAGCCACTATTGATGCTGTGGAATTTTTTTTCTGTTCCCGGCTGTCATATTCTAAAAACATGCCTAGCTGTTCCTGTTCCAGTGCCTCATTGATGGCCGCCGTGACATCACCAACATCGTGATAATAACCTCTGGGAATTGATAATGGTAATAATGGCTTAGAAGTTTCACCTGCTTGAAATCTCCTATCTTGTTGTGTAATATTGTCCCAAGTCCTTGGGTATTGTATTTCTGACAAGACGACTTCCCACACCCCTACTAAATTGATAGGTTTTTGCCAGTTTCACAGTATATTCTGAAAAAGCATTTTTGGGAAGCATTTTAAAAGATGCATTGCTGGGCAACTTAAGGTAAAACCCATTCTCAGACATTGTTTTACTAATAATGTCTTCTCTCAACTGATGTCATGCAAAACATGGGAGCACCCTTATAATTTTAAATTTTTCAGCTGTTTGGGTTCTACCAGGTGTTAGATTTTGATGGCCAGCCTAACCATTTCACTAAAACCAGTTTTTTCTTCCCTTGTCTTTTCTGTGACACTATTTTTTCAGCCCTGTATACACTGTTTGCAGTGTCTTCGACTTTTACCAATTCTTGCTCATAAAAAGTACCTTTTATTTTTTCTCCATCATAACCTTTTGATTTGTAAACTGGTATAGGCTTAGGCATGCATTCAGAAATAATAAATATCTCATGTGTACAGTTTTGCTCATAACCTTTTACAAATGTTTTCTTAACTCTAGAAACCCGTACATGATCACCCACATGAAATTTAAAAGGTCTTTTCACTTTGCATGTAAGATCACCATATAGAATTTTCCAAACATCTAAAGAATTGGCAGCTGTCACATTGGTGGGCTTCATTTTGATGGACTGGTGATAGCTCTGATTGTAGGCCATTGTTAAAGCTTGTAATACATCTATGTACCTATATGTGTTAAATGCTGTAAAATATTGCCACAGTTTTGTTTTCAATGTATAATTAAATCTTTCCACAATACAAGCCTTAACATCATTTGATGTTGTAAAATGATGTATGTTTTGTTCTTTTAAAAATAATTGAAAATTAACATAAAGAAATTCAGTCCCTTCATCTGTGTGTAATTTTTCAGGCTTGAGGTCCTCTCTGAGTATCATTTTGAAAGCCTCTGTCACATCTCTTCCAGATTTCTTTTTTAGCACTTTGGTCCATGCATATTTTGATAGGACTTCAATATCTGTTAGAATAAACCAGATGCCATCATTGTCTTTGGAAAGACTAGCCATATCAATCAAATCAGCCTGCCATTGTGCATCAATGTTGTTAACAACCACTCTGTTTCTAAGAAATTGTTTCCTCGCAGGTTTGTGCATAGTGTAGGCATCTTGTAAAGACAGCCACTATGATACCTGAGTGCAAGTAATTCTTTTCCCCTGTTTTGAAGCAGCACTGTGTAGTTTCTGAACACCTCCTAAGCTACCAGGTGTATGAGGATCATAATAAATTTTTTCAATGATTTCTTATCCATGTCTGCTGTTTATTTATACAGCAGGGACACAGTTGTTTTTTCAGATGTGAAAATGTTACTATGAAAGACCACACAATGTACACATCTAATTATAGAATAACACAGAGCATGTGTTAGCCATTGGGATAAATTGATGCTATACTGCATTACAAATATTACAAGAAAAGACAGGCCTTGTTTTGCTGTGTAACAAGAACATTGGATGTAAACTCAATCACATTGTTAACATCTTCCTGTCTCTGACATTTTAAACTATAACAACAAATATACCTCTGCCCTACACAATTACCTTTCCCTCAGCTGTTCCTGCTTTGACCCACCTTAATACCTATCCCCAGTTTCTGTCTTCCTACCATGACCCCCCGGCAGGGTTCTCAACATCCTGAAGGGAGAAATCAGGAAATGGCTACCCCTTCTCCTCATATTCAGTTCTTGCCTCTCCCCCCTCTCTTCTCCTCCTGCCCTTCTGGGTCACCAGTGTGCACAGCCTAACCCCATCCTTTTTACTCCAACAGCACTTGTGTACTACCTCGAGTCTGCTCCTGGCACACTCATGCACTATAAATGGTTCTTTTGCATTATTACTGTTTTATACGTTCATATGCTCTTTTGTATGATTTTAGACATGTAATTTACCCAATGTTCCACTACTGTTTATTGTACAATACCTTGTGTTCCAACTGTTGCACAATCTTACAATGTTGCATTGTTTGTACTACCCATGTACTATTGTAACTGATCATCCTTCACAACCCTATGTAACCCCTCCCCCCAGGTCGCACTGTGAGACGAGCAACTTGTTGTTCAGTGTGCCCTCCTGGTGAAACATTTCAATAAATAAATAAATATCAACAATGTAGGTCAAAGCTACCGATACTCGGCCATGACAAACCACATCCTGTTTTTCAAATATTAGTGGTAGCACATTTTGAACAGTTTCTAACACATCGTTGTTTAAGCACCTGCTCATGTTCATTATTTCACACCAGGGTACATCTTTTTTAATGTCACTCATTAAAATCTATATAAACTGAAGTTTTTCACAGTTTGCAGGATTACTTGGAGTTTAAGCAGAGTGGTTTGAAATGTGCATGGTAATCAAAGTTTGTAAATATTTTCCATTTTCTGCTTTTCAAACAAACATTCTTTGGTGTTTTCCCCACAGGTTACCCATATTAACAGCTCTCACCATGCAGCACTGTGTTCCTCATCAGAGCTCCCAATATCATACAAGTACATATAATATGGCACAGGGCTTCCTTTTTGCAGTGGGCTTTTAAAATATTTTTACGACTTCCTGATGAAACTGCTTCTTCAACAGCACTCCGTAGTGTTACACTCAATTGTTCATTCAGTGTGTCAAGTCCCTTAGCAATGCACAGCATCTCTTTAACTTCAGACAAAGTGTCATTTCTTGCTTGTATTGTATCAAAATAGGATGCTGTACACCCGAGTTTCCATGCTGTCAATTCAACTAGTAGCTTCATCCGTCATGGGCACAGCCTCTCACAGACTTCAGGAAAAGCATGCTCCCAGTACCCCTCCTCTGGTTCATATAAACAGCTATATCTTATATGCAGGGGGTGGTCTATGGTACATCCCTCACAGTTTAGTTTAAGTCCTGAGCCATCAAGTCTTGCAGTAGCTGTATTAGAATACCCTTTATCAGGTCCAACATGATAGTCTTTTCAGGTGGCACTTCAATTGCTGTCATGGCAACATCAGACTTTTCATGAGGGCATTTCTCAACATCTGGTAATTCTAAAAGGATCTGATCTGGTTCTTCCCACTGTTCATCCATACTAACACACTCAAGATTATCATGCAAACCATGTCTCATAAATTATTTGATCAATTCAGTCACAACAGAATCCTCTGTTGTGGCACTAGCAAATGGTGCAGATGGTACATCTGGTTCTTCCCACTGTTCATCCATATTAGCACACTCATGATTATCATGCAATCCATGTCTCATGAATGATTCGATCAATTCAGTCATAACAGAATCTTCTGGTGTGGCACTAGCAGATGTTGATTGGCTAGGTTCATCCATTTTGCTTTTTTCCTCAGGCAATCCACACACATGAACAAAACATAAACCACCTATAGAGGCACTGTGGTAAATGTTTTTATCAGCGTACCCCTTCTCACATGTCCTGGGCAAGCCCAGACAAGCCAACTATCACTCCACCCATAGCAGCATCACAATATAAAAGGGAGGTCTGCATCATATCCGGTGCAGACAGGAGTGGAAAGAGGGTAGGGGTGCTGTGTCATATCCGACACACACAGAGAGGGGGCAGGACATTGCATCATTTCTGGTGCACACGGAAAGCGGAAGGGGCGAGGACATTGCATCATTTCCAGAACACGTGGAAGGGGCAGGGCATTACATAATTTCCAGCCATCAATCAAATTCTGACAGTTAGTATACACATATACTACTATTGTCACAGTCATTGAAACATGGTACATAGGACACCATGACTGGGATGTTACCATACCAGGGCACACAATCTTCAAGAGAAACATGGAGGGCAAAAAGTGGCTATATACATCAGAGAGGTGATCAAGGCAACAGAGATGAGGAAGACAGGAAGGGGAAGAGGCTCTATGGGGTCACATTAGAGATAGGAAATGGCACCACCATCCACACTGGAGTTGTCAACAGACCTCCAGCACAGGGGGAAGAAATAGACAGGGTATTAGTGGAAACCATATACAAAATGACAGAGAAAGAGGAGCCGTTGCTGGTGGGGGACCTAAACATGCCAGATGTTAACTGGAACACATATGCAACAATCATTACCAGAAGCAGAGACATCTTTGATGCCCTAGAAGGGGTGTGCCTCAGACAGTTGGTAGAGGAGCAGCCCACACAGGAGGGAGCAATACTAGACCTGGTTCTCACAAATGGTGGCAGAATAATAGATCTATCAGTGGGCAGCTATCTAGGGCCCAGCGGTCACCATACAGTGTGGTTTAAGGTGAAGACAGCAGAAGAGTCAAGCCACTGAAAAGTAAAGGTCCTGGACTTCAAAAAGGCAGACTTGCAAAAATAGGGGAACACCTCCAGAAAATCCTGCAAAGGGGGAGGGGGGAGGAGTGGAGGAACAGTGGCAGAAGCTTAAAGTAGCCATAGCAGAGACAGCAGGTCTCGTGTAAAGCTAATAAACAAAGCCAAAAGAAAGAAAAAATCACTATGATTTTTAAAAGAGGTAGCAGGGAAGGTTAGGGGGGAAAAGCAGACATTCAGAAAGTACAAGGAAACACAGAGTGAGGGAGACAGGGAAGTGTACCGGGCAAAACAGAAGGAGGTGGGGAAGGCAGTCAGGTGCACAAAGGTGCAAACTGAAGAAAGGATGGCAAAATGAGTAAAAGAAGGTGACAAAACCTTCTTCAGGTATATCAGGGAAGACAAGGAGCTCTGACTGAGGAAATATACGTAGATGGGGAGTAAAACAAGGTTGCTTGTTAGCACCATCATTATTTGCAATATGTATTGAATCTTTGGTTAAAGAGTTAAGAAAGATTGATACGCATAGCTCACAGATTAACAATCTAGACATACAAGTATTATTGTATGTAGACAATATTGTTTTGTTATCTAGAACACTGATTGGGCTAAGGAGGGCTATAAGCAGAAATTATGAACATTTTGAATCCCTACATTTGAAGATAAACTTAAAGAGTAAAATAATGGTTATGGGGAACAGGAAAGAAAAAAAAAACAAAAAGTGGATTATTAATAATCTAGAATTAGAACAAGTAACAAGTTTTATTTATTTAGGGGTAGCATTTAGTTATAACAGAAGGTGGAAAGACCATATGGATAGAGTCAAGGAAGTTGGGACAGTGTCTGTGAAAGCTATATACAGACTTGCAAATCATTTTGGAGGTAACTCCTTTATTGCAATGACAAGGGTTTTTGAAGCTAAAGTAAATAGTTATCTGCTATATAGCAACAAAGTATGGGGATTACAAGAGAATACAGAGAATTTAGAGATGGTGCAAGATTTTTTATTAGAATTGCATTAGGACTATCAAGGGATACTCCAACTGCAGTACTCAGACTGGAAACAGGGATGAGTAGATTGGAACAGCTGACACTTAGTAGAGCAGTGAATTATTGAAAAAAGATAGTACAAATGGAGGATATGAGACTGCCAAAACAACATTGGGAAGAAACTAAAAAGATGGATTATACATACTTCTGGTTTGTCCTCTTAATAATAAGATGAGACACTTTGGCTTGGCACCTATATGGTTCCAAGAACAGAAGGAGTGTATGATTGCATATGAAAAAGAAGCAGGGCAAAGAATGGTGGATGTATATTTCCAGAAAGAAATGGAAAGAATATAATTTTTGCCCAGTATAAGAATTTGTAAGAAAAGGAAAACATACAAGAATATAGAGCATTATTTGAAGGTGGTAGAAAATAAAAAAGATTGGAACATAATCTGCCTATTGAGACGTGGGCTGATCAATAAACAAAACTGGTGGAGCAGTTACTGGACTGGAACCAGGGATGATGATTTCTGTAAATGTGGCATAAATGAAAAGAGAACAGTGACTCATTTGCTGTTATTTTGCCCACTGTTGTCTATGGATATAAAGAAGTACATATTTCCCTTTATTAATGTTCATGATACAGTAGAGGATAAATTAGGGACTCTACTGTATTCAGAAAAGCAGGCCAATTATTTTCCACTGGCTAAATTTGCACTTAAGATGTTTTCCATGTTAGGCAAATAATATATGTATGTATGTTTGTTATTTAATGATGATAATCATACAAAGGTGTTTTTAAGTATTTGTATGTAATCAACCATTGGTTTTATACATATTTTTCTATCAATAAGTTATTATTCTGATTCTGATTCTGAAGCCTGCAAACAAATCTAAAGCTTCGGAGCTGCTCTGAATAATTATTTTAAAATTACAACTATTTTTTTAAAATACTGCAGCTTAATAAAATACAATATTATATTGACTATTGAGCACAGGGGGAAGAAATAGATAGGGTATTAGTGGAAACCATATACAAAATGGTAGGGAAAGAGGAGGTGTTGATGGTGGGAGACCTAAACATGCCTGATGTTAACTGGAGCACATATGCAGCAGTCACCACCAGGAGCAGAGACACCTTGGATGCACTGGAAGGGGTGTGCCTCAGACAGTCGGTGAAGGAGCCCACACGGGAGGGAGCAATACTAGACCCGGTTCTCACAAATGGTGACAGAATGACAGATCTATCAGTGGGCAGCCATCTAATGTAGAGTCCAGTGATCACCATACAGGTACAGTGTGGTTTAAGGTGAAGACAGTAGTAGAGTCAAGTCACTCAAAAGTAAAGGTCCTGGACTTCAAGAAGGCAGACTTTGCAAAAATTGGGGAACACCTCCAGAAAATCCTGCAAAGGGGGAGGGGGGAGGAGTGGAGAAACAGTGGCAGAAGCTTAAAGTAGCCATAGCAGACAGCAGACCTCGTGTAAAGCTAATAAACAAAGCCAAAAGAAAGAAAAAAACACTACGATTTTCAAAAGATGTAGCAGGGAAGGTTAGGGGAAAAACAGGCATTCAGAAAGTACAAGGAAACAGAGTGAGGGAGACAGGGAAGTGTACCAGGCAAAACAGAAGGAGGTGGGGAAGGCAGTCAAGTGCGCAAAGGTGGAGGCTGGAAATTACAGGCCAGTCAACTTGACCTCAGTGGCAGGGAAAATCATGGAACCCATGTTAAAGGAAAGGACTGTGGCATATCTGGAGGCTAGTGGGGCAGGAGACTCAAGCCAACATGGATTCACAGCAGGTAGATCTTTTCAAACAAATCTGATAGATTTCCTTGACTGGGTAGCCAAGGTGGTGGATCAGGGAGGGGCAGTGGGCATGACCTACCTAGATTTTACCAAGGCATTTAACACCATCCTACACAGGAGGCTAGTAAACAAGTTGCACAGTCTGAGAGTTGGTCCCAAGATGGTACAATGGGTCAGAAATTGGCTGAGCAACAGGAAACAAAGGGTGGTGTGAATGGAGTTCAATCTCAGGAGAGGGAAGTGACTAGTGGGGTGCCACAGGGTTTAGTTTTGGGGCCAGTCCTCTTCAATGTCTTCATCAGTGATATTGCAGAGGGGCTGGAAGGGACGGTGTGCCTCTTTGCAGATGACACCATGATCTACAATAGGGTAGACACTCCAGAAGGGGTGGATAAAATGAGAAGAGACCTAGGCAAACCGGAGGAGTGGTCAAGAGAGTGGCAGCTTAAATCCAATGCATAAAAGTGCAAAGTCATGCACTTGGGCCACAGGAATCCTGGAGAGGAATACAAGATGGGGGGAGAGGGATACTAACAACAACAAAACTGGAAAGGGACCTGGGGGTAAACATAACAGATGACCTGACAAGCAATGTGAAACAGCAGTGGGGAGAGCCAGAAGGATGTTGGGGTGCATAGGGAGTGGCATCACCAGTAGAAAACAGAAGATGGTGATGCCACTGTAGACAATTGGTTAGGCCACACCTGGAATACTGTGTTCAGTACTGGAGATCGCATCTCCAGAAAGACGTTGACATAATAGAGGTGGTCCAGAGAAGGGCAACAAAAATGGTGAAAGGACCAAAACAGAAAACATATGAGGAAAGTCTGAAACACCTCAATATTTATACCCTGGAGGAAAGGGGGGGATATGATAGAAACATTTAAGTACCTCAAGGGAATCAACAAGGTCCAGGGGGACTCTCAAAATAAGATGCGTAAGAACAAGGGGTCACAATATGAGGCTGGGGGAAGACTCAGGGGAAATGTGAGGAAACATTTTTTCACAGAAAGGGTGGTGGATGCAAGGGACAGCCTCCCAGCGGAGGTCATACAGGCAAAAACAATTGGCGAATTCAAGAATGCATGGGATAGACTGAAGGCAACCCTAGTGGTAGAAAACAGAGGGTAAGCTGCAGATCATTTAGGATTGGGAGTTAAGTACATAGGAAAATGGGCAGACTACATGGCCAGGTGGGCCTTACCTGTCATCAAATTCTATGTTTCTATGAACTCATGCCTTGCTGCTTCTCTCTCCAGTGTTTCATATCCCAGGTTTAATGGGAGCCCTAGATAGGTTCCATACTTCATCTCCCTTCTCAGTGGTTTCCCTAGCCTCAGACTCCCCTGCAGTCAGTTTAACTGCGCAACAATGTAGATGTCAAACTTCTGCCCCACCATACAGGTCCCTTCTCTTGTTAGGAGATGGTCTTCAACCTTGAAGAGCCTCCTGTCCCAGAAGCCCCCCAGTCCCCCACAAACTTGTATCCCTCCTCCTGACACTATCCTTTTAGTCACCCATTAACCTCCTCAATCTCCTCCTTCCTCAACCTGTCTTACCCATTCTCCCTACCCCACTCAGGGAGGAACTCAGAAAAGATTGAGGAAGCAGAGTGTCCCTTTAGTCTGTCCTCCACCCATTGAAAGTTATGCTTTACTGCCTCCATAGGCTGATTTACAAGATTATTGGTATTCAATTGTACCAGCACCCCCAGCTCCCCCACACCCTCCTGCACCATCCTCCCTATCCTATCTATATTCCAGATGGTCAATATTCCAGATGGCATTTAGCCACCCTCTTCCCTTCCCCCTCTGCCCAGAACTTTCTGTGCTCCTCTAATCACACTGATCGCCAGCTTCCTCCTACTCTCAACCCCAGGAGTCATCCTGCTATCTTTTCCCAACTGACTCAGAGTACCCCTGACAAAGTCAGGCACCGGTGCCTTCTTCAGCAGTGCAAAAAGATTTGCTTTCAGAAATTTGTGGGGTTGGTTGGCCACCATGTAACTGCCCCACCTCCCTTTTTCATCCCCCTTCCCGTCACACTCCAGCCTCCTGTTCCAGTGGGCCTCTGGAGGAGTGGGGATGTGGGTGGAGTTGAGGTGGGACATAAGAAAGTTTTATATTACAGAAATAGTGATTGAACCTTGGAACAGTCTGCCAGCTGAGGTTTGGTTGCCAAAACCATTAATAATTTTAAACACTGCTGGGAACAGAGTAAAGGGCCTAGAAGTTGTTCGGGGGTAATAGTAAAACAGGGTGTAAGGTGGATCATGTAGGCAAAGACCCTATATTAAAAAAAAAAAAAAAAGGTTTTGGAGTATGATAAGGTGTTATGGGCAGACTGGTAAGGCCATTGGTCTTTTTCTGCTGTCATTGTCTATGTTTCTAAGTGAGAACCAGCTTAGCTGACGTTGCAGCTTACATATCTCCTCTCTTGCTGCTCCCAGTTGAGCATGGAGCGCCCCAAAAGTTCTACAAATGTGTCCCTTCCTCTAAGCATAACCCTGGAGATAAGCACCCCATAGTCCTTGCAGCTGACCCCCCCACACACACACACACTGTACCTATGCTCCATACCATCAGCTGTTACCCTATACACAGTAACTGCTGGACTGCCAATATTACCCTTCTTCCTTCTAGCTGCCTATTTAAGCAATAAGGCATGGCCATTGGTTATGTTAATGATCTGTTAATCACCTTCTTGGGGCGTAATGTGGCACGAGGCATAGCCAAGTGCTACATGCCCCTAGAGGGTGATTAACTGACCATGAACATAACCCCCTGAGAGTGCCTTATTGCTATTATAATAAAAATGTTTTTTTAAATAGTGTTAAACCTTTTTCAGTATATGATTAGGCTGTACATGTATGTTGATCAAAGATTAACACAGGGCTGATAGAATGTTTACAACCAATCAGAAAGCTCTATTTCTCAGTCCCTTTTTATAATACCCTTTAACTTAGACTCAGTCTGGCCTACCCTATATAGGGAGTTTTGCCAAGGGTACAGCTTTACATGGTAACCTGCCTGGCACACATTTGGATATAGTACTTCCTTTTCACCCCTACACTAGATAGGTAGTTAGCTACTGCTGCCAGTTAATACAGTTCCAGCATCCTAAGTCTGTACACTCAAATGAAAAGTTGCTGTGCCATAGAGAACTACTAAGATCCTCTTCAGTAACTGGTCTACTGTTTACAAAGTGGAACTCACCAGATCCTGCAGTGACAGAGTCCCCAGTGGTTCTGCGGTCGTCCTGCAGACACCCCATTTCTACTCTGTGCCACTCACATGATGGTATTCCACCAGTGCCTGCCATAGACTGCAAAATACTTGAGTGATAAAAAAACTATATAGCAGCAATTTAAAGTAATAATTACAAAACAGAGGGTCCTCACATATTGAATGAATGGTTCAGTCAGTATTGTTTTACAGGCAGCACAAGGAAAACGTATTTTCTTTTCAGTAATACCAGCACCCTGAATCCTAAATCCTCCCAAAATCCTGAGTAATGTCAACTCGCCTCCTTTCAGGCTTCGAGTCATCCCCTGCAGTGAGGCAATTCGCTATATTACCAAAGCTATCGCCAATATCCGTTACAGCAATGACTCCCTAGATCTTAAACTCATTAGGCTTAGCCTCGATGTCACACTACCTCAACTTACAAAAATTCTCAATCTTTCGCTAAGCCTCGGCCAGTTCCCCTCAACCTGGAAGAAAGCCATAATCACTCCCATTCTGAAGAACGGTGACCCCACTAACACCAGCAACTATAGACCTATCTCCATTCTTCCTCCTCTCTCCAAAGCACTGGAAAAAATAGTTTCAGACCAGCTAACAGAACATCTAACTAAACACAACCTTCTCAGCCAGGAACAGCATGGTTTCTGGACTGGCCATAATACCGTCACTGCACTTACTGAACTCAACACGTTCATTCACAAGGCCCTTGACCAAGGCTCAATTGCAGGGGCAATCTTTGTGGATCTGACTAAGGCATTTGACACGGTCAGTCATGAACTACTGCTTTGTGTCCTTCCTCAACTAAACATGGTCCCTGAGGCCACTGCCTGGTTCAAGGATTACCTCTCAGGTCGATCACAGCATGTCAGGATAAACACCACCATCTCCACCTCCAAAACAATTTGTTCAGGGGTCCCGCAGGAGTCTATACTTGGCCCATTGCTCTTCACCCTCTTCTTAAACTCTCTCCCTAAAGCATGCAGTGGTCATCTACTACTCTGTGTTGATGACGTGGTCCTGTACTGGAAACACCCTCAACCAAGCGCCCTACAACTGGACCTTCAGGGTTTTTTCCGGGAGCTAGAGAACTGGTTCAGTGATCGCCGCCTGATCATCAACTATACCAAAACTAAGTCCATGATCTTTGCGCATCGCCAAAGCCCACGTAGTCAGATGGCACTCCTAATCAAGAACTCACTAGGCACCCAACTGGAACACGTTACAAACTTTAAATACCTGGGTATCACTCTGGATACCTCCCTCTCCTACCATAATCATGCCCATCTTTTCTCCTCCGCTGTCAACTCTAGAGTGGGCATCCTCTACAGACTCAAGAACTGCCTACCTGCACAGGCCATGCAACTTGCAGTCACCTCCTCCATCCTCTCCCTAGTTGACTATGGGATAGTTATATACGGCTCAGCGGAACCCTCCACGTTAAGCAGTATAAACACTGCACTGAACAAAGCCTGCTGCCTTGTTACAGGCAGTGACAGACTAACCCATACCTGCAATCTTTATACACTGACTGGTTGGCTAAACTTCCAACAAAGACTAAAGTACCACACCTGCATTCTCGCAAAAAAGATACACCTTCAGCCTGCCCCCGGCGGCCTACTCCCCATTATCAGTGCAGCCCCCATCAGGCGCAATACAAGACTCACAGTCCATCCATCTTTTCTGGTTCCCCTCTGTAGAACAGCACCAGGGCAAAGATCTTTCCGCCACCGTGCTCCTCTCTGGCTCAACTCACTACCCCCCTCTCCATCTCCCAATCCCATAGCATCTCACTATTCAAATCAGGCCTTAAAAACCCAACTAAAGGAGAGTGCTAAATGTGACTGTGGCTAATTCTGCTCACCCTTCTTGCTCCCAAATCTTCCACTCCTCCTGACACAGGGGCTCCCTAGACCCTATGAAATGGCATCCTACAAATCTCTGTCTAGGGACTCCAGGATTGTTACCAAATTGCCACACCTGCTAAATAAGTTTCTAGCCTGGATTGCTCTCAGTACTGTAACTTTTAATACTGCCTGTCTATGTTAGTCTTTTAGTGTATCTGTATACCCTCCTATCCCCTGTAACTGATGTGGAGACTATGCAAAAAACTCCTGTGTCAGTACTGAAACTGTAAATACTGCCTGTTCATGTATGTCTTTTACTGTATTTGTCTACCCTCCACCCACTGTACCCGGTCATGGAGCCTTTGCAAAAGAGTCTGTGACTCAAAGGATTGTAATTCCGATTGTACTCAATAAATAAAATAAATAAATAAATGTTAAACTCTCCATTCTTTCCTTTTTCTGAAGCTAATTTTCTTAAGGTACATAGGGCAGAATTTTTATTTTTTTGCCAGCACTGACTTGTTCTCAGAAAGTTCCAGTGCCAGCTCATTGGCACAGCAGTAGCACTACCACCAACAGTGCAGGTGACCTGGGTTCGAGAGCAAGCCTGGGTCACTGAGAGTCAGCCAGGGGGAAGAGGACTGAGCATCCCAGGAGGC